>CM017577.2:14003677-15452590 GCA_007844105.2 Rhamnella rubrinervis
TATTGTTTTATGTGAAATGAAATATTTTTCCCTGTGGATTTGTATTTTTGAAAATTGGTTGCACGATGAGGTGCATGATTCAAACCCTGTTTTTAGTCGCACTATGAATCACTGACCACACATAGCGATGAGTCGCCAGAAACGGTGGTTCATCCGGATACCATAAATGTGTGGTTTTTGTGTACGAAACGCGGAATGAGAATGGGTTTTCGATTGAAAAATAAAAGAGGGAAAAATAATAATTTTATGTGTATAGAAATACACTACATGACATGGCATTTGGATTTGTATATGATTGCCTACTGAGTGTTTTCCACTCACACTTGTCTATCCTTTGTGATAGGTAAGTCCAAAGCCGAACAGTAGGGCTTGGTTGGATGCGGACTGGAGGGCGCAGCATAGTATACTGTTCTTCCGCATTTGGTTTGTTATATTTTGGGCGATGATATTATGTATTTTTAAATACTATATTTTCCTTTGCGGTGTGGTGTGTAAACTTTATTTTATTTTAAAGGAAAGTCTCTGATTTTATTGTATCTTTGTTCAAAAGGTTTTAATCAAATCAAATTTTTTTTTAAAAAATATGGTAATCACACCTTACTCGGGAACCTAGGCTTGGGTAAGGGGGTGTTACATGATTATTCTAGTTCCATGAAGCTTCTTCATCAAAAAGAACATCCCTGCTCACCACAACCTTCTTGGTCTCAGGATTGTAAAGCTCGTAGCCTTTCAAACTTGCATCATAGCCAAAAAAAACAAACTTTTCACTTTTATTATCAAGTTTACTACGTTTTTGATCTGGTACATGTGCAAAACCAATGCTCCCAAAATTCTTTAGATGAGCAATATTGGGTTTTCTTCCTGTCCATGCTTGTTCAGGAGTTTTATTCCATACGCTTTTGTAGGAGAACGATTGGACAAATAAACAGCACATTCAACAGCTTATGCCTAAATTTCTTTAGGCATCCTTTTACTTTTCAGCATACTTCGAGCCATATTGAGAATTTACCTATTCTTCCTTTCAGCAACACTATTTTCTTGAGGTGTCCAAGGAACTGTCAAGGGATGCCGTATTCCATTGTTGTTGTAAAAATCTCTTAATTCTTTTGATGTGAATTCTCCCTCACTATCTGATCTCAAGGCTTTTATAAAATATCCACTTTCTTTTTCTACAAAAGCTTTGAATCTCTTAAAAACTCTAAACACTTCAGATTTTTCTTTTATAAAATAAACCCAAGTTTTTGGGCTAAAATCATCAATAAATAATAGAAAATAATTATTCTTACCGAAAGAACTTGGCTTTATCGGTCCACATAAATCCTTATAAACAAGCTCTAGCAGCACTTTTGCTCTTGAGAGAGATTCTTGTAGGAAACTTTTTCTTGACTGTTTGCCAAAAAGACAACCTTCACAAAACTGATATGGATGTTGTACAACAGGTAGTCCTTTCACAATGTTCTTTCTAGCCAATAGTCTCAAGCCACCAAAATTCAAATGCCCAAGCCTCAAATGCCACATCCAAGATGAGTCTTTCAAATAACTTTTTAAGCATTTAGCAGCATCAGATTGTATATGTAACAAAAACATCTGATTCTTTGTCATTGACACTTGAGCAATTAATCTTTCATGTTGATCTCTTAGTAAAAGACTATAATCATTCATTATAATTTTATAGCCTTTTTCTAAGAGTTGTCCAAAACTCAAAATGTTATTTTTTATATCAGACATATAATAAACATTCGAAACAAATTAATTAATGCTTTCCATTCTTCATACGGATTAGAATATTAGCTTTTCCTTTGACTGGAATTTTTGTAGCATAACTAAATGTAATATTTCCACTCACAGATTCATCTAATTCGGCAAACATTGACTTGCATCCACACATATCATTGTTGGCACCGCTGTCAAGATACCATGTATTTTTGTCACATGCTTCATCTACTTTACTTGCCAAAAGCAACGTAGGCTCCCTAGCTTTGATGTTATCTTCACTACAATTGACATTCTCCTCGACTTTGTTTTTGCATTCCCAAGAAAAATGGCCAAATTTATGACAATTATGACATTCAATTTGACTTTTGTCTTACCTCCTATCATTATTTCTTCTTCTGTATGGCCTTGAATAATTTTGTCTTCTACGCCCCCTTGATGAATTAAAATTTTGACTAGTTTCTTCAATTCTTCCTTGACCATAATGTCCTCCTCTACCTCAACCTCGGAAGTTACCACGTCTTCCACCTCTACCTCGACCTTGTCCTCTTTGAATTTTTTCTTGATTATCATCGTTCTCTTTCAACTGCAGATTTGATTGCAAAAGTTGTTCCATTGGCTCTTTCTTCTTCTTCAATAATTTTTTCTTCATGGGCTTGTAAAGAACCAGTGAGTTGATCAACTGTTATCGTGCAACCACAATGAAATTAAACTTTTCATCCAATGAAAGAAGTATTATTTCAACTACTTGGTTGTCATTTATTGTCTGACCATACCTCTTCATTTCATTTACTACACCTAACAATCTTGTAATATAATTAGAAACTAATTCAGATTCATCCATATGTAAGGCCTCATACTCACCTCTAAGCCTTTGAAGTCGTACCTTCTTTACTTGATCAATTCCTTTGAAAGCATTTTCAAGAATCTACCATGCTTGTTTGGCAGTAGCTGCACCAGAAATCTTTTCAAAATTTCCATCATCAATAGCTTGATGTATTATGGTGAGAGCCTTCTGATCCTTCTTTCTTATATTTTGCAAAGCATCCTTTTTGGCTTGATTCAATAATGTTTCATTCTCAGGTTCTGCATAACTTTTGTCAACAATCTCCCATGCATCTTGCGAGCCAAGTAGTGCCTTCATTCAAATACACCAACTACTATAATTTTCTTTGGTAAGTCGAGGAACTTAAAATGGAATCATATTATTATTAGCCATTTTTAACAATGCTCTGATACCACTTTGCTAGAAGTATGTATGGGCACTTACATAAAACAGAGTATTTTAGAAACAGTTCCACTATTATTTAGCTTTATTTTCACTTACAGATACCAAAATAGAGATATACATATAAAGGACTTCACAGAAAATTCTAGACCTCATAATAAATACTATCTTATGAACTTGCACCATAGATTAAATTACATCAAAATTATAAACATATGAACTCTTAGATATATGAACCCATGTGCTATTAAAAACATGTTTAATTTCCAACATGTCTCTTCTACCTTTTCTTCCTTAATCTCTCTGCAATCACCTCTCATGATGCATGCACAAAGCTCCAGAAAATGTTTGCAAATCAATCTTGCACACATATGCTAGGTTTGCATGATAAATTAATAAAAATTCGCAAAGAAAACTCTTCTATTACTAAATACATGTAGGGAATCAAGAGAGTCACATATGACTTGGCCTTGATAGGGCACCCTCTCAATAATGAGAATATGTCATTCACATCTTAAACGGCTTGGGACCTAACTTCAAGGAGCTATGTGAGACCATCTGAACACATGACCCAGCTTAAATTTTGACTAGTTTCTTCAATTCTTCCTTGACCAATCATGACCCAAATCCATTAGAAAACTTCATCTACCAGCTACGGTAGTCATGGTACCAATCACACTAACCAGGGATGCTACAATAATCAGCAGAGCCAAAACAAAACATGCCAACAATATCATCCTTCCTTTACTAATCAACAGTTTCAAGGAGGCCCGGTCTAATAAGTGTGGTGTAGCCCATTCTCTCCAAATCGTACACAAGTTATCTGCTACCTTTGTGATAAACCAGGCCATGCAGCCATGGTGTGTCGATCTAGACATATAGTGGTCTTGACCTCACCTGCACCTCTAGGACCTCCTACCTCTTTCAGCCATCAAGCTCATTATGCTGCAAGTGACTCAGCTGATAATAGCAACTTGTGGATTATTGACTCCGGCATAACCAATCACATTACATTGGATCCAAACAACTTATATACGCATTCCGATTACTCTAGATCCGATTCAATTGTCATTGGTGATGGTAAAATAGTGCCCATTTCTCATGTTGGTTCTACCTCACTTCACACACCTAATTACAATTTATATCTACATAATGTTTTATGTGATCCTCAAATCACTCGAAATTTATTGCCGGTTTCTCAATTTTACGCTCAAAATAATGCTTCCATTAAGTTCTTACCTGACTGCTTTTATGTGAAGGACCTCACAACGGGGGCATTCTTGGCACGTGACTAGAATAAGGGGGCATGTGTACGATTGGCTGACCATATCTAATTCCTTTCCATAACCTCCAATTACATTACACATATCCCAATTAGACTATACAGCTTGGCACCAGCACCTTGGTCATCCTTCTCTCCAGTTCTCAAGAATGTTTTATCCTCCCTTCCCATACCACTATCAATCTCTCCTAGTACTTTGACAATGTGAGACTTTTGTTTATGTAGTAAAAGTCATCAGTTGCCTTTTAATAAATCAACTGTCAAGGCTTCTTGTCCACTTGAAGTCATATACACTGATGTTTGGGGCCTTGCTCCTGTTATTTCGTTTGATGAATTTCAATATTATGTCATTTTTGTGGATTGTTATTCAAAATACTCATGGCTCTTTCCACTAAAACAAAAGTTTGATGTAACCATTATCTTCAACTCTCATATGGAACATATAGACATTGATTTTCACTTCATACGCAACCAAGTCACGTAAGAACAGCTACAAGTTACTCACATCCACACAAGTGACCAGCTAGCTAACTCACTAACAAAACCTCACTCATGTGCACAATTTGAATCACAACAGTCCAAGATTGGCATCCTTGATGGATCCAGAATCTTGCGGGGGCATAATAGAGAAGATACAAAACCGCCTTGATAGCCTCTGTTGAATATATGTTATAATCTTGTCTGCTTGGCTTAATTGCCTCCTCTGATGTTGCCTTACACATTGCTATATTTAATGCCTTAGTCAGCGCGATACATTACTCCTATAGATACTCATTACATAATATATATATTGTAATATACTAACTCAATATTATGTCAAAGATCATTTCTTCTTAATTGTGTAAAATATCCTTTAGAGTGGACTCCTCAGTGGAAGGGATTACTGTAAATTTTGAAGCATTTTTAAAAGTTTATGACTTTTGGAAAACAAACATGAATCACAAAAGAAATTATTAATGGAAGGACTAGAACCATAAAATATAAGAAGTTTGTTATTGGGCACAATAAGTTGAAGAACTTTGGAGAAGTAATGACCAAGTCTATTATGCCATGTTTCAAGTAAGGTTTTGATTCCAACAAATGTTGGATTGGGAACCAAATTGGTCAACCTGGTGCGTGGCCATTCACATACATTATTCCTGCTCCGTCCTTGAAGAACTGGTGTCCCTATAGTGAGATCCTTCACAACAAAAGATGAAGGAAAAAATTCAACAAAAGAGTTATTAGCTTTGCAAAATTGAGAGACTAAGATAAGATTTTGTTGTATAGAGGGAACACAAAGAACCTTGGACAAAGAAAAGGAAGTCGATGCAATGGGTAAAGTGGCAAAACCACTATGAGTTATAGAAAGACTTGTACCGCCACTAATAACAATGTCATTCGGGCCTTCATATGGTTGGTGGAGAAACAGGTCGTTCATGTAGGTAGTCACATGATGGGTAGTAGCAGAATCCAAAAGCTAATTGGATTTGGAATGTGTTCTAATAGTTGTGTGATTGTTCATTGGTGCTTGTTGCATTAGTTTCTTGGCTTGGAGGCATTGTCGACTCGTATACCTTAGTTTGTCACAGAACTATCAAATAGCTTTGGGTGTATGAATGGCTGGATTAAAAGGCTTTTGGCCCATAGTTTTTTTTATGGCTGTTACTGTCTTAAGTTTTCTTTCCAACATTTGTAAGATATCCACCCTTTGATTATAAGAATCGAGTGGCATTGGCCAAGATTGGGACAAAGCTCATGCAAGTTTCTTCTCGTTTAAGAAAGGACTCATATTCTGTGAGTTTGTCATGAAGCTCCCAAAATAGCTCTTGTAGACAACTGGTGCTCAAAGCCAGGCCTATCCTTTTGCATAAATAAGGAAAGTTGACCTACCCAACCTTAAAGGAACCACAAGCTCTTTGGTCAGCCGTCTCCTAACCCATTCTATGTTGAAAAGCTCAACCACAATTCCACGTGTAACCATGAGAGTGAGCAAGTATATTTGCCCCAATGTCAACAGGTTTGACCCCTGCCTCTCTACACAGCTTGCAACAAGTCTGGAGTGTAGGGTGAGGCTGAGAAGAGGACTAGGTGGCATCATCCTAGGGAGTTCGGCGCCATGTGTCATCAATCCAATACTATATTTTAAGGTATAAAAGGTATCTTTGCCTGTCTGAGAGGGGGATCTAGCATTAAAGAGTGGAAGAAAACCAGAGGAATTCTCTTAGACGGGCTAGAACAAAAACACTCTGGTATATTTATTGTGATCTTAACTGTAAAAGAATGGTGACTTAGGTGTTGGAGGGTGCCCCCATTGACCGTTTCTTATGGTGGTAGGTATTCTAATCATCTTAGTAACAACCTGTCCTTAGCTTCCAGCTTGTTCAACAGTGGCTTCCTCACAACAAGCCCAAAAGCACAACCCATTATAGATGAGTTTAGGCCTAGAGTAAGCATTAAAATTCAAAGACAGTAGTTGGCGCTGTCCGAAGGAACACTTGACAGCTGTTCTCTACTCAAATTTCACATTGCTTAAACAAGTCTATCTACTCCAATGTGGTTAGAAGCCACGTTAGCACCTGAAAGCGTGGTGGAAAGATCCTGTGGACAAAGAACCAGGTCCAGTACCCAATAGCCTATGGATTCGACCTTCGAGCCCAAGGTCACAATGCCAACGACCTCACCAGAAGGTCAGCAAAGGAGAGACCCAGAGCCTTTTCTTGCAAGCCCAATGGAATTATAGTTTGAGGAGCACGCACCAACCACATCGCCCTTGAAGACACAGCCTCTGGAGAATGTCGACAATCCTGCTCGTAAAAGAAGGAAAGATGAAAAGAGGGCTATACCTCGAAATGAAAAGCAGCGTCGAGCAGACATTGCTGATTTGCTTGAGAATCTCATCACTATTATTGAGGAACGTCTCCCGCGAGGCTGTCGAACCTAGTCCGAGGTACAAACGCATCCTGCAACTGACGAGTCTATGCTCTCTTTAAGAGGATGAAAAAGTCTAGGGAGAAGCCATCCTCGAGCTTTATAAGGAGAAGGTACACACACTCCCAGGCGAAGACCAACATGGGGGATCCGGGCCCGAGGAGAAGGATGGCGTCCATCATCTAGCCTCAGAGAGTACTTAAGGAGGAAAGCCACAGAACGAACTGCTTGAGAGCATAGTCTAGGACTAACTAACCCCATTCCTAGGAGCGTATCCGCTAGAGATGACTTCAAAGAGACTCAAGATCTCCAAAACTCCCTCAGGCACAACTTGTACCGAGTAAAGAACCCCACCTCGTGGAGAAATGAGCATCAGAAGAACCTCGGCTGGCCCACCTTCGAAAAGATATATTTATATAGTCAAGGATTAAATAATGGATCATATCCTTAGGGAGTTGAAAAGGAAGATTGTAGAAGAACACAAGTCATGGAAACCCCCATACAACGTCCAGATCAAGAGGCTCCCCTTCTAAAAACCTTTAAGATGCCGAACTTAGTAATTTATGATGGAAAGGGGATGTGTTTAAGTCATGGTTGGATTTTGTGCCCATTGTCAAGTCATGTCAGAGCATTGAAGTTGAGAGTTATCCTTTCCTTTAAGCAGTTAGCTACCCAATTTATGGCATACTTCAATGGATCTAAACCGGTGAAGAAGCATGCAACACACTTTATGTCTATATGGCAAGGGCACAATGAATCTTTTGAGTCATACACCAAGAGATTTAACAATGAGGCCATGCTAATCAAGGACTCTAGTGACCAAGTGGCCATCGAGGCCATCCTCAATGGCCTATGACCTAGGGCCTTCAAGTGGGGCATAGCTAAGAATACCCCTAAAACTCAGTCTGGAGTAATGGAGAAGGCCCGGAAGCATATAATAGCTAAGGGGTTAATGTTTTTGAATGAGGTACCAGCTCATCCCAGGCTAAGAGCAGAGGATGCTAAGCAAAGAGATAGGAAAGGCGCATCCGTACCTATGGGAGAAACAAAGAGGACCGACCAGAAAGAGCCTCATACTAGCAGAAACATGTTTGACAGGTATACCCCACTTACCAAGGGTAGATGAGAGATACTAAATCATAAATAAGATCAAAATATACTCAAGAGGCCATAGCCTATGAAGGGGCTACCGACAAAACAGAATCGAATCAAGTACTATTGTTACCATTGGGATTACGACCATGAAATGGAAGAGTGTTTTGAACTAAAAGAGAAGATCGAGACGTTAATTGGAAATGGTCAACTTCAGCAATTTGTAACCTGGTTGGATTAACGGCGGGATCAACTAAGAATTATGCTCAGCGTGCCTGACACGATAGTGAAGGAGGAGTGCACGTTTTTAATGCTTTTCAATGGGATGTAACCTCAACGACGAGTCCTATACATGCTATAATGTTTATAGAAAAGGAAGCCAGCTGAATACATCAATCACATGACGATGCAATGATGGTTACTTTATGAGTAGGCAATAGTAATGTGCATCAAATTTTAGTGGAGCAGCATTTGCTAAGATGGGCCTTACCCAAGACATGTTGAAGCCCTTACATAACCCACTTTATGGCTTTGTTAGGGATAAGGTGGTGCCTGGTGAGAGTATAGAGTTGCCATTGTCTATAGGAGAGGCGAACCACCAAATGACTTTGATGGTAAAATTCTTAGTGGTGAATGTCCCCTTAGTCTACAATATTATTTTGGGAAGGCTTACCTTGAATTCCCTCAAGGTCATCGTATCAACCTCTCATTTGTTGTTAACCTTCTTGTATTTATAGGCATAGTAATGCTAGGAGTGCCCATGACCCTTAACGAGAAGGTTATCCTTAGGGCATCCACACTAAGTTCTTCCTTGTGCTCTCTCCACCAATGGATATAGGTCCCCAACACTATCTGCTAGGCATTAGGGGAGAGTTGTATGGGGTGGATAGGGGTTTTCAGGAGGAATTTCCTCACAAAGGTAGGGAAGGGCACCCTGAGTCCATAGTAAAAGTAGGGATAGTAATGACAATCTCACCCATACGAGGCTGGCTTGGAACTTCATCTTGTTCGGGCGCCCTAATTGTTACATGTAAGGGAACATTGTATTCCTTTATCAAAGTAATCAGTTGACTAGTAGTGACAAAAGACTTGATAAGGTCAATAGCCTCTTCTTGGTGGCCTTTAATTTCCTCCTCTTTGACCTCACATTCTTTCTTATGCTCAGCCCTTTCGCGGGCTTGGCATCTTTGGCCTGGCCACCCTCAGTCTCGACCTCAGCAAACTCCCAAAGGGTCTCCTCATCACCCTCGCTTACTGTAAGGGAGTCCCTGGGTAATCCAGAAGATTCCCCAGCCAGGCCTCACCTACCAGAAGTGGGTCACAATGGGGCCAACACCTCTTCCTCCTCCTCTTCAGATTCATCTCTCAAGAAAAGTTTTATCCTCTTGGAGGATTTCACAGATTCAAAATGTGGAATGCCCACTTAGGTGTTCTTAGGGACCAAGCCCTAGCCCACCATTAGACGAAAGGTAAAATTAGTGTCTACTCTATGTCCTCCTTCAGGAGTTGGAGATCAGAACCTGACAGCTATAGGTTTGAAGATTGCTGAGCCAGTCAAGAAAGGATATACAAGTGGATTACGTGAAGTCTCAAGATCAAATTGCTTATATTTTCACTGAGCCACTCAAGTTTGAAGATTTTGCAAAGTTAAAAAATTTACTTGGTATCATAAAACAAGTTTAAGGGGAAGTGTTGAAAAAATAAACTTGTTTCTAAACCCAATAATAGCCTAATAATATCAGACCATTAAGGTTAAGCTTCTAAATTAAATATGGTTAGTGGGTTAGGTGAGATTAAATAAAAAATTATGTGGTTTATAATTATTTGTATTATTTTAATTACACCACATTATGTAGTTGTGGTTTATTTAATTCATATATAAACACCCCTCTCCATTTAAATTGTAAGCATTAAGTTGAAAGAGATAAATTGAGTTGAAGAGAGTTGCTTGACAGTTTCTTATAAATATTGTATTTCACTTTTTTACAAAGTGTTTTTATTTCCAACATAATGATACTGCCTTTTATTATATATGTAATTATACATATTGATGTTACAAATTATTTAATGCATTGGAAGCAGGAATGTTTTGTTGTTGTACGTATTCACGTACTTGGTTAATGATGAAGAAAGAAATCTAATAAAACAGCATGGAAAGAAATATATTTGGTGGTGAAAGATGAGCGTTCATCATCATATTTAAAATGAGCTGATGATGGAGTGTAGGTAGTATGTCTAATATTTTTGGGTCACTATTATCTGCTGCATAACGCGTTGACCATTTCTTTTTATCTCTTTGGGTTGCATGCATAAAAAGCTGATCAATTACTTGTACGTACTGCGCTTTGAAAATTTTTAAAGTCAAGGATGATATCCCATCTACAGTAATGTATTATTATATGATGCTAAATTAGTTGGATATGGTCCTTGGCTAGCAGAATAAAGCCAATAAACTTGCGAAAATTTCAAGGATTAGGTAGTGGGGCTGAAGCTAACTGGTCATTCTAGCGGGAGAACTTTAATATTTCATTGGAGAAGCAGGCGTTTCTTTAAAAACGTATTTTCAAAAGAAAAAAAAGAAGCTCTTTCCGCATTAAATGACAATCTTAAAATATCAAAAATAATTTTATTTTATTTTTAAAATTCCATCGGCTAATCCATTTAGGTTTTATATTTTAATTTTTTTTATTTAAATAAGGGTTTATTCTTTTTTATAATTTATCAGAATGAAAATTACTACTTAATTAAACAATCAAATACTATTAAATATTTTTAAAACACGTTTTATAATTTACAATCAAATACAAATTGGTTTATCATTAAAATATCTTTAAAATACAGTGTTACAAATGAAGTGAACTATTGGGAAAAAAAAAGAAGCAAAAATAAGCACATTAAAATGACTCATAACTCCTTCTAGGGTAAAGGTTTTTAATTCAATTACTCCTTCTAGGAATAAAAATTGTTAATTCAATTACATTCTGTTATACTTCAGATAGATCCTCATAGAATAATAATAATAATAAAATTATAAAATCCTTTTTTTTTGGCTAATTGTTGAAGCTCATAACCACAATTTTTTATTTTGTGGTTAATAACTTCTCCATTATTTTAATAATTTTTATAATTTTAAAATGTCATGCCTTTATTATTATTATTATAGCCAACCTAGTTGTAATGTCTCCTCCGGCTAGTTGGAATATCTCTATCCATCCGACAAATAACTTATTATTATTATTATTATTATTTGCCTTCTTCCTTTTCTTTTTGGAAAGCTGCAGGGGTTCGACTTTAGAAACTACAAGAAAAATGGCTTTACCAATATGTGCTCTAGGGAAATACATATGACGACTTTTCTAACTTTGAATTATTATATGGTGTTTGACACGTCTTTGATATTCCATCCGTATGTGTTATATGCCAATTGTTGATGTGTGAAGTTGCAACATATGTCTTTGGACTAGTATCAAATGACACAAATTTAGACGGCTTAAATGGCAATCAACTGTATCGCATTACGACTGTTTGATGTTGCTGTGTTGTTTTACTTAGGCTGATCTGAGCCGTTGCTCTCTACCATCTAAATCCTCTTATTTCATTGGTAACTGTGCCACAAGCATCAGTATAGAGGTTTAGAGTTTCTGCATTTTCTGTTTTAAGCTATGTTTGGTATGAAGGAGAGGGGCAGAGTGGGGCGAGGAGAGAGAGATTGAAGGAGTGAGTGAATTGCATCAATCTTTTATGTTGTTTAGTATAATGTGAAGGAAGAAGAGTATAATGAATTAAAGTAAAATTAAAATTTATTAGTTAGTTATAAAAACTTTTCCTCCTTTAATCCTTCTAATATTGGAGGGAGTGTTTTTTATATATTTGGATGGATTTGTCATCTATCTCTAAGGCCACTCCCTCCATCAATCTTTCCTACCAAACAACTTTACCCTTTAAATCCCTCCACCACTGTCTCTCCCTCCCTTAATCCTTCTATTAATATCTCCTACCAAACAAGGGCTTATATTCTTTCTCAGTATTAGTATTCTTTGTTTTAATCTCCGACTGTGTGTCTGGTCTTTAGTCTTGGTGGTTTGGTTCACTTATATTTCTGAGGGTGTGATTTGTTCAGAAAGGTGTATAAATATTTGACATAGTCTAATGAGCTCTTCTTGCCTAAGCGCTATGGATATCATCCAGACTATCTAGGTGAACCACATAAATGTTTATGTTGGTTGTGTGCCGTGTTTATTTCGTTTACCAAATCCATTCTCTTTGGCTTTATAGTTTAAATCTGTTGGCTTGCAATCCTGATTTCGACCTGTCTTCTAATGGTTTACGAGTGCTTAAACCCAACAAAAAGTAAATAAAATTTTGGATGAGTTTGAATGTCATTAACAATCAATGTGCATTATTTTATGTTTTATTAATTGGGCTTAATCAACATATATGATTAGCCTCTTCCGTTTGTAGATCAGAGTGGATCAACATACCATATACTCATTCCATATGCACCTGTGACACATTTAAAGAACCTCATATATTTACCGTATAATATGCACACATACGTATATATACAGCATTTTTTCTCAATTTGAAAACTTCAAGAAGAACACAATATTTGGTTGCTTAACTGTTTACAATTGACGTAAAATAAAATACAAATGTTGGACATGTACTTTTTTTTTTTTTTTAAGGACAAACAACATTTAAGTATAAATATACAAATTAAAGAATTGATAAAGGAAGACATAAAATTTGCAAACAAAAAAGCATTGCAGGCTCTCAAAGTTCAGTTGACAGCGCTGCAAATCCTTCTAATCTGTCCAGTTGAACCAGTGAGAGGCTCAATATCTCCCATTTTAACCATGGCAGAAGCAAAGTCAGACAAAAAAGTTGCGGGGTTCCTACTATACGCAGACACAATACTATCAGTGGATCCTCCACTGAAGAGAACTTGATCTGATTGAAGAAGACCCTTCTTTCGCATCAAGTTCTTGAAGTAATTATTGTCAAATTGATTTGGTGTCACCAAGTCAAGTGGTGCCAAATTTGCATCACCGTCGGTGTTTGTAGGACAACTGCGTCTACGAGTGCTGGCGAAGCCAGCATCAATGTCGCTTGCATTGTCGTAAATTCTGTCATGGAATGTGAAGCATCTTGTCCAATAGAATGTGAACCTGAAAAAGCAACCATGACTCTTTCACTTAGACCTTTACGATCGAAATTTGATATACGTTCTCCAAGGCTGGCTCTGAAACTAGGAAGATCACTGTTAGCCTGATCTAAATTTGCAGTGGTAGAATCTCTCCGTCCAAGCTTCACCGTCCAAGATGGACCACCGACGGCAACAGAAGCATCATGCGCTGCGACTGCAAGAATATCCGCACAAGACACAACATCAGGGCATATTTTCTTCACCTCTGATTTCGCAGCATCGACGATGTTGTGACCTCTTGCTGAACCCCTATTACCAACTGCATTCATTTTGCTATTGATAGTAGAAGAATCATTGAGTAAAATTGACGCATAACAACCCTGCCAAATACAAAATTAAATCATGAATATAATGGAGTATTAGTCCATATATGTATATATAATGCAGTAATATATTTTCCAAAACTATGTTATATATTCAAGTACCTGAACGAAGCAATCATTGAAATGGAGACGAATGAGAGAAGCGGCCATTCGACGTTCTCGGGAAACTGCTGTTCTAATGGAAATCCGGATGGTAGTGAGAGCATTTGGGCAGGTGGTGTCGTAGAATGAAGAAGACAGTTGTGCTTTGCATGTTGCACTTAAAAGTAGAGTTAAAATATAAATGCCACAGAGACACATGCATGGGATTGGGACGCCATTATATATGCTTCTTAGTTTCTATTCACGCGCTAAACTATGAGGAAGAGAAGGCAGTATATGTAATTTTGTATGTGTATGTATATAGCTGCAAGTTTGCTTCAATGGAAAAGGAAATGATTTAGGACTGAATGTAGTAAATAAAAAGGTATCATCCAATTTATAGGGCGAGTATACAGTTGTTTTCGCTCACTATATATAACGCGTCGACCTCCACTTGTACCCTTTGGTGGCTCCATGTACTGTTTACTTTGAAAATTCTTAGATTTGAATAATATAATAAGTCAAAGATGAAATCTTCCATCTACTACGTATGTGTGTGTATATATATATATGAAGAAAAATTCCTAATTTGTCTTTGGCAAATTAATTGTCACTAAAGCCAAATTAAGTACATATCCCCAAAACTGAATTTTTTTAGTATATTAAATATAAACTAAACTTATCAAGCCCAACGGTAAAAACTTACAAGTAGTAAACTTAAAAACTAAACTTACAAATAAAGAAAAGAAAAAGAGTAGTGTATATTCCATTACCTCAAGTTTTAAATGTTTCTATTGATAAGCTTAATTTGGTTTCCAACCGTAAATATTGTTGACGGCAAACACACCCTTATCTCTTGTTCTAAGCAAACCGTAAATGAAACTTAATTGAATCTTATCTCTAGCCTTAAATATTGTCTTAGCATTACGACATTATAAATTGAAACATTTTAAGCTTTATGTACGACATTGAAAATTTTGGAACTACAAAATACTAAAATCCTTATAATTTGATATATAGGGTTGTGGGGGCCTCCTGGCGTATGAGTGTCATGCATTCAAGTAATTAATTTCTTACTAAATTGGTTTCACTTTTCGATCTACGACAACTGATGACATACGAAAATGACGAAAACTTTAGGCCATGCATGCATGAAGTAGCTTCTCTCAAAAAATGTCTCATATATATATATATATATATATATATATAATTTAATAAAATCTTAATATATAAGATTAAATAAATCAATCAGGGTAATAAGCTAATTATTGTAGTCATGATTTGGCAAAACTCTAATGGTCCAAGCTGGAGGGCAGAGACTACATGCCGTAGTTAACATTATAACTTATTTGAATTTCCCAAGCTGGGTCAGACATGCAATGCAAAGTAGTCAAATGTGTAACTTTCCAACGTCGACCTCTAGATTCCTGACATTTTATAAGTTTTGTTAAAACTATTAGTTTTTTTTTTTGAAATTTGTAAAGGTGACATGGCAATCAAAATAAATAATTTGAATAACCAGCTGAGCGATCAAAATAAATAATTTGCGCAAAAAAAAATTTCAAATAACATGGTAACTGTCATATCATCATTAATATTTTTTATCACAATTAATTAAAAGAAATGATAATGTTTATTATATTATTAGTATTAAATTACAAGAAAATCATTTTAAAAAATCAATGTCACATAATTAAATATTTGTTAAAAAATTAAATTTTTTTGGTACTTGTCAGAGGATAAATTATTGGTAAAAAAAATTATTAAAGCTTACATGCTTTTTGGTGACATTATAGTTTTTACTTTTTTTCACTTAAATTATGTTTATTCCATATAAACACCAAATTAAAAATCAGTTCAAAGTATTATTTTTCATGTGCTTATGTTTTTTTTATTCCTTCACATTTATAATAATACAAAAAGATACGAAACTAATTCTCTAAAAAAAATACTGACCTTTGAACTAAATAAATTGAACATAAGTAAATAGAAAAAACAAAAAGTTACCAAATCCGCAGTTAACGGTTTGGCTTAATGCCTGGCAACTTAAACCTAAATGGAAATCATAAAATAAAAAACGAATAATTAATTTCATTACAATTTACAAATGTTGAACAACTGTTTATTGATTGAGTTACAAAATAATTAAACAATATTCAAGAAATTCACACATTAACAAATAGATAGTTTAGCTGACGGCGCTGCAAATCCTTCTAATCTGTCCAGCTGAACCAATAAGAGGCTCAATATCTCCCATTTTAACCATGGCAGATGCAAAATCAGCCTTAAAAGTTGCTGGGTTCTTACTATACTCTGATACAATGCTGTCCGTTGATCCTCCACTAAACAGAACTTGATCAGATTGAAGAAGACCCTTCTTTTGCACCAAGTTTTTGAAGTAATTGTTATCCAATTGATTCGGTGTCACCAAATCAAGTGGCGCTAAAATTCCATTACCAGTGTTAGCAGGACAACGACGTTTTCGAGTGCTAGCGAAGCCAGCATCAATGTTACTTCCGCTGTTATAAATTCTATCACGAAATGTGAAGCATTGAGCTTGTCCAATTGAATGTGAACCTGACAACGCAACCATGTCTCTCTCACTTAGACCTTTACGATCAAAATTTGATATAAGTTCTCTAAGGTTGGCATTGAATCTAGGAAGATCAGTGTTAGCCACATCCGGATATGCACTAGTTGAATCTCTTCGTCCAAGCTTCACTGTCCAAGATGGACCACCCACCTATATATATTAACAAAGGTTGAACATCAATATTAATTGTCAATCTCTCTTTGTACTTGGTATTTTTTTTTTCTTTTCATGTGTCTCTTACAATATAATGTATTAAAATGATAAAATTATTTAGAGTATATAGTATGTACTTACATAAACTGAAGCATCTCGTGCGGCTACTGCAAGAACATCTGCGCAAGATACAACACCAGGGCATATTTTCTCCACCGCTGATTTCGCGGCATCTATAACTTCATAACCTCTTGCTGAATTATTATTAGCAGCTGTATACCTTTCGCTTGTCATAGTAGGAGTATTGTCAAGTAAAATTGATGCATCACAACCCTACCAAACCAAGAAAATGTATACTTCATCATAAACTAGCTATAAAGCATTAATTAAAAAAAGAAAATACCAAAGCAAAATGGTCTGTTTAAGTACCTTGACGAAGCAATCGTGGAAATGAAGACGAATGAGAGAAGCCGCCATTCGACGTTCTCGGGAAATTGATGTTCTAATGGAAGTTCGAATGGTACTGAGGGCATTTGGGCAGGTAGTTTCATAAAATGAAGATGATAGATGGGCTTTGCATGTTGAGGTTAAAAGCACTAACATGAATATAACTGCAGGGACACATATTGCATGGGATTTGATGGCCATTGTATGCGACTGTTGTATTTCGCGTACACTAAACAATGAGGAAGCTGAAGAAAGTATCTATTTATGTATGTATGTATATATATCTGCAAGGTTTCTTCAATGGGGGAAATAAATGATGAAAATTGGGATTGAATGTGGTGAAGAAAGAGTGGGGGTTCTCATACAATTTATACGGTGAGTAAAGTAAGTATAATTTTTGGTTTTGTGTGTGGTTAACGTATAACGCGTGGACCAGTTGTATCCTTTGGAATTGGCTCTTTGTTTTGTTTAATATTTGTCTATTTTCAAAGATGATATTATTTACTGAGTAAAAGTTGGAGTTGGTCATTATAAATAGGCAAATTGTGAAAGTCAAAACCAATAACATTTGCTCACCTGCCCAGTTCCAGCTGATTTTCTATTTTAATTTAATTATTTATTAAAAGAAAAAAAAAAGTCAATAGAGCCAATAGCAAAGGTAACAGTACTACAAAGTAAAAAAATACAAAGAGAAAAAATGTTGTTAGTCACATCATTATAATTGAGGCTAAAATAACTAGCCACAAACATTAAATCTTATGGCTAACACCTAACACATTTTGCCTCCAACAACGTAAATAAATTTTTTAACAGCCAACTTTGTTAGTAAAACTTGTTGTATATGAAAGTTCTTTTAGCAGTAAAATTATAAATTTGTAACAAGATCTCCCTTTCTTATAGTGTAAAAAAAATAATAAACAAAAGAAAAATAAAAAAAATTAAAAGAAGAAGAAGAGGCCTCTAGCTCCTAGGAGAAGTTATTAAATCATGAGTATGATTAGTGCATGTGTGTAATTTGATTAGGAATTTATTGTTGTGGGTCTTGTGGCATACGTATAGTGCAATTAATATTTAATTAAATAGTGGAAAATTTGTTTTCACTTTCATTGTGATCTTACCTGATGATAAAAATGAAGAAAACTTTTAGGTCACGCATGCATCTTCATCGAAAATCTTATAATTTAGTTGGATTAAATAAATTAAGTAGAGAGTAGTACATGATTAAATAATTATTGTCTTTGTGTGTACTATGATTGGGGAAAAAAATAATGGCCCAAGTTGGAGGGCAGAGACCAGTTGGCATTACAGAAATGTAGATATATGAAAGAACATTAGAATTTTTCAATGTATATACGCAACAACATGCAGCGCAAAGATATGGTCAAACATTCCAATGCATGCCTTTCAAATTTCCTTGTTCTTACACATTTTTCTTAGTTTTCTCAGACCACATTGAGCAGCCAAACGATCTAAATTAATAGTTAATTTTCACAAAAATCAATGATATACAAGTAGGAATAGTTTTGAATTTCTCTAAGACGTACGCTCAACATTGACCATTTCGTATGCATGCTAATAGCAATTATAGGTCTACAACCCATTTTTATTGGCATAGGCCTTGGATATTAGGCCTAAACATTTTGAGTCTCAAAAAATTAATTTATCCAAATTATGCGCAAGACAATAAAAGCAGATTGTTGCGCGCACCCCACAAATTCATATTTACGAAAACACTGAACTCAAATTTTTCTTCTTTTTCCAGTTTTTGAAATTTATTTTGACAGTTCTACTGTTTCATAAGCTCAGTCCTGCTTAAAAATTGCTAGTTTTCATCCATATCGGTTTTGAATGGTTACATACAAATTCTAAAGAATTTCCTTCTTGTAATACACAAACAGTTCAACTGTCTCAAACTCATAATTTATGTGCCCTTTTAGTATAAGCTGTGAGTTTAATATGATTCTGTGGGCCTAAACTTTAAACCCTGACGATGCAGAATTCTTAATGGGTGCAATCCATTACAACATAAGACGGCATCTATACGGCAACTATTACAGCAACAGCTTTTTTTATTCTTAACCAATCACGAAGTGCGTATATATTATTTGTAAACATTTACTACTTATGATGAAAAGCATTATTCATTATTTTTGAACTTCAACTCCACACATACAGAATACAACCCGAAGAAGTAAAGCAAAAAAATTCGAAACACAAATGAAAGTGAGGGACGACCCTTACGGCTTCAGCTATGGCTTGGGTCACCTATGAGTCTATTCTCTGCGGCAAACATTCTTCGTAACTCTCTTCTCGTCCATTGGTTTTCTCTTTGTTGGATGAAGGGAAAATAGAGATCCAGTTGTAAAAGGACGAGATCTGACGTGGAAAAAATTGCCCATGTGTCGTCAGTAGAGTGTAATAGAGAAGATACACAACTTGCCTTGTTGCCTTGATAGCCTCCGTTGAATATTTGTCATAATCTTGTCTGCTTGGCTTAATTGTGTCCTCTGATGTTGCCTTACACATTGCCATATTTAATGCCTTAGTCAGTGCCATACATTAATCATGTAGATACTCATTACACAATATATATATATATTGTAATATACTAACTCAATAATATGTCAGAGATCATTTCTTCTAAATTGTGCAAAATATCCTTTATGGTATCAGAGCCCATACGCTCTAAAGCAAGAGACCCAAGACTTTTTTTTCTCTCTCTTTTTCTATGCGTCCTTCCTTCCTTTCCTTCTTTATTTCTTCTTGACAATGGCCACACATACTGCCACATCAACAACTTCCAACATACCAATTGTTGTAACACCAGGCAATATTGCCATTGTCACTTCCTCTACTATCATTGCCATCAATGCAAGTCTCATAGCCATCAAACTCACCTCTGACAACTATGTCGCTTGGCTTGCTCAATTTCTCAACCTGTTAAACAGGTATGATCTAGCGGGTTATGTTGAAGGAACCTTGCCCGTCGATTCCTTCACAACCTCCTCTTCACCGACGGAAAATCCAGAATATAAAGCTTGGAAGCATCAAGATAGCTTCATCCTCCATGGCATCCTCACGTCTTTCTTGTTGGAAGTGTGTATGGCCACTTACATAAAAGAGAGAATTTTAGAAACAGTTCCACTATTATTTAGCTTTTTTTTCACTTACAGATACTAAAATAGAGATATACATATAAAGGACTTCACAGAAAATTCTAGACCTCATAAGAAATACTATCCAATGAACTTGCACCACAGATTAAATTACATCAAAACTCTAAACATATGAACTCTTAGATATATGAACCCATGTGCTATTAAAAACATGTTTAATTTCCAACATCCCCTCCTAAACATGATTTTTTAACAACCCCAAGTAAAGCTCTTAGTTTGATGAAAACGTCAACCTTAATTGGCTTAGTAGAAATATCTGCAACCTGATCTTCGGTCTTCACATATTTGACATGGATTTCCTTCTTTGAAATGCATTCTCTAATAAAATGAAATCTTGTATCTATGTGTTTGCGGCGATCATTGAACACAGGGTTTTTGGACAAAGCTATAGTTGACTTGTTGTCCACATTAATCTCCGTTGGTTCCTCTTGCATCAACCCAATGGCTTTAAGCAAATTTCTCAGCCATATAGCGTGACAAGCACAAGATGTGGCAGTGACATATTCAGCCTCACATGTAGCAGTGTCACAATCGGTTGCTTTCTAGAATTCCATGTAAAAGCAGTACCACCAATAAAGGACACAAATCCACTATTGCTTTTCTGATTATTAACATCTCCAGCAATCACTATCACAGTAACCTTCAAGCTTGAACTCTTTAGAAGAAGTGTAAAACAATCCAAAATCAAGCGTTCCTTTGAGATACCAAAGAATTCTTTTTGCTGCTTTGAAATGAGTTGTTGTAGGTGCTTCCATATACCGACTTACCAATCCAACACTATAAAGAATATATGGCCTTGTGTTGGTCAAATATCTTAGACTTCCAATCAAACTTTTGAAATATATAGAATCCACAGCATCTCCATCTTCATATTTTGACAATTTGATTCCAACTTCAATTGGAGTTGTCACTGGCTTGGAATAAACCACATTAAATTTCTCAAGCACTTCCTTGGCATATCATTCTTGAGAAACAAAGATGCCTTCCTCCATTTGTTTTACCTCAATGCCCACATAATATGACATAAGTCCAAAATCTGTCATCTCAAATTCTTGTATCATTGCTTTCTTAAATTCTTCAAACATGCTTGGATTGTTTCCCGTAAAAATCAGATCATCCACATACAAACAAACAAGCAAAATATCTCCATGTTTGTTAGTTTTTGAATATAAAGCACGTTCATGTGGACATTTAATGTAACCATTTTCCTCAAAATACTTATCAACCCGGCTATTCCACGCTCTCAGTGCTTGCTTTAATCCATACAGTGCTTTCTTCAACTTTAAAAATTTATTTTCTTGTCCTTTGACTACATAACCCAATAGTTACTCCAAATACACTTCCTCTTCAAGATAACCATTCAAAAACGCTGACTTGACATCCATTTGATAAATCTTCCATTTATTTTGTGCAGCAAGTGAAATTAGCAAGTGTATGGTTTCCCAGCGAACAACAGGAGCAAACACTTCATCGTAGTCTATGCCTTGACGTTGAGAGTAACCTTTTGCTACTAACCTTACTTTATATCTTTCCACTTATCCTTTAGCATTCTTTTTTGCTTTGTATACCCATTTGACACTAATTGCCTTATGTCCTTGAGGAAGAGTAGCTAGCTCCCATGTGTCATTCTTCCTAATTGCCTAAATTTCATCATTCATGGCTTTTACCTATTGTTTGTTTTGAGCTGCCTCTTCAAAATCAAGTGGTTCACTATCTACAAAAAGACAAAACAAGGTGAGATTATTTATTTCTTTAGCTGCCCCATATATCTCACTCAAACGGCTCATGTGTTGTGGTCTTTCACTTGAACTTTCATCCAATGATGAGCTTCCTTGATTTGGAGAGGGTGGAGGAGTGAGCTGTTGTTGAATCTCTTCACTATTTCTATTGTTATTTTCCTCAGAAAATGGAAAGAAAGCATAGTCTTCTTCTTGATTTGTAATAACCTCATTTATTTTCGAAACTGTCGGTTTCCGGACGCATTTTCGGTTAAATCGCGGTTTTGTCTTTTTCACCAAAACAAACAGTTTCGGAGTTCCCCAGGAATTTTCTAAGGACCGAGACTACCCTATGAGGAGTCGAGGTACTTTTTCTACCCATGTTGTCTTTGGTCTCGGTTTGACCATGGTTGACTTATACTATTCACTATTATATTAATATATTTAATAATATCTTTTACTTTATTTTATTATATAATTATTTAATTAATAAAAAGAGTTGGTAATTGGGAATTGAATGATTCATGACTGACACTTCCACTTTTTCTTTACAATTTTATTTATTTAAATAATATATATCTGTATATATAAATATCTTTACTTTATTGTATTTTATTATTAAAAAAAATAAATTGCCAATTGCAAATTGGCTTGTGTGTGTGTGACCGACTTTTTTCTTCTTGCTTTTCACCAAGTGTAGCCGACCATCTTCTTGACATTTTTATCATTCCATATATTTCATTTTCTTTTAGAGAGAGAGAGAGTGATTTCTAGAGAGAGAAATTTGAAAAAAATTGCAAAATTGAAAAAAAATTCAAGAGAGAAAGTGGGGTTAGTGGCCGGTTGTGTTGGGGAGCTTTTTGGCATTGATTTTGGAGGTTTTCAAAGCTTAGAAAGAGGTGTGCTAGCTTGGCTTTAAGGTAGGCAATTATCCCCATTTTTCTTTTATTGCAAATCTATGTATGGTTATTGGTTAATTGGATGTGTTTAGGCTTGAAATCATTGAATTGATGGTGGTTTGAATTTAATTCCATGTGTATTAGCTGGTTGATTGAATCCCCAATTATTTTGGTTTAGGTTTTAGTGAAATTAATGTCTAACGCTTGAGTTTGTTGGATTTAATCATGGATTGATGAAATGGGTTGATGAATTTTGGTGTTGTGCATGCTTAATTTGATGGAATTAGAGGAAATTTGATAGATTCCCAGTGGCATTTCGGTAATTACGGCTGTTGGAATAGGACGGTTGGTAATTATATGTTTTACTGTGTTGCTTGGCTTTACTTGTGCATTGTGGCATGAGCATACATTTGCATAGAGCAATTTTGGTGGTTTATTGTTTTATGTGAAATAAAATATTTTTCCCTGTGGATTAGTGTTTTCGAAAATTGGTTGCATGATAAGGTGCATGGTTCAAACCCTATTTTTAGTCGCTCTATGAATCACTGACCACACATAGCAGTGGGTCACCCAGAACGGTGATTCATCAGCATACCACAGAAGTGTGGTGTTTTGTGCATGAAACGCGGAATGAGAGTGGGTTTTCGATTAAAAAATAAAAGAGGAAAAAATAATAATTTTATGTGTATAGAGATACACTACATGACATGACATTTGCATTTGTATATGGTTGCCTACTAAGTGTTTTCACTCACAGTTGTTTGTCCTATGTGACAGGTAAGTCCAAAGTCGAACAATAGGGTTTGGCAGGGTGCGGACTAGAGGGCGCAGTATAGTATACTGTTCTTCCGCATTTGGTTTGTTATATTTTGGGCGATGATATTATGTATTTTTAAATACCATATTTTTCCTTTGCGGTGTGGGTGTGTAAACTTTATTTTATTTTAAAGTATTTTTATTTTTTGTGTGGTTTGAAAAATGGTCTCAAAGAGTAAAGAAAAGTCTGATTTTATTGTGTTTTTATTCAAAAGGTTTTAATCAAATCAAATTTTTTTTAAAAAAAATATAGTAATCACACCTTACTCGGGAACCTAGGTTTGGGTAAGGGGGTGTTACAGTTTTGGTATCAGAGCCTTAGGTTTTTGAACATGTACTTGCTGATGCTCCAGTGACCACCTATACGCCAAGGTAGACTGTGTTTTGGATTTATTTTAGTAGTGCACGTTTATTTATTTTGTATTATGTTACTGAGTTGTGTAGATGGGCCAGTTGTTTAGTAGTGCCTCTTGTTCTATTCGTGGGGGACGTGACATGCCGGTAGTCGAGCCGGTGGCAGTACGTACAGCGACATTGAGGAGAGAGTCTTCATCGGCATCGTATACCGGGAGGAGATCTCATAGGGGTAGCGTTCCGTCCACATCGGGTTGAGAATACCATGAGGTTGGTTTGCATGACGACTTAGCTTGCCGGGAGTTAGAGGGACGGAGACAGGAGGTTGCGATGTTTCTGCGTAGAGAGCTAGTTATGATACCGATTACGGGAGGATGTCATTACTACATGCCTATTGAACGATTCCAGCAGATGCAGGAGGATCACTATCACGACATGTATATGTGGTATATGGATCATTTTGATGAGGATCCTACAGAGTAGAGAGCCATGAGGACGCACGTTCAGGCACAAGGGTTTGGAGGACTACCTGTTGCAGCGGCGGTTCTTGCGGAGGACTCTGAGGAGGACCCCGAGGAGGATTCCATGGGTACTGATGACTACGTTACTCGTGGGTATACGCCTGATCCGGTCGACCCGTGGGATGAGCCAGCTAGCGATTAGGATTCTGACGTCATAGTAACCCTGTTGTCTGTTTATATATATTATATCTTATACAGATGGTATATGTATATATGGGTATATGTATGCTATGTATATATTGTATAATATATGTATGGTGTGCTGGTTGTATAACGCTTTATTGTAAAAATGAAGTATGGTTTTGCTGTGTATCTTATCAAATTATTATCGAATAATTTCGTTAAGATTTATTTTCTCGCTGGATGCAGATGCCATGTTTTCCAAGGAATGTTCATCCTAAGCCTGAGAGCAGTTCAGGGGATGCTACAAGTTATCTTATAGAGGCCATTGAAAGGCTGGTGGCTCAAAATGTTCAGCAACAACAACTTCAGCAACAACAGCAACCTGTGGGAATTAATGCGGTGGTGAAGCAGTTTTGAGATCTTCATCCCCAGAGTTTGACGGATCGATGAATCCATTAGTGGCTGAGAATTGGATTTGGGAGTTGGAGAAGATCTTTCTGCTGACTGATGTTTTAAAGATCTAGAAGGTGATCTGTGCTTCCTTTATGCTGAAGGAAGGAGCCAGTCATTGGTGGGATATGATCAAGAGAGTGTACCGTACCGACAAACATCTGATGATGTGGACCTTGTTCAAGACATTATTCTTGGAGAAGTATTTTTCACGAGTGAAGCGGGAGGAAAAGGAAGCGGAGTTTATAAGTTTAAAGCAGGGAAATCTTTCCCTCATGGAGTATGAAAGGAAGTTTGATGAACTTTCTCGATACGAGCCACACCTTGTGGACACTGAAGAGCGTAAGGCTCGACGTTTTGAGAAAGGGTTACGGTCTGAGCTCTACAATGCTGTTGCTATGTTCCAGATCCCTACGTACTTGAAGATTTTGTAGCGAGTGCAATTGATCGCTAAGGACCCTGCCCCGGTGGCAAGTGGACCTGCAGGATCGAGTTCTACTCCTACAAAGAAGCAGTGGAAAAGAGGTTTTCCGCAAAAGCGGAGGTTCGATGGGAAAATGTGGTTAAACACTAACCGAAGGGATAACAGCAACAAGAATTTTAAGACGGTTGATAACCGACCTGGTGTTCTACAATGTAGTAAGTGCGGAAGGCAGCATTTCGGAGAATGCTGGAGAAAGACTATCACCTGCTATGGTTGTGGCAAGCCTGGCCACATAAGAAGGAATTGTCCAGGGTTAGCAAAGACGCAGCGGCCTACGTAGGGTCGAGTGTTTGCATTGACCAAAGAAGAGGCTGGGAAAGAAGACTCACGGTGGTTGCATGTGCCGTTATTTTAAATGGTATAAGTGCTTTTGTATTGTTTGATTCGGGTGCTACGCACTTGTTTGTGTCTAGCCAGTTTGCTACTAAATTGGCTAGGGAACCTGTTAGTCTGAAGTGTAAATTGTGTGGTGCTACACCTTCGGGTGTAAGTATGTTTACTACTTCTTTGCTTAGTAATTATGATGTGTGCCTCGGTGACGAGACACTGTGTGCTGATTTGATTATATTAGAATTGTTGAATTTCAATGTAATATTTGGTATGGACTGGTTATCTAAGTGTGGGGCTTATATTGATTGCAAAGAAAAGAAAGTTTAGTTTAACCCTGTAGATGGTCGGAAGTTTGAGTTTGCGGGTTCAAAGTTTAGGCCTTGGCCTAAGTTGTTAACGGCAATGCAAACTCTTAAATGTTTATGTCAAGGGTGTTAGGTATTTCTTGTTAGCGTTGTTGACAAGGAACCAGATGCTCTTCAACCGCAAGACATTAAAGTCGTTCGAGACTTTTTAGATGTTTTTTCGGAGGATCTGTCGGGGTTACCGCCTGATCGAGAAGTGGATTTTACGATTGTTTTGGTACTGGGAACTGCACCTATTTCTAAGGCGTCGTATCGAATGGCTCTAGCTGAGTTGAAGGAGTTGTATGAGCAATTGCAGGATTTGTTGGACAAGGGTTTTATTAAGCCTAGTGTTTTGCCTTGGGGACCACCAATTCTGTTCGTGAAAAAGAAGGATGGTTCAAAGCGTTTGTGCATTGATTACCGAGAGCTTAACAAGGTGACGATTAAGAATAAGTATCCGTTGCCAAAGATTGACAATTTATTCAATCAGTTACAAGGGGCGAGTGTCTTTTCGAAGATTGATCTTCGTTCTAGTTATCATTAGTTGAAGATCAAGGAGAAGGATAGACCAAAGAGTGCATTTCGCACGAGGTATAGACATTACGAGTTCGTTGTAATGCCATTTGGACTGACGAATGCACCAGCAGCGCTTATGGATCTATTGAATCGTATTTTTCACGAATACTTGGATAAATTTATGGTGGTGTTTATCGACGACATCCTAATTTATTCCAAATCAGTAGCTGAGCACGAGGAGCATTTGAAGTTAGTGCTGCAGCGTTTGCATGAGAAGCAGTTGTACGCCAAGTTCAAGAAGTGCGAGTTTTACCTTGGAAGTATTACTTTTCTAGGACACGTGATATCTGCTGAAGGTATTCAGGTGGATCCTAGTAAGGTTGTAGCGGTTCAGGATTGGAAAAGACTAACAAACATCAGAGAAATTTGAAGTTTTCTTGGTTTGGCGGGCTATTATAGCAGGTTTGTAGAAGGGTTTTCTAAGATTGCGTTGCTGTTGACACAGTTCTTAAGGAAGGAAAACAAGTTTATTTGGTCGGAGGAGTGCGAGAAAAGTTCTCAGGAGTTGAAGAGGAAATTAGTCTCTGCGCCTGTTCTTGTTTTGCCGAATAGCGAGGACAATTTCGTGATCTACAGTGACACTTCAGGAAAAGGTCTAGGCTGCGCTCTCATGCAGAATGGCAAAGTGATTGCTTATGCTTCACGTCAATTGAAGCCGTATGAACGGAACTATCCTACGCACGATTTGGAGTTAGCAGCAGTAGTGTTTGCGTTGAAAATCTAGCGTCATTACCTGTATGGAGTGAAGTGCGATATCTACACCGATTACAAGAGTCTCAAGTACTTTTTCACTCAGAAGGAGTTGAACATGAGGCAAAGAAGATGGTTGGAGTTAGTCAAGGACTATGACTGTACTATCAACTATCATCCAGGCAAGGCAAACGTCGTGGCGGATGCGTTGAACAGAAAGTATACGGGGTTTAGTGATTGTCTGATCACTTCTCAACCTTGTATTTTGGAGGATTTATGGAGTATGGACATTGAGTTAGTTACTAACCAGTGTTCATTTATGCTGTCGTCGCTTATGATTCAATCCTCGATTGTAAACAAGATAAAGGAAGGGCAAGTTAGGGATGCAAATCTTCAGAAGATCAAAGTTGAAGTTATCGAAGGAAAGAAGCCGGAGTTCAATGTCGCCGAAGATGGAACTTTGAGATTTGATACTCGGTTGTGTGTGCCAAAGGTTGAGGAGATCAAGAAGGAAATTCTGGTAGAGGCTCATTGTACACCTTACTCAGTTCACCCTGGGTCTACTAAGATGTACAAAGACATCTCCAAGGTTTTCTGGTGGACTGGTATGAAATGTGACATTGCGAAGTTCGTAGAGCAGCGTTTGACCTGTCAACAGGTGAAGATCGAGCATCAAAGACCTTCTGGTTTACTAAAGCCATTAGTGATTCTAGAATTGAAGTGAGAGCATATATCGATGGATTTTGTTGTAGGATTACCGCGATCTCAGCGAGGTAATAATGCAGTTTGGGTAATTGTAGATCGATTGAGGAAATCGGCTCATTTTCTACCTATGCGACGTACTCATTTGATGGAGAGGCTTGCTTAGCTGTATGTGGACGAGATTGTGCGACTTCACGGTGTGCCTATTTCAATCGTGTCGGATCGTGATCCGAGGTTCACTTCGTCGTTTTGGAAGAGCTTACATAGAGCTATGGGGACGAAGTTAACCTTCAGTACAGCTTTTCATCCACAAACGGATGGTTAGTCAGAACGGACGATTCAGACGCTAGAGGACATGCTGAGAGCATGTATGCTGGATTTTGTAGGAAGTTGGAAAAAGCATTTGCCGTTGGTGGAGTTCTCCTACAATAGCAGTTTTCAAGCATCCATCGGGATGGCTCCATATGAGGCGTTGTATGGACGTAAGTGTAGGTCTCCATCACATTGGGATGAGCAAATCTATGTATGTTTATTGGTTAATTGGATGTGTTTAGGCTTGGAATCATTGAATTGATGGTGGTTTGAATTTAATTCCATGTATATTGGCTGGTTGATTGAATCCCCAATTATTTTGGTTTAGGTTTTAGTGAAACTAATGTCTAACGCTTGAGTTTGTTGGATTTAATCATAGATTGATGAAATGGGTTGATGAATTTTGGTGTTGTGCATGCTTAATTTGATAGATTGCCATGGATAGGAAGGAACAACTATATGTAGGAAGTTATGTCAAAATTTTTGCTAGAGAGGGTATTTTAGTCATTTTACATACAAAGGGTATTTTAGAAATTTTAAAAAAGTTCAAGGGTATTTAGGTCATTTTGCATGTAAAGGACACAAATGGGTTTTTTAAAAATATTTGAGGGCATTTTGGTCATTTGACGTGTAGGGACATAGATGGAATTTTTGAAATTGTTGGGGGTATTTTTGTCATTTTTACAAGACGGGTAGAGTTGAAAATATTTGAAATTGAAGAGGTATTGAGGTCTTTTCTAATTTCTAAATTATTTTAATACCTATATATATATATTAAATTGCTATTTATTATTTAATATACATATAAGTATTTTCAATTACTATTATTTACATTTGCATAAATATAATTAATTACACATATGTTTGTTTAATAGTAAATATATATATATTTTATAAAATATATATATATTTTATGTACGTATTTATTAAATATACTTAAGTGTATGTTTTGGAGGTTTATGTATAAAAATAATACTTTATGTATTAAATGGAGTATTAAGTTAATATATATAAATTTGTGAGTATTTTATATATGGAGGTATGTATATATATATATATAGATATATATAATTATGTGTATGTATAAATAGTATTTGTATGCATGTATATGTGTATAAAATATGGGTGTGTATATACGTATTTGTGCATATATATGTGTATGTGAGTATATATTTATATGTGTATTTTATATATGTATTTATGTGTATGTGTATATGTGATTATGTATATATGTAAATTATATTGGTGTGCATATATATGTATATATAAAATGTGTATACATATATGGGTGTGTATATATGTGTTTGTATATATTGATATGCGTATGTAAATGTATATTTACATGTGTATATTTTCATATATGTATTTATTTATATATGTGTTTATAATTGTGTCGTAAATGCGTATGTTGATGAAATTTATTAACTCTGTTATTTTACCGAAGGTAGAATGGTAATTAACCATATGCCTATTGAGGGGTATTTTGATAATTTTCCATTTACTTAAGGGGTATCTTGGTAATTTCTGACATGGCCAATGACATATCAGTAATTACATCAGTATGGTTGAGCGACTTGTAGTCGTTGATGGAGCAGGGGCATTTCGGTAATTACGGCTGTTGGAATAGTACGGTTGGTAATTATGTGTTTTACTATGTTGCTTGGCTTTACTTGTGTATTTTAGCATGAGCATACATTTGCATAGAACAATTTTGCTGGTTTATTATTTTATGTGAAATGAAATATTTTTCCCTGTGAGTTTGTGTGTTTGAAAATTGGTTGCACGATGAGGTGCATGGTTCAAACCCTGTTTTTAGTCGCTCTATGAATCACTAACCACACATAGCGGTAGGTCGCTCGGAACTGTGGTTCATTCGCATACCACAGAGATGTGGTTTTTGTGTACGAAACGCGGAATGAGAGTGTGTTTTCGATTGAAAATAAAATAGATAAAAATAATAATTTTATGTGTATAGAGATACACTACATGACATGGCATTTGCATTTGTATATGGTTGCCTACTGAGTGTTTTCCACTCACAGTTGTCTGTCCTGTGTGACAAGTAAGTCCAAAACCGATATTTTGGGCGATGATATTATGTATTTTTAAATACTACATTTTTCCTTTGCGGTGTGAGTGTGTAAACTTTATTTTATTTTAAAATATTACTGTTTTTGGTGTGGTTTGAAAAAAGGTCTCAAAGAGTAAAGGAAAGTCTCTGATTTTATTGCATCTTTGTTCAAAAGGTTTTAATCAAATCAAATTTAAATATATATATATATATATATATATATTAATCACACCTTACACGGGAACCTAGGCATGGGTAAGGGGGTGTTACATGATTATTCCAGTTCCATGAAGCTTCTTCATAAAAAAAAAATCCCTGCTCACCACAACCTTCTTGGTCTCGGGATTGTAAAGCTCGTAGCCTTTCGAACTTGCATCATAGCCAATAAAAACAAACTTTTCACTTTTATCATCAAGTTTACTACGTTTTTTATCTGGTACATATGCAAAAGCAATTCTTCCAAAATTCTTTAGATGAGCAATATTGGGTTTTCTTTCTGTCCATGCTTGTTGAGGAGTTTTATTCCATACGCTTTTTGTGGGAGAACGATTGGACAAATAAACAGCACATTCAACAGCTTATGCCCAAATTTCTTTAGGCATTCTTTTACTTTTCAGCATACTCCGAGTCATATTGAGAATTTACCTATTCTTCCTTTCAGCAACACTATTTTCTTGAGGTGTCCAAGGAACTGTCAAGGGATACCGTATTCCATTGTTGTTGTAAAAATCTCTGAATTCTTTTGATGTGAATTCTCCCCCACTATCTGATCTCTAAAATATCCACTTTCTTTTTTAACGAAAGCTTTGAATCTCTTAAAAACTCCAAGCACTCCAGATTTTTCTTTTATAAAATAAACCCAAGTTTTTGGGCTAAAATCATCAATAAATAATAGAAAATAATTATTCTTACCGAAAGAACTTGGCTTTATCGGTCCACATAAATCCTTATAAATAAGCTTCAGCGGCACTTTTGCTCTTGAGAGAGATTCTTGTGGGAAACTTTTTCTTGACTGTTTGCCAAAAAGACAACCTTCACAAAACTGATCTGGATGTTGTACAAAAGGCAGTCCTTTCACAATGTTCTTTCTAGCCAATAGTCTCAAGCCACCAAAATTCAAATGCCCAAGCCTCAAATGCCACATCCAAGATGAGTCTTTCAAACAACTTTTTAAGCATTTAGCAGCATCAGATTGTATATGTAACAAAAACATCTGATTCTTGGCACTTGAGCAATTAATCTTTCATTTTGATCTCTTATTAAAAGACTATAATCATTCATTATAATTTTATAGCCAGGAGTGCCTGTGACCCTCACGAGAAGGTCATCCTTAGGGCATCCACACTAAGTTCTTCTTTGTGCTCTCTCCACCAATGGATATAGGTCTCCAACACCATCTGCCAGGCATTAGGGGAGAGTTGTACAGGGTGGATAGGGGTTTTCAGGAGGAATTTCCTCACAAAGGCAGGGAAGGGCACCCTGAGCCCATAGTAAAAGTAAGGATAGTAATGACAATCTCACTCATATGAGGCTGGCTTGGAACTTCATCTTGTTCGGGCACCCTAAGTGTTACATGTATGGGAACATTGTATTCCTTTCTCAAAGTAATCAGTTGACTGGTAGTGACAAAAGACTTGATAAGGTCAATGGCCTCTTCCTGGTGGCCCTCAATTTCCTCCTCTTTGGCCTCACCTTCCTTCTTATGCTCAGCCCTTTCCCGGGCTCGGCGTCTTTGGCCTGGCCACCCTCAGTCTCGACCTAAGCAAACTCCCAAAGGGTCACCTCATCACCCCCGCTTACTATAAGAGAGTCCCTGGGTAATCCAGAAGATTCTCCAGCCAGGACTCACCTACCAAAAGTGGGTCATAGTGGGGCCAACTCCTCTTCCTCCTCCTTTTCAGATTCATCTCTCAAGAAAAGTTTTCTCCTCTTGAAGGATTTCACAGATTCAAAATGTGGAATGCCCACTTAGGTGTTCTTAGAGGCCAAGCCCTGGCCCACCATTGGATGAAAGGTAAAATTAATGTTTACTCTGTGTCTTCCTTCAGGAGTTGGAGATCAGAACCTGACAGCTACATGCATAGGGTTTGACACGGGACCTCCCCGACTTGACCATGACCCCAAGATGAAGTTACCATGGAAAGATGAACTACTTAAGGAGACCTCAATGGTCTCCAATTACATGTTGTGTAAGGTAGTATGGTTACTTTGGAGCCTCTGTCTATAACTGTGCACCATCTTTGAAAAAGGAAACAGATAAATAGGCAATGAGAGTCTGTCTAAGAAGACACCAATCAAAACTTTAGACTACAAAATTCAAATGATGACACTCTAACAACCTAATAAGCCTGGGGACACAGGGCCTATGTGGCCAAATGGACTCCACCAGTAGATGTGTCCCTCCCACAATTGTAGGATGCCCAGCTCTGAAGGCTCCAACCTCCCTTCTTTACTCCTTCTCACCCTTCTTCACCATGGTAGCCTTCAGCGAGGCACCTAAACACATGTAATAGGGGAAAAATTATGCCAACAAAACTTTAAAAAAAAAAAAAAAGAAAGAAAAAGAGAGAAAAGAGGAATGGAGGAGAAGTGCATGTGAGGACTTATTGGTAAGAACAAGAGAAGAAGTTGTCAATGATGAGGTTGAGCGAGTGATTGGTAAAGGATGACGATTGGTAGCAAACGATGAGCAGCCTCAAGAGAGGAAGAGATTTTTGAAAATGGAGAGCAACTATGTATGACGAGTAAGTGCTAGATATGTGTGAGTGTTAGAAGTAGAGGGAAAGTTTTCTCCATTTAAATTCACCCTTTTTGGGGGATTAAATCCCAACCGTCGATAACTAAAGGAGGAAAATGGGTGGCAAGGATCAGTACACGTGAGCAGCAAGAGAAAAAGGGCAGATCAGACCCACGTGCCCCACATCCTTAACCATCCACAACTGCTCCTACGAGTGCCACATATCAGCGGCCAACTCACTCTCCAGATGCATAATACCGAAAGCTTGACCTCTCGATGCATGCACCCGTCCTGAGCAATGATGAGGTTCTGAAATGACTTCCTCGGGGGGCTCACCCCATAACGATCAGCTAAACCACCTAAAAGGAGAAAGAGGAGAAGATTAGGGCACTCCTAACTAGTCAGAGCCTCATTTAGGCCATACTAAAGATCCTAGACTAGCTCACAGCTTATTGAACAATGTAGTCATTACCTCCCTCCAAAGGAAGAGGAAAGGACTAGAGGCAGCTGTTATAGGTAAATTTCCCCTTTGTTTGGGCTAGCCCAGGATCTATAGGCCTTGGGCCTAATCTACCAATGAGGCCCACAAAGTTCACAACCTAGCATGATAAGGAATAAAGTTGAGGCCAGTCAGGCCAAATCTACACCTTTTAGAGTAAGGAAAAAGACTCAAAAGCCCCTCAGAGCTTGCCAGCTTACTCTTTCAACTTGAATAAATTTGCTTAACATGCATTAAATGATCTGCAAGTGTTAAATGAGACTGAAGAATGAGCTTTACCCAAAACAGCACCTATCAGACAATTAGTGCTCAAAGCCAAGCCTATTCCCTTCCATAAATAAGGAAAGTTGACTTACCCAACCTTAAAGGAACCATAGGCTCTCTGGTCATCCATTTCCATGCCCACTCCATGCTAAAATGCTCAGCCACCATTTCACGTGTAACTACGAGAGTGGACAAGTACATTTGCCCCAATGTCAGTAGGACTGACCCCCACCTCCCCACACAGCTTGCAACAAGTTTAGAGTGTAGGGTGAGGCCAGGAGGAGGGTTAGGTGGCATCATCATAGAGTGTCCAACGCCATGTGTCATCCACCTAAGGCTACACTTCTAACGTATAAAGGGTAATCTTTGCCCATCTAAGATGGGGACGAAGCACTAAAGAGTGGGGAAAAACTGGAGCAATTCTCTTAGATGAGCTGGAACAAAATTACTCTCTTTAGTATATTCATTATGAGCCAAACTGTATAAGAATGGTGACTTGGGCGTCGAAGGGTGAGCATTGATGCCCCCATTGATGGGCATGCAAAATGTCATATTATTGTTCCTTTAATATTTAGTCTTTTATACTTATTTGGTGTCTCAATGTGCTCATTATTCTTATATTTTGATTTAGGATGGACATGGAGGAGTTGAGTGTAAAACAAAGCTACTTGGACAATTTTGGACAGTTTTGACATTGCTTTGTAATTTGCAAATAATTCTCTTGTCCGGACTCCGATTGAGATGATTCAAGATGCTATGGAACGAGAAGAAAACGATGTTTATGTTTTGAGCGTTAAGAGATACTGATTGTATTAAGGTTAAAAATGGGTTTGAAGTTGCTATCAGGTGCATGTCAGATGCCTAAAATTGGGTCTGACATGCTGCCAAGGAAAGGCTGAACATCAGTGCAAATCAGGTGCTATGTCAAACGCCTAACATTATACCTAACTTGTGTACTGGAAGTGAAGACACGGATGAAAATTTGACAAGCGAAACCTGAGAATGTCAGGTGCATAGATAGGTTTGAAGTCAGGCGCCTTGCACTGAAGAACTCTCCGTACGCACAAGCTTTGGAGGAGAGCTAACCGGATTATGTTAGGGGTCAAGTCAGGTTCTGTGTCAGGCGCCTGACTTAGTGCGGTGAGCAGCATGGGCAATTTTGTTATTTTGAAGATTTTAAGTTTAATCAGCTAGGATTAGATTTTTTTTTTATAAATAGACATCTTCTTTAGGTTTAGAGACGTCAGCAGACATAATTTTTATTCTTAGATTGTTGATTAAGGCTTTAAAGGTTATGAGCAACTAAATTCTTCTTCTCGAGTAGGAGTTAATTTATATTATTGATTGTTCATGTGTTAGACCTAAATTGACAATCTTCTAATTAATTCAATTGATTTTTTCATCTATATTCTTCTACCTTTCTCGATTAATTTTAATTATCTGTGATGATATTTTAGTACCAATATTATTGCTTTTTATTGAATGCATGTTAAATCAAATCTGAGTCGTACTCTTGTTTGATTATGTGTAGCAATTTGAGGAATATAGATTAGATTATAATCTTGCAACATTTGTAGGGTTAGTCTAATTTTGACCATCTTTCTAGATTTTAATGCAATCTTAGATTAATTCGGTTCACGTTGATTCTGAATAATTTAGGATTAAGGAATTGATCACGAATGTTTTTAATTTGTTCAACATAAGGAAATATTGCAATAGATTAGTCGTACTATCTATTGATGTCAAAGCTAAAGGATTGATTGGTAATTAATTTGATTACTTTTTGTTAACGATCACATGCATTCAATAATATTAAATTACTCTGAACCGAGATTGTGTCTCATTGATTATTCATCTTGTTTACTTTGTTTACATTTACTTAAAGTGTTGATTTAGAATACTCACATCTTGAAAACCCCTGATTTTATTTATTTTATTTGTTGACTGATTAGAATAGAAATTAGATGACTTGTTAAATCAGTCCCTATGGGTTCGACCTGGACTTGCTACTATTATTTGTTTGGTAATTTTAGTTATTTAATTTTGGTGTATTACGACACGCATCAAAATTTTGGCGTCGTTGCGGGGGTACTGTGCGCTAATTTGTTTTCTAATTTCTGTTCTAGTTTTGAGTTTGTGTCAAGTTCAGGTTTATGACTAGACTGTCTAATAAAAAAGAACTACAATATGATCCTGAGATAGAGAGAACTGCACGTAGGTTAAGGAAGGAGACTTTTCAACAAATAGTTGCTAGCTCTCCTATGGCTTCTTTTCAGCATTGGGTCCAAAGTAGAGAATCTGATTCCGAAGACAAACCAAAACCAGTTGCCGACATGAACAATAATAGAACATTAAAGGAGTTCGCTGCTTCTGATTTAAATTCTCAGCCACTTTGTATTGAATTTCCTGATTTAACCGCTGCATTTGAATTGAAATCTGGACTAATTCATCTTTTGCCTTTTTTTCGTGGCCTCGCAGGAGAAGATTCTCATAAGCATCTTAAGGAATTTCATGTAGTTTGTTCCACTATGAATCCTCAAGGAATAATTGAGGAGCAAATCAAGTTAAGGGTTTTTCCATTCTCACTGGCTGACTCTGCAAAGGATTGGTTATACTACTTGCCTTCTGGATCGATCAACACATGGAATGAGATGAAATGATTATTTCTGGAAAAATATTTCCCTGCATCTCGTGCTGCGAGCATAAGGAAAGAGATTTGTGGTATTCATTAATATAATGGAGAGTTGTTGTACGAGTATTGGGAGCGATTTAAGAAACTTTGTGCTAGCTACCCGCATCATCAAATTAGTGACCAGCTTCTAATACAATACTTCTATGAAGGATTGACACATATGGATAGAAGTATGGTGGATGGAGGTGCCTTAGTAGACAAAACTTCTGATGAAGCAAGACGTATTATTTCTACCACGGCTGTAAACTCTCAGCAATTCGGCACACGAGCAGCACCTTCATTGAAGAAGGTCCATGAGGTAAGTGCATCCCCTTTAGAACAACAAATTTCTATTTTGACTTCTCTTGTGAGACAATTGGCTGTAGGACAAGCTCAAATTCAAACCGTCAAGGTGTGTGGTATTGCAACTGATATGTGCCCTATGTTGCAAGAAGAGGGTATTACACAACAAGCTAATGCGATTGGTTGATTTCTGGGACAGCCACATCGGAAGTATGACCCGTACTCCAATACATACAATTTGGGTTGAAAAGATCATCCTAACTTTCGCTAGGGTAACAACCCTGCTCAGAATTGGTATCAACAACAGTATCAACCAAGGCCACCGTAACAAACTGAGGCTCCTAAGTCAGGTATCTCTTTTGAAGATATTATTAAAGTTCTTGCAACTAACACTCAGAAATCTCAGCAAGAAACAAAAGCGAGTATTTAGAATTTGGAGAGTCAAATGAGTCAATTGGCCACATCAATGAGCAAGCTTGAGGCTCGAATTTCTAGGAAGCTTCTATCTCAACCACTTAATCCTAGAAAAGTGATAAAAGCTATGACATTGCGAAGTGGAAAAGAGGTTAAGATGCCTAAGAAGGAAGCGGAAGTGCAATCCAAGAAGGCACAATTGGAGGAAGCCATCTATGAAGGTAAAATCTGAATCTGTCATTAATACTTCTAAATTTGCACCTCCACCTTTTCCTAGTAGGTTGAATAAAAATAAGAAGGAAGAACAAGAGAAAGAGCTTCTCGATACTTTTCGGAAGGTGGAAGTAACATACCACTGCTAGATGCAATTAGACAAGTTCCTCGGTATGCTAAGTTTCTTAAGGAGCTATGCACTAACAAGACAAAATTGGAAGAGGATGAGAAAGTAAGCATGAACGAAAACGTTTCTACAGTGCTTCAAAGGAAGCTGCCCCCAAAGTGTAAAGACCCAGGTACATTCACAATACCTTGTGTAATTTGGAATACTAGAGTAGAATGTGTCGTGATAGTTTTAGGAGCTTCTATTAATGTAATGCCTTATTCATTATATTCCTCATTGAATTTGCATCCGTCGAAGGAAACACAAGTTATTACTCAACTAGCGGATCGATCTAATATCTATCCGGAAGGGGTAGTTGAAGATGTTTTGGTGCAGGTCAATGACATGATATTTCCTGCTGATTTTTATATTTTACAAATGGAGGATGATCATTCTCCGAAGTCCTCATCAATCATTCTTGGAAGACCTTTCTTGAAGACAACTAAAACTAAGATTGACGTTTACGATGGAACCTTGACTATGGAATTTGATAGGGAACTTATTAAGTTTGACATTACTGAGGATATAAGGTACCCTGACGAAACTCAATCTTTATTTAGTGTTAACATAATTAATGGAGTGGTACAAGAATTATTTGCCTATGACGGTGATGATGAATTGGAGGCTGTGGATCAACAAGTGGAAATTCAAAATTTGGACATAGGTTAAACGGTTCAAAACTCAGCTGCATCGAGCTAATGACGTTAAACAACAGCGCTGGGTGGGAGGCAACCCACAGTAGTTTGTCAAGAAAAAAAAAAAACACTTCGGGGTCATGTCAGACGCTTGATATAGCGCCTGACGTTGGGCCTGAGCTATAGGGTTCGAAGGTGTTGAAGAAGTGGGGAGGTCAGGTGCCTGTTTATACGCCTGACATATCACCTGTCATACTCGATGCTTCATACTCTTCTTGAGCAATTTCCACCACCTTCGTGATGCTGTCCTGTTTTCGATTGGGGTGTAATTGTTCTTTCTCTTCTCTTATTTTTATATTTGGTTTGTTGGTTTTCCCAGGGCGGACACTATGCTTTAGGTAGGGGGAAGGTTATTTAGTATTTAATTTTTATTTTGTTTTGTGATTTAGGTTGTTTTATTTTGTGTTTTATTTTTCATTTTGCATTGTTTTAATGATTGCTTTGTCCTTATTTTATGGATATGTTTGGCAATGTCTTTCTCTCTTGCATATCCTAACTGTGAAAGTACTTTTATTATGAGTTGAGATTACGGAAAATTTTTATGAATAACATGCTTAATTGAGGTGGCTTAATACACTTTTATTGGATATAGTTGTTAACTAAGTTTGATAGAATCAACTGGTTTGGTAACTGTAGCCTAAGTGAGCTTTTGAGCCTAATGAAATTTCTCTTGTAAGTGGTATTCCTATAGATTTTGTTACTCTAGAACTTACTTTGATGTGTTGATTGAGACTACATTGCTACATTCATGCATTAAAATGATGAAGGCATTGTTGGTTTTTATTAACCACTTGGCCTAAATAGCCAACCTGTTCATATATCCTTTGATAGCCCTTTTAAGCCTAGATGATTCTCATTCTTTGTGTGAATAACCTATATTAGTTAGCCTTTGGCCTTATTATTTATCTATATTATCTGCCTTAGGCCTAGTAGAGCATATGTGATACACAATTTTAGGGATTTATGGGTTGTTTAATATGGAGAATGTGAAAAATTAAGTGTGAGGGTGTTTATTCTTCTCGGTTGGTGAGTTTGGTGAGGTGGATTGGGGTGCATATACATTAGTATTCTCAACCTACAATGAAATAAAGGAAAGAAGGAAAAGAAAAAAAAAAAAAAGAGAAAAAAAACTGCTTTGAATAACTCAAGTGAAAATAACAAAGAAGGGCATGTCTAAGGAAAAAATATATTGTCTAGAAAGAAAGAAAAAAATATCAACACAATATTGAGAATACAAAGTAGGAAGAAGTATTGAGAGTTGAGAATTGGGTAAATTAACCATGATGTGGGTTGTGCTTTTGTCAAATTATTTGTCATGAATGCTTTATTAGTCATTTGGATTAACTAATATTTTACCATTCATTTTTCTACCTTCGTTCCTAGCTCTATTGCAACCAATGGAAGGCCTTTGAATTTTTGTTTGATTTTATGCTAGGTAGTGGAGATTGGATTGATTGGCAAGTTTATGGTAGTGGCAACTTTTACATTGAATTTGAGTGTAAACAGTACCTATTTCGACACTTGAGTGACTGGGAGGATTTATTCCATTGAGGATTACTGAGCTGGTGATTTTTGTTTAAACTAAGTTCATTACTATGAAGATGGAGGGGTATTGAGTGATTTCAATTTTCTTGTACTATTTCATTAGATTGAGTAATTGTATCTCCAGTTATAATATAGGTACTTGAATGGTTTTGATTTTTGAGAGAGAATGCAACGTACAAAGTTTAAGTGTGGGGGAATTTGATGGGCATGCAAAATGTTATATTATTGTTCCTTTAATATTTAGTTTTTTATATTTATTTGGTGTTTCAATGTGCTTATTATTCTTATATTTTAATTTAGGATGCACATGGAGGAGTTGAGTGTAAAATGAAGCTACTTGGACAATTTTGAACAGTTTTGATATTGCTTCGTAATTTGGGCATAACTCTCTCGTCCAGACTCTGATTGAGATGATTCAAAATGATATGGAATGAGAAGAAAACGATCTACAACTTTAATGTTTTGAGGTTTAAGAGATATTGAATGTATCGAGGTTGAAAATGGATTTGAAGTTGCTGTCAGGTGCATGTCAGACGCCTAAAATCGGGTCGACATGCTACCGAGGAAAGGCTGAATATCGGTACAAGTCAGGTCCAATGTCACCCATTGACCGTTTCTTGTGGTTGTAGGTATTTTGATCATCTTAGTGTCAGCCCGTCCTTAGCTATGGCTTCCTTACAATGAGCCCAACACTATAGCCCATTATAGCTAAGCTCAGGCCCACAGAGTAGGCACCAAAAATCAGCGACAACACATGGAATAATAATAACACATTAAATCTAAAGGCTAACCAACAAAATACAAGGTTATTAATTACAACATGCCATTATAGCATGCGTTTTAACTAGTTGTTAATCATTTGATTGTATTTGTGTAAAAATAACCAAACTATTTCCACTTCCTATGTGCGTACTAATTAAGTGATCATGTGATCGATTAAGCTAAAGTTGTATATATGTGTGTGCTTTGTGATTTTCTGATTTGCCTACTTTTTTTCTTTTTTTTATTATTTGAAGAATCTCATTTAAGGGTTCTGTACTTTTAAAAAATTATAATTAAGTACCTTAACACTTTCTAAAACTTTTAAAAAGTTTATAAAAATCTTAATTGAATACCCGTGATTTTAAATTATTTTAAAAGTCTTAATTAAATATAATATATTTAAATTTGTAAAAGTCTTGATTAAATATATACCCTGTAAGTGTGTTTTTCTAATATTTCAGCCAACAAATGTATTTCAATTACTTGTGGAGCCACTTCTAGTGCCTTTTATGGACAATAGCCTTTAGATCCGCTTCCTTAATTTCAATGCCCAAATAAATAATTTTTTTTTCTGGGTAATATTTGTGACAATAAATGGAATGTATTCTAATTAGGTTAGCAAATTATTGTATTTCAATTTGTTTATCCATTGTTTTTTTTTACAAACAAACAATTATTTAAGAAATAGAAGAAGCATCATACTGGGTCAAGCATAACGCATATTGGCCTTTCCTCCATCCATGCTACAAACCGATAAAAAAACAAAGCATAATGAGTGAAGTTTATAAGCTACTCTATTTATTTCTCTTAAGAAAATATACAATTGAACAACTGAAATTTTTAAGCATAGATAAGAGGCCCAACTTCTAAGAGGACTCACTAAGAAATCGAAGCCAATTGTTCTAAAAATTAACAAGACTAAACTCGACATATAGTGCCGAAGACTAGACACCAAGAGTACCGTAATATTGGCGTATACATTTTAATATTCCAAAATTATCCTTATTAGTTTATTATATAAGACATTTTGTATAGAGGGTATTTTGTAAACAACATAAATTGCATGGATTGTTTTTTCTCTTAACCAAGAAAATGGCCAGCCCTCTGCTGCTGTTAGAAATAAGGTTGAGAATCTGACCTCTACGGTGGTGAAAAGAAGGATCTGCAGTCCATAGCATCATTTGTGGTTTTGGTTGCGTTCTCAGTGGCCCTATATGACCACACACACAGTGCATCTCATTTGGAACTTGAAAATCATAAAGAGCGTAGCTTGAGAATAGCTACATATCTCAACCACCATAAAAACTGTGTCCATACAACACATGGCATACATTAATAGGAAGAAATATAATGCAAATTCACTTCCATAGTATTAAATCATATCCAACCGTCAAACTCAATTTTTTTTCCATAACCATACCAACATTAATTATCCAAATTAACAATAAAAAATAATAACCAAAATATAATAAAATTTAATAAAAAGATATAAGTAAAAGTAAAATCTAATTCACTCACATATAGGATCACTGCTGATCCTCAGGCCCATCCACTTCCAAACCCGCACAAATTACAGGTCCTAAATGATAATAAAATATTTCTCTTTAATTTCATTTAATGCAAGTTAATAAGTTCTACACTTAAACAATCCCAATTACAAATATTGCACAAGTAATCCAAAATTATCACAAAAGAAAAAAAATACATTTCCTCCAATCAACCAATTCTCTTAATTATAACCATAAACATCTTAATACTACTAAATTGTCCCAAGCAACACCAATGGAGTTCAAATTGTTAAAATTCCGAAATTACCACTAACCCCCAATTTTGAGGCTTTTCACAAACCTTCACCAAAACTGACATATTATAAGTCAAATTGAAGCCCACAACTCTAGGATCAAGAACATACATTTCGTTTGGTTGGAAAACACTCGATTTGTCTAGAATCTTGCCGGAAAATGGCGATTCCAAGTGAGTTTCATGATTCTTATAAAACGAGAGATTTTGAACTAAAACACAAGCTCAAAATTGGACTTCGGAGGTCGAAAACAGTAGAAAATGACCCATATTTGGCCAGAAAACTCACTAGAAATTGAAAAATGGAGGAGAGAGAATGTCACTAGTGTCTATGTAGTTTTCCGGCGACGACGACTGTTTCTGGTGCATGAAAGGCCGGCAAGGGTGTGTCAGCAGCTGCTGGTTCTTCTGGTGGCGCGCGTGCACTCAGGTGGCCTACAGTGGTAGTGTTGTGAGTTGGTTTCTATCCGTTCCAAAGAAAAGAAACAAAATAAGAAGAGGGGGGGAGGGAAATCACGCCTGCAGAAGGAAAAAGAAGCGAAGAAGGAAGGAAGCGGTGGGGCCGAAGGGAAAAAGAAAAGGAAAAAGAAAAAACCCATGTGGGTCCACTGTCATTGCCCGCAACTACTTAGTCACACATATACATACAAAACCCATATGTGCGGCGCACACACATGCATGACCACATGATCCTAATTCGAAACAGTAAGAGTCTCGTGGGTCCTCTTGTCAAAGCCGGGTCCATAATTAATCTCGAACAAAGTTGACTTTCCGAAAACCTCACAAATAAACACAGGACAAGTAATTTTTTTTATTATAAAAAGAAAAGTAATTTTTTTTGTTTGAGGCAGTTATTACATAAGTAGGTGTTACAAATAACTTGCTACGCAGGTTATTAAACTTTAATTATAGGTGTCTTCTTACAATTATGAAATGTGGGATATATTGAAATTATTTTTAAACTATTAATTAAATAACAATACAATATGAACGATGTTGGAATTATATTTCAATTATTAATTAAATAACGATACAATATGATGGTAGATCACCATAGCAGAGACAGAGCTGCCTCCGGCCATGAGGTGCCTTGGCATTGTGCTGCTGTATTCATTTACTGCTAATAATAATTGTTATTATCAATTCCTGTGTAATAACACATTTTCAATGGCGTTTACTGCTTTTACAGTAAGGTATAAAGCATAATTTTAATTTGTGGCAAAGCAATTTGCAAAAAGCCAGAAATAGGAATAAAACTAAGAAACAGAAGCGGAAAAACAGAAAAATATATATATTAACATTGAAATGACTTGTTGAAGATTAAATTAAAACTATCTTCATCAGCCGTCACTATACAGAAATTAAGCATCTTTACATGTATATAAGGCTTGATTAACTAAGTTATTAATTATATTTAAGACTTTAACTATCTAACTAATTAAGCTTACTACTGAGAAATCCGACATAAATTAAAAAACATACAGCAAGGCATCTGAAAAAAAATATGATGGCGTCGTTGAAGATAACCAAAATTAGTAAGTAATATGTCGCAGATTAAACATAATTAAAGTTTGTAATTGGCAGCTAGTTAGCTAGATTCTAGTGGCGGCTAGACAAACATATCAGAAATTATCCAAACCATTTATATATATATATATATATATATATATATAAATCATTCAATAACCTTACCTAGCTTGCATAGGAATCATCTATAGTACATTCTAATTAATGGGATATATTAAGGTTTATAAATATCAAAGTTATGAAGGGGATATATTAATGGATCTCCATACAAATGAGATCAGACCCTCTCAGTATCTTTAAGAAGTCTTAGGCTTTCAGGTCTTACCCTTTGCCATAGTAATTATCAATTTCTTTGTAATAATTAGTAGAAGCTGGTCGTTAACACATTTTAATTAAAATTAATAATCAAGATGAGTAAGCAGCAGGTTAGTCATTATTATTTAATTATACTGTATTTGTGTTTTGAAAATTGGATTGAATAATGTATGTGAATATTATGGATCCACTTTACTGTTGTCCCTAGTCATTATCATTTTTGGTTCCTCGTAATGTTAATTTTAAATAATAATCTTAATGTATTCTTGTATGTAACATATTTGATCGATCACATTCTCAAATGCCTGCCTTCTACGTACATACGAATCCTAATTAGATGAAGAAGCACGCATATATATATATATATCTATAATATATATAAAGGCCAGTTGCAGCAAAGGACTTTTGTCATTTGTGTTTTTCGTCAACTGTGTAGTTACCTATGTACTCTTCTTATCTGTTACATGCAATATTAAAATGACGACGTTTTGTATATGTTTGGATTTTTTTTTTACTATTTTGGCCTTTGTTCACATGCTTTGCATCCCATTTATGGTTGGCTTTCTCCATATATTGTATTTCTCTCTCTGCTACCTGCTCTCTGCATTGCTTTGAATGCTTAGCTTTCTTCGTTCTCTCAGCTTTCCTTTTTTTCTTTTGGCTTTCTCTCTGTTTATGGTTTGCTGCTTTTTTCGTCCCTATTCCACGTTCGGCACCTCTCCTTGGATATCTGCTCCCATCTGCATCTGGATTCATGTTTGCTGGTTTTTAGAGATTAGATATTAGCAAGTTAATAGTTTGCTTCTTCCTCGGAAAAAATTTCCAATATTTGAGGTAAGTTTGTTCTTTGGTTTGCTCAAATTTATAGTCTGTATCTTTTTTTCTTGGGTAATCGGTGATGTTTATTGCTGTGTGTTTGTTTTCAATTTGTTGAGATAGTTTCTTTGGTGTTCAGTTTGATTTAAGTATAAGAACCTTCCGTTTTAGAAAAATTCAAGCTTTGTTGATAATGTATGTGAATTTTTTGTTTTTTTTTTTTTTGTTTTTTGTTGACAGGTAAATTTATGTGAATTTATGAATTTTTTCGGTAAATAGATGTTTCTAATTTACAAATAAAACCCCTAAAATTTATGAATTTATGTGAATTTTTCCAGAAATAGATGTTTGTTATTATGGATTCACTTAACCAGCTGCATTATACTGCTCAGTTCTTTCTTTTTCTATTTATTATTTTCTTCACATCATAATCTCTAGGTGTAGAATCCTTCAATTTAAATTACCAGCAACAAACTAATTAGAGTACTTATATATTTAATAAATATCACACTTATATATATATGAATTGCTAGAGAAAGAAGAAGAATATATTCCTGGAGATGCCAGAAACCACAATTTGCTTTCTTTAGCTATTAATGAGTACTCGCTATAATAGTAACTTTGCAAAAGCTTTTTAATTTGTAATGGTAGCGTAAAGTGGTTGTTGTATAAGAACCTTTAATGGTTGCATCTACTATGTCTTTTGTAACACCCCCACACTGGGGTCCCCCGATATTGTCCCCAATTTAGCCACCGCACGACCAACGGTATGGAGTTTTGTCAAATTTCCCTGGAGATCACCCATCCTAGGATTGCTCACACCTGAGCACGCTTAACTTTGGAGTTCCTACGAACCCCTTAGCCAAAGGCTCTGAAAAGGCCTCAGTTGTTATTAAGGAACCCTCTTTCCTATTAAACCTTTCCTCCACCGCCCAGGCAATGTGGGATTGAACACCAGGTAGCAGCCGATGCCTCTCGCACCCGCCCACTCAGGTCGTCACAATCCACCCCCCTCAGGGGCCCGACGTTTTTGTCGGCACACTTCCGGCTGAATACAGGCTCTGATACCACCTGTAACACCCCCACACTAGGGTTCCCCGGTCAGGTCTAACGCCCTCCACTGGGCTCCCCTGGTCCCTTTTCAACCGATATTATTCCCAATTTAGCCACCGCACGACCAACGGTATGGGGTTTTGTCAGACTTCCCAAGAGGTCACCCATCCTAGGATTGCTCACACCTGAGCACACTTAACTTTGGTGTTCCTATGAACCCCTTAGCCAAAGGCTCTGAAAAGGCCTCGGTTGTTATTAAGGAACCCTCTTTCCTATTAAACCTTTCTTCCACCACCCAGACGACGTGGAATTGAACACCAAGTAGCTGTCGATGCCTCTCGCACCCGCCCACTCAGGTCGTCACATCTTTTGTCCTTTGTAATAAATAAAATATACAAAAAGTAATATGTGAGAGTAAGAAAGTGGGTGAGCTAGGGACTATTGTACTTGATTACTGTTTATGCTTCAATTTAATGGTTTCCAATTTTGTTTTGTTTTGATTGTTATTTTTTTTTTGTAATACCACTGGTGACATATCAACCATCGATGCCCCATCATCACGTTGTTGGTGGGGTACCTACTGTTCAAAAAAACTTTTTTGTTGTGATGTTATATTATGTTTTTGTTGTTCATGCATCTCTTGTATGAAGTTTTTTAATTTTATTTAGTTTTGGATTATGTTTCTGGATTATTTCTTTTTGTCGAATCATATAAATAAATTTAACTTGTTTAGTAGGGTAATTGCCTAGTTTTAATATGTTGCAGACTTTGTTAAGGGAGTAGAGGAAGACACTAAAATATTTTGTAAAAGATCCAATTGTTGTTTAAGTGAGTAACTACACTTTATGGACTATATGTTGCTAACGTAATTATAAATGTATTTTATTGACATTTGGCATAATTTCTTTTTATCTCACGTTGGTTGTGTTATTGGTATGGATGCTAAGATTTGTATTTGTTAGATACTATTGTAATATAATATTAATTGGTTTACATAGTTGGTCTTTTTTATAATCTTCAACCGTTGGTGCCCCACCAACCATAGTGGTGGTGGGGCACCCACAGTTTAACTTCTTTTTTTTTTTCAATTGTTGCTGTATGAAATTAATTATTATTTTTTTATATTTTTCAATTAGTGCTTCATGCTACTATATTGTTAGTATCTTTTATAATTAGTGCATTTAATAAATTTTTCTTTGTGATTTAATTAGTACTGTGAACTTTAATATTTTTTTATTTATTATGTAATTAGTTTTTTATGGAAGAATTTTTTTTTCATTAAGAGTTGTGAATTGCTCCTGAATTGAATACTAGAAGCTTAATAATATGTTTCTTGTTAGTGTTAAATAACTAAACTCGATCACTACTCCTAAACTATTGGTGTCCCGCCACTAGACCGTTGGTGGGGCACCAACACTGCTCCTAAACTATTGGTGCCCCACCGTTAGACTGTTGGTGTGGCACCAATAGTTTCATTTTTTTTTGCATCATTACTCATAAACCGTTAGTGTCCCACCACTAAACTGTTGGTGCGGCACCGACACTACTCTTAAACAGTTGATGGGGCACCAACAATCCTAAAGCGTTGGTGCCCCACCACTAAACTGTTAGTGGGGCACCAACTCTACTCCTAAATCGTTGATGCCCCACCATTAGACCGTTGGTGGAGCACCAACAGTTTCATTTTTTTTTCCTTGCATAGAAGCCTCACCACCACCTTCAACTATTGGTGCCTCACGTCCATCACTACTCCTAAACTATTGGTACCCTACCAGTAGACCATTGATGGGGCACCAACACTACTCCTAAACCATTGGTACCCCATCATTAGGCCGTTGGTGGGGCACCAACAGTTTCATTTTAATTTCTATTTGGTTTCCCTTACATCGAAGCCCCACCATTACCTTCAACCGTTGGTGCCCCACAATCATCACTACTCTTAAACCGTTGGTGCTCAACCATTAGACCATTGGTAGGGTACCAACACTACTTTTAAACCGTTGGTGCTCCACCACTAGACTGTTGGTGGGGCATCAACAGTTTCATTTTTTTTCCCTTGCACCGAAGCCCCACCATCACCTTCAACCATTGGTGCCCCACCACCATACCGTCGGTGGGGCACCCATAGTTTAACTTTTTTTTTCTCCAATTATTGCTTTATGTAATTAATTAATTTTTTTTTTTACTTTTCAATTAATGTTTTATGCTGATATATCATTGGTATCTTATATAATTAGTGCATTTAATGAATTTTTCTTTATGATTTAATTACTGGTTTAATTAGTATTTTGAGTTTTAATATTTTTTTATTTATTATGTAATTAGTTCTTTATAATTTAACAATAAGATGAAAGAACTTTTTTTTAATTAAGAGTTGTGAATTGCTTCTGAATTGATATATATTATTAAGAAAAATTAGAGGTTTGATTTTAATGAATAGATCAATATTGACTATTTAAAGGTGTGTGAATTGAAATTTTTGATATTATGGTATGCAGTAACTGTAAGTATTACTTTTTTAGGAATTATTTGGGTGATTTAATATGCATTTGTGTTTTTTATTTTTATTTTTTAAAAAAAGTTGTAATTTATATATAGGTTGCAGATCTCTTGTGTGAAAATTATGAAGTCCAAAATAAATATATTAATTAATCTATAAAACTTTTGTTATGCTAACAACATGCCAGTTCCATCACACTCGCTTGCGAGAGTTGTGGTTCGAGTCTTGGCAAGCCCCGTTATTGCCTCAGGTGTACTCAGCCTTGCTTGAATCGCCAGGTGGAGGGGGATCTGTTAGAGGGCTGAGCCAGCTCTGACTCCTGAGGTTGCAAAGCTGGAGTAGCAAAAGGCTCTACCCACTAATAGAATCCTGGGCTGATGAGATCCACATCGAGGCCCTTTTTTATTCATCAAAAAAACAACATGCCAGTTCCGTACGTTACAAACTTCATTTCCACCATGAATGCAATAAATTAAATTAGGTTTTATTTCATATTAGTACTTGACAACAAAACTGACCCACAAATTACAACTTTGTAATAGATACTTTCAATTATATATATTATTATATCTTTGTAAGTTAGTTTGTCTGAAGCATAATACATAGGACACAAGCTCATGAGCTAGGCAACTATATAGTTTCAGATTGGCTATATATATATGTTAGATCAGACATAAAAATACTTTTATTGTTTCATGTATTTGGATCTTTCTTTCTCAAAATCTGCATGCACTTTGTTTGGTCAAAATATATATGATAATAATAATAAAAATACGAGTAAATCCGAGACATGTATATTCACGGGCATTTCCTGGTTTTGGAGTTAACTGCTAGAAAACTACATGAATGATATTTCAGTGTAAACTGCTTATAGTCATATAGTGGATATATAACTTGACAATCTCTATCTCTCACTCTCGACTACAATTTTGTTGAGGTTTTCTTGCATCGAAACTGCACCGTCACCTTCGATTGTTGGTGCCCCACCATCATAGTATTGGTGGGGCACCCACGGTTTTAACTTCTTTTTTTCTCTAATTGTTGCTTTATGAAATTAATTAATTTTTTTTATACTTTTCAATTAGTGCTTCATGTTGCTATATCATTTAAACTTTGCATATATATGTATATTGGCTATAATTATGAACACAGAATATTGAAAGAATTGGATGTAAGTTATAATAATTTGAACCAGTTAGAGTTTGACAACATTATATGAACCCAAAGTTATAAGCTATGCTTAGATTACTTTTTAGCTATAAAAAAAAGATTGAAGAGGTTAAATAAAATGAAACACCTATGAAAATGAAATTGAAATCTTGAAAATAATAATGACAATAATAGTTTGGGAAAAAAAGAAAAGGAAAAAGAAGAAAATTTTACTTTTTTAATAGCTTGTTGCATTTATATTTTCGTATATCTCTTTGGCTGTAGTGATGTTATATATTTTTTATTTTATTTTTGTCCTTTTGATGTGATTATATTAGTACTTAGGCCTGAAGTCTCTTTGAACATTAAATATACCTTCCTGGTGCAAAATTAAAAACCTTTATATATAATTTAAAAGTATTTTTTTTTAAACCTTTTATAAACTACTTCAAATACAACTTAGTATTTGCTAAATGTATTTAAGTCTTTATTATGGAAAGCTAATAATCACATTGGTTCTTAACTTGGGTATCTTCTGTAGGTTATTATGTATGGTTCAAGTAAAAGACCTTATATGCTTTAAATTTTGTATAATCTGTTTGAAATTTATTTTTAGTTTTTGAGTTCTATTTTTGGTCATCTTTTTTTAAAATTGTTCCAAAGTAGTTTTTAATTGTCAAATTGTAATTGATAAAATTGAGAGTGACAAGAAGAATGTTGGGTGTGTGATGATAAGTGACAAGAAGAATGTTGGGTGTGTGATGATAAAATTATCGTGCAGTTGATCTTTTTTCAAAATTGATAGCAAAAGAATAGACGGAGCGAGAGTGGGGTGAGGAAGAAGAAGAAAAAAAATAATAAATTGTGACATCATATTATTTTTATGTATTTTTTTATTGGTAGAATAATTGAAATGAATTCAACTTGTTTAACAGGCTAACTGCTTCTTTGTAATATATTGTAGATTTTACTTCTTTTTTTAAAAAAATTTCTTAAAGATCTAGTTGTTGTTGATGTGAGCAACAACACTTTATAAACTATATATTGCTGTTGCAATTAAATATGTATTTTATTGACATTTGGTGTGATTTTTTTATTTCATCATGGTTGAGTAATTGGTATGCATGCTAAGATTTGTAGTTGCTAGGCAGCATATTAATGGATTTGTCTTTTTTAAAAAAATTGTCTTTTGTCTTTTGTCTTTTTTAAGCAGATTGTGGTTGATATTTTTTTTCTTATTGGTTGGATGATTTAAGTACAAGGATAAGACATACTTTTGTAAACTCTTTTATATCGTTATGCATGAATTTTGTGATAAATTTACATTTGTTGATTGAAAAATCAAAGAATGTAATTGTTATATTTTTTATTTTGTATTTTTAGGTATTTATGTGGTTATTTGTTACTGTAGATTTATCATGGATGGACATAATTTTTGTTCTGATTTTGTTAAATTTCTATTTTTTTTCGTTATTGTTTGTAGATGGACAGATCAAATAAAAGAATTCAAATAATTGATGATGTATTGAAACATAGAAAGAAAGAAATTAATAGAAAATGGAGAGAGAGATATGTCAATATGTCAAAAGAAAAAAAAATGTATAGAAAAAGTTAAAGAAAGATATGTGAATAAGTTAAAAGATAGTAAATAAGAGATTGTTAGAAAGCGGAAAGAAAAGAATGCATGTATGTCATGTGAGAAAAGAGTAAAAATTAATGAGAAAAAAAAAAAGAACAATATGTTTGTATGTCACAAGAAAAAAAGGAGGAGATTAGTAAGAAACAAAAAAAAAAAGAAGAAATGATGCTATGTCAAAAGAGAATAAGAAAGAAATTAATAAAAAAAGAAGAGAAATATATTCGAAAGTGTCAAAAGAGAGAAAGCAAAATATTATAAAAAAAAAAGGTTAATCATTGTGTTAATATGTCAAAAGGGAAAGAACATGAGTATTTCAGAAATATAGAAAGTAGAATTTTATATCATCATCGAATCAAATTAATGTTGAGAATTTGAAATATACACCAATTGGTATGACAGTTATAAGAAAAATTTGAATTAGTTATGAACTCAAAAAACATACCTGATAATTAATCAATTATGTTTTTTCATGCTTTAATACCATATAGTAACGAATTTTTTTCGTAAATCATTCATAACTAAAGGACCGTAATAGATTAATAATAAGTCACAAAAATTATTATTTCGTAACTAAAGATAGCATTTTTACTTACGACACATATTTCGTAACTGTACAATACCTTTATTTATAAAAATTATCATTACTAATTGACAATTTTTTTCATGATTAAATAATCATTTCGTAACTAATTAGGAGCCTCAATGTTAATCAAGTGGTCATTTAGTTACAAAATTATTCTATTACTTACGGCCACTATTTCGTTGTTATTTGATTAATTGTTACAAAATTACAATTCGTAATTACATATTAGTTAGAAATTTATATTCCTATGTAAATTGTAACTACGATTATAATTTCATAACTAACTAATTGTAGTAATATAATTTGTAACTCTCATATATTTAGTAACGATGTTTTTTTATCAATGAAATATAAAAAGTTACAATTACCATATACATGTCATTTGTTACAAACGTTTAATCTTGTTAGCGTTTGTATTATAGTTACAAAAAAAAAATGTGATTGCTTAGTAATAGTTACACTTATCTTTGTAATTATTATTTCAAAAATTATTCTATATCTAATTTAATTAATTAAATTAATTTTTAATAAATTAATGTTGGGTTGACAATCAAACAATATATAATATATAGAATAAAATATTATAATCAACAGAGAACAGTATGCTAATTGAAACACCATATAACATTAAAACATACTTAGAATAAATCCATGAGCAATTGTCATCATCTACACTTATCTGCTAGAACTAAAACATCATATAACAATTTGCTTAATATACTTGAGCAGCATTAAATCCTAATCAGTGTTTAACACAATTCCAAACATTATCGAAGAAAATAAAGTCTGCATGGTCTTTTCTTTAACTATCACTCAAATGTAAAGTTTAAGGAAAGACCAGTGCATAATTAAAGTTTCCATATAACATATATTATACATAATCTTAAGTGGATACACGATGGTTCCCAAGTGTCTTACCAAAATATGTTGTATATCCATATACCAAAATAACTTTCAAAAAAATTTCCATATGCACCTTCCTCATATCCTCCGATCAATCATCTGAATATTAGACAGATATAGTGTCAATTCAGCTACATTTTAGAATTAAATGCTATCCCATTATATTAAAGAAGTTACATCATTGGAAAAATTACACAACAAAGCTCTTTTAAAGCTTCTAATAATGCTACAAACTCAGCTGAAGGGTTTCAAATACTCACTCTACGACTTGAACTAAGAAAAAGAATGAAACATCCACACAAATACGGTAAGTACTACAATCTTGGCTCTTTTGCACATCATCATCTAACGATTCTAACACATGGGCCTCTAATTACTACCTGGTTTTTACTGTGAGGTTAACTATATGCCTGGGCCATAGCATGTCAGAATTGTCAAGGAAAAAGAGAGTCCAGCCGGACTTCTCTGAGTTAAAGCTACCTAACCTTTATTCCAAATCCAAACAAAAATGGTTCAATGGGCCCAAGTCAAACTAACCAGCCCTTTGTATATTTAAGTCTCTGGTTAAATTTTAAGAAATCTAGTTCTAGTTGTATCTTACATTTGGCTAGTTTTCAAGTTTTCCTATAGACATTGAACACAAAACTTCAACAGGGCAAAATTAGGACATGGGTTTTACACATTTTTACCAATATAATTAATTAAAGAAACTTCATTATAAATGTAATAAAGTAGCTGAATAATTGTTGAAATTAAAAGGGCAATTTGTTTGTTATGAATTTTTAAGGTTTGAGAAAAGGGAAAGAATCATGTTGTGGGACAGGGCAGTACAGAGGGGTGTTCAGCTGTGGAGGATGCCAGATCAATATAATTTAGAATGAAAATTCCAAAGCATAATCAAAAGTCTAAGGAAACTTACTAGAATAGAGATTAAAAAGAGTACCAATACATGAGAGTAACAAATATACAGATATATATTTACCAAAAAAAAATAAAATATACAGATATATAGTTTAGATAAGATAAAACTGTCAAAGAAATGCAAATAAAGAAAGATCAAAACATTGTTTTACAACTGCACATATATGGAAAAGAATAGAAAAAAAAGAAGATACATACAATCATTCCAACATGTGCACAGAGATAGAAGACATTGTTACGTGGATGACAAATTTTATTGTCTATGATGGTACCTGAAGAAACAAAAATTGCATGAAGTATGGGTCATGTTTAACAAATAGAATTCCCTCAATGAACATAGAGAAGCCTACCAGTTGGAATGTTATCAGGAGAGCCAGACTGGAAGAATTTTGTATGGTGATATTTCTGAGCAACAATCACTGCAAATTTGGGTGACCAATTCTCATCAAGAAACTTGCAGGCCTGGGAAATACACAAGATGTTAATTTGGGTGACCAAGCCTAGAGGGCAATGTTCAGCTCTCAAAACCTCAATAACTTGATCCAGTTCCATGTTCAAAACTTGGTTTAACTAAGACTCACTGACTACATCCTTAAAATTCAGAATACATAATCAATCAACAATAGGAAAGTTGGTAAAGGATCAAGTGAAGATACAAGTCAAAAGTTCAAAAAGCATTGTGCAAAATATACTCCCATTATCCCCAAACATGAAGTTGTTAAAGCCACAAAAAAAATGAAATAACGAAATAAAAATGTCAAAATCAATTCATGCACACAGATTAACTAGTAGTAACACAGCATATAAATATTTCAACTTACCTGTACATCAGGACAACACATTAAGACAATAGATTTGGAGATTCTCACCTCAGTTTTCACACTTGCAATCCCCACTCACTGTTTGGGTCAATGTGTTTATATTTATAGTTCTCTAAACAATACAAGCTTCAAAGTCCAGTTACCTACTTAAATTTCAAATCCTAGATTGGATAAATAATTGAATATGACAATCTGATTAGGTTTCCGCTTCACAGAGCTAGTATAAAAATCTAGCAGAAGCTCCCAGAAATCGAAGATAACGTCATCATACAGGCAGTTGGAAAAATACCACATATAATGCTTGTATGCGACAAAAATTAACCACTCCCTAACAAAAACTGAGAGAGAGAATAACAACTTGTTCCTTGTTCAATCAAACATCTTTAAGATTATATATCTCACCTCATTATACCATCATCCTCAGTATCAGAGACTTTCTTATACAATGAATCTATCATTTCCACCTTAGGCGATTGAGTACGAACGGATACCCTATACTCGAAAATCAGTGGCCACTGCCTGGCGTTGAAAACCTTCGATTTCAATACCAAGTATCAAGTCAATAAGTATATATATACTTTTCCCTGTGACCGTGCAGAACCACAGGGAGGAATTAACTCTAGCTTGTAGGTATAGTTCACAATAATATTTGTTTTTCTAAGGTGCATGCATGCATGCAAGGTCTTGAACAAAACAGAATAAAAAAAATTAGGCAAAAAGGCAAAGAAAGGAATAAAAATTAAGGTAGAAACACATCAATTATTCTCTGCATTTAAATAATTAATTAAAAATAATCATCATGTGAAATGTATATAGATAGGGGAAGGCAATTAGTGAATGAGAAAATCCAAATAGAGAGACAGGAGGGAAAGACTAGAGTGACCCCAGCAAACCCTGCATACTTTACCCTAAGATTAATGCCTGGACATAGACTTCTCTATTTGGGAACAGAGCAACCCATACTTATCATTTCTTATTATTGCAACAGGACACGAGAATTTCATGCAATTATTAATGTTATTATGACAAATCAACACTATCAAGTTTATAATACTGAAACTATATATATAACAGACACAAGATTAGGCAGTGGGAGATTTAAATTAAATTCATTTACTTGTTTTTATAGTTAATTTTTTATTAACAATCTACGGGAATGCAAATATTGGATATTACTTGGCTGGTTTGTTTCGAAGTTTATAATTCTTACTATTTTCCTCGAGTCCAAACACTACTTACAATGTGATTAATAATTGTAAGCACTCAGTAAAATAAATTAAATTATTATAAACATCACACAAACAAAAACGACAAGCATGACCCACAAAATCATTATCTCTTCCAGATATGAATTTTTGAAATTTTCTTAGCAATACAAAATTCACATATAAAACCAATTTCTTTGAATTATTAAAGAAACCCATTTCTTGGTATACCATCGTTATCTTGAATACATTATATTTAGATCCATATAAAACAATCACAGAACTTAAAACCAAAACCTATATTATTGATTTTTTGTGTAGCTATTTAGCATTTACAGCTCCTAAAATGATATGATTTTTGTGATTCACAATATTATCAAGGACAACTTTTTTTTCCAAAGCATTTAGCAAACAACTACTACACGTGTAGTAGAAATACTAGTAACAGAGCAAAGGGACACAAAATTGAAGTGGTACGTACTGGTGATTTATCCACCCCAAAATAGGCCAGAACTGCATTTCACATACACAGCAACAATTTCCTTTAAAGATTCCTTTCCCAATTTTTTCAGCAACCATGCAAAGCGAATGAACCAAAGATATGAATTATAAAAACAAATAGAGAGTGAGAAAGAATGGGAGTTGCTCACTTATGAACAGTCTCAGTGAATTTCTCTTCGTCCAAGAACCAACGTATCACAAAAACCAGCCCTTTGCTGAGCCACGACATGCTTCCCCTGTCCCTTAACATATCTCCAACCACACCCGCCACTCCAAGCCGCCAAAATTAGGGCTCCAATTCCCCCCAAATTCCACAACGTTCTCCCACTCTCCCGCCATATCAATTCCTCAAATTATCACTGGCCATATTTTAAAAAGAATTACAAAACGACATGAACATTTATCAAAACCATTAGATACAATCTAAAACATATATGTAAACACACAGACCTATATATATATATATATTGGTACCTTTCATTTTTGTGTGCGTATTTAACTGACTGTGATAGAGAGGGATGATAGAGGCGTAGATCGATACTTTTTACAAGAGACGTGAAGAACAATGAGCAAAGACGAGTAAGTCCCTCTTTACAGTCTCTATTCCTAAACAAATTTAAGATCAAAACCCCCCAAAAAATTTTAAAAACCAAATCCTAAAAATTTAAGTATAAAAACCTGAAATTTAAGATGAAAATTCACTTATTCACAAATGGCCACGACAACTGAGACAATAAAGAATCACGGTTTAGCACCTTCAGATCTGGCTTACAATCGACGGATGACTTCGCGAAGTAGGTTGGAATATGAAGAGGAAGAGAAAACTTGCAGGCTTTCTCGAAGAGAATCCAAGCTTCCAATCGACGGATGAGTTCACTAACTACACTGGAAATCAAGAGGATCGACAATTACAAACCGGAATTACCCATGAACAATACATGTGAAGGCCATTAGGTTATTAGCCCTAAACAACGTCGCTTAATGATAATGTGAATAAATTTTTTTTTGTCATGTGTAAAGTTGTAGTTGGTTCTCGTAACTAATAAGGATTTTTTATGCCACGTAAGCATTATTCTAGAGGAAAAGTTACCGCCAAAAGTGAATTGTAGTGTTTTTGTATATCCTTTAGTAACAAAGGTCTATTTATAACTAATTTCTATACACATCTCTCTATCAGCTACAAAAAAAAATTTCGTGTTAAATCATATGCTTTAGTTACGAAAATGGTGGCCCGTAAGTACCATTTTTGTGATTGATTTAAAAATTTCTTATAGTGATACTGTTGATGTTAGAAATTATCGAAATGTTGATATATGTAAAGGAGATGTGAAAGATAATCATTATGGAAAAAAGAAGAGAAGAAAGGATATAAATTGTTTAGAAAATATAGTTAGTGGGGTTGATGTTTTAACAAAGTCTGAATTTTGTAAATATTATAATGCTAAGAAAATACAATGCAAGCCTAAAAGATTTTGTTACTGTAATGCAGAAATATTATTAGTTGTTAGTAAAATGCCAGACGAATTGTATGATCTTTTTACAGCTGATACTATATAGAGAAAATAATTTTTTTTTTGGTAGAATATAGGGAAAAGAATTTAGAATGTATATATAAACATATAATAATACATTTGGTTTTACTTCTTTTGGAGTCAAATATAATAAAGATTTATGTAAGAGAAAAAGGGGATTTATGTTTTTTGAGTACAAGGTCAAGTTTATCATTATATTTATGAATTGATATCTTAGCCTGATAAACAACCTTCTTATTTGCAACTTTATTTTTATGACTGGAGTATTATATACTCTTTAATCTACACTTGTATTTGACTTAATATGAATAAACAATTCCTCTAAATTTTGTATATCTTTAAGACTTCGAAAAAACTTCACATATGGTTATATTCGGTTGTTATGATTCTTTGCAGTATCCTTTGATATTTCCCTTTGGAGACACTGGTTGGCATCAAAGGATACGAAAAATAGATAAAAATAAAAGTCAATTTTATTGTGAGGGATAATTTATGACTGATCCAAATAAGATAGCTTCTATTGCAGAAATGTTGTATAAGAAAGCCGAAGGTGTGTGGTGATTTTAGGATTTGTTTAGTTTTTTTTTTTGCATTGTTGATTTTTTTTTTGTCATATTTGTTTGATTCTTTTTATTTTGTTTTTCACAGTTATGGGGATGAGAAAAAAGAGAAATATTATTTCGTATTGTGAATATTATTGTTACAAATTACAGATTAGAAGAAATAGTGAGTCAATAATTTTGAGAACCGATCGTCCTTTTCAGCAATATATTGTAGATATGTATGTTAAGTTGGGAGGCTTCTAGACTTGATTATTTTCGTAGTAAACAATTTGAAATTTATTCCGAGTTATATAAGGGAATAATGGATAATGTAAATATTGGTGGAAATAGAGGAGTGAATGTTGGACATAGAATAATTTTACCAGCTTCTTTGATAGGAGGTCCTAAGAATATGCGTAAAAGGTATATAGATGCAATGACATTGGTTCAAGTATATGAGAATCTAGATATTTTTATTACAATGAAATGTAATCCCAATTGGATAGAACTAAAGCGGGAGTTAGTAAAAAATAAAGATGTTCAAAATAGACCAGATTTGGTTGCGCGTGTTTTAGAACAAAGGTAGAAACATTAAAAAAATGAGCTGTTTAAGAAAGAAATTTTTAGTTAAGTTGCTGCTTTTGTATATGTTATTGAGTTTCAAAAAAGAGGATTACCACATGCACATGTATTAGTTATTTTAAATTCGCATGCGAAATTAGTTTCTGTTACTATTTTTGATAATATTATTTCTACTAAAATTCTTGATTAAAATGAGAATCCACATTTATATACTGTTGTAATTAAACATATGATACATGGATCATGTGGTAGTTTAAATTCTAAAAATATTTGTATGAAAAGGAATAGTAAATGCAAAAATCATTATCCGAGGTCTTTCTTGTCTAATACTATTGTAGGAAAAGATTCTTACCCGTTATATAGAAGAAGAGATAATGGTATTTTGAGTGTTGTTAGGAAGTGTAAGCTTGATAATCGTTGGATTGTGCCTTATAATCCATATTTACTTACAAAGTATGATTGCCATTTGAATGTTGAAATTTGCTCTTCAATTAAAGCAATCAAATATCTTTATAAATATGTATACAAAAGTCATGATAGAATTGCAATGAATATTGGTTCAAATAATAATACTGAAGAAGTTGATGAAATAAAAAGTTTCCAATCTGCTAGATAGATTTCACTTCCTGAAGCAATGTAGAAAATATATGGTTTTTGTTTGAATGAAATGTATCCATAAGTTATGACTTTACAAGTGTATCTTAAGAATAAGCAGAATGTAATTTTTAAAGATTCAGATAATTTACAATTTATTATGGATAATGATTTTTTTAGTAGAACAATGCTCATAGAATTTTTTGCTATGAATAAATTTGGTAAAATAAACCTATAAGTTGTTATATAGAAAAATGTCATCGCATTATGTTTGGAATAGACAATGGAAAACTTGAAATGAGAGAAAACATTGTGTTGTTACTGGTAGGCTTATTAGTGTTGATCCTTTTGATTGTGCAAGATATTATTTGAGAATGTTGTTAAATCATGTTAGAGGACCAACATCTTTTTATGATTTGAAATATGTTAATGATGTTCAATATTTGTTTTACTTTAATGTTGCATTGTTATATGGATTATTGGATATAGATGATGATGTTGAATTGTGTTTGGTAGAGGTAGCTTTATTTGAAATGCCTTATAAATTACGTAGATTATTTGCTACATTGTTGGTTTATTATGATTCTAAAACTCCTAGAAATTTATGAAATAAATTTGAAAAAGGTTTAAATGAAGATTATAATAATACTTTTTATACAGATCATTATATAAGATTAAAAGTTTTAGAACATATTGGTTTTGTTTTACGAACAATGGGAAAACAATTGAGTGATTACAATTTTGTAGATGCTAATTTTTCTACAGATGATATACATGATGAATATAGAGAAATAAATTATGAAATTTTGATTGTCGTAAATAGCGAGGATATTTTAGCTGCTAAGTTATTGAATTGTGAACAAAAATTTGCATATGATTAGATATTGGATAGAGTATTTAGTTGTATTCCAAGAATTTATTTATTTATTTATTTTATAAATGGCCTAGGAGGAAGTGGAAAAACATTATTGTTTAGAATTATTTTAGTTGTTGTACGTTCTAAGGATTTAATTGCAATTGCTACAGCATCATCAGGTGTTGCTACTTCTATTTTACTTGGTGGTAGAACAACACACTCTAAATTTAAGATTCCATTTGTTATAGAAGAGAATAGTATGTGTAATATTAGTAAACAATTATGATAGACTCAGCTTGTAATGGATATGAGATTAATAATTTGGAATGAAGCTCGTATGATGAAAAAGGAATCAATACAATCATTGGATAAAATTTTGCAAGATATAAATAATTCTGATGTTTTGTTTAGAGGCAAAGTTGTAGTATTTTGTGGAGATTTTCGACAAGTATTACCTGTGGTTCCAAAAGCGAGTAGAGAGGAAATTGTAGATTCAAGTTTGGCTAATTCTTATTTATGGGAACATTTAATAAAGATAGAATTGAAGCAAAATATGCGCTCAATTAGATCCATTATTTTGTAGATGCTATTGCGGATTGGAGATGGAACTGAGGAGTATATTCATAATAATTATATACGATTGCCATCAAATATGGTTATATCTAATACTGATGGTGATGTTGGATTAAATGAGTTGATTGATAATGTTTTTCCTAAATTAGAATTATATGCTGAAAATATAAATTTAATGGCAAATCGTGCAATTTTGACACCAATAAATGATTATGTAGATAATGTGAATAATATTTTGATAGATCGATTTCCTGGTGATCATATGATATATTATAGTTTTGATGAATATATAGATAAAGATCAAAATAATGTACATGAAGATAATTTAGTTCCAAATGGGTTTCCTTCGCATGAATTGAAGCTAAAAGTAAATTGTCCTGTCATATAGTTAAGAAATATTAATCCTTCAGAAGGACTTTGTAATGGAATGCGATTGGTATGTCGGAGGTTTGATCGTAATGTTATAGATGCTAAAATTAGTATTGGAGAACATAAAGAAAAAAGAGTATTTTTACCAAGGATACAATTTATTCTCGTAAAAAATATGAAAGATGCTTTTCATTTCAAAAGAAAATAGTTTCTTGTTAGGTTGTGTTTTGCTATGACAATTAATAATCCTTAAGGTCAAACATTAAGCTATGTTGGTGTTTATTTGAGGGAACCTATATTTTCACATGGATAGTTATATGTAATTTTGTTTAGAGTTAAAATAAGTGATTCTATAAAAGTTCTTAATTATGAAGATTTGGTTAATAAAGGAGATTATAGGGTGATAAAAAATATTATTTTTCAAAAATTGTTGTCTTTGGTAAATTGTGAGAAATAGTACTTATGTGACTATTTTTTGTTAGTAATGTTTATTGTGATTGATTCGTTGAATGCAAGTTGTTTTTCTTTTACTTCAATTTTTTCTTTAAAATAAATTATTTATAGATGTTTTAATTATTTTATCTTTTTTTTTTCAAGATATTGAATTGTATGCGATGGATAAAAAACAATTTGAATATTAGATATGAAAATTATGATTAATAGGGCGTTGGTGCCCCACCACCAGGCTATTAAGGTTGTTGTGTATCTTATGTTTATTTTTGTTGTTCTATTTAGACTAAGTTCATGGTCTGGATATTTAATGCAAGACTTAGAATTGATTAGAAATAAACTATCAAAATACACTTAGCCCATTTTTAAGTTTTTTTTTTTTTTAAATAAACTCTATTTTGATTAGTGAGTCTATGATCAATAAGGCAGTTACTTTGTCATAACCTAATAGAAAAAACTAAAAAAATGTAAAACCAAGAAATAATAAAAAGTTATAATGTCTTATTTGTAAAAAGTGCTGCTTGAGATAAAATAGTTCATGTAATTATTACTTTTTATTTCATTACTTGCTTAAAGATGAACTAATTATTATAATTTTAATTAAAGTTTTACTATTTATATAAGGATGTGCATATTTTTTTAATGACAAATTTATCCTAAATGAAATATAATAATGATATAAATATGTATTGATATAAAAAAATCCAATAATAAGTTTGTAAATAGCATTTTTTATCTTTTTTTTATAATTTACATAAAGTTATTTTATTTTAATTCTATTTAAGTTGTTAAATTATATAATTTATATGATAAAATTAAAAGTGTTGGTTATTTGAAATAAAATGTTCACCATCAAAATAAACACGAAAAATTCCACGAATAAGAAGGTTTATGCTGCCAATATAATCGTTGTCAATATATGTACACAATATTTGAAGAGGACACTTATAAATCATAAAGTGTCTACTTATAAAAGCTAAATCTCCATTCATAATCCTTTTATGTGACACTTGACTATGTTCTACAATAGTATGAGCTTCTTTTAAATTAAGTACAATTTATTCTCTACAAATTTTTAAAAATATTTCATATTGTGCATATTTACCTTCTTCTCATATATAATTTTATAATCAATTTCATAAGGAATACCAATTTAATTAACCATTTTATATACGTCACAAAAAATTATTACCAAAAGAAAAATAAAATTATCAATTTCTTTTTTGAATCAATAAAATTTAAAATATTAAATAAAATAATTATATTTAATAAAGAATATAAAAAAATTGAATAAAATTTCAATTAATATTTTTTGAAAACCACGTGCTTGCACGTGGCATGATCGTGTGTATATATATATATATATACCAAATGCAAAACCATAAAGTAATTCCGGATCTTGGAACCAGGAGAGAAAGAATGCACGCTGCATGCAGTACTAATCGTACCTTCGTACTGGCCCTATGAAATGACAACTGCATATATACGTGTGTGTGTGTGTGTATATATACAGTTGACAACTGAATTGGGTTTTTTATGTCAATTAAAAACTATAATCTTATTCACCTTCAGATCGGATTAAATTAGTCTCAAACATTTATTTCTCCGACATCAATCTGAAGGGTGGGTTTAGTCCCCATGGGACACCCCAAATGATAATCACATCCATGTTGATCCGCTCCCCCACTTAGTAACATTTACAAAAAGACATCAGGGAAAGGCCTACATGTGCTCAATATTTATTTAATATGTATCTTAATACTCCTCTAGTCATGTGTGGGTTGTCCATCTTAAGGACTCATAGATGGTGAGCAACAATTACCAACGCATATCCCCAGTAAAACCCAGCAAGGTACGCATGCACATCCACCTTCGCAGCTTAGACCGGCAACCACTTGAAAGATGTCGCATATTGCTCCGTAACAGTTGCGAGGATCAGCTGGCCGGACTACTCCACCTTCGATGATCTTTTTGTGAACATGTGGATATTGAAGATCATGATGATGATGACGACGATGATTCAATTGCGGCGGCCCATTCATATTCTCACTAATAGCACTGCAGCTAACAAAGTTAGGCGTAAGAAGCATCGTGACCACAACCAACACCACCATCATACCAACAACTTGCTTCTTCCTCATCATCTCATCCATTTTCTCTCAGACTTTTTTTAATTTATATGTGTTATTTACATGGCTTGTTCCTAGTTCCAACCACCCTTTTATAGCCATAAACGATCGTACAAATATTCCTGACAGTCATCTTAATCATCGTAGTTTTTTATGGCTATGATGGCAAAAATTAAGATTAAATTAAGGTTTTAGTTTATTCTGATATTTATAATATCAAGCTTCAAAGCCAAACTCATGGTTATATCCCTATACATATATATATATATATATATATATATATATATAAATGAACATGTATATATGCATGATGATGGCGTGAAGCCAAAAAAATTAACGAGTATTAATTATAAAATTAAATAATTGTGCAGGGGTTAGTACGACTATGATATTCGATCGGTTAGTTGTATAGTTCCAGAGAGATGATGTCTACTAGGTCGTTTTGTAGAATATTAGTGATCGAAAATATGCATTTAACGGCCATTTTGTGATATGATCATATACTATGTAGTATGTATCGCCCTAGCTACTCTTAGGCATAAATAACATGGGCGGGTGAGCACATTTTAATTAAAATAGATGTAAACTTTAACAGAGAATTTTTAGGAAAGCTCATATTCTATTGAGTAAAACCACGTATATAAATACAAAACATAAGACCACACTGTAACAGAGTAGAGATAAGGGTGATATACATTACATTTGAGATAATAAATAATTATTATCTAACATGCCCCCTCGAGATGGTGGCTCCATTAAAGACACCAAACTTGGAATGTAACAGCTGCAACCGTTGTTTTGAAATTGGCCTTGTGAGAGTATCTGCTAGTTGGTCTTTACTTGAAACATGAGAGGCACGTATTGCTCCATTGGCCACTTTGTCCCAAACAAAAAGTGGAAATCGTTAGCAATATGCTTCATCTTTAGTGTGAAAAACAGGATTAGAGCACACATATGTAGCACCTATGTTGTCACGATACACAGTAGGAGCAGCTGGTAAACAAAACTAAAGCTCTTGAAGAAGAGATATTACCCAGGATAATTCAGAAGTAGTTGATGCCACTGGTTGATATTCAGCTTCTGTGGAGGAGTGAGGGACTGATTTTTGCTTCGTGGGGTTCCATGAGAGTGGGTTTGCGCCTAAGAACAATACGTAGGTGTTGGTGTGAGCTGTCAAATAGAGAAATCACAGGAAACATTTAATTGTGAATCTCATATTTCATAGGTCAACCATTATTTTAGCCATAAAAATTGTGTAGCCCAGAATAGCTTCCTAATGTTACTCTCTGTATCTATATATCATTGCACACGGTTTTGTAGAAAATATATTAAAAAAAGAAAACCTTTTTTGACATGATACCAAAGCAGGTTCCTAGGATCCTTGCTCCACCTAACCTTTGACAAAAAAAGCTTAGACTTCTTGGAATACATGGCAGAACCCTTTGATTTGATGCAACCCTCAGATCTGGTGCCACATCACAGCACTCAGGCTGAAATAATTCTTAAGGACCTGACGAATAAGATGACAAAAGTTTTGACCATAAGACCTTCACAAAGATATGGTTTTGTTGCGAAGCACTTTGTCTCTCCAATCAAGTATTTGGACTGGTTGTTCTTCATAAGTCAAATCTTCTCTTATTTCGATTGCCCGTACTTCCAGCACATGAGATGGATCGAAGATGTATTTTTGTAACATTGACACGTGGAAGACATCATGAATCCACAAAAGTTCCATTGGTAAGGCGAGTTTATAAGCCACTAGACCGATCCTCTCAATGATCTCAAAGGGTCTGATATATCTGGGACTTAGCTTCCCTCTCTTTCCAAACCTCAGTACTCCTTTCCAATGAGATAATTTTAAGAACACACAATCTCGTATACAAAATGCAAGATCTTTCATTCGATTATTTGCATAACTTTTTTATCTATCTTGAGTTGTTTTCAATCTACTACGAATTATCTTCACTTTTTCTGTAGTCATCTGAATAAATTCAGGACCTGTAAGCTTTCTTTCACCAACATCATCCCAACATAGATGCGTTTTACACTGCCTTTCATACAAAGCTTCAAATGGAGTCATACTTATACTCGAATGATAGCTATTATTATAGGTAAACTTAATAAATGGAAGGTGAGAATCTCAGTTACCCTTGAATTTCAAAACACATGATCCCAACATATCTTCTGAAGTCTGAATGGTCTTATTTGATTATCCACGTGTCTGAAGATGAAAAGTTGTACTAAAGTGCAATTTAATACATCTGTCTTCTTGCAAATTCCTCAAAAATCAAGAGGTAAATCGTGAATCTCTATATGATATAATAGAAATAGATTTTGGAGGTAAATTGTGAATCTTTATATGATATAATAGAAACAAACACTCAATATAATCTTACAATTTGCTCCACGAATAATTCGACAAGCCTTTGAAGTGAAAAAGTTTCTTTTACAGGCAAAAAGTGCTCAGACTTAGTAAGTCGATCCATAATAACCCAAACACCATCATGTCTCTTTTGAATATGAGGAAGGTTAAATAAAAAAATCCATAGTGATATGTTCCAATTTCCACTCAGGAATAAGCAAAGGCTACAAATGTCCTGAAGGTTTTTGTCTCTATGCTTTAACTTATTACCAAATAAAACACCTAGATACAAACTTAGGATTCTTCCTTTTCATTCCTGACCACCAATAATAGTCACGTAAGATACGATACATGTTAGTACTCCCAAGATGCATAGCATACGCAAAATTATGTGCTTCCTCAAGAATCTCTTTTCTAAGTTCTTCATTAGCAGGAACACATAATCTGATACCCATGACTAAAGCTTCATCCTCCCTAATAGAAAAATCCATTATTTGCCCCAAATCCACCTCACTTCTAAATTTGATCAATAATTACGCTTCCCGAATTTGATCAATAAGTATTGGTCGAACTAAAAAACTAGCCAAAATAACTCCAAAGTAATCCATACTCAACTCAATCCCTAATTTTCTTAACTCATACATTAAAAGTAAGTGAATCTCCTGCACATAGGCTAAAGAGCCTGCAACCTTAATACTTAGAGTATCAACAACCACGTTTGCTTTACTAGGATGATAGTCAATGATTCAATCATAATCCTTCAGTAACTCCATCCATCTCTATCTCAAATTCAACTCCTTTTAAGTAAAAATGTATTTAAGACTTTTATAGCTAATAAAAATTTGACAAGTTGCACCGTAAAGATAGTGTCTCCAAAACTTAAAGGAAAAAATCACTATGGCAAGCTCTAAATCATCAGTAGGATAATTTAGCTCATGTATTTTGAGTTGTGTAGAAGCGTAAGCAACCAACTTCCTGTGTTGCATTAATATATAACCCAAGCTTTGATGAGAAGCATCATTGAATATCATAAAACCTTCATTACCATTAGGGAGAGATAACATTGGTGCTGAAGTTAATCTTTGTTTAAGTTTTTCCGAGATCCTTTCGACAACTTATGTTGGGTTGAAGGGATATCTATATGATCCGATAGATTGCGTAAAGCCCGCGGTAGTAAAGGGGTGGACATGAATGCCCCAAATGAATAGGCTCTTTTAGAAGAAAATTGGTCCTTCTTCCTCCTTCCTCGCGATAGGATCCAAAATAGGAACCATAAAAGAAAATATCGATTAAACCGATCACAAGAATACCAGTTACAGTACCTATTATCCAAAGAAGAATCCTTCCGATAGTATCGGCCATTTTTCCTATTTTTCTCCACATTTCATCAGGCGGTACAGGAATTCTCAAGAGCTCGGGCTCCCCATCCCCGCCAATCTCCTATTAGGTCAAGGTTCGCCATGAGGTTGATAATCTCAACCTTGACCTCGAATAGGTCTTCGGCTTGAATGCGAGCCATTTGTAGAACCTCAAAAGAAGGAAAGGGGTATTTTGCCAAAAGCCGACCAATTGCCATTACAAAAGTAATTACTATTTTTGTCATTAAAAGAAATTTTTGGCTAGTAAGGATTCCAAAAAAGACTATCAATTCTGCAACAAAACCGCTCATACCGGGTAATGCAAGAGAGGCTATCGATAAGATACTGAAAGTCGTGAATATTTTTGGAATTACAATAGCCATTCCGCCCATTTCGTCAAGATAAACAAGGTGTCACCTGATCAACAAAAAAATCGAAATACCTTATTCTGTTTTGCTAATATAACGTGCCTTTTTTTCCAATAAAAGGAAGCGGAGGAAAAGGACTCTTGATACTTGCTTGATTCTAAGCATTTGGGAGGTTGTTTTCTAAAATGCTATAACTACTTGCGTCTAGGGTTTAGGGAAAGATTATAGTATTGAAAAAGAACTAGTAAAAATCTTGCGAGCTGAGCCGGAACAGTAGGACGAGACTTTCTCACTTGGACAACAGAAGGGGCCCACCTTTACATGGTATGGTACGCCCACCTTTCTAAAGAGTCGATCTCGACTTGGGAAGCTAGGGTCTCACAGCAACACACAAAGAATGGTTGGGTTACCTGATATTGTAATAATTGTTGATCAGCAAGAAGAATAAATAGCACTTCGCGAATGTATCACTTTGGGAATTCCGACAATTTGTTTAATCGATACAAATTGTGACCCGAATCTAGAAAATATTTCGATTCTAGTGAATGATGACGCTATAGCTTCAATATCAGAATACATATTTATCCATCTAATTGTAAGTGTCTAGAGATATACCCCTTCTATTTTATTTAGAAAATATTTATAGATGAGTAAAAGGTTTATGTATATTTCTATGTATATAAAGTATGTAAAAGAAATAGATTTTGTTTCCTCTTCTTTTTTATTTGTTCATACTGTGTCTCTTCTCATTCAAAAAGAACGTTAATACTTCCTATATATTCCAATGGTAAATTAATTGGCTGAAAGCAAGACCCAAAAGTCTAGTCTATGGAAGTTGAGGGGTGCAAATAGCCAAGATTCATCTCAAATATAGTACAAATAGAATCTGATCCCCTTTCATTCATTTCTTTAAAGTTTAATTAGTTATTTTGCTTCCATTTTCCCTAGACAAAATAAAAAAGGAAGATTTAGTTACGATTAGAAAGAAACTTTCTATCTTGGTCCATGGATCCTTTACTCATACTCACTCAATTGGAAATATTGATCCAATTAAAAAAAATTTGTGTTTCGTAACTTCATAATCCAATTCTTTAGTGAACTTAAAAAAGTTAAAAAATGGATAATTATTATAAAAGAGTCAAACCTAAGTCCTTTGAGGAAGGTCTAGAAGAAAATTGGACCATCATTGGAAGAGACCAAAGGAAAGAGGATTGGAATGGATTGTTTAATGCCTCGAGCTAATGAGGCTATGGAATGAATAGGTTTTGTCCATTTAGTAACTCTTAGTCGGTTGCTTAAGTTTCCACCATTGAACATGTGAATCCAGGAGAGTTAACATTGGTGCTGAAGTTAATCTTTGTTAAAGTTTTTGAAAACTTTGCTTACACTTATGATCTTATTCAAACCTAATTTCCATTTTGGTCAAATAATGAAGTGGTGTAGCTATCTTTGAAAAACCTTCCATAAAATGACAATAGTAACCCGCTAAACCCAGAAAACTGCGCACTTCAGTAACATCAGTAGGTCGTTCCCAATTTAACATAGTTTCAACCTTCTATGGATCTATAGAAATGCCATATGTAGAAATTTCTGTTGGGTGCTGTAAACCTTGAGGGAACATCAACTTTATGCCAAGTTTGATGTTCCTTCAAGATTTACAACACCCAACTGAACTGTACCTTATGATTTTTCTCACTTTTAGAATATACCAATATGTCATCTATAAATACAATTACAAACTGATCCAAAAATAGATGAAAATCCTAATTCATAAGATCCATAAACGTTTCAAAACCAGCCTTAAATAAGTATCAAAAGAAACCTTAAATGCTTATTTCATCAAGCCACCATCTACGAGCTTCTCCACCTAAAAGAAACCCTACAATTCTAATTTTTCCGTATTAGGACACTGCAATCTTTCATTAAGAATCTTCTCCATCATAGCTAAGCAAGACAATCTCTCTGCAAGGTTTGTGGTGGCATCAAAAGTTATTGTACCCAGTCTTCTAGCTTGCTCAACTGAAGGTCTAGACTGACCACCCATACTCAAAGTCTTAATGAGGCACTCAAAAACATCATTCCCAAGGGCTAGATCATAGCACTATTAGCTTATCTCAAAGTGTTAGTGGTCCTACTATGACAACGTCTAGAAGGCATCACCAACTATATGAAAAAGAAAGAAGTTTAACACAACATCTAAATAAATTAAGAAATCACATGATATGGAAAGCAAAAGTATCAAATAAGAAGATATTATAAAACAAAAGCATTACACATCTTGTGTGTGTCTACATGAAACAAAACCTAGGCTCTAATACCAACCTAATAGGACCATACCTGAGATGGGCTCTGTCTAGGAAAAATTCCATGAAAATTCTATAGAAAATTTCAACAGAACCTCCCCTAAAACTTGTACTAACCCAATTTGTACTTGTATTAGAAACACATTATAAAAATATCCAGTGGCCACAACAAATGCCACTAAAAGTGCTACAACATAAAATATCAAAATACAAGTATAAATCAAAGGAATTCAATAATTTCAAATAAATACACATTGTATCGACTTTGGTTATTCTCAAAGCCAACTAAATACGAACAGATAAAATTTCAATGCAATATACCAATCTTGGATACAAAAATAATAAATAGAAATAAGTTTTACATTCAGATAGCAGAAGTCTTTAAGAAAGAAAATAAAAGGTGATGGTGATGCCAACTGTGTTAGACAACCATTTCTCAGCTGGATCTAATAAAATTTTTCAAAAAGAAAATAAAATTATAATAAGACAAACTCAGTGAGTAGACCTAATAAATAAATAATTTTAAATTCATTTATCCATCAAACCATAAAATATATATGAATAAAACTTGTACATCATTTATCATCTAGTTACCACAGGGGGGAAAGGGAATATGTCATATTATCTTTGGCATCCCAAGATGTAGCAGAAGGGGAATATCGTCCAACCACAATCACACATCAAGGGTGAAGGAATATATGCAATCCATAATCATCAACTGTGTTAGGCTGACCCGTGGCATACCCCAATACCCATTAATAATCATATTATCCACAGTAAATATATAATATGTAACTACCAATTTTACCCCCCTCAAATACTGTTAATTTTGATAAGAATAATATGGAGTAATAAATATAAATCCAATTGTCTCAATAATAAATAAAAATGAAAATATATAAATAATTATTTCTTAAATCATAATAATATATAGGTAGATATACATAAATTAAAATAGCGCTAAAAATGTAATGATATGTAATAAAACTAAATCCGCTCACTAGTAGGATCATTATTGATCTGCAAGTGTGTCTGCTCCAATCACATGGCAAAAATATTAATAAAACACACATTATCAACTTCCCCATACACATAAATTTTACTTGCTCAAGTCCAAACATTTTAATTGCACATTTTCACCCCAACACCCATTACATTAAAATTGGAGTAATTTCCAAATAATTAACCAAACATAAAAAGTGAACCACAAACTAGCTTCCATAAGATAGTAGATGTCTTAATTCAACTAAATTTGAGTCCTTTGACCATAATTAAACTAAAATATACAGATTAAAATACCCTAAACCCCCAAAAATTGGATTTTCTTAAATCTCCACTAAAATTTACATATTATATACCAAATTAAAGCCCACGAGATAAGGATCGACAATCTACCTTCAATTTGGTTGGATGATGACAATGGTGGCTGAAAAATAGTTAGGAAGTAGCGGCTCAAGTAGGGTTTCATGATTCCTATACAACGAAGCATTTTTAGAACAAAATAAGCTTGGAATCAGACTCAGAGGGTAAGAAACAGTGGGAAAACATGCACCTTTCACCCAAAAACTGGCCGAAATCTAGCGAATGGAGGAGAGAGAGTTGTAGGTGTTTTGGCCTGATGTGGGGGCTTACGAGCAGCGATTGGGCCGTTTGTGGTCCAGCAATCGGCGATGGCGACATGACTGCTTTTTATTCTAGCGGCTTAAAAAGAGAGATGAGAAAGAGGGAGGGGTAGCCAGTTAGGAAGAAGAAGAAAACAAAAAGACTTAATAGTTTGATTTTTGAAATAATTATGATTTTTCCATTAACTTCCATTGACCATAACTTTCAAACCGTAACTCTGATTTGAGCATATTTTTAGTCCACGAACTCATATCAACGAGCTCTACTCAACGGTACCAAAGTCAAAACCAATAATGACATGTAGAAAAAGGCAACTCTAACTTAACTGACTAACTTGGTTAATTAGTCAAAAATGAATTTTTTTAAAGCTAAAACTAAGTACGGGTTGTTACGATAGGCATCCAATTCACCTATTTAGGGGGAGATCCAAGATCAAGAGCATAATTAGATTGACCTTAATTGGTTGGGTGTTCAAAATGGGCCAAATTCTAAAGATGGGTTGGGTGGTGAAAATGGGCCAAGTTCTGAAGATGGGACCAATTTTGAAGACAACTCAGCATAACCAAATGATGAAAATAGAGTGACAGACCGAATGTTCAAATTTCTTCAGAAGACGATATGTCTTCAATGGTTGAACCTATATCATCAGAATCTAAAAATAATGTTGAATCCCCCTCATCCTCTGTACCCAAATATCCTCCTTTTGAGAATATTTTTTAGGTAAGCTTTCCTACCACACCTTCATATACTAATGCCTTGGATACATCTGCGGGTTATGTTTTAACTTTTAGATGTGGAGAAGCTATCAAATCGATACTCTCCAGATGTGGAGAGCAGAAGATTTAAGTATCTGATTGCTAATTATATGTCCTCTCAAAGATTATCCAAACCTTTAAAGGCTTTTGTGAATAAACTTTCCTTGTGTCATATTCCTAGTAATGTTGAAGATGCATTTTCAAATCCAAAATAGGCCCAAGCTATAAAGGATGAATTGGAGGCTCTATAGAAAAATAAAACATGGACATTAGTTTCACTACCTAAAGGAAAGAAAACTATGGAATCCAAGTGGGTTTTCTCCATTAAATATAAGGGGGATGGATCCATTGATTAGTACAAGATGAGACTTGTGGCAAAGGGATATATACATACCTATGGTATTGATTATCAAGAGACATTCTCACCAGTAGCCAAACTAAATACAATTAGAGTTTTGTTGTTTATTATACGAAATTTTGATTAGCCATTGCGCCAATTTGATGTAAAGAATGCCTTTCTTCATGGCAATCTTGAAGAGGAAGTTTAACACGGACATTCCACTAGGATACACTACATCTTCAGAGGCTAAGATTGTATGTAAGTTGCAACAAGCATTATATGGATTAAAACAATCACCTCGAGCATGGTTTGGTCGATTAGTTCGGCTATGAAAATGTGATTTTCAACAAAGCAATGTGGATCACAACCATCTTCCTAAAACACATAATGGGAAATGTGACAGCTCTAATAGTCTATATAGATGGCATGATTATTTCAAAGGATGACACAAAAGAGATCTCTAGACTACAAGAGCAATTGTCAATTGAATTTGAAATGAAGTACCTGGGAGGACTTAAATACTTTTTGGGAATTGAAGTAGCTAGATCAAGACATCACATTTTTCTTTCTCAAAGAAAATATGTATTAGACTTGCAATCAGAAATAGGATTACTGGAATGTAAGCTAACTGATACTCTAATGGTTCAGAATCATAAACTTGGAGAATATTTGCATCAGGTGCCAACTAATAAAGAGAGATACCAAAGGCTAGTTAGCATTCTCACCCAGATATTGCTTACGCTGTAAGTATAGTAAACTAATTTATGCACTGTCTTAGTGAAGACCATATGGATACGGTAATTTGGATTCTTCATTATTTAAAATCTTTTAAGAACAATCATCTAAACACGATGTCTACACCAACACTGACTGGGTGAGAAATATTTTGGATAGAAAATCTACTTCAGGGTACTTTACATTTGTAGGAGGTAACCCTATTACATGGAGGAGCAAGAAGCAAAAAGTAGTGGCGTTATCCAAGACTGAAGCAAAATTCCAAGGGATGGCTAAGCGTCTTTATGAACTTCTTTGGCCTAAGAGGCTGCTAATTGAGATTGGCTATGCTCCTATCTCTGAAATGAATTTGTTTTGTGAGAACAAGGTAGCCATTAATATCTCACATAACCCCGTCTAACATGATCGTACAAATCACATTGAGGTGGATAGGCATTTCATTAAACAGAAACTTGAAGAGAAAATTATTCGGTTTTCATTTATCAAATCGGAAGACCACTTGGCAAATATACTCACAAAGGCAATATCTAGTTTGACTTCTACAACGCACTCAATAATTTGCGCATTAAAGATGTCTATGCACCAACTTGACGAGGAGTATTAGCTTGAGCTGCCAAATAGAGAAATCTCAGGAAACATTTAATTGTAAATCCCATATTTCATGGGTCAACCGTGATTTTAACCATAAAAATTATATAGCACAAAATATCTACCTAAACTTACTCTTTGTTTCTATATATCATTGTAAACGGTTCCATAGAAAATATATTAGAAAAAAGAAAACCTTTTTTGACAGTAGGTAGTGGTTTATATGCAATCATCACAATTACCCATCCAATCAAAATCTAAGTGGGCATGAAGAGATAATGAAGAATTGAATTTCAAAAATAAACCATAGTTTATGGTTCCTTTGAGGTACAACAGTAGCTTTAACAGCACCCCAGTGACTTTCAGTTGGTTTATGCATGAATTGAGAGAGTTTGTACACAGTAAGACAATGTTTGGCTGAGACAAGGACAAGTATTTTAGACTACCAAATATTTACCGATATAGTGTAGCATCAGTAAAGTTTGTGCTACCAAAAAGGTCAGAACCTGATTTGTAAGAAGTGGGGTTAGCACCTCTCTAGCATCTAACATGCCAGTTCGATCAAGAATATCAATTATGTATGTCTTCTGAGATAGAAATATTCCTGACTTTTGTTGATAGAACCTCCACACTTAGAAAATAATTTAACATCCCAAGGTCTTTAATAGAGAATTTCTCAGATAAAGCTGAAATAAAATTATCCATCATTTTGTTGTTATTTCCTATCAAGATTAAGTCATCAACATAGTCGTACAAGTCATATCTTATTAGAATGGTATCGAATTGTGCCTTCCAAGAGATATAGGTGGTTGGAGTGAGTTTTAATGGTGCTTGGGCAGCAACATTGATGGAGATTAATATGGTCTAAAAGGAGTTTGAGTTAACATCAGGGGTAGTGGTAGAGGAGTTTGAGTTAACTTAAAGAGTTGCCATGAAAAAGAGAAGGGTGGTTGAAAGACACTCATTAGTGTATTATGAGCTATGATACTATGTAAACTTTAATAGAGAGTTTTTAGGAAAAGCTTATATGCTATTGAGTAACTGACAGTACCTATACATTTGGGCTCTACACTATAACTGATACTAGAGATAAGTAGGATATACATTACATTTGAGATAACAAATAATTATTATCTAACAATATAAATATGATATATTTAGAAAGTTAGTAATTATAATAAAGGGATAAGATGATGGTGGGTAAGAAGTAGGTTAGAATGTTGGTGGTATTGGTTGTAGCAGCCATGATTCTTATGGCTAACTGTTGGAATATGTTTGAATAAAGTTTCACATTGGTTTTCAATAAGGGTCCTAAAAGGTTTATAAGTTGGCTTGGGTTACTCCCTACAATGGGTCAACCTTTTGTGGCGGCACGTCAAGCTTAACTTGGTATTAAAACTTATCATTAGGTGTCAAATCCTTGTAACTCCGAAGCACTCTCTTTATGATGGTAAAATTGCTTGGCCTCACCCCATCAGGTCCCTATTCGAATAGGGCAGGAGAGATTCCCTATTTAGTTGAAGAAAAAATTATTGGTAAAATTACCCGATCCCGCCCCATAAGGTGCCGATTCAATGGGGCAGGAGATTCCCTGTTTAGCCAAGGAAAAAATCCTTAACCTTGTAACTCTGAAGCACTCCACCAGAGATGGAAAAATTATTGAAGCACTCCCTTAAAGATAGCAAAATTACTCGGCTCCACATTGTTAGGTGTCGATCTGAATGTCTCTCCCTTAATCTTATTTCCTTCATCCAACCACTTTTCCTTTCATTCTCATCTCTCTCATGCCACTCACAACAATAGTGCACCAAATCTCACATCCATCTTCGGCATCCTTTTATTCTCATCTTCTCAATCCACCCACAACACTAGTGTACCAAATTTAAGCAACCATCTCTAGCATCCTCACGGTCTCATCTCCTTCACGCTACCTAGGCAACCATCTTGGTAACCAGAGCACTAAAACTAGGCAACCATCTTCAGTGTCAACACCAAAGCAGCCTAATATTCACCAAAACCTTACATATGTTATTTATATAATAGATATGTCATTTACGTCTTAGATCTACACTATATTTCTCTTCATCTCTAAATTTTAATTTGTTATTTTAACTAATTGGGGCCGTATGAATCCCTAAATTTCAGATTTTTTTTTAAATAGTTAGGGTCATGGGCATGCAATAAGGATCCCCCGCCTTAATTAGGGGACCCCAATCCCGCCCCACCTCCATATAGGCTAGGATAGGGTACCCCATTCTCCTATGGGATGAAGAACGAGAAGGGCCATCCCGTAGTATCCCAATCCATTGCCATTCGTATACAGTCCCCTATAACTATGAAGCATAGTGTCACAAAATCCATATGAATTCAACAGTTAAATTCCCCTAATTGCAAAGCATGATAGTGGCACCAGATCCATGTGAGTTGAAGAGATGAATCCCGTAAGTCTAAAGCACAGTGGAGACACCTATGTGGATGCAAGAGATGAACCTCCATAACTTCGAAGCACAATATGATGGGCCTCTCATAGACAATTGAAGCATGCATATGAAACCCTATGCTTGATCGTGAACATACAAGCCTTTGAAACCCCATGGTTGATTGTGATCATATGGTAATAATGTAATTTCATGTCGAAATGATCACAACCATAGGTCCTATATTAGGTAGGGAAACCTCCACGAGATAGGACAATGATGGAGGAGACAACTTAATGGACCTCCCTTAGCAGGGGGGGGGGGGGGAGAGGGTATGTAGGTGGCTTGGGTTACTCATCATATTAGGTTAACCTTTTATGATAGAAATGCTAGTGGTAATATGATTCCTTTTGTGGTGAAAATACTAGTAACAATAAGATTAATGGAATTTTTAGAAAGGGTTTATAAGGTGGTTTGAGTTACTTCCTAAATTAGTTTAAGATTTTGTAATGAAACCAAGTCTAACTCGATAAGTAAAGGGTTTTTTTGATGCCATGGTTAGGCCCAATATGGATTTATTAAAAATAGCAAATTTTTTATATAATTAAAAATTTTGGGGTAAAATGACCAAGATTCCCCTATAGCTTCAATTAAACTTTTGGCCACTGGATTTTTTCTTACACACTGACTCCATTCTCAACTTTTTCTTCAATTCTCTTTATGGTCATTCTTCTCTATTGACCCCCACAATGTCCCTTGTTACTCACACCAACGCTGTCACCAAAACCATCGTCAAAGTTAGCTCCATTTTTATTTTTATTTTTCAAAAGGTTTAATACATTAGAAACTATGAACAATAATGATTTATTTATTAATTTTGGATAATTGTTTTTCAATAATTGAAAAGTGTGATTTGTATTTGATGTTGATAAGAGCATGGGTGTTTAAATTAATGCTCATGCATTTGAATGCATTAAAAGTGTTTGATTAAATGCTTCAAAGAAAAAATATGTGCAAAGTATTTGAAATAATAATTGGGTTTTGAATACATACAAATGGGTGTTTGAACAGATACAAATGGGTATTGATTTAGTGTGATGTTAATGAAAATATGGGTGGATGGAATAGTAGGTTGTGAGTGTGTTAAGAAGCGGTGTGTATAGGGTTGAGTGTGGGTGTGTGGGTTTGGGGGCCCGTGGCCACCTACCCTACCATCAACCCCTTGGATTGTTCTTGGTGGGTGGATGATTTGGGATAGGTGAGTAGGGGATGGGGGTCAGTGACTGGTTGGTGACCACTTACCCCACCACCTACAAATTGTTGAAGAAATATAAAAGGAAAAAAAAAGGCAAATATAACAATATTATCTGCTTTTATTATCCTTATATTGAAATTAAATCAAAAAATTTGAATTTGAATTATATTGGTAAATTTTAAATTAACTCTTTTGAAAAAAAAAACAAATTAAAATTGGATGGTGAGGGCCAGTGAGAATGAGCGGCCATCGACCCCCCACTGACCACCAACCACCATGCACTTAAAAGGTCAATGGATGGTGGTTGGTGGTCAATGGGGTTCAATCACTATCCAACTTTTTTGTCTAAGAAAAATTAACAAATGAGTTGGTGGAACGTCTGTGAATATCGTACTCACACCATCCCTGTTACAAAATTCATGAAATAGAGGTTTTATATAGTTCATTTTTATATTGATCACAAAAATATTAAAATTTAAAATCTTAAAAACCACATTATCATTTAAAAAAAATAATTGATGAATAGTACCCATTATGAAATGAAATCCAAATAAGCATCAAAATAAAAAAAAATTACAAAAGTCCTAAAGAATTGATTTTAGCATTCTTTATTGAAGAAAGATAATAAAGATTAGTGCATCCATGACGTAAAATGGTATGAATGTTTGCTTTCCAAAGATGAAGAAGTTCAATAAATCTAATAGTGACTAGAAAAAGCCATTAGTATTAATCTAATACATTTAATATGAAAAAGGGTAATTAGGTAAAATCACCAACTAAAGTGGTCAAAATTTTATTCACATAAAAAATGGCTAAAAATACTATGTGGTATCTTTCAATGGTTATGGCATTAAAACCCAATAATTAAACCTTACACTAAGTACTATGCATCATTAATAATATGATTGATGGAATTGTTAGGACCGATCATCTTGATCATCATCACTATCCTAGTGATAATTGGAAGAGAAGTCAACCTTTTGGTCATCATCATCTTGGTAACACATAGATCCTAAATTTAATGAAAACCTTAAGCATCAGAAGGTGTATATAACTTTAAAATTGGATCTAATTAAGCAATTCTCTTAAACTTTCAAGCTATTTAGTAGCTAGGTATCAAAAATAGCAAATTAACATTTAGAAAATAAAAATATAATAGATCCAAAGTGATATATAGTGCATATAAAAAAGAAAAATTAAGAGAAAAAAACTAAGGCATATGGTGTATATAACTTTGGGGATTTTAAGATGAAATGACACAAAAATCCAAAGAAAAATAAAAAACCAAAAATAAATCCCTACAGGTTGACTAAATTGGAAATGCTCACTCGACACGTGTACACAAAATAATTGCATTCTAATTCTAAGGAAGTATTTCCCTCCAATTCTAAACCGCTTCGTCTGCAAGAGCCTAAGAAGATGACGAGGGGGAAAGATGATGACAAAATTATGGCGATACTGGATGCCATTTCCTCTACCAATCAGAAAGTGAGTCTAAGACGAACCAGAGGCATTGGTACTCCCTAATTCCTTCTACCCTATCTTTTATTTCTTCCCTTGTTCCTCTCTCTCTCTTCATTCAGCTTCAAAATTTTAAATGTTTTTGAATTTTATTGAGCTTTATTTGAAAAAAATTGAGATTACTATCTAGTTTATTATGACTATAATTGCAAAAGGGTTGGACTTACTTCTGCTACTTTTGCTTGGTCAGTAGTAGATTGATGAATTTTGTGGTAAATGTTTTTGTACTGAGCCAATCCAAAATTCTCTACCAAATTTATTATATTTTTCCTGGGTGTGAAGTTCACTTTTTGAATAAGTTTGCTTGGAACCTTTTGCAGTTTATCTTTGCAAACTCAAGATAGTTGATGAATCGCAAAAAACTCCGAACTTGAAGTTCGTATTTTTGAAGGAAGTATGGAAACTCTTCCTTGTATAGTCTTGACTGGAAATATAGTTAAAGTTGAGCCGTGTTACGGTATTCTCTCCTAGTAGTTTCTGCTGGAAGTATAATCTAGACTAGCTAAAAGTATAACATTTAAGTTTAGATTGATAAACATATGTAGTTATCAATGTAAGTGAATTGTATATGTGTGGGGTTCCTATACATGTAAATGAGTGGTACATGTATAGTTTTTGATGAGGTTTTATGGACATGTATGTTAGATTAATTTTTAATCTATGGTACATTAGAGGTATTAGTATAAATAAGTATGTGGTGCATGATTGAACTTAACTCATCCAACTCAAACATTAATCTAAGAAGAGTTATTAAAAGAATACTCTATTATGTAAGTCATTATGAGCCTTTTAGGAGTTTTTACACTCATTTGAATGTACATCTCCAATCTACTTATAGTTTTTGTTTGGTGTGTTTAACATCTTTAGGCCCTTAGTATTGTCACCATTGTATGTAATATGCATCAAGGCTCACTCACGTTTCCAATAACACAGTATCAGACGGTCCATAATAAACATTAGTAAACATCGGCGTTAACAAATAATTATTGAAAATGAATATTTTTCTTATATCTTAAATATATATTCATTTTCTGGTCATTTGAGATATTAAATGGTTATTTTGGTATTTGAGAATTAGTTTAAGAAAGTATTTTTTAGAAATTAAAAGTATGTTGAGAATAAATAATTTTTCTAAAATGTTTCGTTCATAATTATATATTGGTTATTCAAAATAATAATTGGCATTTGGATATTATTTACTATTAGTACAATACAAATGTTTTTTTATTTTAATTATTAGTTTGATGTACGTCATGTGCCACTCAAATATAGATATTGATTGGTTAATGAGATATATGATGATTTTTTTTACGCATTAAATTTGTATAGTATGTAATTCATCTCTGCTACACCTTGGGATGCTAAAGGTAGTATGATGGTTCCCCTTTCTCCATCCATCTCTTCTACATCTTGGGACGTCAAGGGTAATATGACGGTCTTCCTCTCCCTCTATGATTACGAGTTGACTTGCATACAAAGTTGTCATCAACTATGGTGATTTAATAGATAAAAAATATATTGTCATTATTATTAGTTTTATTCATATTTTAAGTTATATTATGGGTTTTATAAATAATAATTTAATTGTTATTTATTATGTTTTTAAGTTATTTTTTTGTGATATAATATTTGTATATTATTTTATGATTTTAAAGGATTTTTTTAAGAATAAGTATTTTATTTTATATTTATATCACTGATCTACGCAATGAGCCTATCTCTCATGATTATATTTTTAAAGACATTCTCTTAGATTCCTACTGGTTCCATTGATTTCCTTCCATGATTAAATTCAATATAAAAAAATTCATATGTGATAATTTATTTATATAGAATGTAATTATATTTGATGTGGGATTTTCAATAGCATTTGTTGTGGCTACTGGATATATTTGAATTGTATTTTCTTTGCAGATTTAAAAATCAAGTTTGTTTAAATTTTAGAGAAGATTCTATAGAAATTTTAGTGGAAATTTTGGTGGAATTTTTAAAAGACAGGACCTATCTTTTCAGTTTCATGTATTTATGTCTTTGTGTTTTATACGTGTTTATATATATATATATATATTCTCATATACTTTAATCATTAATTATAACTTGTATAAGTAATTTTGTAGAAATTTACAATTTTGAAATTCATTTGCATTTGATTGCTTCTCTGAATGCCATAAAATATTTTTTACAATATATTATGGGTCTAGTATATAAGAATATGTTTAAGCATAGTAACTACATTGCAATGTGGACTACAAGAACTCTTGGCTTTGATCAGATTTCAGTTAACTAGCAACTATTATGGATATTAAATGTGTATTTGTTACTCCCAATACATTACATTTCTAATTCCTAGGTTATTATATAATTTAATTACCTATGTAATGGATTCTTATTAATGTACTTTATAGCCAACATTAGCCTACATATAGAAGCTTGGAGATCTATGATAGATGAAACAAAAGAGAATAGCAAATTTAATTTCTACTATTTTGTTCTCTCAAAGTATTTTTACTTTAGTACTTACATAGTGTTTTTACCCTTAGTTACTAGTTTCATAACAGTACAAACTTTTATAAATTGCAAGCTCTATTTGGTATTGTTTACACCATTAATAGCTAATTTAAAGATTGTTTGGTATTTGAGATTTTTGAATAATTTAAAGTTAATATATAACTACTACAAAAAGGGCATTTGGCGACGGGCATTGTCCGTTGGTATGATATTTTGACGATGGCAATGTACTGTCGCCTTATTAGGTGTCGCAATAATGAACCATATTTTATAATGGTCACGTGACCGTCGTCAAAGCTCTAAAAATTTGGTGATGACCATCACGTGACATCATCATAAATAATAAAATATTTTTTTTAATAGTAATTATATTATTTTTAAAAAAAGTTTTGGCAACGCTTCTCAAATGACCATCGCCATAAATAATAAAATATTATTATTTTTAATTATTATTATATTATTTTTATATTAATAAAGTTTTGGTTAATTTATGCACCATTTAACTCCATAAAGCATAAGAAACATCAAAATGAAATAAAATATAAAAGACATGTATATTTTATGTCGAAATGGGGACAACGATTTGCATGCCAACCCAAGACAAAATTTGAACTTATAACAAGAATTCTAACTCCAAAGTATACCATCAGTTATACACACACAAGCATACTTATAATTCAAAATTTTTTAGAATATATATATATATATATATATAAATCCAAGTTTCATGGAACTTACAGAATGAATGCAGTTTTGGATCCTCGTTCTCGGGATACCCTCCAGAATGAGCCCAGTTTCACCACTGCAATATCCTTCTTCTAGCCTTTTAGACAATAGCTCCTTCATCCGTCGCATGCACAATCTAAATCTTCCCCAAAAATAAATTAATAAATGAAAAACCTTTAAAATCCAAGTTCCCTTAAATCATAAAAATCACCACCAAGATTACTATTTTCTTGGAAAATCCTTTTCACAAATTGAATTTCAAAACTAATACCAAAAAAGAGTAGAAGACCTAGAAAGAAAAACTAATTGAAAAATGAAAAAAATCTAAAGGTTAAGCAAAAGAAATGATGAAAAAGAACGGACCTGCTTGTATAGAGAAGAGAGAGGGTTGAGCTCTTGGCCGACAAGGGTACCCATAGAAATATGCAGAACTTCTCGAAGCTTTGAGAGCCACTAGGCATATCCATGTTTCTTCGCACCCAGTCCTAAATCAACACCCACTGTACTCCTCTTCTAGGCACCAAACCCTCCGAGTCCACCATTGGCTTCGGCTCGTAGTAATCATTGTTGTAGTCATACTAGAGCTAAGCCATAGCTATCGATCCATAGGCTCGGATGGAAAAGAGCCCAAGAAGCAAGCCTCTAAAGGGCTGTGCAACCACACACGGTCGGCTGAGTCTAGCCATGGCGGCAGCTGAGAGGGGTTTTAGAGAGAGTCAAGGGAAGTGAGACACAGAGAGACTTTCAATATAGGGAACAGAGATAGTTTACCCAGTTAAAAATGAAGAAGATTAGAGCACGGTATGGGGACGACGGTCACTACCTTGATCGGATTTTGAAGATATAGGTGGATTTGGAAGGGTGGTGTGGACGGCGCTTGACATGGGGCTTTCTACGGGATGGGGGCGGCGCACTGCGTGGATGAGGGGCGACGCTCGGCTTGGATGGGGGTGGCACACAACATAGATAGGTCGTGGAGGCACACGGGATGGGAGTTCAGAGAGTCCATAGAAGAAAAGAAGAGGGAACAAGAAGAAAAGAGAGGAAAGTGAAGAAGAAAAGAGAGGTTTGGCTGAGCCCTAATGAATGCAATTTTCGCGAACGTCTTGACTCTAATCAACCCATAATTGTTATTCAATTTAATATTTTTTTAATATATTAATTTTATTAAAAAATAATTTATTATTTGAAAATGACTTACAAATTTGTTGATGGTCACTAACAAGCCGCAAAAATTGTTACTTATTTAATTATTAATTTTAAAATTTTATTGTTTGAAAATGACCTATACAAATGTGGCGACATCTTTTCTATACGGTCGCCAAATGCTTATTAAATCAATTTTTTAATAAAATAAAATTTTACCATTTATATAATAATTAATGATATGTAAAAATTAGCAATGGTTACAGTTATGACCATCGCAAAACACCTAACGGTCTCTGAAGCGGCGACAGTTTCTTCAATGATCATAGCCATATATGGCAAAGATCTAGTGACGGTCATGATGATCGTCGTCAAATACGTTTAGCGATGGGTTTAGACGTGTCCGTCGCTACATTAGCATTGCTGAATCCCCTTTTTATAGTATTGATGTGTGTTAATTACCACCAACTAGATTTTGATGAAATCACCTTTTGTTTTATTGTAATTCTAAAATGCTAGTTATGAGCTTGTTTTAAATATGACTATGAAGAAATCAGAAAGTAACTAAGTTTAACAAAGTTTAATAAATCTTTGTTTATAATTTCACTAATGACTATATTCTAGTATGAGAATCTCAAATTATGAATACCACTAAATCTCCTTTTTGTGCATATGTGCATGTGCTTGCTTTCATATAGAGTAATTAATCCTTTTGTTTCTATTTTTCTGGTAAAGAACAATAATGTGTTATTGCATAGTTTTTGACATATATGTTTGTGTGTGTGTATATATATATATATATATATTTTTTTTATTTTTACTTTTTAAAAAAAAAATTGTAAATTTTGTACATAATATTATTGGTAAGCAGGATATTGCAAATGATGATGTGTAATTGTATAATTTTTTGACAAATACATTTTACATGTGATCTAGTGGATAGAGATTTATATTAAATTGATCATGGCATTGTTACATATGTTAAATTGGAAGACATTTCTCCACATATAGTTTTCATAAAAGTGCAAATTGTGTATTTTAGTCGGGTTATGCAAGAGATTGTTAGTTACTTATAGGTGTTATTCTCAACAATTCAAGAGGCGTAGTCAAATTTGGTAAAAGAGTAAAGCTACATAGGAATCCAAACTATAAATGATAGCCTAGTATTGATATCTCTTTCCATATTGAGATATGAATTTTGAGGGTGAAATCTTTTTAAAGGGGGTAGATTGTAATAACTCATTTCTAAAAAATGCGTGAAGAATAATTTTATTAGAATTGTTAACTGAAGTTTGATAGAGTTTGTCGATATGAGTTCGTAGATATGCGGCACACCTAAATTGGAGTTACGGTATATGAGATATGGTTAATAAAAATCAATGGTAAAATCATAATTTTGCTAAAATTTTAAAAAGTTCCACCAACTTCTCTTTTTTGCATTTCCCATTTCATTTTCCTTCTTTCTTCTTTACCCAGACTTCTTCCCCTTTCTTCTTTGTCCCTCCCTCTCTCCTTGCCGTTGCACCACCACATCTCTAGAGAAGCTTGTTAGTGTCATCAAACAACACTGTTGACATGCATACTAGCCAGCCATCCCCGAGCCATGTCAACAGTCACCGAAAAGCCACCATGGCTATTTCTCTCTCTCCCCCTTTCGCCGAATTCCAGTGAGATTTTCGATGGAAGGATGGTGCTTCTCTACTCTTTTCAACACATTGAGTTCAATTTCAATCTTCTTTTTGATTAAAAACCTTTTAGTTTATGTTAGTTTTCAAAAAGCTCCTTTTGAGCCGCCACTTTCCGAATAAATTTCGACTACCTCGTTTATTGCCGGATAAAATTGAAAGTATATTCTTACTCATTGTATGATGGTCTTCGATTTGATATATAATTTGCTAATTTTGGTTGAGTATTGTGGAAAGTCCCAATTTGGAAGTTCAAGGTATTTTAGGGACTGTCAAATTTGAATCTCATAGATAATTATAATGTTTAATTTTTGTTAATTAGAGCTTCATATAGATATTCAAACATTAATTGGAGTTATAATTTCAACTTGAATTGGTAATTTGAAAAACCCTCATATCTTTAGGATTGAATTTATCTAATTGGGTATAGGCAAGTAGGAGAATAATTATGTACAAGATTATTTTAGACATCCAAGGACCATAGAAAATCTCCTGAGATTAACCAATGGTTAACCTAGGTTGATTTTGAAATTGTTGGGATTTGTTTACATAGTTATTAGTTACGTGGTGTGAATTTGATCTAATTGGATCGAGTTTAAAATATTAGAGGCTTAGTAGCCTGTATGGATCTTGAGTGAGAACGATTGAATATCAATAGAGACACAATCAGTGAGTGGATTCTACTTAAATTGAATTTGAATTACTTTTTGCTATTCAATTTAAATAGTAAGATTTATTTTATGACAGTGTTTGAAAATTAAAGACTAATTATTAGAAATGAATATTTTCCTTATATTTTAAATATATATTCATTTGCTGTTTATTTGAGATATTAAATGGTTATTTTCGTATTTAAGAATTATTTTAAAAATATATTTCCTGAATATTAAAAGCATATTGAGAATAAATAATTTTTCTAAAATGTTTGGTACATATTTATATATTGATTATTTAAAATAATAATTGGTATTGATATTATTTATTGTTAGTATGATGAAAATGCTTTTCATTGGAAGCTGATGAGAGAGATTTTAATTATTGGTTTGATGTACTCCATATGTCACTCAGATATAGAAATTAATTGGTTGATGAGATATATGATGATTATTTTCAAGTGTAAAATGTATACAATATGTGATGCATCTCTGCTATACATTGAGACACTAAGTATAGTATGACAATTCCTTTAACCCTTGTAATTACGGGTTGACTTGGCGTACAAGGTTTTTATCGTCTATGGAGATTTAATAAATGAAAAATATATTTTCATTATCATTATTATTATTATTCATATTTTAAATTATATTATAAGTTTTATAAATAATTATTTAATGAGGATTTATTCAGTTTTTAAGTTATATTTCACGATATAATATTTGTTTTTTTAAAGAATAAATAATGTGTTTTGTTCTATATTTTTGTCATTGATACACTTACTAAATGTATCTCTTAGAATTATATTTTTAAAGGCATTCGTTTAGGTTCCTACTGATTCTATATATTTTTTTCTATGATTAAATTGGCTTTAACAAAATTCATATGGAATAATTTACTTATACTTATATAGAATGTAATTATATTTGTTATGGGATATCCAATAGCATTTATTGTGGCCACTGTACATATTTGAACTATATTTTCTTTGTAGATACAAATTCAGGTTTGTAAAGTGAGAATATGAAAAGCCAACGCAATGGCCTCGATTGCATCTCTATAGACAATTGGCGCTGAAGCATTCTAGCAGAATTTGTTGCTTAAGCCAACATTCAAGAAGCCATGCCAACCAATGCTAAATTTGAGGAAGTGCTAGAGATCAGGCAAAACAAATGGCAGAGTTGAATAGACCCTATGACCGAGTATATCACTCATGTTACATTATGATAAAGTGGAGGCATTAAAATTGAGGCTACTTTTAGCTAGGTATACAATTATAGATAGGAAGCTGTGCAAACAGTCCTACAGTGGTCCACTACTATAGTGCTTGACCAAGAAGGAGGCATCGTAGGTTTTTTTTTTGGGTAAATAACATTGCAGTAGCACAAAAAAGAAAATCAAAGAAGGTTACAAAAGGGAGCCACAGACTAGAGAATTAACCTGGAGGCTGGGCTCTAACCAAACAGGAATACAATCCAAGGAAACATTAAAATTGTCAAAATAAATATTGTTCTTTAAAAAAAACTTTACTAAAAATATTAGCAAAATTGTTGCACTTACTGCTATCTAATGAAGCTTCCAATGCATAGCCTTGAAGAGCTTTCTAATAATACTGACTTCAAAGAATGTGTTCCAAGCACAAGGATCTTCTGCATTGTTGATAGATCAAACAGTGTTGAGGGAGTCACAAAACCATCAAGAATCACCTAAATTCTTTTCCTAAGCAATCCCCGTGGCCCATTTTAGGGCCTTCATTTCTGCTACAAAAGGATCTTTCTCTTGCACTAGCTTTGTGGCCAAGTGAACAAACTTACCATCTCTGCTCCTGATGACCATTTCTATAGCTGTGCTTGTTTTACTACAAGCTATATCAGTATTAACAATTAAACAACCTAGAGGAATTCTAGGTAAAGGTTCCACATGATCTCTACACATTATACAAACCAAATCAGTTAATTGCAAACAATTGCCTAACATGTCATGCATAGGAAGACAGCCTGCCATGATTCTCCATAAGGATAGTTTTAAACGATCATGGATCCGAAGCTTCCACAAAGCCTTCCATCTCCCATCAACCTCCTCTAAAAACTCAAAACCCATGTCCACCACATGGGCATTCTTGACACTGAATATTCCATTGCTATTCCCTGTCCAAATCAGCTTATCTTGATCAATAAAACTTGTACAACTTATCTTCATAACCTCTTCAACACTTTTTGAGACCAAACTGTCTCTAATCTGCCCTTCATTCCAACTTCCTAAATCAAAATCCACCAGATCAACAATACAAACAACAGCAGAAACATTTATTCCTTCCTTGTAAACTGAAATTATTCCTTCTAAACCAAGTAGCCATAGATCTATCCAAGGATTAATATCTAAGCCATTGCCAATTTTAAAGCAAGATCCTTTTCGAATTACATCTCTAGCACTGAGAATACTTCACCAAACCCACAAGCCCTATTTTCTCTTGCCACAAAAAAACATAGTACAATTATTCAGATATTTAGCTTTTAGAATTTCAATCCATAACCTTTCCTCTCCTCTTGCTATCTTCCAACCAAGTTTTACAAGAAGAGTAGTATTGTAATCCCAGAAAGAATGAAAACCCAGCCTTCCTAGTTCCTCAGGCTTGGATATCTCCTTCTAACTGCACGAAGCCAAGTATCTTCTCTTTCTTGGACTAGCTTCCCACCAAAATTGACACACAATGTTGTCCATATACTTACAAACCTTTTGAGGCAACCTAAAGGAGGATATCGTATAAGTGGGGCTAGCTTGAACTACTGATTTAATGAGATTAACCTTCCCTGCTTTTGATAAGATTTTGCTTTGCCATCCTTCATATCTTTGTTGCACTCTCTCCTTAACCCTGTTGTATTCTTTCACTTTACTTCTCCTTACTAACAGAATGTTCCCTCAATAGGTGGCCCCATGTTTCATCTTCTTGAATCCCATAAACTTTTTAATTATTTTCTTCTGCACTCTGCCACAGTTTGGGGAAAAGTAAATGCTTATTTTTTTGCTTGCCGACATCTTATCCTGACCACATACAGAATTTGCTTAGACATCTCATAATGGCTTGAGTATTACGCAAATTAGCTCTACAAGATATGAGTATATCATCAGTTTCACTCATCTACTTATCTTATCTTTGTTGCACTCTCTCCTTAACCCTGTTGTACTCTTTCACTTTACTTCTCCCTACTAACAGAATGGTCCCTTAATAGGTGGCCCCATGTTCCATCTTCTTGAATCCCACAAACTTTTTAATTATTTTCTTCTGCACTCTGCCACAGTTTGGGGAAAAGTAAATGCTTATTTTTTTGCTTGCCGACATCTTATCCTGACCACATATAGAATTTGCTTAGACATCTCATAATGGCTTGAGTATTACGCAAATTAGCTTTACAAAATATGAGTATATCATCAATTTCACTCATCTGCTTATCTTATCTTTGTTGCACTCTCTCCTTAACCCTGTTGTATTCTTTGACTTTACTTCTCCCTACTAACAGAATGTTCCCTCAATAGGTGGCCCCATGTTCCATCTTCTTGAATCCCATAAACTTTTTAATTATTTTCTTCTGCACTCTGCCATAGTTTGGGGAAAAGTAAATGCTTATTTTTTTGCTTGCTGACATCTTATCCTGACCACATACAGAATTTGCTTAGACATCTCATAATGGCTTGAGTATTACGCAAATTAGCTCTACAAGATATGAGTATATCATCAGTTTCACTCATCTGCTTATCTTAACCCCCTATAAATTTCCATTTGTTTCTTCTTTGACAGAAAGTCTTGTCAATGCCTTTGGTCCCATGATGTACAGGAAAGGTGACAAAAGGTCTCCTTGCCTCAGACCTCGTCTAGGAATAATTCTTCCAACTTTGCTTCCATTAATTAAAAGATTATACTTAACCAAATTCATACAGCTGAAAATCAATTCTCTAAATTCCAATGAGAACTTTAATGATGAAATTTCAATCCATTTTTTCATAAGCCATTTTTAGGTCTATTTTAATCATCATCAAACCATTCTTCCCCTTATGTCTCCTTAACTTATGAGATATCTCATGTGCTATAACAGTGTTCTATGCAATCCATCATCCACTAATGAAAGCCCTTTGATTAGAATATATGAATTTCTCCATTAAACCCCTTAGCCTCCTTACAATTATCTTAAATTTCACCTTATAAGCATAATTACAAAAACTGATGGGTCTAAAATGATTAAAATCAATTGTATGTTTCCCTTTTAGGGATCAAACAGATGAAAGTTTGATTCAAACCTTTGCTAACTTTCCTAACTTGAATGCTCTCCTTCACTATTCTAGCCATTTGATCATTCACTGTAAGCCAATGTGATCTGTAAAAATCCCCTAGGAAGCCATCCGATCTTCGAGCTTTTAAGGGGTGTAAGCTCCTGAATCCCTCCTTAATTTCTTCTAAAGATGGAATTCTCAAAAGTTTGCTATTTCTTCTGGACTGATGCATAAAGGCATAAGATCAAATATCTCATTTAGAATCATAATATCTGAAGAGAAAAATAGATAATTGAATTCTTATGTAAAGCAACCTGTATCTCTTCTAGCTTCGTGATCCACTTTCCCCCATTTTTTATCGCCTCTATTATGTTTCTTTGCTGTCGTATAATGGTATTAGCATGGAAGAAACTGGTGTTATGGTCTCCTTCCTTCATCCATAATTCTCTACATTTTTGTCTTTGAATCATTTCCATTCTTCTTCTCTGCTCAAGAATTTCTTCCCTGATCAACCTCTCCATGCTAGCATCCCATTCGACCTATTCTAAATATTTGCTAATTGATTCTCCAAATCCTTGATCCTTATGTGAGAGATTCCAAAGACTTCTTTATTCCATTTTTTCAAGTCTTTAGTTGTGTTAGCCAGTCTCCTAATTGTTTGATGAGACTCCATTCCAACTCCACTTTCCTTGTTTCAAGCTCTCAACACTACTCCGATACACGATCATTCCATTGACTAAGCCTTTATGTATCTAAAAGGCCTATTTAAAATCATCTCATCCCCTTTCGTCACTAACATAATTGGACTATGATTTGATGATTCTGATATGAGGTGTGTTACCTTTGTATTCGAGTAGAAACTTAACCAATTCTTATCAGCTACAGTACAATCTAACATTTCTCTGATCCTTGTTGACTCAATTTGATTGTTACTCCAAGTGAATCTACTTCCACAGTAACTAAGATCTATCGCAGCTGCATTTTGAACAAACTCATTTAGGAACCTTTTGCTCTTTATAGGCCTTCCACCAAGCTTCTCTCCATCATTTATGATTTCATTAAAATCTCCCATGATACACCAAGGAAGTTCCTCCAAAGCAGCCGTGGCCTCTAGAGCATCCTAGAAATCTTTTTTTTCCTTGTAATGTAGGGGACCATAGCAAGCCAGGAGTTTCCAAAGTTTTCTGCCATTCTCATCTAAAACTAAGACACATATTACATTATTGTTATTCCATTCCTAGCTCATTGAAATCTCATTATTCCACATCAAAATCAAACCTCCGGAAAGACCTGTGGATTCAACAATAACATAATTACTATAGTTTAGGGACTTACATAAGTTCTTGGATTTTTTTTTCTTTTCTTTCATCTCCATTAGGAAGATGCTTTGAGGGTTGTAACTTCCGATTAAAGCCTTTAAGCTTATAATGTTGAATGACGTATAATCCCCATACAGTTCCACAAGATTAATTTCAATGGTAGGGGGGGATGATCGTGCCCGCCTCCTTGGCCCGTCAAAAAACTTGCAACACCCTTGTGTTTGACCCTCCATCCGTACTAGTTTCATTGCCATTCCTTTGCCTTGCATATTTTTTCCAATCCTTTCTATGATTATAAGCAATGTTGCTACCTTCTCCCACAAAATAGTTCTCATGATTGTTTCTTTGAATTGGAGTAGAACTCGACTCTCCTTGTTCTTTACTTCCTCTTGCATGAGTTTTAATAGGGGACAATGCTTCCCTTCCGATCGTAAAAATCAAAGTACTGTCATCCTCTAATAATACCTCTCCTTCCTCCTTCATCCTTCCCTCCTTCCATATGTGGACCTGATCTCTTCTTTGATAAAACTTGATCTTGAGCTTGTGTACTTGGCCTACTTCTTAGGCCCAAAGCTGGACTAGTTAAACCTGGTATTATCTTATAATTTCTTTTCCAAGATGTGCTTCATTTTGAAATTTTGTAATGGCCCGATAGATCTGCTATCTAGGCTACCCAAGAAGAGCTCCACTCTTCCAATCTCCCTGAAGGCATATTACCCATTAGACTTTCATTAATAATAATGGATTTGAAACAGAAACCATCTTCAAGCTATCTACTCCATGCACCAACTAAGGGGTTTCTTAATGTTGAGTCTCTGATTTCCTATTCTAACTTTGTGATTTCTCAAGAAGTGGGTTCTTCCTCTCGAATGTCAATAAATGCTTCCGATGTAACCTTGATATTACTGTCATCATCGGTGAGGCATCCTCCTTTGATTTCCTCCACGGTCTAGCTTAGCTTTGTCGACGAGTGGAAAAATATGGATTCTCCGTTTTCTACCCATATCCTTCTACCATAAAGGTAAGCTATATTACCATTAAGAGAAGTGATAATCGCTGGGCTTTTAAAAGTGCATCTTCCAATAACATGATCGATCATTTCGCAGACATAGTAAAAATCAGACAACCTTTCATATTTAAATTGAATCCAAAAATAATCTCCATCCTCCCTTGACTGAAAAAACCGACTGGAATGAAAGCTGAGACTAGAATGTCCACTATTACTCTTATGAATTTCCCCCTACAAGTGCTTTTCTACTCATGGAATCTTCATGAATTTTCCTTATCAAACTTTTAATTTTCCTTTCATTGTCTAAATGAAAAAGCTTTGGGGGGAGTCCATGAATTTGAATCTAGAATGTGGTAGTGCTTAAGTCAATTTCCTCAATCTAGGTTGGGAGATATAGACTCTACTCTGACCCTTCCTCGTAGATTCCAGATCTTTGGTAAGCAATCAACCAATTTATATTTTTGGAAACACTTTGGTGTTAGTAATTTCCCCACTAAAATTTTTCCTGTGATTTTTGAAGCCTCATCTTCCTTATCAGTAAGAAAAAAGCCTTTGGAAAGTAAGCTGCATATTGGCAGCCCTTGACTGGAAAGATTCCATTAAAGTAGAGTATATTGAAAAACTTTTTAAAAAAGCAAATCACTCCCAAGATGGCACCTCTAAGAAACGTCCGAGAAAGAACAGCTAGAATTCTATGGAAGTTGTCTCTGGCTGTTGATTGTCTACTTCAATGATGGCACCGTAGGTTCTTGCTAACATACATGAAAGACATTATGGCAATCATTTGTGTGGATGCACTTTGGCCTATAGCCACTGTCCTAAGGATTCTATTGGTGTACGATGATGAAGGACATGACAACATACTCTTAATATTACGACAAGTACTAACACTTTGCTCCAACCCCACACCTTCCTTGGGAAGATTTGACTAGTTTATCAAGGTCATGACAATTTATATAATGGGGGACATCATTGGTCCTTTTCCTTTTACTCCTACCCAAAAGAACTACATCTTGGTCAACAAGGATTTCTTTAGCAAATGGGTTGAGACTGATTTTTAAGCTTTGATCAAAGATAAAGATGTTATTAAGTTCATTTGGAAAAATATTATCTCTCAGTATGATCTTCCACAAGTTTTGACTATTGATAATATCTTTCAATTCATCAACTCGCCCATGCCAAGTTTGTGAGATGAATGGAAGATCAAGTTACGTTAACCTTCTCCTTGGCATCTACAGGCCAATGGTTAGGTCAAGTCCACCAACAAGACCATTGTCTCCATCATGAAGAAGCAACTCGAAGATGCTAAGGGATAGTGGCATGAGGAAGTGCCATGATTTTTTTAGGCAAGTAGAATCGCGCCATATAGTGCAATGGGTGAAACACCCTTCGTTCTAGTGTACCATATGAAAACAGTGACTCCAGTTGAGATTGTTGTACATTCTCTTTACACCATGCATAAGGCATAAGAAAATAATAATTTTCTTTGGCAATAATTGCTATAAGTTTTTTATTTGGCTCAACGTCTATTAGTAGCGCATCTCCAAACATTACTACTCCAAAATTCGTCACTAATAATTTAACAATAAGTGTTTTGTACTTTGCAAAGTCTTTCAAAACACATAAGAGTCGAATATTGGAAAAATCAATCTAACATGGGAAGGACCGTACTGAATTACCTCAATCCCCATGTCAAGGGCTTATTGACTTCAATCTATGGATGAGACAGACATCCTGCATTGCTGGAGTTCAATTCATTTGCATTGCTACTATCATTAAGTGCATTTGTCCAAATGGCAACTAGCTTGCCACCCGACATTTTTACTTCTTTCAACTAAATGACACTTTGCTTGCCATCTTATTATCATTATTTTATTTCATTTTTAATAAAATGAGTCATTTCTCTATTTCTAAATCATTTTCTTACATGCCTTGCTATTTTACTTGTGTACATTCCATTTGGATTGTGGGAACAATATGGCTACCACCCAACTTCTAAAACACTAAGAGCATAATTAATAATTAAACCAAACTGTTTATGAATTAAATCAATTAAATGGATTGAGGTTAGTCTGATCAAGTTGAGTGATTTGGGCACAGGTATTGGTCAATATATAGCAACGTATGGAGCCGTCCAAGCCATATATAACAGATCAACTCCATCATCAATCTACATACAAAGCTAAACATCCAAGCCATGCATAATGGATTAGCTCTTAGAGTTTCAGCCTTTAAAGATCTTTGAGTTTCAGCCTTTAATGAGCTTCACAAGACATAAACGACTCAGTTAGTCCTAAACTAAGCAGATTTGCTTAGCTCCACCAAAGAAAGCCAATACTTGGACTAGTTATTGGGTTAGCAATTAATAATTATGAAAGTGGACAAGCATTTGGAGTTAGTTAAAATAACTAAAGTGGAAGAAAAATGAAATAAAAGTCATCCAGCTTGGACTTCATTAACTAAACCCCAACGGGGGTGGGCATTACAAAAAGACAGCTATAACTGCCAAAGTTAAAACAATATAAAAAGTATAAATAAAATTAAAGCCTTAGTCAACTTGATTTTCATTAGTCTTATCAACAGCTGCGTTCACCTCCTCAGCATCCACCTCAATGCAGCTTGATCCTACTACTTCACTACAAATGAGGTTATGGCCTCCATAAAGGAGTTGATGGGTGAGTCAATCTCCTAAGCTATCTCTGTGGGCTCTTTTCACTGGCCGCCCAGCTAGGCCTCCGTCACTTAGTTGCCTTGCTCAGCCCAACACTTAGGCTCTTGGATTTGCCAATGGATATATAATCACTGAACCATTCTGCTCGATACTTCTATGTTCAACTCAGCTAAACAATTGGAAAGCTAACTATATAAGATAAATTCACACCAAACTCCGTCTCATGGGCCTAAGGTGTTGGGCTCCTAAAACCCAAAAAGTTGGCCTAGTGGGGTAATAGTGTGTTATTAGCCAAAGACATTCTGATGCTCAAGTCAATAATTAGAATATAAAATGTAACAAGAAGTAAAGTTATAAGGCTAGAGAATAGCGTACCTGAACTGAGTGTCTTTTGGAGTATTTATAGGAAGTGGAGGTGTGCTCCAACTCTCTGGTGAAATGTAGTAGCCATTGGAGATTTGTGGATATATTCCCTTGTTCTGTAATTATTGTGGATATAATTACAGGGTTACATCCATTACCTGGTTCATAACTGACACAGGAAACCCTGACTCACAATTGACATAGGAAGTGTGGTGATTACAGTTGTGAATGGGCCAAGAATACCTGAACACTGAGGTAGCCTTTCTAAAAGTAGGCTATCTAACTAGGTTACTGAGGTAAGCTACCTGAACAAGTCACCGGGAGTAGACCCGGACAGGTCATTGTGCTCAAGTAATTAGGTTTAATTAAAACCCTATAATATTTTTCCCTAACTATTTAAATCAAATAATTGGTACAATATTAATTAGTAATATTGTTTGATTTATATATCTAAGATATAATATGTATTTTTTTATCTTCTGAGAGAGCATGAAAGCAAAAAATTTCTACAGAGAATAGAAGTGTCACATCCAAAATATTTAGGCGATAGTATACTAAAAAACCACACCCACATATAAGTGGAGGGCCCAACATTTTTGCGCACTTGCTTTTGGTATCTAGTATGCATATAGTAAGTCAAAATTACTAAATGATCCCATGGCTATTGTATATGTCTAGGCACATGTCTTGTGTCTATAGCTTCCGTTTACATAATTTTTGGGCGCTGGTTTTTTTTTTTTCCCTAAAGAAGCTGAATAGCTGGGTGCTAAAGCTATTGAGGTGCACTATTGGGGTGCATTAGTAAGGTGCTATAGGATGCGTTAGGGTGCATTATTGGGTACGGACCATCCAAGGTGATGATTTTGGCCAAGAGGCACCGAATTAGGCGCACAATTAGAGTGCACTAGTGCGTGTGACTTGAGGCGCGGGGCGTAAATTGTAGGCATGCAGCTGGAGCACGAGGCACTATCTCTGGGCGTGGGTGCCCTTCGAAAGCATTTGATTGAATGTTTAGTACACATTGAGTGTAATTTGTACCTTGGGATAAGGTGCCCCCAACAATATACACCTTAAGATGACGTACCCCAATTTTGATGCACGTACTATAATGAGTGCTTTGAGATGTACTTTGAGATGCCCTTAGTACCTTGTTCACCTTTGAATTTAAAACCCAAAATGGAAGTTTTCCATGTAGCAATATTTGCACATTATCAAAGTTAAAAACTTTGATTTTTTTTAATGCAAAAACTACAATAATAATATCAAATTTGTAAGTGTGACTAATTACTATGAAGTAAAAGTGCTTAGTTAAGGAAAATTAATGTAAGTGTGACTAATTACTATGAAGTAAAAGTGCTTAGTTAAGGAAAATTAAAGAAACATAAAAGTACCCGAGCACTCTCAAGGGAGATGGGCATGTGAATTGTGTTGCAGAGGGTGTATGTTTGTGTTCAGGTTAAAGAATTTTTGTTGCGGTTCTTGTCCCATCAGATTGTTGAAGAGAATATTGGTTGCCTTCAACTATACAAACTCTCCTAAGTAATTTATCTGAATAAGAGACTTAATTTCATCTTTTAGAGAAACACAATCCTCTATATTATGACCATGATCTTGTGGAAACATTAGTACTTGCTTCGACTTCTTTTTTTAGGAGGAGTCTCAAGCTTTTCTAGCCATTTCAGGAGGTTTTGGTCCTTAATTTGCATAAGTACCTTATTAGGAGAAGTAGTCAGTAGAGTATACTGTTAAAAGCATCCTTTAGAACACTTTTGTGTCCTACTACTCCCAAGTACATCTATGCTCTCATAAGGAGCATTCTTTCTTTTCTCTCCGATTTTTGTCATCTAATCACGCCTTAAGCTCATCAGTACCTAAACATATGCATACTTTTGTATGTAGCACATCAACTCTTGAAACTTCTTAGGATTGTTTTTCCCAAGTGACCACAACAATTTTCTAGGTTTTAATCCAACCATCATGACACTTAGCATCAGGTCATCACTACAATCTTCTATGAGGAGGGCCTCCTTATTAAAACATGTGAAATAGTTTTTTAGGTTTCGTCTTTCCCTTGCTTTAATGGTAAATATATACAACTTTCGGCTCTTTACTGACTTTGCAGCTCTGAAGTGTGTAACGAAGACTTGACTTAACTAGATGAAAGAAGAGATGAAACACGATTTGAGTAACCTATACCACTGGCGAGAAGTCCCAAAAAGTGTGAGCTGGAAGCCTTTGCACATAATCGACCCTGTCGCACCATGTAACTCCATCCAGGTATGGTAATTTTTCAAATGCTCGATTGGGTCTCCACTCCTATTATAGGGTGGACACTCAAGCATGATGAATTTACTAGGGAAAGGAGCCTGAAGAATCTCCTCAATAAATGGGGATTCCACCTTTTCCAGGTCAGTCGAGGTTCCTGTATGAACTAGCAACCTTGATGTCATTAATTTGCTTTTTTAGCTGCTGAATTTCCTCATCCAACTTGTTTAAGAGTCTTCCTCTAACATTCTTTTCGCCTAGTACATTACTCAAGTACTTCTACCTAATTTAATCCATTGCCTCTTCGAATATATCTTGAACGATTGATCGTTTAGCTCGCAGATCTTCTCGATTGCTTTTCTCAATGTAGCTATGGGGACCTTAAGCAACCCGAGCACCTTGATGATTACTGTTAGCACTAACCTGGCTATGCACCTCTGCTCTCGACAAACCCGGAGGATCTTGCTCTCTTTGATTGAGTTTTGACTTCCAATAGCATCCTGTGGAAGGTACTTGAGGACACGCTCCATGCTTTGCGCAAGACTCCCCATGATATTTTTGAGATTGGCAAGGCATGAAACTGCTTCAGGTTGTAGCTCCTGAAGCTAGAAGGTGGTGTCCTGTATCCTCCTCTAGGTGCAGAAGATGCTGCAGACTTATATGCCATTGGTTGAATTTTTAGAGTATGATTCTGGAAACTATAAGTTTCCCACAGACAGTTCCAAATATTTTAACCAAATATTGGATAAGGCCTTACACTCACTTGAAATGGTAGTTTGGGTATGTAGCTTGGGAACTTGAAAAGAGAAAAGAGTGTCAAGAGCTTGGGGTAACGATGTGACACCAACCAAAGGCACTCCGACACTCAAGTCAGTGGTCAGAATATGAAAAGTAGCAAGAAGTAGAGTTATAAGGCCAGAGAATAATGAACCTGAATCGAGTGTAATTTGGGGGTATTTATAGGAAGCGAAGGTGTGCTCCAGCTTTCTGGTGGAATGTAGTAACCATTGGATATTTATGGACGGCTTCACCCATTATGTAATTATTGTATATATAATTAGGGGGTTACATCCATTACCTGGTTCATAACTAACAAAGGAGGGGTTCCAAATCATTGGTCCCCTTAAGGGTTCTAACCAGGGAGCACATAGATCCCAAAAATGCATAGTTTCTCCTCCAAAAATAACTTCCCAAGTGGGGAACATATTAGATATTTCCCTAATCCGGCATGTCCTTGAGCGGATCCTATGATAGCCTCAAGACATTAGTCTTTAACTAGAAAAGTAAATACTTGAACTTAAGAAACTTCTGGTCTAGTGGGCCTGTAAAACTCACTAGAATGAGCAGCATTATTGAACCAGACAAGCCAACAAGCAATAAGACCAAAAATAGATAAAGCAACTAAACTATAAAATAAGCCTTTCATGACCATATAGGTCCACGGCGAGCCCATGCAAAAGGTTTGGTTAAGATATGCCATATACTTGTTGTTTGGCTCATAACTAGCACAAAAGGTGCGGTGACTGTATTTGTGAATGGGCCAGGAATTTTAGGGTTCCTAAATAGGTCACTGAGGTAGGCTTCCTAAAAGTATGCTACTTGACCAGGTCACCAGGCTAGGTTTCTTGGATAGGTCACTAGGCTAGGTTTTCTAGACAGGTCACTAGGTTAAGTTACTAGTAGACCTAGACAGGTCATTGGGCTCAAGTATTTAGGCTTAATTGAAACCTATAACATTAACCTCTTAAACTTTTATTTTAGTGCAGAAGCACCTTTGCCGTCAAATATATTTTAACGTTACTTCAACGATAAACTTGGGTTTTACAAAAATTCATGTATTCTTAGTCTTTTAATATGGCAATAAAGTTCTTGAGATAAAAATTAATATTTCTGATATTGAAGGAGGACTTTAACTAGGATGCTCACCACATCTAAAAGGAGAATCTCTACACAAAAACCGTTACAAGATACTACTTTTTTATTATCTGATAGGGGAAAGCTTCTATAATGATTTACTCGTATTAAAAATTTTAGAGATCAACTTAAACCTTGTATATAATTCAGAATCAATATATTTAAGAAATATTTCAAGAATAAAAAAAAAATTGTTCATTCATCCAATAGATCCTAAAGCATAAAGGAAGAAGATATGAATTTTTGTTTCAAAACCCTAAAACTTAACAAATTTGACAGCAATGATTGCTTCTATACTGAATTGAAAGTTCAAAGCGTTGTGATGCTAAAATAAAAATTCAGAGGGTAATATACTAGTTAGACAATAGTACAGAGGGCATTGTCATCAAAAATATTATATATATATAAATATTTATATATATATATATGATCTAGTGGGCTATGCAACTCATATTATCCTGAGGTACAGTCATGTAACACATTATTAAATATGAGGAAAAATATAAATATATAACATTTATTATCTTTTATTATCATTTTTACTAGGTCCGTGTGAATTAACCAATTCTATCCTACTATAGCTCAAGATAAATAAGCTATGGAGTCTAGGAGAACACCTTTTTATATATATATATATACATATATATATATGTTGGAGCACTTCTGTGATCTGTACAGTCCACTACAGCGGCCTATCCAGTAAGAGAGCCTTAAATGGACTAAGTCCATTTAACATACGGTGCACCCCAACCAACGGCGCTTCAGATTCAACATACGGTGAGAACTTCTACAATGAAATGGTCTCAGAGTAGTCTTATAGCACCCCAATGATACAACAGCGCTATGCCCCTGAGTTTTTTTTTGGTTGGGTTAAGTTAGAGGACTCCTTGGTGAGGAAGATTCAACTACTCATAAAGTTCAATAGAAGACAAAACATACAATACCACAATATAATACAGCCAAATACAGCAAGATCTCACAAAATGAACAATAATATAATACAATAAAATTTCCAAAGTGAATAATACAACAATAATTCTGCAATAAATTACAAGTCAATAAAATATTAATGTAAATAAACAAAGATATAAGAGACAATATGATAGTGACTCTCATAACGCGATCTAGCTTTAGGGGAGAAAGAACTTAGGTACTTAAAAATAGTGAAATCATCGATAATAAGTCCATAATATTAAAAGAAGAAAATATCTCCATTGTTCAAAGAAAAAGTATAAAACGAAGAGAAATAGGACCTTTCACTTCGAAGGAAAAACTCATAGACCAAGATCTATAAATAAAAATAGTTTTTTGAAACAAAAGAAAACTATTTTCAAGATCTAAGATCTAAAACAACCTTAACATGACATCCCATGAAAGAAAACAAAAATACTTTAGAAATATAGCGAGAACTATAAATACAAGAAGGAAAACCTTTTAAAGAAAACACAAGAGAGATTTTATCTATTTGCTCCCACTAAATCCTCTGTGTCCTCCACAAAGCCCACTTGAGTAGCTTTATATGAGTTGAAGCAAGAGATTGAAGAGAAGATCCCACACTTTTTTAGCCAACTCAAATTTTAAACCCAAAAATAAACAAGAGTTTTGCACCATAAAAAATAAATCATCTTTTTTTCCAATGCATAAAGTAAGAACCTACTTCTTTTCTTCTTCTTCTTCTTCTTCTTCTTTTTTTTTCTTCTTTTATTGAAAAACACAAAAAAAAATCCATAAGTTTTCTTAAAGTTTTTCCTCAAAGAAGGTGTTTAAATGTTCTCCTTAAGAAAACTTCCACAAATGGGCTCTGCAATATGGAAGGAAGGGTTTGTCTTTTGGTTTAAACCATAAATGACAAAAGTTAAGGGGATGAAAGAAGAGCCACGTAGATAAAGGAGAGGGAGAGAAAATAAAGAAGGAAAAGAGTCAGAAGGTTTGGAAGGCTCAAAGTGATAAAATGAGAGAGAAATACTTTTTTAAAGATAGTTAGATACTGCAAAATGCACTACAGCAAATACTGACTTTCGCCGTATGAATCTCACCGTAGAGAAAAGCTGACTGTCGTAGTTGGCTTTCGGCGACACTTTTTCGAGAAGAAAGATAGCTGATGTGCTGGAAAAGGAGAAAACTTGCTTACGGTGCAAGTAAAAGGAGAACAGTAGTATTTAGCTGCAGAAAGTGAAAGTTAGCTTAAGATGTAAGCTTTCTCTTAAAATAATATAAAGTAATAAAAGAAAAAGTAAAATAGAAATTTAATAAAATCAGCATTTCTTGCGTTTAATGGGCAGAAAATCAAAGAGTATTGCTGGCCTTGGAACGTGTAAACCATGTAATAAAAATATCAAGAATCCAAAAATTATAAATAATAAAATCACCCACTTGAAAATGTAAAAATTTGGGCTCTTGTTTCACCATCTAAGGAGTTGACCTAATGTAAATTAATATTTATAGGCTCACAACTCCCATGTAGACTAGCTCATTATAAACTATTGGTTTAAATCCATACCAAAATTTATGTGCCTATCCAAACCACAACTCCTTAGTGGGCTCCAATAAATAGCTTCAGACCATTTTTCTGAATAAATTTGGACTAATAATTCCTACTATACCTGATGGGGCTATTGATTCCACATGAGCCATCAACAATATATAAAGACCTTGAGTGTGATAATTAATTATGTATTAGCATGTATGTGCATATATGTGATAATTATGTTCTTCTTAATTGAATCTCTTTTATTGATGAATGCATCTTATTTGAATGTGGGAGAGTCTTAATTTGTTGAAAAACTTTACTAGATTTGTTTGATAATATTTAATACAGCACTCAAGGATATTGCCCAATTTTAATTCAATTTCATCCCCATTTGAGAGTATCGCATATGGATTATATATGTGCTAACTGCTAGTTATGGTACTAAATTATTTTCCTATCAACATCATTTATGAATTAATTAATTATTTTCCTAAAGTATGCTAATTAATTATATAACGATTTATTCTCTCCAAAATCTTATACTTACCATTCATATAAATTCAACCTTAACAAATTAATTATTAAATATTTGGCTTTAAATTAGGCATTCCCTCTGTCTTTTTATCTATGCCCCGGCCAGACTTTTTAACCCTGATTATACACGTGTTAAACAAAGACAGGATGTGAGATAGTCTGATTGAGTTGTTCTTACATTTGAAAGTTTCTCATACATATAATTCTCGTATAATACCCTATTTACTAACTGTGATATTTAATAGGAGTTTCTGCAATGGTTTCGGAGGTGAGTATTCTTTGTTTCGGCCATGCATGGTTATTCCGAACTTGGAAAATCTTATGTTTTTGCAACAGTTTTGTCAGTTGGACGAATCGTAATTAAGTAAACATGCAACAGCTAGACAAGACCTGTACCCAAAACGAAGAGTAAAAGTTGTATGATGGAGATGTTGAGGAAAGGAGGTAGAAGAGGAAAATGATAGGGTGCAAGCAGAGGAATCATAGAATTTCGAGTATTAAAAAATTAAAAATAAATTAACTAAATTAAAACGACTTACAGCGTTACATCTATGCAGTTTTACTATGTAATGCAGGACGAGGACCGATATGAGGACGGGGGTTAGGACAGCTGATTTGAGTTCGCATAAAAAATAAGAAAAAAGGAAAGAAAAAAATAAAGGAAATTAACATACATTACCATACGAAAAGATCCATACATGCAAGCTTGGTAGCAGAAAATATTACAAAAAGCAAGATACTAAAAACATAATTGCCACTAAGAAACTTGATCATCAGTGATCATATCTTTGAAAGTACAACCACTTATAATCATAGGCACATCGTCATCTTAGTGTGGGTACAAATGTAATAGGCAAACACAACTCACTGCAAGCTACGTACTAGAGGTCCTATATATATATAAAATTGCTCTTCTACTCGCCGGACGTCGCTTATTACATTTAAGTGATGTAATGCATTAGAGCATTTATATATATAGATATATTATATATATATTCCCAAGTAACTGCATGCCTGTATGAACAAGAGAGTTTCAATTAATATCACTACAGTTATTAATTTTTCACTAGAGGCTCGCAAATTGAATGAATGAAATTGTGCACATATGTCAATTACAATTTTATATATTATTATTTATATGAAAATGTGCTGTATTTGTTTTCTACCAAAAAACAAAACATACCAGTTATATCGGGTATTTAAAATAGGATACATTTAAAGTACCCCTTTCAGGTTTCAACATCTTCATATCTGTTCCATATTTTTAAAACATTATAGTTTAACCTCTCCTAACTCAAGAGTTTCAACATTTGTTTCAATTTAAACCCAATTATATGTAAGAACAATTGATAGCCTAAAAACTTTGACTAGGTTATCATTAATCAATTAGAAGATTTTACAAGTATAAATTGAAAAAAAAAGAAATGTAATTTAACAAATAGAATAGGGCATGATTGACCCTATAGATTAAAAATTGTTTTATATTTTTAAGACTTACAAATGTTTTTTGAAACAGATTTCAAAAACCAAACCAACGATAGAAGAACACAAACTTTAGAGAACAACTAAAAGTAGTTTTCAAAAACTGTTATTTTATTCTTGTGAAACATAAAACAGAGCACTTGGCCAATTGGCATTAATTTTTGTTTTAATTTTTTATTAATCGCATGGCCAAATAATAATCAAACATACATATATAGCAAATACAGCTCATTTTGTGTGTGTCTGCATGTGTCATGATGAGGAACGGATATGTTTTCTATGAATATAATAATCAAATATACATCTATAGCAAAGAAATAATAAAATCAGCAAGAAGTGATTTATTAATTATGACAAAATGTAAATTTAATTTGAATCAAATACGTACCTTATAGAACACATCAGCAGTTTGTTCATTCATCATTGTAGCATCTTCTTAACTTTTGATGGAACCATCTCAACTTTAGAGCTATAACCACATAGATTTTGTCGGTCATGTAGTCCAGAAACCGGAAACAATTGTATCTCCATGTTTTATTGAAAATAAGTGCACCACAAACTCCCCAAAAGCCAGTAGCAAATCCAACTCCCATGCCTATGTAAAACCATGGCCATGACAATGCACAATCATCATCTTCTATGTTCTTCTTCTCAACACTACCACCACTCGTATTGCAGTTCGAAGTCAATGGAGGGCCACAAAGATTGTTTCCAGCAAAGCTACTTGGATCAAGGCCTTGTAGTTGAGTGCCTAATGGAATCATTCCTGTCAAGTTGTTGTGGGACAAGTTCAAATGGCTCAAGAAGCTCATAGTCGACATGCTCTGAGGGATTCCACCGGAGAGTTGATTCTGAGAGAAATCAATGGATTCTAATGCTTTCATTTCACCAATTTGCTTTGGAATCTCTCCTACCAAATGGTTGTTCGATAAATTCAATGATATCAAACCTGAGAGACTCATCATTTCAGATGGGATGTGTCCAGACAAATGATTACTTGACAGGTCCATGCTTTTTACAAATCGAAGAATTTTATTGTATGCTTCTGCCTTACCTTTCATGACGATGAGCAAATCTTCTATGAATTCCATGCCGGATTGTTCGCCAACTATGTAAGAAAAATAGTCTGTATGATAATCACTTTTTTGAGCCATAATAGAGAAATTGTTGAAACATGTTGGTAAATGACCCGACAAGTAGTTACATGAAACATCCAAAATTTGAAGAGAATTGAGAACACAAAGTTGATTAGGCAAATGACCATAGAACTCATTGAACCGAAGGCTGATAATTCTCATTTTTAAGAGACTCGATCCGATCCAAGCTGGAATGCTTCCCCTTAAATTATTCTCACCAATGTCCAAAGTAAATAATTCCGTACAATTCTGTAAAGAGATGGGAATTTCTCCAGAAAGGTTGTTGTTGCGCAGGTGCAATGACCGAAGAAAAATCAATGATTCAATTGATGATGGAATATTTCCGCTAAATTTGTTCGAACTTAAATTTATGATGCTCAAATTTTGCCACTTGCTCCAGCAATCAGGTAATTGTCCTGATAATTGATTATTTGCAAGTCGAAGAATTTCTAAATTCATTAGCTTCCACGACTTGTTACACAAGAAATGAGAAATGGATCCTGAGAAATTATTGTTGGAAAGATCTATGCTAATGACATTTGAGGATATACAAGGCACTAGTCCCTCAAAGTGGTTGTAACTCAGGTCAATATCTAAGCCAGTATTCAAAAAGTAATTGTAACTCAGGTCAATTTCTAACTGATCATTCCCAATCTTTGATGTATATGGAATCCTTCCTTGGAAATTACTGTGAGAAAGATTCAGGAATGCCAGTTGGGAAGAAAAGTTCCAAAACCAAGAAGGAACAACAATTACATCATTCTTTATATTAGATATGTCCAAGTGAATAAGATGTTCTTGCGAACGAAGCCATAGCGGAAATTGAGGCCCCAAATTGAAAGAAGTAAAGTATAGGTCTTCAAGTTGGAAAGGAGGAATCCAACTTGGACTTACATCCAAAGTTAATTGGTTGTCAGATGCATATATCCATCTCAATTTTTTTGCATTGGCAAAATGAGCCTCTGTGATAGTACCCTCCAAATAATTATTTGAAATATCTAACCATTCTATTTTGGCAAGTTGTCCAAATGATTCAGGTAGACTTCCATTGAAATGATTCATGGAAAGGTCCATATATATTAAAGAGGAAATATTTCCTAATGATGATGGAATGGGACCAGAAATTGAATTTGAACCTAGATAAATTTGGGTGAGAGCTTTGAATTTCAAAATTTGACTACGATCTAAACGACCGAAAAGTTGATTAGAGTGCATATGAAGAACGTCTAATCTATCAGAAACACAGCCACACAAACTATCTAGAACTTGGGATATGGATTGATTCCATTTGTTGAATGACAAATCAATTTCCTTTAATTTGCAAAGTTGAGTACCCACCGTTGGCAACTTTCCTTCAAGCTCATTGGATGACAAGACAAGTGATATGATTGAAGTCAGATTTTTTATGTCACTTGATATTGTACCACTCAATTGGTTTCCTTGAAGGTTAAGAAACTCTAAATGGCTTAACCCATACAACGAGTTGGGTATTGATGAGGTGTAATGGTTCCCAGAAAGATCGAGGTGCATGAGAGAAGTCAAGTTTTGAATACCTTCAGAGATTGGACCAATAAAGTCATTTCCACTTAGATCAAGAGAAGTCAAACTCCTTATGTTCAATACCCACTTTGGAATACTTGTAGAATAAATAACATTATATGAAAGATCGAGAATGGCTAGACTCGAAAAATTGATGTGATGAATTGGAGGAATACTATCGTAGCTAAGATTACAACCCGACAAACGTAAAACCACCAAAGAAGGGAGTGAATTTGTTACCTCTATCCAGTCAGATGCATGGTGGAGCTCAACATGACTCATATCTAGGTACCGCAATGAAGAAAGATGAGAAATCCATTGAATATTCATTGCATATCCATTGAATTTGGTTGCACCATTGAGATCAAGAGTGCGTAAATTCGTGAGATTTCCAATTTGATGGGGAATCATTCCATCAAATCCAGCTCCAGAAAGATTAAGACATCTTAAACTTGTTGAAGATCCAAGGAATTTCGGAATTTGATTTCCTCCAAAATCATTGTTACTTAGATCCAAGTGATGTAGATGCTTCAAATTCAACAAAGCAGGGCTAATCTTACCACCAAGCAATGATTTCTCGTATGCATCAAATTCTGTGGAAGATGTAAAATAATTAATAGGAGAAGGGCCTCTTAGGATTAACTTGTGGACATGGCCGGTGATGTTGTTGCAGATAATTCCAAACCATTTGCAACAATCCTCACCAACCCATGAGACCAAGCGATTGGAAGGACCATAAAGGTCTTGCTTGAGACTAACAAGAGTTTGTCTCTCAGTTTCAATGCAACTGATCTCATTGGAGTTGTTGCTACTACAGATGATACAATTGTGAATGATTGAGAGTGTGAACAACCAAAAGTAAAGAGTAATAGCAATTCTAATAATCGCCATGGCCATTCAAAATTTAATATAGCTTGAATTGAAAAAAAGAGATGAAGATTACCTTGGAATTTATAGTGTCTTGAATTTATCCATGGGATGAAGTGTAATACATACGTTTTGGGTCCTAGTTTGATATTATGAGGAAAAGTTGTGATTGACCATGATTTTCAATTTATGGGGATAAAGTCTATGTGGAATTTTTGTATCAAACTAATGAAAATTGATCATGATTTTCAATTTGAGATATACAGTATCAATTTCCAAATCATTCCCAAGTCAAGTCAAGTATTATCTGTCATGAAATATTTCTAAAGCATTAATTGTCGGTGATGGTTCAGCTAATTTAATTACTAATTATGCTATTTTTTATATTTAATATAGCCCAGAATAAGTGAATTAAGGGATGAATATTACCATATACATTAATGTGGAAATTATAGTAAAATTTTCATAGCTAGTGAGGCGTATTGTATACGTCTAGCTTTTGTATTAACAAAATCATACGCCATTGAAAAGCCTCGTGAATGGTCTGAGCTCATTTTCTTGATAAAATAAATATGCAAGTGCCCTACACGCTTAGATACTACTAATTTCAAATCAGACACTAACATTTAGCTACATCCCTATCCAAGGAATATAAATATTAAACCCTAATTAACACTAACCATTGACTTAGGACACATGTGTATCATGATCTGAGGCAAAAAAAAAAAGAAAAAAAAAAAGAAAGCGAAATAATAATAATAATAAATTCTGAGGGGGAAAAAATTCATTTACTCTACAAAATAATAATGATAATAATAATATACATATCATAGATATTACTAGTCTTGATGCACTCCTTTTGACTGGTTTCACAATCTTAGCAACATTAGATTTGTCTAATTGGCTTCTTGGCTTCATTAATGTGGAATTTATAGTGCCTGAATTTATCCATGGTTCATAGTGAGGCGTAATGCATACATTTTGGGGTCCACCTAGCATGAAATATGTAATATATGTTAAGAAGTTTTAATTCATTAGACTTCAAGGCTGTATGAGAAATTGACGGTGACTTTCAATTCGAGATATATAGTATTAACTTATATATCAGTCACAAGTCAGTCAAGCATTATTGGTGATTAATATTTTAAAAGCATTGTTAGTGATGCTTTAGCTAATTTAATTATTAATTAAATTTTTTTATTCCTAAAATAAAATTTTATAAAAATAGTCAAAATTAAGAGAAAACCAAACTAAAACATAAAAGTACGGTGTTTGGTGTAGCACCTTGTACTGGATTCAATATTTTTTTTTCAAATATGATATTCATCGAATTATTCTGACTCACTCAAACATAAGTTAGAATAATGTGATGAAAATTATTTCTTTATTTTTCTCTCGCTCTTGATTCTGTCTATCATAAATTATTTCTTTATTATTTAGTATATATATATATGTATATATTAAATAATAAAAAAATAATCTAATCTTGTATGCATCAAATATAATATAATTAGTTAAGTTTAGTTCGAAACTGCATCAAACATAGTTCAACACAAATTTTATTCAATTCAATCCAGATCAAATCATTTTACTTTGGATACTAATTAGTAATACAATTTATTACTACATAACAAACGTGACCTTAGATAGGAGCCAAGTGTATCATATATGACCTAAAAGTAAATTAAAACATATATTTATATTGTTTTCATACATGTTATATTATTATTTTATGAACATTAATTGGCTAATTTATTCTATATTGGAATTGTATGTTTGCCCATTTATCTACAAGTCTTTGGCATCCCTGTAGAATTGAGAAGGATTTTTTGACACCGTAGCCTATTGTGGGGTCCCTAAATTTTTTTAACCACGTTTTGTAAGAATAAAATTTTTAGCCCATTTTATAAATAATTTTACCTAACTACTCCTCCTATCTTCTTCTTCCCATCATATACTTGTGAGTGATTTTCCATAATAACGGTTTAAGAAGAAAACCGCCCTCTATGGTGAACCACCTTTTAGGATGGTTTTCTCCTAAAAACCATCCTATGCTAATAATAAATAAACAAAATAATAATTATTCTATTATAAAATAATCTTAAAGGACGGTTTCTATAGAAAACTGCCTTCTAAGAAACCATTTAGAGCAGTTTTTTTGTTAAAATCGTCCTCTACTATATTATTTATTTTAAAAATAAAAAACAATTAATTACAAAATGAACTTTGAGGGCGGTTTGTAAAGAAAACCATCCTCTAAAGTAAATTAGAAACCATCCTCTACTATATTAATTAATTTGATTAAATAAGCAAAAAATAATTTATAAAATAATCTTAGAGGACGTTCTATAAAGAAAATTTTATAAAATGAACTTAGAAACCATCCTCTAAGGTTATACATATTTTTTTTAATTAAAAAGATACAACCTTTTAGGGCAGTTAATATACAGAACTTGTCCTGGAATTGTTGGATTTGGGCAGAACGGTTTTAGACAACCGTCTTGAACATTGTTTAAGGACAATTTTGTACCGAACCATCCTTAACCATGCGTCTGGAAAGTGTTTTTCTAGTAGTGAATGATGCCAAAGAAGGCTCATTGTTAAAGTGCTAATATTTTAATATGGATATGTTTGTGTCCATTGTTAAAGAGCTTATTTTTAAAAACGGACTATATCGTCCGCCGTTAGTAATTTCGAGGATGTTTTTTAATCTCAAGCAAGTCGAATCATATTTTATATTAGTGTTAAAATTTAATATGTTATTTTACATTTATGGCTTTTGATTGAGATGATTATTCATATTTTTAAATAAATAATTATGACAATTAAATTATAGGATTTGACTATTTGGTGTTTATCTTTGAAAAATAATTTACTTTTTCGCAATTTTCGCATGCTATGTTTTTAATGGACCACATCATCTTGAAAAAACCAAAATTTGAATCTTGAAAAAACCAAAATTTGAAGACTTTCAAGTGTCCATAGACATATATATATAAAATAGTTTATGGAGAAATTTCTCCTCCATGGACATATATAGTCGTCTCCAAGCATAGAAAATGTGGATGGTGCTTGACTGACTTTGGAATGATATTAAAATACAACTATGTATATAAAACTATATATCTCAACTTTATAGTCATCACGCTCTCAATTTATCTACAGCTTGATATTGATTGATTTAATTAGAATTCCACATACACTATCATAAAATTCGTTCAAACATTTTCCACATATCACATATTTCCCAATTAGATGGATCACATAACGTATGCATTATGCGCTCCATTATTCCAATACTTAGTTAGGTCTTCCATGAGACGTTGCTATAAATTCCACATGTTCCCACTATTAAAACTTACCAAGCATTGACGAAGTTCGCATTCTGAAAATTTCCCACCTACTTCGACACTTGCCAAACAGGAAGGAATGCTATTTCCTTTTCTCAATTGGGTTTTTTTTTATGCCATAGCCAAGCTCAACATTATTTAATGAAAAATAGCTCAAAAGTCATATAATTAAAAAAGTAGCCTAAATTTATCCTTATACCCTTATGAACAATCTCATTTTAAAATTATAATAGCTCATTTTGACCTACACCACTCGTGGCCACCATCAGACTAAGGTGCCCGTCGGTGGGCCACTGACGGCTTGGTGGTGAGCCACCACCAGTGCCACACTATCGTCCTCTATCATTTTTAAATGTTGTATTTGTCAACTGTACATCACTTAGATTTCAAACATATTTTGAAAGCCTAAATTCAAACCAAAAATTCTGAAAAAATATTTAAATTAAAACTTATCTTCTTAACTTTCTAACCATATATCATATGCCTCAATCGAGTTTGAAAAGGTTTTCAAATTTAATTTCTTGTAAAACTGTACAAATCTATCAAGACAGCACTAGGGAGTCAGTGGGCCCACCAACGCCATCAAAAAATTTTAAAAAAATATTTAAATTAAAGCTGATCTTCTTAGCTTTTCATTCATATATCATGTCTTAATATGAGTTCGGAAAGATCTTCAAATTTAAGTTCTCATAAAACTGTATGAATCTGCCTAGACAACACTAGGGAGTTGGTGGGCCCAAAGTCGGGCCATTGGTAGGCCCACAGACGTCAACCAAAGATCCTGAAAAAATATTCAAATTAAAGCTCATCCTCTCAACTTTCTAAACATATATTATGTGCCTTAATCCGATACCGGAAAGGTCTTCAAATATTATCTACGAAAACTATACAAATCTGCTGAGACAGCATATGGATCAAGTTTGAAGCATCATTTTATAGCATAAATTAACCAAGAAAATTATGAAAAAATATTCAAAAAAAAATCTTATTCTCTTAACTTTCCAATCATATATCATTTGCCTCAATCCAATACCGGAAAGATTTTCAAATATAATTTCTATGAAATTTATGCAAATCTGCCAAGTGCATTTGAAAATGGCATGATGCTGGGGTGGTGGTAGCCACCCCCACCATCAGGCAATTTTCAAATCCTTCAACGTGGTGTATCGACTGATTTTCATAGTATTCGTTGAAATTATATTTGGAGATATTCTCAGTATTGAATTGAGACAAGTGATATATGTTTGGAAAACTAAGAGAATAAGCTTTTTTTTTTAAAAAAAAAATTTGTCATAATTTTTTTGTTAAAAATCTGACCCACATGCTGTCTCGGCAGATTTGTATAGTTTTAGTAAAAATTATATTTGAAGATATTTTTAGTACCGGATTAAAGTATATAATATATGTTTGGAAAGCTAAAAAAATGAACTTTAATTTGAATATTTTTTTCATAATTTTCTGGGTTAATTTATGCCATAAAATGATGCTTTAAACCTAACTCATATGCTGTCTATGCAGAATTGTATAATTTTTGTAGAAATTATATTTAAAGACCTTTTCGATATCGGATTAAGGCATATATATATATAGTTGGAAAGCTGAGAGGATGAACTTTAATTTAAATATTTTTTTAGAATTTTTGGATGGAATCGGTAGGCCCAGCCACAGCCCATCGGTAGGACCACCGACGCCCTAGTATTGTCTAGGAAAATTTACACAATTTTACGAGAAATTAAATTTGAAAACCTTCCCGTACTCAAATTGAGGCATATGGTATATGGTTCGAAAGATAAGAGACCGATGGCCCGTCATTGGGTCCACAATGCCCTAGGCAAATTTGCACAGTTTTACGAGAAATTAAATTTGAAGAGCTTTCCAAATTCGGATTGAGACATATAATATATGGTCGGAAAACTAAGAGGATGAAATTCAATTTAAATATTTTTTCAGAATTTTTTGATGGCGTCGGTAGGCCCACCGACGCCCTAGTACTGTCTAGGCGGATTTGTATAGTTTTACAAGAAATTAAATTTGAAGAAATTAAATTAGATTTGTATGGTTGGAAAGCTAAATGGATAAGCTTTAATTTTAATATTTTTTTTCAGAATTTTCAGAGTAGATTTAGACTTTTAAATCATACATCAAACTTGACTCATGCACAGTTGACAAATACAATTTCAAAAAATGACATAGGTTTTGGTGGTGGGGTAGTGATGGCCAACCAACGGGCCAAAATGCCCGTCGGTGCGTCACCGATGGTGCCCTTGGTAGGCCCAACCGATGGGCACCTTGGCCTAGTAGTGGCCATCATCACCCAACCACTAGGCCATTTTCAAATTCATCGACGTGGTGTATTGACGGATTTATATAGTTTTCGTAGAAATTATATTTAAAGACTTTTCTGATATCAAATTGAGGCAAATGATATATGATTGAAAAGCTAAGAGAATAAGATTTTTTTAAATATTTTTTTAAAATTTTCTAGGTTGATTTAGGCTAAGAAGTTTACTTTTTATTTTTACTGTTCACCTTCTTCTTTGATATGGTGTGAAATTTTTTCAACGAATCCAATTTTTTATAGTTTAGTATTTGTGCATGAAAAACTCATATTAAATCCAAAATCATTATAAAAAAATCAACAACTCAATTGATAATAGATAAAAAAAAATCAAGAATTAGTGTTAATATTAACTTACATAAGCTTAAATGTATATTAATGGTCGGTGTTATGAAGATGAAGGAAATATGTAATTCGATCGAAATACAGATTAATGAAAACGTTGTTTTGTTGTTTAAGAAAATTGCTATTTATACATGCATTTAATTTATGAAGAGGGACTAATGAATTTTTGGAAATCAAGTAAACCTAGAGCTAATTAAATTAGTAATTTAAATGCAACATTTTGTTGGTTTGGTGAAACAATTGAATTAAAAGCAAACTAAGAACACCAAAACAATTTTAACTAAGAAAAGAGATTAGATTTAAAATTCAAATAATGACAAGGATCATGATTTTACCACACCAATCTTATTCAATTCCTATGCACAAAACCATTTAATTATACCATAGATTAACAAAACTTAATTAGAAAAATAATGAAAAGCTGATCCCTCAATACATTTTGATTTAGTTTACATAGGGCAATTTAATCGTAAAGATTTTGTTTGAGACTAACAAGAGCTTGTCCCTTGATTTCAATGCAACTGATTACACTGGAGTTGTTGCCAATGCAGATGATACAATTATGAATGATTGAGAATGTGAACAACTAAAAGGAAAGGGGAATAACAATTCTAATAATTGCCATGGCCATTCAAAATTTAATATAGCCTGGATTGAAAGAAAGGGATGAAGATTACCTTGGAATTCATAATGTCTTGAATTTATCCTCGAACATTGAACTAATTTATCCATGGGATGAAGCGTAATATATACATTTTGGGTCCGAGTTTGAAATATGTGATATTTATGGGGAAATGTTTTGATTCAATAATAGTAGTCTATGTTGAATTTCTATATCAGACTAATGAAATTGACTATGATTTTCAATTTGAGATATATATAGTATTATTTTCCGAATGGGTTTTTTGATGTCATGTTCAAGCTCAAAGGCAGATTATTTTTTAGCTGATTTAATGTATAATTAATATTTAGTTCAAAAATAACTAATATGCCCTTAAATATGAAATGTCTGCAATTAATATTTTAGCCCGCCTCTTCTACTTCCTCTTATTCCTGCAGCTATATATATATAACCCTAAATTTTTACTTCCTTTTAATTTCTAACCATTTGATCTATAGGTTTTTTTAATGGAAATCTTGATTTGTAGTTCCTCTTTCTCATCTTATTCTCTATCACTGAGTTATTTTTGAATGAGCATATTACGATCCAGGAGTTCATAGTATATGTAGATAAAATAGGCTGGCCAGTTTCGTTGGTAAAGGTTCTCTCTCTATCGATCAAACTTGTTAGTCTAGTTTTGCTGTATTATATTGTCCCTTTGCTTCGTCATGCATTGCCGAAGTGGAAGAAAAGCTTCATCGTGCTTGTAGTGCTTCACTAAGCTTCGTTGTGATTTAGCATGCTTTGTCGTGCATACTGAATCCACGACATATGTAGATAAAAGATTTGATCATTTTCATTGGTAGAGAGTTTCTCTCCCTATCAAAAGTGTGAATCAAATTGCTACATTATGTTGCGTGTGATTTGACATTACGACACTACCAAAGTGCTTCTGCCAACTTTGTCACTAGCAAAGTTTGACATTTTATATGACATATACACTTCGTTACTAGCAAAGGTCTTCATCACTAACTAAGTTTGAAATTCCATATAAAATATATACTTAGTTTGAAATTCCATGTAAAATATATACTTTGCTACCTAAGTGTTTATACTCGACATTAACAAAGTCTAAAGCTCCTTGTAAAATATATATTTCGTCAGTAATGAAGTTCTTCGTCACTTACTAAGTGCTCGTCGCTTGTATTTTATAATATATATCCTAAATTATCTACTAATTTAACCAAAATTATCTAAAATACTCATCCAACTCGCCTACTATAAGATAAAGACAAAGAAGAAGAAACAAAGAAGAAAAAGAGAAAAGGGAAGACAGTGAAGGATAAGAGAACAAAGAAGAAGAAACAAATCAGAAGATGAGTGGACTTCATAAAGGCCAAGGGTATTTTTTATTTTCACTGTAAAACCCGACTAAAACTTTAATTCAACCAAAAACTAGTAAAAAAACTTCAAAACACCCCAAAGGTGACATAGCATTGAATTATCCTTTCCAAATCATTTCCAAGTTAGTCGAGTATAATTGGTGGTGAAATATTTCAAAAGCATTAATTGTCGGTGATGTTTTAGCTAATTTATTTACTAATTATGCTTTTTATTTATTTAATATAGCCCAGAATAAGAAAATTAAGAGATGAATATTACCATATACATTAATGTGAAAATTATAGTGTCTGAATCTATATCCATTGGAACTCTGAACTAAAATTTTCATAGCTAGTGAGGCCCTCAGCAGTTTAGCTGAGGGTGTCTCCTTTGTGTAGAGGGAAGGCTAGCCAAGAGCCTCGGTAGTTTGGCCAAAGGGTGCCTCCTTTGTGTAGAGGGAAGGCACCGCTCAACCGTTTGGCTAGAGGGTCCATCCTTCATATAAAGGGAAGGCACCCCTTGGCCATTCCTTTTTTTGTGAAGAGGGAATGTACCCCTCGATCAAAATGACATTTTACTTCTATTGCCATCTTTTCCTTAGTGTTCATAACTATTCATAACTTTATATGGTTATTCAACATCTTTTGATGAATGGTTATTGGTAATTTATTCTTGGTTATATTTTATATTGGTTAATGGTTAATGCTAGTTGTTATTGATATTGGGTTATGTTGTGGGTTATGTTATATAGGGAGGTTTTACGTGTCTCTTGTTATAAATATGTCATATTGTGATACTGCAACAAGCAAGGCTTATATTTCATAAGTCATAGATGAAAAAAACACTAAAGTTAAACAAGAATTTCAAAAAATTGAAGAGGCTTTTAATTTTTACAATGCATATGTTAGAGAATGTGGGCTTAGTGTAAGGATTAATAATAGTAGGAAAAGAAAAGGAACAAAAGAGATAGTTTGGAAACAATTTCTTTGCTCTAAAGAAAGACAAACAAATTATTTTATCAGCATAAGCGTAAACAATTGGTTGAATGATCAAGTGAAAAGCATAAAGGAATAGTTTAAGTTAGATACAAGGCTAAGATTACAATGGTTAAGCGACAAGCAAGACCAAATTGGATTATTAACACTTTTGTTGTAGAACATAACTATGAACTTCTCATTCCCACTAAGATACAACTTCTACGTTCACACAGAAATGTATTGACTACAAAAAAAAGAGTGTTAAGCCAACAACTCTTTAAGGCGAATATACCTACATGTCATGGAGATCAAATCTGGTCGTGCTTAAAAAATGGTTGAATTGAGAAAGCTATAAGAAACTATGAACAACGTTTGAGGGAAAAGCTTAAAGATGTTGATGTGGAAACTTTGCTTGAATTTTTTACTATGAAAAAAGAAAAAAATCCAACATTTTACCATGAGTATGAGCTTGATGGAGCAAACTGACTTATTAAATGCTTTTGGGCAAACCTTTATGCAAGCCGATCATATAATTTTTTTAAGGATGTTGTACTATTTGATACTACTTATAAAACAAACAAGTATGACATGATATTTGCTCCAATAACATAAGTAAATCATCATAGTCAAACTATTATTTTTGAGTGCACCTTTTTAAGTGATGAGAAAACAAAATTATTTATTTGGTTGTTCAACAAATTATTGGATGTTATGCCAAAGGGTGCACCTCAAATGATTATTACTGATCAAGATCCTGTAATGGCTAAGGCCATTGCTAAAGTTCTACCATTAACTATTCATCGATATTGTATTTTACATATTTTAAATAAGTTTTCTGAAAAATTGAGTGCGATAATTTATCGTGACAATTATAACTTGTTTAAAATTGTCATATTAAATTCTGAAACTAAAGAAGGGTTTGAAGCAAGTTGGTTTGATTTATAGTAGAGAATTCAACTTAATTATAATGCATGGTTATGCCAATTATATGAAATCCGCAACAAGTGGGTTCCAACATATGTTAATATGCATTTTAGTACTAGGATGTCAAGTAGTCAAAGAGCTGAAAGTTCATATTCTTTTCTAAAGAAATATATATCAAGAAGAAATTCATTGATGAATTTTATCATGCGTTTTAATCAAGTTGTAGGTCATCAACAATATGAAGAGTTGGTTGCAGATCATAAAGATATGAATGAGCAACCAAAGTTGACATATTTATGGCTTATGGAGACACAAATTGTGGAGATATATGCAAAAGTTAGTTTTCTATCTTTTCAAAAGGAGTTTTGTGAAAGTGCTGTTTACCTTTTAAGTTACATTCTTGAGGATAATGAGACTGCACTTTATATTGTTCAAAGGGTTTATGGAAGTTCTTCATCAAGACATAGGCATTTGACTTTTTCAAAGCAATCCAATAATGTATCATGTAACTGTAGACAATTTGATTTCAAAGGAATCCTATGTAGGTATATGTTGGCTTATTTTCATTTTAAACAAGTTATCTATTTACTAAGTCAATACATTTTGATGAGATGGACAAAAAGTACCAAAGTTTGTGGAGTATTTGACAATAGTGGTCATGAAATTAATGAAAACCAAGATAAGTACTTGATAACGAGGCATGCACGACTATCCCAATTAGCTTCTATAGTAGTTGATGATGCTTACCTTACTGTTGAAGGCCCTAACATCCTCTTCAATGAATGGGAATTGGTACGTGGAAAAATTAAAGAGATGCATAGTACTCATAATGTGGTGTCCTCATCGATTGGAAAAGTAAGTAGTCAAGAGTCCAAAAGTATTAACAATCCTACACATGTGAGATTGAAAGGATGTGGGAAGAGATTACAATCTTCTAAAGAAATGGCAATTTCAAAATCTAAACTTTGTCGGGGATGTGACTTAAGGGGATAGTCACACAATAAAAGAAATTGCCCTAAATTACATGAAAGGTGATTACCCTATTTAATTTCTCTCAATCTCTCTTTCTTTTTCTTTTTTTATATAAATAAATTTATTTATTTTGTTTTTATTCTATAGATTAACAATGGCTGACTTGAACAGTGATTCAGAATTACCAAATGATGAGGATTTAACATCTCAAACTGGCATTTTTTTTTTGTGAATTAATGATGTGTGTTTGTTTTTGTAGGATTAAAATTTAATCTAACATAATCCAATTTATTTTGTAGGATCAATTATGTTGTAGCCTCCATTCTCACAAACTTGAATTAATAGTTGTGAAACTTTCGACGCCATCTTTTATTTATTTTTTTTGTTTAAATAGTTATGGAATTTTTTATGTATTTGATTTTGTATTGTGATTTACAATTTTTATTATTAAATGTTGTAGGAATTGAAATCAAGAGAAGTAGAGGTAAACAATTAGTTCAAGTTTGTGACTCAAGAGCTAAAACAAGAACGAAGAGAGGTGCTGAATTCAAAGCTCTAGTAATGTGGATGCATTGCTTCTTTTCTATGTTTCACTTCCATTTTGGCTTGTTTCTTGTACTTGAAAACTTCTAGGAGTATTGTTATTTACTATGCTGAATTTTTGCCATTTCTCTCTTGACTTGTTCTTCGTGATACTTTTTGTTCAAGTTTCATACATCGTGTGCTATTATTTTCAATATTATATGGAGATTCTTAGATTGATAAAATACAATATAAAGTGAGATTGAGATTGTCATTTAGACAAGAAAATGGTTATAGTGGAATTCCATTTTAGGAATAAGTGGAATTGTAAATGGCATGGATGTATAGGAGTGGAAACCATTGACTGACAAATATAAAAATGTTAAATATGATGCTTCAACTGTAAGGTTCTTTGACGTAGAAGAAGTTGATTAAATTATCAATATGGCTATTGTCTATTAACACTAAAATTACATTTAAATTTTTAAAACTAAAATTTTTTGAGCGCGGCCTCACTATAGCTTCTTCCATGTGGTGATGCTGTTGGCATTTTGATAATACTTTCAGTAGTGTTTTCAAATTGGAATTCAATTATCAAATATTACAATTTAGCTCAGTAACTTCACTAACTAACATTTCACTTTTATCTAAATTGCTACATATTTTTGTACAACGTATGTCATCAACCCAAAGGAATCTTCCACAATAGACACAAAATATCAAATTCTTCTATTTATCTTCCCCCTTCCTAAGCTTGTTGTACATAACTTTTAGTACCAATTATAGGTTGGACATGCTTGTGAGATGAGCAATCTCTCCTACACCCTTGGAATTATTCTCATTAAAACATATAACACAAAAACAAACCAAAATAATAAAAAATCTAAAACGAAAACTAATTGTTGCATTTTCAACTGAAACTAACAGCAATAGTATGTATGTATATGTGTATATGTATGAATGTAGGTATGGACAACATCATTGTTCTTAAAGTTAATGAATTTCAAGTGTATATATAATTTTAAAATTTCACTCAGCCATCCTGCCAAGAGCCTCGATATTTTGGCCGATGGTGCTTTCTTATGTATATAGGGAATGCACCCTAAGCCATTGGCAATCTGGCCGAGTGAAATTTCAAAAAGTATAATGCTTTATGAATTTCACTAGCCAAACTGCTAAGGCCTTCGGCCGTTTCGCCAAGGAATGCTTTCCTTTTACACAAAGGAGACATCCTCAGTCAAACTACTAAGGGATGCCTTCCCTCTACATAAAGAAGATACCCTCTACCATTTGGCCAAAGGGTGTCTTCCCCTTACACAAAGGAGGCACCCTTTCTACCAAATTGTCGAAGCCCTTGACCGTTTGGTTGAGGGGTATATTCCCTCCACACAAAGGAGGCACCCCTCGACCAAACTGTCGAGGGCCTTAGTAGTTTGGTCAAGGGGTGCATTCCCTCTTCATAAAGGAAACACTTTTGACGAACCACTCTCTTTATGATGAAAAAATTGCTCGGCCTCGCCCTATCGGGTCCCTATTCGAATGAGGTAAGAGGGATTCCCTGTTTAGCTGAGGAAAAAATCCTTGGCAAAATTACCTGGTCCCACCCTATAAGGTGTCAATCCAAATGGAGCAAGGGATTCCCCATTTAGCCAAGGAAAAAATCCTTTAACCTTGTAACTCCGAAGCACTCCACCAGAGATGGTAAAATTATTGAAGCACTTTCTTAAAGATGGAAAAATTACCCGGCCCTGCTTTGTTAGGTGTCGATCTGAATGTCTCTCCCTCACTCAGCCACTTTTCCTTTCATTCTCATCTTCCTCACGCTATTCACAATAATAGCAAATCTCACATCCATCTTCGGCATCCTTTTATTCTTATCTTCCTCAATCCACCCACAACACTAGTGCACCAAATTTAAGCAACCATCTCTGGCATCCTCATAGTCTTATCTCCTTCATGCCACTTAGGTAACCATCTAGGCAACGAGAGCACTAAATCTAGGCAACCATCTTCGGTTTCAACACCAAAGCATCCTCATATTCACCAAAACCTCACATCTATTATTTTGTAATAGATATGTCGTTTACATCTACACCTACACTATATTTCTCTTCATCTCTAAATTTTAATTTGTTCTTTTAACTAGTTGGGGTCGTATGAATCTCTAAATTTCAAATGCTTTTTTTATTAGGGTCATTGGCATGCAATAAGGATCCCCCGTCTTGGTTGGGGGACCCCTAATCCCACCCCACCTCCATAGAGGCGGGGATAAGGTACCCTATTCTCCTACGAGGTGAAGGATGAGAAGGGCCATCCTGCAGCATCCCAATCCATTACCATTCCTAAGTGGTCCCCCATAACTCTAAAGCCTGAAACAAAATCCATGTGAATTCAGCAGATGAATTCCCCTCATTGCAAAGCATGTTGGTGACACCAAATCCATGTGAATTGAAGAGATGAATCCAGTAAGTCAAAAGCACAGTGGAGACACCTATGTTGATGCAAGAGATGAACCTCCATAACTTCAAAGAACAATATGGTGGGCCTTTCATAGACAATTGAAGCATGCATATGAAACCCCATCCTTGATCGTAAACATACAAGCCTTTAAAACCCCATGGTTGATTGTAATCATATGGTAATAATGTAATTTCATGTCGAAATGATCACAGGCATAAGTCCTATATTAGGTAAGGAAACCTCCACGAGATAGGGTAGTGATGGAGGAGACCACATAATGGACCTCCCTTTGGGGGGTATGTTGGAATATGTGCAAACATAGTCACACATTGGTTTTAAAAAGTTTATAAGGTGGCTTAGGTTACTCCCAATATTAGGTTAACCTTTTGTGATAAAAATACTAGTGGTAATATGATCCCTTTTATGGTGAAAGTACACGTAATAATAAGATTAATGGTATTTTTAGAAAGGGTTTATAAGGTAGTTTGAGTTACTTCCTTAATTGGTTTAAGATTTTGTAGTGAAACCAATCCTAACTTGATAATTAAAGGGCTTTTTGATGCCATGGTTAGACCCAATATGAGTTAATTAAAAATAGCCAATTTTTTATGTAATTAAAATTTTAGGCTAAAATGTCCAAGATTCCCCTATAGCTTTAATTAAACTTTTGTCCACTTGATTTTCTCTTACACACTAACTCCATTCTCAACTTTTTCTTCATTTCTCTTTATGTTCATTCTTCTCTATTGACCCCTACAATGTCCCTTGACATTCACACCAATGCTGTCACCTAAACCATCGTCAAAGTTAGCTCCATTTTTGTTTTTATTTTTCAAAAGGTTTACTACATTAGAAACTATGAACAATAATGATTGATTTATTGATTTTGGGTAATTGTTTTTCAATAATTGAGAAGTGTTATTTGTATTTAATGTTGATAAGAACATGGGTGTTTAAATTAATGCTTGTGCATTTGAATACATGCAAGGTGTTTGATTAAATGCAAAGTATTTGAAATAATAATTGGGTTTTGAATACATGCAAATGGGTGTTTGAACATATGCAAGTGAATATTGATTTAGTGTGATGTTAATGAAAATATGGGTGGATGGGGTGGTGGGCGTGTTAAGAAGCGGTGTGTAAGGGGTTGAGTGTGGGTGTGTGGGTTTGGCTAGAGTGGGAGGCCCGTGGCCACCCAGCCTACCATCAACCCCTTGTATTGTACTTGGTGGGTGGATGATTTGGGATAGGTGAGTAGGGGATAGGGGTCAATGACTGGTCAGTGACCACCTACCCTACAACCAACAAATTGTTGAAGAAATGCAAAAAAAAAAAAAAAAGCGCAAATATAATAATATTCTCGGCTTTCGTTATCCTTATATTGAAATTAAATAAAAAAAATTAGAATTTGAATTGTATTTATAAATTTTAAATTAATTTTTTTGAAAAAAAATTAAAATTGAATGGTGAGGGTCGGTGAGAGCCAACCACCAACCACCATGCACTTAAAAGATCGGTGGATGGTGGTTGGTGGTTAGTGGGGGTCAATCATTATCCAACCTTTTTGTCTAAGAAAAATTAACAAATGGGTTGGTGGGATGTTTGTGAATATCGTACTCATACCATTACTGTTACAAAATTTATGAAATAGAGGTTTTATACAATTCATTTTTATATTGATCACAAAAATATTAAAATTTAAAACCTTAAAACCCATAAAACCACAATATCATATTAAAAAAAATGATTGATGAATAATACCCATTATAAAATGAAATCCAAATAAGCATCAAAATAATAATAAAAAAATTCAAAAGCCCTAAAGAATTGATTTTAGCATTTTTTATTGAAGAAAGATAATAAATATTATTATATCCACGATGTAAAATGATACGGATGTTTTGTTTCTAAAGATAAAAAAGTTCAATAAATTTAACTATGACTAGAAAACGCTATAAGTATTATCTAGTGCATTTATTATGAAAAGTGTAAGTAGATAAAATTATCAACTAAAGTGGTCAAAATTTTAATTCACATAAAAAATGATTAAAAATACTAAGTCGTATCTTTCGATGGCTATGGCATAAAAAACCTATAATTAAACCTTTACACTAAGTACTATGCATCATTAATAATATGATTGATGGAATTGTTAGGACTGATTGATCATCATCACTATCCTAATGATAATTAGAAAAGAAGTGAACCTTTTGGTTATCATCATCTTGGTAACACATAGATCCCAAATTTAATGAAAACCTTAAGCATCAAATGGTGTATATAACTTTGAAATTGGATCTAATTATATAACCTTAAGCAATTCTCTTAAAACTTTCAAGCTATTGAGTAGCTAGGTATCAAAAATAGCAAATTAACATTTAGAAAATAAAAATATAATAGATCCAAAGTGATATATACTGCATATAAAAAAGAAAAATTAAGAGAAAAAACTAAGGCATATGGTGTATATAACTTTGGGGATTTTAATATGAAATAACACAAAAATCCAAAGAAAAATAAAGCACCAAAAATAAATCCCTACAGTTCGACCAAAGTGGAAATGTTCACTCGACAAGTGTACACAAAATAATTGCATTCTAATTCTAAGGAAGTATTTCCCTCCAATTTTAAAGCATTTCGTCTGCAAGAGCTTAAGAAGATGATGACAAAATTATGGCGATATTGATGTCATTGCCTCCACCAATCAGAAAGTGAGCCTAAGACAATCTAGAGGCATTGGTACTCCCTAATCCATTCTACCCTATCTTTTATTTCTTCCCCTATTCCTCTCTCTCTGTTCATTCAGCTTCAAAATCTTAAATGTTTTTGAATTTTATTGAGCTTTATTTGAAAAAAATTGAGATTAGTATTTAGTTTATTATGGCTATAATGGCAAAAGAGTCGGACTTACTTCTGCTGCTTCTGCTTGGTCGGTAGTAGATTGATGAATTTTGCAGTAAATATTTTTGTACTAAGCCAATTCAAAATTCTCTACCAAATTTATTATTTTTTTTCTGGGTGTGAAGTTTACTTTTTGAATGAGTTTGTTTGGAACCTTTTGCAGTTTATCTTTGTAAACTCAAGATAGTTGATGAATTGTAAAAAACTCCGAACTTGAAGTTCGTACTTTTGAAGGAAGTATGGAAACTCTTCCCTGTGCAGTCTCGACTGGAAATAGAGTTAAAGTTGAACTGTGTTATGTTATTCTCTCCTAGTAGTTTCTGCTGGAAGTATAATCTAGACTAGTTAAAAGTATGACATTTATGTTTAGATCAATAAACATATGTGGTTATTAATGTAAGTGAATTGTATATGTATTGGGTTCCTATACAAGCAAATGAATGGTACATGTATAGTTTTTTATGAGCGTTTATGGACATGTATGTTAGATTAATTATTAATTTATAGTAAATTAGAAGTATTAGTATAAATAGGTATGTGGTGTATAATTGAACTTAACTCATCCAACTCAAATATTAATCTAAGAAGTGTTATTAGAAGAATACTCTATTATCTAAGTCATTATGAGCTTTTTAGGAGTTTCTCCACCCATTTGGATGTACATCTCCAATTTACGTATAGTTTTTGTTTAGTGTGTTTAATATCTTGTATGTAATATGTATCAAGGGCCACTCACGTTTTCAATAAAGCAGTATCAAATGGTCCATAATAAACATTAGTAAACATTGCACGACAACAAATAATTGTCAGAAATGAATATTTTTCTTATATTTTAAATATATATTCATTTGCTCGTTATTTGAGATATTAAATGGTTATTTTGCTATTTGAGAATTATTTTAAGAAAGTATTTTCTATAAATTAAAAGTATGTTGAGAATAAATAATTTTTCTAAAATGTTTCGTTCATATTTATATGTTAGTTATTCAAAATAATAATTGACATTTAGATATTATTTACTGTTAGTACGATGAAAATATTTTTTATTGGGAGGTGATGTTGGATATTTTAATTATTGGTTTGATGCACGTTATGTGTCACTTGGATATAGATATTGATTGCTTAATGAGATATATGTTGATTTTTTTTACGCGTTAAATTTGTATAGTATGTAATTCATCTCTGCTACACTTTGGGATGCTAAGGGTAGTATAACAGTTCCCCTTTCTCCATCCATCTCTTCTACATCTTAGGATGCCAAGGGAAATATGAAGGTCTCTCTCCCCTCTATGATTACGAGTTGACTTGCATACAGAGTTTTCATCGACTATGGTAATTTAATAAATAAAATATATATTTTCATTATTTTTATTTTTATTCATATTTTAAGTTATATTATGGGTTTTATAAATAATTATTTAATGGTTATTTATTCTTTTTTTAAGTTATATTTTGTGATATAATAATTGTATATTATTTTGTATGATTTAAAAGATTTTTTGTAAGAATAAGTGTTTTATTTTATATTTTTACCATTGATCGACGCAATGAGCATATCTCTCATGATTATATTTTTAAAGGCATTCTCTTAGATTCCTACTGATTCCATTGATTTTCTTCCATGATTAAATTGAATATAAAAAAATTCATATGTGATAATTTATTTATATGGAATGTAATTATATTTATTGTGGGATCTTCAGTAGCATTTGCTGTGGCTACTGGACATATTTGAACTTTATTTTCTTTACAAATTCAAAATTGGAGTTTGTTCAAGTTTTAGAAGAGATTCTGCAGAAATTTTAGTGGAAATTTTGGTGGAATTTTCAAAGACAGTACCTATTTTTCAGTTTCATGTATTTATATGTCTTTGTGTTTTATATGTGTTTATATATATATATATATATACATATTCTCATATACTTTAATCATTAATTATAACTTGTATAAGTAATTATGTAGAAATTTACAATTTTGAAATTCCTTTGCATTTGATTGCTTCTTTGAATGCCATAAAGATTTTTTTACAATATATTATGATGTCTAGTAGATAAGAATATGTTTAAGCATAGCAACTACACTGCAATGTGAACAACAAGAACTCTTGGCTTTGATCAGATTTCTGTTGATACTAAATGTCTATTTGTTACTCCCAATACATTACATTTGTAATTCCTAGGTTATTATATAATTTGATTTCCTATGCAATGGATTCTTATTAGTGTACTTTATAGCCGACATTAGCCTACATATAGAAGCTTGGAGATCCATGATGGATGCAACAAAAGAGAATGGCAATGTACCGTCACCATATTTGGTGTCACAATAATGAACCATATTGTATGATGGTCATGTGACCGTCGCCAAAGCTCTAAGGATTTGGCAATGGTCATCACGTGACTGTCATCATAAATAATAAAATATTTTTTTCTTAATAGTAATTATATTATTTTTATATGAAATTTTTTTTTGTGACCGTTCTAAAATGACCATCACCATAAATAATAAAATATTATTATTTATAATTATTATATTATTTTTATTTTAATAAAGTTTTGGTTCACTTATGCACCATTTAACTCCATAAGGCACAAGAAATATTAAAATGAAATAAAATATAAAAACATGTATATTTCATGTCAAAATGGGGACAACAATTTGCATGCCAACCCAAGGAAAAATTTGAACTTGTAACGAGAATTCTAACTCCAAAGTATACCATCAGTTATACACACACAAGCATACTTATAGTTCAAAATTTTTTAGAATATATATATATATAAATCCAAGTTTCATGGAAATTACAGAATGAATGCAGTTGTGGCAATCATTTAGGTGGATGCACTTTGGCCTATAGGCAATGTCCTAAGGATTCTATGGGTGTACGATGACGAAGGACGTTATAGCATATTCTCAATATTGCGACAAGTGACAACACTTCACTCCAACCCCACACCTTCCTCAGGAAGATTTGACTAGATTATCAAGGCCATGACAATTTATATAATGGGGGTTGGACATCGTTGGTCCTTTTCCTTTTACTCCTAACCAAAAGCGCTACATCTTGGTCACCAAGGATTACTTTAGCAAATGGGTTGAGATCGACTTGTAAGCTTTGATCAAAGATAAAGATGTTATTAAGTTCATTTGGAAAAATATTATCTCTCAGTATGATCTTCCACAAGTCTTGACTATTGATAACAGCTTTCAATTTAATCGCTCGGCCATGCCAAATTTATGAGATGAATGGAAGATCAAGTTACATTACTCTTCTCTTTGGCATTCGCAAGCCAATGGTCAGGTCAAGTCCACCAACAAGACCATTGACTCTAACATGAAAAAGCGACTCAAAGTTGCTAAGGGATAGTGGCATGAGGAAGTGCCATGATTTTTTTGGGCAAGTAGAATCACACCACACAGTACAACTAGCGAAACACCCTTCATTTTAGTGTACCGAATGAAAACAGTGACTCCAGCTAAGATTGTTGTACATTCTCTTTATACCATGCATGAGGCACAAGAAAATAATAATATTCTTTGGCGATAATTGTTATCAATTTTTTGTTCCGCTGAAAGTCTATTAATAGTGCATCACCAAACATTACAACTCCAAAATTCGTCACTGATAATTTAACAAGGAAGGTCTTGTACATTGCAAAGTCTTTCAAAACACGCAAGAGTTGAACATTAGAAAAATCGATCTAACATGGGAAGGACCATACTGAATTACCTCATTCCCCAGGCCAATGGCTTATCGACTTCAATCTATGGTTGACACAGACATCCCCCACTACTAGAGTTCAATTCATTTGCGTCGCTACTATCATTAGGTGCATTTGTCCAAATGGCAACTAGCTTGCCACCCTGCATTTTTACTTCTTTCAACTAAATGGCACTTTGCTTGCCATCTTATCATCTTTATTTTATTTCATTTTTAATAAAATAAGTCATTTCTCTATTTCTAAATCATTTTCTTACATGCCTTGCTATTTTACTTACGTACATTCCATTTAGACTGGGGGACAATAAGGCTACCACCCAACTTCTAAAAGACTCTAGCATAATTAATAATTAAACCAAACTGTTTATGAATTAAATCAGTTAAATGGGTTTAAGGTTACTCTGACCAAGTTGAGTGATTTGGGCATAGGTATTTGTCCTTACATAGCAACGTATGGAGCCGTTCAAGCCATATATAAAGGATCAACTCCATCATCAATCTACATGCAAAGCTAAACATCCAAGCCATGCATGATGGATCAGCTCTTATCGTTTCAACCTTTAAAGAGCTTCACGAGACATAAACGACTTAGTCAGTCCTAAACTAAGCAACTTTGCTTAGCTCCACTGAAGAAAGCCAATACTTGGACTAGTTATTGGGTTAGCAACTAATAATTATGAAAGTGGACAAGCATTTGGAGTTAGTTACAATAACTAAAGTGGAAGAAAAATGAAGTAAAAGTCATCCAGCTTGGACTTCATTAATTAAACCCCAACTGGGGCGGGCATTACAAAAAGACGGCTATAACTGCTAAAGTTAAAAAAATGTAAAAAGTACAAATAAAATTAAAGCCTTAGTCGACTTGATTTTTATCAATCTTATCAACAGCTGCATTCACCTCCTCAGCATCCACCTTAGTGTAGCTTGATCTGACCACTTTACTACAAATGAGGTTATGGCCTTCTTAAAGGAGTCGGTCGATTAGTCAATCTCCTAAGCTATCTCCGTGGGCTCTTTTTACTGGCCGCCAAGCTAGGTCTCCTTCACTTAGTTGTGCCTTACTCAGCCCTACACTTAGGCTCCTGGGTTTGCCAATGGATATACAATCACTGAGCCATTATGCTCAGCACTTCGTTGTTCTCAATGATTAGGGAGCTAAGTATATAAGATAAATTCACACCAAATTAGGTCTCATGGGCTTAAGGTGTTAGGCTCCTAAAACTCAAAAAGATTGGCCTAGTGGATTCTAACCAAATGGTTTGATTTTGACACTTACATTTTAGTTCAGCTCATACTTCAATTTGGGGACATGGATTGGACTCCTTGCACTTGGTTCATACATAACTTGAAAATAGCACGACCAAATAAGGAAAGTAAAATCCCTCATTAATGCACCAGATGCACTTTCTATATCAAGAATTATCAAATTTGAAACTTTCCCACATTTCATGATGGCTAGGGTTTTTTACTTTTTCAATAAGACAAACAGTAAACCTAACTCTATAAATAAGGCACACTCCAACATGCAAAGGTAAACACATTCTGTAACACCTCCTAACCAAATCTCACAAGCCCAATCTAAGAGATGCTACTAATAATGCAAATGTCGTAAAAATAAGACCAATTTTGTTCCCTCTTTACTTCGGATCCACACTAATTATTAATAAAAATAAATACGTAAATATAATTACATGAACTTTAAAATTTACATAATAATAATGATAATTTTTTTTTCAAAATCATAACCCACATGTAAAGAGAGCTTATAAAAATATTTTGATCTTATAAACTTATTAAATAGAATAAATAAATTTAAAACATAGCATAAGGGAAGCAAAACATCTTAATTAACTAACTAGGATTATGCAGATTATCATAACTAAACACCACCTCGTAGATTCCCTAAGTCCACATTTCACTTAAGTAGTTTCAGAGTCATTACCTACACACATAAGTAAATAAGAGTGAGTGACAAAATCACTCAACAAATTCCACAATGCACACCTACACAATATGGAATGCATATGCTCATGCGTGAATCAATTCATACTTGTTTACTTTCATATAATTCTTGCATAGTTCAATCCAAATCTTCTTTATTTAGTTTAAAACCAAAAATCAACCTTTGTAGGACTTCCATACACATATACTTGAGAGCTATTACCCATCAGTAATCCATATAAACATTCTCTGAATAGCTTAGCAGCATATCCCAAGAGATATTAAGTCACAAAGAGGCATATATGCATAAGTGGGGCAAAATGGACAACTTGCATCCTAGTTATGCAAGCATAAATTGATGTCAATAACTCCGGCCAAAGAGCATTAGTCAAACCCTCATTGTGATCCTCAATAAATCCTCCCACATACACAAATCCATCTACATGTGCCTACATAAACCTTACAAACTTGATCCGATTCAAAATTAACCAAGTCTTCTCTTATGCAGTTCCATACATACAAAAGCCTCATACCAAACTTGTCAAACATTTGCTTACAAGATGTTTTTTTTTTAAACATACTTTCCTTTTCAAACAAATCTTAAAAGATGTGCATTGCCTATAAAGCCATAATTTATATTCATACTTGAAATGCACATGCTTATGCTGATATACTTGTGGACATGTAAACTTTGTTTCATAACTAATAAACCAAAGTGCACTTACTTATAGAATTCCATCATATCTAAAACATATATTTCATGGCAAATTATCACCACAAATTCCCATAAAAGTTTTGGCTACCTTTAATCACAAATATTAAATTTCATGTCATGTGTATATCACATATTTCCATATAATTCCATAAATTCCAGCAACTTATTTTACAGAAAAGTTCATGCATAACATACATATTAAAATTTCAGCAACCTAATTTGCAGAAAAATTCATATCTAACATACAAACTAAAATTTCAGCAATCTAGTTTGCAGAAAATTCACATGTGTTATGCATATTAAATTTCCAGCAACAATCAACATCGTATTCGGGTAATTTAACAAACATATAATATATATAATATGCATAAAAACACACGGCTATCATTCCCTTAGATATTCAACATCAATAATCTTAATATTTAGATATCAAATCATGCCAACATAGATCCCAAATAATTTTTCAGCAAGGTAATACTTATGAAAATACTAAATTACCACATGAAATAATAAATAATTGTGCAGAATTTATTCTAGTAATAATAATTCCAGCATACAATATAAACATACTTACTTTGTTAGATCACATATAGTATGGTACCAAAATTTTCAACAAGTATTACATAATCTAGAACACAATTATGACATGATTTTAAAGTGATAACATATATATATATATATATATATATATATATATAATTATTTAGAAAATTTTCAACAACACATTATAAATTCAAGTTTAATTATTACATAAATATTTGATGAATTACCAAAGCTAATATGCTCAGAATTTTTCAGCAAAAAAATCCCTTTATAAATTGAATTAAAACAATCTTAGGAAAATTATTGTTCAATGTTAATCTAATTGAAACTAATCAAATCAATTCAATAACAAACATAATTGGCCATGATTTAATGATAACATGAAAAGAAAAATTCACTCTTGATATAAACATAGGGATCCGCCATAAAGGGAATTAGGGTTCAATGTATAATTTTGTAAAAATCAAAACTTTCAATGTAAATCTTTTTAATTTTCGACAATATCATGAAACCCTTACATAGATCAAAATTTCTAGCGCACACATGCAATTCATGCTAACATGCATGAATCTTCAATTCAATCCATAGAAATTGTTAGAGAAGAAGAAAAAATAAAAAAAAATAATTAAAAACAAACAACAAATAATTGTGAAACTTATCTTAAATCTTCAAAAACCCTTGAAAAATCCTTGCTTGAACACACAGAATTTTCTTTCTATTTTAGTCTATGATTTTCATCTCCAAAAGGGGAAGAGAAAGTAGAAAAAATTTTCTCCTTGTTGTCTCTTAATTTACAGACAAAAACCTAATCAAAACTAATGTCTTAGTCAAATTAGGAATCCTAGTTTTTTGCTCTTACTTTCCTTTTTCAAATGAGAAAACTATCAAAACACATAATTATCAAATAATACCAACTAAAAATAAGAATTCAAATAACAAAATACACACATTAATGGGCGGCAACTACATAGTCATACACATACATGCATATAACACACACATGCATTAACATGTGCAGCGCACACACATGTGCACACCCATATACACATACACACATATGCACGACCACATGGTCTAATCCCAAACCCTTAAGGTCTCATCGGTCCTCCTATCCAAGCTGGGTCTGGGTTTGATCTTGATTAAAGTTGACTTTTTGAAAATGAAAACATCTAAAAATAGAAACTTCTGCTATAAGCATTCAAACATCACAACAAGTACATAACAAGTAATTTCTTTTAAGGCAGTTAATACACATTTACAAAACCCAAATACTTCAGCCTTCTTTTCTATCGATTCCTCAATTTAGAGACTAATTTGATTGTTGGAGATTCTTTGGCTAGTACTACACTAGTGTCCCAAAACTTCATGGTTCTCTTTTCTTAATAAATTCAAGTAATCCATGATGGAGATTGACAATTTGTGGCAAAATAATTTTCTACATAGACATTATTTTATGTACAGGAATGATGTACTCAGCGAAATCTCTCAATACATCCTATGCTATCATTAATTATTTAACCTTAGTAATAAAATAAGGGCAGGCCCACTTCGATTAATTGTCATTTTTTATTCTTATTGTCCTGGGCATTAAAACAAAGAGGGCCCACCTTTTCTATTAATTTTTTTTTTCCAATTGCCCTCTTCTTCCACTAGATCTTCTTCCTCAGATCCAACCATCCCTTGTTCATTTGTTTGTTGTTTTTACATCCGCTCTTCTTCCTTTCTCACACGATCCAAATCAGCATTCTTCTTCACCTATGTTTTTTTTTCTGCTCTTCTTTCCTTCGCGCACAAACCAGCAAGCTCAAGAGCTCAGGAATCTCAAAGTCATGATTTTCTTTTCGATCTTCCATTATCAACTCATAAGCTCAGGGACCAAGTTTGCAAAGCAACAATAAGTTTACAATGTAATATGAGGTTAATTTACATGTCCTACTTGCATATGTTTCTGAAACTATTCATCAAGAAATTCCATACAAAAAATGACTTCTTTTTTTTTTAATGGAAATATAGAAGGATTTAATTTTATTTGTTTTTCATTTTTATCTTATGTTATTGGAATCCAAATTACAATTGGTGTAGAAAGAAGGCATCAATACAAAAAAAATCTACATAAAAAAGCCTATTGTGTGTGAATGAAGGCATCCCTTGGTCAAACGGCTGAGGTCCTCGATAATTTGACCATGCGATGCCTATTATGTGCATTCCTTGGCCAAACTGCTAAAGGCCTTGGCCATTTGGCCTTGGGATGCCTATTATGTGCATCCCTTGACCAAACCATTGTAGGCCTCGGCCAAACCACTGAAGGCCTTGACTGTTTGGCCGTGGGATGCCTATTATGTGCATCCCTCAACCAAATCGTCATAGGCCTCAGCCAAACAGTTGAAGGCCTCAACTATTTGGTTTAAGGATGCCTATTCTGCATCCCTCGACAATTTGGCCATGGAAAATTCTAGAATTATGTTTACACTTGAAATTCATAATTTTTAAGTACAATGATGTGTCCCAATTTTTCCTCCAATAAAAAAAAGGTATTCTCTTTGATTTTTAATTGCATTCTAGTTTTAAAAATCTGTGTTTATGGATATGTATAGAATTTTTTTCTCTAAATTATGTGTGTATTCTCTTTTTTTATTAATAGAAATATGTATGTTAGCTCTTCAAGTGAGATTTTCATTTTACAAGTTTCTGAGGAAAAAAAACCCTAATTTTGTATGGAATTTTAATCAATTGAAAAAGCATTTAATTTCTACAATGCATAGCATGGGAGTGTGGATTTAGTGTAAGGATGAGCAATAGAAAGAAGAATAAGAAAACAAATAAACTCATATGGAAACAGTTTGTTTGCTTTAAGGAAAAAAAATAACTCTTTGCAAAGAAAGTTGAAAGATCTCATCCCACAAACATGTGAAAGAAATCAGGGAGTAGTTCAATGAGGTTGGAAGGCGAAGATAACATTGGTAAAGAAACAAACAGGTCCGAATAAGGTAGTTAGTAAGTTTGTAGAGGAGCATAATCATAATCTTACCATTCCTATAAATGTACATTTACTAAGGTCACATAGGAGCGTTTCAATTGCAAAAAAATCATTAAATCAACAACTCTCGTCTGGAAACATACAACAATGCCAACAAATTCGAATCATAGAGATTGAAGCTGGTAGTCCACAAAATATTAGTTGCACTGAAAGAGATTTTAGGAATTTTGAACAAATGATTATAAAAGAGGAAAAGGAGTTTGATGTAAACAACTTGGTAAAAAATTTTTCTTTTGAGAAAGAAAAAATACTTTATTTTTTAATGACTTTGAGCTTGATGAAGACAATAGGCTTGTAATATGCTTTTGGGTAGATCCTATTAGAAGGAGAGCATACAATTCTTTTGGTGATGTTGTAGTGTTTAATATAACATATAACACAAACAAGTATAGTATAATTTTTTCTCCACTTACAGGAGTAAATCATCACAATCAAACCATTATTTTTCGATGTGTCTTTCTAAGTGATAAAAAAATAGAATCTTTTATTTGGTTATTTAATAAGTTACTGGATGCTATATTAAAAGGTGCACCTCAAGTGATTATTACTGATCAAGATCTCACAATGACGAAGGCTATAGCTCATGTTTTTCCATGTTCATTGTTATTGTATGTAGCACATTTTGAGCAAGTTTTCTATAAAATTTGACTCGGTGGTGTACCGAGACAATTACCATTAATTCAAAGATGTTATATTTAACTCTGAGACATCTAAAGAATTTGAAGCATGTTGGTTAAATTTGATAAGTAAAACTAAATTGGAAGACAATGACAGGTTGGGTGAACTGTATGCAATTCGCGAGAAATGGACTCCTGCATATGTCAATAAGTTTTTTAGTACTGGAATGTCAAGTAGTTAAAGAGCAAAAAATTCATATTTATTTTTCAAGAAATACATTTTCAGTAAAAATTCATTGATGAGTTTTATTAACCGTTTTTATAGAATTCTTAGTCGTCAGCGACATGAAGAATTAATTGCAGATTATGTTGATCTTAATGAGAAACCAAAGCTAAAATCTTTATGGGCTATGGAAAAACAAATGATGAAAATATACATAAAGAGGAATTTCATACTTTTCCAAAAGGATGTATTTAAAAGTATTGCTTATACCATAAATAACACATATGAGGACGATGAGACTATTCCTTATAGGGTAGAAATGCCTAATGAGCAAGGTACAACATTTAGAAAGGTTCATTTTAACAAGCAATCAGAAGTTGTTTCTTGCAGCTGTAGACAATTTTAATTCAAGGGAATCCCATGTAGGTATATGTTGGTATTTTTTCATTTCAAATGAGTCACACATCTACCAAGTCAATATATTTTGATAAGGTGGAAAAAAGATGCCAAAATTGGAGAGTCAAATAACTATAACTAAGAAATGAATGATCCAAATAGCATGTCATTGATGACAAGACATGTAAGTCTATCCCATTTAGCTTCTGCTATAATTGATGGTGCATGTCTCACTACTAAAGGCTATAGTCTCCTTTTCAATGAGTTGAAAGTGATACATGAAAATTTTAAGAAAATTCTTAGAAGTATGAATGTTATGCTGCAATCAATTAGCACAAGTAATAAATAGCCTTTAAGTATTAGCAATCCTTTATATGTGAGATCAAAAGGATGTGGAAAAATAATTAAATTGGAAAAAAGATTGCAATTTCGAAAATAAGAGTTTGTCGAGGATGTGGACTTCGAGGGCAAGCACACGATAAAAGAAATTGTCCTAAGTTGAATAAAAGGTAATTTAATAAATTTATTTACATTAGTATTTGAAAACTTATTTTATTTTATAAATAAATTTGAAATTTGATTGGTTCTTTTATTGGTCTACTCACAACAGTATTGGTTTAGAATCATCAATTGACGATGAATTAGCATCTTAAGTAGGTAATTGTCTTAATATGAGTGTAAATATATTATAATACATGACATTTGTTTAATTATTATAATTCTCTTTATTTGTAGAATCAACTTTCATTGACTAAGTAGGAAGATGTTGCTGATTTGTTTGCAGTCTATAGAATTTATACCTCCATTTTGTTTTATGGTTCATTACTTCATGTTCTCTTCAAAATGATGGTGTTGGTTCCTTTAGGTTTTGGACTGGAGAGAATCATGAGATTTGTCCTTTTTTGATAAATATATGAGAGCATTTATGTAATAAATTTGAACCTTGTGTTTTATGTAATAAATTATAACTTCTTCTTTTTTATGTAATGAATTAAATAAAAGTATGCTTGATAAATACAAGTCATAGCAATTAATAATAACAAAAAAATACATAAATTAATATTATTAATAAAAAAATAAATAAAATTAACAAAAAAAAACATAAATAAGAGCAATCAGCAATCTAGTCGAGTGAAATTCTATAGAGTATAGCTTGCTGAATTTTACTCTGCCAGATGGGCAAAGGACGCCTTCCTTCTTCACAGAGGAGGCACCTTTGGCCAAATGGGCAAAAGATGTCTCTTTTCTTCACAGAGGAACCACCCTCGGCCAAATGGTCGATGCCTTGACCAATTCGGCCAAATGGTTGAGTGATGCCTCTCCTCTTCACAGCCCTCGCCCAAATCTTCAATTATTTTTTTTCTAACAACCCTAATATACACAATTTTTTCTTAAATAAATTACAATTCAGAAATTTGAAATAAAAGGTGAAATTTTTTCTTAACTAAGTTACAATTTGTCAATCCCCAATTAAATTTTTTTCTTATTTTGTTTGGTTCGTGTTTGGCCAAGGGAATAAGTAGAATGTAGATCATCTGCTCCCTAGTTTGTGCGCGGGAGAGAGGAAGGAGGAAGAATTGGATTCGGTTCGTGTGAGAAGGGATGATGGAAAAAAAAACACAAAAAGAAAAAGAATGCGGATCTAGTTCGTGCGAGAAGGCAAGAAGAGCAGGTGTAAAACTGACTTTGCTCAGTACATCATTCCTAATTATATGTATGTATATATATAGGAATGATGTACTGAGCAAAGTGGCTCAGTATATCCTATGTAATCGTTAATTGTTTAACGTGGGAATTAAAACAAAGTCGAGATCACTTTGATTAATTGTCATTTTTTATTCTTATTTCCCTGGGTGTATAAATAAGGGCGGGTCCACTTTTTTTCTGTCATGTCTTTTTTCTTATTGGCCTTTTCTTCCCCCAAATCCATCCATCCCTAGTTCATTTGTTTGTCATTTTTACATCTGCTCTTCTTCCCTTCTGTCACTATCTAAATATGCGTTCTTCTTCTTCCTGTGTTTTTTTTTTCCATCGTCCCTTCTTGCATGAACTAAATCCAATTTTTCATTCTTCCTCTCTACTGTGCACAAACCAGGGAGCAGATCTGCATTCTTCTTCTTCCCTCGGCCAAACACGAACCCAACAAAATAAGAAACAATTATCGTCAAGGATTGACAAACTGTAATTTAGTTAAGAAAAAATGTCATCTTTTATTTCAAATTTATGAATTATAATTTAGCTAAGAAAAAATTGTGTATATTAGGGTCGTTAGAAAAAAATAATTGAAAATTTGGCCAAGGGTGCTTCCCTTATGAAGAGGAGAGGCATCCCTTCGCTGTTTAGCTGAGGGTGCCTTCATTGTGAAGAGGAAAGACATCCCTTAGCCATTTCGTCAAGGGCGCATCCTCTATGAAGAGGGAAGACATCCTTTGGCTATTTGATCGAGGGTGCTTCCCCTGTGAAGAGGAGAGGCATACCTTGCCCATTTGGCCGAGTGAAATTCTAGCAAGTTATACTTTCTAGAATTTCACTCGGCCAGATTGCCAAAGGCCTTAGCTATTTGGCTGAGGGTTTTTATTTATATATTTTTTTAATAATATTATTTATTTATGTTTTTATTATTATTGTTAATGGATGTATTTATCAAGCATAATTTTATCTAATTCATTATATATATATATAACTAATTGATTACATAAAAAACTAACTTCAAATTCATTACATAAATGCTCTCATACATTTATCCAAAAAGAATAGATCCCATGATTCTCTCCAGTCCAGAAACAAAGAAACCAATGCCATGATATTGAAGAGAACATGAAGCAGTAAACCATGAAACAAAATGGAGGTATAAATCCTGTAGACTACAAATATATCAGCAACATCTTCCTATTTAGTTTATGAAAGTTGATCCTACAAATAAAAAGAATTATAATAATTAAACAAAGTCATGTATTATACTATATTTACACTCATATGAAGACAATTACCATACAGTTCACCTAGTCCGTCATTGTCTTGCAATTTAGTTTTAGTTATCAAGTCTAGTTAACATACTTCAAATTCTTCAACTGTCTCAGAGTTAAATATAATATTTTTTAATGAATGACAATTGTCTCGGTGCACTACCAAATCAATTTTTATAGAAAACTTGTTCAAAATGTGTCATATACAATAACAATTAACCAAGTTGTTTGCATCAAACTCCCTTTCCTCTTTTACAATTTTTTGTTCAAAATTCCTAAAGTCCCTTTCAGTGCAACAAATATTTTATGGACCACCAGCTTCAATCTCCATTATTCAAATTTGTTGGTGTGTTGGTATATTTGTAAACGAGAGTTGTTGATTTAAATTTTTTTTTTACAACTGAAACACTCCTATATGACCTTAGTAAATGTACCTTTGTAGGACTGGTAAGATTATGATTATGATCCTCTATAAACTTACTAAGTACCGAATTCAGACTTATTTGTCGCTTCACCAATGTTATCTTCGCCTTACTACCTAATCAGACTACTCCTTGATTCCTTTCACATATCCGTGGAATGAGATCTTTTAACTTTCTTTGGTAAGAGTCATCTATTTTTCCTTTCTTAGAGCAAATAAACTGTTTTCATATTAATTCATTTGTTTCCTTATTCTTTATTTTATTGCTCATCCTTACACTAAATTCACACTCCCGTACATATGCATTGTAGAAATTAAAAACTTCTTCAATTGATTGAAATTTGATACAAATTTTGAGTTTTTTTTCCACCAAAATTTGTGGAGTAAAAATCCCACTTGAAGAGTTAACAAACATATTTCTGTTAATAAAAAAGAAAATACACACATAATTTAGAAACAAAAAAATCTTTCCATACTCATAAACATAAATTTTAAAAATCAGCATGCAATTAAAAATCAAGAGAATACATTTTTTTTTGTTGGAGTAAAAATTGGGACAACTTCATTATACTTAAAAATTACGAATTTCAAGTGTAAATATAATTATGAAATTTCCTTCTGCTGTTTGGCCAAGGGATGCACATAATATGCATCCCTTTGCCAAACTGCCGAGGGTCTCATCTGTTTTGCCGGGGATGCACACAATAGGTATCCCTTGGCCAAATAGTTAAGGGCCTTGACAGTTTGGCCGATGACACACAATAGGCATCCCTCGGTGAAACAACCGAGGGCCTCGTGCGGTTTGGCCAAAGGGATGCCTTCATTCACACACAATAGGCATTTTTGTATAGAATTTTTATACTGATGCCTTCCATCTACACCAATTGTAATCTGGATTGTAATAACAGAAGATAAAAACGAAAAATAAATAAAATAAAATCCTTCTATATTTCCATTAAAAATAAATACAAACGTCATTTTTTTGCATAGAATTTTTTGATAACAGTTTCGGAAACATATGCAAACAAGACCTGTAAACCTTATATTACACTGTAAAGTAAAACCTGTTGTTGCTTTGCAACTTGGTCCCTGAGCTTATGACTTGATAATGGAAGATTGGAAAAAATTATGACTTCGTGATTCCTGAGCTTGCTGGTTATTGCACGAAGGAAGAAAGAGCGGAAAAGGGAAAAAAAAACCATAGGAAAAGAAAAACATGGATCTAGTTCGTGCGAGAAGAGAAGAAGAGTGGGTATAAAAATAATGAACAAATAAACTAGGGATAAATGCCTCTGATTGGATCTAGGAGAAGAAGAGGGCAATAAAAAAAAAAAAGACAGAAAAAGTGAGCTTGCCTTTGTTTTAATGCTCAGGACAACAATAATAAAAAATGATAATCAATCAAAGTGGACCCACCCTTATTTTAACATCCGCAACAGACAATTAACGTTGCATATGATGTATTCGCTCGTTATATCATTCATTCTTGTATATATATATATACAAAATATATATATATGAAAAAAGGTAAAGAAAAGTAAAGAAAAACTGAAACTAGACGTTAAATAATTTAATCCCTAAATTTATATTGTCTTTATTTTCCTAAAAGATTGAATTAAATATTTATTTTTTAGTTAAACCTAATGTCAAATAATTATTAGCTAAACATTAACTGAGATGAGAGAAAATAAGAATTGACTAACAGAAGGTTCTAGCATACTAATATAAAAAATGAGATATATATTAGTGTAATTATCCAAAATATAAAGGTTTTTTTTTTAAAAAAAAAAAGCAAAATAAAAGGTGCTAATATAATTTTCATAAATATATATTAATATAAAAGTGTTTTTACCAAATAACACGGCCTCCTGTAATTATTTTAACCAGGTAAAAACCTGGTTCAAAGACTCTTAAAAATTATTGTATTTGAATTTAATTATCTTTAGTTGATAATTTTAATAAAAAGAAAAATAGATATTTTTTTCCCTTACAATTTTAACGAAAGGGTAAATTAATAAAGCAATTAAAATAAAACAAATAATATACCTGTGCTTCCGTCTCCACTCTTTATTCTAAACCTAATATTTTCATCGCTGGAAAAATCTGAGCAGTGCATTGCCGGAGATTCTAATAGAACATGCCGTAACAATGACACCAAGAAAACTTTGCCATGGTCGACTTCCCCAAATCCCTATCTCCAAAGCTAGTTCTGAAGCTCCTCAAAGCACAGAAGAATCCTCACTCCGCTCTTGCTCTCTTCGACTCGGCTACTCGCCACCCTGGTTACACCCATTCATCCACCGTTTTCCACCACATTCTCCGTCGACTCGTTGTCGTCGACTCCAAGCTCGTCTGTCATGTGGGTCGCGTTGTCGAGCTCATTCGCTCTCAGAAATGCAAGTGTGAGGAAGATGTTGCATTGACGGTGATCAAGGCCTATGCGAAAAACTCAATGCCTGATCAAGCGCTCGATGTGTTTCAACGGATGGAAGAGATTTTTGGGTGTTCGCCGGGTATAAGGTCGTACAATTCTCTGCTCAATGCTTTTGTTGAGTCGAACCTGTGGGACCGAGCCGAGTCGTTTTTCGCGTATTTTGAGACAATGGGTGTCTCGCCAAATTTGCAGACTTATAATATTCTGATCAAAATTTTGTGTAAGAAAAAACAGTTTGAGAAGGCTAGGAGGTTGCTGAAATGGATGTGGGACGAAGGTTTTAAACCTGATGTGTTTAGTTATGGTACTTTGATTAATGCGCTTGGGAAGAGTGGGAACTTGGTTGGTGCTTTGGAGTTGTTCGACGAAATGCCTAAAAGAGGTGTAAACCCTGATGTGACGTGTTATAATATTTTGATTAATGGGTTTTTTAGGATAGGTGATTTCAAGAAGGTCAATGAGATTTGGGATAGGTTGTCAAAAGAGTCCTTGGTATATCCAAATGTTGTTACTTATAATGTTATGATTAATGGCTTCTGCAAATGTGGGAAATTCAATGAGAGTTTTGAAATTTGGAATAGGATGAAGAGGAACGAGAGAGAGCAGGATATATGTACCTATAGTTCCTTGATTCATGGGTTGTGTGAGGCAGGGAATGTCGGCCAGGCTGAGAGAGTTTACAAAGAGATGATTGAGAGTGGGGTAATGCCTGATGTCATTTCATATAATGCAATGCTTCACGGATTTTGTCAAGCGGGAAAGGTTAGGGAGTTCTTGGAGTTGTGGGAGGTGATGGGAAAGGCTGAATGTCGAAATATTATAAGTTATAACATATTACTCAAAGGGTTATTTCAAAATGGAAAGGTGGATGAAGCTATTTCTATCAATGAGCACTTGTTTGAGAATGGATTTGTTGCAGAATCCACGACTTATGGAGTACTAATTGATGGATTTTGCAAGAATGGATACCTGAATAAGGCTATATGCATATTTAAGGAGGCAGAATGTCGAAAAGCTGATCTGGATATCTGTGCATTTTCCTCAATGATCAACGGGTTTTGCAAAGAAGGGAGATTATATGAAGCATCCACAATAGTTTGTCAAATGGAAAAGCGTGGCCATGTACTGAATTCTCATGTTTTGAATTCATTAATTGAAGGGTTTATACGAGCTTCTAAACTTAAAGACGCAATCTGCCTTTTTCAGGAAATGAGCGTTCAAGGCAGGTCTCTTACAGTTGTCTCCTACAATACTCTCATCAATGGTTTGTGCAGAGTAGAAAACTACAATGATGCATATAAATTTTTGAGGGAAATGCTGGAGAAAGGGTGGAAGCCAGATATGATCACATATAGCTTACTAATAAAGGGCCTTTGTCAAAGCAAGAAGATTGACATGGCCCTCAACTTGTGGCAACAAGTTCTCGACAAGGGTTTTAATCCAGATGTGACTATGCACAACATTATGATTCATGGGCTTTGCTCTGCTGGCAAAATGGACGACGCTCTGCAGCTCTGTTTTCGGATGAGGGAGTTGGACTGTGTTCCAAATCTTGTGTCCCATAACACTCTGATGGACGGCTTTTTCAAAGCCAGAGACTGTGATAAGGCATCAGAGATATGGGCCCGCATTTTAAAAACCGGACTACAGCCAGACATCATTTCATATAATATTACTCTCAAGGGGCTTTGTTCATGCAGTAGATTGTCAGATGCCATTGGGTATTTGGATGACGCTTTAGGTCGAGGAATTATTCCGACTGCCATAACATGGAACATACTTGTTAGAGCGGTATTCAACAGTGGCGGAAGGACATAGTCATAATCTTTTTTTCGGATTATTAAGATCGTAAGTTTATCTCCTGTTGGCATCTTTTAATTTTTTAAAACTTTCTTTTGTTTTATATTATCAGCTAAACTTGTTGCATCTAGAGTACATTTTTGTTTTGTATCTAGAGTAAATTTTTGTTACAAAGCAAAGTTTACTGATGATCGTAACAGTCCTTAATGTCTCTTCAAGCTTTTGTCAGGAGCATGATACTTTAGAACTTTGCACCATGCTTGTAGAGCTGTTGCACTTCATTTATGGCTAGTATAGATGCTTGGATAACTTGTGTCAGTGTGAGTTTAATTGTTGATATCTGCCACATTAGAAAACTACTGAAGAAGCACATGGCTCGCATCTCCATAGAAAGAACTGCTGTTAAAGTGCTGACATCGTACAACTATCTCATGGAACTATTGAATATGCACATGGATTATATCTTCAATTCCCCATAGGAAGAGTTTCTTTACTTCTTAAAATAATGTAAGGTATTAACGAGTGTCCTGAAAGTTGTTGGCATTTAAACTCTACCTCTGTTTTTTGTTTTTCGTTCTTTTCTCATGAAAAAAATGTTTTTTTTATAAATGCAGATTAGATTCCACAGTTTTATGTATTCTGGACAAGTCTCTAAGTTATTTATTTGGCGAAGCAGTGAGTCATCCAGAATCAAGACCATTGAACTTGTACCAATTTCTAGTCTATATAGCCAATCGCTTCTCATTTTTTGTGATTTACATTTTGTTGCATGGTATTGGGTTATTAGAACCTACATATTATCATTTTAAAAACATTGGTTACGAATTGAAAAGCCAAACATGTTTAGGGTTCTGATTGCAATCTGGTTAAATTTTTTCTCCATTGAGATTAGTGTTCAGTCTCCTGAAGAAAGGGATCAATTTTTTTGTACAGAAAGAAATATGTGAGTTGGCAGATCATAAATAAGAAAGAATGTATCAATGGGTAGTGGTTCTCCCTTAGAGGACACTCCTGGCAGTAAATGTAATTGACAATATGCAATCCGTCCCTTGGCCTTCCAACCTGAGTTTTATATTGCCTCTGGTAAACCCCAAGTGGGAATAATCTTCTAGACCTTTGGTTGATTTTTATGATTCAAAAGTGTCATTCTTTTGCTTAGTTCGTATGCACTTTTTGCAGATTTTACGTATATGTCTTATAACTTGTGCTTGTCTAGACAAGTGGATACAACATACAACAATGTGGGTATCCAGTTTCTAGTACTATAATGATTTGAGAGCTTTAGCTAAATATTCATGTATTGGTGTGGTAATAATAGTGAAGAAAAGTCCATAAAGCATCAGAGCATTAGTATGGTAACGAAGTTACATATTTGGTGATTGAAGTAATATCACCAAGATGAGCTGTTGTTGATGCAAAAGCAAAACAGCCTGATGTATCAGTCCCAAGTCATTAGATTTCACTTGGGACTATTGTATCAGGCTATATTCATTAAAGTTAGGGTTAGATGTTTAACACAAATAAGTTCATTTCTTATGGGAAACTACGGATGTCATTTTTTCATATTCTTCCATCTTACTGTGTTTCTTTGATCTCTGATAACGTTGTTTGCTCAGATCAAAACCACTAAAACTACCCCCAAGAACTTTTCACCATTCAGATGAAGAAGAGATGAAAGAATCAGCAATGCCAATGATTAGCAGGCCAATTACTACAAAGTAAGTGTTTTCTTCTTCTTTTGCCAAGAACTTTTTTTTTTTTTATAACTTTAGGTGTCCTCGACCTCAGGTTCTTACAGAATAACCTTTTCATTTCAGTCTTTTTCAATTTGATATTTTAACTCTTCTAACTTGTTTTCAATCCACTCAATATCAAATTTGTTTTGCTCTTAGAGTTTTGTGAAAGGCCTTAATATGGCCGTCTATATTCTCCATTGTCTGCTAATCAAGAAAATGAATAAATGTGTGTCATGATGTGTAACCTCTCCAAGTTTGACAAACTCAGCAATGGCTTTCTCTGCAAATTTGATGAAGCATGGCAGCTTAAATAAGTGAGTTGCATTTTTTAGCTTGGTGGTGCGCTAATTACAAACTCTTGCTTGGTGGTAGTGCCTTTGGGCGGAATGATTAGACTTGGAGAGGCAGAGGGTTGGGAATGCTTTTGTGCCGAATGAGAGCGTCAAAAGAACTTCCACATGATATCATATAAGAAGAGACAGCCTAATAAAAATGACTATGAGCATCTCCATAGCCATTTGTAATGTTTAAATTAAAAAAAAAAAAAAAAAAAAGAAAAAACAGAAAGGGAAGAAGAAGAAGAAGAAAGTTTCATTTTATGTACAGTTTGAGGTATTTTATCCAATCTTACATATATGTGCTTGTTATGTTCTGTTTTATTTTATTTTTTTCGATTTTATATTAAACTTGTACTCGCTAAGCTGTAACTATCGAATGAATTGGCTGCAGTTGATAATGTTTATTGATTTTGGGTTTTCTCTTATAAATGGGAGAAGTACAAATTACCGTTCAATAACTCTCACTTGTCTAAATTTCCGTCTTGCTCTTTTGTTTTGTTCTTTTTATTTATTTTTTATTTTTTTTTATCAGTATTAGGTGAAATTGACCGACTAGTATTTCAAGCAAATTAATTTTTTTCATAAGCAAAATAGATCAATATTTTGATATTTGTCAATTTTGAATAAAAATATTTTCTAATTTAATTATATTTTAACTATGTAAGCAAGATAGTAGTTGGTAAATCTCACCACTTCAAAAAAAAATGGATGAGAGGCTTACCAATTTATCAATCTCACTTGTTTGAAAGGGATAATAATTTGATGTTCTAGTGAAGTTTATGAATAATTTTTTTTTTTTTTTGGTAAATAAGTTTTTGAATAAATTGATTAAAAAAATGAACTCTAATTTGCAATCGTAAACACTAATTATAAAGGGGCCAATTTGACATTATACCAAAATGAAAATTACACTCAAACTCTGTCTTATGCTTTATTAATCAAGTATAATAGGTGTCTTTTGAGATTTATCCTTTGTGTTATGGTTTTCTTGGTAAACCATAAATTTTGCCAAATCTATTAGGAATAGTTACCTAAAACAAAGTCTAGTGGGAATAGTTTTCTTAATTTTTAGCTGAAATAGGAATAGTTTTCCTAGTTGATGACAAATAGGATTCACTCTTACACTCTTATCATAAATACTCAACCTCCAGAATTAATACTCCCTTCGACATCCATAAAATTACCTTGAACTCTTTGTTTTTCTTTTCTTTTCTTTTTTTCGTTCTGATTCTTAACGGAAGCTTTCTCAGGCCACAACCATGCATGGCTACGGCGGTCCGACGAAACCACAGCAACCACCGCTTCTGTTATTGCTTGGAGAACTCTCTGGGGAAACCAAACATGCTTTTGCAGACCTAACAAACAATGCATGCAGCGGCATCAACTTTCCCGAACTCGAATCCCAATCTGAGTGTCTCTCTTCCAGGTTTGGTTGGCTTCTGATACTCTCCAGACAAACCTCTTCCCTCTTCTTCTTCAACCCCATTACTCACAACCGAATCAACCTTCCTTACTTGAAGCATAACATCCTAATCGCCACCTTCTCTGCACCTCCAACTTCCCCAAACTGCACCGTTTTCACCATCAAAATGCCTTTTGATAACTCCACAAGTCTTCGCATAGATACTCTCACTCTGGGACACAAACACAGTGCTTGGATACCTCAAATTAATCATTCAAAAGGCTTGCGTTACCTTGTGGATGGGATTTTAGTAAATGGGCTTTTGTACTGTGTGGATTTGAAAGGAAGTGTTGGAATCTTTGATCTAAAACAGGGGAGTTGGAAGGTTTTTTCTTGCAAGGGTTCCAACCAGAGGGTTCGATTTTCCTACTTGGTGGAATTCAGTGGAGAGGTTTACGCTGTGAGGAATAAGAGTTTCCGTCGTAGCGGTGTTGTTGTGGACAAACGAGTTCTAATTCAGAGGTTGAAGATTGATGATGGCCACGGGTTTGCTGTTTGGGAGGATGGAAAATTTTTAGGTGGTGTTTCGGTTTATGTTGGGCCGTATGGTTCTTGTGTTATACCTGTTCATGATGAAGGTTTGAAGGAGGAGAAAAGGAAGTTTGTGGTTGCTAATCATGGTCCTGAATCAAAGTGTGTGGTCTACGATGTTGAGGATGATGATCATGGATGTGTTTACCATAAGAGAACTACTTATGGTGGCAAATACTTTGGTTGGTGTTATGCTCCTGTTTGGATTGAGAGAGATTAAATTTTAGATTTGCTTAGTTCAATTAGAGCAATTAACTAGGTATGTTCAGATTGTTCCTTGAATATTTTATTTCAATTTCTGTTCTCAGTCAACTATTGTGTTTAAGTAATTTTTGCATCCAGTGATCGTTTATTCTGTACCGCATGAAATTTTTTTTTTCCCACTCTCATATATATATATATATATATTAAATTTAGGTTAGATTAGTGCATATTTTATGGGTTTGGGAATAAATTGGTTTTGAATTTTTTATTAAGCCACTTTATAAGTCTAGTTTTTAGCTAAGTTGGCATATTTATACTTAATAATTATATACTCTTTCTTTTTTTCGTTATTCTCACTTCAATAATGATAATAATAATAAATATCGTAATTAATTTTAACTTTTTGGCTTAAAAAACATGACTTTGAATTAAGCAAATTATAAATAAAATAAAATAAAACCTTAATTTTGAAACTTGAAATGTAACTAAGTTTTAGAATAGTCCAATCTCTTAGAACGCTCCGATCCGTCTACGTTTTTTCTTTTTGGCAACACAATCAAATCCAAATTATCGCCACGAAACAAATATATCTAAGGTGCTCCAAAATTATTTAATAAACTTATTTCTTAACTACAACAGCATAAATGCACTTGAGTTTTTATAATTACAAAACCGAAATAGTAAGTACCAACTCTTTGAATCATTCCTATGAAGGTTTTTCAATTCATTCATACTTTATTATCATCTTGACTTTCTCAATTTTGATTGAGGCCCTATTTATTTATTTATTTATTATTTCTTATTTTTATTATTTTTCAGCCCTCTACTTTTAATTTTAATTTGTTTCAATTAAGGTTCTCTAATTTTAAATGTTTTATTTTTCATGCAAGCCCAATTGTCCATAGGGGTTGATGAAAGCCTTCTCCACTATTCTCTACTCCAGCCTCTCTTCTCTTCCCCCACCCTTTTTTCTATCACCACTTATAATCTCAATATTATAAGTGATTGAGATATTAATTAGTTAAGCTGATCTCCACAAGTAACAAATTTTAAGCGGACATTATTTCACGTAGCATATTTACAAGGCAATGGTTTTATTGGTGGCCTCTTTAGACTAGTCGGCTCTTTAATGAGCTTGAAACTAAATACTCCGATCAAACTCATCTCGAAAATATTCATCTAATTATCAAATTCTTAATTGTTAATTAGGGGTTGATGAAACATGCTTCTTCTCATGCAAAGTGAAAGAAAACAATTTTGTATTTAACCTAAGCTTAGTTAATTATTGTTAACGGTTTCTTCAGGCAAAATGATTTAGAGTTTGAATCCTCTTACACACAAGATAAATGAATTAATCAGTAAAAGAGCTTATGGTTAGTGTGAAGAATTAATCCATCAACTCAGTTTAATAAAAGGGTTTTTCGATGCCATATCCAGGTCCAATAACATTTGAATTTTTTTAGCCAATTTTTTAGAAAATAATTACTTTATCCTAAATTTATAATAATACCCTCAGATGATAGATTATTTTTTTAGCCTTATTTTTTATAATACATCAAAATATTTTTTTAGCTATATATTTAAAATTTTTAGATAATTATATGAAAAAAATATATTGGAATAAAAAAAATCATGATAAACTTTGATAAAAATTAAAAAATTTATAAAAATTAATTTTTTTAAAAAAAATTTAAAAGAAATCCTTCGTTACTAAAACTGACGAAGTTCTTCATTAGCGACGAAGTCCTTCATCAACGACAAATTCCTTTATCGCTAAAGCTGACGAAGTTCTTCGTGGGTGACTAAGGAATTCGTCATTAAAGCGACGAAGTACTTCGTCAGCGTCGCTAAAAGTTTCATCGCTAAAACTGACGAACTTCTTCAGCTTTAGTTTGTCAGCTTTAGCGATGAAACTTTTAGTGACGAATTCCTTCGTTGCCTACAAAAAACCTCGTTAGTTTTAACGACGAAGGATTTTTTTTAAATTTTTTTTTAAAAAATTAATTTTTATAAACTTTTCAATTTTCATCAATGTTTATCATGATTTTTTTATTCCAATCTATTTTTTTGTATAATTATCTTAAAATTTTAAATATATAGCTGAAAAAATATTTTGATGAATTATAAAAAATAAGGCTAAAAAATATTCATCGCTAAAAGTTTCATCGCTAAAGTTGATGAAGAAGACATAGATACAAAGAAGAGAAGCATAAGAAGCCTATAAATATTTAAGAGTATATTCGATTTTTTCATTCAAAATCTGGCCAAAATAATAATTTTGAGAGAAAGTGGTTAAAAAAATTCAAATGGGCCCCATACGTGATATGACATCAAAAAACCCTTAATAAAATTGTTTGTTTGCTGGTTTGTTTTCTGTTTGAGCTGGACGATTTTATTTTAGGTTAGACGTGATCCATGTTGTTGTTTTGATTCAGCCATATGTGTTGGCTCTTCTCTAAGATATTCGACGAAGCTTTGCTTTTCTTCCTAGGTGAGTGATGACTGTGTGTTGCAGGAAGAATTTTGTCCTTTTATGTTAATTAATCTGAGTGTTCTTTGTGATTGTTGAAAGATTATTTTGTGTAATCTTATTGTTCTGTATGAGGGCAAAAGGTTTGAGAGAACTTGAGAAAGAGAAATTCTTTGGTTTGACACCATTGTTGTGAGGCTTCAAACACTGTAATCTATTTTTGATATAGTGCAGAGACTCTATCACTGGAATCAAGAGGATGTAGGCACCACGTTTTTAACCGAATCTCTATAAAATTTGTCTTTTATTTTTCCTTCTTTCTTGCTCTGTTTCACTTGGTTGGTTTTATTTTAGATTTAATCCAATTACAGTGGTATCAGAGCTGGTTTTAGGATATCTTGAATTAGAATTAAGTCTTCTCTGAATTCTTGGTGAATTGGCTTGAAAAAAAAAAAACTTACAACAATGTCGGCCAAAATTGAATTGGAAGTTTTCAATGGAAAAGGTGACTTCATGCTTTGGAGGAAGAAGATGAAGGCTATTCTCATTCAACAAAAGGTTAGAAAAGCTCTAGATAATTCTTACCCTACTGACTGGTCAAAAGATAAGAAGGAGGTTGATGAAATTACCTACAACACCATCATATTACATCTCTTAGACGGTGTCTTGAGGAAGGTAGATAAGGTCAAATCCGCTGCTGAAATGTGGAAGAAATTGGAGCAATTATATATGGTAAAAGCTCTTCCTGATAAAAATTTTCTTCTTGAGAAATTTTATGGTTTCAAAATGGATACTACAAAAGATTTAGAAGCAAATCTTGATGACTATAGTAAATTATGTTTAGGTCTATCAAACTGCGACTAGAAATTTTCTAATGAGCACTATGCTGTGATTTTATTTAATTCTTTGCCTGATTTTTATCGTGAAATAAAGACTGTAATTAAATATGGTAGAGAGAGTTTAACATATGATGTAGTTGTTAATGCTCTCAAACCAAGGGACTTGGAGCTTAAGTTTGAAACCAAAGACAATGGTGAGGGATTGACTGTTAGAGGAAGGACTCCAAAGAAGAATTGGAATAAAAAAACAAAATTGGAACAGAAAGAGGTCTAAAAGTAGGCCAAGGTCCAAATTACGAGTAAGGATAACGTGTTATTACTGTCACAAGGAAGGACATTATATAAAAGACTGCTTTAAAAAACAAAGAGAAGACAAAGAAAAGTCACAAGGAAATGGTGACTTGGCCATAGTCTCCAATGAATCTAATAATGGAGAGGTCTTAGCTATGTACTTGAATGGTGATAATTCTAAGTGGATATTGGACTTAGGTTGTACATATCATATATGTCCAAATAAAAGTTGGTTACACACTTATAGTAAAACCAATGGAGGCTAAGTTCTATTAGGCAATAATATGTCCTGTAATGTTGTGGGAATTGAAAGTGTACAAATCAAGTTAGACAATGGTATTGTTAAAACTTTGAATTTTGTAAGACATGTTCCAGAACTTCAAAGAAATCTAATTTCTCTTGGGATGTTAGATGTGGCAGGTTACACTTGTAAAATTGAGTTTGGTGGTATAAAAATAACAAGAGGCTCCTATGTGGCAATAAAAGGAATTAAAAAGAATTGTTTGTATGTATTGCTTGGAAAAATTGTTATAGATTCCTTTGCTTCCGTTAATTTAGTTAAACCTGCTATTGATCGAACTAACTTGTGGCCTATAAGATTTGGGCATATCAGTGAGAAAGGCTTGTACTATCTAAATAGAAGTAATGCATTTGGCAGTGATGTTATTAGCAAACTTGAATTTTGTGAAGATTGTGTGTTTGGTAAATAGCATAGGTTAAACTTCAAATTGGGCAGTCATAAATCCAAAGCTATCCTAAATTATGTTCACTCTGATGTATGGGAACCTGCTAAAGTGCAAACACAAAGTGAAAATAGATACCTCATGTCAATAATAGATGATTACTCAAGGAAAGTTTAGGTTTATTTGTTGAAACACAAAAGTGATGCTTTTGCAAGATTCAAGGAATGAAAAGTGCTAATTGAGAACCAAACACGTAAGCAATTGAAGGTTTTAAGAACAGATAATGGCCTAGAATATTGTAACTCTGAATTTGACAAGTTTTGTTAAACTTATGGTATACTTAGGCATATATCAGTTAAGTATATACCTCAGCAAAATGGAATTGCTGAGAGGATGAATAGGACATTGCTTGATAAAGTCAGATGCATGTTGGTTTCTTTAGGTTTACCAAAATTGTTTTAGGGAGAAGCTGTAATGACAACATCTTATTTGGTTAATTTATTACCCTTAACAACCATTGATTTTAAAACTCCTAAAGAAATATGGACGGGTAAAGTGCCAGATTATTTAAAGTAAAGAGTTTTTGGTTGTCCAGCTTATGCACATCAATCTGAGGGTAAACTTAAGCTAAGAGCTTTGAAATGTGTTTTCCATAGCTACCCTTTAGGTGTGAAAGGTTACATGTTAAAGGTAAAAGAAAATAATTATTTCAAAGTGATAATTAGTAGAGATATTGTTTTCGATGAATCAATAATGCCTTGTAGAGTTGTGAGTGTTGCAGGTTCAGGTACACAAGCTGAAAATACAAAGAAAAGTTATGAACTTTAGTTTGAGGTGGAGGATATTGATAAGAATCATGGTCTAAGTGAACCTGACACAAATTCACTTGATGAGTCTGGACAAGTACAAACAACTCAAATTGCTTAAGATACTGAAAGTGATGAAGAAGAATAACACTCAACCAGCAGGAGTAATCAAAGAGTGTCAGCGACACCTAGTTATTTGTTGACCAGAGATAGAGTTAAGAGAACTAGAAAGCCGAACCTAAGATATTATAATACAGATATGGCTGCTTTTGCTTTATTATCTTTTCAAGAGTTATCTAAGAATGAGCCCAAGACATATATGAAGCTATCAAATGTAAACAAGCAAAGCAATGGAAAAAGGCTATGGAAGAAGAGATGAGTTCACTTCATGATAATAAAATATGGATGTTGACTTCAAAACCCAAAGATCAGAAAGTTGTTGATTGTAAATGGATTTACAAAGTTAATGAGGGCTCGACAAGTACAGAGCCAATAAGGTACAAAACTAGGCTAGTTGCTAAAGGGTTCAAATAGGTTAAAGGAGTTGACTATAATGAAAATTTTTCACCTATGGTGAAGTACGCAACCATAAGAGTTATACTTGCATTAGTTGCACAGTTTAATTGGGAGCTTGAGCAATTAGATATTAAGACAACTTTCTTACATGGGCAACTTGAAGAAACTATTTACATGAAACAACCAGAAGGTTTTGAAATAGAAAAGAAGAATGATGAGCAAGTGTGTCGACTTAAAAAGTCATTGTATGGGTTGAAACAGTCTCCAAGACAATGGTACAAGAGGTTTGATATTTTTGTTTTGAAATCTAGTTTCAGTAAAAGTAGTTATGATGGCTGCTTATATTACAAAGGATTGAATAGCAAAGATGATATTTATTACTATTATATGTGGATGACATGCTGCTTCCAGGCCCAAACATAAGTGGAATTCAGAGGGTTAAAGAGGTTTCGGGTTCAAAATTTGATATGAAGGACCTTGGAACTGCAAAGAAATTGCTTGGCATATCAATTACAAGGAATATAAATAATTCTACTATGAAGCTACATCAAACTACATATTTACGGAAAGTGCTTACTAGATTTTCAATGGAAAATGCCAAGGAAGTAATAGTTCCATTAGGAGGTCATTACAAGTTGTCAGCTGAACAATGTCCCTCAAAAGAACAATAAGTAGAAGATATGATTAGTGTACCTTACTCAAGTGCCATTGGTTCAGTTATGTATACAATGATTTGTACAATATCTGATCTTGCTCATTCAATTAGTCTATTGAACAAGTATATGTCAAATCCTGGCAGAGAGCATTGGGAAGCTCTAAAATGGTTACTAAGATATATTAAAGGGACTGTGAGTGAAGGATTAATTTATCATGCAAGCAAAAATGGTATTGAACTAGCTAGTTTTGTGGATTTAGATTATGCTGGAGACGAGGACAAGAGAAGGTCAACTACAGCATATATGTTTACTTAATGCTGTAATTGTGTGAGTTGGAAATTACAACTTCAATCAGTTATTGCTTTATCTTCCATTAAAGCCGAGTACATAGCAACTACTAAGGCTGCTAAGGAGGCTATATGGCTGAATGGATTATTAACATAATTAAAACAGCTTGAGCATGAAGTAGTATTATATTCAGATAGTCAGAGTGCAATTCATCTTTATAAAAATCTTGTATTTCATGAAAGATTAAAACATATATCATTTTATCAGAGACATGGTTGCAGTAAAGGTTTTCTAACTTGAAAAGGTTCCTACAGTTTTGAATCCCTCTAATATGAGTACAAAAGTTTTACCTTTAAGCAAATTCTCTGTGTAAGAATTTGTTCAATATTGGATCTGGGTGATTGAGTGATGACTAGGAAGGTGTTTAGAGTTCTCTGTACCAACTGACTTATAGATTAAGGTGAAGATTTGTGAAGAATTCATTTATCAACTCAGTTTAATAAAAGTGTTTGTTTGCTAGCTTGCTTTTTGTTTGGGCTGGAAGTTTTTATTTTGGGCCAAAGTGTTTAATTATTTGGGCTGGTCCATGTTACTGTTTTGATTAATATATCAGCCATATGTGTTGGCTCTTCTGTAAGATATTTGACAAAGCTTTGGTTTTCTTTCCAGGTGAGCGACAACTATGTGCTGCAGAGAGAGGAAAATTTTTAACCTTTCATGCTATTTAATATGAGTGTTCTTTGTGGTTGTTTAAATATTACTTTGTGTAATCTTATTATTCTATGTGAGGAAAGGGTGTATTGGGGCAAAGGGTTTGAGAGAACTTGATAAAGAGAAATTATTTGGTTTGACACCATTGTTGTGAGGCTTCAAACATTGTAATCTGTTTTTTATATAGTGCAAAGACTCTATCACCGAAGTCAAGAGGGCGTAGGCACCAAGTTTTTAGCCGAACCTCTATAATAGGTACGTGTAGCAAAGCAAATAACTATAAGGAATGAATATGGTTGTTGTCGTGGTCCCTACTCCTATAAGGAGTCTCTATTGTTTAGTGCTTTGCTTTTTAATCTGTTGTAGTAATAGGGCTGTGTCACGACTTATGTTTGCATTGTTAGAAAATTACAATTGTTTTTTTCTTTGTCTTCATATGTATATAGATTCCACAAAATTAGTTTTATCTTTGTTTTAAATGCAGGTACATAACTAATAGCTTAAAAATACCTTTTTCATATTGTATCCTTATTTCTGAAATTAAAATTAGATAGTATCCTCTCTTGCTTCAACTGTGTTTCATTTCTACTACAAAAACCTTGCAATGTAAAAATTTTACCAATTTTACTTGAATAAACTGTGTGGAATAAATTCCCATCGGATTGATCTTCTTGGGTCCGAGGTGTTAGACCCATAAACTTTAAGGAATTAGCCTGTTGAGGAGGAAACCTAATGGCCCTATTCCTACAGGGTATGGTATGGCACGACTCCTACACCAAATTTTAAGTCGGTACCAACTCACTTGGTTAGTGCAAAATTTGAAAAGGGTAAGTCAATCCCTCATTAATGTACTAGATGTATTTTCCATATGTGGAGATACCAAATTTTGAATTTTCCTATATGTGATGACGGCTAGGGTTTCTTTCACCCCATAAGTGTACAACTTGATCTAACCATATAAAAGAGAACATAAAAAATCAAAATACTTTGGTCTAAATTTCTCTGATGATTTTACAATTAAGAGACTGATTTGAATGTCGGAAATTCTTTGGTTGGCATTACACTGGTGCTTCAAAACTTCATGCATTTTCCTTTTCATGTTCAGGTTTCTCATGGTAGAGATTGGTAGTTTATGAAAAAATAAATTTTAGCACAACATAAACCAATTTGTTACTGTTAACGTAAAAAATCTGCTCGACTGAAACATTGTTAACGATGGACCCCATTCAGCAAAAGCCTTCAATACCCATCAAAAGTGAATAAGAAAATCCTAGGCATCAATTTGGTATTGTTCAAAGCTTGGTCGAGAAAATCCTATGTGCCAGTTTGGTATTGGCTAAGGGCTGATAAGCAAAATTTGTAGATAATTCTTGGTGGAATTGTATCAATATATTTTGTAAAATGTATGAAAGCTTACCTTCTAGCTTTACGAGTGTATATACGTATTTATAGGGACTTGAGGAATGCTCCCCCAGCTAGGGTTTGGTAGTTGTAAAACCTTCTTTACCGTCAATATACATTGGAAAAATGTTGATTTCTTGAGGCTTAATTATTAAAAAAAATCTCTTGCCAGATTCACTTCTAATTGTCTTTTATCTTTATTTAATTTCATATTCGACTTGGCCAAAATAGAAGATTTGGCTATATTTAGTAAATAAACTGTTGCACATGTAGACTTTTCTAATAGGTACATGTCATTAGATTTGCTCTGCATATTTAGCTTATTGCTAATCTGGGCTGACTCTTGATTCATGTGATAATTAAAAAAGATAACTCATATATAATTCATGTAGATCTCAAAGTGCTTTTGAAAAAGAGCTAGTCATGCAAAGATTACTATAAAGGGGCATGAACGAAAGAGGCATATGCATAAGCAGTAAAATACACATTTATATACAAACTACGACTGAGAGAACTACTAGAGAAATGTTCAAAATAATATGGAAAACAACAAATTTAGTTTGCTCCTTATTCCACTGTTGACGGTGGTTTCAGCGGATTTAATGGTGGCGTCAGTTAACAATCAAGAACTCAATGACCTTAACACTAGCTCTCTTGTTGATGGAGTTATTTCTACTCTTATGCTCTCTTGTCGATGGAGTTATTTCTAGAAATTGCATGAAGAAAATTATTTTGCTTATAGAGTTGATTGAAGTTTGACTTTTGGTAAAGTTACTATGTCTAAAGTTGACTTTTTGCCACATGTAAGTTCTGGTTTCGAATTTGGCACAATCTCATAGAGTTTGTCGATACAAGTTTGTGGACATGTCACACGCCTAAATCAGGATCTTGATGTTAGAATTATGGTTTATGGAGATCAAGGGCAAAATTATAATTTTGGATAGAAAGTTTTTTGAAGAAAGGGTCACAAGCCTCTTTCTCCTTTAGCCCATTCTCTTTGTTCCTACTCTCTATCTCATCAACTTTTCTCTTGTGCACATAAAAGCCTTTGGAAACAAATCCTCATTGCTGGTGAACCTTATCATCCTCGCCGCATGACTTGCAAACTATCGGCATACATTGCCAGATATCCATGCACCCATTCATTATTGGCAGTTGCTAGATCAAATTAAAATTTGATTTCCCTCTCTCTCTTCCCCCTTTACCGGATTCAGGCAAATTTATGGAAAAATGTTGGACATTTCCTACTCTTTTTAAACCTTTGAACATGATTATGGCCTTGTTTTTAGCTTGAATCTTTTCCATTTGAGTTTGAAATGAAAAACCTCTCTTGGCCGCCATTTTATGGTGAGATTCTTACCACCATAGTTATCATTTGGTCAAATTGAAGATATATTCTTTGTCCTTGCTAATTTTGATTCACAATTTGGGGGTTTAAGGTACTTTAGGTAGTGTTAGAATTGGACCCCTTAAATAGCTACAATATTAATTCTTTTTAATTTAGGGTTCCTAGAAATGTCTAATGTTAAATTATAGAATATAGTTTGAAGTTGGATTGATAATTTGGATATTGGGTTTACCCTATTATGTCTAAACCGGTAGGAGAATAATTAAATACAGGTTATTTATGGACATTCTAGGACCATAGAAATCTCCTAAGATTAGCTAATAATTGACTTAATCTAATTTGTGAATTATGAGAAATTGTATATTTAGTTGTTAGTAACATAGGGTGTGAATTTGATTTAGTTGGATTGAGTTTAATATTTTAAGAGCTTAGTCACCTGTGTAGATTATGAGTGGACAAGCCTAAGGACAAGTTGTGATTCTCTCAGTGAGTGGATTTATTCTTATTTTAAATTTATTTTAGCTTGTGTAATATTTATTTTATGGTATATATATGTATCATCTAAATTTAAGAAAATATTTTACTAATATTCGTATTTATATTTTATTTTTAAATTGTTGGTATTTTGAAATTCAGTACAATTTTATATTTATGGAAATGTGAATTTAATAAATATATTTGATTCTTCAATTTTACTACTTAAATACAATTTAATATTGAGAAACATTTCTATTAATATTAGCTTTTAAATTTATTTTTGAGAAAACAATTTTAGTATGATTTTTAAAGGATTTGAGTTGGACATGAGGTACGATTTCATAATGATGAGACATATGTTTATGGCATTTATATGTTGAGTACACCAAAGTATTACCATGGTACAACTATTGGTATTGATGGTATATCTTTCGTCTCCTTTGCCACATGATACAAGTCTGGACGATGATCCTCCTCTGTTATAACTTGGGATGCCAAAGGTAGTATGACATATGTCTCCTCTCTCTATTCTCTTACTATGCCTTGAGATGTCAAAGTTAGTATGATGTAGGTCCTCCCTCCCCTATCCTCCTTTACTACATCTTAGGATGTCAATGGAAGTATACATATATTCTCCTTCCCACTGGATTAGTGATGGCTATAGGTTGATGACTTGGCATACACATGGTTTATATGGGATTTATCTGGATGCATGTATATTTATAATTAAATTGTAGGAATTTATTCAAATTTTAAGTTATTTTATAAGAAATAACAATTTATTTATTATTTTATTTTTCAAAAGCTCTTCAGATAATATTGAAAATGTTTTATTTTATATTTTTATCAATATTCCACTTATTAGGTGTGTCACTAGAATTTTGATTCTCACAAATATTTTTCTAGGTTTCCGATGCCTAGTAATCACTTTTCACATTTAGTATCACCATCACTTTTGATTATCATAAGTTCCTCCTACTATTGAGTAGTGTAGAAATTATTTCCTTCATTATGTACTGTATATATTCTATATTGATGTACATTCCTTGATTTTTATTTGACTTGTGGCTATATTCGTTTGTGAGAACTCCAGTGGCATTTGCTATGACTACTTAATATATTGGGATTGTATTTTCTTTGTAAGTAAAAAGGGCTATTCTAAATTTTAGGGGGGATTCTATAGAAATTTTTTCAATACAAGATCTTGTTACAAGTGAATGGTGATTTTTTAGCTAAACAATTTGTAGCTACTAGAATATTTTGAAACTCATTCGTGGCTGAAACCTATAACTAAATGCCCTTTAGCCACGAACGTAATATTTCATGGATAATGAGGCTATTTAGTCGCAACAAGGTCATCGTAACAAATATACTATGGATTCCGTTACAAGCTTGATTTCGTAGCTAATTAAATCTAGCTACAATTGTATTTCGTAACTAAAGTTTGTCTACAGATTTTAATTTTGTGACTGAAGTTAGCTACAAACTTTTATTTTGTTGCTGAAGATCAGCTATGGATTTTAATTTTAATTTTGTGGATCAGCTATGAATTTAGCTACAAGCTTTAATTTTGTGGATAAAGTTCAGCTATGGATTTTTAGTTTGTGGCTGAAGATTAGGTACAAATTTTTATTTTGTGGCTGAATTTCAGCTACAAATTCTAATTTTATGACTAAAATTTAGTTATGAAATCTAATTTTGTGACTATAATTCAATCACCATATCTAATTTTATGGCTGAAATTTAGCTACAAATTGTTATTTTGTAGCTTAAAGCTCAGCTATGAATTTTTATTTTGTAGCTTAAGTTCAACTATGATTTTTTATTTTGTGGTTGAAGACTAGCTACGAATTTTTGTTTGTCATCGTTGACATATAGTTACAAATATTTTTGTTCCTACAGACATTAATTTTTTTGTAATTGTCATTACTCTTGTAATAATCTGTAACATACTAAATCTCACCAATTTAATTGAAATATTCTAAAACAAACATGGATAAATAACATAAGTAATATATGTAAAATATTTTTGCTACCAACATCCAAAGTTAATAAAATCATTCTGAGACACATATACATCATGGTGAATATTAAAAAACACACTAATTACTTGATCATAAAAAATAAAAACTGAAAGATAGTATAGTTTCAAAGTTATACAAAAAATATTAGATGTCATAGTGAACAAAAAACAGCAACTGCACATCTTCATTCCCCCTCATTGATTGAAATATTTGTGATTTTAAAGAAATATTCAATCATTACTCATGCATGGACTATCAATAATATAAAAACTGAGGAACATGAATTACATTAACAAAGAAATATTGATTTTTCATTACACAATTCAATATTGACACTAGATGAAAATTAAAATGAATCCACTCACCATTATTAGTGTTAGTTTGCAGCCAATCAGGTGGATCAACATTAAGTCCTTTATTATGAAAATGTGCATAACCATAGCACATATTTAATCAACCAGCAATTGTTCAAATGCATCTTTTCGAGCTTTTAATTTTGCTACTTGTCTTGCTAACTCCTCATTCCTTTCTTCTGTAGCTTTTTCTATCTTTAGCTTCCTTTCTTCTTTGCTCACTGAATCTATGTCCTTTTGAAATTGGATTGGGACCTGGATCAAAACCTTGCACATAACATGACTTTGGCTACAAAAAAACTATCAAATATCTCATCTATTATCATTTGTAAACCTTCAGCTTCTGATTTCTTCTTCACTTCTACCAAATGATTATGTATCTTAAATATAGTACATAATAGGATTTGAGTTGAACTTTAAAGTTTTTGAAGTGTAAATATAAAACTTGTAAATAAAAGTTATTTGCTTTGATTTATCATCAATCCATTCATTAAGTCTTTTCGTTGAAATGTGTTCCATACCAGAGTGTTATCCTATCCACTTGGTCACCATCTTCATCTTCATTTTCCTAAGCAAGCACACATATTTATAATTAGCAATTATTCATTCAACAAATATATATATATATATATATATATATATATATTTATAGGTAAATTTTCCACTTAAATACAAACCAATTCTTTTGACACACTCGAGCAAATGACGTTGTTCTGGAGTAATGATTTGTCTTTCTTGCTGTTCTGTTTCGACTATTTATAGCACTTTGTTTCTATTACAAGTTTATATACACATAAACAAACATATTACCATATTTAAAATATTCATTAGATACTATGATTGTGGTTATTAAAACACAAAACAACATACATAGCTTACAACATTTAATTTAAAAGGTTTAGAAGCATACAATATATTTTGGATCATTGAAAGCATAGATATTCCCATGTCATATCATCTACAATTTCCCCAAGCTTATTTTCAGTACCTTGTCGATTTTCATCAATTTTCTATTGAGGTTGCACATTAATTGATCTTGATGGTTTAGTCCCCTTCTCCCTTGTCCTCCATTTGCAATTGTGGAATGAGAATTAATTAAACCATATATTACTATGTATTTACATGATCTCTAATTTTCATACGAATTTTCTTAAAGTATGTACTATGTATATATATATGTGCATTTTATTTTGTGAATGTTCATACAAACAGAATGTGTGTCCAAAACTATAAAATCCACAGGGTAGTAGAATTTATCAATTTGAACTAAAACATCTTCTACAACTCCTCTGGAGCTTTAACCGAACGATCACCAAGCTGAAGTGTTGATGTTGTAGGTTTTAGTTCTCCCAATCCTTACTGCTCATAAACAAGAAAAGGCAAAACGTTAACACTTGTACCAAGATCAAGTAAAACATGCTCCACCTTAGTATTTTCAATCACACATATTATTGTTAGACAACCAGGATCTTTATACTTAGGTGGGGTGTTTTGTTGGATAATTGAACTTACACTTTCAGTTGAAAATACATTCTTTTTTACATTCAATTTCCTTTTGACAGTACACAAATCTTTTAAAAATTTTGCATATAAAGGAATTTGATTTATTACATCCAATAAAGTAATGTTAACTTTTACCTGCCTCAGCACCACTAAAATTTAAGAATTTTTATTCAAATTTTTAAATGATTCCAATCTTTAAGGAAAACATGCAGACAATGAATAGTTATCCTTAAGAATAGGTTCCAATTCATCATACTTACCAACATCCTTACTATTACACTTTGGCTCTAGGGGTTCATATTTCAAATGGTATTTGGAATGAATGGTTTTGTTTATAACTTTTCCACTTCGAAGAGTTGTGATAGAATTGACATCTTTAAGTTAACTCTCACTTGAAGTGGAAACATGATATTGACTAGCAGTATTAGGTTGAGGTTAAACAGAAAATTTACCTTTCTCTTAAGTGTGCACACTTACAATCAAAAGTAGAAAGTGTATTCTTAATCTCATTAATAGCTTGTGAAGTTTGATTGTTGATGTTTGTTTGGCCTTGAATAAAGGTTTGAATTGTCTCTTCCAAATTCCTTGAACGTTATTGTTGAATTGTTTGGCCTTGATGTACCTTGAGAAGGCATTGTGTGAGCATTATTATCATTCCTTCAGCTGAAATTTGGGTGATGTCTTCATTCTGGATTGTATGAATCTGAAAAGAAGATGTAAATGACTTTTAAAAGTTATTCATAGTATTTACTTTTCATGTACAACTTCTTTAAAAATAAAATTTTTTGGACATTCATTTGTTGAGTGCCCTAAATCATCACAAATGCCACAAATTTCTTTTTGCACATATTTGATTTCTTTTACTTTCTCTAATTTCATGGCTTAAATCTTTCTAACGAAACTAGCAAACATAACATTAAATCTTCTTCTTGGCTAAGGTGATATTCCCTTATTAGCATTTACAAGATTAGATCTAATTGAATTTTCAGAAGAATTAGTACCATGCCAAGATTGAGAATTCTCAACCAAGTCGCCTAAATATTCTACAAGTTGTTCTCAAATGAAAAAGATTTGTTAAGGTTAAGGGATCCACTCTTGGTATATCAATTAAGGACAATGTTAATTTTTTTTATAACTCAGTTGTAATCCTCACACAAAAAGGATTTCAACTGGAAGATATAACATTCAATTTTCATTTAAAGATATAACATTCAATTTTCACAAAAAGGATTTCAACGCCAACACTTGTAAATGAGTTACAAGCATTCATTGTGTGAATGTCTTATCTACAATGAATCAAGATTCCCACTTTGCAAGGAGGGTTCCTAACAACGCCAATACATGCAAATGGGTGGGTCCAAACATTCATTGTATTAATTTTTTATCTACAATGAATCAAAATATCCACTTTATAAGAAGGGTTTCTAAGTTGATTGAAAAAAATACAACACATACAATAATAATATGATAATAGAAACATTGAAGCCCAAGAAATAGATTAATTATCTTTATTTCATTACCAAGAGCTTCATTTTTTCACCCAAGCAAAACTGAATAGTAAATATTCATAGATGAGAAGAAAGAAAAAAATGAACATAACTTTTATTTAAAATACAAGAAAATTAGAACAAAGACACAAAGAGAGTGATTTTGATCTGTCTACCAGCCTCATCAAATGAGTACTCAATGATGCTATTTATAGACTATTAAGGGTAACAAAATGATAAGAGACTTGTATGAAGATATATACATGGTTAGGTAAACTTTGAAAATCTATGTCATGCTTGTCTTCCCACTTGCACCATCCATATCACACCGAATTTTTTAGAATCTTACACTGTTTAAAACATACAAGTTGTAGTTACATGTTTTCGCTATCCAAATCATTAAGAATTAGGCTATTTGGGCTAGTATTTAGCAAGATAAGCCCCAAATAGAGAACCTTGTTGGGTTGGTCTCTAAAAAGAGTTGTGCTTTAGCCCTAAATATGACCCATTAAACTTTTGAACTAGACTTTGTTGATAGCTATAATTTTATGATGCCTTAAGTCATCTTTCATTGCATTAAGAATCACATTGATTGACCTTTTAGATTAAGAGATACACCTATTTTATTAAACTTGTATAAAAAACACACATTTCAAATTATTTTAAGAATACATATACTTTTAAGTTTACAATAGTAATTTAAACTTTAATAAATATAAACTTTTAAGTGTTTATCAATTAATATATATATATGATTGAATTATAGCTCTAATGAGGAAGTGTACATGTGTGTATCATCAGGTAGATAAGCTATGTGCATTTGGGAATGTGGCCTAGCAGAATGGAAGTTGGCCGTTCTGTAATAACCAAGCTATTTTTCTCAAACTGTTGGTTTCTAAACACATTTTGGTTTTATTGCAGTTTTATTTTTTTCACCGAAACGAGTAGTTTCTGAATTTCTCAAGTATTTTATAGGGGCCGAAAGTACCTCGTGGGGAGTTGAGGAAATTTTTCTTCCTATTTTGCCTTTGGTCAAAGTTTGACCACTTTGACTTTCACTATTTATTTATTTATTAATAAAAGTAAATATCTTTCTTTTTACTTTAACTTTATTATTATTTTATTAAGTGGCAAATTGGCAATTGCCTTTTTCATGGCCGACTTTTTCTTGCTTTTTCACCAATTCACTTGCTTTCCAATTACAAGTTAGAGAGAGATAGAGAAAGCTAGAGAGAGAAAAGGTGAAAATTGCAAACTCAAAGATTTTCAAAGAGGGAGGTGGCCAGTTGCTTGGGGGGACTTTTTGGCTTTGTTCTTAGTGGTTTTCCAAGCTTGGTTGGTTGGCTTACTTGCTTGCATCAAGGTAGGCTATACCTTTTTATTTTCTTGTAAATCTTTATGTTTTCATGTGATTCTCAAGTGTAATCATGTGTTGTGATGTTTTTGTGGTGATGGATTGAGCTTAATATATTGTGTGTTAAGCTTATTGATTATGACCTCATTTATTTAGATTGAAGTTTGGTAGAAGTTGTGAAATAAAATTTGAATTTATGGAAATTAATCATGGTTTGATGGAGTAACTTGATGGATTTGATGTTTGACATGCTTGGTTTGGTGTTTTTGTGAAGAAAACATGGTGTTAATTTGTGTATAAGGGGCCAGCCATGGTAGGGCAGTTATGTGAAAAATTTTGCTTCTAGAGGTATTTTGGTCATTTTGCATGCAAAGGGTATTTTGGAAATTTTTTAAAATTTCAAGGGTAAAATGGTAAACTTGCATGTAGGGGACACAAATGGAATTTTTTAAAAAATATTTGAGGGCATTTTGGTGTTCTACATGTAAGGAATATGGATGGAATTTTAAAAAAGGTCAAGGGCATTTTGTTCATTTGATATGTAGGTATGTTGTGAATATTTTATACATGGGGGTATGTATGTATATATAATTAAGTGTATGTATAAATTGTATTCGTATGCATGTATATGTGGATGAAATATGCATATACATATTTGTGTATGTATATATGTGTTTGTGTATATATATATGTATGTGAGTATGTATTTATATGTGTGTATTTTTATATATGTATTTATGTGTATGTGTTTATAGTTATGTTTACGAATAAGTACAGTGGTTGATGTGTATATGTGTACTGGAGTGGTTGTATATATATATAGATATCTAGTTTGTATGATTGTTACTGACTGTTAATTAATCGAGGGTAGAATGGTAATTATCTATATACCTATTGGAGGGTATTTTGGTAATTTTTCATGCACTCGAGGGGTATCTTGGTAATTTTTGAGATGACCAAAGGTATTTCGATAATTATATCAGTATGTTAGGCAGTTTGGAATCGTCGTTTTGAGCAGAGGCATTTCGGTAATTACGACTATTGGAATAAGACGGTTTGTAATTACAGTTTTACTGTGATGTCTGATTTTACTTGTGTATTGTAGCACGAGCATTCATTTGGATAGAGCAATTCTGGTGATTTATTATTTTATGTCAAATGAAGGATTTTTCCTAGTTTGTGTTTTGCAAATGGTTTGCACGATGAGGTGCATGGTTGTAAACCCTAGTTTATAATCGCTCTGTGGATCACTGACCACACTCTACAGAGGTGTTCGATTTTAAATAAATGGGGAAAAATAATAATTTTAAGTGTACGGTGTTACACTACATAATGTAGCATTTGCATTTGCATACGGTTGCCTACTGAGTGTTTTTTTCACTCACAGTTGTCTATCTTGTGTGACAGGTAAGTCCAAAGCTGACTAGTAGGGCTTGGCGGGGTGTGGATTGGAGGCGCAGCAATGTACAATGTTCTTCCACATTTTGGTTTATTCTTTTGGGTAATGATATTATGTATTTTTAAATACTACTTTCCTTTACGATGTGAGTGTGTACTTTGAAATTATTTTAAAATAATACCATCTATGGTGTGGTTTACAAAACGATCCAAAAGAATAAAAAAATGTTTTGGTTTTATTATAGTTTTGTTTAAAAACATTTTCAGCAAACCTAATTTAAAAAAAAAGAAGAAAAATTTATAATGTTAACGCACCTTACTTGGGAACCTAAGCTTTAGTAAAGGGTGTTACAGTTTTAGTATCAGAGCCTTAGATTTTTGAACATGTACTCCTGATGCTCCAGTGACCACCTACATGCCAAGGTAGACTGTCTTTTAGATTTATTTTTAGTAGTTCATATTTATTTATTCTGTTTTACATTACCATGCTATTTAGAGGGTCAGTTGATCAACCATTTATCTTATTGGTTACATAGGAGAGTCGATCCGCTGGTAGAGGAGCCGATAGTGGTTCGTATGCTGACCCTAGGGAGGGAGTCATCGTTAGGGTCTTGTGCTGGAAAGATATCCCAGAGAGGCGATAGTCGATCTATAGCTAGAGGAGGATATTAGGATATAGGGTTGGATGCAAAGTCCACTAATCGTGAGCAGGAGCATAAATTGCATACTGTTGCAAGGTATCTGACCGGCCAGACCCGTATGGTACCGTTACTAGACGGGGGTCATTGTTATGTGCTTACTGAGAGTTATGAGCAGCTTGATGTTGATCATTGTCAAGATATGCTTATGTGGTATCTAAATCAATTTGATGAGGACCCGGACGAGCAGATGGCCATGTGGGTATAGTTAGATGCACAAGGGTTTAGAGGACCACCTGATGCCGAGGAGGATCCTAAGGAGGTTGTTGCGGAGGACTCTGAGGAGGACCCAGAGGAGGACTCTAGGGGTTATGATGACTATGTTCCTCGTGAGTATACGCCTGAGCCAGTCGACCCAGAGGATTTTGACCCGTGGGATGAGCCAGCCAGCGATTAGATTCCGATGTTGTAGTAACCTTGTTATGTGTATATATATATATATTATATTTTATACGTATGGTATATGTATATATGAGTATATATGTACTATGTATAAATTGTATAATATATGTATGGTGTGCTGGTTGTATAACACTTTATTATAAAAATGAAATGTGCTTTGTTGTGTATTGATGAGCACTTAAAAGTGTATATTTATTAAAATTTCAAACATCATTGTATACTTAAGAGTATCATTAATTCCTCTAATTTATGTAATTTTTTTAAATTTAAGTTTAAATGTAAAAATAAATTGAAATGTGTGTTTTTTATATAGGTTTAATAAAATAGATGTATCTCTCAATCTAGAATGTCAATTAAGGTGATTCTTAATGCAATGGAAAGATGACTTAATGCACCACAATATTGTAGTTATCAACAAAGTCTAGTTTAGAAGTTTAACGGGTCATATTTGGGGCTAAAACACAACTATTATGCATTCAGAGACCATCCCAACAACGTTCAATATTTGGACCGTATCTCACAAAATACTAGCCCAAATAGCCTAATTCTTGATGATCTGGACAGCTAAGACACGCAGTTATAATTAATTTTTATATTTGACTAATGGAAGATTCCACCGAATTCAGTGTGATATGGACGGTGCAAGTGGGAAGACAATCATGACATATATTTTCAAAGTTTACCTAACCATGTGTCTATTTTTATACAAGTCTCTTGGCATTTTGTTACCCTTAATGGTCTATAAATAGCAGCATTCAATACTTATTTAGGCCTTTTGAATGGAAGAAATTAGATCATACTCTTTGTATTTTTGTTTCTCTTGTTGTAATGTTCTTGTGTTCTAAGTAGAAGTTATGTTCATTTTCTTCTTTTCTTCTTGTTTCCTTTCTTCTTGTCTATAAGTTTCTAATTTTCGGTTTTGCTTGGGTGAAAAAGTGAAACTCTTGGTAATGAAATAAAATTAGAGTAATCTACTTTTTTGGGCTTGAATGTTTATGTTATCATTTCGTTATTGTATGTGTTGTATTTGTTTCAATCAACTTAGAAATCCTTCTAGTAAAGTGGGGATCTTGATTTATTATAGATAAGAAATTGACACAATGAATGCTTAAACCCACTTATATGTGTTGGCGTTATTAGGAACCTTCCTTGCAAAATGGGGATCTTGATTCATTATAGACGAGAGATCGACACAATGAATGCTTGAACCCATTTGCAAGTGTTGACGTTAGTAATAAAATATAACTACATATATAATTTTAAATCAACTTTAAATATTATATTTTCCGATTGGAACCTCCATTGTGCGTGGATTCCAATTGAGTTATAAAACGAATTAATCTTGTCTTTATTTTATGTACCAAGAGTGGATCTTCTAACCTTAGTAAATCCTTTTCATTTGAGAGCTTGTATTAGTTTAATCTTAATTAACAAATCATTTTTCTTTATCTCTAATAATTTTTCTTCATTAGTTCCCTGTGGATCGACCTCGGACTCTCAATAATTTATTACTTGAGACAACCTGTACTTGGGTTGCAACTTTTAAGTTATAGTAAGTTTTTGGCGTCGTTGCCGGGGAATTGGTTTGAAGAACAAATTTGTAAGGTTTTTCTTTCTCTAAGTAAATATAGTATATTTCTTCATTTCTCTTTAGTCTTTTATTAGTTTATTGGCAAAATATATTAAATGGCTGGTTTTATTATTTCACCTACTTGTTTATTGTCTCTAAATGTCATGGAAGGCCAAGTCTCCTAATTTTTGTTTATTTCTATTTCTAGTTTTATTATGTTGTCTACTTGAGTATTGTCTTTAAATTTCATGGAAGGTCAAGCCTCCTAATTTTTGTTCATTTACATTTACATTTCTATTTTAATTTTTTTTTATTTTTTATAAATATCATGGAAGGCTAAGCCTCCTATCTCTTTTTAGTTGCTTTTCATATTTTAATTTTCATTTTTATGCTCAAATGGTATCGTGATTCAAATTCTAATCATTTGATTAAAACTAATCCCAGTACTTTATATAATGATTTGTTTGAATCATTTCCACAATCACACACATTTGACACAATAGCTGAAAATGAAAGTATATATGATGAACATGAAAATCAACTATTGCAAACCATGCATGAATATTTGCAACCACCTAGAAATTCTAGTCCATCATGTTTTATCTTTCTACTTAATGCTAATAACTTTAAATTTAAACCATATATAATTTCATTATTTTCTAATTTTTATGGCTTAGAATCTGAAAGTCCTTATTTGCATCTTAAAGAATCTGAGGAAGTGTGTACCACATTTAATGATCAAAATTGCACTGAGGAAATTGTTAAGCTCAAATTGTTTCATTTCTCTTTAAAAGATAAAGTAAACACTTGGCTTAACTCTTTGACACTTAGGTCAATTAGTACATGGCAAGAAATGTAAGGTGAGTTTTTAAAGAAATTTTTTCCAACACATAAAATCAATGCTTTCAAAAGACAAATCCAAAAGGTTCTGCTTTATATTTCTCGACTCCATATATTTCCTGGAAATTTAAGATCAAGGTGGAACGACCCATTCATTGTTAAACATGTGTATCCATATAGGGCTGCTGATATTGAGAATCCTAAAAATGGTACTGTGTTTAAGGTAAATGGACAAATACTCAAACCATTTTTAGAAAATCATATTTTTGATAAAGAAATTGTTTCTCTTTCTGACCCTTATTATGAAAAATAATAATAGTCAATTGATGTAAATATTTATGTTTCTTTTTAGTTTCATTTCTTAATTTAATTGCAGGATATTTATGATTTGATCATTTTCTTCCCCGGTTAAGTGGAGGATAACGGTACTCTGTGATTTTTAAATTGGTTTCTTTTCAGTTTTCCATAATAACTGATCCATTTTCTCCTTACAATAGATGTCACTCTTATAAATTTGAGAAAATATTTTCCTTCTCTTCCTCACAAATACTTTAACAAAAATTTACAAAGCCAAATGTGCAAGATTGAGAAAATTAATGGATAAGGGGATGCCTCAAGATATTCACTGAATAATTGAAGCAAAAGTTCGATTAGCTGGTGAATCTTCAGATTCATTTACCTCATACATACCAGGGATGGGTAAGAGTTTATATTCTAAGAGGACAAAGCAAAAAGAATGCAAGTTTGTCATAAATGTGCACGATGGACTTTCAATAAGTGATGTCGTTCTAAAGGAATGGTTTCCATTAATCACGAAGATAAAATAAACTTTATCAAGGATGGACTGAGTAAAGAGTCATTGGATGATATCTTATTGACTCTTGAGACGCATCCTTGTGGAGTTGTACATCAAAAAAATTTTAATTTGTGGAATTTTTTTAAGGAAGAACAACAACGCTACAGTCTCGGGCATCTGACTCTAAAAGACCCTGTTTGCCAATTTATAAGAAAATTGGATGGGAAGCTTATCCTCGACTCATAGAAAGCTTTTAAGCCATTACTAGATGTAAAACCAGAGGAAGATGTGAGCCACAAACACAACTACATACATGTCATTATTTTGATTTAAAAAAAAAAAGGAGCTTTTATGTCTTAATTATCTGCACATAGCTAGCATAGCCTTTTGTGTTTTAATTATCATTGCATTTTCTATTATTGCATGGTCTTTTTATTTATTTAAATACCTCATTTTCTTCATCGTAATCCAAGTCTTTGCCATTAAAAGGTCAAGATGGAGGGAGTTTCTGTTTGTCGATTCACAAATATTTGTGTATTTTGTTGATCAAGTCCTGGGAAAGATAGAGAGTTTCTAAAAACTGCACACACCCTCATTCGAGTGCTCATTGAGAAAAAGATTCATTTAGTATTTGGGGGAGATAGTCTTGGCTTAATGGAGGCTGTATCCTTAGCTGCACATGTGGGAGGAAGCAATATTTTAGGTATCATTCCTAGAGCTTTAATTACACTAAATATCACTGGGTTGACAGTTGGGAAGGAAATACATGTCTCAACCATGCATGAACGAATATCTAAAATGCTTGAGCAATTTAATGCATTCATTGCTTTACCTGGTGGCTATGGTACTTTAGAAGAAATTTTTCAACTAGTCTCTTTATCCCAACCAAACATCCATCGTAAACCCATAGGTTTGTTGAATGTCAATAAATTCTTTGATGGTTTGTTATCTTTTCTTGATCATGTTGTAGAACAGAATTTTATCTCTCATTCAGCACGACAAATTCTTATTTCTGCCTCAACGACTGATGAATTAATTGATAAACTACAATGTTTCGTACATGCACCTGATCCATTAATGGCTCAGATAGATTGGTCGGAACGAGGTAGTAAAAAGCGAAGGTTTGATCCTACACTCAGTTTACAACTTCCTTATCCTTTGGTTTTACTTATAACATTTTATATTTACTCAAGTTTTTGTTAGGTTTCACTTTTCAATAAATGCCACATCAGGTAACATCTTCTGACCCTTATCTTTCTATATTTAATCATTGAGGACAATGTTGAAATCTAGTTGAGGGAGGGAGTTTCTTTAAAAAAAATAAAAATTTAGATAGCTAACTAACTAATTATTGTCAATAAAACCGATTAAGTATAACTGAGTAAGGAGTAATTTTACTCTTGAGACATATCTAAGGAGGGAGGTTACTATTTTATCTTGATTTGTAAAAGTAACAAAGTTTTATCATTTAATTCTCTTTGAAAAATTCAAGTTTATAAACTCTCATATCTTTATCTAGCTATTTTTAGTAAATATTGTTAAGCTTTTTTTCACACATACACTTATACACATTATTATGGGTTGCAAAAAATGAAATGTTGCAATAATTTTGTTTCTTTGCTTTGCTAACAGAGAACAGCCAAGGAAATGGGTAGTTTAATTATTAAAAAAAATAAAATTGATGGACAAAGTTTGATTTCGTAACCTTTTTTGTCTGAACAATTAAACTCGTAGAGGTGTCTTAATACCTAATACCCTATAACCAACTGGTTTAGAAGTTATTGGTCTAAAGCTCAATACAAAGGTTAAGGAGAAAGTTTAAGGGAATCAAACATTACACTTGTCTAAAAAAAAAATTAAATAAGCATCTATAACCCAGTATTAAGCTCGTAGGGGTGTCCTAACACCTAATGCCTTAAGACCAACTGCTCTAGGAGTCATTAGCCCAAAACTCGTTACATGGGTTAAAAATTTATTTTATTTAAAAAAATTAAAAAAAAAAAGTTGATGAACAACCATTATCCAAGGAATTAACCTTAAGAAAGCATTGAAACCGATTTTTGCTCTTGTCATAAATAGTTCCATATATATGTGAAAAAGAGCACTAAAAGAAGGTTTAACAATATCTTAAAAAGAAATAGATAAGTGAAAGTTTGTTTAATTGAATTGATCGAAGGAAGAAAATGGTGATTAACTTTGTGAATTCTACTCATCAGTGACACTTGTATTATTAGGGACTAGTAATAAGCTGGTTGAGGGTTATGATGAGTACTAAAAGTGTATGTTTATTAAAGTTTAAATTATTATTGTACACTTAAGAATATCATTAATTCTTTTAATTAATGCAATTTCTTTAAATTTAAGTTTAAAAGCAAAATAAATTGAAATTTGTATTTTTTAAATAGGTTTAATAAAATAGATGTATCTCTCAATCTGGAAGGTCAATTTAGGTGATTCTTAATGCAATGGAAAGATGGCTTAATGCACCACAACATTATAGTTATGAACAAAGTCTAGTTTAGAAGTTTAGTGGGCCGTATTTGGGGGCTAAAGCACAACTATTTTGCATTTGGAAACCAGCCCAATAATGTTCAATATTTGGGCCGTATCACACAAAATACTAGCCTAAATAGCCTAATTCTCGATAGTCTACATAGCTAAGACATGCATCTACAATTTTTATGTTTTGACTAATGGAAGATTCCACCGAATTAGATGTGATAAGGACGGTGCAAGTAGGAAGACAAGCATGAAATATATTTTCAAAGTTTACCTAACCATGTGTCTATTTTTATACAAGTCTCTTGATATTTTGTTACCCTTAATAGTTTATAAATAGCAGCATTGAATACTCATTTAGACATTCTGAATGGAGAGATCATATCATACTCTTTGTATTTTTGTTTCTCTTGTTGTAATGTTCTTGTGTTCTAAGTAGTAGTTATGTTTATTTTTTTTTCTCTTATTGTAGTGTTCTTGTATTCTAAGTAGAAGTTGTAGCATGTATCTTAACAAATTATTATCGAATAATTTGTTTAAGATTTATTCTCTCGTTGGATGCAGATACCATATTTTCTAAGGAACGTTCATCCTGAACTTGAGAGCAGTTCGGGGGAAGTTGCAGGTCGCCTATTGGAGGCCATTGAAAGGCTAGTGGCTCAGAATGTTCAATAGCAGCAATAACAACTTCAGCAATCACAGTAACCTGTAGGGATTAATGTGGTGGTGAAGCAGTTTCGAGATCTTCATCCCCCAGAGTTTGGCTGATCGATGAATCCATTAGTGGTCGAGAATTGAATCCGTGAGTTGGAGAAGATCTTTCTAGTAACTAATGTTTTAGAGACCTAAAAGGTGGTCTGTGTTTCCTTCATACTGAAGGAGAGAGCCAGTCATAGGTGGGATATGATTAAGAGGGCGTATCGTATTGACGAGCATCCGATGATATGAGCTTTATTCAAGACCTTGTTCTTGGAGAAGTATTTTTGACAAGTGAAGCGAAAGGAAAAGGACACAGAGTTTATAAGTTTGAAGCAGGGAAATCTTTCCCTCGTGGAGTATGAAAGGAAGTTCGATGAACTTTCTCGATACGTGCCACACCTTGTGGACATTGAGGAGCGCAAGGCTTGACGTTTTGAGAAGGGGTTGCGATCTGAGCTCTACAATGCTGTCACTATATTTTAATTCTTTACGTACTCGAAGATTTTGCAGCCAGTGTAGTTGATCACCAAGGACCCTACCCCGGTGGCAAGCAGACCTGCAGGATCAAGTTCTACTCCTACAAAGAAGTAGTGGAAAAGAGGTTTCTCCAAAAAGTGGAAGTTTGATGGAAAGTCGTGGTCAAGCAATAATCGCAGTGATAATAGCAATAAGAAATTTAGGATGGGTGATAACCGACCTAGTGTTCCACAGCGTAGTAAGTGCAGAAGGCAGCATTTTAGAGAATGCTGGGGAAAGACGGTTATATGCTATGGTTATAGCAAGTATGGCCATATAAGGAAGAATTGTCTTGAGGCAGTAAGGACGCAGTAGCCTATACAAGATCATGTGTTTGCATTGACTAAGAAAGAAGCGGGGAAAGACAACGTTACAGTGGTTGCAGGTACCACAACGTTACAGTGGTTGTAGGTACCACTAACTTAAATGGTTTAAATGCTTTTGCATTATTTGATTCGTGTGCTACAGACTCATTTGTGTCTAGTCAGTTTGCTGTTAAATTGGCTAGAAAACCTGTTAGTTTTAATGCTGGCTTGTGTATTGCTTTACCATCTGGTGTAAATACGTTTGCTTTTTCTTTACTTGATAACTGTATTGTGTGCTTCGATAATGAGACATTATGTGCCGATTTGATTATACTGAAATTGTTAGATTTCGATGTGATCTTCGGTATGGACTGGCTATCTAAGTGTGGGGCTTGCACTGATTACAAGGAAAAGAAGGTTTGGTTTAGCCCTGTAGATGGTCAAAGGTTCGAGTTTGTAGGTTTGAAGTTTAGGCTGTGGCCTAAGTTGCTAACGACAATGCAAACTCTTAAATATTTGCGTCAAGGGTGTCAAGTGTTTCTTATTAGCGTTTTTAATAAGGAACCAGATACTCTTCAACTGCAAGATGTCAAAGTCGATCATGACTTCTTAGATGTTTTTCTAAAGGAATTGCCTACATTACCACCTGATCAAGAAGTAGAATTTATGATTGACTTGGTACTGGGGACTGCACCTATTTCTAAGGCGCCGTATCGGATGGTACAAGTTGAGTTGAAGGAACAGTTGAAGGATTTGTTGGATAAAGGTTTTATTAAATTTAGTGTTTCATCGTGGGGAGCATTAGTTTTGTTCGTAAAGAAGAAAGATGGTTCAATGCGTCTGTGCATTGACTACCGAGAGCTTAACAAGGTGACGATCAAGAATAAGTATCCATTGTTGAGGATTGATAACTTGTTTGACCAGCTGCAGGGAGCAAGTATCTTTTCAAAAATCGACCTTCCTTCTGGTTACCATCAGTTGAAGATTAAAGAGGAGGACAGACCGAAGAGTACATTATGCACGAGTTATGGTCATTACGAGTTTGTTGTAATGTCATTTAGACTAACGAATGCACCGGCAGCGTTCATGGATCTAATGAATCATGTTTTTCATGATTATTTGGATAAATTTATGGTAGTGTTTATCGACGCATCCTTATTTATTCCAAATCAACAGTTGAGCATGAGAAGCATTTGAAGTTAGTGCTGCAGCGTTTGCACGAGAAGTAGTTGTACATCAAGTTTAAGAAGTGCTAATTTTGGCTTGGAAGTATTACTTTTCTAGGTCACGTGATATCTTTTGAGGTATTCAGGTGGATCCTAGTAAAATTACAGCAATACAGAAGTGGAAGAGACCAACGAATATCGGAAAAATCCAAAGTGCTCCTGGTTTGGCGAGCTACTACTGTTAGTTTGTGGAAGGGTTTTCTAAGATTGCATTGCCATTGACACAGTTTTTGAGGAAGGAAAGTAAGTTTGCTTGGTTAGAGAAGTGCGAGAAGAGTTTCTAGGAGTTGAAAAGGAAACTAGTCTCGGTACCTATTCTTGCTTTGCCAAACAGTAAAGACAGTTTCGTGATCTACAGTGATGCTTCGGGAAAAGGTCTGGGTTGCGTTCTCATACAAAATGATAAGGTGGTTGCATACGCTTCGTGCCAGTTGAAGCCATATGAGCGGAACTACCTTACGCATGATTTGGAGTTGGCAGTGGTAGTGTTTGCGCTGAAGATCTAGCATCATTACTTATATGGAGTGAAGTGTGATATCTACACCGATCACAAGAGTCTCAAGTACTTTTTCACTCAGAAGAAGTTGAATATGAGGCAGAGGAGATGGTTGGAGTTAGTCAAGGACTATGACTGTACTATCAATTATCATTCAGGCAAGGCGAACGTCATGGCAAATGCGTTGAGCAGAAAGTATGTGGGGTTTAGTGGTTGTCTGATTACTTTTCAACCTCATATTTTGGAGGATCTGTGGAGTATGAACATTGAGTTAGTTATTAACCAATGTTCATGTATGTTGGCGTTGCTTACGGTTCAACCTTCGATCTTATATAAGATAAAGGAATGGCAAGCTAGCGATGCAGTTCTTCAAAAGATTAGAGCTGAAGTCATTGAAGGAAAGAAGCTAGAGTTTAATCCCGCTGAAGATGGAACTTTGAGGTTTGGTACTCAGTTGTGTATGCCAAGTGTCGAGGAGATCAAGAAGGAAATTTTTGTCGAGGCTTATTGTACACCTTATTCAGTTCACCCGGGGTCTATTAAGATGTATAAGGACGTCTCTAGAACTTTTTTGTGGCCTGGTATGAAGCGAGACATTGCGAAGTTCATGGAGCAGTGTTTGATTTGTCAACAAGTGAAAATCAAATATAAAAGACCTCTGGTTTGCTAAAGCCTTTAGTAATTTCAGAGTGGAAGTGGAAACGTATATCAATGGATTTCATTGTAGGTTTACCTCGATCTCAGCGAGACAATGATGCGATTTAGGTGATTGTGGATCGATTGACTAAATTGGCTTATTTTCTACCCATGCGACGAACTCATTCGATAGAGAAGTTAGCTCACTTATACGTGAATGAGATCGTACGACTCCATGGGGTACCTATTTCAATTGTTTCGGATCATGATCTGAGATTCACTTCATCATTTTGGAAGAGCTTACATAGAGTTATGGGGACAAAGTTGACATTCTGTACAACTTTTCATCCGCAGACGGATGGGCAATTGGAGCAGACAATTCAAACTCTGGAGGACATGTTAAGGGCATGTATGCTGGATTTTGAAGGAAATTGGGAAAGACATTTGCCGTTGGTAGAGTTTTTCTACAACAACAGTTTCCATACATCCATCGGGATGGCTCCGTATAAGGCTTTGTATAGATGTAAGTGCAGGTCTCCATCGCATTGGGATGAAATTGGTGAACGAAAGTTACTTGGATCGAAAATTTTGCAACAAACTAGCAAAATCATCAATAAGATTTGACAGAAGCTAAAAGTAGCTCAAGACCGACAGAAGAGCTATGCAGATGCAAAGCGGAAAGATCTCGAATTCAAGGTCGGTGAGAAGGTATTTCTTAAAGTTGCACCTATGAAGGGTGTATTGAGATTCGGGAAAAAGGGGAGGTTGAGTCCTCATTTTATCAGACCTTTGAAATACTGGAAAGGATTGGGGTTTTTGGCTTATCAGTTAGCTTCACCTCCTAATCTATCCAGTGCGCACGCTATTTTTCATATTTTGAAGTTATGAAAGTACGTGCATGATCCTTCCTATCTCATTGAATACGAGCCATTGGAGGCCCACAAAAATCAGATGTACGGGGTAAAGCCAGTAAGAATTCTGGACTGAAAGGACCAAGTTCTTAGGAATCGAACAACTCCGTTGGTTAAAGTTCTTTGGAGCAATCACGCTGTGGAAGAAAAGACTTAGAAACGAGAAGAGGATATGAAAACCAAGTATCCATTTTTATTTGTGTAGTTTATTTACCCCTTTAATAAAATTTCGAGAACGAAATTTTTTTGAAGGAAAGGGAGTTGTAATAACCAAGCTATTTTTATAAAACTGTCGGTTTCCGGACACATTTTCCGTTTTATCGTGCTTTCATTTTTTTCACTAAAACGAGTAGTTTCTGAATTTTTCAGGCATTTTGTAAGGGCCAAGAGTACCTTATGGGGAGTTGAAAAACATTTTCTTCCTAATTTGCCCTTGGTCAAAGTTTGACCACTTTAACTTTCACTATTCATTTGTTTATTAATAAAAGTAAATATCTTTCTTTTTAGTTTAACCTTATTATTATTTTATTAAGTAGCAAATTTGCAATTGCCTTCTTCATGGCCGACTCTTTCTTGCTTTTTTACCAATTCACTTGCTTTCCAATTACAAGTTAGAGAAAGATAGAGAAAGCTAGAGAGAGAAAAGGTGAAAATTGCAAAACTCAAAGATTTTCAAAGAGGGAGGTGGCTGGCTGCTTTGGGGGACTTTTTTGGCTTTGTTCTTAGTGGTTTTCCAAGTTTGGTTGGTTGGCTTACTTGCTTGCGTCATGGTAGGCAACTAATACCTTTTTATTTTCTTGTAAATTTTTATGTTTTCATGTGATTCTCAAGTGTAATCATGTGTTGTGACGTTGTTGTGATGATGGATTGAGCTTAATATATTGTATGTTATGCTTATTGATTAAAACCTCATTTATTTGGATTGAAGTTTGGTAGAAGTTGTGAAATAAAGTTTGAATTTATGAAAATTAATCATGGTTTGATGGAGTAACTTGATGGATTTGATATTTGGCATTCTTGGTTTAGTGTTTTGGTGAAGAAAATATGGTGTTAATTTGTGTATAAGGGGCCGGCTATGGTAGGGTAGTTATGTGAAAAATTTTGCTTGTAGGCGTATTTTGGTCATTTTGCATGCAAAGGGTATTTTGGAAATTTTTAAAAATTTCAAGGGTAAAATGGTAAACTTGCATGAAGGGGACACAAATGAGATTTTTTTAAAAATGTTTGAGAGCATTTTGGTATTTTACATGTAGGGGATATGGATGGAATTTTGAAAAAGGTCAAGGGCATTTTGGTCATTTGACATGTAAGGATGTAGATGGAATTTTCAAAATTATTGAGGGTATTTTCATCATTTTTCACAAGAGGGGTAGAGTTGAAAATATTTGAAATTGAAGGGGCATTGAGGACTTTTCAAATTTTCAAATTATTTTAAACATATATATATATATATATATATATTAAATTGCCATTTGTTAATTAATATATATATATAAGTACTGTCAATTACTATTATTTATATCTACATAAACATAATTAATTACACATATGTTTATGTAATAATAAATATGAGTATATTTTACAAAATATATATATTTTATATACGTATTTATTAAATATATATTTAAGTGTGTTTTGTATATGTTTATGTATAAAAATAATACATTACATATTAAATTGAGTATTAAGTTAATATATATATATATATATATATATATATATATTTGTGAGTATTTTATACATGGGGGTATGTATGTATATATAATTAAGTGTGTGTATAAATTGTATTTGTATGCATGTATATGTGGATGAATACATACATATATGGGTATGTATATATGTGTTTGTGTATATATATGTGTATGTGAGTATGTATTTTTGTATGTGTGTATTTTTATATATGTATATATGTGTATGTGTTTATAGTTATGTTTACGAATAAGTATAGTGGTTGATGTGTATATGTGTACTGGAGTGGTTGTATATATATACATGTCTGGTTTGTATGATTGTTACTAACTGTTAATTAACCGAAGGTATAATGGTAATTATCCATATACCTATTAAGGGGTATCCTAGTAATTTTTGAGATTGCTAAAGGCATTTTAGTATTTATATCAGTGTATTAGGCAGTTTGGAATTGTCGTTTTGAGCAGGGGCATTTTGGTAATTACGACTGTTCAAATAGGACGGTTGGTAATTACAGTTTTACTGTGATGTCTGGTTTTACTTGTGTATTGTAGCACGAGTATTCATTTGCATAGAACAATTCTAGTGATTTATTATTTTATGTAAAAGGAAGAATTTTTCCCTGAGGTTTGTGTTTTCCAAATAGTTTGCATGACGTGGTGCATGGTTGCAAACCCTGATTTATAGTCGCTCTGTGAATCACTGACCACACGTAGTGATGGGTCACCCGGAATGGTGGTTCATTCGCATACCAAAGAGGTGTAGTGTTTTGTACTCGAAACGCGGAGAGTGAGTGGGCTGTTCGGTTTTAAATAAAAGGGGAAAAATAATAATTTTAAATGTACAATGTTACACTATATGACATGGCATTTGCATACGGTGCCTACTGAGTATTTTTTTCACTCAAAGTTGTTTGTCTTGTGTGACAGGTAAGTTTAAAGCTGACCAGTAGGGCTTGGCGAGGTGTGGATTGGAGGGCGCAGCAATGTACAATGTTCTTCTGCATTTTGGTTTGTTGTTTTGGGCAATGATATTATGTATTTTTAAATACTACTTTCCTTTACGATGTAGATGTGTTCTTTGAAATTATTTTAAAGTAATACTATCTATGGTGTGGTTTGCAAATGATCCAAAAGAGTAAAAGAATGTTTGGTTTTATTATGATTTTGTCTAAAAACGATTTCAGGAAATCTAATTTTTTTTTTTTTTTTAAATTATAATGTTAACACACCTTACTTGGGAACCTAGGCTTGAGTAAGGGGGTGTTACACGTTCCATCACACTCACTTGCGAGAGTTGTGGTTCCAATCTTGCTTTGTTATTACCTCATGTGTACTCATTTTTATTTGAAGCGCCAGGTGAAGGAGGATCTATTAGGAGCTGAGTCAGCTGCTCTAAACTCTTACAAGGTTGCAAAGCTGAAGCAATAACAAAACTCTATCCATTAACATAATCTTGGGTTGATGAGATCTAGTTGAAGACTATTTTTTATTTCTAAAAAAAAAAGTAGATAAGCTATGCATGGATACATATTAAGTGGGAGTGATAGATCCTAATAAAGCTTTACAAAGGTTATGCATGGTGGTGACTTAGAGACAGGTCACATCCCCGAGAGGAAAAAACATCCCTAACCCAACCTGTGCCCTTGCCTAGTCAACCTTTTTCCCAACCCCATTCTTGCCTTGCGTTGTTTCTTTTTAACCTAACCTATACGAATACATATACATATACATATACATACGTATACGTCTATATATATATATATATATATATATGATATGACAAAATTATCTTAATGTCTTATCGAAGCCTTTCAAACCAAACACACACCCACATAACTTTTATATATATATATATATATATATATATAACAGTGACCAAGCTAGCTAAAGGACTTGATCTCCCTTACTGAAAGCATACCCTTTTCCTACTTGTGGACTTGGTGGAGTCCAAATCATATATAAGAATACAAGAAACCAATTTTTTTCTTTCAAATCCCAAACACATCCTTAACCCGTAAAGAAAGTGACTAGTACTAGCTAGCTTCTAATATACTTTTCTAATTAAGATAATTCATTAATGTTTTGGCTAATCAAGCTTGCATGATTTTTATAAAATTGAACTTACCTATAAGTATGAAGAGCATTTAGGTGGTCCAGATTGGTAAAGGTAGGGTCAAATTATTATATGGTCAATCCCAATGATTTTTTAAAAGGTTAGCTGCCTATTTTATCTAATGGGTAGCTACCTTTTCTTGATTACTCATTAATTACATCTTTCAATTAAAGGAAAAGCGACAATCCATTGATATTGTGTGTTGTGTATATATATACATATATATATATATATATATTATGTACTCTTTAAGACACTGACATATATCAACTAATTAAACAGTATGATCATATAAACCCCACTGTACCTTTGGCCACCACATGCATATAGGAAATTATAATTTTGAGTTCACTACTTCCATTACTAATAAATAAGAATACATAGCCATTTAATAGTTAAAAACCCCACAACACAATTAACTTAGAGTGAAAGACAAACAAGAAAATCGGAGTAAAAAAAGTACTAATATTTGCCCAACAATAATTCTATCACAAAGCAAAATATTACAGACAAATTTCTAAACTCCCTTCAATTTATTCCCAAACTTTCACCACCTTGGCCAGTACTTGAGGATTAATATATGTATTGGTACTCCGTACAACGTAGAAAACAACCATTACCCAAACTAAGTAATAGATCGTGGAAGATCAAGAAGCACATGAAAAGAAAAACACCAAAAAAATTAGAAATTTAAGTGCATGATTTTTGTAATTGGTGTATTTATGCACCAATTACTAGTTTCACTTTATACCTACAGAAGTAAACAAAAAAAAAAAGTCTTTTTTTTTCATATTAAAACATTCCAATTTGTGCTTCAGAAAGAGAACCAAAAAAAAAAAAAGTCATCTTTTATTTCATAAATAAATCAAACAAAAGGTCACTATATCAGGAAATATGCAGAAGATACAGCCAAAATACTTTATCAATATGCATATATATTATACTTAGTGAATCCAAGTAAAACCGAAAACACCCTTAAATTAATTTAAAAAGAAAAAGTATAAAATACATACCTGGATAGCAGATGTAATCCTACTAGAATTCAATGGACAATAGACGAGATAGAGAGAGGAGGGCATAAGAGATAAAAGCAAAACAGAAGAGGTGAGGAAGAGAGAGACGGAAGAGGGAGGAGGACAAGGAGTGGGTTTGATACATACGGATACAGACGGCGAAAAAAATACAGTAAAAACGAGAAGGGTTTATTAAACGACGTAGTTTGGGTTTAGAAAATACATTTTTTTATGTCTTAACTAATCTGTCATAAAATCTTTTTGTAGCTGTCAATTAGTAATAAAATAATTTTGTAGCTTAAAGCATGTGCCATGTCAGATATTTTATTGGAGGGAAAAATGGCGCCATATTTTTTTTTTGGCCTTTTTTTGTTAAAAAATTAAATTTTTATATCATATTTAATCTGTTATAATTTTTTTTTTGCAGCAGTTTGAAGGTAAAAACTAATTTTAAATTAATATTAATTACTAATAAAACTATTTTGTAACTTATGTTAAAACATGTCCCACTTGAGCTATTTTATTGGAGGGAAATATTGTGCCAAAATTATTTTTACAGTCTTTTTTAGTTAAATATATAATTTATTGTTTCATAATTATGTTCTTATAATTTTCCTTTTTATAAATGTGTGAAATTAAAAATTAATTTTAATTTATTACCAAATTGGTTATGAAACAATTTTGTAGCTGTGTTAAAATATGGGCCACATCATCTAATTTTATAGGAAGCAAAGATGGCGCCAAAAATTTTTTGGAGCTTTTGTTACAAATTTTAGCTACGATGTATATTTCGTAGCTAACTTCTATAATATTTTTACAATCAGCATAAAATGTGATTTCGTATCTAAACATTAACTTTTGAAAAAAAATTGTGGCAAAAATTTCGTGGCTAAGGACCAATTTTCTTGTAGTGAGACTCATTTCAGATTGGGTACTGTCAAAATATATGATTGAACTAAAAATTTGAAATAGTCCCTTTTAGTCGAATTTAATATGGTGATCGATCCAAGTGGGTCCTAAGGTAATATCATTTAGATCCTGACTAATCGCAATTTATTAAATTATATAAGCACCATGTATTAACCGTCTTGGAATGCCTTTTTTTTTTTTTCTAGTAGTGCATACTATCATTGTATTACCTTATCCCAAAATATATATAGTATTTTACATTTTAATGAATGAGATTACGTAACCAATTTACAGAACAGATATTTTAATAAATCTTATCCTATTTCGCGTATTGAAAAACAAATAAATAAAATATAATTAATAAAAGTACATTGCAAAATCTCATAATTGTTTACAATTGATGGAGCCAATTTAAAATACAAATTAACGAATGCAAGTCATGCGTCCGTTACTTATTAGGGACAAATGCTTACCACACACAATAAAAAATTTATTAAGAAAAAAAAAATGAAAGGAACAAAGTTTAGTTGACAGCACTACAAATTCTTCTTATCTGACCAGCAGAACCAGTGAGAGGCTCAATATCTCCCATTCTTATCATGGCAGAAGCAAAATCAGACCTAAAAGTTGCTGGTGTCTTACTATACTCCCATACAATGCTGTCCGTTGATCCACCACTAAAAAGAACTTGATCTGATTCCAGAAGACCCTTTTTCTGAATCAAGTTCTTGAAGTAATTATTATCAAATGAATTTGGTGTCACCAATTCTAGTGGTGCCAATTTGTCATTTCCTTGGTTTGCATTAGCGGGACAATGGCGTCGACGATTGCGAGCGAAGCTAGCATTAATGTCGGTTCCATTGTATATTCTGTCACGGAATGTGAAGCATTGAGCTTGTCCAATTGTATGTGACCCTGATAGTGCAACCATATCCCTTCCACTTAGACCTTTACCAGAAAATCTAGAAATAAGAGTGCTAAGGCTGTCCGTGAAACGAGGAAGATCGCTATCGGCCACATTGGGATATGCACTTGTAGAGTCTCTTCTACCCAGCTTCACTGTCCATGATGGACCACTTGCCTATGGATATGATTCAGTATAAATAAAAATAATCAATACCTATATTATAATTGGAAATTAAAAACTAATTATATATATGATAATTTCATTTCATGAACAAGGTTTTGATGTAAATTACTTACAGCAGCTGATGCCTCGCGTGCTGCGACTGCGAGTATGTCAGCGCATGATACAACTCCCGGACATATCTTCTCAACCTTTGCTTTTGCAGCTTCTATGACTTCGTATCCTCTAGCCGAATTCTTATTAGCCAACGCGTTCTTTTCGCTGTTGATAGTACGAGAGTCATCGAGCAAGATAGATGCATCACAACCCTACAAAACAAAGATTATAATATGTATAAATATAACAAAATAACCTCAAAATTTTTCATATATGCTTGAAAATGAATACAAATTAATAAGCACTATTAATTATAGTTATCGATTTAAGTACCTTAACAAAGCAGTCATGGAAATGTAGCCGAATGAGAGACGCCGCCATTCGACGCTCTCGGGAAACAGCAGCTCTAATGGAGGATTTGATGACACTAAGAGCGTTTGGACATGTTTTGTCGTAAAATTTAGAAGACAGTTGCGCTTCACAAGTTGTGCTTAATTGCAAAATCAAGAACAAAAGAGCTGAAACAAATGCATGGGAGGCAATAGAACTACTTCTCTTACGACTCCAAACCAATAAAGCCATTTGTACGTAAAGGCCACAGACTACTAAGTTTATGAAATGATAATTGTAAGAAGCAGTGGAAAATATGTTGGTGAGAAAGTTTGGGTATCTTGGGCAATATATATAGCACGTATATATGTATAGTAGGTTACATTTTGGGTTTGTTTAATTAGATTACTATGTAATATTGTTTGGTGGAGTGTAAGACTCTTAATTTGATGCATGTTTGACCAATTCTCAGATCTTCTTTGGCTGCCATACAGAAAAGGCTTCTATAATTTATTATAAATTTACCTCTTTCAAATTAAATATTATATAAATATATTCCAAATGCAATATTATATACTTTAAACATTTAGTTGGAGTTTTGGCTTATTGTGAGTAAATGTAATTATGATCCCTGTAATCATTATTCATGTATATATTTTTATGGACCGAATTGCATTTAGGTGGATATATAGGAATCAATTTACGTGTGTAAGCTATTTATGTTTCCTACGTTCTTGATTTGTTCACCGGAGTGAGCTTGGTAAATGCAAGTGCGCGGCAGCCCACGTTTTCCAATCTATATTTTATTAATTATTTATTAATCAAATGTTCGTTATCCATAATGGAATATAATTAAAAGTTAAAAGTTAATTTTTTATATTTAACGTACACATTATATTTGACTTGTTTACAAAGTCTGACCAAGTTGAATTCTTGTTTTATCAAAATTGTAATCGGCCCTAATTATTACTACACTTCCCAAACACGCCAATACTTAATTTAGTAATGTTTTATATATATATATATATATATATATATATATATATGTATATATATGTTTGGTTCCATATATTTATTAAAAATGAGCCTAATTTATAAGACGGCCGGTTTGTTATGGTTTTAGCCCAGCTGTTTAAAATAAAATTAAACAAACAAAATGAAGAAGAAAGAAAGTAAATAGAAAAGATGAACTCGATACTCATATACTTGTACGTATAAAAAGCTTAATGACAAATCTAACACATAAAAGCTTACCAAAAAGTACTTGTTTTAATTAATGTGTTTGCTCTTTGCTAATGCTTGCTTTTCGTATCCAAAATAGTTAATTTAGACTTTATTGATTTTTGTTACTTAATGTTTTATTTTTCCTCTTAATACGCAAAGGACAAATATTTCTAGTAGAACACTGGACCCCACATTTACAGTTTGAAGTACTCAAAACATGTTTAATTTGCAGAACATCTCGAGCACAAAATTGTTTACCAAGTCTTAGTAATTTTGAGCTGGCTGCTTAATTTGTAGTCATAAATTCAATGCATAACGGCTGTGACTATTAATTATATATACATATATATATATATATATATATCGCTTAATGGACGTGTAATTAATTGATTTAATTAATTATCCCTTTTTATAGTAATCTTGTGAACGCGATGAATTATAGGAGTACATATCCTATAACTCAGCCTAGAGCCGCTAATAAGTTTTAAAGGGTTAATCTATTTTGCCCTTTAATATTCAACTACTATATTTTTCTTTTTGGTGGATGTCTATTTCTTTTAGTTGTTATTATATAGCATAAGTAATATACATATATGTATATTACATATCTTTACCAAAATAAATATATATATGTACATTATAAAAAAATTTAAATAATATTGACACAGTACTTCGATTGACTGTTTATTATGTTGTATTTGCCTTTCTATATACTTAGGAAGTAACGAAATAACACAAATAAGTTTTTTATACATGCTCACATTGTTAAACTAACTAACCATCAATAAGCTCCGTACTTTAATTCATTGGTAAAATATAAGAATATTTAACGTTCTCGAAAAAGCAAAAGGGCACTACTAGTTATAGGGTTGTGAACCTGTGGCATATAATCATCAATAAACATATTATGTGTTTAGAAAGACTGAAAATTCCATTTGGAAAACTTTCACTTCAATTAATGCTTTAATTCGTCATTTAAAGGTGTAAAATGGACCATGTCAAATACTAATTCGCCCAATTTAAAAGTTAATATATTCGTATCGATCGGCGTCGTGTTTGAACTCATCTATTTTTTTGCATGTTATATCATGCCATGATTGTATTATAAAATTTTAAATTTTATATGATCCGCAGGCTCAAGCATGAATTTACTCATGCTGGGCATGAATAGTGCCACGCACATGTCGTGGTTGTACTCGACACATTTCCTAAAAATTTTCTTTAAATGTATAAAATTAATAATTAGAAAATATAAAATATAATTGAAATATACAACAAATTTTTTATTATTATTCATTTTGATAAATAATACAACAAATAAAAGTGAACATACAACGTATTTACTATAGAGTAATGTTTAAAATAATATTCATCCATTAATTTACAATTATATACGATATATTTATTATTACATAATGTTTAAAATTATAATTATGGTTTAACATATTGTAAGATATTAAAGGAAAAAAATATTAAAAAATTAATAGTGTATTAAAATATTAAATGATAAAGTTCAAACTATGCAAATTATTTATTTTAATGTCTCATTTGTCTAGGAGTCATATTGTGCGTGCTCTGTCATGGACTTGTTCCGTACTTAGCCTGTTATAGGCTTATATTTGACCCAATATGTTTTGGAGTCATGGACTTGTGCGGTAATTAGCCTGTAATAGGCTCATATTTGACCAAATATGTTTTGGCGTCGTGACATATCTGGTGGCATATAATCATCAGTAAACACGTCTTGTATTTAGAAAGTATCACTTTCATTTTAATTAATTAGAGAAGGTTACTTGTTGAATAGATAGAAAGAGACATTATAACTAAATTAGTATCTCTTTTATCTCAGGCTAGACATCTCAACTAAGATTGACACCACTTTCACTTTAATTAATACTTTACTTCATTATATACTAATTAAACTTAGTATATAATTTGGCAAAAAGTAGTCCAAGCTAGAGGGCAGGATATCAAAGAAATGCCAACCGTCCAATTTTCCTTTTAGATTTTGACTTTTTATGGTAAAATATATATATATATATATATATATATATATAGTAAGGCTCCTATTAAATGTCCTGATGTTAAAACAATCAGGATGACCTAATAGAAGAGCTTGTTTATGCACCTGAGGTGTGTTCTAATGAAAAACAAACTGTCATCATACTCACTTGCGAGAGTTATATTTTAAGTCTTGATAAATTTTGCTCATTATTTCAGGTGTACTCAATATTATTTGATGTAACAGATGGAGAAGAATTTATTAGGGATGTAGGTTAATTGCTCACTCCTACTGAGTTGCAAAACTGAAATAGGAAATAAGGCTCTAAAATCTTAGACCGATGAAATCTATATTAAAACTTTTTTTCTATTTTTAAAAGAAAACAAAAAGAGGCTATTTATATTATTTATTGCTAATATGGATATGGCAACTAAAAATTCTATATTTCTATATTAAAATGTTTGAGAAGTTTTATATTCCAAGTTGATCTATACATGGAGAATTTTATTTATTTATTTATTTTTTGGGGTGGTGGTGGGGTGTGTAAAACTATGCATTGAGAAGTTAGACTGTAGTTAAAGTACATATTTTCACGAGTTAGCCTCAGGCCCATTGGGATATGAAGTTGAATCGGGTGGGATTGAAAGCCTATAACCTAATCTCATAAACATCGGTTTTGGACATTTGGATCTCAACCGAGCTTGGTAGATTTTAAAATAATATTTTAAATGTCATAACACATGCCAAAAAAAAAATTAATAACATATAGTAAATTATTATTTTCTTTAAATAAATTAAATAAAAATTTATATAGTTTTGGACATAATTGTGCAGGACTGAAGTTCGGTCGTGTTTAAAATTTATTGGGCTAAATTTCTATCTCATGAGATAAAGTCCCATGTGTCTAGACCCAATCCTTGGGCTGGGTTTAAGAGAAAATGGAATTACAATTAAAAACAAATTGATTCTTTGCTAGATATATATTTTTATAGTATATGTTGTTTTATTATTATTATTATTATTATTATTATTATTTGTACCAGTTTTTTGTCAATTTTTTTCCTGTTAAGCAAAAATAATGATTAGAATAGACGATCATAGAAATTTTGATTGATGAAATACAAGCAGGATTCACCAACATCAACTCATGATTGATAAAACATCAAACCAGCACAAACCCTAAAAACACAAGTCTCAAAAAAGACTCATTTATTTAATGCATTAATTATCAAAGTCCAAACATTTTGTGAATCAATATTCTTCATGACACGGAGCTTCATCTATGTTTAACAACGTTTAGTGCAGAAGCAGCGGCGTCGAAAGCCCCGGCAATGACCTCCTTCGAAGCCTTCTGTTTTGCAAATCCCAGCACAGTTGCTCTTGCTCACACAAGGTCCCTTGAACTTATGGCTCTGACTCTCACATGTCCTTGCTTCTGCAACCATTATTGGCCCCATTTCTGCACAAATCAAAGATGTGAATTAATTGATCGTAACCAAAGATGATTATCCAAATTTTTCTATAAATAAAATTTACTCTTTCTCATTGATTGGTACCTAGAATTAATCTTGATCTTGTATGACTTCCCTTAAAGTACTTTTGTAACACTTTAATTTCCATTAACTTTTTTTATTTTCTTTTTAACTTAATGCGTGTTTTACAAGTATATGGAAGTTTCCACTCAAGATATGTAATTTTCTTGAAGGCTCATGAATCTGTTACTTCTCAATGTCCAGACAGGGACATTTTGCAAACTCATATTTTAAGTTTAGAAAAATCATTTTAATTTCTTTTATCACATTTCTCACTCATATAATGCATAAATAATAACTATTAAAAGTAGCTACATTGATCTCCAACGTATCACTACTGAGTACGTATATAGTTCTTTTATGATGAATGTTGCTGGTGACAAAGTAGGAGGGTTGTGAATGGTACTATCATAATTCATAAGGACAGCTGGTACATGCGGGCATTTGTAATTCATAGGTTATATATGAAACTAATAAAAATATGTACGAATTAATATATATATTTTTTGTTTAAATAACAAATTAATAGATATAAGAAAATAGAAACTAAGAAACATATATATACCGGTAGCCACAAGAAGCAGGAGGAAAATAGTTGAAAACAAACTCATGGTGGAGCGTCCCATCTTCTAACCTCTGAGAGAAAAAAGAGAGAAATTAAGCAGAAAGAGAGAGACTAAATTGTTGATGCAATGAAGGAATGCAAGGAACTTCTATATATATACATATATAGAGAGAGAGCTTTTTACTTTCATACATAGAGAGAGAGTTAAAGCATATTGCATATGCGTTGTATGAACCACGGAATGGTCAAGAAAAAGTTGAAAACAAAAAAGTAAAGATAAAGATATGCAAATCAATAAGACACATCACCAAATTAAACTGACAGGTACGTGCACCGTATACTTTGCATGCTGCTTTAATTGCATTATCTTTTGAAAAAGTAAATCGGTTTTGATTTTTTTTTTTCTTTTTTTTTATGGTAATGCGGTTTTGGTTTGGATGCATGTTCTGCTTGCGACTTTTTTTGTTTTTGTTTTTGTTTTTGTTTCCTTTTTCTTTGGCTCACATGTTTCAGACAATTCCATGCCCACAAGAAGCTGTAAAACGTTTTCTTCTTGGCTTTTAAAATGCCACTTTCCAACCTGTGATTATTCCAAAAGCAGCATGATAATGTGTTTATATGTCTATATATATATCGGCTTTCGTTCACACTTAGAATATGCCTTGTACTATTAATAAATTTCATAAAATATTTAAGATGATATCCCTTTTCTGTTGCATTTAATGGTCATATATATTTGTTGTTATATAATGATCTTCATCATCACCACCACAAAAATACAAGTGATAATAATCCACAGAAAACACCAAAATCTAGCTCCTAAAAAGCTTAAGATTTTGAGCCATGAAAATGATAAAGACATGAGTACCAGTTGAAAATGAATTAGTGGAATTACTATATTTTTGGGTATCCATTTTTGCCCAAATTTTAATTAAAGTGTACCTTAGGGCACATTCGGAAATATTTTACAAAAATCAATTGTTTTACAACTAAATAAAATTCACAGATTGTATTTTATTACATTTTAAAATTTAAGAATGCTCTCAAGCTATTAACTCTTATGCAAAAAGAATGAAAGAATATTTATGTTTGTTTGTCTTAATGGTTATGGTGTCTGAGCCAACTTATATGCACCTTAACTAATCCCTTTTCTTACTCTCTTAACGGGGCAATCCCCACATCAACCTATTGTATTTAGAAATTATTAAACTTCTACAGTGCAATAATGTATGGAGAACATGTTTATCTCATAATAAGTTTCAAATATATTTTAAAACCGATAGAACGATGCTTCTGAAATTAATACGAAAAAGCAACTTAATATGTTTAATACTTTTTCTTTTTTTATTTGTATAATGAAAAACATTTATACAAAATGTAATGGGACCTTTTATATTGTAATAAAAAAAAAAAAAAACAATTAAGGAAAGGAAACTAGAACAAGGGGCAAGTTTCATAGTAATAATATTGCAAAATTATAGTGCCGCAGCCACCCTCGTTCTTTTCTCGTAATTTTCTTAAAATGATTTTGACAGATTTTTTATCGAACATCTATGTTAAGGATAAAGATTAAAAAGACTCTGAATCTCCAAAATGTGAACACAAGAATTCCACATCCTTGTCTTTTTTTAGTTTTGGCGTTATTATCATCTTTCTAAGTATATACAAAAAAGCAAATATTGTACGGTTAGAAAGCGATGGGCCATGCAGAGAGCCAATTAAAATTTGACAGTCCCTTACTATTTCGTCAACTTTCTCCGGCCAACACATTCACACCTGAATCAGATAATCTGGAATCCAATTTGTTTAAATAATGAATTTTACATTCTTCGATAGTTTAGAATTTGAAATTGAAAGATTTGTTTTAGATGATTATCGAATTATATTAAGATTAATTAATTAAATTGTTAATTGTTGGAGTCGAATTGCACTTTGTACAGCTCGCTATGTGTGAACACCACTAGAAAAACTAGCTCAAGCAGCGCCACTTTAGCAAAGGATATGTGTCTGTCCATTGCTATAATTGTTTGACGACGGTGACCATGTCCGTCTTCAAATATTTACAAGATGTGGTCATGGTCACTAAGAAGATCGTCGTCATCTAGGAGATGATTATGAATTTTGACGACGATCAAAATATTGACAGCCATCAAATTTATACGGTCTTTCGAATAATAAATTATTTTTTATTTTATTAAAAATATATTAAATTGGATGAGAATTTTGGCAACGGTTTGAATAGTAACCGTCATCAAATATATATGGTGTTTAGATAATAAATTATTTTTTAATTTATCAATAAATATTAAATTGGATAAAAGATATTAAGAGGTTTGGTGATGGTTTAAAGTTTGACCGTCGCTAAAGAGGTAGGTCTTCTAAATAATAATTTTTTAAAAAATTTTATCATAAATTATTAAATTGGATAATAATTATTGCAAAGGTTAAAGGTTGGATCGTCACCAAAAGTCCATTAGTTAAGGCACACCTCCGACCCCCTTTTTCTTCCCTTTTCCCTTTTTTCTTTCCTTCTTTTACACAGACCCCTCTACGAACCCGCACCTCCACCCCCATCGTCTCTTTTTTTTTTTTTTTTCTTTTCTCTTTCTTTTCTTTCATTTTCTTCCCCTAACCCTCTGCAAACCCCATACCTAGATCCTTTCAGCCCCCCACATTGTGCACCTCTGCCCTCCATCCGGTTTGCCTTAGTCTCTTATCCCAGCGCCACTCCCATATTAAGGATAAATATCCCATTCTAGTAATCGATGAGTTGTTTGATGAACTCCATGGACCCCAATTCTTTTCTAAGTTAGATCTGTGATTTGGGTAGCACCAGATTTGTGTCCACAACGGTGACATTCTAAAAATGGTGTTTCGAACTCATGAAGGACACTATGAGTTTGTTGTTACGCCATTCAGGTTAACAAACACAACAGCCACATTCTAGAGTTTAATGAATGACATATTTCGACCATATCTACGACAATGCATTCTAGTGTTTTTCGACAACATCTTGGTTTATTCTAAGACATGGGAAGGCCATCTCCATCATCTCTAAACGGTTTTGACTCTTCTAGCTGTCAATCAACTTTTTGCCAAATAAACTAAATGAATATTCGGGGTGACTACGGTTGAATATTTAGGACACATTATTTCTTATGAAGGAGTTAGCGCCGACCTTATGAAAGTTTGGGTTGTACAAGAGTGGCCGACAATAATGAATATTCAGGAGGTCCATGGATTCCTAAGTTTGGCGGGCTACCAAAAAAAGTTTATACAACACTTAAGCAAAATCACAGCATCACTAACAAAGCTACTTAGCAAATAAGGATTCCAATGGACCCAAGAGACAGATGAGGCTTTTCGGCAATTAAGGATAGCACTAACCCTAGGCCTTCTCTTTGCCTTATCGGATTTCTCATGATCTCTCATCATTGAATATGATGCAAGTGGGGTTAGCATTTGCATGAAATTATCGTAAAATGGTCGTCCGCTTGCATATTTCAATCAGGCCCCACAAGGTATGGCTCTATCTCTTTCTACTTACGTCACGTATCAACAGAGCTTGAAATATTTATTAGAATAGTGAATAACCACCCCTACTCCAGCCCGTCGGCTCCCAAAGCTCCTTGGGTATGATTTGAAGGAAACACAGAGACAGAGACAGCAGAAGTAATAAAAACATGCTATGTAATTCTTAAAACTGAAAATTAAAAATTCAGGATTACCTCTTCCTTGATATGAAGATCTACCTGATCCCGGTTCGGGAATCACCATCGAACCGACACGATCGTACTGTCCATCGTCCAATCTTCCAGTGCTATCCTTAGATGCGATGGAGCTATGAGTGGACACAACGATCTATTATGAAAAATATTAGAACATTGAAGGAAAAATCAAAGAACAGAAATGTTCTTTCTTTTCCTACATTCTTTTTGAAAAATACGTTAAAATTTTTCTGAAAAAATAAAATTCTTTTTATAATAGTTTTTCTCTCTGTCACAGAACATTGAGAAAACCCTAGCACCACATAAAAAGAAAACAACGATATATTTAATAATAAAATATAAAGTTTTAAATTAAAAAATACATCTTATCTGATCTCTTCAGTTAAGATCAATATTTAAAAATAAATAAATTTAATTTAAAGTAAATCTTAACTGATAAGATAACATATTATCCAGAAAATTAAAATTAAAATAAATTTAATTTTAATTTAACTTAAACGTATTTTATCTAAATGGGTCCAAGAGCATATCTAATAATCTCCCACTTGCTCTTGAGCACAAACTTGAGCCTTAACCTAAGATCATGTAACTCAGGACTTGTGTTCTGTAACCTCATATCTAAGAAGTGTGTTCCACCACATAACCCGAGCTAGCATGGGGATCCAACGGCTATTATTAATTAAGGCTCCTTATAATTGCATAGCAATTATCTAATCTGGTGCCACTCCACTAAAGGCCCAGAGTTGAACTCCAAAATTAATAATATCAATATTAATATTAATTTCTCCTTTGTAAAATATCAATAATTAATTGATTGTTTATTCTGTCTATCAATTAATAATTTATTCTCTTGATTTAATAGTTTCTCTAATAGATTAAATGCACTGGCCAGTGACTTTATTGCATCCAAGTACTGAAACATATCAAGAGGATATTTCATACAAATTCCATTTTATTTATTTCATAGATACTGATAATTCAAACAATTATACTCCCAAATCATTAAGGTATTGGTCGTAAAATATACCTCACTTATTGACAATTCAAGGAATAATAATTATTTAAATATCTATCTATAATAAATTCAGGATTAAGAGAAAATAAAAATCAAATATTATTTGAGATTTAATTCCTTTTACAGAAATTTAACTTTAATTAAATCTCACTTTGATCCTACTAATGCAAACATAATTTGCACTAATATTTTATAATAACTAAGACAAGTTATTTCATAAAATATTGCAGTCTAAATAAAGTGCCCAACTTTATTTAATAACTGTAAACTTATTCATTAATTAAGAGAACCTATAATCATGTCTTATATGGCCATAACCATATGATCATATATTCCATAATTAATCTAGACCTTTATACGAAAAATACTAGCGTGCACAAAAGTATATAAAATACTTCTAAAAATTTTATTAATTTCAGAAAAATAATTTATTTGTTTTGTTACATAAGCTCAAACAAATACTCTCACTTGCTATAAAGCAAGTCTGGTAACTTTTTAATACCCATACAATTTACATGTCTCTTAAACACTTGAACATGTAAAGCCTTTGTAAATAAGTCTGCTAAATTCTCCTATAACGATATTTTGGTGACCACTGTGTCTCCTCTCTCGATGACGTCTCGGATTAAGTGGTACTTCCTCTCTATATGCTTTTGTTTCTTGTGATACCTTGGTTCTTTTGACTGTGCGATGGCCCCACTGTTGTCACAGTAAAGGGTAGTAGGCTGTCCTGTACTTGGTATCACCTCAAGATCCAAAATGAATTTCTTTAGCCACACAGCTTCTTTCGCTGCTTCAGAAGCAGCCACATATTCAACTTCAGTGGTAGAGTCAGCAATACATGTATGTTTGATACTCCTCCAACAAATGGCTCCACCATTAAGGGTGAACACATATCCAAAGGTTGATTTTCTAGAGTCAATATCCCCTTGGAAGTCAGAGTCTCTAAAACCAATAGTTTCCAAACTCCCACTATAATACACAAGCATATAATCTCTCGTTCTCCTTAGATACTTAAGTATATGCTTGACCGCAGTCCAGTGTTCTTGACCAGGATTAGATTGATACCGACTTACGACTCCCACTATATAGCAGATATTTGGCCTAGTATATAACATGGCATATATGAAACTACTTACAATCGAAACATAAGGTACCTTACTCATGCATTCTTTCTCTTCAGAAGTTTTTGGTGATTGCTCCTTAGAAAAATAAATTCCATGTCTAAAAGGTAAGGATCCCCTCTTGGAATTTTTCATATTGAACTTGACAAGAATTTTATCAACATAAGAGGCTTAAGATAATGCCAATAACCTATTCTTCCGGTCTCATAAAACTTTGATACCAAGAATATAATTGGCTTCTCCCAAATCCTTCATATCAAACTGCTTATGCAACCAACCTTTTATGTCTGACAGCACTTGTTTGTCGTTTCTGATTAACAAAATGTCATCTAAGTAAAGGACTAGAAAAACCACCCTTCTTCCTTGGATCCTTTTATAAATATAAGGTTCATTAGGACCTTTCTCAAAACCATTAGAAGTAACGACCTGATCAAATCTAATGTTCCATGATCTGGATGCTTGCTTAAGTCCATAAATTGACCTTTGTAACTTACATACCATGTGTTCTTGGCCTTTAGCTATAAACCCTTCTGGTTGCTGCATGTAGGTGTCTTCTTCTAGATTGACATTTAAGAAGGCTATTTTGACATTCATCTGCTAAATCTCATAATCAAGACTTGCATTTAGAGCTAAAAAAATCCGGATGGACTTTAGCATGGCTATTGGCGAAAAGGTTTCTTCATAGTCTATACCTTCTTTTTGGGTATAACCTTTTGCCACCAATCTAGCTTTGAAGGTTTCTACCTTCCCATCCGATCCTCTTTTTCTCTTGTAAATCCACTTACACCCTATAGGTTTTACCCCTTTAGGTGCCTTTACAAGAGACCAGATTGAATTGGAATATATAGATTCCATTTCTCAGTTCATGGGTTTATGCCATTCTTGAGCATCAACATCTTCTAGTGCTTCATTGTAACTAATGAGATCCTCTTCGCTATCAGCGATGACTTAATAAGATTCACCCAACAAGACATATCATGTTGGCTTACGTTTTATTCTCCCACTACGACAAAGTTGCACTGGCTATTGTGCTACCTCAGGAAGATTATGTTTATCATTTTGTATTTAAGGCTATATAGGTTCAGATTCTTCTTGTACTAGTTCTTGTACAAGTACAAGTTCCTCCTATACTAGTTCCACCTGTAATGGTTCTTGCTGTTCCACTGGTTCTACCTGTACTTGTTCACCTTGGGGTATATTTTTCCCTCTTTGAACATGCATAGGAAACAGTGGAACTGCAGGCTAAGACACTAGTGGTTCAATTCGTTCTTGAGCTGATTGTAACTCCTCAACAATTATTTGACTCTTGAGTTTGAAATTTCTAATATAGTCTTCCTCTAAGAAAGTAGCGTGAGTACTCACAAAAACTTTCTTATCTGAGGAACTATAAAAGAGACCACCCCTCGTTCCTTTTGGGTATCCTATAAGCATACATACCTCCGTACGAGATTCTAACTTATCAGAATCCTTTCTTAAGACATGTGTCGGAGCACCCCATATTCAAATACAGCTTAAACTAGGCTTATGCCCTTTCCACAATTCTATGGGTGTCTTAGGAACTGATTTAGAAGGAACCAAGTTCAAAAGAAACATTGCAGTTTCTAAGGCATATCCCCAAAACGATATAGGTAGTGATGAATAACTGAGCATTGACCTTACCATATTTTGAAGAGTTCGATTTCTTCTCTCTACAATTCCATTTTGCTGGGGTGTTCTAAAGGCTGACAGTTGTGAAACTATCCCCCCTTGAGCTAAATAAGACTTAAACTCTCCAGATAGGTATTCTCCACCTCGGTCAGACTGAAGCTCTTTGATATGGAGTCCTAATTGCTTTTCTGCTTCAGGGTTATACTATCAAAATTTCATGAAACTTTCAGACTTATGGCGTATTAGGTAAATGTATCCATATCTTGAGTAGTCATCAGTAAATGTGACAAAATACTTATAACCTTTTCTTGCTTGAACATTTATCGGTCCGCACACATCAATACGCACTAATTCTAACTGTTTAGTTGTGCGATACCCTTTGGCTTTGAAGGGCCTCTTGGTCATTTTGCCTTCCAAGTAGAATTCACATACTGGTATTGGTTAAAAAATAAAGGAGTTTAAAATTCCACTTTTGACCAAACCATGAATCCTGTCAGGATTAATATGACCTAATCGCAAATGCCAAAGATAAGTTTCATTTGAAACCTTTCTTGTCTTGGCTATTTGGTTATGCTCATCATCATTAATTTCAACATTATGAATGCTATAGGACATAGGACTTAAATAATAAAGACCATTCAATAAATCTCCAGAACAAATAACTGAAGAATAACTTCTTATTAAAATAGAGGAATTAAATTTCACTGTTAATCCTTGTTCAAATAAACAACTAACAGAAATTAAATTCCTACTAAAAATCGAAACGAATAAACAGTCTAGTAAAACCAAAGTCCTACTTTTATTGAAATTTAAAACGACTAATCCTATAGGTTTCACGGGTACATGCTCCCTGTTCCGAAGTCTCAGGCTTCTTTGTCCTTCTCCCAACAAACTATATTGTTTGAACCATTGCATAGCGTAACAAACATGGTTAGTGGCTCCTGAATCAATGATCCATTTATCATTATAATTCTCCACTAAATAGGTTTCAAGTATATTTATTTCACATATATCTTTTTTGTTGTTCAGCTTAGGGCAATTCTGCTTCCAGTGACCGTTCTATCTACACTTGAAGCACTTGTCTTTTGGCTTCTTTATTGCATTAGTTTTGGTAACTGGTATTTTTGCTTTGTTCTTCTTCTTGTTCTTTTGACCACTCTTAGGTTTTCCTTTGGATTTTGAAAAAGAACCTTTAACATTATGAGCACTGCTGCGTTCATGAGAGCCCTTTCAACACTCTCAAGCTCATGTATTAACTCCGTAAGAGTAAGATCCATCTTGCTCATATTATAGTTGACCTTAAACTAAGCATAACTCTCAGGTAGTGATTCCAAAATCATGTCTATTTGGACTTGTCGGTTCAACTTAGTTCCCATCACTTCCAATTGAGTGAAATATGACATCATTTTTAAACAATGATCCCTCACATTTCCCCCCGTCAAGTGAGCGTTTATTAAGCCATTCGTTACAGCTTGCCTTAAAGAACTAGTACTTTAAGCAAACATCCCATCCAGTTTCTAAAGCATTTATGCTCTAACCAGGATCTGATATATTTCTCCCTTCAAATGACTAGCAACACTGGCAAGAATATAGCAGCGAACTGCTATATTTGCCTTTGCCCAGTCATTATAGTTCTTTTGTACTTGTTTAGAGGCATTAGCAGCGGGAACATCGGGCTTTGGTGATGTCAGGACAAATTTGAGATTTTTATATTCCAAAACGATGAACAGATTGGTTTTCCATTTGTTATAATTGCTACCATCCATAGGTTTTTAACTTAAAATTTGTGCGAAAGGACTAAAATTTGACATTTTCTGAAATAAATTTGCACACTAGTATTAATACGTATTTCCACAATAAACTTAAAAACATAGGAAATCTCATAAACTATTTTTCTATTTACTGTAAACAATTATTTAGTTTTCTTTATAAATACTCACGTTGGGTAAGATATTTATAATAAACTAAATTTGATCCTGAAATAAAAACAGTGTCCTACTAAGTTAGTTCCCAGGAAAGAATGGGGGGTCACAAGTGGACCACTTAAATCTCATCCTCCTAAATAAAACCTCCCTAGATAACATAAATTTATTTCAATCTAATTGTTTTTATAAACTTTTGGGCACTTAATTTAAGAATCATAACCTCATTGGGAGGGTAATAAATAAATTAAGTTTGAATATTATTAACTATTGTTTTAATTTTAATTTTTTTTTAATATCTAAGATTGTCGACGTTAGGCCGATCAACCTAATTAAAATTTCAAAATTAATGAAGGTCCAACCCAATAAAATCCAACCATGCTTATCCGTTGAGGTGTCACATGATTATTTATTTTTGAACCCAAAATGGAGCCTTTAGGTTTTAAAAATTAAATAAATAATTAAAACCTTCACCATCCAATATTTTAAAATTAATTTGGGATTTGCTAAATTATTTTTGAAAAAATAATTTTCCATAATAATTATTAAACTAGATTAAATCATAATAATTATTATGCACATGTAATTATTCAATGATGCAAGCTTATAAGGCACCACCTATTCTATATGACATGTTATCATATAATATTGTTAAGAACTAATATTAAAAACATTCATAAAAGCTGTAAATAAAATAACTAACCATAATCCATGGTTTCCTAGAAAAGAAAATTGCAAGCCCAAATAAAATTGAAAGGCTCAAATTGCCCAAATTAAATAGCTGGCCCAATCTTCTTCTTCATCTTCTAATGGGTTCCAAAGTATTGGGCCTCAAGGTATTGAGCCTTTATTGGGTTTAATTTTTAACTAGGCTTTAAGGCCCAAAAATTGTAAAAACCCAAACAAAAGCCAAATCCCTAACCCATCATGAAACCCTAGCCTCCAAAGCCTCGGTTCATGCGCCGTTCCCAAATCCTCGCCACAGGTAGAAGCCCAACATTCGGGGGAGTCAACCGTAAAAAATAGCCAGCCAGAACACCGTGCACGCTCCCCCACACGCCAGTTAAGTATCGGAGAGTGAGACCCACGCGCATCCGGTTTTGAGAGGTATGTGTAGGTGCGTGCAAGTGTATCTAGGGGTGAAATTTTTACCACGGTATCCTCTCCTCCTTGCGGTTCCAACGTTTCTAATGGTTTGTTAATCGGACATCTGTAGCCTTCTCTAGAAGCCAAAACATCTACGGGATGCAGATTTTACACTTATGTTTTTGTCTTTTACATAAAATAAATTTAAAAATAAAATAAATACAATGAAATCCGAAAATAAAAAATTAAATTAGGGAGGAAACCTGATCTTATGACCAGTCTCTATGTTACATACCAAAAATTAAAATACAGGGAAAATCTACCATGGATCGAGTTACTACAACATCCATTATGAACAAATAAATATACAAAACATACATTATCATGCAATTACATCACAATAGAAACTTAGGTGTCATATTTCTAATAATACATCATAAATCATATGTTATCTCAATTCTAAAATTCATATGAATTACACAACATTAGCTCTAATACCACATGAAGGAAACACATACACAGAAACAGCGGAAGCAATAAAAACATGCTATGTAATTCATAAAATTGAAAATTAAGAATTCAGGATTACCTCTTCCTTGATGTGAAGATCTACCAGCTGATCCTCCAGTTCGGTAATCACCACCATAAATCAGCAACTGTACCTCGTGATCTAAAATCTGAACCGCAAGATCGTACTGTCCACCGTCCGATCTTCTAGTGTTATCCTCATATGCGATGGAGCTATGAGTAGGCACAATGATCTATTATGAAAAATATTAGAACACTGAAGGAAAAATCAAAGAACAGAAATGTTCTTTCTCTTCCTACGTTCTTTTTGAAAAATACGTTAAAATTTTTCTGGAAAAATAAAATTCTTTTTATGATAGCTTTTCTCTCTGTCATAGAAGACTGAGAAAACCTAGCACCGCGTAAAAAGAAAGCAACGATGTATTTAATAATAAAACACAAATTTTTAAATTAAAAAATACATCTTATCTGATCTTTTCAGTTAAGATAAATATTTAAAAATAAATAAATTTAATTTAAAATAAATCTTAACTGATCAGATAATATATTATTCAGAAAATTAAAATTAAAATAAATTTAATTTTAGTTTAACTTAAACGTATTTTATCCAAATTGGCCCAAGAGCATATCTAACATGATTACCATGTTGAGTACAAGCGTGGGCTTGGAAACTAAGCTGTAGATGCACTCTCTATAGTTTTTACTCTATTTTTTGTCTATTTTAAACCCCATGCTGGCTGGTGGAGCTAACTCCAGTCTGAATGTACGCAGGACCTGTATTATAAGAAATTCAGTTCGGCACCTCACTATATTTAGCATGATGGCATTTGGTTTGAGCATGGAAAGGTATTACTTAGCCCCACATTTGCATTGTTAACAATAATTATTTTCGAATGCCACTCCTCTCCAACCGGAACATTTTGGATTTCACAAAACTTTGTCTCGCTTACGTAACGAATTTCGATGGCCTAAAATGCGATAATCTGTCATAGCATTTATCCGACAGTGTGAAGTTTTCCAACAGTATAAGGTTGACCATCAAACTCTTGTCGACTTTCAACAACCTCTATCTATTCTTGATTGGGTTTGGTAAGATATTTCCATGGGTTTTGTTGAAGGCTTACCTTTTTCCAATGGTCACTCCGTTCTCATGGTGGTTGTGGATCAGTTGTAGAAATATGCACACTTCATTCCATTAACTCATCTCTTCACTGTTTTGACCACGACAAAGGCCTTTGTTGACAATGTGGTGCATCTCCATGACATGCCAACATTAATTGTCAGAGACCGAGACAAAATTTCATCAACTTTTTTTGGTGAGCTTTATTTCAACTAAACGGTATTAAGGTTTGCATGAGCTCAAGTTACCATCCCCAAACGAACAGTCAAACCAAGGTTATCAATTGAACTTTGGAGTAATGCCTATGATGCTTTCTAGGGATTAACCCACTTAGTGGAAGGACTGGTTACCATGGGTGGAATATAGCTATAGTACATCACAACATACAACTACTCGTATGACTCCCTTTAAGATTGTGTATGGCATTCCTCCATTATCATTGCTCACTTATGTTCCTGGCACTTCTCGTGTTGACACAGTTGATTATGATCTTCATGAATGTATGATATTTTGTGGGTTCTTTGCTCCAATCTATTGGAAGCTTAAGTCCAAATGAATAATTTCGCTGATCGGTATCGTCACGAGGTCACTTTTGAGGTAGGGGATTTCGTTTACCTTAAACTCCAACCTTACTTCAAACTTTCGTGGCCTTTCGAGAGTCACGTGAACTTACCCCGTGCTTCTATGATTGATGAACACTTAAAAGTGTATATTTATTATAGTTTAAAACATCATTATACACTTAAAAGTATCATTAATTCCTCTAATTTATGCAATTTCTTTAAATTTAAGTTTAAAAGTAAAAATAAATTGAAATATTTATTTTGATACAGGGTTAATAAAATGGATGTATCTCTCAATCTAGAAGGCCAATTAAGATGATTCTTAATGCAATGGAAAGCTAACTTAATGCACCACAACATTGTAGTTATCAACAAAGTCCAGTTCAGAAGTTTAATGGGCTGTATTTAGGGCTAAAGCACAACTATTCTGCATTCGGAGACCAGCCCAACAAGGTTCAGTATTTGGGCCGTATCTCACAAAATACTGGCCCAAATAATGTACTTTTTGATGCTCTGGACAGCTAAGACGTGAAGCTACAAGTTGTATGTTTTGAGCAATGGAAGATTCTACCGAATTCGGTGCGATATGGACGGTGCAAGTGGGAAGACAAACAGGACATATATTTTCAAAGTTTACCTAACCATGTGTCTATTTTCATACAAGTCTTTTGGCATTTTGTATCCTTAATGATCTATAAATAGCAGCATTGAATACTCATTTAGGCATTCTGAATTGAAAGATCAGATCATACTCTTTGCATTGTTGTTTCTTTTGTTGTAATCTTCTTTTGTTCTTAGTAGAAATTATGTTTATTTTCTTCTTTCTTCCTTTCTTCTTTATTTCTTTCTTCTTTCTTATGAGTAACTAATCCTCATTTTGCTTGCGTGAAAGAGTGAAGCTCTTAGTTATGAAATAAGATTAGATTAATCTTGAGTTTTAATGTCTATTATGAAATTGTTATTATATGTTTTGTATTTATTTTCAATTAACTTAGAAACCTCCTTGTAAAATGGCGATCTTGATTCATTGTTGACAAGATATTAACACAATGAATACTTAAACTCATTTACATGTGTTGATGTTATTTGTTAATTAGAAGTAAATATAATACAAAGCATATATAACTATAAATGAATTTTAAATGTTATATTTTCCAATTGGAACCTCCATTGTGCATGGATTCTAATTGAGTTATAAAAAGAATTAATCTTGTTTTTGTTTTATATACCAAGAGTGGATCCCCTAACCTTAGCAAATCCCTTCCATTTAAGAACAACTTGTATTAGTTTAATCTTTGTTACTAAATCATACTATTTTATCTCTAATAATTTGTCTTCAATAGCTCCTTGTGGATCGACCTCGGACTCCCGAGAATTTTTTACTTGAGACAACCTGCACTTGAGTTTGCAATCTTTTTGTTGTAGCAAGTTTTTGGCGCCGGTGCCGGGGATCTTATTTGAAGATCAAATTGATTGTGGTTTTTTCTTTCTTTCAATAAACTTCACAAATCTGGTATACTCTTTCCCTTTTACTCAATTTACTTTTATGTATTTAATGGTTGGTTTTCTCATACCGCCTACTTGTTGAATTTTTTTTTAATATCATGGAAGGCTAAGCCTCCTACCCGTTGTTTATTTTCTTCACCCTCTTGGAAGGCTGAGCCTCCACTCTCTTATTTGTGTTAAATTTTTCTATCTTGGAAGGCTGAGCCTCCTCTCCGTTGTTTATTTATTTATTTACTTTTATTTTCTTATTTATGCTTAATTGGTATCGTGATGAAAATTCTGGTTGCTTAGTTAAAACTAATTTCGGTACTTTGCATATTGATTTGTTTGAATCATTTTCACAGTCACAACACACATTTGACACAATGGCTGAAAGTGAAAGTATACATGATGAACATGAAAATCAACCGTTGCGAACCTTGCGTGAATATTTGTAACCACCTAGAAATTCTAGTCCATCATGTTTTATCTTTCCACTTAATGCTAATAACTTTAAATTTAAACCGGGTATGATTTCATTACTTCCTAATTTTCATGGCTTAGGATCTGAAAGTCCGTATTTGCATCTTAAAGAATTTGAGGAAGTGTGTGCCACATTTAATGATCAAAATTGCACCGAAGAAATTGTTAAACTTAAATTGTTTCCTTTTTCTTTAAAAGATAAATCAAAAACTTGGCTTAACTCTTTGAAATCAAGGTCAATTGGTACATGGCAAGAAATGCAAAGTGAGTTTTTAAAGAAATTTTTTTCAACACATAAAACCAATGCTTTCAAAAGACAAATCCAAAATTTTTTCCAAAACTCAAATGAAGCATATTTTCAAAGTTGGGAACGTTTTAAAGATTTATTAAATTCTTGTCACACCATGGTTTTGAAAAATGGCGCACTATAAGTTTCTTTTATGAAGGTTTAACACCTGAAACGAACCAATTTTTGGAAACAATGTGCAATGGTGAATTTCTTAATAAAGAACCTAATGACGCTTTAGAGTATTTAGACCACTTGACTGAAAATTCTCAATCTTGGCATGGTACTAATTCTTCTGAAAATTCAATTAGATCTAATCTTGCAAATGCTAATAAAGGAAAATATCACCTTAGTCAAGAAGAAGATTTAAATGCTAGGTTTGCTAGTTTAGCTAGAAAAATTGAAGCCATGGAATTAGGAGAAATAAAAGAAATAAAATCTGTGCAAAAAGAAGAAATTTGTGGTATTTGTGATGATTTAGGGCACTCAACATATGAATGTCCAAAAATTCCTGTTTTTAAAGAAGTTGTACATGAACAAGTAAATGCTATGAACAATTTTAAAAAGCCATTTACATCTTCTTTTTCAGATTCATACAATCCGGGATGGAGAAATCACCCAAATTTCAGTTGGAGGAATGATAATAGTGCCAACACTATGCCTTCTCAAGGTACATCAAATTTTCCTCCTTATGCATCATCGCGTTCAAGGAATTTGAAAGAGACAATGCAAGCCTTTATTTAAGGTCAAACAAACATCAACAATCAAACTTCACAACCTATCAATGAGATCAAAAGCATACTTTCTGCTTTAACTACAAGTTTGCATACTCAAGAGAAAGGTAAGTTTCCTGCTCTACCTCAACCTAATCCTGCTAATCAATGTCATGTTTCCACTTCAAGTGAGAGCCAACCTAAAGATGTCAATTTTATCACAACTCTTCGAAGTGGAAAAGTCATAGACAAAACCATTCATTCCAAAGATCACACGCAAGCTGCACTCCTAGATCCAAAAGGCAATGGTAAGGATGACGGTAAGCATGATAAACTTGAACCTGTTCTTAAGGATAAAAACCTATTTTCTGCACCTTTTCCTCAAAGATTAAAGCCAATTAAAAATATAAATAAAAATTCTGAAATCTTTGAAGTTTTGAAGCAAGTAAAGGTTAATATTCCTTTGTTGGATGCAATAAAACAAATTCCATCTTATGCCAAATTTTTGAAAGATTTGTGCACTGTCAAAAGGAAGTTGCAAGTACAAAAGAAAGCATTTTTAACTGAAAATGTGAGTTCCATCATCCAACAAAACACCCCACCTAAGTATAAAGATCCTGGTTGTCCAACAATTACATGTGTAATCGGAAATACTAAGGTGGAACGTGTTTTACTTGATCTTGGTGCAAGTGTTAATTTTTACCCTTTCTCGCTTATGGCAGTTAGGATTGGGAGAATTGAAACCTACAGCAGCAACACTTCAACTTGCCGATCGTTCAGTGAAAATTCCAAGAGGAATTGTTGAGGATGTTCTTATTCAAATTGATAAATTCTACTATCCTGTGGATTTTATAGTTTTGGATACACATCCAGTTTTAAATTCCAAAGTTCAAATTCCTATCATTTTAGGACATTCATTTCTTGCTACTTCAAATGCTATAATCAATTGTAGAAATGGAATTTTAAAACTTTCTTTTGGTAATATGACTTTGGAAATGAGTATGTTTAATATTTGCAAACAACCTAGAGATAATAGTGATATGCATGAAGTGGATTTTATTGATGAAGTTGTGCATGAACAATTTATCTCTACTCTTCCATCTGATCCCTTAGAAGCATGTTTAATTATGTCTAATGAGTTTGCATCCAATACCAATCCTGAAATTTCACATATGGTTTCTTTGTTGATTGCATTTCGTGAACCAAAAGCAAGTGGTTGAGACCAAGATTTGAAGAAGCGCCACCTAGTCCAACGTCTTCCTACCTTCAAATGTACAACCACCAAAGCTTGACTTGAAGCCATTGCCATCTGATTTGAAATACTCCTTTTGGGCGAAAATGAAACCTTTCCGGTAATAATTTTTTCCAAACTTGACACACTTCAAGAAGGTAAGTTGATACAAATTTTGAAAATCCATAAAAATGCATTAGGATGGACAATAGCTGATTTAAAAGGAATTAATCATCTCATTTGCACACACAAGATTTATTTAGAGGAAAATGCTAAACCTTCTAGAGAAATGCAGCGAAGGCTTAACCCTAATATGAAAGAGGTAGTGAGAAATGAAGTCATTAAACTTTTAGATAATGGAATCATTTATCCTATTTCGATAGTAAATGGGTAAGTCCTACACAAGTTGTACCTAAGAAACTGGAGTCATTTGTAGTCAAAAATGAAAATAATGAGTTAATTCCAACTAGATTATTGGTTGGCGTATGTGCATTGACTATAGAAAACTTAACTCAATGACTAGGAAAGATCATTTCCCTTTACCTTTCATGGATCAAATCTTAGAAAGAGTTGCGGGACATAAATTATATTGTTTTCTAGATGGGTATTTTGGGTATAACCAAATTGCAATCGCACCCGAAGATCAAGAGAAGACTACATTCACATGTCTATTTGGCACTTTTGCATATCGTAGAATGCCTTTTGGATTGTGTAATGCACCTGCTACATTTCAAAGATGCATGCTTAGTATTTTTAGTGATATGGTTGAACGTATTCTTGAAGTTTTCATGGATGATTTTTCTGTGTTTGGTGACTCATTTAATGATTGCTTATCTAACTTGAAAAAAGTTTTGGCCAGGTGTGAAGAGAAGAATCTTGTGCTCAATTGGAAAAAATGTCATTTCATGGTAACAAATGGTATTGTACTTGGTCATATTGTTTCATCAAAAGGAATCGAGCTAGATAAATCTAAAATTGAGTTGATTTCTAACTTGCCAACACCAAAATCTGTTAAAGATATTAGATCATTTTTGGGACATGCTGGTTTTTATAGAAGGTTTATTAAAGATTTTAGTACAATATCTAGACCCTTGAGTAACCTTCTATCAAAAGATATTATTTTTGAATGGACCGAAAATTGTGAAAAGGCTTTTGTTCAACTTAAAACTATGCTTACTTCTGCTCCTATTATGCAACCCTATAATTGGTCTTTACCTTTTGAAATTATGTGCGATGCAAGCGATTATGCTCTTGGAGCAGTGTTAGGACAAAGGAAAGATAAGAAACCATATGTCATTTACTATGCAAGTAGAACCTTAAATAGTGCCCAATTGAATTATTCTACAACTGAAAAGGAATTGTTTGCAGTAGTATTTGCATTGGACAAATTTAGATCTTATCTTGTTGGCTCATCAATTGTTGTCTTTAGTGATCATGCAGCTTTGAAATATCTTTTCTCTAAGAAAGATGCCAAACCTCGATTAATTAGATGGATTCTTTTACTTCAAGAATTTTCTATCACCATTCGAGACAAAAGGGAGTTGAAAATGTTGTGGCTGATCATTTATCAAGACTTATTTGTGATGAAACCTTTTACTCTGCACCAATTAATGACACTTTCCCGATGAACAACTTTTAGTATTTCAAACTTACCATGGTTTGCTGACATTGTCAATTTTCTTGTCACAGATCAAATCCCAAAATTTTGGACTTCACAAGACAAAAGAAAGTTTTTAACCGAGGTGAAAAACTTTTACTGGGATGACCCCTATCTATTTAAGTACTGTTCTGATCAGATATTTCGTAGATGTGTAGTCGACAATGAGGTAAGTAGCATTATCAATTTTTGTCATTCAGAAGCATATGGAGGTCATTTTTCTTCAAAGAAAACGGCTACAAAAATATTGCAGTGCGGATTTTATTGGCCCACTTTATTCAAAGATACGCATGCATTTTGCAAAACATGTGATAATTGTCAAAGATTGGGATCCATTTCAAAAAGAAACATGATGCCATTAAATCCCATTCTTGTGATTGAAATTTTTTATTGTTGGGGTATAGATTTCATGGGACCATTTCCATCGTCATTTGGTTTTTTGTATATATTGGTAGCAATAGATTATGTTTCAAAATGAATAGAGCCAATTCCAACATGAAATAATGATCACAAAACAGTGATTAAATTTTTGAAAGAACATATTTTAAGTCGTTTTGGAATTTCTCGAGCCATTTTAAGTGATGGGGGAACACATTTCTGCAATAGGCCATTTGAATCTTTAATGAAAAAATATGGAATTACACACAAAGTTACCACCCATTATCACCCTCAATCAAATGGACAAGTAGAACTTGCAAATAGGAAGATAAAACAAATTTTGGAAAAAACGGTGAGTCCAAATCGTAAAGATTGGTCTTTGAGACTAAACGATACACTTTGGGCATATCAAACTGCTTTTAAAATTTCATTGGCTATGTCTCCCTATAGGCTAGTCTATGGAAAACCCTGTCATTTACCTGTGGAACTTGAACACAAAGCTTACTGGGCCATTAAAGTTTTCAATTCAAACCTTGATGATGCTTGCAATTTACGAAAGTTACAATTAAGTGAACTTGAAGAATTGAGAAATGATGCATATGAGAATTCGAAAATTCAAAAAGCTAGAACCAAAGCTTTTCATGACAAAAGAATTTTAAGAAAAACATTTGATGTTGGTCAAAAGGTTTTGCTTTATAACTCTCGGCTTAACATATTTCATGGAAAATTAAGATCAAGGTGGAGCGGTCCATTCATTGTTAAATCTGTGTATACTTATGGGGCCATCGACATAGAGAACCCTAAAATGGTACTGGTAAATGGACAAAGACTCAAACCATTTTTAGATAATCATGTTTTTGACAAAGAATTAATTCCACTTTCTGACCCTTGCTATGAAAATAATAGTCAATCGATGTAAATATTTGTATTCCTTTTTAACTTTCCTTTTAAATTCTTCCCCGGTTAAGTGGCGGATAACGATACTCCGTGATTTTCAAATCGGTTTATTTTCAGTTTCCCATAATAACTGATCCCTTTTCTCCTTACAATGGATGTCACTGTTACAAATTTGAGAAAATATTTTCCTTTCCTTCCTCACAATGCTCTAATAAAAATTTATAAAGCCAGGTGTGCAAGAATGCAATTGTTAATGGATAAAGGCATGCCTGAAGATATATGCTGGATAATTTAAGCAAAGGTTCGATTAGCTGGTGAATCTTCATATTCGTTTGCTTCATACATGGCTGGGATGGGTAAGAGTTCATATTCTAAAAGGAGAAGAGTAAAAGAATGCAAATTTGTCACAAATGTGCCCGATGGACTTGCACTGCGATGTCGTTCTTTAGGAATGGTTTTCATTAATCGAGAAGATAAAATAAACTTTATTAAGGATGGGCTGAGTAAGGAGTCATTCGATGATATCTTATTGACTCTTGAGACGCATCCTTGTGGAGTTGTACATCGTGAACTTCTTAATTTGCGGCATCTTTCCAAGGATGAACAACACCGCCATAGTCTTGGGAATCTGACTTTAAACGACTCTGTTTGCCAATTTATAAGAAAATTGGATGGGAAGCATATCCTCGACTCATAAAAAAAATAAAAAAATTAGATAACTAACTAACTTGCTGTAACTAAAACCAAATAAGTATGGCCGAGTAAGGAGTAATTTTACACTTGAGATGCATCTAAGGAGGGAGGTTATTATTTTGTCTTGATTTGTAGAAGTAACAAAGTTTTATTATTTAATTCTCTTTGAAAAATTCAAATCTATAAACTCTTATATCTTTATTTATCTAGCTATTTTTAGTACATATTGATAAACTTTCTTTCACACACACACTCATACGTATTATTGTGGGTTGCAAAAAAATGAAATGTTATAATAATTTTGTTTCTTTGCTTTGTTAAAAGAGAATGACCAAGGAAAGGGGTAGTTTAATTATAATCACAAAAAAAAAAAACAAAAACAAAAACAAAAAAAAAAACAAAAAAAATCGTGGATAAAGTTTGATTTTGTAACCTCCTTAGCTTGAGCAATTAAACCCACAGGGGTGTCTTAACACCTAATACCCTATGATTAACTGGTTTGAGAGTTATTGGTCTAAAGCTCGATACAAAGGTTAAGGAGAAAGTTTAAGGGAATCAAACATTGCACTTGTCTACAAAAATAAATAAGTATCTGCAACCCGAGTATTAAGCTCGTAGGGGTGTCTTAACACCTAATGCCCTAAGACCAACTGGTTTGAGAGTCATTAGCCCAAAGCTCGTTACATGGGTTAAAGATGTATATTATTATTTTTTATTTAAAAAAAAATTGATGAATAAATAAATGACCCCTGCCCAAGGAAGTAACCTTAGCAAAGCATTGAAATTGATTTTTATTCTTTTCATAACTAGCTCCATATATATGTGAAAATGAGCACCAAAAGAAAGTTTAAGAAAATCTTAAAAATAAATAGATAAGTGAGAGTTTGTTTATTTGAATTGATCAAAGGAAGAAAATGGTGATTAACTTTGTGAACTCTACTTATCAGTGACGCTTGTTTTACTAGAGACTAGTAATAAGCTGGTTGGGGGTGGTGATGAACACTTAAAAGTGTATATTTATTATAGTTTAAATCATCATTATACACTTAAAAGTATCATTAATTCCTCGAATATATGCAATTTCTTTAAATTTAAGTTTAAAAGTAAAAATAAATTGAAATATGTGTTTTGATACAGGGTTAATAAAATGGATGTATCGCTCAATCTAGATGGCCAATTAAGATGATTCTTAATGCAATGGAAAGATAACTTAATACACCACAACATTGTAGTTATCAACAAAGTCCAGTTCAGAAGTTTTGTGGGCCGTATTTAGGGCTAAAGCACAACTATTCTGCATTCGGAGACCAGCCCAGCAAGGTTCAGTATTTGGGCCGTATCTCACAAAATACTGGCTCAAATAATATACTTCTTGATGCTCTGGACAGCTAAGACGTACAGTTACAAGTTGTATGTTTTGACCAATGGAAGATTCTACCGAATTCGGTGTGATATGGACGGTGCAAGTGGGAAGACAAGCATGACATACATTTTCAAAGTTTACCTAACCATGTGTCTATTTTCATACAAGTCTTTTGGCATTTTGTATCCTTAATGATTTATAAATAGCAGCATTGAATACTCATTTAGGCATTCTGAATTGAGAGATCAGATCATACTCTTTGTATTGTTGTTTCTCTTGTTGTAATCTTCTTTTGTTCTTAGTAGAAGTCATGTTTATTTTCTTCTTTCTTCCTTTCTTCTTTATTTCTTTCTTCTTTCTTATGAGTAACTAATCCTCATTTTGCTTAGGTGAAAGGATGAAGCTCTTGATTATGAAATGAGATTAGATTAATCTCTTTCTTGAGTTTTAATGTCTATATTATGAAATTGTTATTATATGTTTTGTATTTGTTTTCAATAAACTTAGAAACCTCTTTGTAAAATAGGGATCTTGATTCATTGTTGACAAGATATTGGCACAATAAATGCTTGAACCCATTTACATGTGTTGATGTTATTTGTTAATTAGAAGTAAATATAATACAAAGCATATATAACTACAAATGAATTTTAAATGTTATATTTTCCAATTGGAACCTCCGTTGTGCGTGGATTCTAATTGAGTTATAAAAAGAATTAATCTTATTCTTGTTTTATATACCAATAGTGGATCCCCTAACCTTAGCAAATCTCTTCCATTTAAGAACAACTTGTATTTGTTTAATCTTTGTTACTAAATCATATTGTTTTATCTCGAATAATTTGTCTTCATTAGCTCCTTGTGGATCGACCTCGGACTCCCGAGAATTTATTACTTGAGATAACCTGTACTTGGGTTTGCAATCTTTTTGTTGTAGCACATAACATGTGATCCCAACCTCCACTATGTAACATCAAGTTGTTATTAAATAGTCATGTGATTAAATATATAATTTTAGTGAGATTTCTTACTTAAACCCAATTTGGTTACTATTTTTACGACAAAGTTTTATTAGGACTCCATTCCAGGCCATTCTTGGACTTGCTTTATGCAAGAAGAGGAAATGATGGATTTTTCATAAACTTTGGGTTGGTTATGGATGCGAAGGTGTTGTCTCCTTTTGTGCAATGTCAAATATCATGTCTTTCTTTTTAGGCAAAACTGTAGCTTACAAGTGTTTACTAGTTTAAGTATTATAATTTCTTACTTCTCTAACCTCAATAGGTAAATGAATAATTATCATCCTACCCTCGGTTAAAATCGCAGTCACGTAATAATAATTTTCCAACCAGATACATACATACAACCATTCCAGTACGCACATATCTATCCATTCATATACGAATTTATAAACACAATTATAAACACATATATAAACAAATACGTATATGGAAATATACACACATAAATACACATTCACGTACACATATCCATATATATAAACACATATACACACACACATATATATATACACATTTTATATATCCATATACATGCACACAAATATAATTTATATACGTACATAATCACATCTACGCGTATACATAAATTCATATGTAAAATACACACATATAAATACATACTCACATACACATATATACACACTCATATATGTATACACTTATTTATACACATATACATGCATATAAATACAATTTATACATACACATAATTATATATATATACATACCCCCACATGTATAAAAATACTCACAAATATATATATTAACTTAATACTCAATTTAATACGTAATGTATTATTTTTATACATAAACATCTACAAAACACACTTAAGTATATTTAATAAATACGTACATAAAATATATCCATATTTATTATTATACAAACACATGTGTAATTAATTATATTTATGCAAATATAATTAAGAGTAATTGAAAATACTTATATATATATTAATTAACAAATGACAATGTAATATATATATATATATATATATATATATATAAATATATGTATTAAAATAATTTGAAAATTAGAAAAAATCTCAATACCCCTTCAATTTCAAATATTTTCAACTTTACCATTCATATAAAAAATGAAGAAAATACCATTAACAATTTCAAAAATTACATCTATGTCCCCACATGCCAAATGACTAAAATGCCCTTGACCTTTTTGAAAATTCCACTTATATCCCTTACATACAAAAGACCACAATACCCTTAAACATTTTTAAAAATCCCATTTGTATCCCTTACATGCAAATTTACCATTTTACCCTTGAAATTCTAAAAAATACTTAAAATACCCTTTACATGGGAAAAGACCAAAATGCCCTCACATGTAAATTTTTGACATAGCTTCCTACACATGACCGTCCCTTTCTACAAGCTTAAACACATTGATTTCTTCATCAATTCATTAAATTAAGCATGCACAATGCCAAATTCATCTACCAATTTCATCAAACCATGCTTAAATTCAACAATTTCATGCTTTAATTCACAATTTCCACAAAACCTAAACCCAACCAATTGGGGGTTTAATCAACCATCTCATTACACATGAAATTAAGCTCCACACATCATCAATTCAATGATTCCAAGCATAAATACATCAAAGACTCAAGCAAAACACATGAAATTTGTAAGGAAATCAAAAGGGTATAGTTGCCTACCTCTCTTCCAAGCTAAGAACACCTTCTTCCAAGCTTTGGAAATCAACACAAGCTTTGCCAATGAGTTCCTCTTGATGATTAGCCCCTAACCCTTGAATTTCACTTGAATTTTTTTTGAATTTCTCACTTTCTCTCTCTAAAATGTGGTGTTTCTCTTTCTAGAATGAAAATTGAAACAAAATCAATTGAAAATGGTGAAGGAGGTGGTCGGCTAACAAGGTAAGACCATTCCAAATTGGAAACTCAAAAATAATAATATAATAAGTAAAAGTAAAAATATATTTACTATATTATTAAAATAATGAATAGTAAAAATCAAACTTGGTCAAATTTTGACCAATGGCAAAATGGGTAGAAAAAATTTCTCGACTCCTTACAGGGTACTATCGGCCCTCACAAAATGCTCGAGGTATTCAAAAGCTGCTTGTTTCGGTGGAAAAGACGAAACCGCAATAAAATCGAAAACGTGTCTGGAAATTGACAATTTCGAAAATAATAACTTGGTTATTACAATGTATGTTGAGAATCCTTTCGAATATAGGCTAAATGGTTCCTTTGGATATGGACTAGATGGTTCCTCTAGATGGCAGTTTTAGTCCAACACGCGCTAACTGTCCATCAGTCCATCCATATATAGCACTTTGGATACCCCTTTAGGTTCTTCGTTGTGGTGATTTGAGTCAGAAGGCTCGTTCGAAGGAAGATCCACCTCGTCACAAATCCAACAACACAATGTAGAAAAGAACAGAGATAGTAATGACAACACAAATACAGTATATTAACATATTAAAATTCAACATTTTCCTAGAAAATAAAGGATAAATATTATAACAATGAGAAAGAAGACCTTTTAATAATTATTTCATGTACTCGAGGATTTTCTTGGTAATTATCGAAGTGACTAGTGGCATTTCGATAATTACATCAGTGTGGTTGAGCGATTTGTAATCGTTGGTTTGAGCAGTGACATTTCGGTAATTACTGCTGTCGGATAAGATGGTATGGTAATTATGCGTTTTATTGCGTTGCTTGGTTGGATTTATGCATTATAGCATACGCATTCATTTACATAGAGCAATTTATGAGGCATATTGTTTTATATAAAATGATGGATTTTTCTCTAAGAGTTTGTGTTTTCAAAATGGTTGCACAAAAGAAGGTACATGATACACAAAATAAGGTGCATAATTTTAAACCCTGTGTTTAATAGCTTTGTGAACCACTGACCACAAAAGAAGGTGGGTTACCCGGAACGGTGTTTCACCTGCTTACCACCAGAGGTGTGGTGTTTCATGCACGAAACGCAGAAAGAGAAGAGGCTATTCAGTTTAAAATAAAGAGAAAAAAATGATGATTTTATGTGTATGGTTGGACACTACATGATATAATATTGGCATATGCATTTGGTTGCCTACTGAGTGATTTATCACTCACCATTATCTGCTATTGTATGTGGCAGTTAAATCCAAAGCTCAGCAGTAGGGCTTGGTGGCGGTGCAGATCTGGGGAGGCATGGCATAGTATAGTGTTCTTCTGCATTTTGACTTTGGTATTTTGGGCAAAGATACTCTATGTGTATTTTTAAATACTCTTTTTCCTTTATGGTGTGAATGTGTATACTTTGATCTGTTTTAAAGTATGACTGTTTGTGGTGTGGTTGCAAAACGATCTCAAAGAGTAAAGGAAAGTTTTATTATTGCTGTGTTGTTGTCCAAAATCATTTTTAACCAGTCAAATTTATAAAGAAAAGAAAAAAATTTACATTGTAATCACACCTTGCTCGAGAACGTATGCTCGAGTAAGGGGATGTTACATACATCACAAAGACCTTTGCATGTAGTGGATCGTACAAAGTGCACTTCAACCCCAACACTAAATGGAGACTCTGCTGGGGAGTTGAGGAAGCTAGTCTAATGATGCCGCCATGTAGAGCATGCAAGGCTCAAAGCACACCTCAAGATGCAAAAGGAAACTTTTTTCTAGAGCAAAGTCACAATAATGCCTAGGCACCAATTTCAAAGATTGCCATTGCAACCTTAGTAAAGGTTATATAAGATCTAAAATAGAACCAAAATGAGCTGATTGCCACTGTCAAGCAACTACATGAGAACATGACAAGGCTAACCACTCCAGCCATTGGACAAGGAGCATCCACCACCCAAGATGCACACATGCCAAAATCAAATAATAGCTCTTTTTTCACTTAAGCAAATGTGATGGTATTGCTAGAGAAAGAGCTTAACAAGCCATCCATAGCATACTTAACATCCAACCCAAAGGACCATGTCAATCGATTCATAGATGCTTTGGGACCATATGCTGGAAACCACGACCTTCACTTAAGAGAATTCTAAAACTCCCTCGTGGACCACACATATACATGTTACACTTCACTAACCCTAGTTCCATCTGGCACTAGAAAGATATATTGCTAAGATTTTGTAGAATGTACTTTCAGAATGAAGAACATATGGTAGTGATCCAACGCAATAACACTACCCAAAGACCTTTTGAATCCTTGGTTGTAACACCCCCATAGTTAAGGTTGAAGACCCAACTAAGAAGACATTACAGGTCAAAACACTTTAATAAAGCATTTCTCGAGACTTAGTTGTTCATATAAATAAAAATGGTCAGTACTCTTTAGGATCTAAACTCGCATAATAAAGTATAGTAATTATAAAATAGATAGTATTTTTTTATATAGTTTTAATAAGATCACATACACTCACAACGTACAAAAAATTTAGATAGTATATATTTATATATATATATATATATATATTAATTCAAAATATTAGAGTAGCTAAGTCTCAAAATAAAATAGAAAGACTAAATAGATTGTACTACTACGGTTAACTATTGCTCCACACAGTCATCAAGTTCAGAGAAGTCAAGTTTGACTACCTATACACATAAACAGAAATGAATGAGTGATAAACACTCAGTAGGTTCCACAAATGTAAGTGCAAATGAAATGCTCAAGGCACGCAAAATATTTACTATTTATTTAAATACTAATTTTCTCTTTTTTGAAATCTCATATTTCATAAAAAAAAAAATTGGTTTTAAACAACATTCATAGGACTTTTCATTTCACATCTAGAGCTAGTTGATCGTCGGCAATTATCATTTTCCTAACTATCCACACACAAACCGTAAAAAATACCTATTCAATTTTTATCATTTAGAAGGATAGTGTAAGTAGAGCTGGTCCCATTTACACTCATGAACTGCAAGCTATAGGATTGTCAATCCACCACATGCACTGATAGGCTCACATGTGCCTATGCAAGAATCTAAACCTCAACTGACTAGTCAGTGAGACCTCTACTAAATGATACACATATATCACATATCACAACTCCTAATCACATTTCATATTGGCCTACATATGCATGACTATGACTCTTTTAAAAAACATTCCATTCTTTGAGAAAACCAATTCTGATATACAAAAATCGAGTTTCTATTTCAAAACTTTTTTTATTTTATACAATGCATGTGTTTGTGAACTACCTAGTAGTTCCATACACAGTTTATAATAGTATCTCATTTCTATCCAATCAATGCAATTCCAATGGTGTATATATATATATATATATATATATATATATATACCACAGCCATAGTAATTAATTCAATTTAGTACATTACACACAGCTTACCACTATTCACAGTACAGTATACACAATTAATTAACCATTACCATAAATAATATATTATAAATTCAATTATGCAAATTTCAAGTTAGCATTATATAAATATATAGACTCATTAAAATGAAAAAACTATCGTTACTTCAGAAAAACATATATATTTTGATAATAATAGATAATAGAATTAAAATAAATATTAAATTTAACCAAACCAGTTTCCAACATACACGGTAATTTTTTAAAAATCATAACTCACTCATATTAACTTGGATTCTTGTGCTTCAAAGGCCAAAATGACCATGACTTAATATATTTTAAGATAGAAATATGATTAACAAATAATTAAGTTTCTACATTGATCGTAAACAACAAAACCTGTGAGTACGTACACAGTCTTCCTAGAATTTATTTTTCACAAACTAGCAATTTTGTAAAATTCATAACACATTTAATGCTAGTCCAACTTAAGTAAATCAAAAACCAAAATGACTGTGACTTATTCTAGCTTAGGGGAGAAATATACCTTGAAAAGAATAAAAATTTAAAACCTTTAGAAAATAACAAAATCCATGGCACTGGTGTAGGGTCTTCCTAGAATTTTTCAAAAAATCAATGAATTTGGTAAAATCCATAGCTCACTCAATAAAACTTCAAATTAAGAGATTCAAAAGCCACATTGCTTAGGACAAACCCAAAATACTAGGGTAAAATTTTTAAAAATTTTGGACAGCAATATCCAAGGCTTATAGATAGACAAACATTCATAAATTTTAAATCAAATTCCAATCCAGCATAGTATACTAACTCATATCAAAACCAAGCATAGATCAAGTTACCACTTCATTAAATCCATTTATTCATCAACCAACACAATACTTAACAATCACATCATACCATTTCAGCCAAAAACCAAAAGAAAAACAAAGAAAGCCAACATGCATGTTGAAGATCTAGCCAAAACCATAGTCTAAACGCACATGCAACACATTTCAAGTATAGAGATGAAATCCTACCTTGTCACTATAGCAAATGCAAGCTTCTATAACCTTTAAAGTGAAGGAAATTGTTAAGATTATACAATAATGGTGGGCAGTCCTTCCTTTCTACTTTTACCCTTTGAAATCCTTATTGTTTCCTTGAAAATCATTTTCTTCTTCACACCCTTTCTCTCTAGAACCCAAAGAACACACTCTCTAGTCCCTCTCTTGGGCAAAATTTTAAAAGGAAATAAGGGGTAAAGTGGCTATTAGATGGCTGATAAGCGATAAATTAACTTGGGTTTAAAATAACTAACCCAACTTTTAAAATAATATTTATTACCTATAATATAGTTAAAACATTAACTCACTTAAAAACAATAATAAAAAACTAAAGTCAAGTGATGGGGTTAGAATTAAAATAACAATATTTTCAAAAAAAGTCCATTCTTTTCTTGTTTGTAGTGAAACTCATTATTAAAAATTTAAAATCCAATTAAGGATTCTATTAGCCAAAATGTAGGTGATAGTAAGAGGGAAATAAATTTTATTTTCAAATGTATTATTAAGTATATATATAACAATAAAAACCATGCTCTATATAAAATAGGATAATAAATAATCTTTGATTTATTGACTAAGAATTCCCTTAAACAGAGTATCCAACAATCTAGTGACATAATTCAAAAGCTCAGTCCAACACAGACTTGACAGAACTGGTCTCAAATTGACCTTGTCTTAACTAAAGAGTGAATGATATATACTCAGTAGGTTCCTAAAATGCAAATATAAAATGCAATGTCTTATGCATGCAAAATTCTATTTCTCAAAAATAACTGTTTTCCCCTTTCTTCATCACAATTCATTTGTAAAACATAATTTGTAGTAGAATTCTTATGCGCTCATTTATTTTTTTTGAAATTAACATACTTTTACAATCCAATACGTTATTCTACAATCCATCATACTTTTACAATCTACCGTACTCTGCTCAACCGCATTTTCATAGGACCCACATGCACATTAGTAGTTGATCTACCAACTAAATTGTGTCCCTCTTGTGGGACCCACACGCACGTTTGTGGTCAGTCAATCAGTTGAACTACACCCTCAAGGAACCCACAAGCACATTTGTGGTTGGTGGGTTCATAAGGTTATCCGTCCACAGGTCCCACGGCTATTGCTTTCTAGTGCACATTTTTCAAAAAAAAAGAAACATAACTCTTATTGAAAAATCAGCTCCTATAACTTGTTTCCATGCAAATGTATGCACGTAATTACTCATCCATTTAATACACTGTTACCTTTCTATACTTTATAACTGCATTCAGTGTAACAAATTACCATACAACACTCATTTACAGAGATAATCAGCTCAGTTATACATATATATAGAAAAATATAGGACAGTATCCCTAACTTACCCATACAATGTAAATTTATAAATTTGTCCTCAATAAAAGTACAAAATACCAATTTTACACTTAGCAAAAATATATAATACCAATTATGCCCTTACTAACATTTTAAAATTCAAAAATGCACTTGTACATGTTTCAAAATTACAATAATGCCCTTGGAAATATTTCATAATTACAAATATACCCTTAATAAAAATAAAAAATTCCAACTTTACCCTTGGTAGAAAATTAAATTTCCATTTTACCCTTGATAGCAACAACAAGTTTCCATTTTACCCTTAGGTTTTAATAAAATTACCATTTTACCCTTAGAGCATAAAAATGAATAAAACTATATAGAAAATATTGTTTGTAAAATACATATACATATATTTAAAATAGCAACTAAATAAAAATATAACTTCTTGTGAAATTTGTATAAAAATATAACTTCTTGTGAAATTTGTATAACTTTATACCAAAACTATTTTTCAAAATTATATCTTAAAAGAGGTGAAATTACATTAATACCCTTATAGCCAATATAAACATAAATACATATATAATTATGTGTATGCACATACATATATATATAATCAAATATGCATATACATATACACATACACTTTTATACATACATTTTTTTATATAATGCAAGCTTAAAAACATCATATGAAATCATACATACATATATATATAACTAGATATGCATATACATATACACATACACTTTTATACATACATTTTTTATATAATGCAAGCTTAAAAACATCTTATGAAATCATACACACCCTTGTAGTAGTAACCACCTTATAATTAAACTTTAATATTTTTTCTGCAGAATTACATATATATATATGTGAAAAGACCAAAATGCCCCTAATAAAATTCAAAATGACAAATATATCCCATAATGGACAAAACTTCCAAACTTGATTTCCACCACATTTTCACATCAAATCAAGCAATTTCTTGAGGGCTTTGCAAGATCAGTATGTTGATTAACAATTTAGTACATAAATTCATAAAAATTCAACATATAATATACAAAAATTAAAACCCTAATTTTAAAAATTGGGAATCTTTGCCATAAACCAAATCAAGCTTAAATTATATGATTCAAACACAAATCAAACATGTAAACACCTAGATTCATATGGATTTTGTAACACCCTCCCAATTGGGGTCCGGCTGGGTACAGGCTCTGATACCACCTGTAACACCACCCCACTGGGGTCCCCCGGTGGGGTTTAACGCCCTCCACTGGGCTTTCTTGATCATTTTTTAAGGGATATTGTCTCCAATTTAACCACCGTACACCCAAATTTAACCACCGCACAGCAAACGGTATGGAGTTTTATCAGACTTCCCAGGAGGTCACCCATCTTAGGATTGCTCTCAGCTGAGAGCACTTAACTTTGGAGTTTCTACGAACCCCGTAGCCAAATGCTATAAAAAGGCCTCGGTTGTTATTAAAGAACCCTCTTTCTTATTAAACAATACACGTATTTCATACACATATACATGCATACAACTACAATTTATACATACACATACTTATATATATATCCTCACATATAAATTTACTCACTAATATATATATTAACTTAATACTTAAATTAATACGTAATATATTATTTTTATACATAAACCTATACAAACCACACTTAAGTATATTTAATAAATGCGTACATAAAATATATGTATTTTGTAAAATATATCTATATTTATTATTACACAAATACATATATAATTAATTGGATTTATGAAAATATAAATAATAGTGATTGTAAATATTTATATATATATTAATTAACAAATAGCAATTTAATATATATATATATATATCTTAAAATAACTTGGAAATTAGAAAAGACCACAATACCCTTCTAATTTCAAGTATTTTCAACTCTAACCCTACTATGAAAAATGACAAAATACCCCAAATACTTTTAAAAATTCCATTTACATCCCCACATGTCAAATGACCAAAATGCCCTTGACCTTTTTCAAAATTTTATTTATGTCCTTTACATTTAAATGACCAAAGTGCCCTTAAATATTTTTAAAAATCCCACTTAAGTCACTTACATGCAAAATAACCTAAATACCCTTGAATTTTTCAAAAATTTTCAAAATACCCTTTGCATGCAAAAAGACCAAAATGCCCTCTCTTGCAAAAATTTTGACATAACTTCCTACACATAGCCGTTCCTTCCTATCCATGGCAATCTATCAAATTTCCTCCAATTCCATCAAATTAAGCATGCACAACACCAAATTCATCAACCCATTTCATCAATCCATGATTAAATCCAACAAATTCAAGCTTTAAACAGTAATTTCACTAAAACCTAAACCCAAATAATTGGGGATTTAATCAACCAGCCAATACACATGGAATTAAATTCAACCCACCATCAATTCAATGATTCCAAGCATAAATACATCAAATTAACTAACAAAAATACATAGATTTGCAAGAAAATAAAGTGGGTATAGTTGCCTACCTCTCTTCCAAGCTAAGAACACCTTCTTCCAACCTTTGAAAATCAACATAAGCAACCCTTGAATTTCACTTGAAAAATCCTTGAATTTCTTACTTTCTCTCTCTAAAATGTGGTGTTTCTCTCTCTAGAACGAAAATTGATGTAAAATCAATTGAAAATGGTGAAGGAGGTGGTCGGCTAATAAGGTAAGACCATTCCAAATTGGCAACTCAAAAATAATAATATAATAAGTAAAAGTAAAAAGATATTTACTATGTTATTAAAATATAAAAATATATTATTTTAATATAATCACTAAATTCATATTTTTTTAAGCTTTCTAAACTTTTGTTTTTTAGAAAAAATAATGGGAACTACCTGTTTTTACGAAGGTACTAAATACCTACTTAGAAATACAATGCACGTATGAACTACTTATATTTACCATTATTTTGTTCTTCAAGTGTTCAAACAATCCCCATCCAATATGTCTGCATAATAATTATTTAAAAAAAAATGAAAGCAATGGCAAAGGATAACATAGCATAAAGTGGTTGAGTTTCGTTACTTTTCATCATGGAAAAAAGGAACAAATAGGTTTTGTTAAAAATTGAGTTCCATGAAGGTTTAGATTAAATAACCATGTCAGTTACAACTAAGTTCAAGCGTCTATCTAGAGGTTAGTCATAAAAAGTGGAACAAATAAATTTTATGAAAAATTGAGTTCCATGATAGCATAGTCGAAACAACATGTTAGTTACAACAAAGTTCGAATGTCCATCTAAAAATTAATCAGTTTTAAAAGAACAACATGTTCATAAGAAGGAAACTGAATTTTAAGATGGCTTAGATGGAGCGACATGTTTGTTTCGATCGATTTTAGATGTCTATCTAAAGGTTAAAAAATATGTTTTGTTAAAAATTGAGTTCCATGACGGTTCAGGTGGAACAGCATGCTGATTATGATTGAGTTCACACATCTACCTAAAAGATTAATGATGGCATGACTGTTCAGATGGAATGACATATTGGTTACGACTAAGTTCAAATGTCTACCTAAAAGATTAATCATAGTAAAAGAATAAATAGGTTTTGTGAAAAAATTGAGTTTTATGGCCGCTAAAGTCTACGTTAAATCTTAAACATCATTTCAAAAATGTTATATCCATTAAAGAGCATATGAATTGATTTGCCAACCGCAATGAGTTCGCTTCAGTTAATGTACCAGCCAACCCAAACTGAGTATATATATGCCATGAACTGCTCGCTGATGTCATCAAGTATGTCTGAGAGTAATAAGCTTGTTTCTATTATTGAATCAGTCGACCGAAACAGAGTGTGTCTATGCCATGAAATGGTCGCGGACCACATCATGTATGTTTGCCTCTAAACGATCTATCAACCATAATAAGTTTTTTTTCTATTATTGTATTAGCTGGCCAAAATCGAGTACATTTATACCATGAGCTACTCGCCAACCTCATCGAGTATGTTTGCCTTTGGAACGATCTGCCTACTCCAATAAGTTCATTTCTACTATTGTATCGGCCGACCGAAACCGAGTACATCTATGCGATGAACTGCTTGCTGATCACATTGAGTTTGTTTGCCTCCTAAATGATCTGCTGACCAAAACCAGGTGTATTTATGTAATGCTCGCTTATAGTATCAAGTATGTTTGCACCATGAATAATTACCGACGGAAACAAACTAGTACATTGAACAAGAAGAATGATAAAGTGTTGTTCAGATTAATGTAATAAACAGTGAAAGGGATATTTGTCTCTTGACAAGGTGTAAAATTCTAATTTTTACCTTTCATAGTATTTAGATCATATGCTATCTCATTTGCATATATACTGTATGCATCCATGTGTTCACATGCTAAGTTATTTATATGTATAATATTATGCCTATATGATGCTAGATAAATTATATAATTGATTTCCAAGTGTAGGAATTAAAATATGAATCAAATTGACATGAGTTTGATTTTGTGAGTTTGAATATAAATCCATGAAATAAAAGGGGACCTAATATTAAGGGTCAATTTGAAATTGGTGGCCCACTGGAACTGTTATGTACTTTTGGATTAATTGAAGTGGCAAAATGAGTTCAAGCCATTTAATGGGGCTGATTGCTGGGATATGGTTTGGTTGGCACGGGAAATTTTTATGGAGGTTTGGATTAATTTATTTAGATTGGATAAGCCCATTATGGAGTTAACTTAAAAATATAAATAAGTTAAAGCAAACTCCATAATTGGTCAAATGTAAGCTCATTTCAAGTGTTATTATTGTTTGTTATTTATGAGTTTATTTAGTTGTTTATTTATTTTATATTAGTATTATTAGTGCTTTTGTTTAAGTGGGACCAAGTTTTAAAAATAAGCCTTTTTTTGTTATATTTGGCCTTTAACCCCATTGGTTTTTGTCGCTAATGAAGTGAAATTCGTCACTGAGGAAGTAAAATTCATTACTGGAGAAGTGAATTCATGATGATGATTTTGTCACTTTTTAAAAAAAAAATTAAAAAATTTCAATTTTTATGGACTCTTCAATGTCCATCAAATATTTTTTTTTTTTTGCTTTTTCTATAACTATTTAAAAATTTCAAATACGAAGCTAAAAAAAAACTTCGACCAACTATAAAAAATGGGTTAAAAAAATAATTCATCATCCAGTGACACTCTTTTAATTTTCGAATAAAATAATTATTTTTAAATAAATAAGTTAAAAAAATTCAAATAACATTGGACTTGGATATAACCTCAAAAAGCCCTTGTAAAAATTCACTAAGTTTTGGCGATGGTGGGAGGCCCAAAAAAGTTTTTAAAATATTTTGAATACTTTTATTAAAATATTAGTTTATTTAAAAAATCTAAGTTTATTGTTGTTTTATACTAAACTTCTCCTACATGATACATACATTTCCCTCAAACACTTCAACCACTAAAAAAGATGATGTCTCATCACTTCTTATACTTTCTATTTCCTCTTTCATCAAGAGCCTCCTTTAGAAACCTTTATTTGGATACACACAATTTTTCTTGTTTCATCTGAAAAATCACAACTTTGCATGTTTCATTTGGAGATTCACAACTTTGCCTATTTCTTCTGAAGACTCGCTTATTCCTCAATCTTATCCAAAAAATTTGTTTTATGGACAAGCTTGAGTTGGTCAAACCCCTAGCTTGCATGCACAATTGTAATCGACTTAGACGTCATATAGCATACATATTTTTATCACCTGTTTAGACAAAAAATTTCATTTTGCGTCATTTCCTCTATGTCTCCTTAGTATTTTCTTCACCTTCTTCTCTCTGCCTTCTCTTTATGTTACCTCACAAACCCAAACATTTAACCTACCCTTTAAGGCAAAAAAACTAAAGAAATTATCCTAAGCCACATATTTAAATACTATTTTTAGTAACTCGTAGCTTCTAAATAAAGAGTTAACTTTCTTTTTAAGAAAAACACTAAAAGATCATTGGGTTTCTTGGTGCTTTTTCTCCAAAAGGCAAAAGATCAACTTTTACCTTGAAGGAGGAAAAATATTCAGCCATATAGTTGTCTTGTTCGGTTTTATGGTTTTAATACTTCCTTGGTGTTTAAAGGAAAGCTCTACAACTTTTGTGTCTTTTTGTTCCTTTTGTTATTCCCTTATAAAATTTCACTTATGTAAAGTTTTGGGAGAAAGGAGTGACTTTAAGAATAGAGAAAAGCATAGTGTAAAAAGTGTTTTTTGTTGTTTTCCCTTTTCTTGTAAAAGACAAAAAAGTTTTCTTGGTAGCTTTGAGAATAGTTTGGCTTTTGTATATCAAAAGTAATTTCCAAAGGTTTTAAAAGGCTACATCTAATGGAATGGTGGTATAAGTCAAAGATTTCATCTTTTTCTACTATATGCATGAGGAAAATACTTAGACCTAGTTGACTTTTCTTTAGATCTTGTCCATTTTTTAAGATCTCACGTCCATCACTTTGAACCCATAACTTTCCTTTTAGACATGTGTTTTTCTTTTTAGATTTGTGTTTTTCAAGGCTTCTTTCTTGTAAAAATATAATTTCCATGGTTGTTCAAATGTTGGATGTAAAGAAAAAATATGTTTTTTTTGTGAGTTTTACACACTTGGATAATGTTTAGCTTTGGTTTTACATGACTTTTGCTCTAGGAAAAATATGAATCTCCTTTTTTTCCTTACTTGACAAAATGATTTGTTTTGTTCTTCCCTTAGATCTAGTAAAACGGAGTCTTTCCTAAGTGTTTTAAACTTTATTATGTTTGATACATTCGGTTTTTGTGAGATCTCCCACTTACAACCTTATTTGATTGCTATCTTTTATGGGAAAATTTTGTCAAATCTCTTTTCCTCAATTCTAAGCCATTCTTAGACTTAGTTTTTGTGAGAAGAGAAGTGTACTTTGACTTTACAATCTCGAAAGCTACACAATTTACTTTGTCCAAGCCATTACTAGAGCTAGCTTTGAAAGAGAGGAAATGGTAGATTTTCAATAAACCTTGGGTTGTGTTATTGCATCCGAAGGTGTTGTCTCCTTTAGTGTTGTGTAAAATATTATGTCTTTCTTTTTTGACAACATTGTGGCTTGCAACTGTTTACCACTTTTAAGTATTATAACTTCTTCATCTCCAAAACTACTCCTCATAGTGGTCTTCTTTCTTACTGTTATAATATTTATACCTCATTTTGTAGGAAAATATTGTTGTATTATATTCACTACAAGAAAAATTTGAATTAGTCACGAACTAAAAAAACGTAGGTGATAATTAATTAGTTACGGTTTTTCGTGTCTTAATACCATATAATAATGAATTTTTTTCGTGGATCGTTCGTGACTAAAGGACTGTAATAGATTAGTAATCAGTCACTAAATTTGTCATTTCGTGAATAAAGATAGTATCTTTACTTACGACACATGTTTCGTAACTATATAATACCTTTACTTATGAAAATCATCGTTACTAATTGATAATTTTTTCTGTGACTGAATAGTCATTTCGTAACTAATTAGGATCCTAAATGCTGATCAAGTGGCCATTTAGTTACAAAATCATTATATTACTTATGACCACCGTTTCGTTGTTATTTGATTAATTATTACAAAATTACATTTCGTAACTACATATTAATTACGAATTTTTATTTCGTGTGTGAATATTAGCTACGATTACGAATTTCGTAACTAACTTATTAGTTACAGTAATATAATTTGTAACTCTCATATATTTAATAACAATTTTTTTTTGTCACTAAAATATGAAAAGTTACAATTACCATATACATGTCATTTGTTACAAACGCTTAATGTTTTCATTGTTTGTATTATAGTTACAAAAAAAAAGTGATTGCTTAATAATAGTTACACTTATCATTGTAATTATTATTCCAAAAATTATACAATATGCAATTTAATTCATTAAATTATTTTTTAATGAATTAATGTTGGGTTACATGTGAACACAAGACAATCAGACAATGCATAATATATAGATTATACTTGAATTAAATCCACAAAATATTATAACCAACAGATAATAGTATGCTAATTGAAGCACTATATAACATTAAATCCATACTTAGATTTAATTCATAAGCAATTGTAACAAAGCTCCCCTTGTCTACTAGAACTACTACATCATATAACACTAGCTCAATATACTCGAGCAATGTTAAATCCTAATTAGTTTTTCACACAATTCCAACTGTTAATGAAGTATGTATAAGTCTGCATGGTCTTTTATTTAACTATCACTCAAATGTAAAGTTCAATAAAAGACCAATGCATAATTAGAGTTTCCATATAACATACATTATGCCTAATCCTAAGTGGATATACGATAATTCTCAAGTATCTTACCAAAATATATTGTATATCCATAGATCAAAATAACTTCCAAAAGAATCTCCATATGCACCTTCCTCATATCCTCCCATCAATCATCTGTATATTAAATATATATAGTGTCAGTTCACTACATTTTGGAATTGAATTATTCATAATAAATACCAAGGACAGATTTGTCACATTATATTAAAATTTATGAGTCACTCACGATTGACAGAAAACACAATTAAAGAGTTAATTAAAGCTAAATCATTAAAAATATACAAGAATTCCTCCATCCTGCAATTTCAAATTTAGTGCCACCCAGATAATAAGATGCCTAAAAAATTTCCAACAAGGATATGCACCTCTAGTAATTTCTACCTCTCTCTCTCTCTCTCTCCTTATATATATATATATATATATATATATATATGTTCATCCCACATGCACATATATATGATGTATATATAATGTATGTGGAATCATTTATCACAAATGCCATACAACAACATTTCTTGTTAATATCAATTCCTTTTGTTTCTTTTCTTTTCCTCACTTAGAATAAATGCATTGCATCAAAGTACATCTTGTGTGTGCATGTAGAATTATTCAAAAAAATCACTTTGTCTTACAATCGGGTCAAACTATACTTATAGTGGATATATATATATATATATATACATATATATACATAATCCACTCATGCAAATTACATGCGAAAGTTTCAAGTCATGAGCAAGCATTTTACTTTATTGACACACCACTTTAATCACCAGTATTAGTAGGCATAAATCATTTGCATACATATTAACTTGGTTTGATGTCTCCCATTTTTATTTATGATGTTATATGCTTCTTAACATTTGGACCAAAAAGAAAACCTCTTCAAATATGTAAACCCAATCCACTAACCCTTAAAAATACATATTCCAAGATCACAACACAATACAATTACAAATCAAATAAAAGCAGTGCATAATTAGAGTTTCCATATAGCATATATTATACCTAATCCTAAGTGGATATACAATAGTTTTCAAGTATCTTACCAAAATATCTTGTGTATCCATAGACCAAAATAACTTCCAAAAAAATCTCCATATGCACCTTCCTCATATCCTCCCATCAATCATCTATATATTATACATATACATTGTCAGTTCACTACATTTTATAATTGAATTATTCATAATAATTACCAATGACAGATCTATCCTATTATATTAAAGTTTATAAGTCACTTACGATTCCGGTCAATGTCATGTATGAAAGAAGGCAGTGAGTTGCTAGGACTCCACCCTTGGTCCTCATAGTGTTGTCTAATGTCAGCCCGCAATCTATCATATAAGGATGCTTCCATTTGATCTTGACGTGCTTTCAACTCAGCCACTTGCTTAAGCAATTCTTCATTCATTTCCTCAGCTGTCTTGGCCCTTTCTTCAGCAGCCTTGAGTCGTTGCTCAGCATCCCTCTATGCTTGTGAAGGTGGTTTCGATCCTGGACCACGCCCGCGAGCATAACCTGACCTTGGAGGAAGAACAGTGTCAAATATCTCATCAACTGTCATTGGTGGACCCTCAGTTTCAGCCTTCTCTTTCATTGCACACAACTGGTTCTGTAAGATACAAGTAAACCGACATATATTGTTCAAATAAGTAAGCAAATTCAAGTGTACATTAAATTTTGACTTCCATAACTATGCTTACATATATGTCCTCTGATTTCTTATCACACCAATTCTTTGTCTTCTTATTGAAGTGGGTCTCATACCAAAGTTGAATTCGATCGAGCTCTACGCTTTCTTTCATCTACAAGAAACATAGCATACATCTCATACTTTGATATAGTATGTTAAATGTAATGTTTCTAATAAATTAAACAAAATTGTTCACCAATTCTTTTGAAACACAAGCGAATGATTTAGTCCCGGAGCAATGATGTGTTTGTCGAGCTGTCTTATTCCGTTTGTTAATTGCACATCTTTTCTGTTTTAAATCAACACACATAGAGTATAAGTATATATATTGGACTAATAAAGTCACCACATATTGCATTTATCAATAGTTTCCACACAAACAAATAACAATATACATTACTACTCTATATTACCCAATTATATTAAATAAATATAAATTCAAAGTTTATTAGTTACATGCATGCAACCCATCAAATTTAAATTACATGATGGAATTTAGAATAACATAGGATCAAGTTATCAGTACAATGTATTACCAAAAAAAAAAAAGGTTATCAGTACAATGGTAGAACAAGATACAAATAGTTTTATTTTACAACATCTTCATTATCGTAATTACATATAGATGATTACTAGTTATTGTATTGAAAAGTAATCTATTGTGATATAAAATATCAAGCCAAACTACTAGTTATAGAGAACACACAGAACTCCTATTTTAATCCTTAAATTTTTCTTGTATTTTCTTGAAATCAAAAGCCCTTGTGCTTCGATTCTCATGAGTTAGTTAGGCTTGGCTTGGCTTGGCTTACCACCTTATGACATAAGATCCATTCGTCATAATATGTTGAGGCAATTCATAAAGGTATGTGGGTTTTTGGGTCTTTGATAGATACTAGCTCTGTATCAATCACATTGTTCTATTTTTTTCCTATTTTTTAAAAAGCTAATCAAAATTATTGAAAGTCGGTTGTTCACTGGATAGGATGTGAAGAATATATCAAAATGTGAAGTAAAGGGAAAAAGTGGATATCTAGAAAAAATTCAAGACTAGACATCAAAAGCTAATTTTGATCCTTAAAGTTATGTTCGGTGGGTCCCAAAAAAATGAGATGGGTCTCTAAGTTCATGCATGTGTGAGAGTATAATGATTTATGGTATGTGCGTGCTTTTCATTTTGTTTTGGTATGTGTGTGCTTTCGAAAGATTTTAGACTGATGTGCAAAGACTAGAGGGACAAGACTTAGTTTTCTATTCTAAAGGCCTGCTATCTCAGTGCATATATATTGCGTACACTAAGTCTCTCTCTCTCTCGCAACAAACAAATAACAATATATATTACTACTCTATTATGCAATTCTATTAAATAAAAATAAATTCAAAGTTATAGGTGATTACAATCTACTCTGGACTTGAGAAATGCTCATAGAGGATTGGCCAGGCTTCCGGTTTCACTTCGTTTGGCCTATTCTGCAGTGCTTCCTCCTTTGTTTTGAACTTCATAAAGTGCTTATGTATCTTGTGTTTATGGGTGCGATACATACGACCCATTTCCGCAAGAATTGCCTCCTCACTATGATCATCCTTGGATATGTCAATGATTTCTACATATGGACAGTAAACACAATTATAACAGTTAATTAAAGCCGAACCATTAAAAATTATGCAAGAATTCCTTGCGCTGCAATTCCAAATTGGTTTTCTTTTTGGTCCAAATGTTTATAAGCATATAACAACATAAAAAAAAATGGGGGACAACAAACCAAGTTAATATGTCTGCAAATAATTTACGCCTACTAATACTTGTGATTAAATTGGTGTGTAAATAAAGTAAAATGCTTGCTCATGACTTGAAAGTTTCGCATATAATTTGCATGAGAGGAATATATATATATATATATATATATATATATATATATGTATCCACTGTAAGTATAGTTTAACCCGATTGTGATGTAAAACGATTGTTTTTGTAAAATTCTACGTGTACACACAAATAACTTTGATGCAATGCATTTTTTATGAGGAAAAGAAAAGAAACAAAAGGTCAATTGATATTAACCAAAAACCCACAAGAAATGGTGTTGTATGGCATTTGTGAAAAATGATTCCACATACATTATATATATATCACATATATGTGTATGGGGGATGAACATATATATATATATATATATATATATATATAGAGAGAGAGAGAGAGAGATCATATGCTATCATTTAATTATGTGTTGTGCTGCTACTAGTCAATTCGTTCCACTTTGTTCTCTCTTAGCAATCATTTGAATCTAACTTGTTCTTCCATATATATGTACTTACATAATGTAAATGCCAATATATAAACCACCAATCTTCTACTCATTTTAATTGTAAAAAACATACCCTTATTTGACGAAGCAGTTCTTCTCCTTTTTCCTTTTTCACATCTTTCCACCCTGTGACAGTCACTGGTGCAAATCCACGCACAACACAACCCTCTTCTGTTATCAACATTTGGTTGTTTACTCCCATTGGTCTCATTATATGTTCTGGTATCTCAACAACCAGTTTTATATCTCTATTCTTCCACTTTGTCAATTCTTTTCCACTTGTTTTCGTACGCTGCTTATGAATTCTTCTAGTACTTTCTACACTCATGAGAAGTAGAAACATATATTGTATAGGAAAAACAATAGAATGTGATATAAATAAGAAAACGAATATCAAACGTTCCATCAAATTGCATACAAACCTAGCATATATCTTTAAAATAAATTAACCCTTGTTGACAGTTTTCTTTTGTTTATTTTATTCTAACATAATACGAAAGGACACATTCAAGGTGTACAAAAAAGAATAACAACCTGCAAATCCAAAGAAATTAATCTAGACTACACTTAATTCCATGCATAGTTTTTTTTTTTTTTTCTAATCATATAACATTCTATCACAAAGAAGTTTGAAATTTAATAATAGTTAAATGAAGTTTGAAGGAGAGGTTGTTATTTGGACTTGACTTCCTAATATTTTATAGCATTTCTTATTATATTCTCTCTCTTACTTAGTAATTATAAATTTTAATTAATATTTGAAGTAAATTACAAACAATTCAAAATTAGAGTTTTCTAGAAAAAATTTCTCTTGGTTTGTGATACTTGAGAAAAAAATTCTAGATTTTATCCTGCATGATATATAAAATATAATATATTGACTTTTATATGAATTTTTATTAAAAATTATTAGTATGAAACAAAAAATGTCATGATTATATGAGAATTAAGTTGTAACTAAGTGAATGTCAGGTAGAAATCTTCAGTTTTTTAATCCATTTTGAATCAATAATGGGTACTATTAAATTCAATTAAATTTATTTTAGATTAAATGATGAAACAATTTGTGTCATTTCTCAGTCCGCATGGACCATGGTTAGCCAGACGTAATATTCAAAAGTATTTCATGGGGGCAATAAAAAACTTTTAAAAGTATCAGGCAAACTTAGCTATAATCTTCATCGACCAATAAATTTACACTTTAATCCTTAACATAACTTTTTTTCATCTTAAATCACTTTATAAGTGGCAATTTAATATTTTCTCAATATTATTCGTTAGTTTGTCTTCTTTTTTCTTTCATTAAATTCATGTACTTTTTGTTATTTAGAATGCATGAATACAAACATAGTATGATTTAATGAAAAATCAAATTAATTTATATGTGTTGTTATCTTACCCATATTTTCCACTTCAGTTGCATTCTCCATACCATGATCCTCAACATTGCCATCAATTGGTGGTTCTGTAAGCTCAGTGAAGGAACTTTGTCTTCCTTGTTCACATCCTGAATCATTGAAAAAGTCATATGGTGTTTAAACATATTGTGTATGGTTTCACAATATTATTTTTCATATTAATGTAGCAATCAACCTTCTTCATCTTCATGTCGCATCTTCTTGAAGGTCTTCATTGGGGGTTGCATCATTGGGGGTTTCATTACAAGGACCCTTTTGTACTGCCACCTCTACATTTCGTATATTAGTACTACACTAATGCAAGTAACGAAAGAATAAAACTGTGTGTATAAACAAATAATAATTCCACAGTAATCGAAATGATCAGGAAAGATATACCTTGTACATTTTTGCTTACTAAATTCAATTTCTTCCTCGAGCTCCTCCTCAACGGACCTGCATTGGTTATAACTCATTTATAACATCAATTTTTTTTTTTTGTATAACTTGTGCTGATCAAAAGTAAGTATATGATATTAACTACCTTTCAACTTAATTGTTGAATCCAATGGCCTTCGTAATTGCTCATCATCTCGAGGACTAGTACGTGCTAAAATTGAACTTCCAGTAGCAATTCCTTCTTTCCCAATTTGAACTTCAGTTTGTTTTAACGTGTCATTCACGTTCCAACTTTCTTCTTGTATTTTTCCATCCATGCAACGTGTTTGAATGGAACCCACACTTCCACTTCCTTCATTAGCAGCTGGAATTTCATTAGGTTTTGGATTAAAATTGGTAGACACAAGTAATCTGCTGAATTTTCATGGGCTTCTACGTGTTGGCATTGGAATTCCACTTCCTTGTCCTTTGTTCCCAGAAGGTACTTTCTTCACTTTTATCCAAGAACCATTGTTTACTACAAATAAATGTAACAGCTTAATTTTTTTCAAATGCATGATCAGTATATTAAAGGCCAAATAAAACTGAGGTCATACATATTAATACAAAATTCATGCTACTTAAAAACCTGAAATATAAGTGAATTAATCTTCATTATTAGCACAAGTACTAGGGTTGTGAATTAATCTTCACAACAAAGATTCCATGCATAGAAGTAAAAAAAGTAATAAAGAAGTAAAAAAAAAAAAAAAGAACAAGAAGCTACACCTAGTGGTGGTGTTGGATTTAAACCAAGATAGGGGATTCCGGTTAGTTGGGTGCTCAATATTAAGTTTCATGTTAAATGATATATATTATGTTTGTTAAAAATAAATCACCTTCACTTGCACTATCTCCATGTATGACTCTAAGACCATATTTACTTCGAGTTTGTATTTTTGATCCTCCATCTACCGGTGTAGCTCTGGATGTACCACCATTGCCCTTTCCTGCAGCTATCTCTTGCCCAGTAGCCTGATTCTTTGATGTACTGTGATCAGCAGGTGCCATTGCCTATATAAGAACATTGCAAATACATGAAAAAGATTAGATACTAATACCCACTAATAATCTTCCACTAAATAGAGATTAAATTTCCATAACATATTATTTCAATAATATACTGCTAATTGATTGAGATGAACAATGGAAGCAGAGCATACAAATGGCAACATCTTGGTTAATTAGATAGTTTTAAATAAATAAAACATTGTTTCCCAACCATGATTGTGATTAAAGTCCTAGGTAGTGTCTTATTCGATGTATTACCCTCCTACTGACAAGTCAACTTCCAATGTAAATCCATTTTCACCATATTACCATATTACCAATTCAATTTGACAGCATGGAATTATCAATCCATTTTGACTATATTACCCTTTTTCTCATTGGTTAAATCAATTTTGTTTGTTCAAAATTGCTTGGATAGTCACGACCATTATCCTGTTTTTAGAACATCAATTTAACCAATGAAAAGAGAATTTCATCTGTGATCAAATTTCAGCTACACAAAAAAGGGCCAATTGTCGATATTCAGCAGAAGGAAAAAAAAAAAGAAGAAAAGAAAAGAAAAAAAAAAGGGATAAATGAGGGGAGGAATAGGGAGCAATAAATTGGAAACAGTGGCAAACTCATACCCAAAATCATGAAAGCCGAGCAAAATTATTGTTCTACTTTTAATTAGCCTACTTAATTGCAAAATAGTCAACCTTTATTACTATAAAAAGGAAGAAGCCACCAACATTAAATTTAAAGACAGAAATTATAAACCCAAGTAACCTAATTTATACATTATAATTACGCCAAAATAGAACGAATAACATACACCACACACACGCACAAATGAAATAACCGAATCAGCAAGATGGAGTAGATGCAAACAGCAGAAGATAGATGTGGCCAATTGCCAAAGAAGGGATCTTTTCCTGCATCCAATCAAATACTTCAAGGTGTTCAGGCTTAGTGACGAAATGAACCAACATCAGATATAATCGTACAAATGGAATCCCTGACATAAAAAAAAATCGAAATTCAATTTCACCGATCATCAGCCAAACTTCCAACAGTAGGAAATTCAAACAAAAATTATGCGTCAGAAACTCATTCGAAATTGGAAAACCAGAATTTCAGCTCAGAAACGTTAAGCTCTCAGTTCAGAACATCCACAAACGAAATGAAAACAATAATTCAATGACATTCGTAGACCATAAATAGAAATCTATACTTACATGGATGAAGACTTCGTGCCCAATAGACGACAGTTGCAGGCAAAGGAGTGGGACGATGGATGAAGACTGAAAATGGGTAAAGTTTCTTGAAGAGCGTACAATCAATGGATGAATTTACGAAGCAAACCAGAATTCACAAGGTTCAGACCCTTTCCAAATCAGTGATGAACAACGAGAATGAAGGCCATTTAGTTTTGGTTAATTGCACTAAACAACGTCGCCTAAGGATAATATAAAAAAGAAAAATAATTCCATATGTCAGCCTAGTAGTGGTTGTTTTTAGTTGATAACGATTTTTTCATGCCACATAAGCATATATTGTGGCGGGAAAGTTGCTGCCAATAGAACATTGTGATGTTTTTGGTATAAATTTAATAACAAAGACCTATTTGTAACTAATTACAGTACACATATATATATCAGTTACGACATTTTTTTTTGTGTTAAAAACATATGCTTTAGTTACAAAAAAGTTAACTTGTAAGTAGCATTTTCGTGACTAATTCAAATTTTTCTTGTAGTGATTGTTAATATGTTTTTATTGTTTTAATATACTATATTTGTATTGTTATTAAAATCTTTGGTGTTTTCTTTGTGTGTTTGGCTGTTAGATTTGTGACTAGGCAAACCTTCCTTTCAAAGGAGCCTGTGACTTTAACTTACCACAATGAAGAACCCAAAAGGGTATCTAAAGTGCTGTATCCGAATAGGCTTGTAGACATTTAGCACGTTTTGGACTAAAACCATCATTTGAAGGAACCATCCAGTCCATATCTAGAAGGACCGTTCAGCCCATATGAGGAAGGGTTTTCAACACACGTCACGAAAGACCTTCCACTACTACAAAAAGGGGCTTCAGATATGGGCACTGTTCCATCGTGTTATCCGGTTTTGCCAAAACTGACATATTTTGGCGACTATCAAGTAACTATCGTCAAAACTGAAAAGATATGACAATAATCATCATCTAACCATCGCCATATGAATAATTAATTATTTTTTTAATTTATTATATTTTTTTAATATTAATTAATATTTAGAGATGATCGTCCTGTGATCGTTGCTAGAATAATATGATGGCAGTCGTACATGAATAATTTATTATTTTCTTAGTTTATTGTATTATTTTAATATTAATTAATATTTGGTGATGATCGTCACGTGACCGTTGCCATAACAATATTTTTTCAATTTATAATTATTAATTTTATATTGATTAATGTTGGGCGATAATCATTGCTTGCTATATTAGCAACAATAATAATAGAAGTCAGTTAGCACATCTTGATTATCCCTCACAATCACTACCTATTGGTACGACTCAAATTTCTAAGATAATGTGATTGAGTAACTAAGATTTTTTAGATAACATTCTTAAATCTCCTGGGCCTTGGACATTTTGTTACAAGTTTAACATCATAAGGTGAGAGTATATCATTAACAAGGGAGATTTATACAAACTATATTATATTGCCACAACGGAAAATTATCATGTGCCAGTAGATAAACTACACCAAGCAAATAGTTTTAAAAAATTTATAGATAAAACAAGAAAATGCGAGGGTAGAGATTTTAGTTTGAAGTGTATAGAATTTTTGTTAAGGAAGAATAAAGACAACAAAGAGAGAGATAATTAAAAGTTAATAGCCTGATATTGTTTCCCTTCATGGGGTACATAATATAACCTTCATCATAACAAGAACCAAACAATATTGCATAAAGATAGTACCTACTCACCGCTAACAAAGTAATGGTGGAACCTGCCAACAAACTGGAAAAACAACAAAGCAACCTAACTACTTCTATTAGACCAAGTTCTACATTCCTACATGCACAATTGAACTTGTACTACTCCATGTCCATTTGCATGGACCATGCAGGCATATATACCTGCACTACTCCCATGTCCACTTGCATGGGCCATGCAGACATACCATTCCTCCCCCTTAAGACTCCTTGCCCTAATGACGATAATCAGGATAGGTCCGAGAGAAATGGCATGCATTTTTCCACGTTCCATCTTCCTCGTGAAGCCCTTACCACTTGATCAAGACCTCTATCTTCGGGCGGTAACAACCCTTTTACATAACTCGATGACTGTACATCTTCCTTAGTATATCCAAATAATAGATAGGGGTATACACTGAAACATTTTGGAGCTACAAAAATAGTTATTAAATCGTTAACACTGCATAAAAAATTCCTCCCAGAGTAGATGTTAATACGAATAATAGAAACTCTGGCTAAGGCAAGATCATAGTTTCATCAGAAATAGGTAGGAGCTATGGAGACACTACTAGTAAAGACCTTAAATACTTATGTAGAAGACTAACATGGAACACGTTGTGGATTTGAGAACCAGGAGGCAATGCTAGACGGTACACCACGGGATCTACACACTCAAGTATTTCATAAGGGTCATAGAAGCACGGGGTAAGTTCAAGTGACTCTCGAAAGGCCACGAAAGTCTGAAGTTCAAGTATTTCATAAAGGTCATTGCTACAACAAAAAGATTGCAAACCCAAGTGCAGGTTGTCTCAAGTAATAAATTCTCGGGAGTCCGAGGTCGATCCACAAGGAGCTAATGAAGAAAAATTATTAGAGATAAAATAGTATGATTTAGTAACAAAGATTAAACTAATACAAGTTGTTCTTAAATGGAAGGGATTTGTTAAGGTTAGGGGATCCACTCTTGGTATATAAAACAAAAACAAGATTAATTCTTTTTATAACTCAATTAGAATCAATGCACAATGGAGGTTCCAATTGGAAAATATAACATTTAAAATTCATTTGTAGTTATATATGCTTTGTATTATATTTACTTCTAATTAACAAATAACATCAACACATGTAAATAGGTTCAAGCATTCATTGTGCCAATATCTTGTCAACAATGAATCAAGATCGCCATTTTACAAGGAGGTTTCTAAGTTAATTGAAAACAAATACAAAACATATAATAACAATTTCATAATATAGACATTAAAACTCCAGATTAATCTAATCTTATTTCATAACTAAGAGCTTCACCCTTTCACCCAAGCAAAATGAGGATTAGTTACTCATAAGAAAGAAGAAAGAAGAAAATAAACATAATTTCTTCTAAGAACAAAAGAAAATTACAACAAAAGAAACAACAATACAAAGAGTATGATCTGATCTCTCAATTCAGAATGCCTAAATGAGTATTCAATGCTGCTATTTATAGATCATTAAGGATACAAAATTCCAAAAGACTTGTATGAAAATAGATACATGGTTAGGTAAACTTTGAAAATATATGTCATGCTTGTCTTCCCACTTGCACCGTCCATATCGCACCGAATTCGGTAGAATCTTCTATTGGTCAAAACATATAACTTGTAGCTGCACGTCTTAGTTGTCCAGAGCATCAAGAAGTATATTATTTGGGCCAATATTTTGTGAGATACGACCCAAATACTGAACCTTATTGGGCTGGTCTCCGAATGCAGAATAGTTGTGCTTTAGCCCTAAATACGACCCATTAAACTTCTGAACTGGACTTTGTTGATAACTACAATGTTGTGGTGCATTAAGTTATCTTTCTATTTCATTAAGAATCATCTTAATTAGTCTTCTAGATTGAGAGATACATCCATTTTATTAACCCTGTATCAAAACACATATTTCAATTTATTTTTACTTTTAAACTTAAATTTAAAGAAATTGCATAAATTAGAGGAATTAATGATACTTTTAAGTGTATAATGATGATTTAAACTATAATAAATATACACTTTTAAGTGTTCATCACAACCCCCAACCAGCTTATTACTAGTCTCCAGTAAAACAAGCGTCACTGATAAGTAGAGTTCACAAAGTTAATCACCATTTTCTTCCTTTGATTAATTCAAATAAACAAACTCTCACTTATCTATTTATTTTTAAGATTTTGTTAAACTTTCTTTTGGTGCTCATTTTCACATATATATGGAGCTAGTTATGAAAAGAGTAAAAATCAATTTCAATGCTTTGTTAAGGTTACTTCCTTGGACAGGGGTCATTTATTTATTCATCAATATATATATATATATATATATATATATATATTTTATATAAAAAAAAATAACATACATCTTTAACTCATGTAACGAGCTTTGAGCTAATGACTCCCAAACCAGTTGGTCTTAGGGCATTAGGTGTTAAGACACCCCTACAAGCTTAATACTCGGGTTGCAGATACTTATTTATTTTTGTAGACAAGTGCAATGTTTGATTCCCTTAAACTTTCTCCTTAACCTTTGTATCGAGCTTTAGACCAATAACTCCCAAACCAGTTAGTTATAGGGTATTAGGTGTTAAGACACCCCTATGGGTTTAATTGCTCAGGCTAAGGAGGTTACAAAATCAAACTTTATCCACGATTTTTTTTTTTTTGGTTTTTTTTTTTGTGATTATAATTAAACTACTCCTTTCCTTGGTCATCTCTTTTAGCAAAGCAAAGAAACAAAATTATTATAACATTTCATTTTTTTGCAACCCACAATAATATGTATGAGTGTGTGTGTGAAAGAAAGTTTATCAATATGTACTAAAAATAGTTAGATAAATAAAGATATAAGAGTTTATAGACTTGAATTTTTCAAAGAGAATTAAATAATAAAACTCTGTTACTTCTATATCAAGACAAAATAATAACCTCCCTCCTTAGATGCGTCTCAAGAGTAAAATTACTCCTTACTCGGCCATACTTATTTGGTTTTAGTTACAACAAGTTAGTTAGTTATCTAAATTTTTTTTTTTTATTATTTTTTATTTTTTTAAGAAACTCTCACCCCCCAACCAGATTTCAACATTGTCCTCAATGGTTAAATATAACTAGAGAAAGGGCAAGAAGAAGTTACCTGATGCAACATTTATTGAAAAAGAGAACTCTAACAAACACTGAAGTGAAAATAAAATATTGTAAGTAAAACCAAAGGATAAGGAAGTTATAAACTGAGTGTCAGATCAAACCTGCGCTTCTTACTACCTTGTTCCAACCAATCTAACTGAGTCATTACTGAATTAGGTGTATGTACGAAACATTGTAGTTTATCAATTAACTCATCAGCAGTTGAGGCAGAAACAAGGAGTTGTCGTGCCGAATGAGAGATAAAATTCTGTTCCACAGCATGATTAAGAAAAGATAACAAACCATCAAAAAAATTATTAACATTCAACAAACCTATGGGTTTACGATGGATGTTCAGTTGGGACCAAGAGAGCATTTGAAATTTTTTTTCCAAAGTACCATAGCCACTAGGTAAAGCAATGAATGCATCAGATTTTTCAAGCATTTTAGATATTCTTTCATGCATGGTTGAGACTTGTATTTCCGTTCCAACTGTCATCCCAGTGATATTGGTTGCAGTTAAGGCTTTAGGAATGATACCTAAGACCTTGCTTCCTCCTACATGTGCAGCTAATGATACAGTCCCCATTAAACCAAGACTACCTCCCCCAAATACTAAATGAATCTTTTTCTCAGCGAGTACTCGACCGAGGGTGTGTGCTGCTTTTAGAAACTCTTTATCTTTCCCAGGACTTGATCCACAAAATACACAAATATGTGTGAATCGACAAACAGAAACTCCCTCCATCTCGACCTTTCAATGACTAAGACTTGGATGCTAATGAAGAAAATGGATGTGTTTAAATAGGGCAAAGAGACCATGCAATAATGGAAACTGCAATGATGATACCTATACAAGTAGACCAGCAGTGTGCAGACAATGTTGACATTTAAAAAAAAACTTTTTTTTTTTTTGTTAAAGTAAACATGCATGTAGTTATGATTGTGGCTTACATCTTCCTCTGGTTTTACGTCCAGTAATGGCTTAAACGCCTTCTATGAGTCGAGGATATGCTTCCCATCCAATTTTCTTATAAATTGGCAAACAGAGTCGTTTAAAGTCAGATTCCCAAGACTATGGCGGTGTTGTTCATCCTTGGAAAGATGCAACAAATTAAGAAGTTCACGATGTACAACTCCACAAGGATGCGTCTCAAGAGTCAATAAGATATCATCGAATGACTCCTTACTCAGCCCATCCTTAATAAAGTTTATTTTATCTTCTCGATTAATGAAAACCATTCCTAAAGAACGACATCGCTTGGTGCAAGTCCATCGGGCACATTTGTGACAAATTTGCATTCTTTTTACTCTTCTCCTTTTAGAATATGAACTCTTACCCATCCCAGCCATGTATGAAGCAAACGAATCTGAAGATTCACCAGCTAATCGGACATTTGCTTCAATTATCCAGCATATATTTTCAGGCATGCCTTTATCCATTAACAATCGCAATCTTGCACACCTGGCTTTATAAATTTTTATTAGAGCATTGTGAGGAAGAAAAGGAAAATATTTTCTCAAATTTGCAACAGTAACATCCATTGTAAGGAGAAAAGGGATCAGTTATTATGGAAAACTGAAAATAAACCGATTTGAAAATCACGGAGTATCGTTATCCGCCACTTAACCGGGGAAGAATTTAAAAGGAAAGTTAAAAAGGAATACAAATATTTACATCGATTGACTATTATTTTCATAGCAAGGGTCAGAAAGTGGAATTAATTCGTTGTCAAAAACATGATTATCTAAAAATAGTTTGAGTCTTTGTCCATTTACCTTAAAAACAATACCATTTTTAGGGTTCTCTATGTCGATGGCCCCATAAGTATACACAGATTTAACAATGAATGGACCGCTCCACCTTGATCTTAATTTTCCAGGAAATATGTTAAGCCGAGAGTTATAAAGCAAAACCTTTTGACCAACATCAAATGTTTTTCTTAAAATTCTTTTGTCATGAAAAGCTTTGGTTCTAGCTTTTTGAATTTTCGAATTCTCATATGCATCATTTCTCAATTCTTCAAGTTCACTTAATTGTAACTTTCGTAAAGTCCATGCGTGGGCCTTTTATTTTTGTATCTTGATAAAATGAGGTTGCACATATTGTAAAGTAGCAAAATCCACAAGATGAATAATAAGGCGTAGTGAAAGTGCATAAATCCAATGGCTTTAATTAAAGACATAATGGATTTATTGACCTTATAGGAGAAATATTATTCTGTATAAACAAGGTTGTCCGTGTGTATCATTTATTAAACAAGTTGGTTCATGCATTCAATATTCTAATCTCCGTGGAGATTATACAATATATATGTTATAACTCATCGGAGTGTGTGATAGTGTACATGTGGTTTTTAATTGGCTATTCTCCTTTATCAGGCTAGCTACTGGGGCTGTGCGCATTAAAATATCAATTGTATGTTCTCAATCATGATTGGATTTGCTTTTATGAAAAATAATTATTTTATTTAGCTTAAAATTGGACCTAATTAATCTCAAGAAATTTTCTTGAAATTTCATGGTATATTTGATCAGTAGGTGTCAAAATAACTGGCCATTAACTTATATTTACTTATCTCATGATTTTACTTTCCCTTTTTGAAAAAAATATGAATGTCTGTGTTAATATACATATTTGAGAGTCAATTTACTAGTCAATAAATATAATTATTATATTGTATACTTAAAACATTAAAGCTAAAATATAAATAGTACAAAATTAAAGGTAAAATATAAATAGTTAGAATGTTGATATAATTTAAGTAGTATTACAAATAACTTGGTACATGGGTTATTAAGCTTTAATTATTGGTTTCTTCTTACAATTATGAAGCGTGGGATATATTGGAATTATGTTTTAATTATTAATTAAATAACGATATAATATGATGACACATCAAGCAAGACGGAGCTTCCTCCGGCCATGAGGTGCCTTGATATTGTATTGTTGTATTCATTTACTTTTAATAATAATTATTATCAATTTCTGTGTAATAAATCATTCTCAATGTCTTTTATTACTCATACGGTAAGATATAAAGCATCATTTTAATTTGTGGCATAGCAATTGGCAAACAGCCAGAAATAGAAAGCAAACTAAGAAACAGAAGCGGAAAAACAGAGAAATATATATTAACATTGAAATGACTTGTTGAATATTAAATTAAAACAATCTTTATCAGCCGTCACTATAAAGAAACTAAGCATATTTACATGTATACAAGGCCTGATTAACTAAGTATTAATTATATAAGTCTTTAGTTAACTTCTATTTAGCTAATTAAGCTGACTAACTACTAAGAAATGTGACGTAAATTAACAAACAGACGGCAAGGCATCTGAAAACAATATATGATGGCGGCGTTGAAGATAACAAAAATTAGTTAGTAATATGAAGCAGATTACACTTGATTGAAGTTCGTAATTGGCAGCTAGATAGCTAGATTCTAGTGGAGGCTGGACAAACATATGAGAGATTATCCAAACCGTATATATATATATATATATATATCATTCATAAGCTTACCTAGGTAGCATAGGAATTATCTATATCCAGTACATTCTAATTAATGGGATAAAGCATCTGAAATAATGATGGCGTCGATATCGATGAAGAAAACCAAAATTAATAAGTAATATTATGAAATATTTACGGGTTATTACAATGATAACATAGATTTGTGCTATATATCCAATAACACTAATATGCATGCCCGCTAGCTGATCATAATATTCCACTTACTTAATTTTTGTATAAATAAGAAGCTAGGTAGAATGTTTATAGGTGTGTGACAGAAAAGGTGTTTAGGAAAAAAAGAGTAAGTGGATCGAGAGTGCTTATAGCTACGCATAATGGAGACGATTAAGAAGGTTATTAGTATGGTGTTGGTTATGATGGCCATTTTGTTTTCTATGGGTACATCCGTTAGGTGTAAGAGTATGATCAATAATGGACACCATGTTGGGCCTGATTATGATTTTGCTCATCATCATCATCAATATCCACATGACTCAAAGACAGAAGGTGGAAAACTTGTCCCTAAAGGTAACATTTGTGGAGGTAAATTTTGCAGTAGCCTCGAACAGAATTGCAGTCATGGCTGTATCTGCCTTCCAATATTCGGCTTGATAGCTGGAATATGCGTTGGTAATTGCTGCTAATGGTGATATTGCACTACGTATAGGTTTTGTTCAATAAGGCATCATATACGTAGGTATATCATGTATTTGTACATGTATGTAATATTACGTGTGCATGCATATGGTAATTTTATTATGCTTTGGACTTGTGTGTCAGTGGTTGTAGGTACATTTTAATCAGGATATCTTAGCTACATTGGACTCTGTCCATGTTATAAGCGCATCAAATAATTTGATCCTTCCATTTATATGTAAACGAATAAATGTGTTAGCTAGTTGTTGCAAGGAAATATATATATATATATATATATATACAACATGTACTTATATGTGAATAAATCATGTATCTTTGTTCACACACACATACATATATGGCAATAATAATCAAGGGGTGTTTAAACTCTTCTTTATTTATTTATTTATGGTGGTCAATCTCTTGGTCTCCTTCAGTTGTATGCGAGTGTTTAAAGTTGTTTGCGAGCAACCCATGGCCACCTTCTCCAATTAGCATTGAGGAAGCAGGAAAAAAATCTCCAGATCCATCTTATTACACCAGAAAAAGCTATGGAGTATGGAGATGGTGGAGGATGATGTAGAAAGAAGAAGAGAGAGTTGGTGAACGTGGGAGGAGAGAGTGACGCGTCTTTTTTTTTGCAGGTTTCCGCACTTGTCAACCTTGGTGTTGGAGGGAGTTGCGAGATGAAAAAAACAAATAAAAAAAGGAGGAAAGAAAAGGAAAACAAGAAAATATAAATGAATATTTATTTTTTTGTAACACGTGTTATTTTTTTAATTTATACACTTGTGGTTTTAAAAACTAAATTTTAAAAATTAAAATTAATTACAAATGCACATGTGGAAAGACATTTTTAACCTGTGTACTTTTAAAATTTACAGAATGCATCATGCCTATTGTAAGTTTTTTGCAAAATTTGAAAATAATAATGTGTGAGGATAATTATCCAAACTTTGATTGGTTGTTTGTAATATTTACCTGTATATAGATAGTATTGAGAATTGAATTAATTTTTTATTTTTTGGTAAAACTATAATCTTATTCACCTTCAAATCAGCGCGCTGGCCGGACTACTCCACCTTTGATGATCTTGTTCATGTGGATATTGATGATCATGATGACCCAATAACATATGACTTTTCTTCCAAATAGCAAAGAAAGTTAGGGTAACAAGAGCATCATGGACACAGCACCACCATCGCACTAACAACGTTCTTCTTACTCATCATCTAATCCATTTTCTCTCACACTCTTTTTAATTTGAATGTGTACATGTTGTTGACATGACCACCTCCTAGTTCCAACGTGGAACCGATTTATTAAAAACTTTTTAAGATGAATATTATATTTTTTTTTTATTTTGAATTAGATATATATATCACTAAAAAAATTTCATTTAGCCACAAAAATAATTACTACAACTTAAATTTTCATTACAAAAATATATAATTTTGGTACTAAAATTACAACTGTAACTAAATCCTATAAAATTATTGCATTTGTCAGAATTTGACATTTATTGCTAAACTTTATAATAAAATATCCACATGATATTTTAGCGCCAACTTTCCCACAAAAAATGGTGCTCACGTAGCATAAAAATTCCTAATCAGGTACAACAACCAAATGTAGGCATACAGAAAAAATAAAAAACAATGAAAAACAAGCCGTAAACGATGTCGTTTAGTGCCCTTTACATTAACCTAAACTGAACAACCTTCCATCGTTGATTGGATTCTCTTCTATATGTAAGTTACAATTATTTTGTGCAAGTGGATTACCTTTAGGGTTTATTCGGGTGCACATAGATATTGATCCAGATTATAACGGTTGAATCTAACTTAGTTGAAGAGGGCAGACAACCATCTTTAAAAACTCGAGTGCCGAAACTAAAGATATCTGACTTCTTCAAATTGAAGGTTTGGGCATGTAATTTATGCTTTTATTAATTGCTCTGCAATTCATGCTTTTATTGCTCTGCAATTTATGCCCTCTACTTGGTCCTTGATAAATGCAATTACTATTAAACTTGCATGATGCATTTGTTTCGTATTTTTGCTATCTTTTGAGTATTTGGGTGCACAATTTAAGCTAAGTCATGTATTTATATGTATTTGTGTAACTGTGTGCCAGTCGTGTATTTGTATCAAACCTTTTTACTTTTTTGCAATCATGTCCCATGAGGAATGCAGTTTTTGTGTATTGTTATGTATGATTGTTTAGTCTGGAATTTAGAATCTCAAGTCATTTGGGATTTAGAATGAGATGCACCCAACCGATCACTTCCCATATACGTAGTTTGACAAGAAGAAACATTGTATGTGAGCGAAATGAACATACAATGTCTAGATTGATAGCTAAGCAAATTAGCGTGATTGCAATTCTGGGTTTGGCAGGCTATATTGGCCAAGCACTGTATATTGAAAACATTAAAATAAAACTAAAAAAAATAGAGACTTTATAAGTATCACGTTTGGAACCTAACATAAATAAATAAATAAATATATATATATATATATATATATATATGCCAGAGGAAAAAAAGAAAGAAAAAAAAAAGACATCACACTATTAGGGCACGATATAGTATTGGTACTCGAAAACAGTATATGAGCAAGCTAATTTCAGTATGCTCTATAATCTTCAACAAGAAGATAATTATCACTAAAACAGAGGTGCTATGCCTATTTAACTCCTGGTCTTCTATCTCCTACTACTACTATGATATTGTAAGAAGTTGAAAATTTCAGTTTGTATTCCTTAAAGAACAGAAAGATAAAAAATAATCACACATTGAAAGTTGAGGAACTTTATTAATAGCTTGAATAGCATCCTCAATTATGAATAAAATTCAAATTACTATCTTTCTTTTATAGCCTATGAATAAGGTATACATATAGTAACTTATTTTCATTAAGACCAAACTCCATGGCAATTCTCTTCATAGCTTTTAGTTCGAGATGGACCTTCCCCATCGTTTCTAACATTTGCTTTACACATTACTATTAACAAATTAAGGAGAAACCCATCATCATCACCAGCTCCATGATTATTAATAAAATTTTGAACATCAAAATAAAAAATTTTCTGGAGACAAAAGCAACAAGACAGAAGAAACACATAACAAACAGAGAAATCTTTTTAGAGACCTAGGTAAAAACTATAATTAAGGTTTTGGTGACTAATCCATCTGTGTAAATAAGCTGAAAATGGAATAATAGAAGAGCACCCATCTATGGGGGTACTCTTCCAAAAAGGTTCATTTTGCCTTATAAATCGCTTCTTTTTCTTCTTTATTTTTATTTTTTTTAAGTAATTAATTGCCTTTGATATTTCCCTTTATATCATGCTATTTAAGTATTTTTTTTTTTACATAAACTAAAGCATATTGTCCATTATTTTTATCGATATGATCTTGAGTAGTTGCCATCATATAGTCCTCATTAATCTTAAAAAAATTCTCTTTCATAAAACTTACCCTAAAACAACGAGATCAAATTGTAATAAAACTTGAAATTAACTTCAATTAAAATGTGTAAGAATATTATTTTTGTTTGAGAAACCCACTAACCTGTATCAATGCTGGAAACTGATGAGTAATGCTCTAAAATTGATGAACTTTCACTTACGTACGTACTTTTCCTGAAAGAACATGTTGCTTGATATATAAAAAAATTCATTAATAATCTTATAGTGTATACAAAAATATTCAGAAGAACAATTCAGTGAACCAGCTATCAAAGTAAGGAACCATGAACATATCTGGATTAGTATTGAAAAAACATTTATATGTGTGTGATCCAAATATTTCAAATTGAATGACAAGAGAAGAATATGAATTGTTCATAAAATGTTTATTTGGTGCATACGTAGTAGAATAAGTAACTTTGGATTGAGTACTCCAATTATGAAGCATTAAAATGCCAAATCAGCAAAAAGTAAATATGCCTTCCCATTTACTTTTTCATCTACGTGAAACTTAACTATGCATCTTTCTTTGTCTCCAAGCAAACTTCCACAGAAGAAACAAGTTTTTTCCTTTGTTGTAATTAGGAAGTGAAAAAAAAAATGGGAGAAAACAGAGAAGGGCAATGATTTTAGCAATCCCATAATTAGTACCAGCTAGCCTCGTTCACTTTTAACATCAAATTAATTTATTTCATGATTAAAACACTTTTAAAAGGCAATATGCCTATCTTGTCCCCTTGAGCTCTCCACAGTCCTTGGTTCTTTATTGCTTGTAACCAATGTTAGTGGGTGATATGAATAATTGGATTTGAGTTTCGATTCACTTCATTTTCACCAAGACCATTTGGAGGATCAAATTTACATGTCCAATATAATTTTTGGTTTTCCATTTCTTCACAAATCCGAGGTTACAAAATTTACCTTATCCAACTTTCAAAAGCAAAGCTAGAAGAAAAAGCATTGAAGATTACTAAAAAAAAATTGCTATCTCTACCAGTTAATGTTACCAAAAACTACCATTAGGTTTCGTAGTGCTGTTGCTATCTCGAATCACAACTCTTCTTCGGTGACTTGCTTTTTCTTCTAATTAATATGAGTATTTCTCCTTTTCATTTCCCAAGCTTCCTCTGTTTTTGTTTTTAATTTTGTTAGTGATGGATTCATTTTCTTTCTTTCTGTTTAGGGAATTTTTAAATTGAATGCCAATGTTTGTTCTTCTTCTTCTTTGTGCCAGATATTTGACCAATGCTTGATTTGGATGCTTTTCCAATATAGGCTTTGCAGTGTAGGATGTGTATCATTCAAAATCCTTACAGTTACTGTATGTATTATATTTAGCAATACTCTTTAATACTTGTTCATAGCTTTCTAATTATATTGTATGCCTTTAACTGTGTAATTTTTGTGAATATTAAATTAAGATGATGAATGTATATAACTGCTTGTGAATAACTACTCTTTAATTTATGTCTTTCAAATTTTCATATAGGCAATGGCATTAGTTGATCACAGCAACTCAAAAAACAAGCTGGAGCAAAATTGAAGGTAACAGCTAAGGACAATGGTAGTACTTCAGCTTCAACCTAGGAAGAGAATGGATCAAAACTTTCACAGCTTCAAAGTAAATATAGTCTTAAGAGTCATCCTGCCAACTAGTGCAGGTACTTGTGGCATCAGATGAAACTTTGAACGGAGTTGAACCAGCTGCAAATAAAGGAAGTGGGAGTGGAATTTCAATTCAATCATGTACCTCTGATGGAAAATTTTGGTAAGAAACTAGGCTAGTGGATAAAAGAATTGTGAATAAAAGAAGTGGGACTGGAATTTCAATTACAACACGTACCAATCCTACAAAAGTTCAGCAAGTACCTAGGCCATTAGAGGACAAGTTGAAAGGGGACAAGTTGAAAGGTACTTAATTTCATATACTAACTTTAAAAGGGAACAAAATCCCGCTGACGCATTAAATGATGTGATGAAATTCCTTTAAGCCAATTCATTGTTTACCGTTGCAGGTCCTCTATGAAAGAGCCCTAGAAAAAAATTGAATGTAATAAGGGAAAATGTACAAGGTATATATTCCCATTTTCATTACAATACTGCAGAAGGAATTAAGTTTTTATAAACACACTCTATTGTTTATTTTAGTACATTTAGGTTATTACTTATAAATGAAATATAGAAGTTACTATAGAAGTGGCTCGTCTTAAGTCAATCCCCATTGAGGACCTTCATGAAGTCGAAAAGCTATTGAAGATGAGGAAGGTGGATTGCTATATACTGTTTATCAATAAAATTGTTATACCAAACAAAGCTGTGGGATTATATTTTGAATGTAGACATTATATAATGATGGTTGAATACGTACAACACCTTATGGCTCTTTAATTTTGCAGGTTGTGTAGAAGGAAGATAAACTTCCTTCACTGAGGATACAAAACCACCAACCGATGGTAATGAAAGTGATGCTATGGAGAATGCAACTCATGAGTCAAACTATTAACACAAATTCATGACATTACTTTTTCCTTTTATTTTGTACGAGATGCATGTATTTGTATTAAAGGACACCTTTTATGGTGGATATGTTTATTAGGATGCAATGTACGCTCTCTCCACACTTTTTGATATGTGGCTTGTGGGTAGCTTGTTAGGTAGACTACATGAGCCTAGTAATTGAGATATGTAAAATTGATGTTTGCACACACTTGAGCTGAATACTAGCTTATTGACCGACTTGGTACTAGATTCTACGTTAACTTGCAATGTTCATGTTTCTTGTTTCCCTCCCTGTTCACCAAATGTTTGAATATTAAATTTTGTTATTTCTTTTACCACTTTGTAAATTTTTTCCCTATATCTTCAAGGATGTATGACTTTGACGTGGTAAAACTATGATGATGTTGTTTTCTCTTTTTGTATATTTTTGTTTGTCAATAAATAAAAATATACATTAGTACTTGCCTAAAGGTATTAGAAGGCTTTCTGTTCTTTTGTAATTAGGAAAGTTACTATATCTATTAGTTACCTATTGTATTTCTACTAGTTTCCTATTTTGTAGCATTGTAAATCCTATAAATAGGAATGGTTGTAGTAGGGTTTACTAAATGTTGAATAATAATACATCAATAAATTTTTTAACCTAGTATTCTCGCATGGTATCAGAGTAGGTCTCTAGCTTTCGACTAGTTTTCTTCTCCCTGCGGACCTTTATTCCAGCTTTTTTTCTAAAGTTTCATAGCTTACCTTGTTGCCGACCCTTATTCCGATGTTTTCCCAAGGTCTTCTAACTATTGAACTTTATTTGTTTGCTAGACTTATTCCAGTTTCAATCTATAATTTTTTCTTTAACCATAGCTGAAATATAAATCACCAATACTATCACCATTCAAAGAACCAACATTAAATTGAATGGAGATAATTTTTCTCGGTGGTCTCAATCTATATGTTTGTATATTTGTAGAAGAGGCAAGATTGGTTACATCACCTATGAAACAAAGACCCCTTCTACCACCGATGCTAGATATGCTATCTGAGATGTTGAAAACTTAATGATTATGTCTTGGCTTGTCAATTGCGTAGAAGAAGATAATAGTCAGAATTTACAATGCCATGCAATAGTCAAGGAATTCTGGTATAATGTTAGCCACATGTATTAATTACAACTAAAATTAGGAAGGATTCGTCAAGGATTAGAAATGGTTACCTAATACTTCAATTCCTTAAAAAGGTCATGGCAAGAACTCGACATGTATAATAACTATGAGTGGAAATCACCCGAGGATTATAATCACAAGAAGAAGGAGGAGAAGGATTAGACCTTTAAGTTTCTTGTTAGTTTGAATGTGGTTAGAGGAAGAATTACTGACTGAATAGCCCTTTCATCTCTCAATGAAGTTTTTTCTGAAGTTAGATGGGAGGAGACTTGTAAGATTGTGATGCTTCAAGAAAAGGAACCAAAAAGACATTTGGAAGGATCGACCTTGGTGATACCTGATGCAACCATAGGAAAAGTGATCCCAAATCAGCCACAGTCTAAGGATAGGCCCCGAGTATTGTGTGATCATTGCAATTGGCCTCGTCACACTCGAGAAATATGCTGGAAATTACATGGTAAACTAGAAAATTGGAAGAGGGCTAGGGATTAGTTTGCACAAAGAACACCTACAACTAGTGAAGTCAACAGTGCTCCTTTAAGGAAAGAACAATTAGAGCACCTTTAAAAACTACTGAAATCCAATTTGGTTTCTAGTATTTCTATTGGTTCTTTGGCACAATCAGATTATGGTCTAAGCTCTCTTTACTGTTCATTAAGATCTGCACCTTGGATCATTGATTCAAGTGCATCCAATCATATGACATCTTTGTCTAGCCTGTTCAAATCTTATTCACCGTGTCCTAGTAACACAAAAATTAGGATTACTGATGGTTGTTTCTCTCCCATTGCTGGGAAAGGAAACATAAAATCCTCAGACAATATTAAGTTGTAATCGGTTCTTCATGTTTCTAACCTTACATGTAATCTCTTGCCTCTCTAAGGATTTCAATTGTCATATATATTTTTTTCATTCTTGTTGTATCTTTCAAGACTTGGCTCGAGTAAGATGATTGACAGTATTAGGATGTTGGATGATCTTATTATTTTGAAGAATCCTATGATGGTAAAGAGCCATTTGGTTTTAAGAGTAGTTCAATTCCTATACATGACCAAATTATATTTTGGCATCGTAGACTAGGTCACTCTAATTTTTCATTTTTGAAACGTTTGTTTCCTAATTTGTTCAAGAGTGTAGCTTTTTTTCTCTCTTTATTGTGAAGCTTTTCATTTAATAAAAATTCACAAAAATTTTATTTTCCTAAACCTTATCATGCATCAAAACCATTTTATTCAATTTATAGTGAAGTGCAAGGTTGATGGTAGAGTGGAAAGATACAAAGCAAAGCTAGTAGCTAAAAGGTTTACTCAATATATGGAATTGATTATGAGGAGACGTTTACTCTAGCGGCTAAGATCAATTCAATTCGGATTCTTTTTTCTTTAGTTGTAAATTCCAATTGGCCCTTGTATCAATTGGATGTAAAGAATGCATTCTCAAATGGAGGGCTTGAAGAGGAGGTATTTATGGACTTGCCACTAGGATTTCAAGGAAATCATGGTGACAATAAGGTTTGTAAATTAAAAACATCTTTGTATGATCTGAACCAATTGCCTAGAGCTTGGTTTGAACGTTTTGGGAAAGCTATCAAAGGATTTGGATATTGTCAAAGCCAAGCAGATCATACTATGTTTTTCAAGCCTTCTGATTATGGTAAAATTACTATATTATTTGTCTATATTGATGATATAATTCTTATTGGGGATCATTGTGTTGAATTGGAAAAGTTAAAGAAGATGCTGGCTAGTGAGTTTGAGATTTAAGATTTGGAAGTTTTAAAACACTTTCTTGGTATGGAGTTTGCTAGATCCAACACAGGCATTTTCATGTTTAAAATAATATGAAATATATGCTTGATTGTAAAGTAGTTAAATAACTTGAAGTAAGAACCGGCCAAACCTGAAGATGTCGTGGATAGGGAATAGTTCCAAAGATTAGTTGGAAGATTGACATATTTGTCTCACACTCATCCAGATATAGCCTTTGTAGTTGGAGCAGTCAGTCAATTTATGCACTCTCCTCTATATGTGGGGGTATTTACTGATACTGATTATGATGGAAATATTATGGATAAAAGATCTACTTCAGGGTATTATTTGTTTGTTGTAGGTAATCTAGTTACTTGATATAGTAAAAAGCAAACCGTAATACCAAGAAGTAGTGCTGAAGCAAAATTTATGTTTGTTGCTTATGGTATTTGTGAAATTCTATAAATAAAGAGGTTTTCAGAAGATTTGAAAATTCCTTCTCCTCTACTTATAAAAGTCTATTGTGATAATAAGGCCACTATTGCTATTGCACACATCCAAGTGCTTCATGATCGAACAAAGCATGTCGAAGTTGACAAGCATTTTATTAAGCAGAAGATTGAGAATGGAATTATATATTTGAAATATCTTCCACTTTAGAGCAAGTAGCAAATTTGTTTACTAAAGGTTTGCTGAAGAAATAGTTCAAAAGCTTGATTGGCAAGTTAGCCATGGAAGACATTTTTGAGCCAACTTGAGTGAGCATATTAGAAGGCTTTTTTATAATTAGGAACATTGACTATATCTATTAGTTACCTATTGTATTTCTATTAGTTTCCTATTTTGCAGCCTATTTTGTAGCATTGTAAATCCTATAAATAGGATTGGTTGTATTAGGATTTTACTGACTATTGAATAATACATCAATTACTTTTTTAACCTAGTATTCCCGCAGAAGGTAATGTCAAGTCTTATTCCCACAGAAGGTAATGTCAAGTCTTGAGTGAGTAACTTTTGGAATTCGTTAACCTTTTCCTTTTTACTAATTTCATACCATTGTTTTCGTTCTTCTGTACATTTGATTGCTATATATATATATGTAGCTTACAACCTAGGAATGATCATTTGGCTTTCTTTAACTTAAAATCATTCTAATCATAAAGGACTACAAAAGAAATTAATTAATCATATGAATCTAATTGATGTCACATTTTTTCTTCTTTTTTGTCAACTTCTGTATGGTTCTATGGTACAAAGAGAGTGTGTGATCGATGTGACAAGTACTTTGTGCATATAGGAGGTTAGTGTAAATTTTTCATTTTTTCAAAAAAGAAGTTATTAATTTCTTCTTGCTGTAGTTAGATGAATAGGTATGAAGCATCAACGATGATGATGCAATAGGTATCTAATGCAATGAGTTAATTATATAATTGGTGCTACCTTAATCAATGTCCATCTACTAATGATTTTTACATTTGGATCAATACTTTTTTTTCTTCCCTTTTTTAATGTTATTAATGTTTTCCTTGCAAACACACATATTGTGTTATCGTAAATCTCCCCAAAAGTTAAATTGATCAATCATAGTTATAAAAGATCGCCAAACTATATATTTGTAAATAATTAGAGATTTGTTTAAGCTAACCAATGGACTGCTTGGATAGAGAAAACAATGGAGAGAAAAAGTCAAAGGAGACAAGAAAAATAACTTTCTTGTTTTGGTAAGAAAAAAAGAAGAAAGCAGAAAATAAAATTGAGGGTAATTAATTATAAAACATATTGAATCTGTAATAATGATGTATTATGCAAAAGCACAATCTCTTAATTAAGAGGTTAAAGAAAATGTAATGCCCCTCCACTGGGCTCCCCGGTCTAACGCCCCCACTAAGCTTCATGGTCCCTTTCCAACAGATGTTGTCCCCAATTCAACCACCGAACAACAAACTGTATGGGGTTCTTTGGAGTTCTTATAAACCCCTTAGCCAAACGTTCTGAAAAAGTCTCGGTTATTATGGAAGGGACCCTCTTTCGTTTTAAACCTTTCTTTAACCATTTAGGCAATATGGTATTGGATACCAGGTAGCTGCCAGTGCCTCTCGTACCTGCCCACTCAGTTCGTCACTAGAAAATTTGAAAGTAGTAGTTTGTAATGTAAGTGTGACAATGAGATAATCCTATTTCATAAAAGGTGATACCTTCAACTATTTTTGAAGGTATTTAACACAATGGACAGTCTAATCCAACATGTGTGTTTGTTTATTTGTGTAAGAATAATTGCCAACATATCCGTCATTTCAATATTATGGTTTAATTTTTACCCAAGAATAATTGCATATATGGAACTTCTGTACTTATTCACGTCCTTTATCATATATTGTGCTGCAACATGCTTTTCCAATATATGCCTATACGTCTCATGATAGTAGATTGCGTACGAAAATTGCCTAAAAAATGTTGGTAAAAAATTGGAAAACAATTGACTAATGGAATAATAGAGATATAAAACTCTCCGTTGAGATATCAGAAGGCATCATGAGACTAATAAGAGTATATAGTCAAATGTTAATAACAAAAAAAGGCTCTATTGTACGAGGATTTTCACTAATGAATGTGAAAGGGTGGAAAGATGTCAATGAGGATAAACGAGATGAAATGCTCAGGGAATTAAGGGTATGAATTTTACATCTCATTTCATTAAAGATTGTTTTGAAGCTACATTGTCTAAAATTAGGGCTAAATATATGTTGTTATTCTTGTGTGTTTTTCACGTAAAAAAAGAGTCATTTGTAAGTGTCAATATCAAATTGCACTAAGATACATATATATATATATATGTATATATATATATATATATATATATTTACATTATTACATTCTAGTAATAATTTTTCCGATAAAAAAGGATACATATACTATATCATCATGAATGTGACATGGCTAAAAATATATATATATATATATATATATAATCCAAATTACTAAGTTATTTGTGATAACTATACATTGCAGAATCGGAAATTTATATTCCACTATTCACAATGAGGATTGCCTTTGTTTATGGTATATAGAAAGCATTTGATGTAGAAAATGATGAACATAGTGAGGAGACTATTCTTGCAGACATGGGTCGGATGTATCAATCACATAAACACAAAATGCATAAACACCTTCTCCAGTACAAAACAAAAGAGTAAGCCCTTGAGAATTGACCAAGGAAGTGAAATAAGAAGAATGGTTGATCCTATGTGATCATTTCTCTAGTTCTGAGTATATCATAATCTTCTAAACCATTGACTTTACATTTATTTACTAGATTTGCACAATTTATTTAAGTGTGTGAAAACTATAGCTATGTAACTAATAGAAAATGAAGATTAATTTGCTTCTAAATATGTGTTTGCTTTAATAATAGAAGCGAAGTGCAATAAATAAATGCAATAGGGGAGCTTGACTTTTAATATATTTTTGTTTTATCTCAAATTTTAACAGGTCAATTTTTTTGATGGTCAACAAACTGTAGACGAGTTGATTAGGAAGCAAAATGTGTTGTGTGAAATGCCTTCTATACCTGACGATGATGGCAAAGAAATAGAGATTAGTAGTGCAACAAATCCACCATTGTATTGGATATAATTGCCAGCCACTTTTGTAATAACCCGATTCAAAAAAATACCTGAAGAAATTATTTTATTCGAAGTATTGACTAAAGTTTGACTTTTTGATACCGTGTGTGGGGTCCAAGGTTGACTTTTTGCCACGTATAATTTTTTGTTTTGAATTTCATAACTTTGTATAGAGCTTATTGATACAAGTTCGTAATGAGGCGGCATACTTAAATCAAAGTTACGGTGTATGAGACATGGTGTATGAGACATAGTTAATGAAAGACAGTGGCAAACTCATAATTATTTCCAAATTTTTAAAAATTCCAAATCCTTCTTTTCCTTTTTTTCTATTTTTTTTTCGTTTCTTTCTTTCTTCTTCCTCCCACCAGCCACTCTTTTCTCCACCCTACACCACCTCCAACCTCATCTTCTCTCATGGCCACCACACCACTACTCCTGACCCTCATCTACTACTACTACTACTATTATTTATTTATTTATTTTTTATTATTATTATTACTATTATCACTGTTATTATTATTTTTACTATTTCTCTTACTATTATTATTATTATTATTATTATTATTATTATTATTATTATTATTATTAATGTTGATTATTATTTTGCCATCGAGATCTTGTTGCTCCTCTTTGCTTAATTACACTGAGGATTACAGATCCATAATCTTCATATGATGATCTACCCCTCTATACCAATTTTTGGTTAGATCGGGTTTGTCCTCATGCGTTTTGATTTGTCTGTATTTATAAACTTACTATAGCTGTATCTGCAAGCTCGACATGTGTCTTCAGTCACACCTGAGACATGCTAATCAACAACTTGTGTTCGTAATCTCTGTTCTATCGACCCATCGTAAGTTGTCTAGTTTGGAGGTTACAAACGAGTTGTCTGGATTGAAGGTTGTCGTGTGTGCAGGCTACCAGGAAGGCGTTGTAGATGTCTTCTTTATCATGTACGTTGCTGAGCTCTGGCTCGACGTCGACCTCATTGTGTTGTTGTTGAGCTCATGGTCTTCTGCTCTTCTGTTTACAGGTGCTGCTGGTGAGCTTGAGGTGGCTGACGTATATTTCATGGTGCGCAAGTCTCGCCGCTGCCGTGGTCTCATTGTCTTACTATCACTGCCTCATCGTCAGTTGCTGTGAACTCACAAAATCATGGTCAAGGTTAGGTTCGTCGACTGGTTCGGAGATTATTAGTTCTCGGCTGGATTGGTTGTTGGCTAGTGCTGAAGCTGGTTTCTTACTCTTGATCGTGAATCGTGCTACAGGTTTGGTTAAAAACTGGTACATGTATTGAAAATGTGCGGATTGCTGGTGGGACTGTTAGGTTCCTGTCGTGGCTGAGTAGCAAAGCTTTGGTTACTGAGCTCTGTGTACTGCTGGAGTTGACGCCAATTGCTCGAGTGCTTTGGTTGTACATCATAGACAGCAAGTGTGGTTTGTTCTGATGGCTTCCTTTGATCCTTCATGGGAACAGGCAAGCTTTCCTTCATTTCCATCAAAGAGGAAAACAACCATGGGAGTTTCTTCTACAGGGACAGTAGCTGATGGTGTATGCCATGCTTCTTTGGGGAAGAACACGATAGCTATGGATTGTGCAGGATCAGTGGGTGCTAAGATGCCAGTCTATTTGGCTACGGGGAATGATACACAAACTGAATTGAATGTAGTAGGAAGGAATGGTCATGGGCCTGTAAATGTGTCAGGTGGAAAGTTCAAGGGCTCCAGAGAAACTCTCTTTCGCAGAGATGGTAAGAGGTGCTTCACCTTCATATTTAGTTTCTTCAAAGCAATCTATGCTGATCCGTAAAAGTAAATTTATTTCAATTCAAGTGAATGATGTGGCTTATCAAGAACGAATTGCTCTTTGTCCATTTTCTTTAATAATTCGTATTATGCTGTCAAAAGGAGAAAAGTCCTGGAAATTTGATGAGTTATATTTAAAATTGCAAAATATTTGAAAGTTGGATAAGTGGCAATTGATTTCTCTAGGGAGGGGCTATTATCAGTTTCCTTTATTTTCTGCAGAGGATAGACAAAAAGTATGGTCACATGGTTTTTTGACTTTAAAGTCAGGAATTGTTCGGCTCCAGGTTTGGGTAAAGAATTTCAATCCGGCAACACAAAAATCAACAAATGCTCAGTTATGGATCATGTTATATAATTTGAGATAGGAATTTTGGCATACTCGAATACTCATGAACCTCGCAGGGGGTATTGGTATACCTTTGAGGGTTGATAACACTATGCTTATAGGGAATTATGGTTACTTTGCTCGGGTTTTGGTTGATGTGGATTTAACCAGATTTGTCATAGAAAAACTATTATTGGAGACGACAGACGACTGCATTGAAGTGGATTTGTACTTTGAATCATTTTTTGGTTCATTGTACTTCTTGTCACAGAGTTGGTCATTCAGTGGCTATGTAACAACCCCTTACCCAAGCCTAGGTTCCTGAGTAAGGTGTGATTACCATATTTTTTTTTTTTTTTTGATTTGCTGAAAATATTTTTTTGTTTTGGACTTAACCACAATAAAATCAGAGAATTTCCTTTACTCTTTGAGACCGTTTTCCAAAGCACACTAAAGCAGTATTATTTCGAAAATAAAACAAAGTTTACACACCCACATGAAAGGAAAATGTAGTATTTAAAATACATAATATCATCGCCAAAATATAACAAACCAAATGCGGAAGAAGTATATATCGCCCTCCGGTCACCTCGCCAAGCCCTATTGTTGGCTTTGGACTTACATCACACGGGATAGACAATGTGAGTGGAAAACACTCGGAGGCAACCATATGCAAGTGCAAATGACATGTCATGAAGTGTATCACTATACACCTAAAATCATTATTTTTCCCTCTTTATTTATCAATCGAAAACCCTCTCTTTCCGCGTTTAGGTACAAAACACCACACCTCTCGTGGTATGTGGATGAACCACCGTTCCGGCGACCAGCGTATGTGTGGTGATGATTCATAGAGTGACTAAAAGCGGGGTTTGAACTATGCACCTCATCGCAACCAATTTTCAAAACACAAACCCAGGGAAAAATCTTTTATTTCACATAAAACAATAAACCGCCAAAATTGCCTTATGCAAATGAATGCTCATGCCATGATACACAAGTAAAACTAAGAACACAAAACACATAATTACCAACCGTCTATTCCACAGTAGTAATTCTGGAATGCCCTCGCTTTCATTACTACAAGTCGCTATCTTGATGTAATTACCGATATGCCATTGGCCATGTCGGAAATTACCAAGATACCACCAGTAAATGGAAAATTACCAAAATACCCTAGGCATATGGTTAATTACCATTCTACCTCGATAAAATAACGAATTAATAAATTCTATCAACATACGCATTTACAACACAAGTATAAAGCATATATAAATAAATACGTATATGGAAATATACACATATAAATACACATTCATGTACACATATCCATATACATAAACACATATATACACACCCATATGTGTATACACATTTTATATATACATATATATGCCACAAATATAGTTTACATATATACATTATCACATATATACATACACATAAATATATGTATAAAAATACACACATATATATACATACTGCATACACCTATATATACACAAACACGTATATACACACCCATATATGTATACACGTATTTCATACACATATACATGCATACAAATACAACCTATCATTATACATGATTATACATATACACACCCCATGTATAAATACACCCACACACATATATATATACTTAATATATAAATAATTATTTTTATACATAAACCTTTACAAAACATATATCATTATATTTTCTAAATACATTACATAAATTATATGTATTTTATAAAATATATCTATATTTATAATTATACAAACACATGTATAATTAATTGTATTTGAGAATATATATATATATATATTAATAAACAAATAATAATTTAATTTATATATATATTAAAATAACTTGGAAATTAAGAAAAGACCATAATACCCTCTAATTTCAAATATCCTCAACTTTACCCTATTATAGAAAATGACGAAAATACCCTCAAAAATTTCAAAAATTACATTTATGTCCCTACATGTCAAATGACCAAAATGCCCTTGACCTTTTATGAAATTCCATTTATGTCCTTTACATGCAAATGACAAAATTGCCCTCAAACATTTTCAAAAATCCCATTTAAGTCCCTTGCATGTAAATTCACCTAAATACCCTTGAACTTTTGAAAATTCCCAAAATACCCTTTGCAAGCAAAAGACCAAAATGCCTCACTTGTAAAATTTACACATAACTTCCTACACATGGCGGTTCCAATACATGCCCAAATTCAATCCATTTTACATTAATTCCACTAATTAACAAAGGCTTATACCCTAATCCACCATCAATTTCAATTGGTTATACTGATTAACCATCAAAATCCCACTTTAATTCACATTTCCATCAAACCCTAAATCCCATAATTTGGGGCTTCACCACATAGCATAATACACATGAAATTTAGCTCAATCTAGCATTAAATCATGGAATCCAAGCATGTATTCATCAAGCAAACAAATAAAACACATGAAATTTACAAGGAATTAAAATAAGGATAAGTTGCCTACCTTGATTAAAGCTTGGAAGCAAGCAAACCCCACCTTTGAAAAGCCTTCAAACCAAGCCAAAATCTCCTCTTGATGGCGGCCACTTACCCAACTCTCTTGAATTTCCTTTGAAGTTTGCAATTTTTCAAAATTTCTCTCTAGAAATAACTCTCTCTCTCTAAAGGAAAAGACATGTGAAAAGGTAAAAAACCAAGAATATGGTCGGCTATACTTGGTGAAAAGCAAGAAGGAAATTAGGTCAAACACACACACACACAAGCCAATTGCAATTTGACAACTTTTTTTTTTAATAAAATAAATACCATAAAGTAAAGATATTTATATATATATATATTATTTAAATAAATGGATTGTAAAACAAAGTGGAGTGTCGGTCAAGAAGCTTTAAATTCCAATTGCCAACTATTTTGTCAATTAAATAATTATAAAATAAAATTAAATTAAAGATATTAATATTTTAATGAATAGTGAAAGTCAACCATGGTCAAACGGGACCAAGGGCAAAATGGGTGGAAAAAGTCCCTCGTCTCCTCACGGGTAGTCTCGGTCCTTAGAAAATTCAGGAGGACTCAAAGCTGCTTGTTTGGTGAAAAGGTAAAACAGCGATTTAACAAAACCGAAACCAGTTTTGAAAATAAATGAGGTTATTACAACACTCCCCCCCTTAAAAGAAATTTCGTCCCCGAAATTTTACTTAAAAAGTAAACATACTAATCAAACAAAAATGAATACGTGACTCTCATCTCATCTTCTCGCTCCCAAGTTGCTTCCTCCCGCATGGTTTCTCCGAAGAACTTTAATCAGGAATCGCCGATTCCTAAGAACTTGATCCCTACGGTCCAAAATTCTTACTGGTTTCTCCTCGTACGTCAGGTCCTTGTGAACCTCCAATGGCTCGTATTCGATGACATGAGAAGGATCATGTACATACTTTCGCAACATTGAAACATGAAAAACATCGTGCACGCTAGATAAATTGGGAGGCAACGCCAACCGATATGCCAAAACCGATTCTCCAAGTATCTCAAAAGGTCAATAAAGCGAGGACTCGACTTCCCCTTCTTTCCGAACCTTAACACACCCTTCAGAGGTGCAACCTTAAGAAATACCTTTTCACCAACCTCGAACTCAAGGTCCTTTCGCCTAATATCCGCATAACTCTTCTGCCGATCCTGAGCTACTTTCATTCTTTGTCGAATCTTATTGATGATATCGCTGGTTTGTTGCAAAATCTCTGGACCAAGCAACTTTCGTTCACCAACTTCATCCCAATGTGATGGAGACCTACACTTACGTCCGTACAACGCCTCATATGGAGCCATCCCGATGGATGCTTGAAAACTGTTATTGTAGGAAAACTCCACCAACGGCAAATGCTTTTCCCAACTTCCTTCAAAATCCAGCATACATGCTCTCAGCATGTCCTCTAACGTCTGAATCGTCCGCTCTGACTGCCCATCCGTCTGTGGATGAAAAGCTGTACTGAAGGTTAACTTTGTACCCATAGCTCTATGTAAACTCTTCCAAAACGACGAAGTGAACCTCGGATCACGATCCGACACAATCGAAACAGGCACACCGTGGAGTCGTACAATCTCATCCACGTATAGCTGAGCTAACCTTTCCAACGAATGAGTCCGCCGCATGGGTAGAAAATGAGCCGATTTCGTCAATCGATCTACAATTACCCAAATCGCATCATTACCCCGCTGAGATCGTGGTAGTCCCACAACGAAATCCATCGATATACGCTCCCACTTCCACTCCGGAATCACTAACGGCTTCAATAATCCGGAAGGTCTTTGGTGCTCAATCTTCACCTGCTAACAGGTCAAACATTGCTCCACGAACTTTGCAATGTCTCGCTTCATACCAGTCCACCAGAAAATCTTGGAGACATCCTTGTACATCTTAGTAGACCCAGGGTGAACTGAGTAAGGTGTACAATGAGCCTCTACTAGAATTTCCTTCTTAATCTCCTCGACCTTTGGCACACACAGCCGAGTACCAAATCTCAAAGTTCCATCTCCGGCGAGATTGAACTCCGGCTTTTTTCCTTCAATAACTTGAACTCTGATTTTCTGAATATCTGCATCGCTAGCCTGTCCCTCCTTTATCTTGTCCACGATCGAAGATTGAATCGTAAGTGATGACAGCATAAATGAACACTGGTTAGTAACTAACTCAATGTCCATCCTTCTTAAATCCTCTAAAATACGGGGTTGGGAAGTAATCGTTTGCTAAAACCCGCATACTTCCTGCTCAACGCGTCGGCCACAACGTTCGCTTTGCCTGGGTGATAGTTGATAGTACAATCGTAATCCTTGACTAACTCCAACCATCTCCTCTGCCTCATGTTCAACTCCTTCTGAGTGAAAAAGTACTTGAGACTCTTATGATCGGTGTAGATATCGCACTTAACTCCGTACAGATAATGACGCCAGATCTTCAGTGCAAACACTACCGCTGCTAACTCCAAATCGTGCGTAGGGTAGTTCCGCTCATATGGCTTCAACTGACGTGAAGCGTAAGCAATCACCTTGCCGTTCTGCATGAGAACGCAACCTAGACCTTTTCGGCGTCACCGAGACGCGAAACTATCCCTGTTCGGCAAAACAAGAACAGTCGAGATTAATTTCCTTCAACTCACGGAAACTTTTTCCTCCCACCAAATAAACTTGTTTTCCTTCCTTAACAAGCTGCGTCAATGGCAGCGCAATTTTAGAAAACCCTTCCACAAATCATAGCCGCCAAACCAAGAAAACTTCGAATTTCTCTGATGTTTGTTGGTCTCTTCCAATCCTGAACCGCTACAACCTTAGTAGGATCCACCTGAATCCCTTCAACAGATATTACGTGTCCTAGAAAAGCAATACTTCCAAGCCAAAACTCGCACTTCTTGAACTTGGCGTACAACTGCTTCTCATGTAAACGCTGCAACACTAACTCCAACTGCTCCTCGTGCTCAGCTACTGATTTGGAATAAATTAGGATGTCGTCAATAAACACCACCACAAATTTATCCAAATATTCGTGAAAACACGATTCATCGATCCATAAGCGCTTTGGTGCATTTGTCAATCAAATGGCATTACAACGAACTCGTAATGTCCATACCTTGTACGAAATGCACTCTTCGGTCTATCCTCCTCCTTGATCTTCAACTGATGATAACCAGAACGAAGATCAATCTTCGAAAACACACTCGCTCCTTGTAGCTGGTCGAACAAATCGTCGATCCTTGGCAACGGATACTTATTCTTAATCGTCACCTTGTTGAGCTCCCGGTAATCAATGCACAAACGCATTGAACCATCTTTCTTTTCGCGAAAAGAGCTGGTGCTCCCAAGGTGAAGCGCTAACTAAATAAAACCTTTATCCAACAAATCCAGAATCGCTCTCCTTCAACTCCTTCACTTCGGAGCCATTCGATGGCGCCTTAGAAATAGGTGAAGTTAGGGTACCAAATCAATTGTGAATTCCACTTCCCGATCCGGCGGTAACCGGTAAATCGGAAAGCGTCCAAAAGTCTCGAACGACTTCGACGTCTTACGGTTGAAGAGTATCTGGTTCCTTGTTAACGACACTAACAAGGTAAACTTGACACCCTTGACGCAAACACTTAAGAGTTTGCATCGCCGATAGCAACTTAGGCGAGGCCTAAACTTTGAGCAGTAAACTCAAACTTGGACCATCTATATGGCTAAACCGAACTTCTCTTTGCAATCAATGCAAGCCCACACTTAGATAACCGGTCCATACCAAAGATCACATCAAAACCAACAATTCTAATATAATCAAATCAGCACACAATGTCTCACCAAGGCACACATCACAATTACCAAGCAGAAGTAGCAAACATACTTACACCAAGTAGTTGATAAACCACAACCAAGACTAACAGGTTCCTAGCTAATTTAGCAAAACGGCAAGATACAAGCGAGCGTAGCACCGAATCAAACAATGCAAAAGCACTTAAACCATTTAAGGTAACGGTACCTGCAACCACTGTGGAGTCTTCTTTCCCCGCCTCCTCTTTGGTCAATGCAAACACCCGACCTTGCATAGGCTGCTGAGTCTTTACTATCCCTGGACAATTCCTCCTTATGTGGCGAGGCTTGCCACAACCATAGCACGTGATAGTCTTTCCCGAGCATTCTCCGAAATGCTGCCTTCCGCACTTACTACACTGCGGAACACCAGGTCGATTATCACTCGTCTTAAACTTCTTGTTATTGTTATCCCCTCGGTTAGTGCTTGACCACGGTTTTCCATCGAACCTCCGCTTCTGCGGAAAACCTCTTTTCCACTGTTTCTTCGCAGGAGTAGAACTCGATCCTACATGTCCACTTGCCACCGGGGTAGGGTCTTTATCAATCGCATCATTGCGAATCTCCGAGTACGTAGGGAACTGGAACATAGCGACCGCACTGTAGAGCTCAGACCGTAATCCCTTCTCGAAACGTCGAGCCTTACGATCCTCAGTGTCCACTAGGTGTGGTGCGTATCGTGAAAGTTCGTCAAACTTCCTTTCATACTCCTGAGGAAAGATTTCCCCGCTTGAACTTATAAACTCCGCTTCCTTTTCCTCCCGCTTCACTCGAGGAAAATACTTCCAAAACAATGTCTTGAACAAGGCCCACATCATCGGATGTTCGATGATGCGCGCCTCTTGATCATATCCCACCAATGACGGCTCCTCCTTCAAAGATAAAGGAAGCCTGCACCACCCGGGTCTCAAACATCGGTCGCCAGAAAGATCTTCTAGCTCCGAATCCATTCTCACCACTAATGGATTCATCGATCCGTCAAACTCGGGGATGTAAATCTGAAACTGTTTCACAACCGTATTAATTCCGTAGGTTGTGGTTGTTGCGAGGTTGTTGTTGCTGAATATTACGAGCCACCAGCCTTCAATGGCCTCCACAAGGCGACTTGTAGCATCCCTCGAATCGGGGCTCGGGATGAGCGTTCTTGGAACCGTGGCATCTACATCCAAAGAAGAAAATAAATCTTAACCAAATTATTCGATAATAATTTGATAAGATACACACAAAACCACACTTCATTTTACAATAAAGCGTTATACAACCAGCACACCATACATATATTATACAATATATACGGCATATATATACCCGTATATACATATACCATATGTATAAGATATAATACATATAAACAAACAACAAGCGTCACCAAGCGTCGGAACTCTAGTCACTAGCGGGCTCATCCGGGTCAAAATCCTCGGGTCGGGTTGATATAACGAGGAGCGTACTCATCGGTACCGAGTCCTCCCGGGGTCCTCCTCGGTATCCTCTAGGGCTAGCTGCTGCGATAGGTGGTCCTCCAAACCCCGTGCACGAGCGTGCCCTCGTGGCTCTGCGCTCGTAGGATCCTCATCAGATCCGGATACCACATATACATGTCGTGATAGTGATCCTCCGCATCTGCTGGAATCGTCCAATAGGCATGTAGTAATGACCTCCCTGTCGGTATCATAACTGGCTCTGCGCAAAAACATAACCTCCGCTGCGTCCTCAACTCCGGCAGTGAGACATCATCCAAACCAGCGTCATGATACCTCCCACCGGATGTGGGCCGGCGCTACCCATGAGATCGCCTCGGTATCACGATCGCAGGAAGACTCTCTCCTCGATGTCGCCGTAGCCATCGGCTCGACTCCGGCATGTCACGTCTCCCGCGAGCGAGAGAAAACAAGCCCATCTAAACAACATGGTAACGTAATGCAAAATAAATAAACATGCACTACTAAAATAAATCCAAAGACAATCTACCTTGGCGTGTAGGTGGTCACTAGAGCATCAGCAAGTACATGTTCAAAAACCTAGGGCTCTGATACCAAAAACTGTAACAACCCCTTACCCAAGCCTAGGTTCCTGAGTAAGGTGTGATTACCATATTTTTTTTTTGATTTGCTGAAAATATTTTTTTGTTTTGGACTTAACCACAATAAAATCAGAGAATTTCCTTTACTCTTTGAGACCGTTTTCCAAAGCACACTAAAGCAGTATTATTTCGAAAATAAAACAAAGTTTACACACCCACACATGAAAGGAAAATGTAGTATTTAAAAATACATAATATCATGCCAAAATATAACAAACCAAATGCGGAAGAACGATTGTACTATCTCTGCGCCCTCCAGTCAGCACCACTGCCAAACCTATTGTTGGCTTTGGACTTACATCACACAGGGATAGACAATGTGAGTGGAAAACACTCGATAGGCAACCATATGCAAGTGCAAATGACATGTCATGAAGTGTATCACTATACACCTAAAATCATTATTTTTCCTCTTTATTTATCAATCGAAAAACCACTCTCTTTCGCGTTTATGCACAAAACACCACACCTCGTGGTATGTGGATGAACCACCGTTCGGCGACCAGCGTATGTGTGGTCGATGATTCATAGAGTGACTAAAAGCGAGGGTTTGAGCTATGCACCATCGTGCAACCAATTTTGAAAACCAAACCCACGGGAAAAATCTTTTATTTCACATAATAAACCGCCAAAATTGCCTTATGCGAATGAATGCTCACCACAATACCAAGTAAAACTAAGCGACAATAAAACACATAATTACCAACCGTCCCATTCCAGCGGTAGTAATTACTGGAATGCCCTTTCCATTAACGCTCAAGTTTTCACTATCTTGATGTAATTACCGATATGCCATTGGCCATGTCGGAAATTACAGATACCACCAAGTAAATGGAAAATTACCAAAATACCCTCGATAGGCATATGGTTAATTACCATTCTACCCTCGGTAAAATAACAATTAATAAATTCTATCAACATACGCATTTACAACACAAGTATAAGCATATATAAATAAATACATTATATGGAAATATACACATATAAATACACATTCATGTACACATATCCATATACATAAACACATATATACACACCCATATGTGTATACACATTTTATATATACATATATATGCCCACAAATATAGTTTACATATATACATTATCACATATATACATACACATAAATATATGTATAAAAATACACACATATATATACATACTGCATACACCTATATATACACAAAACGTATATACACACCCATATATGTATACACGTATTTCATACACATATACATGCATACAAATACAACCTATCATTATACATGATTATACATATACACACCCCATGTATAAATACACCCACACACATATATATATACTTAATATATAAATAATTATTTTTATACATAAACCTTTACAAAACATATATATTATATTTTCTAAATACATTACATAAATTATATGTATTTTATAAAATATATCTATATTTATAATTATACAAACACATGTATAATTAATTGTATTTGAGAATATATATATATATATATTAATAAACAAATAATAATTTAATTTATATATATATTAAAATAACTTGGAAATTAAGAAAAGACCATAATACCCTCTAATTTCAAATATCCTCAACTTTACCCCTATTATAGAAAATGACGAAAATACCCTCAAAAATTTCAAAAATTACATTTATGTCCCTACATGTCAAATGACCAAAATGCCCTTGACCTTTTTATGAAATTCCATTTATGTCCTTTACATGCAAATGACAAAATTGCCCTCAAACATTTTCAAAAATCCCATTTAAGTCCCTTGCATGTAAATTCACCTAAATACCCTTGAACTTTTTGAAAATTCCCAAAATACCCTTTGCAAGCAAAAGACCAAAATGCCCTCACTTGCAAAATTTACACATAACTTCCTACACATGGCGGTTCCAATACATGCCCAAATTCAATCCATTTTACATTAATTCCACTAATTAACAAAGGCTTATACCCTAATCCACCATCAATTTCAATTGGTTATACAATTAACCATCAAAATCCCACTTTAATTCACATTTCCATCAAACCCTAAATCCCATAATTTGGGGCTTCACCACATAGCATAATACACATGAAATTTAGCTCAATCTAGCATTAAATCATGGAATCCAAGCATGTATTCATCAAGCAAACAAATAAAACACATGAAATTTACAAGGAATTAAAATAAGGATAAGTTGCCTACCTTGATTAAAGCTTGGAAGCAAGCAAACCCCACCTTTGAAAAGCCTTCAAACCAAGCCAAAATCTCCCTCTTGATGGCGGCCACTTACCCAACTCTCTCTTGAATTTCCTTTGAAGTTTGCAATTTTTCAAAATCTCTCTCAGAAATAACTCTCTCTCTAAAGGAAAAAGACATGTGAAAAGGTAAAAAACCAAGAATATGGTCGGCTATACTTGGTGAAAAGCAAGAAGGAAATTCGGTCAAACACACACACACACAAGCCAATTGCAATTTGACAACTTTTTTTTTTTTTTTAATAAAATAAATACCATAAAGTAAAGATATTTATATATATATATATTATTTAAATAAATGGATTGTAAAACAAAGTGGAGTGTCGGTCAAGAAGCTTTAAATTCCAATTGCCAACTATTTTGTCAATTAAATAATTATAAAATAAAATTAAATTAAAGATATTAATATTTTAATGAATAGTGAAAGTCAACCATGGTCAAACCGGGACCAAGGGCAAAATGGGTGGAAAAAGTCCCTCGTCTCCTCACAGGGTAGTCTCGGTCCTTAGAAAATTCGGAGGACTCAAACTGCTTGTTTCGGTGAAAAAGGTAAAACCGCGATTTAACCGAAAACGCGTCCGGAAACCGACAGTTTTGAAAATAAATGAGGTTATTACAGGCTAAGTATAAGTCGGTGATTAAAAAGGCTCCTCCTAAATTTGGATCTCATGGCAACGAAAAATAGAATATGGCTTTGATTTTGACTCAGGTGTACAAACCGAAGCAAGCACCCTCTGTGCCTACTACCAATGCCTTTAAGGTATTAAATACCGATGTGACACAGACTCATATAGAGCACATGGTCCGTCAGCATGATGAGGATCCTTCTAACACGACAGACATTAACGCAGAAATGTGCATCGAAGCTCGACCATCCAATCCAGATATAGATGTTGCTCCCAGCAGGACTGAATTTAATACAAAATTGGGTAAACGTGTTAGTGTTCAGACTCCATTAAACTATACTATGGCCCCTCATCAAATCACATCGTGGAAGACGCTTTTGGCGACTTAGATGATAAGCTTGGTGATAATGCTAATGATACTGTTGAAGATGATTGGCCGCCTCTACAAGGGGAGGGCTCTTCAAAACCCTCAAATGAGTTTAATGGTATCCCCTTTGTGGGCCAACAATCAAACACTATGGCCATGGTTTGGTTTGAATCTTCTAGTGCACCTACCGCAGTGTAACGAAACTTGGATTCGGTTGCTCCACAACCATTGGTTTCGGAAACCCAGGATCAGAATTTATGGAATATTATTAAAAGAAAGTCGGGTCAACTGAAGAAAGACAAAACAGTTAGAAGAATGCAGCTATCAATAGCGCCGCAGATTAACTTAAACTTGGTGGCTTCGCATCCGTCAGTCTCTAAAACCACTGATTAGAATTTAGGGAATACGGTTAAAAAAAAACCAGGTCAACCAAAGAAATGAGAAACAATTAGAAGACTACAGCTTGGGACAGTGGGATTGTGATTGATTAAGCCATTCACACAAGCTTCTGCACACTACTTTCTGATTATTTACTATCTTTGTATTATTTATGATAACAGCTTCTTTATTTTCTATCTCTCCCTGTACCTTTTTATTATTCTTTAATAAAATTGGCATAGGTTTTGGGTTGTTTGAGATTGACTGTAAGCCTTCCCTGACTACTCTAATAGCCTAAGTTACCTGTCTCCGATTATTATTATTGATGTTATCCTTACAATTTTAAATTATTGAGGAATCTTTGTTTCGAATTATTATTAAAAATATTTTACTTATATTGTTTTATGGGTCCACTCACTGAGCAAGTTTGTTTAGTTTTTATTTTTATTATTTTTTTTAAGTTTAACTAGAGGATCCTAGCTGATTGTAGTTGGACTTCCACGGACGGCATCACTTGCATCTTCACCTCATCTTTTAGGTTTTCTTCTCTATTGTAAATGTATTGTTGTTTCCCTCTTACTTTTATTTAAGCTATTATATTGTAATTATTCATGTAAACTTGCTCAAAGAATAACCTATGTCAATGCCATTTTGATTTTATTTTACATCTGTTTGATTTTATTGAGAATCTGTTATATTTTAAAACTATTTTGTTATGGAAAATCCAGTGGCATTTGGTGTGATCACTGGATATGTTAGTGGAAATGAGTTTTTATATTAAGGTATAAATGAGTTAGTCCAAGTTTTAAGATAATAGAATTTCCTCGAGATGAAACTCATCCTAGGTACAGTCCTATCAGGCATAGTCTTACAATACCAGTACTAATAACATGAACAAATTAGGACATTTTAGGCCAGGTCATCATCATCATCATCATCATGGGAACATGGGAAAAAAAAGTGAACTTGTTGCTCATCTACATGGCTTATATATGTATAAGAAGGCTAGTTGTTTGGACGGAGGGTCCAGTCCGATTATTTAGAAATACAACTCTGCATTTTTATTTATTTATTTACTTTTGGGTAATATGTTGGGAAAGAGCTGTAGCTAAACAAAATGAAGAAACTTACAATTAAAATTTAATGAACTCGTACCAGGTTATCTGTAATACCTACTTAATAGCATGAAATTTCAATAAAAGTTTTTGATGTTAATTAATTAAGATCCAATTTTAATTTTAACGTAGTTTTACACACTGAGAAAAGACTATTAGACAAAATTGAGAAGCGTAATATGACTAGACATAAGATAATTAATATGCATAACGTGAGTAGACGTAAGATAAAATTAAGATACATGCATCATGTGGGATCTGTTGGAATTATGTGAAGATCATTTGTTATGTTTTAAGCACATTAATTAATTAACTACATACACAGACTATGCGAATTGATATGATATGGTCAATTTTTAGCAGAGAATTGGGGGAAAGATAGTGGGGAAAGATTGAGAGATAGTTGATAGTTCTTCTTCTTCTTTTATTTGCAAATCAGCGGCTATACTTATAGCCTTACACGGGAAAAACCAAATAACAACGTATGCATAAAATGCGGAAGCACTTCCACCACCATAAACAAAAGATCAGGAACAAACTACTAAAAATCCAAAACAAGCTAACAACCCATTATTCTAGCTATCCACGTCACTGAAGCCAATGAACAACATTTGAAAGGGTCTGATGCATGGCATAGATGTAGACGTGCATAGGGTTGTGCATGCACGTAACATGATAAACCATAAAATGTAATACAATATCAAAGATAGGAGTATAATAAAACTATATAGTTATGCATGGGTTATTATGAAAACGATAGTTGATCGGCATATATTATAATATATATATATATATATATATATATATATTTCCAGTAGATAGATCATGTCTACTACGACTTTTGTGGAATATTTGTGATAGAAAAATGCAGTTGCTGGCTATTTTTGTGATTTAATTGCTATCCAATAACACGTATAACACGTATATTTAATTGCAAGCTTGCTGATGATAATCCCCCTAATTAATTTTATTCACACGTATGATTGGATTTGTTTCTTATGAAAAATAATTATTTTTTCACTTTAAAATTGGATCTGTTTATTCTCAAGCAATTTTCTTTTAATTTCATGGTATTATTGATTAGTAGGAATCAAAGTAACTGATTAGGTATTAATTAACTTATATTTACTTATCTTATGATTTTAATAAATGTAATTATTATATCGTATACTTTAAAAAATTAAGGCTAAAATATAAATAGTGAGTATTGATATTATTTGACATGATCCTATCTGAAGTAGATCCTACCTCGGAAAATTCTACTAAAACTTCTAACAAAATTTCAACAGAACCACTCCTAAATCTTGAACAATTCCAAATTTTTTCTGCATAGAAATGCAATTTTAATAAATTCAATAGCCACAACAAGTGTTATTAGAGATTCCACAACGTATATAAATACATTTTACATAAGTATTAAGGCAAATACAAAATGATTGAATAAATACAACCATGAAACCGACTTGGGTTACTCTGAAATTCGTCAAAATAGAACAAGTGAATAATAATTACATAAACTGTAGGAAAATGTTCAAAGAAATAAATCATATACTTTTGTTAAAGTGGAAGTAAATTAAATAAACTAAGGCTTCATGATAAACGAAAATAAGTAGTACATTATTTAGTAATTGAAGGAAACCAAGAAAATCAGCTGGAACCTAAGAAAATACCTTTAAGAATATAATATTAAGAGATATGCTCAGTGAATGGATCAAAAATAAAATATAAAATAGAACACTTTAGTGATTATTCGACAAACCTTTAAAATCGTGAAATAATATACAAATATTATATCACAAAAATATAACTCAAAAACTAAATAAATCATTATAAAATAATTATTTATATAACTCACAATATAATTTAAAAATCTCAATAACATTTCTACAATATGATTTAAAACATCTTCACAAGTATATATTTATACATATATCCAAACCCCACATCAATGAGTCTAGTTATGCCAAGTTGTCAACCTTTAGGCACAGGGGGATGGGGACCTACGTCGTACTCTCCTTGGCATCTCAAAGTATAGCAGATGGGGATTAGGGAGTGGTAGAGGGGGAAATCATCATCTAGCCTTGTGCCACAGTCACACAAGCGAGGGGGATGAAACACATGCCAATCATCGTCTAGCCTCATGTTACTCATGGCCATGCAGGGGGACGGAGCATATATCATGAATGCCAATAATTGTACCATATTGATATATGGTGTGCTAAGCTAAAAGATAAAACATCCTAAAATCTCTCGAATATATAATTCCTTCACAACAGCCTCATTGATACAAAAAGGAATTGGTATAATTTTCTCAAAACCACATTTGATAATCCAAATATTCCAAGAAAAAATAATTTTCTTAAAATAAAATTATAAATATATGCCGTAAAGTCAAATAATTAATTTCACTCCCATTTTCAAAGGAAAGTATCTATATATTTTTACATGCAAATAGAGTCAACTTATAATAAATTTAGAAATAAAATAAATATAGAAATAAGTAAAGACAAAAATATTAATCCACCAACTGATAATAACTCTACTAATTTTTAGGCATTTTTATCCGGGATCCACACAAGTTATTAGATCCATTAAATATTAAAATAATTCATATGATCAATTTCCACCCTCGCACGTACATAAAAATTAACTATACAATTTTTTTTCATAACTCACCACTAATTTGCATTTCTTTTTATTTATTTTTGGGTAAAATATATTGAGAAGAAACTATATGTAAACATAGAGAAGAAACTTACAATTACAATTTAGTAACCTACCTACCAAGTTATTTGTAATACCTACTTAATAGCATGGGATTTTAATATACATATATATGTGTATTTAATAGAACGTAATGAGGATATACAAACCTCTTAAACCCACTTGTATATATATTTATATTATATATAAAGGAGGAACGCTAGAAATATACATATACACACACTATGAGACAAAATACACACATATATTTAATATAAATCACATACATTATGGCTAGCAACAAATTAATACCCAAATCTCCCCCTTAATTTTTATATAGGCCAAATGTTGTTAATCACCATTTCTAAAAATGAACAGGAAATCTAAACTTAAGAAATTTTTGTGTGTATATACAAGTATATATATATATATATATATCAAAGTTTGGTTTCTTCTTCTTTTCTTTTTTCTTTTTTCTTTTTCCATTCGGTTATAATAAAGTGATCATGTGTATCTTAAATTTTTTTGCAGCATGGACCATTCACTATTAGTATGACAAACTTTTCCTTATAATCTAATTTCCAAAAGAAACAACTTGATGATTAAAATAAGAGATTGTCTCTTATTTAAAACTAGTTTGATGCGCTTGTCATCAACTAATTAGGAGCTTGCACCTACTTATCGCCATTATATTTTCCCACGGAATGATTGATAAGTTCTGCCGCAATTAAAACCTATGTATATATACATATATATGATTGATGCTAAAAAGTAGACAAATATTTAGCTAGTAACATAAACATACTCCTACAAATTACAATTAGCTCTACAATTAGTCTCTAAAGGTCACCAAAAGCCTAAACAAATGAAAATTAGTCACCTGAACTATACAAAAATAGTCAATTACAGTCAAACCCAAAATGTCCTATACCCCCAATTTGGGGCTTTTTGTAAAACTCAACTAAAATTAGCATACTAAATATCATCAGGCAATACAAATAAGAATATACCTTGAATTGCATCAGGCAATACAAGAGGTGGCCGTAATTTGACCGAAAAAAGGTGGCCCAAAGGGGTTTTTTGAAATCCAACATAAATCAGAGGTTTTCATCCAAAAAGGAGGTTGAAATCGAGTTCAGAGGTCAGAAAAAGTAGGAAAGCACTCTTAATTCGTTGGAAATCTCATTGAAAACCTACAAAAGAAGGAGAGAGAGAAGGATTAAGTTTTAGCCTGATCTTGTGGCTGCCAATGGCTTTTGGTTGCATGCGAACTCAGTGGGGGTGCGCCAATGATTGGCATCTTTGGTGGTCCAGTGCCTGTCTTCCAATAATCAACAATGAAGGCGCAGCGGTGTGGTACTCGTGAAAAATAGAGAAGGATGAAAAAGACGTGGGTAGGGAGAGAGAAAAGAAAGCTCGGTCTTTAAATTTTTGTTTTATAACATTATGATTTTGCCACTACTCTTAATCATAAGAAAATCATTTTGAAGAGCTCTGTGCAGTAGTACCAAATTTAAAAGCAAAAATTACACACAGTAAAAAGTCAACTTTAGGACCCACTAACTGTTTTAAAAAAGTCAAACTTCTATCAACCTTGCTCCCCCTTTGATTTTTAGAGGGGTTCATGCTCAAGCAGACAACTTGTCGCAAAATCCAGGAGTTTCCAAACAACTTTGGTAGAATTAGGAATGAAGTAATCTACTTTTTACAAAGGTAGATGAGCGCCTTCTCAGTTTTAAGGAAAGTACAAATAAAGAACATAGTCACTCTGCTGTTCTACTCCTGGTGATGTACTCAGGGTTCATTATCTCACCTTTGTAATTAGTCTTAAGAAGCTCCTTTGGTTCTTTTCCAATTCTATCAACGAAATTGAGAAGATCCTGTGCTTTAATAAAAGACATTATCTTAGTTTTCCATTGTAGGTAGTTCGTCTGTGTCCATTTTGTGAACAAAAAACTGTCGATGGACGAGATACGGAGAAGGATACAGGCACAGTGGTGGATAATGCCAAAGATAAAATATGTATCAAAGGGGGTACAGAGGTTAAAAAACTTTAATTGGAACAATCCTTTTACAATTATGTTTAAATTATTAATTAAATAACGATACAATATGAATGATAGATCAAGCTAGACATATGGTATATCAACATAGCAGAGACAAAGTTCCCTCCGGCTGTGTTTGGCTTTGTATTATTGTATTAACTAACTAATAATAATTATTGTTATCAATTTTTGTGTAATGACTCATTTCCAATATCTTTTACTACTTATGCGGTAAGGTATGAAGCATCATTTTAATTTGTGACATAGAAATTTGCTAACAAAAAAAAAAGCAAACTTAGAAACAGAAGTAGAAAAACATGTAGAAATATATATATATTAAAAATGTAATAACTTGTTGATTAAATTAAAACTTTCTTTATCAGTCATCAATATACCAAACTTAAGCATACACTGCAAAAAAATTTCTGGTTAGCCACCAACCTATATTCATACTTAAAAACTATATTAGTTATGAAAAATTGTAGCAAAATAGCATATAGTACTGAAAAAAATCCGTAGGTCATTTATTGCAATACGACAGTAATATAGTAGTCTTAAGTCATGAAAACCGATTTTTCTAATTGAATGTCGTGTTTTTTGGTACGAAAGATGTCTCGTAGGTAAGCTAATATATTTAGGTATAAATGTTTTTTAACTAATTTATTAGTTTTTTCATGCTTGAGAGGTCATTGGTAGCTAATTTAGTATTTAAATCTTGATATTTTGTTTCATTTGCAACAAAATCATACAATTAGGTGTCGCCACTCTTTAGTTGCTATTTGTTTAAGTGTTACAAAATCACAATTCATAGCTATACTTTAGTTACAATATTTATTGTGTTTAAAAGCTAGCTACGAATATGAATTATGTGGCTAACATTTAGCTATAGAAATAGAATTTGTAAATTTCAATAAAATAATTACAAGTTAATTTTTGTAGTTGGTATAATATACTTACAAACTACATGTTGTATAGCTACAAATGTTTAATTTTGTAAGTGGTTCTAATATAGTTACAATAAATTTGTAGCTGCTCATTAATAATTACATTTGTCATTGTAATTATTCTTCCAACAATTCTAAAGTAAAATAATTTAATTCATTAATCCAATTTAATTTATTTAGCTGATTTACCTATCAAATAGTCAATAACATAACACTGATAATCATAAGTAATCATAGAACGCACAACTGCAATCCATGAGGGTATACAATACTAAAATGTCATTGACCATACTTAGATTAATACCCTAAAATATAGCCGTAAACTACATTGTTTGCTTTGATCATGGATCATACAAGTATAGCTCAATATAGAAGAGTAGAAAATATACCTAATTAGTTTTAGCAAAAATCAAAACACTATTGATGATCTAAAGTATCTATCCTATACAAAAATAGTTACTTGTCACTTTATGACGAGTGCATGGTTTTTCTTAAACTACCACTTGAAAGTAAACTTTAAGGAGAGACTACTACTCATATTTCTAATATTCTATCTAACATAATTGGATAGAGTTTTGTTCCTAATTGTCTTACCAATTAAAGCAGTATATCCAATGAACAAAAATCATGCCTGCACATGTCTGTTTTCTTCCTCTTTGATCATCCCATGATGGATTCCATTATCTATAAATTGTAAAAGTAGAGTGTCAATTCATATGCATTGTGCCATAAATTTATATTCTTCCAATACCATGTGTGATTTCACAAGCATTATTATATTCTTCCAATACCATGTGTGAAATTTTTTGCCAATTTCATACTCAAAAATTTTAAATAGAACTATTACAAGTCACTCACGATTACATATGTTGTCATTCGTGAAAGAGGGTATTGAATTGCTAGTAGTCTACCTTTGTTCCTAATAATGCAGTCTTAGTTCAGCTCATAGTTTCTCATATATTGATGCTTTCATTCCATATTGACGGCCTTTTAACTCAGTCATTTAATTAAGCAATTCCTTATTCAATTTCTCTGTTGTCGTCGCCCTTTTCTTCAACTTCTATCATTTGCTCCTTAGCAGCTATCTGTGCTTTTAAATGTGGTTTTGGGCTTGGACCACACCCTCGAGCATAACCTCTTTGGGGGAAGAGCAACGTCAAATATCTCATCAATTGCCATTAGTTCACCTTTAGTCTCAGCTTTCTCAATCACTTTTAACATCTTGTTCTATAACATACATGCCGTACACATTAGTAGGTATTTAAGAGACAATGTAAAATCTTCTTTACAAACATTATTTTCTAAGACATTACGCTTACATATATCGCTGCTGATTTAGCACCACTCCATTTGTTAATCTTCTTATTAAAGTGTGTTTCAATCCAAAGTTGCATTCTATCAAGTTCTACACCATCTTTCATCTTAAAAAAACTACCAGGTATTTGATAATTTCAACACAAATATTCAATTATTAAATGTAGTGTTATAAATAAAGAAAAATTAAATTAACCATCAAATCTTTAGAAACACAAGCAAATTGTTCTGTGCTGGAACAATAATATGTTTGTCGAGCTGCCCTATTGCATTTGTTTATTGAACTTTATTGCTGTTATTAAAGTAAGCACATATTCAAAAGCAAATCAATCTTCGTTCCTATTACTAAAATCAGTTTCGGAGGGACAAGTTTACAAAATCAGTGGGTTAACTATACAACATTCAAGCTATACACAAATGTAACTAAGTTATGACAGTGCATATAGTACATCCAATTCTCTGGTTCATATTTCTAATTAATTAACTGTAAATTTGGTAGTGCACAAATAGTCAAAAGAAAAGTAGAAAAAAGACACTTTTTCATGCTTTTACAGATCGAAGGGCTGGAAATTAGCCTGATTATATACTGTTTTCAAGTACTTGTACTCTATGGTGCACTAATATCTAAATATGTAATATAAACAGGATTAAGAACTTGCATCAATTTTTATGATTACATCAACGAAAGGACATGAATAAATAAACAGACAATATATACAAATATCAAAACGTAAATAGATAAATTTATCATGTCGTTGACTTAATAGGAATGTTGTGTTTCTTTATTGCTTTTTCATTGTTTCCACCACTTTACATGGGTATAGGGCCGGGCATGATTATGAAACATAAGGTGCTAAATTCGAGCTCCATGTTGTAGTTCTGATTATAATGTGGTGTGTTTTTTGTGTTACGTTGTTTTATTTTGTAAATCACATATTTGTATTAGGTTTCAAAAGTGCCACAAAATCTTCGTTTTTTTTGTTCCTTTGTTGTTTCTTTTTTTTATTTTTTATTTTTTCAGTAGTCCGTGCTAGCCCAATATAGCCTGCCAAACCCATCACTGCAGTCATGCTCATTTGCTCAGCTATCTATCTACTCCTTGTAATTATTCATTCCTTTCACATACACTATTCCTTTTTGTCAAACTATGTATATGGGAAGTGATCGGTTATGTGCTTCTCATACTAAGTCCCAAATGACCTGAGATCCTAATGAAATCAATTACAAACTATAACAACAATGTGGGAAGAAAAACTATATCAAAATAACTGCCTTCCTCATGGGTCATGGCTGCAATAAAATGAAGATGGTTTGATACGAATACACAACTGGCACACAATTACAGAAAAACACATGACTTTGATCAACTCTAAATCGTTCACCCAAATACACAAAAGCACACAAAAACACAAAAGGTAGCAGAAATACAAAACAAATCCATCATCCAAGGTCCTTAAAAGTAGAAATTACATACCCAAACCTTCATTTGAAGAAGAAGTATTATATCCTTAGCTTCAGCTCTCTAGTTTATGGAAGATGGTTATGTGCCCTCTTTAACTATTGATATTTGACCAATAAAATCCAAATCAACATCCATGCACACCCGAAGATGATATAATCATAATCCACTAAAACTGAAATTGCAACTTACATATAGAAAAGTTCACCAAATGAATGATCGAAGATGAACTGAAACTAAAATTATGCTTACGATCAAAGATGACGCAAACGAATGATTAAAGAGTCCGTCAAATAAACCCAAATTGAAGAGGTTCACAGACCTTTCCAAACTATACGATTGAAGAATCAGAGTGAAGGCCATTCAATTTAGGTTAATGTAAGGTGCCTAAAACAACGTCGTTTAATGGTTATTTATTTATTTATTTTTATGCCTGTCTACAATTGGTTATTGCAGCTGATTAAGAATATTTATGCCATGTCAGCAAAACTTCCGGTGGGAAAGTTGGTGCCAAAATATCATGTTGGGTTTTTACTACAAAGTTTAGTAAGAAATGCCAAATTCTGGCAAACTGCATTAAGTTTATAGGATTTAGTTACAACAGTTTATTTAGTTTCAAAAACATATAATTTTATCATAAAATTAAAGTTGTAGCAACCATTTTTATGACTAAATGAAAATGTTTTAGTAGTGATATTAACTTACATGTATGGCTTTTTTATAACTTTGTTACGCCTTTCTTGATAAAGCCTAACTAAGTTATTAGTTATATAAGACAGTAATTAACTTCTCTCTAACTAATTAAGCAGATTAAGTATTAGAAATGTGACAAAAATTAACAAACAGACACTACAAGAAAAATTTAAATTAGTCACGAACTCAAAAAACGTACCTGATAATTAATCAGTTACGATTTTTCGTGCCTTACTACTATATAGTAACGGATTTTTTTCATGGATTGTTTGCAACTAAAGGACCGTAATAGATTAGTAATAAGTCACGAAAATTATCATTTCGTGACTAAAGATAACATCTTTACTTACAACACATGTTTCGTAACTATACAATACATTTACTTATGAAAATTGTCGTTATTAATTGATAATTTTTTCCGTGACTGAATAGTCATTTCGTAACTAATTAGGACCCTGAATATTGATCAAGTAGCCATTTAGTTACAAAATTATTCTATTACTTACGACCACTCTTTTATTGTTATTTGATTAATTGTTACAAAATTACAATTTGTAACTACATATTAGTTACAAATTTATATTCGTGTGTAAATTGTAACTACGATTATGAATTTCGTAACTAACTTATTAGTTATAGTAATGTAATTTGTAACTCTCACATATTTAATAACGATTTTTTTTTTATCACTGAAATATGAAAAGTTACAATTGCTATATACATGTCATTTGTTACAAACACTTAATGTCGTAAGTGTTTGTATTATAATTACAAAAAAAAATGTAATTGCTTAATAATACTTACACTTCTCTTTGTAATTATTATTCCAAAAATTGTACAATATCCAATTTAATTCATTAAATTAATTTTTAATGAATTAATGTTGGGTTACCTGTGAACACATGACAATCAATGCATAATATATAAACTATATTTGAATTAAATCCATAAAATATTATAATCAACAGAGAATAGTCTGCTAATTGAAGCATCATACAACATTAAATCCATACTTAGAATAAATCCAAAAGCAATTGTCATCATCTACATTTGTCTGCTAGAACTAAAACATCATATAACAATTAGCTCAATACACTTGAGCAGCATTAAATCCTAATTAATGTTTAACACAATTCCAAACATTATCGAAAAGAATCAAGTCTGCATAGTCTTTTCTTTAACTATCACTCAAATGTAAAGTTTAAGAAAAGACTACTGTATAATTAGAGTTTCCATATAACATATATTATACCCAATCCAAAGTGGATACACAATAGTTCCCAAATATCTTACCAAAATATGTTGTACATCCATAGACCAAAATAACTTCCAAAAACATTTCCATATGCACCTTCCTCATATCTTCCCATCAATCATATGTATATTAGACATATATAGTGTCAGTTCAGCTACATTTTGGAATTGAATGAATCAAAATAATTACCAAGGACAGATTTATCCCACTATATTAAAGTTTATGAGTCACTCACGATTGTTGTTTTTGTCATGCATGAAAGAAGGCAGTGAGCTGCTAATACTCCACCCTTATTCCTCATAATAATGTCTAATGTCAGCCCGCAATCTCTCATATAAGGATGCTTCCATTCCATATTGACGTGCTTTCAACTCGGCCAGTTGCTTAAGCCTTGGGGTATTCTAAAAGTACCTCTGGGGTATTCTAAAAGTACTAGTTAATGGCAAAAAAATTTAAATAAATAGAAAATATGTATCTCAGATCCAAAGTCAAAACAAGTTCCACAATGTTAGTACATTAGAAATTCAAAGTGAATACACGTTTACCTCAAAGTATCAGATTTATTCATTCAAACCAATCTCCCTATCTAGCTTATTACAATGCTTCTATTTTTTTTTGGACCCCTATTTTCAGGTGATTGATCTTGGTACACAGCTAGAGTACTATAAGAAGGTAGAGACTTGGTTGAGGAACAAGTTAGGTAATGTTGAAGCTAAAGCAAGATTGTCAAGAGCTGTCTACTTGTTTAGCATTAGGAGTAATGATTATTTAAGCCTTTTCTTGACCAATTCCACTATGTTGAACTACTACAACAAATCACAATACATTGGGATGGTGATTGGGAACTTGACAAGTGCTATCAAAGTAAGCATTCTTTTTTTTCATAGACCTTCACTAATGTAGTAGCTTAATTTAATGCTATGTTGGGTGAGTATTAATGGTTTTCATTTTTGGTAGGAAATACATACAAGAGGAGGTGGAAAATTTGGGTTCATCAACTCACCAGACGGGTGTTCACCAGGCCTCAGAATTATCAAACCAGAAAACAAAGGCAGCTACTTAGAAGAAGTTATATCATTGGAAAAATTACACAACAGAGCTCTTTCAAAGCTTCTAATAATGCTACAAACTTAGTTGAAGGGTTTCAAATACTCACTCTACGACTTGAGCAGCAATCTAAGAAAAAGAATGAAACATCCACACAAATATGGTAAGTACTACACTCTTGGCTCTTTTGCACATCATCTTCTAACGATTCTAACACATGGGCCTCTAATTACTACCTGGTTTTTACTATGAAGTTAATTGTATTCCTAGGCCATAGCATGTCAGAATTGTCAAGGAAAAAGAGAGTCCAGGCGGACTTCTTTGAGTTAAACCTACCTAACCTTTATTCCAAATCCAAACAAAAATGGCTCAATGGGCCCAAGTCAAACTAACCAGCCCTTTGTATATTTAAGTCTCTCGTTAAATTCTAAGAAATCTAGTTCTAGTTGTATCTTACATTTGGTATGCATTACTTTTGTAAATTTTGAAGATGAAATATATATTTTGCATTACTTGTATAAATTTTGAAGCTTATCATTGTTTACTTCGTACTATTTCATATTATCAACCGAGATTCTGGTCATTATTGTTGATATGGTTCTTAAATAACACCATGAGTTACTAAATTGAAAGAATGTTAGATAATAGAAAAGAAACACCAAAAAAGGATAAGTTGGTTGGTAACTAAATTGAAAGAATGTTATGAATTTAATGAAGTTCAGAAAAAGTGTGGCATACCAACTTTTTCCATATTTTAGTGTAACAAGCAGCTAAGGATAACCAACCTGATTATTTACAAAGTCAAAAAGACTCATCTTGTCATGTTTGACCTAGCAGAGCATAAATGATGCTTAATAAGCTACTTGCAAACAGAGGCCTGTAAAAAAGTGCGTAGAGCATGTGATTCTCCTTTAAATTAAACTTATGAGAATATGAAATAATGAAATTGAAATTGTATTATACTGCTTTAATTTAATTGAATCATGTGTCCACACCATATACTTATATATAACTTCTCACCAGACAAACAATATGTAGGAAAATAAAAAGGGAGCAATAATGATTTTAAACAAAAGCCTACCCCAATTAAAGATTCCAGGGATAACATGTTGCCTCTGCATCATCATTAACTCTACATTAATTAAAACAGTACAATGATATACAAATGAAGAAGCTTCCAAGCAATAGAAACAACTTTAATTTTAGTAAGAATTTATGTATATATATGGGAAATTCAAAACAAAGTTGGCAGAATCCAATACCTAAATTCCATGAAAAGGAATTCCTTTTCATCCCACAGAAGTGCATGAAAACAAAGTTTAATTCCTTTACTATCTAAAACTGAGAAAGGTCTCATCTATTGTGTTGCTCCATATCCTACAGAAGAGCATCTTGGGACCTAAAACATATAATATTATAATATGTGCTACCATCAGATCAAATATATTTAAATAAAAGTTTCAAATGGAAATAATAATTAAATAATTTTCTATGGATAGATGAGTTGCATAAAATTATCACGTCCACTAAAAGATTCAAAATGTGACATCCACACATTTTATATTTAAATAAAGAATTAATTTAAATAATTATATAATAACAGCAGCATATATATATATATATAGGTTCATATGTGTGTGTACACTAAATATATTTTGGTTAATATATTAATATTAGCACTGTATATAGATGGCAACCAAAAGCAACTAGATGTTGATCTAAATTTCCTTCCTACTAAAACCAGTACTTGGCTTTTAGGACCCTATCGACATGTTTTATCACAAATATTCCTTCACACTTGGACTCAATCAATTTAGCTAGATTTGATCAACATTTCCAAAAAAGGGTCTAGAAGAAACCAAGTTAAGACAATAGAGTAGCGCAGCTTCTATAAGAATAGATGAAGTAATATATTTTTACATTTTGATCCAACAAAGACACACGTGCGCGCGCGCACACACATATATATATAACAATGGTGCTTACCTCCACTAAGCCACAACACCAAAGGTTTCTTATCAGAGTTAGAAGCAGCCTCATAAAACCAGTAAAAAAAGAGCCCTTCCATGACTTTTATTCACCTTCACATAGCCAGCATAGTGCTGAAAGTTAACTTAAGGCTGGCCAGGCAAGTCAGTCGCAAGATCCTCATTGCCTGATCCACTCATCAATATCTCAGTAGTAGTAGTAGACCATTTCCAGTTTCTGTTTTCCAAAATAGGCTCCATAATGAACAGAGCAGCAACACTCAAAGCATAAAGAACATGCAAGAGAATAAAACTATGCTCTATATAATCCTATTCTTGTAGTACTACGAGACCATTAATGGACCAAATGAATTGTACCAAGTAAATTCTAATGCTAATTCACATCTCTAACAAGTGTTTGAACAAATTCTAACGACTCTAAGATTAGAACTAGTACTCTAGCTAGAAGAAGGTACGTTACATAAATTAGATGAAACATAAAACGAATAGAATGCATAAAACATTTCCAGAACGGTTTTAGATGATATTTCCAAATCAATCAAGCATTTCCAAGTTGGGAAAACGGAAACCATGGCAAATGCCCAAAACAGAATCCCAAAAGCATTCCACAACCACAAAAATCACCACAAAAAACAGGAAAAAATATTATTTCTTCGATAAAGTTTACATGGCCAAATAAGTATCAATTCTCCACAAATCCACAAAATATTTTAACGAGTGACCACAGAAAATCCAACAAATACCACACAGCAGGAATCCAAATATGCAACCCACAAACACAGCTTGCCAAAAGCCACGAGTAGTAAACTTCGCCTATGAACAACTCATTACGAAACCACGATCAACTCTTTGCGCACTGTCAGTGCTCTGTGAAAAACCACGGCTGAAGCACAGGGTAGAAGAGAGCACGTCGACGAAATAGAGCTAACCCACAGCAGCAAATCCAACACACTGCACAACACGGCACACAAGCTAGCCACCTGCTGAGACCAAGACAAATCGCTGACGAGGGAGAAAGTCGCTGCTGAGGACGTTGAAGCTTGGGTCAGCATGCAACTAGCACCAACTTCACTAGACAATCACGAGTTCAACACCCACAACAAACAAAATATAACCAATCTATCAAAATAAAAAATAAAAAATCAAACAATTCTATAACACACAAAACAAGGATAGCAATGATCATTTAACTTACATTGTTTTCCAATTAGTAGCTCCACTAAATCACTGGTGTCAACATTCTGGTAAATTTCATTCGACCCCTTAAAATTTCAAAAGGAAAAACAATTTCAAAAATTTCTTCATAGCTAAACAAGCTAATATCTCTTTCTTCACGCAAATAAACTCAACGCCACTATAGTCTTTTATCCAATGTAGAAAAATAAAATTACAAAGCTCACACGCAATTTAAATGAATAAAGAAAAAGACAAGATCAAAACCCGAAATTGAATCCAAAATGCTTCAAACAAAAACAAATGAATACCAGCTTAGCCCAAAACCATAAAATACAGTCAAATAAAAATTTACGTATCATACATTTCAACTATTCAAATCCATCCAATAAAAGCAAGAAATGAAGAATCCTTAAGAGAAAAAAATAGATAACGAAAATGAACACGGACAAGAATCAGAGGGAAGTATATGATCTTGAAGAAACATGATCACATGCGAGAAGAGCAAGAAAGGGGCGGTGCTGGGTTCAGGTGGGGGACGCGGCGTTGGATTCTAGCGACGTGGTATAGTGCTGGGTTCAGGAGGGCAGCGAAGCGTTGGGTTTGGTTAGGGATGGGTTAGATCGGGTGGCACTGGTATGGGTTTCTGAGAGGGTAACAAGAGAACGAGCACGAGAGGGGTCTGAGGAGAGAGTGATTTGAGAAAGACGAGAGAGACGACAAGGGAAGAAGCTAAAACATGTGTTAAACAACCTAGTTTTCTTATAAACGATGTCGCTTAATGATCATGTGAACAAAAATTTTTTTGTTATGTGTAAAGTTACAATTGGTTTTTGTAACTAATAAGGATTTTTTATGCCACGTAAGCAATATTCTGGAGGGAAAGTTACCGCCAAAAGTAAATTTTGGTGTTTTAGTATAACTTTTAGTAACAAAAGCCCATTTATAATTAATTGCACTGCATATATCCCTATCAGTTACCATATTTTTTTTCGTGTCAAAATCATATACTTTAGTTATGAAAAAAATAATTTGTAAATAGCATTTTCATGACTAATTCAAATTTTTCTTGTAGTGAGATGACATGACATAAGAAAACAATGATGGTGACGACACATATTAAACTTAATTGAACTTAATTTGTAATTAGCAACTAGATAGTAGATTCTAGTGGCAACTAGACAAACATGTCAAAGATTATCCAAACCATATATATGTATATATGATTCAATAAGCTTACTCAGTGAGAGTAGGAATTATCTATCCAGTAATTCTAATTAATGGGATATACTAAGGTTTATAAATAGGAAATGCAATTGGCATTCATATTTTGTTTGGAATAAGGAAATTTCTTTGTTTTAAAATGTACCTTAATAATATATATGTTAACATATATAAACTTCAAATGAAATGCGATATTGATATGGAAAATAGTAGTGACTAAGTTATGTGATAGAATGGTGAGAATAAACAATTAATTAAGTTGTGGATATACTAAATTGGGGTGAACAATTAATTAAATTTTAATAGCATTACTGATCCTACTGATTTACTATTTTGGTTAACATAAATAGAGAAGGTTTTAGAGGAAAGGATAGACTGCTCTAATAAAGAAAAGGTCAAATTCTAGGTTTCCTTTTCTATAGAGTGCCCATCAATGGTGAGTTGTTGAGAGAAGTATGGGATAGTATACTTGGGAAAACTATAAAGCTACATTTGACTATTAGTTTTGTCTATAGGCAAAGAGGGTTGAGATAAAAAGGCTTGATCAAGGAAACATGTCGGTGACTAAGTATGAGAAACAATTCTTGAAACTTTCAGAGTTTTTCCCATATCTAATTCCATATGATGAGAAAAAGAAAAAAGATTCTTAGATGGTTTGAATGATGCAATTTCTACTGGTATCTCTGAAGTTGTTTATCCTACATATCAATCTTTGAGGGATGTAACACTGGAAGTTAAGTCATAGAGTTTGATGCATGGATCGAGGCACTGTCCATTCGAGGGCACTTCCTTAAGTACTTTTTATCAGGGATCTTAAAAAAGGAGATGTTACAGTTTAAGATCTTTGAGTGGTGGAAGATTTGAAGGGTATAAGCTAAATTCAAGTGTTCAGTCAAGATAGAGGAATATCTACAACATGAGTTCGGGCTAACAATCTATTAGTATTGATAGTAGTTAATATCAGAGACTACATTTTGGGGCAGTACTCAAGAGGCATGCAGTATTTATGGCCAACATCACAATGGACCATATCTGAGGGCTAATGCATGCTTTAACTATGGACAGCTTGGACCATTTAAGAAATGTCCTTTCCCTTATCATAGTAGCACAGGGACCCCTAAGTTTGGTTCTCAAGCTTCTGAACTAGATTTTCATCCTTAACAAAGTCAATGGTAGTAGAAAGAATAGTACTCATATTGGTTAAGGCGGAGTATCTAATAGTGGAGCACAGTCTACACTAGCTTATGGAAGTGGTAGTAGATGTGGACGGCATAAAGTCAAGGAATGGCTTTTGCCATGAGAGAGCAGATTGCTTAGGCCACACTTTTAATGTGGTGATATATAATCTATTCTTCGAATGGATGCTTATTTTCTCATGATCATGGAGTTATACATTCTTTTATATTATATAGTTTTATGGCACAATATAGTGTATAACATGTACTTTTAAATGTAGATTTGGAGGTTCTCACATTTGGTAGTGGAGGCACATTTGATCTTGATAAACCTTGAAAGATTAGATGTTATTTTTAGGATGGATTTTCTTATGGAAAATTATACATCAATGGGTTGTTTTAGCAAGGAGGATACTTTTAGATTATTAAGGTTATCAAAAGTGGTATTTTATAGCAAATGTAGAGCTTCTTCTATAGATTTAATTTCAATCTTTGTAGCCCAATGCTTACCACATAAGGGTTGTATGGGTTATTTTACTTAAAATAGTGGGCACTCGAGCTAAGAAAATGAAACTTGAAGATATTTTTATGGTGCTAGATTTTTCGGATGTGGTCCGAAATAATCTTCTTAGTTAACCCATTGAAAGAGAAATAAATATTGCTTTTGATCTGATTTCGGACACTAATCATATTTCTTTACCACCATATATACTGGTTTCAATGAAACTGAAGGAGTTAAAAGTTTAGTTATAGGAGTTGGATGATAAGGGATTTGTTCAACCTAGTATATCACCTTAGGGTGAACGAGTATTATTTATTAGAAAAAATAATCTTTAAAATTATGTATTCATTATCGGCAATTGAATAAGGTAACAACTCACAATGAGTAACCATTACCATGTATTGATGATCTTTTTGGCCAACTTTATAGTGCTAAGGTATTTTTGAAGATTGATTTGAGGTTAGCACATCATGATTTGAGGTTAGCATATCATTAGTTGAGAATTTGAGAATTTAATATTTCTAAGACTATGTTTCTGACTCGGTATGGTCACTATGAATTTTAGTTATCTCATTTGGACTTATAAATGCTCCTATAGCATTTATGGATCTTATGAACCAAGCCTTTCACCCATTCTTTAATTGGTTTGTGATTATTTTCATTAATGAGATCTTGGTGTATTTGCAAGTAAAACTAAGCAAGAGTTGCATTTGAGCTAGATGTTACAAACCTTGAGGGAACATCAAGTTTATGTTAAATTTAGCAAATACGAGATTTTGTTAGACAGAGTGGTCTTTCTGGGACATGTAATTTCCATTGACAATATCTATGTAGGCCCAAACAAAGCTACGGCTTTATTAAATTTGGAAAGACCTATTAGTGTAACTAAGGTGTAAAGTTTTTTGGGCTTACCTGGCTCTTACCATCATGTTGGAGAGGGCTTTTCTAAAATAGCATCACCAATCCATCATTTGAATAGAAATGAAGCTAAGTTTGATTGAGATTATAAGTATGAATAATGTTTTCAAGAATTTAAGTAAAGGTTAACTTTAGCGCTTGCTTTAACCATAACAGATGGTAATGAAGTATTTGTGGTGTTTAATGATACATTTTATTAAGGCTTGGGTTGTACCTAATGCAATATGGGATAGTAGTTGCATATGCTTCTTGATAACTTAAAAAGTATGAATCAAACTATGTTACTCATAATTTGGAGATTACATCTATGATTTTTTCTTTGAAAACTTGGAGAAATTACCTTTATAATGTCACTTGTTAGATTTTTACAAATTATAAGAGTTTCAAGTGTGTTTTCACACTGAAAGAGTTGAAGAAAAGACAAATATAGTTTGCTAATGCTTTGAGGTTTTTTAGGGCATGTGCAAGTGATGCATTTGCCCTTGATGGTTGAAATAAGAAAAATGATAGTTGGGTCAGATTTAGGTGATCCGCAATTATTAGGGTCCAATTAGCTGAAATCCCAAATTTACCTTAAGCCTCAAATTAGGGCTTTTCACAATCTGTAATGAAAATGGACATATTATATACCAAATTGAAACCTACAATATGAGGAGCAAGAATCTACCTTTTATTTTGCAAAGCAACATGCGAGGTTGTTCGAATCTCATCAAAAAGTGGAGGTTCGGAGTGGATTTTGTGATTTTTACAAAACAAAGCATTTTTAGAAGAAAAGAAGGTAGGGTTCAAGCTCAGAAAAGTGCAAATGTTTGGATTAAAACTCACTAAAATTTAGCAATTGGAAGAAAGAGTGGATTGGTGGTTAAAACTCTTATCTGCATCAAAACAATGATGGCTAGGTGTGTGGATAGCTGGAGATGTTGTGCCTATGGTAGGCGAATTGGATGGTAGGGTGCATGAGGTCCGGTCATTAGAGATAAAGGTGTGGCGACGGCCATTTTACAAGGTGCAACAAGAGGTCAGAAAGGAGAGAGAGAGAGGGAGTGAGACAGAAATGAGTGGGAAAAGGAGAAAGAAAAGAAAAAAGGAATGGCTGAGAATTTTTTTTTTTTTTAAATTTAAGTTGAAAAGTTATGATTTTGCCACTAACTTCTTATAACCAAAACATTCACATTGAAACCCAAATTTACACATACCACCTATCTACAAACTCGTATTGATGGGCTCTACACAACGCTATCAAAATCAAAATTAAAATAAACTGCAAAAGGTCAACTTTTGAGCGTTTTCTAATTGCGATTCTTTATAAAATGGCCAAAGAAAAAACAAGTGGTACAAATTCTCCACGGAAACTTTCAGTACATTTGAATATTTATTTTTATGGCATATACATAATTTTATCTTCAATGAAATGATTTTTTTTTTAAATATATATATTGGATTGATAAATGTGGGTTCGTGAAGTACATTTTATTGTATGATTACATAAAATTTTGAGTTGGGTATAGGGAATGAATTCACATGGATGAGATTGTTAGATTATTTATTTTTCACTAGATACACCATGTGTCACTATGACACAGTTATAATAATGATGTTGGAAGACCATCCCCTATGCATTGATCATGTGTGACATCAAGGATGGACTATGATCTATAATCTACTACGCCTTGAGATGCCAAAAATAGTATGATGGTCCTCACTCTTTGATGCCTTCTCTACTACATATTAGAACGCCAGAAGTAGTATAATGGTCTCCCTTCACTTATCCACTTTTTGCTATACCTTGGGACACCAAAAGTTATACGATAGTCCTCCTTCCCCTTGTGGTCTTGTCCTGATAATTTATTATACATGACTTTACTATTGTGGGATGTATGTGTAAATATGGTTTCAATAAAATATATATATTTATATATTGAAAGATAAAATGAATTATTTTCAAATTTTAGCTTATATTTATATTTACATAAATATTTATGATTTTTATATATATTACCTTAATATTTATTACTTTTTATTGGAGATATTAAAATGTTTTATTTTATACTATTTTACTTATCCACCTACTGAGCTTTATCTCACTAGTTTCATTTTATTTTATTTTTTCTTAGGGTGCAATGGTCTTTTTCCATGCTCGGCATCACCTTTGATCATTCATATTATATATTATTATACATATAACAACAACAGTTCCTTCTGTTGCTGTTATATGTTTAATTTACGTCCTTATCATTTAACTTATGTATGCATGTTCTTGCTAATTGCTTTGTCTATTAGATTGCTCAAAAAATAACCCAAGCAGATAAATTTTATTTATCTTAAATACTACAAGTCTTTTGATATTTATTTTTATTCATATTATATTTGTTGTGGCCACTTGTTATTTTAGAAATATGCTTTTTATGCTAGTACAAATTGAGTTGGTTCAAGTTTTAAAGGAGATTCCGCTAAAAGTTTTACAAAAATTTCAGTGGAATTTCCTCAATACGGGACCCATTCAGGACACAGTCCTATCATATTTAGGCTACAATATATTTTATACAATAATCTATCTTGGTTATTATATAATATCAGTGTATATTATGTTTGCATTTATAGGATTAAAGTGATATTTAATTAAGGTTCAATTTTCTATGGAAGGAATTAAATGTCAAGTAATATTTGATTATTACATTTCTCTTATTCTTGAGTTTACTTTAAATAGTTATTTGAATGATTATTGTTCTTCAATTTGTCATCAAGTGAGGTCCATTTGTACAACCAATATTTTCATGATTTGGGAGCAAGATTATTTAATTATCAGTATTTATATGTAATGACTTCATTGGCCAATACATTTGATCCATTAGAGAAACAGTTAAATCAAAAGAATAAACAATTGATTAAATGACAGAAAAAATATTATAAATTAATTATTGATATTTTACAAAGAACAAATTATTATTAACATGTACTATTATTAATCTTGGAATTCAACTCTAGACTTTTCATAGAATAGCACCAAATTAGATAATTGCATGACAACTATAAAGAGGTTTGATTAATAATAATTGTTGGATCCTTAGGCTAGTTTAGGATAGGTGGTGAAGTGTAATTTCATAGTTAACGAGAAGGAACTCAGCGTTTCTTAATAGCAAATGGGAGATATTGGATCTTGCTATTTGTGCAAGTCCACATCTAACACACAAATTAATAAGGGCCTACACAAGGACTTGAGTTCTAAAGTGTAGAGATCCATTGGCTATTAGGGTTTGTAGGATTTGTGGTCTATAAACATAAGGTGATATTACATAACTTAGTAAGTCATGCTGATTGGCCTCCAGTCAAATATCTTGGATCTTATCCAGAAAAAAATAAGAAATCTTCTTGATGAGTTTGTTTATTTTTCTAACTATTCAGTGTCTTTTTTTTTTTTGTAATGTTTAAAGTGCCTACACACTGCGCTCCATTATATTGAAAATAGTTTGGAAGATCTGCAGATTTTGTATGTGCATATCTTTGGCCATTCATAAGGTCTTATCTTAATTATTATAGATATTTAATAGATTAAATCGTGTATTCTAAATCACATGTGATCCTATCTTTCACTGTATATCCTTCAAATGAAAATATTTGGTATACTTGTCTAGATTTCTACTACAAATATGTGGGGTGTGCGTTATTAACCTAATTAAATCATTAATTGTATAAGACTTAATTAACTTTACTCTAACTACTTGAGGTGAGGAATGTGACATAAATTAACAAAAAATAGCATGGCATCTGCAAAGTTGAAGATAACAAAAATTAGTGAGTACTATGACGCAGATTAAACTTAATTGAAGTTTGTAATTGGCAGCTAGATAGCTAGATTCGAGTGGCGGCTATCAGAGATTATCCAAACGAAATATATATATATATATATATATATATATATATCATTCACTAAGCTTACCTAGCTGGCATAGGTTATATCTATATCCAGTATATTCTAATTAATGGGATATATTAAGGTTTACAAATATAAAGGTCATTAATGGGACATATTAACAGTAACTATTAATTTCTGTGTTATAATTCATTCTCAATGTCTTTTATTAGTTATACGGTAAGGTATAAACCATCATTTTATTTTGCGGCACAGCAATTTGCAAACAGCCAGAAATAGGCGTACGAAGCACGTCTTTGATATATATTATAAATATTATATATGATTAAGGTATTGTTGTATTCATTTGCTAATAACAATAATATTATCGATCAATTTCTGGGTAATAACTCATTCTCAATGTCTTTTACCACTTATACGATAAGGGATAAAGCATCACTTTAATTTGTAGCATAGCAATTTGTAAACGGCCAGAAATAGAAAGCAATGAAACAGAATCGGAAAAACAGAGAAATATATATTAACATTGAAATGAGTTGTTGAATATTAAATTAAAACAATTTTTATCAGCCGTCATAATACAGAAATTAAGCATATTTACATTTATATAAGGCCTAATTAACTAAGTTTTTAATCTCATAAAACTTTAATTAACTTCAATCTAATTAATTAAGCAGACTAAGTACTGAGAAGACATAAATTAAAAAACAGACTGCAAGGCATCTGAAAACAACATACGTTGATTATAACCAAAATTAATAAGTAATATGATGCAGATTAAACTTAATTGAAGTTTGTAATTGGCAGCTAAGCTAGATTCTAGTGGCGGCTATCAGAGATTATCCAAACCATATATATGTATGTCATTCAATAAGCTTGCCTAGCTAGCATAGGATTTATCTATATCCAGTACATTCTAGTCAATGGTTTATATGCTTTAATTTGGTATAGCAAAAATTACCCTTGTGCGTATTATTAAAAGATGGGCATGCATACATAGGATTTATCGATCTATTCATCACAAGGAGAAAGGTTTATATATTCCATCCCGCAGCTAGTAATCCCTCCAAAATGTGGGTCGGTTATAAATAAGAACGGGCTGTCCTACACTGTAATTCGGGGCGAAAAAAGGTCAGAATAGAAATTGAACGTAAAATAGTTAGGATGAGTAAGAAGCAGGTGAGTTTAATAGTGGTGTTGATTGTGGCCATGGTTCTTTTTAAGCCTAACTTTGTTAGCTGCACGCCTGATGATCATCATATTCATCGTCATGGCAATAATAATTGGAAGCATCTTTTCGCTCATCATGGTAATATTACGATTAATAGAGGGGGATGTCCAGGTGGTGTATGATTTTGGGTTGCTAGTACTTGCGCTGAAAATTGTTATTGCGTTCCAATACCAATTGTACCTTTGATTCCTATTGGGGCTTGTGCTGGAACCTGTTGTTAACTTGGTTATTATTTGTACGTGTTATATGATCAGCTATATTGTATTGAATAATCTGCTATATTTATGTATATATGGCCCCATGTCAGCACGATTGATTTTGAGACTTTGTTAGATGACTATATAAAGTCTCATGTTAGCTGCATTATATATGTGTGAATAAATCCATCTTTGAGCTCACTAATCACTCTTTGATTAATGATGGCATTATTATCAGACCATTAATTAACACCAATTGAGCATATATATATATATATATATATCCTTGCATATATATGACACAAAATTAAGACTGCAGTAATTATGTAAAGATGTCTAGTTCATGAGTGTTTATCATTATAAAAAAGGAATTGAGTATATATACATTTTTTTCTTTATATATTATTCTTGTCTTAATAAATATTGTACTCGATCTGGCAAAGATAATATATAAGAGCAAAATTACAGAAACATATTGAATGCAATTGATAGAACTAGGGAACCAAATTGTTGAGTTTTCTTTATCTCATATAATTTTAATTAAAAAAATATATTTCAAGAAATATATATGAACCTTTTTATGGGAAAATAAAAGAAATATATATGATTGGACAAGTAATGAGGGTCAATATTGTTAAAGATGAAGATTTTTAAAAGGTCTCATACCATTATAAAATATACAAAACCAGGTAAAATAACCATAAAATAGGTAACAAGTACGAATCCAAGGTAACATAACTATGAAGTCGTAACAAGATACAAATTGAGGTGACAAACCATAAAATGGGTAACAATTAAGTTTAAATTGCACTAACAGTAGAAATGGTAGAATGGGTAGCAAAGTTCAAATTTGAGATAATTTACCATAAATGTATATGGGTATATAATACACACTTGTATATATATATATATATATCATAATTGCTTTCCTAGATGATGTACTGTATTTATCTTGTACGATGAATGGATATGACGAGTATTTTAGGTAGAATACAAATATGCTATTAAAAGCATGCATGAGATGAAGTGAATGAAAAACGGGTTACATAGATGTCACACCATTTATGGAAAGCAATTATGATATATATATATATATATATATATATATATATATATATAATTAGCAAATATACCACCCGAACATACTCTGAGATACATCATATACATATGATACATAACATCTAAATACCCTGCAAAATCCAATAAAAATCATATAGTCAACAAGACCCTATAAATATCGTACAAAATCCTATATTCTATTAGATCAATATAATTTCAGGAGTAAGTGTAAAATAATTAAATCAACATAATTTCAGGTGTAAACTAAGTTGTTGCACATGGACTTCGAGTTAATTCCACATAATTAATGCTAACCTGGAAACACAATATAGAAGACAACTGATGCGTACAATTCTGCAGAATATAACAATTGATTCACAAGATCAATTACCATTTTACAGTTAATAGCTAAAAGATTAAGATCTACATCTGCAACACAGTTACTGGGAAAGTTAAATGCTTCATGATACATATGATATTCTCAAGGAAATTAATTCCCAATCTAGACAGCCACCCACCCACACACACACACACACACACGCACGCACATAACATCCTCTAATTAATAAGAGGCGCTGCTCCATTCTCTCTGTGGAATGGTGTTTTGTAAGAAAACTGAAGAATTTTGCTAAAGTAGCACATTTCTGTAATGAAAGATATCTACAAATTCTAAGTTTAAAGCTAATTCTTGAATTCTGAAATTCAAGGAAAAATATAAACTTACAAAATACGGTCGTCTTTTAGGCAATGTATGCATGATATAGAATTTTGGTTATTTAATATATTTTTTTTTATCTCAAATTTTAACAGATGAATTTTTTGGTGGTCAATAAACTGTGGACGAGTTGATAAGGAAGCCAAATGTGTTGCATGGAATGGCGTCTGCAACTAACGATGATGGGAAGGAAATAGAGACTAGTAGTGCTGGAAATCTACCTTTGCATTGACAAACTAACGAAATGTGTTCAATGTTGCCTCAAATCTTCTTACATTCGCAAAAGTAACCCCTGATGAGGAAGCAGACACTATATTTGACAAAAGAGATCGCTGGGGAAGTAGACACTATCAAATATTAGACACCAAGTTGGTGGTTTAGTAGGAGAAAGCTTTTGTTTGATAAGTTTGAAAATGTATTCGATCTAGATGCTGTCTGAATATACACGGAGTGCATGGATCTTCACATTATATATATATATGCTAAATTAGCTGTATATATGTATATACATTGTTATAGGGTATTTTATAATACTAAATTTTTATTGTATACCAATATATTTTGAACACTGATTCAGGAAGTGTTGAATGTGCACTCAACCCCACTAATGCAGGCAACTCACTTACTTCTGCAGTTATACAATAACTGCTCCCTCACCTACATAGGCCACACCTTATATGTAAAGGTTGCACAGTAATCATAACATGCACCACACCTCTACTCACGTTCACCCAAATCTTGTGCACCCACTTTCACTCTCTCATGGCAAGTAATTGCTCTTGCATTCCTACACTTCTACATCTCAAGTTATACGTGAGTGAGTGGAAACATGGGGCATGGAGTTCAAGACACAGTAACTGCCTCTCCCATTTTTTATAAAAGCCCCAAGGACAACTCCCCTTGGTACACTCTTTGACCTTACTAAAACTCTGCTTAATAGCTTCTTATACACTTGTTTACACGCCTGACACGTGCCGAACTTGTGGGTTCTGAATCTCCTTCTGATCACATGTCAGTCCCAATGTCAGGGGCCTAACATTTCATCTGACATGCTTTTATTGAACATTTCTTCGTTACTCCAGTAAATTTTCACATCATTTACTCCAAATGTATCCTTGCATGCATAAAACACCATATTGGGTCAATTCTAGAGATTAAAACACACATGAGTTACACATTAAATTAAGTAAAAATAACAAAATACAAACACATCAAATTTCGTGGTATTATTGATCAGTAGGTATCAAAATAACTGACGCGGTATTAATCAACTTATGTTTATTTATCTTATGATTTTACTTTCCCATATGGTTTTAATTTTTTAAAGTATATAATATATATTGACAAATAAGTAAGTAAATATAGCTATTAAAATATAAATACTGAGAATGATGATATTTTCTTAAAGCTATTATTACAAATAACATAGAACGCAGGTTATTGAACTTTAATTGTAGGTATCTTCTTACAATTCTGTTTTAATTATTAATTAAATAACGATACAATATGAACGATACATCAAGCTAGACATATGGTAGATCAACATAGCAGAGACAGAGCTGCCTCCGGCCATGAGGTGCCTTGGCATTGTATTGTTGTATTCATTTGCTAATAATATTTATTATTATCAATTTTTGTGTAATAACTCATTCTCAATGTCTTTTACTACTTGTACGGTAAGGTATGAAGCATCATTTAAATTTGTAACATAGCAATTTGCTAACAAAGAAAGCAAACTAAGAAACAGAAGCGGAAAAACATATAGAAATATATATATTAACAATGTAATCACTTGTTGATTAAATTAAAACTTTCTTTACCAGCGTCACTATACGGAAAAAAAGCAAATTAATATACGTGTATGGCCTTTCTTTATAATTTAGTTAGGCCTTTCTTTATAAGGCCTAACTAAGTTTTTAGTTGTATAAGACTTTAATTAACTTCTCTCTAACTAATTAAGCTGAATAAGTACTGAGAAATGTTATATAAATTAACAAACAGACGGCATGGCATCTGAAAATAATGATGGTGATGATGAAGATAACCAAAATTAGTAAGTAATATGACGCATATTCAACTTAACTGAAGTTTGTAATTAGCAGCTAGACAGCTAGATTCCAGTAGCAGCAGGACAAACATGTCAGAGATTATCTAAACCATATATATATATATATATATATATATATGATTCAATGAGCTTACTTAGCTAGCATAGGAATTATCTATCCAATATTTCTAATTAATAGGATATATTAATTAAGGTTTACAAAAAATAAATGTAATTGGTATTAATATATGGGTCCGTTTGGAATAAGGAGATTTCTTCGTTCTAACACATACGTTAAATATATATATATATAGAGATCATATTTTTTTTTTGGTGAAAATGTAGAGATCATATATGTTAACATATATAAACGTCAAAATGAAATACAATTTTGACATGGAAAAGAGTAGTGATTGAGTTATGTAAAAGAGTGGTGAGATGTAACAGCTAAGTTGGTATATGTTTTGTGAGCATGCATATATATATATATATATATATATATAATGCGATCGATGATCGGCGCATGCTTGGGCATGGAATAATGTTGGAAATTAATTGAGTCGGTCATGTTGTTTTATTCAATTACTAATACTCATAATTGTTATCAATTTCTGTGCAATAACTCATTCTCGGTGTCTTTTACTACTTATACAGTAAAGGTATAAAGCATCTAAAGTAATGATGGCGTTGATATCGATGAAGAAAACCAAAATTAATTAGTAATATTATGAAATATTTATAATGATGATAAATTTATGATATATATCCAATAACACGTGTATTCATGCCCGCTAGCTGATCATAATATTCCCAATAAATAAGGAGCTGGGTAGAAAAGGTGTTTAGGAAATGCTCAAGACATTCTATTATATACAAAGTAAAAAGTAAGTGGATCGAGAGTGATATAGCTACGTATAATGGAGACGATTAAGAAGGTTATTAGTATGGTATTGGTTATGATGGCCATTTTGGTTCTTATGGGTAGCTCCGTCAGATGTGAGAGTGTGATCAATAATGGATACCATGTTGGGCCTGATCATCATTTTGCTCATCATCATCAATATCCAAATGACTCAAACTTAAAGGCGGAAGGTGGAAAACTTCTACCTAAAGGTCACTATTGTGCTGGTAAATTATGCCAACTCTATCATGATGATTGCGCCGATGGCTGTTTCTGCATATACGTATTAATGTTTTTCTATGGGTTTTGCGTTGGTTCTTGTTGCTAGCTACGTTAATGGTGTTCGTGCTCTATTATATATATATATGATGTATTGTACATCGGAGTGTGTACAAGTGGTATATTTGCTAATTTTATGTATGTATTTGTATGTGTGTGTTGGTTATGCGTTGGAATCTGTTCCTAGCTACATTTATGTATCTGCGTAATTTTAAGTGTCTATCTATATATGTTTTATATATGAACTTATATAAAATAATCTCGCTTGCTTCGGGATAAATTAATACCAGAGGTCAATGATATAGTTGTCTTTTTTGTTGTCGAAATATAAGAATATCATGCTATAAATTCTATTTATTAGGCAAATTTGTTTGAATAATCCAAATTAAATAAAGGACCTTTTTTTTTTTTTTTGTGAGCTTTTCTTTTTAGGCAATAAGGTTTGGGGTGGCCTTATTGCTCATACTACTACAAAAATCACATTCGGCGACGCTAATATAGTGACGGTCACATTCAAAACCGTCGCTAAACCTATTTAGCGACAGTCAGAAAGACCGTCGCCATATATTATCCCCTTTTGGCTACGGTTTTATTAATAACCGTCGCCAAACGTGTATACTTGAGAAAAAATAATAAAATAATACCACATTTTTTGCGACGGTTGTAAAAGGAACTGTCGCTAAAATATATTATTTTATAAAAAAATAAAATTTATATCCTACTATTAAATAAATTATATTAAAAAATATATATTTGGCGACGATTTTATATTTAACCGTCGCCAAAAGTGAAATTTTAAAATTTTAATTAAAATTAAAATTTTTAATTTAAAAATAAATTTTATTATTAAAAAAATTACATTGTTGGCGACGGTTTATTGTGAAACCGTCGCTCAATGTGTATTTTTAAATTAAATATATTATTTAGTTAAAAAATCAATTTTATTATTAAATATAATTATATTTTATTATTAAAAAAATTACATTGGCGACGGTTTATTGGGAAACCGTCGTCCAATATGTATTTTTAAATTAAATATATTTTTAGTTACAAAATAAATTTTATTATTAGATAAATGTTATTAAAAAATTATTATTTGGCGACGGTTCTGTATGAAACCGTCGCCAAGGTGTGGGTCCTCTTTCACCCTCTTTTCTTTTTTTTTCTCTCTTCTTCTTCAAACCAGATCCGAAAAACCCCTCTTCTTTTTCTTCTCTCTCTTTACTTTCCTTGCAAACCCTTGCCGCCACCCATCCACCCTCCGCCCGTGTTGTTGTGTGCTAAAATAGAGCTTGTCGTCCAATATCCAGCCAAAATTGTAGTGAAACCTTGCTGTGAGCCAGCCATCACCGCCCCCTGCTGTGCAAACAACAGTGCAAGATCTAGGTATATATGAGCAATACTATTTGGTTTGATTTTTCAGAATGAATATTTTCTGTGTGTAGATAGGTTCTACTAGTTGATGAACACTTTTTTACTTTTTATTTTTGTTTTGTTTTGGAAAAAGGATGTGGAAAAGTTTGGATTTTCTGTGATTCATATTGAAATTTCCCATCTCACTTGTTACCTACTCGCAAGCTTGGGCTCAGTGATAAGTGAGTGATAGCTGAAGATAATGTTGATAATGGTTGTAAAGCACTACTCTCCATGAATGTTCTTGTAGGTTTTCTCTTCTCCTACATGGTTTAGAAAAAGAAAAAGAGAAAAAAACATGAACTGGTGGAGAGACTTGCTAGGGGTGAGTCACCCATAGCATATTTTGACTCACCCATGGTAATAATCTTATGCGTGTGGGTCTACCTTTGATAAATAGAGTTAAAGCTCGATTAAACCCTTTTAGGTGACTTTGGGAGTTGCATACGGAAGGATGAAGAGGATGAAATTCAGGTACGCAATGGTGTGTTCGTGGAATTAGAACTGAAGCATGGAGGCTCACTCTCTCCTCAAGAGGCATGGCTTCGACGTCTCTTCGTACTGTACCAGCTCACACGTGAAGCTTCCTGATCCTTCTTTCCGAGAACCCAACGTCTACGACTTCGGTACTCCTTACAAGCACTTGCTTGAAGATGTCCACCGCAAAGATCCCGAACTGTATGTTCTTCTTCTTCTTCGCTTTCAATTTCAATTTCCATTTTCTTTTTAATTTTGAATTTGTTTCCTTTTTGGGGTTTTTGCTTTTGATTCTGATTATAATATAGTTCATGGTTATTTTTTCAATTGTTATTCCTAGCTTTATGAAAAAAATTCATGGAAAGTTGATTTTTTTTCTTTTCAATTTTTTATTTAATTGCTTATTTTTATTCGTGTGAAATATTTTGAAAAATTCCAGGTTACTAGTTGAGAAGTTCAACTTTTTTTTTTTAATAACAGTGATAATGTTATTCTTGCCACTTTATTCTTTGGTGTCTATGATGGCCATGGAGGTAAGAACCCGTAGGTTGAAGTTTTTTTTGTAGATTAACATTTTCAGTAATGTTATATATATTTATTTTGTTTATGAGTCATCGCTGGATGATCTTTCTTATGTTAAAGGTCATTACAAATATTTTTCATCTTGTATTGAGTCCATGTTTTGGATCCACAATTATAGAGACCTCATCCTTAATACTGTGCATTTTTAGAGGTGGGTTAGGTTGCGTGTTCAATGTTAGATGCAAAAGAAGAGTACTCATCCTTGGAATTTTCAGCATGAAGTTAGTTTTTCTTGCTTTCAATTGCTGTTTGTTTACTAAGGATTCAGGTTCTATTCCTTAATAATGTACTCTGTGTTACAACAAATTACCTTGTGTTGGTGATCATAGAGGAATGGGGTTAGTATGTTAGCAATTAGTTGAATTTTGACTGGCTCAAGTCTCTTTATTTACTTCTCAGGTCAGGTGGTTGCTAAGTTCTGTTTCAAGTATCTTCACCATTAGGTGCTAAAGAATGAAGCATATACTGCTGGAGATGTAGGAACTTCTGTGCAAAAGGCGTTAAATTTCCTTTGATCATTTTCTAAGTTGGTAACATAGTTACAATTGTAAAGATGATGTTATATGATTAATCTGATGTCACATTAAAAGTTTATGTGTGGGAGTTTTAAATTATACCTTGTAAATGCTTGTTCCTTGTTTTCTGCATATCAGTATAACATGACATGTTTCTATCTGAATGAGTGGTGTAATTTGATAATTTCTTCATTTCATGTACTTGAAGCCTTTCATGCTGCTACTGGAGTATTTTAGATTGTCGTCTCTGTATCCTGACTTATACAGTAAATCTTTTGAGTGTATCTATTTTAGTGAAAATAAGGAACATGCATTATATTTAAAGCAAAAACTAATAAAATATTTTTGGCGACGGTCACTTGAAAACCTGTCGCCAAAAGTCTAATAACTTTTTTATTATTAAACCATCAATAATTGTTATTTTATTAAATTTAGCGACGGTTACTGTAGGACACCGTCGCCAAAAGTCTATATTTATGGCGACGGTTTTATGTGAAAACTGTCGCCAAAAGTCTATTATTCTTTTATTAATAAATAATTAATAATTATTATTTTATTATATTTGGCGACAGTCACGTGAGGACCATCGCCAAATCTCTAAGGTTTTGGCGATGGTCATGTGCCCGTCACCAAAAATGTCCTTTTATTAGCGACGCCTCGCAAGGCGACGGTACATTGACCGTCGCCAAAATGCTGTAGCGACGGTTATTATCCGTCGCCGAATCGCATTTTTGTAGTAGCGATAATCTTTCCAAAGGGAAGAGATACAAAAAATAATAATATAAAAAAAAAATTGAATGAATGTAAATGGCAAGATTTCCATATTAATCATTGTTGCACACTTTAAGTGTCATTAAATAATTAACACAAATTGGTTTACAATTAATGTTCCAATTAATTTTCATCATTCACAACTCCCAATCCTGGAATTTGATCTTGAAGTATCAATTTTTGTAAATTTCAATTTAACCTTTTAATTGAGTACAATTTTGATCCCCAAAATGTCGATTTGAGCCTATAATAATAGAGATAACTTTGATCTTAAAAGTGGATTTTGATCCTGAAAGATGGCTTCCAGTCCATCTTTTGAGCCTATAATAAGCACGTTGGTGCCTTCCAGTCCTCCCTGCAGGGCATGGCTACCAGCTGGTCATACTGGGGTATGCAGTATTGGATTCAGTTGCTAGCTTTATATTTATATCCACTTTTAACAATAATATGCTAATTTTCATTACAACTCGTAAGTACGTGATGGATAGCAGTACATATATATATGCACATTAAAATTCCATGCAATTAAGAAGGTATTACAAATAACTTGGTACATAGGTTATTAAAGTTGAATTGTAGGTTTCATCTTACAATTATGAAATGTGGGATATATATTGGAATTATGTTTTAATTGTTAATTAAATAACGATACAATATGAACGATAGATCAAGCTATACAGATGGTAGATCACCACACAGAGACAGAGCTGGAGGTGCCAAGGCATTGTATTGTTGTATTCATTAAATAATAATAATTATTATTATTATCAATTTCTGTGTAATAACTCATTCTCAATGTCTTTTACTCCTTATACGGTAAGGTATAAAGCATCATTTTAATTTGTGGCATTGCAATTTGAGAAAGTAAACGAAGAAACAGAAGCGGAAAAACACAGAGAAATATATATATTAACATTGATATGACTTGTTGAATATTAAATTAAAATTGTCTTTATCAGCCGTCACTATGCAGAAATTAAGCATATTTACATATATATAAGGCCTTATTTACTAAGTTATTAATTATATATAAGACTTTAATCAACTTCTATATATCTAACTAATTAAGATGACTAACTACTGAGAAATGTGACATAAATTAACAAACAGACGGCTAGGCACCTCATAAATTAACAGACAGACGGCAAGGCATCTGAAAACATTATATGATGGCGACGTTGAAGATAACAAAAATTAGTGGGAAATATGACTCAGATTAAACTTAATTGAAGTTTGCAATTGACAGCTAGATAGCCAGATTCTACTGGCGGCTGGACAAACATATTAGTGATTATCCAAGCCATATATGTATATATCATTCAATAAGCTTACCAAGCTAGCATAAGAAATCTATATCCAGTAGATTCTAATTAACGGGATATAATAAGGTTTATAAATATCAAAGTGTATCTGTGTACATGATTTATATATGATCAGCTTGTATGTGATTGATGCATGTTTCGGGATTGGATAATTAGTGGGAATAATTAATCTATACTCATAGTATAATGTTATCTCTACTCATTATATATGCATCTTAATTTTGTGGAATAATCTTTTCTCAATGGTTTAAAACCCATTCTCAATGTCTTTAATTTACTTCTTCTGCTGCTGCAATGAGAAAGAGAAGTGGGTGATGTCAATATAGGTTTTTAAACCTCAACTTCAAATTATTGTTTTTATCCACCGGTTCCTTCTACGTTATGTTATAGTTTTGCAATTTTCTTCAATTATCTTTAAATAGAATATCTTTTATTACTAACATAAAAAAAAAAAAAAATTACATAAACGTGAAAGTAATTGTCACAAATAGCTACTTTATCGGACCTCAACCAGTTTGGAATCTTCTACTTAGTCATGATGGAAAATGAAAATGAAATAGAAAAAAAAAATGGAAAACCATATGGAAGGTGGGCATTGTATTTGTACGAGGTTAATTATTTAATTTAAAAAATCCAAAATTAATTTTAGTCTTCGTGGAACAATGGAATTGCACCATGTCCCGCTGCTTGACCCTTGGCCATGGCTCTTATTGCTAGCTTTGTTAATAGGCTGCAAAACTAATAACATTGATAATGGAACATACGGCCTGGTGATGATGATGATTGGAGGAGAGAAGTCATAATTTATCCAAACTCAAATTACATGAAGTTGAAGAAGATGGCAGGCGCAGATTGTAATATAAAGTCTCTGTCGCTTCAGATAATAGTCATTCTTATTTATTTATGTAATTAAAATTCACATTCCCAAATATCTTCTACAATTCTTAATTACCTTTTTTTTAAATACCAAATTTACTTAAAGAGTTTGGTTTTCTTTTATCAATAAACTGCTAATAAATTAACTTGATCATGAGGTACATATTATTTATCAAATATCATTTGTAATATCTGGATTGGAATATATATGCTTGTCCCATAGAAACTAATTTTATTTCACACTAATTATAACATTGAAACATGTTGAGACACATGTTGTAATCACACAGGAAGATGATGGTTAGCTACGCATTGGTTAATTCACTCCGCTGCTTAGTTAGTTCACTTTGTTGCTTTGTTAGTTAAGTTGTTTTTAGTTTGTTGCTGAGCTGTACAAGCTCACTTCTTTATGTATTTTATATAAAAGGACCAGACACTGTACGAATTAATTTTTAACAAAGATACAAATTTCTTAACCCAATTGGTCTCTCTCCTTCTCCTTCTCCTTCTCTCATCTTTGATCTTCAATTTGGTATCAGAGCCATATCCATGGAGGATTCAACCATAGTCTCTTCCTCAACCTCATCTTCTTCCACACAATGTCTCTCTACCAAAACTCTAGTTCAATTTAACCATACCATACCTATTCAATTAGAATCGCACAAATTTTTGGTATGAAAATCTCAATTTCTTCCAGCAATTTGTGGACATCGACTGATAAGGTTTCTCAATGGAAGTCTTCCCTGTCCGTCAATGGTAGCTGATGATCCGAAAGCATCACAGATGTGGAATATTGGCTCAGTCAAGATGAAGTCATAAAACAACTCATGTATTAGTCAATCTTAGAAGATGTGATGAATCAGCTTGTCGGCTACAATACTTCCTATGAATCCTGAAAAGTTTTAAAGAGTTTGTATGCTTCTCCATCTGAATCTCAAATTCTCCAATTGCATATTCAACTTCATAACTCCAAGAGAGGAGATTTAACAATGGTTGATTTCTTCTCAAAGGTGAAGAAGATTGCTAATTAGCTTGGCGCAGCTGGACAATTCGTTTCTTAAAGAGTTCAAATTAGAGTGTTGCTAGCAAGTGTAGGTAACGAATATGATTTTATAGTTTCAGGTGTGACTGTTATGCCTGCTCTTTTACTCTGAGAGATGTTCAAGCACTTTTGCTAAATCAAGAACACAGACTAGCCACTTCATTATCCCAAATTGCTTGTAAAGTCCACATGCCAGTAAACTTCGCTAATCCAAAGAACTTGTATGGGAATTCATCAAGAAATTGTGGAAGTGAGAACTTCTCTCATGGAAGAGGATGAGGCAAAGGGAATTATAAATTTTTTTGTCAATTGTGTAGGACTCCAGGCCATACCGCTCCTTTCTGCTTCAAGAGATTTGACAAAGATTTTCAACCTCAAAAACAGCAGCAATCATAGAACTATGGTCACAGAGCACAATTTTAGAACAATGCTCCGGTTGCTACATCTCAATGGAGTTCTGGTGGTAATGCAAGTTCTTTCTCTCAGAATTATGTGATGGGTCCTGAAAGCTATGTAAATCCCAGCTGGTATATTGATAGCGGAGCATCAACACATGTTACTCATGACATGAAAACTCTGTCTCAAATATTAGAATATGGAGGTCATGACTCTCTAGTAGTGGAAGATGGATCAGGGCTCAAGATTACTCATTCAGGTAATGTTGTATTCCACACTTCATCTAGACTAATTACTCTATATGATGTGTGCTACAACAAAAAGATTGCAAACTCAAGTGTAGGTTGTCTTAAGTAATAAATTATCGGGAGTCCGAGGTCGATCCACAAGGAGCTAATGAAGACAAATTATTAGAGATAAAACAATATGATTTAGTAACAAAGATTAAACTAATACAAGTTGTTCTTAAATGGAATGGATTTGCTAACGTTAGGGGATCCACTCTTGGTATATAAAACAAGAACAAGATTAATTCATTTTATAACTCAATTAGAATCCACGCACAACGGAGGTTCCAATTGGAAAATATAACATTTAAAATTCATTTGTAGTTATATATGCTTTGTATTGTATTTACTTCTAATTAACAAATAACATCAACACATGTAAATGGGTTCAAGCATTCATTGTGCCAATATCTTGTCAACAATGAATCAAGATCCTCATTTTACAAGGAGGTTTCTAAGTTAATTGAAAACAAATACAAAACATATAATAACAATTTCATAATATAGACATTAAAACTCAAGAAAGAGATTAATCTAATCTTATTTCATAACCAAGAGCTTCACCCTTTCACCCAAGGAAAATGAGGATTAGTTACTCATAAGAAAGAAGAAAGAAATAAAGAAGAAAGGAAGAAAGAAGAAAATAAACATGATTTCTACTAAGAACAAAAGAAGATTACAACAAGAGAAACAACAATACAAAGAGTATGATCTGATCTCTCAATTCAGCATCCTAAATGAGTATTCAATGCTGCTATTTATAGATCATTAAGGATACAAAAAGCCAAAAGACTTGTATGAAAATAGACACATGGTTAGGTAAACTTTGAAAATATATGTCATGCTTGTCTTCCCACTTGTACCATCCATATCGCACCGAATTCGGTAGAATCTTCCATTGGTCCAAACATACAACTTGTAGTTACGTGTCTTAGCTGTCCAGAGCATCAAGAAGTACATTATTTGGGCCAGTATTTTGTGAGATACGGCCCAAATACTGAACCTTGTTGGGCTGGTCTCCGAATGCAGAATAGTTATGCTTTAGCCCTAAACACGGCCCACTAAACTTCTGAACTGGACTTTGTTGATAACTACAATGTTGTCGTGCATTAAGTTATCTTTCCATTGCATTAAGAATCATCTTAATTGGCCTTCTATATTGAGAGATACATCCATTTTATTAACCCTGTATCAAAACATATATTTCAATTTATTTTTACTTTTAAACTTAAATTTAAAGAAATTGCATAAATTAGAGGAATTAATGATACTTTTAAGTGTATAATGATGATTTAAACTATAATAAATATACACTTTTAAGTGTTCATCAATGTGCTATATGTGCCTGCTATTAAAAAGATCTTGCTTAGTGTAGCAAAATTGATTGCTAACAATAATGTGCTTATTGAATTTGTGAATTCAAATTGTGTGATTAAGGACAAGGATACAAAGAAGCTTCTTCTTCAAGGTGAACTTTGAGAGGGCCTTTATCAACTTGTTCTTTCATGTGCAAATTATGGTTTTATAGTAACACCTTCTACTACTTCCATTACTTCTTCAACTGTTAGTTCCAAAATAAGTCTGGCAGTGGTCAAACAACCCATCTCCCATTCTTCATGTCAATTTGCTATTATGTCTCCTTGTGTTGTTGATATGTGTTCCTTCTGTTATATAGTGAATTTTGAAAAAACAGTGAATAATGTACACACTGAGAAATCAATTTCACTTGATCAGTGGCATCAGAGGTTAGGACATCCCTCAACTCGTGTGCTACATCAAGTTGTAACAAATTGTAATCTTCCAGTTTTAATAAAATCCAAACTTCCTTTTTGTAATGCTTGTAAAATAGGAAAGTCTCATGCTTTACCTTTTGTTTCTTCTAATTCTCAATGTACTAAGCCTCTTAAGTTAATTCACTCAGATTTATGGGGACCTTCACCTATTTTCTCTAGTCAAGGTCATCATTTCTATGTCACTTTTAAACATGATTTTTCACGCTTCAATTGGCTATATCCATTAAAAACAAAAACTAAAGTTTCAATCATTTTTTCTATCTTTAAAGTCTATGTTGAAAATCAATTCTCTACATCAATTAAAGCCTTTCAAATTAATGAAGGTATTGAATACAAACCTTTGTACTTAATTTTTCAGAAATATGCTATTGATCTATGCCTTAATTGTCCCTATACCTCTTAGTAAAATGGGAGAGTTGAACGCCCTCATAGAAAAATAATGGAGCTTGGTCTTTCCATGCTTACTCAAGCTTTTGTGGTTAGAAGCTTTTCAAACAGCAACCTTCTTAGACAATAGACTTCCCTCTACTCCTCTCAATGGTAAAACACCTTTTGAGCTTCTATTTCATACAAATTTTGATTACAGTCTTCGAAAAGTATTTGGATGTGCATGTTTTCCATACCTTAGACCTTACAATCATCATAAATTTAAATTCAGATCTTCAAGATGTACTTTTCATGGTTACAGTCCTGTGCATAAAGGATTATAATTCTTTATCTTTCTGGCCGAATGTATATCACAAGGTATGTTGTTTTTTATGAACGTTTTTTTTCCTTTTGCCACTCCCTCCAATGCACATTCTACTTCTTCCTCTTTTCCTACTAGTATATGTTTCTCTTGATCGGTGTCAGTTGATAAAGACTCTCTCTTATCCTCTCATGAGTTGTTGATATAGATACTTGTGCTTCTTCTACGTCACCATTAGATTCTCAAACTTCTACATCTCCTTCCTTAAGCACTGAGATACCTCTATTACAACCAACTGTTAGTCATGGCAGTACAATCATTATAGAATGATTCTCATACAATGGTATCCTTATCACCTTCACCCATCCTGAAGCTTCTTTCTCATCCTATCACAACTTGTTCCAAGAAAGACATTGTCAAACCTAACCCAAAATACTTTGCTGGTTCTGTGTTAACTATGACTGAACTAAAGTCAGTTGCTAAAGCCTTAAAATCTCCTATTTGAAAGCAAGCTATGAAGGTTCACATGTGATCCTATCTTTCACTGTATATCCTTCAAATGAAAATATTTGGTATACTTGTCTAGATTTCTACTACAAATATGTGGGGTGTGCGTTATTAACCTAATTAAATCATTAATTGTATAAGACTTAATTAACTTTACTCTAACTACTTGAGGTGAGGAATGTGACATAAATTAACAAAAAATAGCATGGCATCTGCAAAGTTGAAGATAACAAAAATTAGTGAGTACTATGACGCAGATTAAACTTAATTGAAGTTTGTAATTGGCAGCTAGATAGCTAGATTCGAGTGGCGGCTATCAGAGATTATCCAAACGAAATATATATATATATATATATATATATATATATATATATATATATATATATATATCATTCACTAAGCTTACCTAGCTGGCATAGGTTATATCTATATCCAGTATATTCTAATTAATGGGATATATTAAGGTTTACAAATATAAAGGTCATTAATGGGACATATTAACAGTAACTATCAATTTCTGTGTTATAATTCATTCTCAATGTCTTTTATTAGTTATACGGTAAGGTATAAAGCATCATTTTATTTTGCGGCACAGCAATTTGCAAACAGCCAGAAATAGGCGTACGAAGCACGTCTTTGATATATATTATAAATATTATATATGATTAAGGTATTGTTGCATTCATTTGCTAATAACAATAATATTATCGATCAATTTCTGGGTAATAACTCATTCTCAATGTCTTTTACCACTTATACGGTAGGGGATAAAGCATCATTTTAATTTGTAGCATAGCAATTTGTAAACGGCCAGAAATAGAAAGCAATGAAACAGAATCGGAGAAACAGAGAAATATATATTAACATTGAAATGAGTTGTTGAATATTAAATTAAAACAATTTTTATCAGCCGTCATAATACAGAAATTAAGCATATTTACATTTATATAAGGCCTAATTAACTAAGTTTTTAATCTCATAAAACTTTAATTAACTTCAATCTAATTAATTAAGCAGACTAAGTACTGAGAAGACATAAATTAAAAAACAGACTGCAAGGCGTCTGAAAACAACATACGTTGATTATAACCAAAATTAATAAGTAATATGATGCAGATTAAACTTAATTGAAGTTTGTAATTGGCAGCTAAGCTAGATTCTAGTGGCGGCTATCAGAGATTATCCAAACCATATATATGTATGTCATTCAATAAGCTTGCCTAGCTAGCATAGGATTTATCTATATCCAGTACATTCTAGTCAATGGTTTATATGCTTTAATTTGGTATAGCAAAAATTACCCTTGTGCGTATTATTAAAAGATGGGCATGCATGCATAGGATTTATCGATCTATTCATCACAAGGAGAAAGGTTTATATATTCCATCCGGCAGCTAGTAATCCCTCCAAAATGTGGGTCGGTTATAAATAAGAACGGGCTGTCCTACACTGTAATTCGGGGCTAAAAAAAAGTCAGAATAGAAATTGTACGTAAAATGGTTAGGATGAGTAAGAAGCAGGTGACTTTAATAGTGGTGTTGATTGTGGCCATGGTTCTTTTTAAGCCTAACTTTGTTAGCTGCACGCCTGATGATCATCATCTTCATCGTCATGGCAATAATAATTGGAAGCATCTTTTCGATCATCATGGTAATATTACGATTAATAGAGGGGGATGTCCAGGTGGTGTATGCTTTTGGGTTGCTAGTACTTGCGCTGAAAATTGTTATTGCGTTCCAATACCAATTGTACCTTTGATTCCTATTGGGGCTTGTGCTGGAACCTGTTGTTAACTTGGTTATTATTTGTACGTGTTATATGATCAGCTATATTGTATTGAATAATCTGCTATATTTATGTATATATGGCCCCATGTCAGCACGATTGATTTTGAGACTTTTTTATATGACTATATAAAGTCTCATGTTAGCTGCATTATATATATGTGAATAAATCCATCTTTGAGCTCACTAATCACTCTTTGATTAATGATGGCATTATCATCAGACCATTAATTAACACCAATTGAGCATATATATATATATATATATATATATCCTTGCATATATATGACACAAAATTAAGACTGCAGTAATTATGTAAAGATGTCTAGTTCATGAGTGTTTATCATTATAAAAAAGGAATTGAGTATATATACATTTTTTTCATTATATATTATTCTTGTCTTAATAAATATTGTACTCGATCTGGCAAAGATGATATATAAGAGCAAAATTACAGAAACATATTGAATGCAATTGATAGAACTAGGGAACCAAATTGTTGAGTTTTCTTTATCTCATATAATTTTAATTAAAAAATATATATTTCAAGAAATATATATGAACCTTTTTATGGGAAAATAAAAGAAATATATATGATTGGACAAGTAATGAGGGTCAATATTGTTAAAGATGAAGATTTTTAAAAGGTCTCGTACCATTATGAAATATACAAAACTAGGTAAAATAACCATAAAATAGGTAACAAATACAAATCCAAGGTAAAATAACTATGAAGTCGTAACAAGATACAAAATGAGGTGACAAACCATAAAATGGGTAACAATTAAGTTTAAATTGCCCTAACAGTAGAAATGGTAGAATGGGTAGCAAAGTTCAAATTTGAGATAATATACCATAAATGTATATGGGTATATAATACACACTTGTATATATATATATATATATATATATATATATATATATCATAATTGCTTTCCTAGATGATGTACTGTATTTATCTTGTACGATGAATGGATATGACGAGTATTTTAGGTAGAATACAAATAGGCTATTAAAAGCATGCAGGAGATTAAGTGAATGAAAAACGAGTTACATAGATGTCACACCATTTATGGAAAGCAATTATGATATATATATATATATATAATTAGCAAATATACCACCTGAACATACTCTGAGATACATCATATACATATGATACATAACATCTAAATACCCTGCAAAATCCAATAAAAATCATATACTCAACAAAACCCTATAAATATCGTACAAAATCCTATATTCTATTAGATCAATATAATTTCAGGAGTAAGTGTAAAATAATTAAATCAACATAATTTCAGGTGTAAACTAAGTTGCTGCACATGGACTTCGAGTTGATTCCACATTATTAATGCTAACCTGGAAACACAATATGGAAGACAACTGATGCGTACAATTCTGCAGAATATAACAATTGATTCACAAGATCAATTACCATTTTACAGTTAATAGCTAAAAAGATTAAGATCTACATCTGCAACACAGTTGCTGGGAAAGTTAAATGCTTCATGGTACATATGATATTCTCAAGGAAATTAATTCGCAATCTAGACCGCCACCCACCCACACACACCACACACACGCACGCACATATCATCCTCTAATTAATAAGAGGCGCTGCTCCATTCTCTCTGTGGAATGGTGTTTTATAAGAAAACTGAAGAATTTGGTAAAGTAGCACATTTCTGTAATGAAAGATATCTACAAATTCTAAGTTTAAAGCTAATTCTTGAATTCTGAAATTCAAGGAAAAATATAAACTTACAAAATACGGTCGTCTTTTAGGCAATGCATGCATGATATAGAATTTTGGTTATTTAATATTTTTTTTTTATCTCAAATTTTAACAGATGAATTTTTTGGTGGTCAATAAACTGTGGACGAGTTGATAAGGAAGCGAAATGTGTTGCTTGGAATGGCGTCTGCAACTAACGATGATGGGAAGGACACTACTAAAAAAGAGGTTTTTTGTGGTAGAAAATAAATGCCTTATATTGACAAATTAATGCCATAAAAAGATTTGTGGCATTTTTACGGCATTTTTCAAAGATATTCAAAAGCCAATGTCGTTTTTTATTTGCGACATTTTTAAAAAATGCCATAAAATATTTACATCATTTGCACAAATGATACAAAATATTTACGACATAAATAAGGACAATTCCATAAATCTCATGAAAAACTTTTTGTGGCATTTTTAATAATCTCGTTAATCTATTGGCATTGAAATAAATGATGTAAATACCCATTTATAATAATTTTTTCATATAAATTATACAGATTTTATAATTATCTTAGAAATATTTTTTCATAAATATCAACAATACGAAACAGATTCATCAATATAATAATTTTAAAACTCCATGGACTAGATAAATCAATTGATCATTAAGATAAAAATCAAATTAATCAATTACATACATTGTGAGTTCAAACATAAAAAATACATACGGAAAAAAAAAATCTATTTACAAAATATCTCTAAATGGAACATCTTGTAATACATATGTAGACACTATATTATAACTATTTCGAGAGTGAAATCACAGCTCTAAAATCTTGGAGGGTGTCAAATTCCAATTTCCATTCTCACGTACAAATGATGTGGCATATGTTAAAATTTTTGCATAATCCTCGTCCTCAGCCTATCCAGCTGGTTTTGCTTTGAGGAATTGCAAACTTGATTTCTTTATAAACTGTAAACCACATTAATAGATAAAACATGCATTAGATAATGAGAATCCAAATTTAAATTTAAATTTGGAAGAATCCCCTCTGCCATTTACTTTCTTGTGGTCAAAGAGTATTCCAAACAAAAGACATTCAGTAATATTAAATTTCAATGTAGATACCACAAACTAAACTGACGGCATAGATTTTAAAAACAATTAGACTACTATGAATTCATACGCTCATTGTAACATGAATATATTTATGATTATCAAAGAGAAATTTACCAGAAGGTACCATGACAACCAAGTAGTGGAAAGAAACACAAACACAACTCAAAAGCTAATAACAAAATACAAATATTTCATTAGCAAATAAGCAAATCCCATGCAATTGATTTGTTCGGAAACGCATTAAGTAAAATTCTATATTAACTTACCCTGCATTTAGATGTTCACAATCATAATGCCCCAAGAGTGACACTCCTTCAGAATAATGTATACAAGAATACTGCAGCTGACATATGCCAATGAAGATATAAATCAAACACAAATAGACCATGATTAGTTTATAATATTCTTGAACAAGCATCTCATACTAGTACATCTAAATTCCTAATGCCAAAATTCAACTAAACCAAACTTACTATGTAAATAATGTGTTAAAACAACATGAGAAGAATTCTAAAAGAATTTGGGTTGAATTACACATAAATAAAATCTGACAATGCATTAAACATGACAAGTAAAATTTACCTCCCACCACTACAAGAAAAATGGCCTTTCGCAACTGGCGATGTTTGTTGTAATATGGCTTTGGCAACGCGCATCCGTATGTTGCGTTGCTCGATGTTGCCAAAAAGTCGATAACTATAGCAACATGCAATGTCTGTTGCTAATGATACTAAGTGCGTTGCCATTGTATGTTTAGCAACGTACATTTGGGTTTTGGCAACATACTTTTGCATGTAGTGGTAATACAAGATGTGTGATCCTTTTGCAACGTATAGTTGCACGTTGTCTTCTCTTTATAACAACAGTTCATGCATGTTGTCTTTTATGTTTGACAACATTCATGTGCACGTTGTCATTTCTTATTTATTTTTTAAAATAACATATTTTATTTATTATTATTCTTTTACATTTTACTTTCTCAATAATTCAAATTCATATTGCATATTATGATTGAGATATATATATATATATATATATATATATATATCTCATTCCACACAAGAACATCAACCCCTTAATTAAAATTTATACAATAACAATGAAATATGGCCAAGGCCAATTAAATTAAATATATTACAAAGTATAATTTGTAATTTGTCAAACAAAAAATGGCCAAGTATCCAATTTAGATCTTATACAAATTTTGAAACCAAAACCTAGTAAAACACACATGTTGAATGATTCTTTCACCTGTGCCATTGAGGAAGCTTGTACTTCCTTTAAACAAAAAGTCATTAATAAAAAACTGCAAAAAAGATGAAAGGAAACAATCAATAATCAACAATTAGAATTCAATAAGAGCTAGTTAGTGGAAACATTAACTTATTTAAAACAAGTTGGAACAATGAAGAGAAAGGACCATGTGTACCTAGTTAGTAGAAACTTGAGGACTGAGGATACTTCGGTGAAAGTAATTCTAGATGTTGTAGGGATTCTCACTCTTATAAGAGTCCAAAAAATTAAGATATGAAACTGCCATTGAAGTTAGAATTCCTGTAAGTGTTAAGTTGTCTTCAGATTTATAACTAAAAGAAACCACTTCCACTTTATAGGCACATACATGAATATAAAGTGTGCAAAACAGAGAGATCATAAACAGTGATATAGGTCAATGAAGCGAAAAACTAGGTTCACAATAAAACAATGAGCCATCATAAGCTACCCTTAAAAAATAAAATAAATAAAATAAGCACGCTTGCAATGTTCCTTGATTAGATCCCTTGTTGTTGTACACAGTACACACATAGGACTTAAGTATGTCTTTCAGGAATTTCTGCAGATGGACATACCAAAATCAAATTACAACAAACAAATTACACTAACACTTTTAGAATTGAAAACAAACCATAGAATTCAAATATGAGTGCAGCAGAATCGTGACCAGAAGTATGATTATAAATGACACATCATATAAAGAAATTGTTGCCTAGATTCCTACAAGAAAACAATTATAGATTATGAATGACGCATCATATAAAGAAAACCAACTCAAAAATGTCGCAGCTTTTTCATAATAGGAAGAGAATGGGGAATATTTTGGGTAAAGAGTTGCATGCCGTGTTTCTCCAATAAGAAAAGTGTTCAGGTGATATAAAATGGAAATTTAAATAGATAATAAATCTTCATAATATTGACTTGCACAAGGAATTGATCAAAACAGTCATCTAATTTACATGTGAATGGCATCAAAATCAATATCATCAGAATCAAAACATGACATTTCCCAATAAACACTGGCATTTGACATGTTATACCAGCAGATATTGAACTAAGATGGTAGAATTTCTGTAATAAAAGAGACTATTGTTTAGAAATATCATTGTGAAATTGCCGAAATCTAAAACCAAAAAGCAGAAACGATATTATGTTTAAAACAAACTATAAGGATATGGATTCGAGTTGGTAAAACAGAGTGGTTGACTTTTATATATATTTCAAGAATTATTTCTTTACTGTTATAATAATGAGCTTAGGTGGAGCCTGGTTATAAATGGAACCTTTTGATTGTTACACATTGTACAAAATCATAAGCAGAGATGAAAAACAGCTCAAGTGGCATGGTAATGGCAGAGGTGAAAATGAAACAAAGCGATAGATACTGAAAGCTTATGGAGAGCACGAAGAATTGGTACTTCAAATTCTCTATCGAGACAGGTTGAGCTGTCTAACAGATGGAACGTCAAAAATAACATCCGCTCAAGTGGCATGGTAATCAATCTTTAACAAAAGTAATATGATTTTTTCAACAATGACAAAAATAAATTATGGGAAAACTAGTTCAAGGAAAAGATACAGAGTGTTTGTGTGTGTAGATATAGATTAATCTCATTAAATACCTGAAAACGAAAAATCCAAAACCTTGGACGAGAATCACTTTATGATCTAAAACCCAAGTCCTCTGCAACTCAAATCCACTTAAAACGAAAAGAACAAAGATGGATTTGAAAAGAGGTGAGGTGTCAAAAGGCCGTTTCATTTAGGGATTTAAGGTTTTAAAAGACGAGAGAGTAAAGAAGTAAGAGAGGTGGGTAGCTGCCTTTCCTCCTTTCCTCCTTTGATCCAGCCTTTCTGCATCAACGTCTAGAATTTCCAAGGATGTGAGGGAGGTGAGCATTCCCTGATTCCACTGCCTTGCGAGTAGCTTGCGACAGCCTCTAATTTCTAGTGTTTTTAGTTCGAACAAGGCCATCTAACAACCTCTTCTGAAAGTGAGGTTTTAGATGCATATTAGTTTATCAATGAAATTTAATACACAAAATTGAATGAAATACCAAAAAAAGAACAATTTCAAAATTGAAACGTCCAAATTCAGCAAAGCTTAAGGATAGAAAATGCCTAAAGAAATTAAAAGGCCTAAAAGTTCTAAAGGAGCAAAGCTTAGACACTGACCTTCCAAAGCTCTTCTTATGGCGGGTGGCTGGGATTGAGCATGGCAACGCAGCAGCAGCCACTAGGTTCAGGTGTGAGCGGTAGCGCTAGGTTCATGCAGGAGCCGAACGGGCTCGATGGTGTTCAGTTTGGGGTGGCAGGGGTGACACTAGGTTTAGCAGAAGAGAGGAGGAGGAAGGAGACGGTGTGACTAGGTTTGGGGAAAGAAAGAGCAGAAGATATGTGATTTTAAATTATTTGTTTAATTTTACATTTGGGGTCACAACATTTGGTGCTTCTTGTTAATTGCAAAATATAGGTGGTCTCATTTGTAACGCGCAACAAATGTTGCAGTATATCTTTTTAACAACATGCTTTCAGTGCACGCTGCCAAAATATAATGCTTTATTTGCAACGCTTCAATGAACGTTGCAATAGACCTTTTTAGCAACGTGTTTTACCGAACGTTGCAAAATATCCAACAAATCAACCTAAAGGCAACATCCATTTAATGCATGTTGCAATAAGTCCATTTTAGCAACAGGCTATTAATGCATGTTGCTGTAATTATGTTGCAAAAGCCTATTTTTCTTGTAGTGCACTTCTCTTGACTTTGGATTCCCTTGTATGCCATAAAAAACGGCTTCATCTTATCAAGCACATCCCAGAATGGAATAAGTGGCTTCTTCTTAATCCCACTTACTGATAATACGATAAAAAAAAACCTACAAAGACAAACTTGTTACTGATAAGCATTACTGATAATGCATCTTCTCAAGTCTGTCACAAACTTGTTTCGTTGGTCTCATAAGCACCGGGTGAACCTACAAAGGCAAAATATATAATACTAAGTTTATGAAACAGAGAAACTAATAAAATCAAAGGCAAAAAAAAGTTCTTTATCATTATGGGCATGCTTCAAATGTTGAAACCAAGAAAATTGTATTTCATTCGCATAGAGACCTTTTCCTAATTTACTAAAAAAAAAAAAAAAAAGAAAAAGAGAGAAGATGGACACTGTTTCTATTTTATTCAAAGAGGAATGGAGGGGAAAGCTTCGGAAGCTCAGAAACTTAGCAAGCTTATAACTATCTAACAGTGAAGAAAGAACACTTCGTACCCCATAAAAATTTGCAAAATAATGTCACAAGTTTAATACACTATATCGTGGACAAGGCAAGCAATTCATACATGAATTATAAAAGTTGTGTGCCGCTATAACTTGGGTTATCACAAGACCTATATTTCAGTAATTTTAGATATACAGAACCTCAGTAGTTGAGTTTGGAAACATATTACGATCTAAGATTTATAGAAAAATCACAAATAAAGCAAAACACATGAACATTTCTCTCACAATAAAATAATAAAATTTGCAGATTTAAGACCACAGAAATGTGCGAAAATTCCTTGGTTCATCGACTTATGTACTTATGACGCTTGGTCATCAAATTAGAAAACATTATTTCCATCAATATGAGAAAATCAAAACTCAGTATAATCAATAGTTATTAAAAAAAAGAAAAAAAAAAAAAGAGCATTACAATAATTATGTTCAAAAAGGCTAAATACTACATTTCAACAATATTATCCAAAGTTATTTACTAATTTACAAAGAAACCACTTACTGGCCCAACTTCTCACTAGTATTGTCCTCAAGATAGAGCCCTGCACCATACCCATTCCTCAAAATCCCCAAGCTGATATCTTTTCCCTCTGTCTCCAAACATTCCACGCCCTATTTCTCCCAAGCTGATCTATGTTCCCTTGCTCTTACTTAATTTTAGTTTATGGTACCGGTTGCTTTATGGGTTTTGCCCTCCCGAAAGTAAATGATCGAGCACTCTCCAAGACATTACTCTCCCCATAACACGATCACGGTGCTTTGATTGTGAGGTTTTGATCTGGGTCGTATGGCATAGAATTTGATTTTGAAGATGACGCTGGAAGACGGAACATGAGAGGGTTTCGGCGTAAGCAAAGATAGAAAGCACGACACTGAACAGAAACCTTTTAGGGTTGAAAGTTGAAAATTGAAATTGATAAAGCAAAAGGAAAAAATAAAACAAAAAAATAAAATAAAATAAAAATAAAAGGAACCTTAAAACACTAAAAAACAAAAATCAAAAGCCATCGGATGTGGAGAAAGAAGATACAAAAGATATATTTTTATTAAAAACATTTTTAATAATAAAATAATTTTATAGATTTATTTTTCTAACAAACTTTATTAATATCATATATTTTTTTAAATATTTTTTAATGTTCTAGTTTAATGACATATTTTATGAAAATCTTTTATTAATGTTGTATATTTTATTATTTTTTCTTGGTAAAATTATTAATGTCGTATTTTGATGACATTCTTTACATAAATGAAAGATGACATTCTTTACATAAATGAAAAAAGTGTCTCGGTAAATATGGCATTTATTAAAAATTAATTGAATTTAACGACATATTATTTAAAATGCCGTTAAAATTATTATTTGTGACATTTTATAAAAATGCCGTAAAAGGGTATTTTTTTAGTACTGGGAAATAGAGACTAGTAGTGCTGGAAATCTACCATTGCATTGACAAACTGACGAAATGTGTTCAATGTTGCCTCAAATCTTCTTACATTCGCAAAAGTGACCCCTGATGAGGAAGCAGACACTATATTTGACAAAAGAGATCGCTGGGGAAGTAGACACTATCAAATATTAGACACCAAGTTGGTGGTTTAGTAGGAGAAAGCTTTTGTTTGATAAGTTTGAAAATGTATTCGATCTAGATGCTGTCTGAAAATACACGGAGTGCATGGATCTTCACATTATATATATATATATGCTAAATTAGCTATATATATGTATATACATTGTTATAGGGTATTTTATAATACCAAATTTTTATTGTATACCCATATATTTTGAACACTGATTCAGTAAGTGTTGAATGTGCACTCAACCCCACTAATGCAGGCAACTCACTTACTTCTGCAGTTATACAATAACTACTCCCTCACCTCCATAGGCCTCACCTTATATGTAAAGGTTGCACAGTAATCATAACATGTACCACACCTCTACTCACGTTCACCCAAATCATGTGCACCCACTTTCACTCTCTCATGGCAAGTAATTGCTCTTGCATTCCTACACTTCTACATCTCAAGTTATATGTGAGCGAGTGGAAACATGGGGCATGGAGTTCACACAGTAACTGCCTCTCCCATCTTTCATAAAAGCCCCAAGAACAACTCTCCTCAGGTACACTCTTTGACCTTATTAAAACTCTACTTAATAGCTTCTTATACACTTTCTGATTATTGAATTGAGTGCCGAATTGACCTTGGCCAATACCACACCAATGTTACGATTTCATGACCTTCTTTTCTATTTTCAAGTCATTAAACACGCTCAAAGTCACCCCTTTGAGCAATGTAAGGCCTTAATCCATTTTTTGGTTAAAACATATACATATATATATGGATTTTATATATTCATGAATGTAGGAGTGTTTGATTTTTATATTCACTATTTAAGTTTGACATTGAAATTTTAATTTTGGCTATAAATCAAACCTCAAAGGGTCTATTTGTTTTGTTTTGAATAAGCAGACCAATTTAAATCTAATTACATTCGATTTATCCAATAAAATTGAATTTAATCGGTTTGGATGGGATTGGATTGACCAATTTAATTAAATTTTGAACACCTCTACTTTTGGATATAATTGTCGGTTACTTTGGGTACTCATAATGGGGGTTAAAAAAATATAATAATTAAAATTATTATATTCTCAATCATGATTGGATTTGTTTCTTATGAGAATTAATTATTTTATTCTCCTTAAAATTGGATTTAATTAATCTCAAGCAATTTTCTTGAAATTTTGATGCATGTCATAATACACCAAAATTAAATAACTGAAATTACCAAATACGTTTACTGCAAGTCCAGGTCGAACCCGCAGGAACTGATCTTATAGGCAATCTAATTTCTATTCTAATCAGTCAAAAATATAAAATAAATAAAATTTGGGGTTTTTAAGATGCAAGTATTCTAAATCAACAGTTAAGTAAATTAAAGCAAAGAAAACAAGGTGAATAATCAAGGAGACACAATCTCAGTTCAAAGTAATTTAATATTATTAATTGCATGCGATCATCGATAAAAACAGATCAAATTAATTACCAATCAATCCTTTAACTTTAGCGTCAACAGATAGTATGACTAACCTATTGCAATCTTTCCTTATGTTGAATTAATTAGAAACGTTCATGATCAATTCCCTAATCCTAAATTATTCATAATCAATGTGAACGAATTAATCTAAGATTGCATTAAAATCTAAAAAGATAGCCAAAATTAGACTAATCCTACATTGCGAGATTATAATCTAAATTATATTCCCCAAATTGCTATAGATAATCAAACCAAAGTACGACTCAGATTTAATTTAGTATGCATTCAATCACAAGCAATAATATTTGATCCAGAATACCATTACAGATAATTAAAATTAATCGAGAAAGGTAAAAGAATATAGACAAAAGAATCAATTGAATTAATTAGAAGATTATCAATTCAAGTCTTACACATGAACAATCAATAACACAAATTAACTCCTACCCGAGAAGAAGAATTTAGCTGCTCATAATCTTCAAAGCCATAATCAACAGTCTAAGAATAAATTTGTGTCTGTCGACGTCCTTCTAAACCTAAAGAAAATGTCTATTTATAATAAAAACCTAATTCTAGCTATTTAAACTTAAAATCTTCGAGTTGACAAAATTACCCCTGCCAAGTCAGGTGCCTGACACAGGACCTGACTTGGCCCCTGACACTCTCGGGTTAGCTCTCGTATGATTCTTGTACATAGGTACAACTCTTGAATGCATATCAGGCGCCTGAAATAAGACCTGTCTATGCGCCTGACACGTACCGAACTTGTGGGTTCTGAATCTCCTTCTGGTGACATGTCAGGCTCAATGTAAGGGGCCTGACATTTCACCTGACATGCTTTTATTGAACATTTCTTCATTACTCCAGTAAATTTTCACATCATTTACTCCAAATGTATCCTTGCATGCATAAAACACCATATTGGATCAATTCTAGAGATTAAAACACACAAGAGTTACACATTAAATTAAGTAAAAATAACAAAATACAAACACATCAAATTTCATGGTATTATTGATCAGTAGGTATCAAAATAACTGACGTGGTATTAATCAACTTATGTTTATTTATCTTATGATTTTACTTTCCCATATGGTTTTAACTTTTTAAAGTATATAATATATATTGACAAATAAGTAAGTAAATATAGCTATTATGTTGTATACTTTAAAAAAATAAGGCTAAAATATAAATACTGAGAATGATGATATTTTCTTAAAGCTATTAAGTAGGTATTACAAATAACATAGTACGCAGGTTATTGAACTTTAATTGTAGGTATCTTCTTACAATTCTGTTTTAATTATTAATTAAATAACGATACAATATGAACGATACATCAAGCTAGACATATGGTAGATCAACATAGCAGAGACAGAGCTGCCTCCGGCCATGAGGTGCCTTGGCATTGTATTGTTGTATTCATTTGCTAATAATATTTATTATTATCAATTTGTGTGTAATAACTCATTCTCAATGTCTTTTACTACTTGTACGGTAAGGTATGAAGCATCATTTAAATTTGTAACATAGCAATTTGCTAACAAAGAAAGCAAACTAAGAAACAGAAGCGGAAAAACATATAGAAATATATATATTAACAATGTAATCACTTGTTGATTAAATTAAAACTTTCTTTACCAGCGTCACTATACGGAAAAAATGCATATTAATATACATGTATGGCCTTTCTTTATAATTTAGTTAGGCCTTTCTTTATAAGGCCTAACTAAGTTTTTAGTTGTATAAGACTTTAATTAACTTCTCTCTAACTAATTAAGCTGAATAAGTACTGAGAAATGTGATATAAATTAACAAACAGACGGCATGGCATCTGAAAATAATGATGGTGATGATGAAGATAACCAAAATTAGTAAGTAATATGACGCATATTCAACTTAACTGAAGTTTGTAATTAGCAGCAAGACAGCTAGATTCTAGTAGCGGCAGGACAAACATGTCAGAGATCATCTAAACCACATATATATATATATATATATATATATATATATATGTATATGATTCAATGAGCTTACATAGCTAGCATAGGAATTTTCTATCCAATATTTCTAATTAATAGGATATATTAATTAAGGTTTACAAAAAAGAAATATAATTGGTATTCATATATGGGTCCGTTTGGAGTAAGGAGATTTCTTCGTTCTAACACATACGTTAAATATATATATATATATATATATATATATATATATGTAGAGATCATATATATTTTTTTTGGTGAAAATGTAGAGATCATATATGTTAACATATATAAACGTCAAAATGAAATACAATTTTGACATGGAAAATAGTAGTGATTGAGTTATGTAAAAGAGTGGTGAGATGTAACAGCTAAGTTGGTATATGTTTTGTGAGCATGCATATATATATATATATATAATGCGATCGATGATCGGCGCATGCTTGGGCATGGAATAATGTTGGAAATTAATTGAGTCGGTCATGTTGTTTTATTCAATTACTAATACTCATAATTGTTATCAATTTCTGCGCAATAACTCATTCTCGGTGTCTTTTACTACTTATACAGTAAAGGTATAAAGCATCTAAAGTAATGATGGCGTTGATATCGATGAAGAAAACCAAAATTAATTAGTAATATTATGAAATATTTATAATGATGATAAATTTATGCTATATATCCAATAACACGTGTATTCATGCCCGCTAGCTGATCATAATATTCCCAATAAATAAGGAGCTGGGTAGAAAAGGTGTTTAGGAACTGGTCAAGACATTCTATTATATACAAAGTAAAAAGTAAGTGGATCGAGAGTGATATAGCTACGTATAATGGAGACGATTAAGAAGGTTATTAGTATGGTATTGGTTATGATGGCCATTTTGGTTCTTATGGGTAGCTCCGTCAGATGTGAGAGTGTGATCAATAATGGATACCATGTTGGGCCTGATCATCATTTTGCTCATCATCATCAATATCCAAATGACTCAAACTTAAAGGCGGAAGGTGGAAAACTTCTACCTAAAGGTCACTATTGTGCTGGTAAATTATGCCAACTCTATCATGATGATTGCGCCGATGGCTGTTTCTGCATATACGTATTAATGTTTTTCTATGGGTTTTGCGTTGGTTCTTGTTGCTAGCTACGTTAATGGTGTTCGTGCTCTATTATATATATATATGATGTATTGTACATCGGAGTGTGTACAAGTGGTATATTTGCTAATTTTATGTATGTATTTGTATGTGTGTGTTGGTTATGCGTTGGAATCTGTTCCTAGCTACATTTATGTATCTGCGTAATTTTAAGTGTCTATCTATATATGTTTTATATATGAACTTATATAAAATAATCTCGCTTGCTTCGGCATTTGTGTCCTCTAGTCATAATGCATCTTAATGTTGTATAATCACAAAATTATTGTAATAATCTTTCCGTGTAAAATATATGTCGATGCCTTTAAGTAATTTACTTCTTCTGCTAGCTTGCCATGTTGAGCTTATAGATATACATGCATTGATCACGTTCTTGGCTTTGTCAGAGTCACAAATAAAGCAAAGTCAAAACAATACTGATTAGTACTCTTAATTTGCCTCAATTTATTTCTGTAGTTTTGATAATCTTTCCAAAGGGAAGAGATGCAAAAAATAATAATATAAAAAAATAAAATTGAATGAATGTAAATGGCAAGATTTCCATATTAATCATTGTTGCACACTTTTAAGTGTCATTAAATAATTAACGCAAATTGGTTTACAATTAATGTTCCAATTAATTTTCATCATTCACAACTCCCAATCCTGGAATTTGATCTTGAAGTATCAATTTTTGTAAATTTCAATTTAATCTTTTAATTGAGTACAATTTTGATCCCCAAAATGTCGATTTGAGCCTATAATAATAGAGATAACTTTGATCTTAAAAGTGAATTTTGATCCTGAAAGATGGCTTCCAGTCCATCTTTTGAGCCTATAATAAGCATGTTGGTGCCTTCCAGTCCTCCCTGCAGGGCATGGCTACCAGCTGGTCATACTGGGGTATGCAGTATTGGATTCTGTTGCTAGCCTTATATTTATATCCACTTTTAACAATAAAATGCTAATTTTCATTACAACTCGTAAGTACGTGATGGATAGCATTACACACATATATGCACATTAAAATTCCATGCTATTAAGAAGGTATTACAAATAACTTGGTACATAGGTTATTAAAGTTTAATTGTAGGTTTCATCTTACAATTATGAAATGTGGGATATATATTGGAATTATGTTTTAATTGTTAATTAAATAACGATACAATATGAACGATAGATCAAGCTATACAGATGGTAGATCACCACACATAGACAGAGCTGGAGGTGCCTTGGCATTGTATTGTTGTATTCATTAAATAATGACAACTATTATTATCAATTTCTGTGTAATAACTCATTCTCAATGTCTTTTACTCCTATAAAGCATCATTTTAATTTGTGGCATTGCAATTTGAGAAAGTAAACTAAGAAACAGAAGCGGAAAAACACATAGAAATATATATATTAACATTGATATGACTTGTTGAATATTAAATTAAAATTGTCTTTATCAGCCGTCACTATGCAGAAATTAAGCATATTTACATATATATATATAAGGCCTTATTTACTAAGTTATTAATTATATATAAGACTTTAATTAACTTCTATATATCTAACTAATTAAGATGGCTGACTACTGAGAAATGTGACATAAATTAACAAACAGACGGCTAGGCATCTCATAAATTAACAGACAGACGGCAAGGCATCTGAAAACATTATATGATGGCGACGTTGAAGATAACAAAAATTAGTGGGAAATATGACGCAGATTAAACTTAATTGAAGTTTGCAATTGACAGCTAGATAGCCAGATTCTACTGGCGGCTGGACAAACATATCACTGATTATCCAAACCATATATGTATATATCATTCAATAAGCTTACCAAGCTAGCATAAGAATAATCTATATCCAGTAGATTCTAATTAACGGGATATAATAAGGTTTATAAATATCAAAGTGTGTCCGTGTACATGATTTATATATGATCAGCTTGTATGTGATTGATGCATGCTTCGGGACTGGATAATTAGTGGGAATAATTAATCTATACATACAGTATAATGTTATCTCTACTCATATTATATATGCATCTTAATTTTGTGGAATAATCTTTTCTCAATGGTTTAAAACCCATTCTCAATGTCTTTAATTTACTTCTTCTGCTGCTGCTATGAGAAAGAGAGGTGGGTGATGTCAATATAGGTTTTTAAACCACAACTTCAAATTATTGTTTTTATCCACCGGTTCCTCCTACGTTATGTTATAGTTTTGGAATTTTCTTCAATTATCTTTAAATAGAATATCTTTTATTACTAACATAAAAAAAAAATTACACAAACGTGAAACTAATTGTCACAAATAGCTACTTTATCGGACCTCAACCAGTTTGGAATCTTCTACTTAGTCATGATGGAAAATGAAAATGAAATAGAAAAAAAAATGGAAAACCATATGGAAGGTGGGCATTGTATTTGTACGAGGTCAATTATTTAATTTAAAAAATCCAAAATTAATTATAGTCTTCGTGGAACAATGGAATTGCACCATGCCCCGCTGCTTGACCCTTGGCCATGGCTCTTATTGCTAGCTTTGTTAATAGGCTGCAAGACTAATAACATTGATAATGGAACATACGGCCTGGTGATGATGATGATTGGAGAAGAGAAGTCATAATTTATCCAAACTCAAATTACATGAAGTTGAAGAAGATGGCAGGCGCAGATTGTAATATAAAGTCTCTGTCGCTTCAGATAATAGTCATTCTTATTTATTTATGTAATTAAAATTCACATTCCCAAATATCTTCTACATTACCTTTTTTTTTAAATACCAAATTTACTTAAAGAGTTTGGTTTTCTTTTATCAATAAACTGCTAATAAATTAACTTGATCATGAGGTAAATATTATTTATCAAATATCATTTGTAATATCTGGATTGGAATATATATGCTTGTCCCATAGAAACTAATTTTATTTCACACTAATTATAAAATTGGAACATGTTGAGACACATGTTGTAATCACACAGGAAGATGATGGTTAGCTACGCATTGGTTAATTCACTCTGTTGCTTTGTTAGTAAGGTTGTTTTTAGTTTGTTGCTGAGCTGTACAAGCTCACCTTTTTTTTTTTTTTGGGTAAATACTGTACAAGCTCACTTCTTTATGTATTTTATATAAAAGGACCAGACACTGTACAAATTAATTTTTAACAAAGATACAAATTTCTTAACCCAATTCGTCTCTCTCCTTCTCCTTCTCTCATCTTTGATCTTCAATTTGGTATCAGAGCCATATCCATGGCAGATTCAACCATAGTCTCTTCCTCAACCTCATCTTCTTCCACACGATGTCTCTAGTTCAATTTAACCATACCATACCTATTCAATTAGAATCGCACAATTTTTTGGTATGAAAATCTCAATTTCTTCCAGCAATTTGTGGACATCGACTGTTAGGGTTTCTCAATGGAAGTCTTCCATGTCCGTCAATGGTAGCTGATGATCTGAAAGCATCACAGATGTGTAATATTGGCTAAGTCAAGATGAATTCATAAAATAACTCATGTATTAGTCAATCTTAGAAGATGTGATGAATCAGCTTGTCGACTACAATACTTCCTATGAATCCTGAAAAGTTTTAAAGAGTTTGTATGCTTCTCCATCTGGATCTCAAATTCTCGAATTGCATATTCAACTTCATAGCTCCAAGAAAGGAGATTCAACAATGGTTGATTTCTTCTCAAAGGTGAAGACGATTGCTAATTAGCTTGGGGCAGCTGGACAATTCGTTTCTTAAAGAGTTCAAATTAGAGTGTTGCTAGCAAGTGTAGGTAACGAATATGATTTTATAGTTTCAAGTGTGACTGTTATGGCTGTTCTTTTACTCTGAGAGATGTTCAAGCACTGTTGCTAAATCAAGAACACAGACTAGCCACTTCATTATCCCAAATTGCTTTTAAAGTTCACGTGCCAGCAAACTTCAATAATCCAAAGAACTTGTATGGGAATTCATCTAGAAATTGTGGAGGTAGGAACTTCTCTCATGGAAGAGGACGAGGCAAAGGGAATCATAAATTTTTTTGTCAATTGTGTAGGACTCTAAGCCATACCGCCCCTTTCTGCTTCAAGAGATTTGAAAAAGATTTTCAACCTCAAAAACAGTAGTAATCACACAACTATGGTCACAGAGCACAATTTTAGCACAATGCTCCGATTGCTACATCTTAAGGGAGTTCTGGTGGTAATGCAGGTTCTTTCTCTCAAAATTATGTGATGGGTCCTGAAAGCTATGTAGATCTCAACTGGTATATTGATAGCAGAGCATCAACACATGTTACTTATGACATGAAAACTCTGTCTCAAATATTAGAATATGGAGGTCATGACTCTCTAGTAGTGGAAAATGGATCAGGGCTCAAGATCACTCATTCGGGTAATATTGAATCACACTTCATCTAGACTAATTACTCTATATGATATGCTATATGTGCCTGCTATTAAAAAGAACTTGCTTAGTGTAGCAAAATTGATTGCTAACAATAATGTGCTTATTGAATTTATGGATTCTAATTGTGTGATTAAGGACAAGGATACAAAGAAGCTTCTTCTTCAAGCTGAACTTTGAGAGGGCCTTTATCAACTTGTTCTTTCATGTGCAAATTATGGTTTTACTATAACACCTTCTACTACTTCCATTACTTCTTCAACTGTTAGTTCCAAAATAAGTCTGGCAGTGGTCAAACAACCCATCTTCCATTCTTCGTGTCAATCTGCTATTATGTCTCCTTGTGTTACTAATATGTGTTCTTTTTGTGATTATGTGAGTTTTAGAAAAACAGTGAATAATGTACACACTAAGAAATCTATTTCACTTTATCAGTGGCATCAGAGGTTAGGACATCCCTCAACTCGTGTGCTACATCAAGTTGTAACAAATTGTAATATTCCAGTTTTAATAAAATCCAAACTTCCTTTTTGTAATGCTTGTAAAATAGGAAAGTCTCATGCTTTACCTTTTGTTTCTTCTAATTCTCAATGTACCAAGCCTCTTGAGTTAATTCACTCAGATTTATGGGGACCTTCACCTGTTTTCTCTAGTCAAGGTTATCATTTCTATGTCACTTTTATAGATGATTTTTCACGCTTCAGTTGGCTATATCCATTAAAAACAAAAGCTGAAGTTTCAATCATTTTTCCTATCTTTAAAATCTGTGTTGAAAATTAATTCTCTACATCAATTAAAGCCTTTCAAATTAATGGAGGTACTGAATACAAACCTTTGTACTTAATTTTTCAGAAATATGCTATTGATCTACGCCTTAATTATCCCTATACTTCTCAGCAAAATGGGAGAGTTGAATGCCCTCATAGGTAAATAATGGAGCTTGGTCTTTCCATGCTTACTCAAGCATTTTTTGTTAGAGGCTTTTCAAAAAGTAACCTTCTTAAACAATAGACTTCCCTCTACTCCTTTCAATGGTAAAATACCTTTTGAGCTTCTGTTTCATATAAATTTTGATTACAATCTTCGAAAAGTATTTGGATGTACATGTTTTCCATACCTTAGACTTTACAATCATCATAAACTTAAATTCAGATCTTCTAGATGTACTTTTTATGGTTACAGCCTTGTGCATAAAGGATTTAAATGTCTTCATCTTTCTGGCCGAATGTATATCACAAGGTATGTTGTTTTTTATGAATGTTTTTTTCCTTTTTCCACTGCCTCCAATCCACATTCTACTTCTCCCTCTTTTCCTACTAGTCTATGTTTCTCTCGATCTGTGTCAGTTGATAAAGACTCTCTCTTATCCTTTCATGAGTTGTTGATATAGATATTTGTGCTTCTTCTACATCACCATTAGATTCTTAAACTTCTACATCTCTTCCTTAAGTTTTACAATCACCATAGAATGATTCTCATACAATGATATCCTTATCACCTTCACCCATCCTAGAGCTTCTTTCTCATCTTATCACAACTTGTTCCAAGAAAGACATTGTCAAACCTAACCCAAAATACTTTGTTGGTTCTGTGTTAACTATGACTGAACCAAAGTCAGTTGCTAAAGCCTTAAAATCTCCTATTTGGAAGCAAGCTATGAAGGTTGACTATAATGCTTTAATGGCTAATAACACCTGGAAGTTGGTACCATGGCATTCTTCTTATAATGTGGTAGGTGCAAAATGCGTTTTTAAACTAAAATACAATGCTGATGGGAGTGTTCAGCAGCATAAGGCTCGTCTTGTGGCAAAAGAATTTCATTAAAATCCGGGAATTAACTTTAATGAGACTTTCAATCCAGTCGTAAAACCTTAAACAATTTGAATTGTTCTCTTCTTGGCTATTTCTTATGGTTGGTCTATCAAGCAACTGGATGTTAGTAATGCTTTTTTGAATGGAGAATTAGCAGAAATAGTGTATATGACACAACTTGAAGGTTTTGTTCATCCTACATATCCTTCTCATGTGTGTCAATTGGTTAAAGCTCTTTATGGTTTGAAACAAGCTCCTCGAGCTTGGATTGAAAAACTAAAGACTACTTTGCTCAAATGGGGATTTTGTGAATCCAAAGTTGATGTTTCTCTGTTTACTTATGCACGTCACAATCAGTTTCTAGCTTTATTAGTCTATGTGAATGATATTATAATCACAAGTTTTGATCTTGGTCTCATTCGCAAGGTTGTTCAAGATCTGAATTCATCTTTTGCTCTTAAAGATCTAGGTCACTTGTATTATTTTCTTGGCATTGAAGTGTACAGGGATAAGTTTGGATTATTTCTCACTCAATCCAAATACATATATGATATTCTAGCCAAGTGTAACATGATTCATTGCAAACCTTGTTCAACACCGGCCAGTATTAGTGTTCAACTCTCTGCTTCTATTGGTGAACCACTGACAGATGTATCTAGCTATAGGAGTGTTATTGGGAGTCTCCAATATTTGACCATGACACGTCCAAACATAGCTTTTATTGTAAATAAATTGAGTCAATTTCTTTATCATCCCACTGTAGTTCACTAGCAAGCATGTAAATGAGTATTTCGATACTTGCAAGGGAGCATTGATATAGGGTTACATCTTCAATCAGCCAAGGATCATTGTCTTATTGGTTTTTATGATGCTGACTGGGCTGGTTCACTTGATGATAGGAGATCTACAAGCGGTTATTGTATATTTCTTGGCCCTAACCTTGTATCTTGAAGCTCTAAGAAACAAAATGTAGTAGCATGCTCTAGTAAAAAGTCTGAATACCGAGCATTGGCACACACAGCAGTTGAAATCACTTGGCTTCACTCTTTAATGATTGGACTTTATGTTCCATCATCTTTTTGTCCTATAATTTGGTGTGATAATCTTGGTGCTGCTTTCTAACTTCTAATCCAGTCACCCATGCTCGAACAAAACACATTGAGATTGACATTCATTTTGTCTGACATAAAGTTTTACAACACTTCTTGGATGTTAGAAATGTTCCCACTGCAGATCAAATTGTAGATATCATGACCAAGCCCCTCTATCACTCTTGGTTTCAATCTCTCTCTGTCAAGCTCACTTTGGGTCAATCCTCGATTCTCTTGAGGGGGTGTGTTGAGACACATGTTGTAATCACATAAGAAGATGATGGTTAGCTACGCATTAGTTAATTCACTATGTTAGTTTGTTTGTTAGTTCACTCTGTTGCTTTGTTAATTAGTTGTTTTTAGTTTGTTGATGAGTTGTACAAGCCCACTTCATTATTTATTTTATATAAAAGGATCAAACACTGTAAAAATTAGTTTTTAACAAAGATACAGGTTTCTTAACCCAATTCTTCTCTCTCCTTCTCCTTCTTTTTCTCTCATCTTTGATCTTCAATTGAACAAATCCCAAATAAAAATTCTCTCTTGAAATTCATGCTATTGAGTAATTTATATATTAAAACTAACTGTATATATAGTAGTGATGACGCGCAGATTAAACTTAATTGATGTTTATAACTGAGAGCTAGATAGCTAGATTCTACAGTGACGGCTAGACAAACATATTAGAGATTATTCAAACCATATATATATATATATATATATATATATATATATATATATATATATGATTCAATAAGCATAGCTAATGTGTCTTTATCGCTTTACACCAATAACGAATTATTGATATTACCAATCTTATTGTATAAGCAAGTCAAGGACGAACATATAAGTACTATTGATATTTCAATTTTGAATTCCTTTCTAATTCCAAGTTAAATTATACAAATGAAAGAAGTGGGGAATCTCAATGTAATTAATTAATAGCAATTAAAAGCATAGTTAAATAAACTGTAAATAATCAAATAACAAGGCTTCGGTTCAAAGTATATTCAGATTGTCAAACTATATGGATCGTAGAAAACAAGAATTCAATTCCTTATCAAGTTTGACATCAATAAACAGTAAAGCAATCTATTATAATCTTCTCTTAATATTGAATACCCATAAACGTTCATAAGAAATTTCTAACTCTCAAAGTTAAAAATCATTGACTTTAATCAAATCAAAGTTGCTTTAATGATTGAGAAGATGGTCAAACTAGGTAAACTTTACAGATGTTGTATAATTTTAACCTAATCTATAATCTTCAATCTATTAGATTCAAAGTACAACTCAAATCTAATTTAGCATGCGTTCAATTCATATATCAAATCTACAGTATAATAATATATGATTAATTTTTTATTGAGAAGCACATAAGAAGATAGAATGAATAATTAATTGAATTGATACGAATTTGTATGTTTAAGTCTCACACATAAACAACTGATAATTGAAAATAACTCCTACCCGAAGAGAAAGAATTTAGCTGATCATCCCGAAGAGAAAGAATTTAGCCGCTCATTCTTGGAATTTCGCAATATTCAATATTGTTTTATATTTTTCTAAGTTCTTTTTATCTCTCTAAACCCTAAGAAACAAGTCCTATTTATACTAATCCTAACCCTACTTGTATGACACTTAAAATCCTAAGTTTCCTAAATTTACACATCAGGCGCTTGTCATTGGACTTGATATGGCACCTAACATCCACTAGGTCCCTCACTTCATGTATCTTCTGCAGGTGTTCTTTCTTGATACATGTCAGGTGCCTATCATTGGGCATGATATTGCGTCTAACATGTACTAGGCTTTGTAATCTCGAGTCACCCATCTATAGCATGTCATGCCCAATGACAGGGGCATGACTTTGGACCTGACTTCTATGCAATTTGTCTTCATCTTCAATATTTTCAGTCATTTGTTTTTCTAACTCAATTAACCTTGCATGCAAAATAAATTAACATTAAGCTCAATTCCATGAAATCAAACATACAAGAGTTAATTATTAAATTAAATACAAACAATTGAATGGAGACCCATCAATAGCTAGCTAGTTACTATAGGATTTATCTATGCAGATATTAATGGGATTAAGGTTTATAAATAAAAAATGCAATTGATATTCAAATATGGTGTAATAGTTCATCCTCATGTCATGTCTTTTACTACTTATATATTAAGGTATACAACATCATTTTAATTTGTGGCATAGCAATTTGCAAACAGTCAGAAATAGAAAGCAAACTAAGAAACAGAAGTGGAAAAACATATGATGACTGTCTCATGTCAAGTCAATTTAATAGTTTTAAAGTAAAGTATTTAATCAAAGTTCATGATTCATGTACTTGGCCAGATTAACAATGAAATCTGGCTGAAGTGCAAGAATCCAACAGGTTCGATTAAAGACATAATATTAAAAATATTGACCTGATAGAAGAATTATGATCTTTATAAATATTAAAGCATGTCTGTGTACATGATCATACATTATAAGTACATTCATGTGTTTAATAATCTCATATCCATAGAGATTATTTAATATATATATGCTTTGTATAGATTAGCTTGTGTAAAATAATGTAATCAATGCATGCTTTGGAATTAAATAATAATGGGAATCGATTAATGTTATATCTACTGTATTATATATGTATCTTAATTTTGTGTAATAATCCATTCTTGATAATGTAAAACTCATTCTCAATGTCTTTAATTTACTTTGTCTGTTGTAAGATTTAATAAACTACTTCTAAAAATTGCTTGAAGAATAATTTTATTGAGAAGAATGACTGAAGTTTGACTTTTTGACACAGTTGGTGGGGTACAAAGTTGACTTTTTTCTACGTGTAAATTTTGCTTTTGAATTTGGTGTAATCGTGTAGAGCTTGTAGACTAGCGGCACATCCAAATCAAAGTTATAGAATGAAAGTTATGATTAAGAGAAGTCAGTGGCAAAATTATAATTTTTAAAAAATAAAAATTAAAAAACCTAGCTTTCTTTTCTCTCTCCCCACCCGTATCTTCTTCCTCCTTTTCTTCTGTTTCATGCATACCACACCCGCCGAAAAACATTTCGCCACTGTACCTTCACCATTGATCACCGAACGACACACGTTGCACCACCAAAGACGCCAATTGCCAGCACACTCCACCGAGCTCCCACATGACCAGATGTCGCCAGCAACTACCGGATCAAGCTAAAACCCAATCCCTCTCTCTCTCTCTCCCCTCCTTGTGCTAGATTCCGGTGAGACTTTCTGCAAAAGAAGGGTGCTTTCTTACAATTTTTGACTTTCTAAGTTCAATTTGGACTTTATTTTTGGTTAAAAATCTCTCATTTGTATTGGATTTCAAAAACCCCCCTTTGGGTTGCCCTTTTTCAGTCAAATTGTAACACTCCCTTACCCAAGTTTAGGTTCCCGAGTAAGGTGTGTTAACTGTATAATTTTTTTTTTTTAAATTTGATTTGCTAAAAATACTTTTGGACAAAACCATACAAAGATCAAAATATTTCTTTAATCTTTGAGATTGTTTTTCGAACCACACCGTAAACAGTAATACTTTAAAATAATTCTTAAGTATACACACTCACACCATAAAGGAAAATAGTAGTTAAAATACATAATATCATTGCTTCAAAGTCACAAACCAAAATGTGGAAGAACATGGTACCATGCCGCACCCTCCAGTCCGTACCCCGCCAAGTCCTACTGCTTAACCTTGGACTTACCTATGACATAGGACAAACAACAACAGTGAGTGAAAAAAACACTCAGTAGACAACTATATGCATATGTGAATGCCATGTCATGAAGTGTAATAATATCATTATTTTTTCCTATTTATTTTAAACCCAACAACTCTTTTTCGCATTTCGCCCAAAACATCACACCTCGTAATATGCGAATGAACCACCATTCCGAGCGACCAACTGCTATGTATGGTCAGTGATTCACAGAGCGACTACAAACCAGGGTTCGAAACCATATACCCCGTCGTGCAAATCATTTTGAAAACACAAACCCTGGGAAAAATATCTTTCATTTCACATAAAACAATAAATCAAATTGCATGCTTCATGTTCATGCCACAATACACAATTAAAACCAAACAACATAGTAAAACCGTAATTACCAACCGGCCCTATTTCAAAGTAATTACGAAATGCCCTTACTCAATAAACGATTACAAATTGCTAAACGATAAATGATGTAATTACGAAATGTCATTGGTCATCTCGGACATTACCAAGATACCCTCAAGTAAATGAAAATTACCAAAATACCCTCAATAGGTATATGGTTAATTACCATTCTACCTTGGTAAAATAAATGTAAATAAATATTTCCAACCATACACATATTTATAAACACAATTTATAAGCACATATACACATACACATAAATACATATACAAAATACACACATATAAATACATACTCACATACACATATATATACACAAACACATATATACACACCCATATATATATATACACATATTTTATACACATATACATGCATACAAATATAATTTATACATACATATAATTATATATACATACCCACATGTATAAAAACACTCACAAATATATATATATATATTAATTTAGTACTCAAATTAATATGTAATGTATTATTTTTATACATAAACCTTTACAAAACACACTTAAATATATTTAATAAACATATATACAAAATATATGTATTTTGTAAAATATATCTATATTTATTATTATACAAAGACATGTGTAATTAATTATATTTATGCAAATATAGATCATAGTAATTGAAAATGCTTATATATATTAATCAACAAATAAAAATTTAATATATATATATATATATATATATATATATGTATTAAAATAACTTGGAAATTAGAAAAGACTTCAATACTCTCCCAATTTCAAATATTTTCAACTCTACCCCTCATGTGAAAAATGACGAAAATACCCTCAATAATTTTAAAAATTTCATATATGTCCTTACATGCCAAATGACCAAAATGTCATTGACCTTTTCCAAAATTCCATCTACATCCCTTACATGTAAAATACCAAAATGCCCTTCAACAAGTTCAAAAATTTCATTTGTGTCTCCTACATGCAAGTTTTCCATTTTACCCTTGGAATTTCTAAAACTTTCCAAAATGCTTTTTTATGCGAAATGACTAAAATACCCCCACAAGTAAAAATTTTCACATAATTACCCTTCTATGGCCGGCCCCAATACATGGAAAATTCCATTGGTTTCTTCATCAAATCATCAAATTAAGCATGCTAACCATCAAATCCTCTAACCAATTTCAACAATTCAAACTTAAATCCAACAACTTCAAGCTTTAAACACCAATTCCATCAAACCCTAAGCCTACCAATTGGGGATTTAAACACTAACCATAATACACATAAAATTAAACTCAACCCATCATCAATTCCATGATCGCAAGCAAGAATTCACCAAATTAACAAACAAAAGCACATAAATTAGCAAGAAAATAAAATGGGTATAGTTGCCTGCCTTGATCCAAGTAAGCAAGCAAGCAAACCAAGCTTTTAAAAGCCTTCAAACCAAGCCAAAACTTCCCCAAGTGGTCGGCCCCTACCCTCCAAATTGCACTAGAAAATTCTTTGAATTTTATGAATTTCTTCACTTTCTCTCTCTAGGTTTTTTTTCTCTCTTTATAAATAATTGGAAACAACACAATTGTAAATGGGAAGCATGAGAGTCGGCCATCAAGGGGCAAAATATCCCAATTGCCAAACTAAATAATAATACATTAAAGTAAAAGTAAAAGACATTTACTAAATAACCGCGATAAAACCGAAAACGCGTCCGGAAATCGACAGTTTTGGAAAAATAACTTGGTTATTACACAAATTCCGACCATCTCGTGTATTGCCAAATGAAATTGAAGGTATATTCTATTACTTGTCTATTGGGTGTTCATTTGACATAGTATGCTAATTTTGATTGAGTTTTTAAACGTCCCAAATGAGGTATAGGCATTTCGAGTTTGACCGAATTGACCATTTTGTACAGTTTAGGTGACTAATTTCAATTTTTTTATGCTTTTAGTGAACTTTAGAGACTAATTGTAGAGCTAATGTCAATAGTTTTTGGAAATGTGCTAGCTAAATATTTTTCCACTTTTAAGCATCAATTATTTATAAATATTTTTTAATTGCAGCAAAACTTACCAATCTTTTCTGGGGAGAACATAATGGCAACAAGTAGGTGCAAACTCCTAATTAGTTGATGATAAGCACATTAAACTAGTTTTAAATAAGAGACAATCACTTATTTTAATAATCAAGTTGTTTATTTTGGCAATTAGATTATAAGGAAAAGTTTGTCATATTAATAGTGAATGGTCCTTGCGGCAAAATCATGAGAAATTTAAGATACCTATGATCACTTTTGTTATAAAAAAAAATAAAAATAAGAAGAAGAAGAAGAAGATACCAAACTTTGATATATATATATATATATATGTATATACACACAAACATTTCTTGAGTTTAGATTTCCTCTTCAATTTTAGAAATGGTGATTAGCAAAATTTGGCCTATATAAGAAATTAAGGAAGAGATTTGTATGTCAATATGTTGCTAGCCATAATAAGGTATGTGATTTATATTATATATATATGTGTGTATTTTATCTCAAAGTGTGTATATATATATTTCTAGCGTTCCTCTCATAGATAGTATGTATATATAAGAAACGTTGTAATACATTATATCGCTTATAAATGATGAGTAGAGATACTATCAGTAAAAAAGTCTGAAAAGGTTTGAAAATCAATAGAGTTACTATTAGTAAGTGGATTAATATATTTACCTTTACTTATATTTATATTTATTCTACTTCTAAACTTATTATAAGTTGAGTCAATTTGCATATCAAAAATATATATATTTTTTCCTTTAAAAATAAGTGAAATTAATTATTTGACTTACTGCATATATGTATAATTTTATTTTAAGAAATTTTTTTTTTTTGAAATATTTAGATTATCAAATATGGTTTTGAGAAAATTGTACCGATTCCATTTCGTATTGATAAGGCTATAGTGGAAGGATTTTATGTTAAAGAAATCTTAGGACATTATATCTTTCAATTTTGTACTCCATATATCAATCTGGCATAACTATTGGCATTGATGATATATGTTCTATCCCCTACATAATCAAGAGTGGACGTGAGGTTGAACGATGATTGGTATGTGTTCCATCCTCTCACTTATGTAAGTGTGAGAATGAGTTCCCTTCTACTACACCTCGTGATGCCAAAGGTAGTATAATGTAAATTCCCCTTCTCCGATCCACCTCTACAACACCTTGAGACATCAAAGGTAGTATGACGTAGGCCTCCCCCTCTGTTCCTTGGAGTTAATAACTTAGCGTAACTAGATAGATTGATGTGGGGTTTAGACATATGTATAAATATATATTTGTGAGCAAGTTTTAAATTGCATTGTAGAAATGTTATTAAGATTTTTAAATTATATTATGAGTTATATAAATAATTATTTACAAAGATTTATTTAGTTTTAAGTTATATTTTGCAAATATAACATTTGTATATTATTTCACGATTTTAAAGGTTTTTGAAAAGTAATTGAAGTGTTATATTATATTTTTATTTCTAATCCATACACCGAGCACATCTCTCAAGATTATATGTATTTTAAAGCATTTTTTAGGTTCCAACTAATTTTCTTGGTCTCCTTCCATTACTAAATAGTGTACAACTTATTTTCCTTTATCATGAATCTTACGATTTATTTCTTTGAATATTTTACTATAGTTTATGTAATTATTATTCACTTATTCTATTTAGATGGATTTCAGAATAACTCAATAGTTGTATTTATTCAATAATTTGTTATTTTCCTCTATACTTATATGGAATGGAATTATATATGTTGTGAAATCTCAAATAACATTTGTTGTGGCTATTGAATATATTGAAATTGCATATCTATTTAGAAAAACTTCAGATTTGTTCAAGTTTGAGGGGGGGTGTATGGTTTATCAAAATTTTGATAGAAGTGAAAATTTTTTAGTCATGATCCATTGTGGATAGGGTCCTATCATAAGAAGCTTATTATTATTATTATTATTATTATTATTATTATTATTATTATTATTATTATTATTATTATTATTATTATTATTATTATTATTATTATTATTATTATTATTATTATTATTATTATTATTATTATATTAGGGTTATACACATAACTATCTTGTGGTTTGGCTTAAATACAAACTAATTATAGTGGTTTTAGTATTATCATCCCATCCTCCATATTTAACAATCTCTCACTAAAAAAACTGTGTAATCCTATGTGGCAAACTGAATCGTCATTTTTCCCCTTTTATAAGAATTTTTACATAAAATAACTGCACAAAAAGTTAAAAATATAAAATTATATTAAAATATTAATATTAAAAGTATAAAAAAATTTAAAATAAAATTTGTTATCTCTTATCTCTCTCCTCTCTTTCACGATCTCTCTCTCCCGTCGAAGCAACCATAGTTATTTTCATAGCCGCTTCCATGTCTCTCATCTTCTTTTTTGTTGTCACAAACTAGTCCTTTTGTTTCCCTAAATATCAAACAGTAGTTAGAAACTTCAACAATCAAATTACTTAAAAGACCAATATATCCCACATCTTGTTGACATTGGAGATTCTACAAAAACATGGAACCAGCGTTAACACTGCTTAGAGCTATGGTGGAAGTCAAAAAAATATATATTAGGTTTTTAATCTCCACAGAAATATACAGAAAAAGAAATATAAACACTCAAATCTGTTAATTAGGTTCTCAATAAACACTAAAAAAATTGACGATATGGGCAAAAACTACGAATAAGGTGGAGATGGATGATGAAGATCATTTTGAGGTGGTGAAGGGAGATGAGATTGATGGAGAGGGAGGAGGAAAAAGAATAAAAGCAAAGGAAAGAGACGATGAGGAGAGGAAAAGGAAAAAAAAGAGAAGAGATGAATATCGATAATGGAGTCCTATATTATTATAAAGTAAATAAATATTATAAACTAAGACACACATATTATTATAAAAGAAATAGGTTATATTACTTTTTTTACCCTTCACTTGTTAAATGTAATGGTGGAAAACTACCGGCAGGAGTTTTGGTGCTATTTTTGAAACCAATATAAGTTAACTAATAATTAACCAAACCTCAGAGGGTTGTATGATAATACCCCTATATATTATATATATGGGTTTACCATGACTTGGCCATTACAAACTGTTGGGAATTTAGTGTTTGATTGATTAATCTAGTTCAATGCAATTATAAAGTAAATTTTCACCAACAAATATACAATATTATATATATATATATAATATAGATTATATATATAAAAAATAAAATATTAAATATTCTTAAAAAAATTTTGAAATTATAAAATAATATACAAAATGTTACATCACAAAAATACAACTTAAAGTCTAAATAAATCCTCATAATATAATTATTCGTATAACTCATAATATAATTTAAAGTCTGAATAACTTTGTCTTCATCTTCAATATTTTCAGTCATTTGTTTTTCTAACTCAATTAACCTTGCATGCAAAATAAATTAACATTAAGCTCAATTCCATGAAATCAAACATACAAGAGTTAATTATTAAATTAAATACAAACAATTGAATGGAGACCCATCAATAGCTAGCTAGTTACTATAGGATTTATCTATGCAGATATTAATGGGATTAAGGTTTATAAATAAAAAATGCAATTGATATTCAAATATGGTGTAATAGTTCATCCTCATGTCATGTCTTTTACTACTTATATATTAAGGTATACAACATCATTTTAATTTGTGGCATAGCAATTTGCAAACAGTCAGAAATAGAAAGCAAACTAAGAAACAGAAGTGGAAAAACATATGATGACTGTCTCATGTCAAGTCAATTTAATAGTTTTAAAGTAAAGTATTTAATCAAAGTTCATGATTCATGTACTTGGCCAGATTAACAATGAAATCGGTGAAGTGCAAGAATCCAACGAGTTCGATTAAAGACATAATATTAAAAATATTGACTCGAGAAGAATTATGATCTTTATAAATATTAAAGCATGTCTGTACATGATCATACATTATAAGTACATTCATGTGTTTAATAATCTCATATCCATAGAGATTATTTAATATATATATGCTTTGTATAGATTAGCTTGTGTAAAATAATGTAATCAATGCATGCTTTGGAATTAAATAATAATGGGAATCGATTAATGTTATATCTATCAGATATATATGTATCTTAATTTTGTGTAATAATCCATTCTTGATAATGTAAAACTCATTCTCAATGTCTTTAATTTACTTTGTCTTTGTAAGATTTAATAAACTACTTCTAAAATTGCTTGAAGAATAATTTTATTGAGAAGAATGACAAGTTTGACTTTTGACACAGGTGGGGTACAAAGTTGACTTTTTCTACGTAAATTTTGCTTTTGAATTTGGTGTAATCGTGTAGAGCTTGTAGACTAGCGGCACATCCAAATCAAAGTTATAGAATGAAAGTTATGATTAAGAGAAGTCAGCAAAATTATAATTTTTAAAAATAAAAATTAAAAACCTAGCTCTCCCACCCGTATCTTCTTCCTCCTTTTCTTCGTTTCATGCATACCACACCCGAAAAACATTTCACCGTACCTTCACCATTGATCACCGAACGACACACGTTGCACCACCAAAGACGCCAATTGCCAGCACACTCCACCGAGCTCCCACATGACCAGATGTCGCCAGCAACTACCGGATCAAGCTAAAACCCAATCCCTCTCTCTCCCTCCAGGCTAGATTCCTGAGACTTTCTCAAAAGAAGGGTGCTTTCTTACAATTTTTGACTTTCTAAGTTCAATTTGGACTTTATTTTTGGTTAAAAATCTCTCATTTGTATTGGATTTCAAAAACCCCCCTTTGGGTTGCCCTTTTTCAGTCAAATTGTAACACTCCCTTACCCAAGTTTAGGTTCCCGAGTAAGGTGTGTTAACTGTATAATTTTTTTTTTTTAAATTTGATTTGCTAAAAATACTTTTGGACAAAACCATACAAAGATCAAAATATTTCTTTAATCTTTGAGATTGTTTTTCGAACCACACCGTAAACAGTAATACTTTAAAATAATTCTTAAGTATACACACTCACACCATAAAGGAAAATAGTAGTTAAAAATACATAATATCATTGCCCAAAGTCACAAACCAAAATGTGGAAGAACATGGTACCATGCCGCACCCTCCAGTCCGTACCCCGCCAAGTCCTACTGCTTAACCTTGGACTTACCTATGACATAGGACAAACAACAACAGTGAGTGAAAAAAACACTCAGTAGACAACTATATGCATATGTGAATGCCATGTCATGAAGTGTAATAATATCATTATTTTTTCCTATTTATTTTAAACCAACAACTCACTTTTTCGTGATTTCGTGCCCAAAACATCACACCTCTGTAATATGCGAATGAACCACCATTCCGAGCGACCCACTGCTATGTATGGTCAGTGATTCACAGAGCGACTACAAACCAGGGTTCGAAACCATATACCCCGTCGTGCAAATCATTTTGAAAACACAAACCCTGTGGAAAAATATCTTTCATTTCACATAAAACAATAAATCACCGTAATTGCTCTATGCAAACTAATGTTCATGCCACAATACACAATTAAAACCAAACAACATAGTAAAACCGTAATTACCAACCGTCCTATTTCAACAGCCGTAATTACCGAAATGCCCTTACTCAATAAACGATTACAAATTGCTAAACGACAATGATGTAATTACCGAAATGTCATTGGTCATCCGGACATTACCAAGATACCCTCAAGTAAATGAAAATTACCAAAATACCCTCAATAGGTATATGGTTAATTACCATTCTACCCTTGGTAAAATAAATGTAAATAAATATTTCCAACCATACACATATTTATAAACACAATTTATAAGCACATATACACATACACATAAATACATATACAAAATACACACATATAAATACATACTCACATACACATATATATACACAAACACATATATACACACCCATATATATATATACACATATTTTATACACATATACATGCATACAAATATAATTTATACATACATATAATTATATATACATACCCACATGTATAAAAACACTCACAAATATATATATATATATTAATTTAGTACTCAAATTAATATGTAATGTATTATTTTTATACATAAACCTTTACAAAACACACTTAAATATATTTAATAAACATATATACAAAATATATGTATTTTGTAAAATATATCTATATTTATTATTATACAAAGACATGTGTAATTAATTATATTTATGCAAATATAGATCATAGTAATTGAAAATGCTTATATATATTAATCAACAAATAAAAATTTAATATATATATATATATATATATATATATGTATTAAAATAACTTGGAAATTAGAAAAGACTTCAATACTCTCCCAATTTCAAATATTTTCAACTCTACCCTCATGAAAAATGACGAAAATACCTCAATAATTTTAAAATTTCATATATGTCCTTACATGCCAAATGACCAAAATGTCATTGACCTTTTCCAAAATTCCATCTACATCCCTTACATGTAAAATACCAAAATGCCCTTCAACAAGTTCAAAAATTTCATTTCAGGTTCCTACATGCAAGTTTTCCATTTTACCCTTGGAATTTCTAAAACTTTCCAAAATGCTTTTTTATGCGAAATGACTAAAATACCCCCACAAGTAAAAATTTTCACATAATTACCCTTCTATGGCCGGCCCCAATACATGGAAAATTCCATTGGTTTCTTCATCAAATCATCAAATTAAGCATGCTAACCATCAAATCCTCTAACCAATTTCAACAATTCAAACTTAAATCCAACAACTTCAAGCTTTAAACACCAATTCCATCAAACCCTAAGCCTACCAATTGGGGATTTAAACACTAACCATAATACACATAAAATTAAACTCAACCCATCATCAATTCCATGATCGCAAGCAAGAATTCACCAAATTAACAAACAAAAGCACATAAATTAGCAAGAAAATAAAATGGGTATAGTTGCCTGCCTTGATCCAAGTAAGCAAGCAAGCAAACCAAGCTTTTAAAAGCCTTCAAACCAAGCCAAAAACTTCCCCCAAGTGGTCGGCCCCTACCCTCCAAATTGCACTAGAAAATTCTTTGAATTTTATGAATTTCTTCACTTTCTCTCTCTAGGTTTTTTTTCTCTCTTTATAAATAATTGGAAACAACACAATTGTAAATGGGAAGCATGAGAGTCGGCCATCAAGGGGCAAAATATCCCAATTGCCAAACTAAATAATAATACATTAAAGTAAAAGTAAAAGACATTTACTAAATAACCGCGATAAAACCGAAAACGCGTCCGGAAATCGACAGTTTTGGAAAAATAACTTGGTTATTACACAAATTCCGACCATCTCGTGTATTGCCAAATGAAATTGAAGGTATATTCTATTACTTGTCTATTGGGTGTTCATTTGACATAGTATGCTAATTTTGATTGAGTTTTGCGAAACGTCCCAAATTGAGGGTATAGGGCATTTCGAGTTTGACTGGAATTGACCATTTTTGTACAGTTTAGGTGACTAATTTCAATTTTTTTATGCTTTTAGTGAACTTTAGAGACTAATTGTAGAGCTAATGTCAATAGTTTTTGGAAATGTGCTAGCTAAATATTTTTCCACTTTTAAGCATCAATTATTTATAAATATTTTTTAATTGCAGCAAAACTTACCAATCTTTTCTGGGGAGAACATAATGGCAACAAGTAGGTGCAAACTCCTAATTAGTTGATGATAAGCACATTAAACTAGTTTTAAATAAGAGACAATCACTTATTTTAATAATCAAGTTGTTTATTTTGGCAATTAGATTATAAGGAAAAGTTTGTCATATTAATAGTGAATGGTCCTTGCGGCAAAATCATGAGAAATTTAAGATACCTATGATCACTTTTGTTATAAAAAAAAATAAAAATAAGAAGAAGAAGAAGAAGATACCAAACTTTGATATATATATATATATATATATGTATATACACACAAACATTTCTTGAGTTTAGATTTCCTCTTCAATTTTAGAAATGGTGATTAGCAAAATTTGGCCTATATAAGAAATTAAGGAAGAGATTTGTATGTCAATATGTTGCTAGCCATAATAAGGTATGTGATTTATATTATATATATATGTGTGTATTTTATCTCAAAGTGTGTATATATATATTTCTAGCGTTCCTCCTCTATAGATAGTATGTATATATAAGAAACGTTGTAATACATTATATCGCTTATAAATGATGAGTAGAGATACTATCAGTAAAAAAGTCTGAAAAGGTTTGAAAATCAATAGAGTTACTATTAGTAAGTGGATTAATATATTTACCTTTACTTATATTTATATTTATTCTACTTCTAAACTTATTATAAGTTGAGTCAATTTGCATATCAAAAATATATATATTTTTTCCTTTAAAAATAAGTGAAATTAATTATTTGACTTTACGGCATATATGTATAATTTTATTTTAAGAAATTTTTTTTTTTTGAAATATTTAGATTATCAAATATGGTTTTGAGAAAATTGTACCGATTCCATTTCGTATTGATAAGGCTATAGTGGAAGGATTTTATGTTAAAGAAATCTTAGGACATTATATCTTTCAATTTTGTACTCCATATATCAATCTGGCATAACTATTGGCATTGATGATATATGTTCTATCCCCCTACATAATCAAGAGTGACGTGAGGTTGAACGATGATTGGTATGTGTTCCATCCCTCTCACTTATGTAAGTGTGACAGAATGAGTTCCCTTCTACTACACCTCGGGATGCCAAAGGTAGTATAATGTAAATTCCCTTCTCCGATCCACCTCTACAACACCTGAGACATCAAAGGTAGTATGACGTAGCCTCCCTCTGCTCCTTGGAGTTAATAACTTAGCGTAACTAGATAGATTGATGTGGGGTTTAGACATATGTATAAATATATATTTGTGAGCAAGTTTTAAATTGCATTGTAGAAATGTTATTAAGATTTTTAAATTATATTATGAGTTATATAAATAATTATTTACAAAGATTTATTTAGTTTTAAGTTATATTTTGCAAATATAACATTTGTATATTATTTCACGATTTTAAAGGTTTTTGAAAAGTAATTGAAGTGTTATATTATATTTTTATTTCTAATCCATACAGAGCACATCTCTCAAGATTATATGTATTTTAAAGCATTTTTTAGGTTCCAACTAATTTTCTTGGTCTCCTTCCATTACTAAATAGTGTACAACTTATTTTCCTTTATCATGAATCTTTACGATTTATTTCTTTGAATATTTTACTATAGTTTATGTAATTATTATTCACTTATTCTATTTAGATGGATTTCGAATAACTCAATAGTTGTATTTATTCAATAATTTGTTATTTTCCTCTATACTTATATGGAATGGAATTATATATGTTGTGAAATCTCAAATAACATTTGTTGTGGCTATTGAATATATTGAAATTGCATATCTATTTAGAAAAACTTCAGATTTGTTCAAGTTTGAGGGGTGGGGGTGTATGGTTTATCAAAATTTTGATAGAAGTGAAAATTTTTTAGTCATGATCCATTGTGGATAGGGTCCTATCATAAGAAGCTTATTATTATTATTATTATTATTATTATTATTATTATTATTATTATTATTATTATTATTATTATATTAGGGTTATACACATAACTATCTTGTGGTTTGGCTTAAATACAAACTAATTATAGTGGTTTTAGTATTATCATCCCATCCTCCATATTTAACAATCTCTCACTAAAAACTGTAATCCTATGTGGTAAACTAATCGCCATTTTTCCCTTTTATAAGAATTTTTACATAAAATAACGCACAAAAAGTTAAAAATATAAAATTATATTAAAATATTAATATTAAAAGTATAAAAAATTTAAAATAAAATTTGTTATCTCTTATCTCTCCTCTCTTTCACGATCTCTCTCCCAAGCAACCATAGTTATTTTCATAGCCGCTTCCATGTCTCTCATCTTCTTTTTGTTGTCACAAACTAGTCCTTTTGTTTCCCTAAATATCAAACAAGTAGTTAGAAACTTCAACAATCAAATTACGAAAAGACCAATATATCCCACATCTTGTTGACATTGGAGATTCTACAAAAACATGGAACCAGCGTTAACACTGCTTAGAGCTATGGTGGAAGTCAAAAAAATATATATTAGGTTTTTAATCTCCACAGAAATATACAGAAAAAGAAATATAAACACTCAAATCTGTTAATTAGGTTCTCAATAAACACTAAAAAAATTGACGATATGGGCAAAAACTACGAATAAGGTGGAGATGGATGATGAAGATCATTTTGAGGTGGTGAAGGGAGATGAGATTGATGGAGAGGGAGGAGGAAAAAGAATAAAAGCAAAGGAAAGAGACGATGAGGGAGAGGAAAAGGAAAAAAAAAGAAAGAAGAGATGAATATCAGATAGTGGAGTCCTCATATTATTATAAAGTAAATAAATATTATAAACTAAGACACACATATTATTATAAAAGAAATAGGTTATATTACTTTTTTTACCCTTCACTTGTTAAATGTAATGGTGGAAAACTACCGGCAGGAGTTTTGGTGCTATTTTTGAAACCAATATAAGTTAACTAATAATTAACCAAACCTCAGAGGGTTGTATGATAATACCCCTATATATTATATATATGGGTTTACCACGTACTTGGCCATTACAAACTGTTGGGAATTTAGTGTTTGATTGATTAATCTAGTTCAATGCAATTATAAAGTAAATTTTCACCAACAAATATACAATATTATATATATATATATAATATAGATTATATATATAAAAAATAAAATATTAAATATTCTTAAAAAAATTTTGAAATTATAAAATAATATACAAAATGTTACATCACAAAAATACAACTTAAAGTCTAAATAAATCCTCATAATATAATTATTCGTATAACTCATAATATAATTTAAAGTCTGAATAACTTTGTCTTCATCTTCAATATTTTCAGTCATTTGTTTTTCTAACTCAATTAACCTTGCATGCAAAATAAATTAACATTAAGCTCAATTCCATGAAATCAAACATACAAGAGTTAATTATTAAATTAAATACAAACAATTGAATGGAGACCCATCAATAGCTAGCTAGTTACTATAGGATTTATCTATGCATATTAATGGGATTAAGGTTTATAAATAAAAAATGCAATTGATATTCAAATATGGTGTAATAGTTCATCCTCATGTCATGTCTTTTACTACTTATATATTAAGGTATACAACATCATTTTAATTTGTGGCATAGCAATTTGCAAACAGTCAGAAATAGAAAGCAAACTAAGAAATGTAGTGGAAAAACATATGATGATCTGCTCATGTCAAGTCAATTTAATAGTTTTAAAGTAAAGTATTTAATCAAAGTTCATGATTCATGTACTTGGCGGATTAACAATGAAATCGGTGAAGTGCAAGAATCCAACAGTTCGATTAAAGACATAATATTAAAAATATTGACCGATAGAAGAATTATGATCTTTATAAATATTAAAGCATGTCCGTACATGATCATACATTATAAGTACATTCATGTGTTTAATAATCTCATATCCATAGAGATTATTTAATATATATATGCTTTGTATAGATTAGCTTGTGTAAAATAATGTAATCAATGCATGCTTTGGAATTAAATAATAATGGGAATCGATTAATGTTATATCTATGTATTATATATGTATCTTAATTTTGTGTAATAATCCATTCTTGATAATGTAAAACTCATTCTCAATGTCTTTAATTTACTTTGTCTTTGTAAGATTTAATAAACTACTTCTAAAAATTGCTTGAAGAATAATTTTATTGAGAAAGAATGAAGTTTGACTTTTGACACCTGGGGTACAAAGTTGACTTTTTCTACGTGTAAATTTTGCTTTTGAATTTGGTGTAATCGTAGAGCTTGTAGACTAGCGGCACATCCAAATCAAAGTTATAGAATGAAAGTTATGATTAAGAGAAGTCATATAAAATTATAATTTTTAAAAATAAAAATTAAAAACCTAGCTTTTCTCTCCCCACCCGTATCTTCTTCCTCCTTTTCTTCTCGTTTCATGCATACCACACCCGAAAAACATTTCGCCATCGTACTTCACCATTGATCACCGAATCCACACACGCTGCACCACCAAAGACGCCAATTGCCAGACACTCCACCGAAGCCCCACATGACCAGATGTCGCCAAAGAACTACCGGATCAAGCTAAAACCCAATCTCTCTCTCTCTCCTCCTCGCTAGATTCCTCGAAGGGTGCTTTCTTACAATTTTGACTTTCTAAGTTCAATTTGGACTTTATTTTTGGTTAAAAATCTCTCATTTGTATTGATTTCAAAACCCCTTTGTTGCCCTTTTCACCAAATTGTAACACTCCCTTACCCAAGTTTAGGTTCCCGAGTAAGGTGTGTTAACTGTATAATTTTTTTTTTTTAAATTTGATTTGCTAAAAATACTTTTGGACAAAACCATACAAAGATCAAAATATTTCTTTAATCTTTGAGATTGTTTTTCGAACCACACCGTAAACAGTAATACTTTAAAATAATTCTTAAGTATACACACTCACACCATAAAGGAAAATAGTAGTTAAAAATACATAATATCATTGCCCAAAGTCACAAACCAAAATGTGGAAGAACATGGTACCATGCCGCACCCTCCAGTCCGTACCCCGCCAAGTCCTACTGCTTAACCTTGGACTTACCTATGACATAGGACAAACAACAACAGTGAGTGAAAAAAACACTCAGTAGACAACTATATGCATATGTGAATGCCATGTCATGAAGTGTAATAATATCATTATTTTTTTCCTATTTATTTTAAACCGAACAACTCACTCTTTTTCGCATTTCGTGCCCAAAACATCACACCTCTGTAATATGCGAATGAACCACCATTCCGAGCGACCCACTGCTATGTATGGTCAGTGATTCACAGAGCGACTACAAACCAGGGTTCGAAACCATATACCCCGTCGTGCAAATCATTTTGAAAACACAAACCCCAGGGAAAAATATCTTTCATTTCACATAAAACAATAAATCACCAGAATTGCTCTATGCAAACGAATGTTCATGCCACAATACACAATTAAAACCAAACAACATAGTAAAACCGTAATTACCAACCGTCCTATTTCAACAGCCGTAATTACCGAAATGCCCTTACTCAATAAACGATTACAAATTGCTAAACGACAATGATGTAATTACCGAAATGTCATTGGTCATCTCGGACATTACCAAGATACCCCTCAAGTAAATGAAAAATTACCAAAATACCCCTCAATAGGTATATGGTTAATTACCATTCTACCCTTGGTAAAATAACAGAAATAAATATTTCCAACCATACACATATTTATAAACACAATTTATAAGCACATATACACATACACATAAATACATATACAAAATACACACATATAAATACATACTCACATACACATATATATACACAAACACATATATACACACCCATATATATATATACACATATTTTATACACATATACATGCATACAAATATAATTTATACATACATATAATTATATATACATACCCACATGTATAAAAACACTCACAAATATATATATATATATTAATTTAGTACTCAAATTAATATGTAATGTATTATTTTTATACATAAACCTTTACAAAACACACTTAAATATATTTAATAAACATATATACAAAATATATGTATTTTGTAAAATATATCTATATTTATTATTATACAAAGACATGTGTAATTAATTATATTTATGCAAATATAGATCATAGTAATTGAAAATGCTTATATATATTAATCAACAAATAAAAATTTAATATATATATATATATATATATATATGTATTAAAATAACTTGGAAATTAGAAAAGACTTCAATACTCTCCCAATTTCAAATATTTTCAACTCTACCCCTCATGTGAAAAATGACGAAAATACCCTCAATAATTTTAAAAATTTCATATATGTCCTTACATGCCAAATGACCAAAATGTCATTGACCTTTTCCAAAATTCCATCTACATCCCTTACATGTAAAATACCAAAATGCCCTTCAACAAGTTCAAAAATTTCATTCAGGTTCCTACATGCAAGTTTTCCATTTTACCCTTGGAATTTCTAAAACTTTCCAAAATGCTTTTTTATGCGAAATGACTAAAATACCCCCACAAGTAAAAATTTTCACATAATTACCCTTCTATGGCCGGCCCCAATACATGGAAAATTCCATTGGTTTCTTCATCAAATCATCAAATTAAGCATGCTAACCATCAAATCCTCTAACCAATTTCAACAATTCAAACTTAAATCCAACAACTTCAAGCTTTAAACACCAATTCCATCAAACCCTAAGCCTACCAATTGGGGATTTAAACACTAACCATAATACACATAAAATTAAACTCAACCCATCATCAATTCCATGATCGCAAGCAAGAATTCACCAAATTAACAAACAAAAGCACATAAATTAGCAAGAAAATAAAATGGGTATAGTTCAGCCTTGATCCAAGTAAGCAAGCAAGCAAACCAAGCTTTTAAAAGCCTTCAAACCAAGCCAAAAACTTCCCCAAGTGGTCGGCCCCTACCCTCCAATTGCACTAGAAAATTCTTTGAATTTTATGAATTTCTTCACTTTCTCTCTGTTTTTTTCTCTTTATAAATAATTGGAAACAACACAATTGTAAATGGGAAGCATGAGAGTCGGCCATCAAGGGCAAAATATCCCAATTGCCAAACTAAATAATAATACATTAAAGTAAAAGTAAAAGACATTTACTAAATAACCGATAAACCAAAACGGAATCGACATTTGGAAAAATAACTTGGTTATTACACAAATTCCGACCATCTCGTGTATTGCCAAATGAAATTGAAGGTATATTCTATTACTTGTCTATTGGGTGTTCATTTGACATAGTATGCTAATTTTGATTGAGTTTTGAACGCCCCAAATCGGTATAGCATTTCGAGTTTGATGGAATTGACCATTTTGTACGCTTTAGGTGACTAATTTCAATTTTTTATGCTTTTAGTGAACTTTAGAGACTAATTGTAGAGCTAATGTCAATAGTTTTGGAAATGTGCTAGCTAAATATTTTTCCACTTTTAAGCATCAATTATTTATAAATATTTTTAATTGCAAAAAACTTACCAATCTTTTCCTGGGAGAACATAATGGCAACAAGTAGGTGCAAACTCCTAATTAGTTGATGATAAGCACATTAAACTAGTTTTAAATAAGAGACAATCACTTATTTTAATAATCAAGTTGTTTATTTTGGCAATTAGATTATAAGGAAAAGTTTGTCATATTAATAGTGAATGGTCCTCAAGGCAAAATCATGAGAAATTTAAGATACCTATGATCACTTTTGTTATAAAAAAATAAAAATAAGAAGAAGAAGAAGAAGATACCAAACTTTGATATATATATATATATATATATATGTATATACACACAAACATTTCTTGAGTTTAGATTTCCTCTTCAATTTTAGAAATGGTGATTAGCAAAATTTGGCCTATATAAGAAATTAAGGAAGAGATTTGTATGTCAATATGTTGCTAGCCATAATAAGGTATGTGATTTATATTATATATATATGTGTGTATTTTATCTCAAAGTGTGTATATATATATTTCTAGCGCCTCCTCTATAGATAGTATGTATATATAAGAAACGTTGTAATACATTATATCGCTTATAAATGATGAGTAGAGATACTATCAAGAAAAAGTCTAAAAGGTTTGAAAATCAATAGAGTTACTATTAGTAAGTGGATTAATATATTTACCTTTACTTATATTTATATTTATTCTACTTCTAAACTTATTATAAGTTGAGTCAATTTGCATATCAAAAATATATATATTTTTCCTTTAAAAATAAGTGAAATTAATTATTTGACTTTACGCATATATGTATAATTTTATTTTAAGAAATTTTTTTTGAAATATTTAGATTATCAAATATGGTTTTGAGAAAATTGTACCGATTCCATTTCGTATTGATAAGGCTATAGTGGAAGGATTTTATGTTAAAGAAATCTTAGGACATTATATCTTTCAATTTTGTACTCCATATATCAATCTGGCATAACTATTGGCATTGATGATATATGTTCTATCCCCCTACATAATCAAGAGTGACGTGAGGTTGAACGATGATTGGTATGTGTTCCATCCCTCTCACTTATGTAAGTGTGACAGAATGAGTTCCCCTTCTACTACACCTCAGGATGCCAAAGGTAGTATAATGTAAATTCCCCTTCTCCGATCCACCTCTACAACACCTTGAGACATCAAAGGTAGTATGACGTAGGCCTCCCCCTCTGTTCCTTGGAGTTAATAACTTAGCGTAACTAGATAGATTGATGTGGGGTTTAGACATATGTATAAATATATATTTGTGAGCAAGTTTTAAATTGCATTGTAGAAATGTTATTAAGATTTTTAAATTATATTATGAGTTATATAAATAATTATTTACAAAGATTTATTTAGTTTTTAAGTTATATTTTGCAAATATAACATTTGTATATTATTTCACGATTTTAAAGGTTTTTTGAAAAGTAATTGAAGTGTTATATTATATTTTTTATTTCTAATCCATACACTGAGCACATCTCTCAAGATTATATGTATTTTAAAGCATTTTTTTAGGTTCCAACTAATTTTCTTGGTCTCCTTCCATTACTAAATAGTGTACAACTTATTTTCCTTTATCATGAATCTTTACGATTTATTTCTTTGAATATTTTACTATAGTTTATGTAATTATTATTCACTTATTCTATTTAGATGGATTTCAGAATAACTCAATAGTTGTATTTATTCAATAATTTGTTATTTTCCTCTATACTTATATGGAATGGAATTATATATGTTGTGAAATCTCAAATAACATTTGTTGTGGCTATTGAATATATTGAAATTGCATATCTATTTAGAAAAACTTCAGATTTGTTCAAGTTTGAGGGGGTGTATGGTTTATCAAAATTTTGATAGAAGTGAAAATTTTTAGTCATGATCCATTGTGGATGGTCCTATCATAAGCTTATTATTATTATTATTATTATTATTATTATTATTATTATTATTATTATTATTATTATTATTATTATTATTATTATTATTATTATTATTATTATTATTATATTAGGGTTATACACATAACTATCTTGTGGTTTGGCTTAAATACAAACTAATTATAGTGGTTTTAGTATTATCATCCCATCCTCCATATTTAACAATCTCACTAAAAAACTGGTAATCCTATGTAGTAAACCAATCGTCATTTTTCCCCTTTTATAAGAATTTTTACATAAAATAACTGCACAAAAAGTTAAAAATATAAAATTATATTAAAATATTAATATTAAAAGTATAAAAAAATTTAAAATAAAATTTGTTATCTCTTATCTCTCTCCTCTCTTTCACGATCTCTCTCTCCCGTCGAAGCAACCATAGTTATTTTCATAGCCGCTTCCATGTCTCTCATCTTCTTTTTTGTTGTCACAAACTAGTCCTTTTGTTTCCCTAAATATCAAACAGTAGTTAGAAACTTCAACAATCAAATTACGAAAAGACCAATATATCCCACATCTTGTTGACATTGGAGATTCTACAAAAACATGGAACCAGCGTTAACACTGCTTAGAGCTATGGTGGAAGTCAAAAAAATATATATTAGGTTTTTAATCTCCACAGAAATATACAGAAAAAGAAATATAAACACTCAAATCAGTTAATTAGGTTCTCAATAAACACTAAAAAATTGACGATATGGGCAAAACTACGAATAAGGTGGAGATGGATGATGAAGATCATTTTGAGGTGGTGAAGGAGATGAGATTGATGGAGAGGAGGAGGAAAAAGAATAAAAGCAAAGGAAAGAGACGATGAGGGAGAGGAAAAGGAAAAAAAAAGAAAGAAGAGATGAATATCAGATAGTGGAGTCCTCATATTATTATAAAGTAAATAAATATTATAAACTAAGACACACATATTATTATAAAAGAAATAGGTTATATTACTTTTTTTACCCTTCACTTGTTAAATGTAATGGTGGAAAACTACCAGGAGTTTTGGTGCTATTTTGAAACCAATATAAGTTAACTAATAATTAACCAAACCTCGGAGGGTTGTATGATAATACCCCTATATATTATATATATGGGTTTACCACGTGACTTGGCCATTACAAACTGTTGGGAATTTAGTGTTTGATTGATTAATCTAGTTCAATGCAATTATAAAGTAAATTTTCACCAACAAATATACAATATTATATATATATATATATAATATAGATTATATATATAAAAAATAAAATATTAAATATTCTTAAAAAAATTTTGAAATTATAAAATAATATACAAAATGTTACATCACAAAAATACAACTTAAAGTCTAAATAAATCCTCATAATATAATTATTAGTATAACTCATAATATAATTTAAAGTCTAATAACTTTGTCTTCATCTTCAATATTTTCAGTCATTTGTTTTTCTAACTCAATTAACCTTGCATGCAAAATAAATTAACATTAAGCTCAATTCCATGAAATCAAACATACAAGAGTTAATTATTAAATTAAATACAAACAATTGAATGGAGACCCATCAATAGCTAGCTAGTTACTATAGGATTTATCTATGCAGATATTAATGGGATTAAGGTTTATAAATAAAAAATGCAATTGATATTCAAATATGGTGTAATAGTTCATCCTCATGTCATGTCTTTTACTACTTATATATTAAGGTATACAACATCATTTTAATTTGTGGCATAGCAATTTGCAAACAAATAAATAGAAAGCAAACTAAGAAAAGTGGAAAACATATGATGACTGCCTCATGTCAAGTCAATTTAATAGTTTTAAAGTAAAGTATTTAATCAAAGTTCATGATTCATGTACTTGGCCAGATTAACAATGAAATCTGGCTGAAGTGCAAGAATCCAACAGGTTCGATTAAAGACATAATATTAAAAATATTGACCTGATAGAAGAATTATGATCTTTATAAATATTAAAGCATGTCTGTGTACATGATCATACATTATAAGTACATTCATGTGTTTAATAATCTCATATCCATAGAGATTATTTAATATATATATGCTTTGTATAGATTAGCTTGTGTAAAATAATGTAATCAATGCATGCTTTGGAATTAAATAATAATGGGAATCGATTAATGTTATATCTACTGTATTATATATGTATCTTAATTTTGTGTAATAATCCATTCTTGATAATGTAAAACTCATTCTCAATGTCTTTAATTTACTTTGTCTGTTGTAAGATTTAATAAACTACTTCTAAAAATTGCTTGAAGAATAATTTTATTGAGAAGAATGACTGAAGTTTGACTTTTTGACACAGTTGGTGGGGTACAAAGTTGACTTTTTTCTACGTGTAAATTTTGCTTTTGAATTTGGTGTAATCGTGTAGAGCTTGTAGACTAGCGGCACATCCATATGATTTTAAAATATACACTCATATATATATACACATCAGTTAGATTAGGCACACTAATTCATCAACTCATAGTAACATGGGTAGGAGAACCTATCATACTACCCTTGACATTCTAAGGTATACTAGAGATGAATAAGTGATTGGAAACCTGTTATATTACCCTTGTCATCCCAAATTATAGTCACTATTACATATTTGCCTTTAATAACACCTAAAAAGCATCATCTTAATACATATATAAGATTTTGTCATGCGTCGTGGAATCAACCGTCATCGTAGATAAAACAATTTGATAATAGTTTTTAGTGTTATCATAGCTTATATACAACGACGCTTTTTATAGATAGTGATTTTATATGTCACATGATTTTTGAACCAAAACCGCCATTGGAAACATTATAACAACGACGCCTATAATTTGGCATTTCACGATGCTTTTATTATATTATTGTAGACATATCACGTGTTATACTATAACGACACTTTTTTTAAACATCATCTTTTACTATATTTATATTTTATTTTAAATTTAATTTTATATTTTAGAAATAAATTTATAATATTTATTAATATTACATTTACTAATATTATTATTAATAATAAAAAATTTATGAATAAAATTCATTTTTATTTTTTTAAAAATAATATGAAAAATGGGCATATTTAATATTGAATTAATAAAAAAAAATACAATCCAATAAAATTACGTAATCTAATAAAAAGACATAATTCAGTAAAAACATAATTTCAATACAATAAAATTACTGTTAATTTAAGTTACATGGTCCTGTATATATAATATTCCAAAAAGAGGCAATAAAATGGCTGCATAACATTATTTGAAACTAAAGATGACAGCATAGCATTTTCTCAATTCTTTGAAGATACGATATATAGCATAACATTTTCATATTTCTTAAAATTCTATTACCAATCAATGGCAAACATTTCAAGCATATTTCCAGAAGAAAGAAAAGCTGTTCGTCGATTAGCCTCACGTAGAAGTATAGAATGTTCAAGGGGCAATGGTTTCCTCTGGATAATAAAGTGCTTAGCAGAAGGACTAGTTTCAAGAATCATTTGCGCAATGATAAACAAACAAGAAAACATAAATTCTTTGCAGAAAATCATCTCAAATAAAACCAAGGGTCAATATTAACTACAGTTTTAGCAGTATTGGTTGAGAAACTTTGACTTGACATATCAAGCATCATTAATCAAAGTATATCAAGTATCAGACTCTAAAGTTTCGTAGTCTCGTAGATACCAGATATTTTAATTCTATACTTGTAACTACAATTGCAACACATCCATCAAATCCTCATCCATGCCTTTTAGCAGAATGAATAAGTCGATAATCTACAGTTTGGCAATATTTCTTCCGGTACAGAATAGATAATGACTGAAAGCTCAGTTTGGTAGAGGGGATGCTAAATTGATGTAGTTTTCATAAAAATTATTTCAAAAGGATGCAAGAATTAACATATTGATTGGCCAATAGATCATGTAGCCAGTCATGAATTTTCTAGATTCAAATATATCAATTTATCAAACTTGTTTATGCTTTTTTTCCTCATTCCTAACAAACAGACGTAAGTCCAACAATTAATCAATACAGGAAATGTAAAAATTTATATGGAAAAAACAAGCATGCTAAAAAATCTTCTTTGATTTGTCTAATTATGCATTTGACCACACTAAAACAAACCTTTTCTTTTGCTAGCACCTCTAATGAAGCGTCATGTGGAACTAAAGGCCAAACTAATGGCTTCGGCGACGGTAGCAAGCTCGGTGAAGCACACTGTTCAAACAAAATGTAAAATATATATCAAAGGTACAGGAAAAATAGACGAGATACTAAAGCAAATATCTATAAGGTAAACATAATTGAACATAAACGAACACAATTGACAAGCATAAGCTTCTAATGCTACAATACGTAAACTAATTTAGAAGAATCTATAGGTGGATATTTGAACTTAGGTGAATAAGTAAACTAACAGGGACATTTAACTAAATTGATTGGGTGCAACAATATTTATGTAAGAACTTATGGTTCACTGTCCCAAAAAAGTAATAATAGCTTCAAATAATACATGCACAGGCAATCCAAAAATAAAAATCTAATACTATAGTTAGGAAAAACTCGGTACTGAGTAATTTCTGATGATGTCACATAATACTTTATTAGTATGTGGCATCATCACAGAGGGGCAAGAGTTGGTACTTCCGGAGTACCAGAGTTTTTTTCATAGCCAAGCAAAGGTACCTCAAAAGCATAGCCATTTCCTTCAAACTTCGTGTATTAGCTTTTCTTTTCATCTCAGTAAGTTCAGGAACATCAAAATGGTTAACAATCTTTTAATGTTAATGGGCCTGCTTATTTGTTAAAGGGTTTTTTGATGCCATAGTCTACGGTGGAATCATAAAATTTTTTTTAGCCACGTTTTATAAGAATTAAAATTTTAGCCCATTTCATAAATGCTTTTACCAAACTACCCTTTCTATCTTCTTCTTCCCATTTAATGCGCACATCTCCAGTCATCTTCCTAAATTAAATGCATATAAAAGTAGTAAAAATTTTCTTTAAACAACAAAAACACATTTTCATTAATATGTATTTCGATCGAATTACACATTTCTTTTCTCGTCATCAAACCGACCATTAATGTATATTTAAGCTTATGTAAGTTAATATTAATAACAATTGTTGATTTTTTTTCTCTATTGTTGATTGGGTTGTTGATTTGTTAATGATTTTGAGTTTGATATGGGTTTTTCAAGCAGAAATTATAAACTATAAAAAATCGCATTCGCTAGAAAAATTTTGTATCGTATCGGAGAAGAATGTGAACAGTGTCTATAAAAATTAAACTACCTAGTGGTGGGGCCACCGACGTGCACAATAGGCTAGTGGTGGCCACCACCACCCACCACCAGGCCATTTTCAAATTCTCCTCGGCAGATTTGCATATGTTTTTTTGAAACTATATTTGAAGATCTTTCCGGTATCAGATTGAAGCAAATGATATATGCTTAGAAAGCTAAGAGAATAACATTTTTCTTGAATATTTTTTTAGAATATTCTAAGTTGATTTAGGCCTTCAAATCATGTTCCAAACGTGACTCAAGAGCTGTCTCGGTAGATTTGCACGTGAGTCAGGTTTGGAGCACAATTAGAAGGTACATCTCAAACCAAAAAATTCTGAAAAAATATTCAAATGAAATATTATCCTCTTATCTTTCCAACCGTATACCATTTGTCTCAATCCGATATCGGAAAGTCTTCAAATATAGTTTCAAAAAAAAGTATGTAAATCTACCGGCGAGGATTCAAAGTGAGTGGTGGTGGCCACTACAATGTGTTGGTGGGCCCACCATCAGGCCGTCGGTGGCCCCACCAATGGGCACGAGGGGCTGGTGGTGGCCACCACCAGGCCCACTACAAAACCACTTCTAAATCCTCCTCAACAGATTTGCATATGTTTGTTTCAAACTATATTTGAAGACATTTCCGGTATCAGATTGAGACAAATAATATATGGTTGGAAAGCTAAGAGAATAAGATTTTTCAAAAACATTTTTTCAAAATTTTCTATCTTGATTTAGGTCTCCAAATCGTGCTCCAAACCTCACATAAGTGCTGTCTCGGCAGATTTGTATGTGAGTTAGGTTTGGAGCATGATTTGAAGGTATAAACCAATACAAAAAATTCTGGAAAAATATTCCAAAAAAATCTTATTCTCTTAGCTTTCGAACCATATATCATTTGTCTCAATTTAATATCGGAAAGATATTCAAATATAATTTTAAAAGAAACATGTGCAAATCCGCCGAAGAGGATTTAGAAGAAGCCTGGTGGTGGCCACCATCAACCCCTTGTGCCTGTCAATTGGACCACCACCAGGCCGTCGGTGGCCCCACCGACGGGCACAAGGGGCTGGTGGTGGCCACCACGAGATCCACCACCAGACCACTACTAAATCCTCCTCGGCCGATTTGTATATATATTTTTGAAACTATATTTGAAGATTTTTCCTTTATCAGATTGAGACAATTAATATATGGTTGGAAAGCTAAAAGAATAAGATTTTTTAAAAATATTTTTTCAGAATTTTCTATCTTGATTTAGGTCTCCAAATCATGCTTCAAACCTTAAATAAGTGCTGTCTCGGCAGATTTGCATGTGCGTCTGGTTTGGAGCATGATTTGAAGGTATAAATCATTACAAAATATTCTAAAAAATATTCCAAAAAAAGCTTATTCTCTTAGTTTTCTAATCATATATCATTTGTCTCAATCCGATACCAGAAAGGTCTTAAAATATATTTTTAAAAAACCGTATACAAATCGCCGGGAGGATTTAGTAATGGTTCTATATATCACCACCCACTACTTAAGTCTTCGGCAGATGTGCATATATTTTCTTAAAACTATATTTGAATACCTTTTCGGTATCGGATTACGACAAATGATATATGGTTGAAATGTTAAGAGAATAAGATTTTTTTTTGAATATTTTTCCAAAATTTTCTGGGTTGATTTATACCTTCAAATCATGCTCCAAACCTGACTCACGTATAAATCTGCGGAAACAGCACTTATTTCAGGTTTGGCGTATGATTAAAAGGCATAAATCAAGCCAGAAAATTTTAAAAAAATATTATAAAAAAAAGCTTATTCTCTTAGCTTTCCAACCATATATCATTTGTCTTAATACGATACCGAAAAGGTCTTCAAATATAGTTTCAAAAAAACATATGCAAATCAGAGATTTAGAATGGTAGTGTGGGCCACCACTATCTGTCCGCGCACGGCACCGACGGCCTGGTGATGGTCCAACCGACGAACATAAGGGGTTGGTGGTGGCCACCACCAAGCCTACCACCAGACCACTTCTAAATCCTCCTCGGCTGATTTGTATATATATTTTTGAAACTATATTTGAAGATTTTTCCTTTATCAGATTGAGACAATTAATATATGGTTGGAAAGCTAAGAGAATAAGATTTTTTAAAAATATTTTTTCAGAATTTTCTATCTTGACTTAGGTCTCCAAATAATGCTTCAAACCTTAAATAAGTGCTGTCTCGGCATATTTGCATGTGAGTCAGGTTTGGAGCATGATTTGAAGGTATAAATCAACACAAAAAATTCTGAAAAATATTCCAAAAAAAGCTTATTCTCTTAGCTTTCTAATCATATATCATTTGTCTCAATCCGATACCAGAAAGGTCTTAAAATATATTTTCAAAAAACCGTATACAAATCTATCCAGGAGGATTTAATAGTGGTCTGGTGGTAGGTCTAGTGGTGGCCCACCACCAGACCACGTCTAAGTCCTCCTGGCAGATGTGCATATGTTTTTTTAAAACTATATTTGAAGACCTTTTCGGTATCGGATTGAGACAAATGATATATGGTTGAAATGCTAAGAGTATAAGATTTTTTTTTGAATATTTTTCCAAAATTTTCAGGGTTGATTTATACATTCAAATCATGCTCCAAACCTGACTCACGTGTAAATCTGCCAAGACAACACTTATTTCAGGTTTGGAGTATGATTAAAAGGCATAAATCAACCCAGAAAATTTTAAAAAAATATTATAAAGAAAAGCTTGTTCTCTTAGCTTTCCAACCATATATCATTTGCCTCAATACGATACCGAAAAGGTCTTCAAATATAGCTTCAAAAAAACATATGCAAATTCGGGAGGATTTAGTAAATGCATGGTTGTGCCACCACCATCTCCTTGTGCCCGTTGGTGGGGCCACTGGCGGCCTGGTGATGGTCCAACCGACGGGCATAAGGGGTTGGTGGTGGCCACCACCAAGCCCAACACCAGACCACTTCTAAATTCTCCTCGGCAGATTTGTATATATATTTTTAAAACTGTATTTGAAGATTTTTCCTTTATCAGATTGAGACAATTAATATATGGTTAGAAAGCTAAGAGAATAAGATTTTTTAAAAATATTTTTTCAGAATTTTTTATCTTGACTTAGGTCTCCAAATAATGCATCAAACCTTAAATAAGTGCTGTCTCGGCAGATTTGCACATGAGTTAGGTTTGGAGCTTGATTTGAAGGTATAAATCAATACAAAAAATTTTAAAAAATATTCCAAAAGAAGCTTATTCTCTTAGCTTTCTAATCATATATCATTTGTCTTAATCCGATACTAGTAAGGTCTTAAAATATATTTTCAAACAACCGTATATAAATCTGTCCAGGAGGATTTAGTAAGTGGTAAGGCTACCACCAGCCACCACCACTTCCAAGTCCTCCTGGGCAGATGCGCATATATTTTTTTAAAACTATATTTGAAGACCTTTTCGGTATCGGATTGAGACATATGATATATGGTTGAAATGCTAAGAGAATAAGATTTTTTTTGAATATTTTTCCAAAATTTTCTGGGTTGATTTATACCTTCAAATCATGCTCCAAACCTGACTCACGTGTAAATCTACCGAGACAGCACTTATTTCAGGTTTGGAGTATGATTTATAGGCATAAATCAACCCTGAAAATTCTGAAAAAATATTTTAAAAAAATCTTATTCTCTTAGCTTTCCAACCTTATACCATTTATCTCAATACGATACCGAAAAGGTCTTCATATATAGTTTCAAAAAAAACATATGCAAATCTGCCGAGGAGGATTTAGTAGTGGTCTGGTGGTGGGCCTGGTGGTGGCCACCACCATCCACTTGTGCCCATCGGTGGGGCCACCGACAGCCTGGTGATGGTCCAACCGACGGGCATAAGAGGTTGCTGGTGGCCACAACCAGGCCCACCACCAGACCACTTCTAAATCCTCCTCGGCCGATTTGTATATATATCTTTTAAACTATATTTGAAGATTTTTCCTTTATCAGATTGAGACAATTAATATATGGTTGGAAAGCTAAGAGAATAAGATTTTTTAAAAATATTTTTTCAGAATTTTCTATCTTGATTTAGGTCTCCAAATCATGCTTCAAACCTTAAAGAAGTGCTGTCTCGGCAGATTTGCACGTGAGTCAAGTTTGGAGCATGATTTGAAGGTATAAATCAATACAAAAAATTCTGGAAAAATATTCCAAAAAAAGGTTATTCTCTTAGCTTTCTAACCATATATCATTTGTTTCAATCCGATATTAGAAAGGTCTTAAAATATATTTTCAAAAAACCATATACAAATATATCCAGGAGGATTTAGTAGTGGTCTGGTTATGTCAATTTTGGAGCATGATTTAAAGGCATAAATCAACCTAGAAAATTCTGAAAAAATATTTTTAAAAAATCTTATTCTCTTAGCTTTCCAGCCTTATATCATTTATCTCAATACGATACCGAAAAGGTCTTCAAATATAGTTTCAAAAAAACATATGTAAATCTGCCGGGGAGGATTTATTAGTGGTCTTGTGGTGGGTCTGGTGGTGGTCATTTTGATTAAGCTTTGTTTTGAATATTTTTTCAGAATTTTATGGGTTGATTTATACCTTCAAATCATGCTCCAAACCCTAAATATTTCTTGATTTGTGTGGGTTTGGAGTATGATTTGAAGTCATAAATCAATCCAGAAAATTCTCAAAAAATATTCAACAAAATTTTATTATCTTAACTTTTCAACCATATATTATTTGTCTCAATCCGATACCGGAAAGGTATTCAAATATAGTTTCAAAAAGTATACAAATCTGCCGAGGAGGATTTGGAAGTGGTGTGGTGGTGGGTGGTGGCTACCACTACCTTAATGGGTTGGCACGGCCACCCACAGACTGCCAGAGGTCACCGGGGTTTGGTTGCCACCACTAGGCCCATCACCAGACCATTTTCAAATTCGCCTAGACAGATTTGTATACTTTTTTTGAAACTATATTTGAAGACTTTTTCGGTATTGGAATGAAGCAAATGATATATGGTTGGAAAGCTAAAAGAATAAGCTTTATTTTGAATATTTTTTCAGAATTTTTTGTGTTAATTTATGCCTTTAAATCATACTTCAAACCCACAATGCAAATCTACCGGAAGAATATGGTTGGAAGTGGTTTCAGAAAGAAGAAGAAGCAAGGTGCAGGTGTCTTACAAAATGGGCACTAAGCTGTGGGGTGTCGGTTAAAATGGGTAGGGTGTGTCGATCAAAATGGGAATTAGACAAGGGGGTGTCGGTCAGATGGGTTATTACAATTTTAAAATTTGACTGTTTAAAAAGATATAAAAGTAATTTTGGACTATATTTTTAATTATATGAATTTTTAACTATTTTTCATTAAATGAGATTGGATCTGACTATAATATTAAAAAATCCTTTGATAAAAAAAAATAAAAAACCAAAAAAAAGGAAAATTATTAATATAGCAAGGCTCGATGAGGAAATAATATCAATATTATTTATAATTAGAAGCCCCAAAATTAATTAGTAGGAACAAAAAGAAAATATGGACCAGCTCCAGTGCTTTATTTTGTAGTGGAAAAAATAAAATAAAATAAAAGGAGCAGAAAACGGACATTTATTTTATTTTTTGGCTGAGAAAATCCTACATGCCATCTATATAAGAACAGAAAACCGTTTCGAGCTTTCTCTTGCTGCCGGACGGTAACGCATTTTCAAAAACTAAATTACTTGACCAATCATATAGTACCACGTCATTTACGGACCGTTAATTGAACTCCCTGGGTCCCATTGGATATTGGGCGGAGTTGTCAGAATTTGATTGGTTAGAAAAGCGGTAGCGAAACGCACGAGTACACACACCAACTCCAATGGCATTCGAATTTTGGGCGGAGAGCATATGCCAACTAACACCAACCTCAACGGCCAAGTGGGGAATATAGTAATTTCATTTAAAAATCTGTTTGTCTGGCTCAGGATTGCTCTTCATGGTCCACCGGCTTACATTAGCATCTCTCTCTCTGGGTCAGAATAGGCATAGAGACCTTCAATAATTTTACTGCTTGATCCACGTGTCGAAATTGTCCCGCTTCGTGCATCTATCCGTTAACCCTACTCTCTCTCTTTCTCTCTCTTTCCCCTCTCTCTCTCCTCTGCAACTCCATTGAAGGAAGAAGAGGAAGAGTAAAAGAAAAAAAAGAAGGGAAAACAAAAGATTGGATTTTGAAAAGGGAAAAGAAAAAGTGGGAAAATGGGGAAGCTACTCTGTGATTCGCCGGTAGCTGACAATTTCCAAGCCTCTTCTTCACCCTCTGTTTCTTGGAGGGAGACAACGCCGCCACCACTCGACACCATTGAAGCCGTAGATCTGGTTGACCAGACCGCGAGTTGTATAACTGAGGTAACGACATGGGACACCGTTCTTGGACTCGAAGAGCAACAGAGACGAAATCTTCAGAGGCTGCACGCGAAGGGCGTTCTGTGGAAGCACCCAGAGGATGAATCATCCCCACATGGTAGATCGGTAGTCTTCCGGCTCTCTCATGGCGGTGAGGTCTCGGCCGACGGGAACTGCTTGTTCACCGCATCGCAGAAGGCAATGATGGCGACGGCGCGTGAGAATGACGCACGGGAGCTGAGGAAGAGGACGGTGATGAGGTTCTTGCAGGACTTTGGATCTGCGAAGGCGGAGGAGAGGGGGATGATCAACGATGTGATAAAGCACTTGTACGCGCCTGATCTGAGAAATGGGTGGGGGGTTCATGTAGTTCAGGAGGTGAAGTTGTTGGCCAAGAAAGAGGAACGCGTTTCTCTGGATTCGGCCATCGAGGAGCTCATTCACCTTGGGATGCAAAGGTATTTTCTTGGATCTTTCAAGTTTGATTCTTGTTTGGTATATTCTTGTTCGGATCTCTTGTTTAATCATTGCTAACAATGTATGCTATTGATTGCATGCAGTTGTGGCATTTTGTTTTGTATTCGTTTTGTTTGATTGTGGTTTTTGTTTCGGATTGAAGAGAAATTGCCGCCGAGTCCGTTTACAAAGAGAGGTGTCTACAGGTAGACGACGGTCTGAGTTGGGCCAAATACATGTCGATCTCTGGTTCACCGGACGATGAGTATGACATCGTGACGCTTCAATATACAGAGGAGGGGTTGTTGTCTGTGGACGAGAACCGAAATGGGCACGCTGCTGCGTTTGGAGACGACATAGCCATTGAGTGCCTTGCAACCGAGTTCAAAAGAGAGATATATGTGGTAAGAACCTTTATTTATTTGCTTAATTTGAGCTGCGTACCATTTCTTTTTTAGTTTCTTTTTACAATCTGATTGAATTTAAGTTGTGGGTATTCCTCTAAATTTCACGTACTTCATTTGGAATTGATTGGAAAAAAATTTGGTGGTTCTTTATGAATTTTTATTGACTACAGTGGGTTTAGCTGCTTGTATATATTGTGTTGGGATTATAACTAGTCATACCTTTCACTTCTGATGATTTGCTGTGTGATTTGTTGGATATGTTTGTTTATAAATTAATTGTATAATATGTATATTCAGGAAGTAGTTTCTATGTTTTGGATCTTATTCCCTCATTAGTAATTGTACTGAATGTGCGGCTTGGTAAAGGGAATTGAGGGGAATATATATATAGATATATATATATAGATATATATATATATATATATATATATATAAAATGTATGTTTCAGTACATGCAGATTCTTCACATTTTAAAAATGATGAGCAGCTGAATCAGGATGCAAAGAGAGATCTGAATAGCCATGTGCACTTTATCCGTCGTTCCCTAATGTGAGTTGGATTTTGTGATTGTGAGAATGAGTGATGTTAAAAGCTTGGAATTGGAGTCAATTATCTTTTACATTGTGCGACTTGTGATAATTACTGCTGCAATGTCCTGGTTCTGCTGGTTCTGATATACTTCTAAATTTGAACATCTGTTGAACATTATGTGACATAGCCTTAAAGGAAGTTCGCATGTCATTGTTTTGTTTGAGCGGGAAAGCTACTATTGGACAACTAGTTGCTGTATTCTAGTTTTTTAAGCGTTCCATAAATTTGTCATTTTGCTGCATTGAGTGTTAATTGATTTTAGATGTCAATGTTGGAGGGTGATTATTATTATAATACTGAAGGGTTGTGGCTCTGTTAAAAATACTTAGGTATGAACCAGGAAAGTCAATGAATAACCAAATCTCCTTGTCGCTATTTGTTGCTTGCAGGTTCAAGCACATGGATCGGACGGAATGGTTGATGAAGATAACTGTGTCTTCTTCCTCCCACATCGTCCAAGGAGTCAAATTTGTGAACCTCCATTCTTCCTTTTCATGAAAGGAACAGGTGAGTGAGCACATTTGTTATGGATTATTACCACCTTTGCTGCTTGCATAATATTTCAAGCTTCAACTGACATTCATAACCATTTGCCTTCAGGTTGGTGCGGTGGTGGAGCCGATCACTATGAACCCCTCATTGCCCATCCTTCTTCATTTGTTTCCTCAGAGAAGGTTGCTATGGTACTGTGATCAGGGCATCTGATATCTTGCAGTTTTGTGTCTAGAGAGATTGGGTAGTCGTAGGTGGTATATTTATGTTCTTTTTTCCTCAATGTTTGGTATGCAATCTAGTTCACCCCGATTCTTTCGGAATCGCGAGCAGAATTTCATGCATGCATTCATTTTTTTGTTAGCTGTAGTTAGAATTGGTGGGGGTATTTTTACTCTATAACTGGCAGGTTTTGTGCCTGCACTTGAGCAACATCTTACATTCTTGGTATTAGTTTCGCCGGCTTTTTCTTTTCTTTTCTTTTTTTTCTTTTTAATTTTTTTTTTCTGGTTGTTTTTTGAGTTTGTATTTTTTGGAGGGTGCTTGTATTGCTAGCTTGGTGCTATTTCGTCGAAGCTGAAATGGTGCCTTCTCTGTTGTATCTTATGCTGGGTTTTGTCAGTTTAATGATAGAGGCAACTTCCTTTTAATTCCTTTCTTTGTCCGCCTACCTACTATTTCTCTGTCTTTCATTTTTTAGATTGTCAAATTTTTCAATTACAAGGGTAGCAGTATTATGTAACACTGCAATTAAAATCCCAATTTTTTCCCAAAAAAAAAAAAAAAAGCTCTTAATTCTTTCGGTGATTGGAAAATCTGTCTTTGGCTGTTTTACTTGGTATGTCATTGTTACAATGTAGTTGAAACATACAAGTCTCGTTAGGGTAACAAACATGCTTTTGTACTCCAGATTTATTGGATATAAACCTGAGTCTTAATTTAATTTGTAAAAACTAATAAATCTAGTGTAAACTATAGTAGGCTCTCATGTACTATCATTATTTTTACACTTCGCATTCTTAACTTCAAAATCCAACACGTTGCACCATGTTTATTTTGCTCATGAACATGGTTGTTGCTGTCCAGGGGATGAGAGGGAAGCAACTTCATCCTTTTTTTTTTTTTTGGTAAATAGGAAGCAACTCAATCCTTGTATGCACCTATTCTGGTAATGGGATATAAAATGTAATAGCCCCAAAAAAAAAATAAAATGCTAATTTGAAAAAGGAAAAAAAAAAATTTGTTGCATGATTAAATTCTCTTTCAAACCAAATTTTACCAACAAGAAAAGAAAGAAAAAATATTTTTCCATTTTTTAAAAATAATAATAATAATAATAATAATAGTAAAAGTGGTAGGCATGTGTGCATGAAATTATGAATCTTTTGTGCGTAATAAAAGCGATAGCGATGGATAAGATAGCACGCACGTAACTGTTTGTGATTTGAATGGATCTGTATGTAACTAAAGATGTTAGGCGGATATACCTTGGTTTGATCGCAAATTCATGTCTGAATCCAATTCGTTACAATTTTTTATATTCAATGTTTAATAGATTCTAAAACCCTATAATTCGGCAAGATTTCAATTAGGGCCTTCTAAATCTTTTTTTTTTTTTTTTAATTGAAGTCCTTTTCATTTCTAATTTGTTTCAATCAAGGTCTCTTTTTAAAAAAATTTAATTTTTTTAAAAATTCCCCTAAATCTTGACAGAAAATATATATATACAGTTAAAATTCTTACAAATGCTTTGACAAGCAACCAAAATATTTCAGATTCGACAAAATTTGAGAATTTTTATATAAAAAAAATGCCTTAATTAAAACAAATTGAAAAGTACAAGGCATCAACCGAAAAAATATAAAAATGAAAAGGGTTCTAATTGAAATCTAGTCAGTCTAAAAGGTAAAAGGTGCTAAAGTGGATTAAACTCTCATATTACAATTGATAATTATTTTATTTCTATTTTCAATGAATAATGGATGGTTCAAAACTTGGTATATAAAGATTGGTGCTAATTTCCATACATACGTGATGCGTGTGTAGAACTTTTTTCTTCTCGCTGCTGCACCAGGAGTAGTCAATTATGTCAGCGTGCCCTATGTTTTTTAGATTAGTTATTACTTACAAGTGAATAGTAAATGTTTGAAGACATTAGTCCTAGCCGAGGCTTGTGACATGCGTGACTCTAGAATGGAATATCATCTTCAACTTGTTTTTATTAAAAAAAAAAAATGAAAAGTTGGAAAACAAATATTTCATATAATAATGAGAAAATTAAGCAGTACATTTTTGCGTCCAACTGTAGAGCCTTCTATGAAGCTTCACTTGACTTGCTCCACTTTATTAACTCATCTCATAAATTTTATTGGAATCTATTCCAAAAAGCAGATGCTAATTCTGTGAACTTGGTATTAAGTAGAAAAGAATAAAATAAAATAGAAGCGACAATAATACATATTGGCACACTGGCAGTGAAAGCTAGAAAGACAGAAGAAACCCAATTCCAAATTCAGTGTGCCCAAAGGTTCAACAATTAAATATGGCATTTTGAGAAAGGGGTGGTTTTGCAACTTGAGGGGTATTTAATATACACTAAAACATACAAGCCATTATAATAGTATATATTATTGTTCAATTGATTACCTCAAACTTATAGTTTGCTTTAGCTTTACCACCCCACCACTGAATATCTAACCTAAAGTGTGACTTTAAAACTTTCTACTTCACTAACTTTTGTTTTTTCTCCACGTTCCTTTTGAATCTTGGATATGTAGCTTTCAAGAAATTACCACTGTAATTTACTAATTAATTACCCCATGTAATTACTTAATTAGCATTTCCAATTTAAAATTTTAATATACAAGAGCCAGCATAAAATTATCTTATGCAATATATAGATGAAAGTAATACTCTATAGGCTGAGGAGAGAGGAGAAATGAAAAAAGATAGCGTGTTTAATACTAATTAATACTTTTATTTTGCTTCTGAACTATTTATGTAGGTAATATATATATATAGAGAGAGAGAGATAGAATAATTCTTTTATTAGGGGAATATGATGTTAAAACTATTTAGATCTTCAATCAAAGTCGTTTGATTATGTATTTTAGTTGAAATTCATCAATCCGGGTCATGAGGGGTAATATGAATTAAGGGTTCTAATTAAAGACCTTATAAGAGACGAACTATACACATAGTAAGCTTAGTAGTCACAACCTATACAGTATATATATATATATATATATAATCGAATTAATAATATCAACAAATTATGAAATTACTTGCATTATAGTAGTGCTTGTACTAAAGCATGGAATTAAAAAGTACTTTGGTGGAGACTCACTTATATATACGCAACCAGAAAAGCAGGAAGAGCTACTTTCCGAAAAAATATTGGTAAGAGGCAAACGAATATTCATGAAATTACAATCACAATGTCAATGTGATAATTAGAATATTTATAAATGTTTTAAGACAAAAGCCATGCGTGGCGTGAGAGAACAATAGTTCTTAACTAATAAAAAATTCATAATCTTTCTGCTTTTAATTTGTTTCTCTGGGGCCATCTGAGACTGTTTTGAACTTCAATTTGGATGGCTGATACTTTAATAATCATCAGGTCCAGAACAGACGTATCACCTGTATATATGTGGTATCTTTGAAAATATAACTTCAATTAATATATAATTAAAAAAAAATTATTCCAAATATTGCATTTTTGTCACGTCCTTTTACGACCAGAACCGTTAAAAAATCATGGAATTGAAAATTTTTTTTACTAGTTTATTGATTGTTTGTTATATGTAATTGTGTTTGTTTATTATACTAGTATCTATTGGGGTACAATGATGTAAAGCATGCATATATGCATGCTTTCTAGTATTTGTAAGATGAAAATTCAAAACCATCAACCAAGAAAACTAGGAGGCAGAAAAAACAAAAGCACCTAAATTCAACACATTCTCAACCTGCCATATACCTTTTTATAAAGGCAAAACCTTCTCATAAATTGCTTTACAATAATTTATATATAAAGCATATTTTACTATATATGTGTGTGTGTGTGTGTGTGTGGTACCTTTGCTACTAAAATATCTTCCCTGGCCAGCTAGTCCTTCTTCTCCCGCTATATATAACTCATTCTTTACACTTCTTTATGTTCAGTCATATGTGAATCAATTTCTCACTTGGCTCTCCCAATTAATTCTTTCTCTCACCTTCAAAACTTCTGCTAAACTTAACCAATATTTTCATTGTTATTCTATGGATCCGATTACAGCAGAAAAGCTTAGAGCCATGAAATCTTACAAGAAGTATCAAAATTTTGGATACAATTTCTTGTTTCATTCTTTGATTGTACTAACATGCAGTTTGCTTTGTTCTTTCCCTTTTTGGTCTGCTTCCCTATCTTCATCCATGAACTGTTCTTTGTTCATGTCTCTCCCTAGTATTTGGTCCTCTTTCTTTAATCCCAAGTGCTTGTTTGTAGTAGTCAATGTTATTGTTGTCTTCCTTGTTGGGGAATCCAAATTCCTTGGCTCCTCACACTCTTCTCCGGCCACAGATATTTATTCCGAGTACTTAGAGAGGAGCCAAAGCCTCAAAGGACAACGACGACAATCTAGCAGTACTACTTTTCAAGAGAAAAAAGAAGATAAGAACTTGAAGCTGGATGAATACTACAGTGCTGTTGTCGAAAGAGTTGACGACATTAAAGAAGTTGAAGCTAAAGAAGATGAGGTCGACGAATTCGAAGACTGTAAAGAAGATGATGGCGACGAAAACAATATTGTTGATGATCATCATCAACAGGAAAGAGATGGGGAAGAAGAGGTGGGATTGCCAGCTGAAGAACTGAAGAGAAGAGTGGAGGACTTTATTGCAAGGGTTAACAAACAAAGGAGGCTTGAAGAGTTGGTATACAGTACTACTAAAGCATAAAATTCATTAGAAGATTAGCTAATTTAATTAATGGGAAAAAAAATTGAAGATGATTTGTGGTTTATGAATTAAGCTATGGAAAAGAGAATTACTCTCTCTTTTAGCTAGGGTTACCTATTTAAGTGTACTTTTCCTAATATTAGCTTTGTTTTTATTTTGTACCATGAATAGATTTGTTAAATTAAAATAAATTCAAGTAAAAACAGTTTTCCTTTTCAAATATTTTGATGTGAAATTAATTTATGGCCATTTCTTGCACCAGTTTATAATTAGCTTTGTTCATAGATATTCTGCATGGGACATGCATATGTTATTTATATAAATAATTAATTAGTTTGATGTCGACCATTGAAAATGATCAAATACTCACTGTGCAGCGATTCCATTCAAAAGCTAACCCCGCGGACTTGTCTATAATTTTATTAATTAAAGCGATTCAAACATGACATATATGTAGGATCTAATCACCAAAATAAATTTGAGATTCCACCATAAAAAATTAATTCAATTTATAGAGTACCATAAGATACCTTATAAATCTTTTAAGATCCTTATTTAGAACTAATACAAGATTTTATTCTCACATATATTTCAACATCCTCTCGAATGAAATATCACGCCCCCCTTTTCAAACAACAGCCCTTCGTCCCCATTTCATTGAGACCTCCTCCATTATTAGAGGCCTCCTCTAATGTCAGACCTATGCATATGACCATCCCGACACGAAGTTACATTATCACCGTACGATCGCCATCAAACATGAGGTTTCACACACACACCACAATCCTCCAAGGGGGGCCAACCATTGTACTTTAGAGTTAGGGGGTTCATCCTGTGCATTCATATGACTCTAACATCTAAACTTTGACACCACTTGTTAAGATTTAATTCCCAAACCTACATTAATTAGACCCTAACATCATATAATATATCAATTTGGTATTAGCTACTTATAAATTGAGAATAATAAAATTAAAATTCCAGTTGAAGGAATCAATAACAGCTTAGCAATGTTAACTTGTGAATGAAGAGGACTATCCTATATTAATTAATTTATACCCCTCAAAACCTTTGTTGGTTTTTGATCCAAAATCAGTGGTATACATATAAAAGGAATTAATATCCAAAAACCTTAACAAAAAGTAAAGGTCCAGGTTGCAGACCCACAGTGATGATTTATGCTCCTAATTAAAAAAAAAAATTTGTATAATAACGGTTTTTATTTTTTTTGATGATTAATTTTCAAATCAAAATCTTCACATAAAGGGTTCGATTATAATTAATTATTAAAAGAAAATGTCAATTTGCTTTGATTTTTAAATTCTAAATATTTTGGATTAAAAGCTTTCTAGCTGTTTCTTGGTATTGGTGTGAATATATATATTATGGTAAAATTGAATGTTATAAATAATATAAATCCCATTCCTCGAGGTTACATGAATGCAAATTCCCTTGGTACCCTAAAAGCCATTTAAAAGGTATAGGGCTATATGTAAGTATTATTCCATTGGATTCAAGAATTATTGTATTAGGAATATTATTTATTAATATGGAATATACCCCACCACGATGCAATGGATGGTGGTGGGTTTGAGTTTAGACTTTTGACCACCTAAAGGGCTTAAATTCTTTCCTTAGCACCGAAGAGACGGAAAAAACAGAGAAAGAAGGTACTAATGAATTTTGAGACTCACACAGTATCTTAATTGCTAATAAATTGCTTATTTGTAACACAAAACCTAGTGAAAAGTGCATGATTTCAATGTTTTTTTTTTTTTTTTTAAGTTGTAAAATTGGCAAGTCAAATCAACTTATAAAAGACAGAAAAAGGGGAAAATTTTCATTACTTCATTTACGACAGAAAAAGAGAGAACCCTTTCTTCATATGATTGAGTTATACATATATATATATATATGTATATTGTCTATCTTAAATAATACTTACATATAGTTCTAAAAAATAAAAGTACATGTAGGATTTGTTGGTAAAATTACATTGGTTTCTCTTATCATTACAAATAATAATAATGATAATAATAATAATATACCAATTATTAAAATTTAGAGATCAAAGTGCCAAAAATTGATCATTTTTTTTAATGCAAATATTGATAAATCCAGCACCATATTTGTTGAAGGTTAAAGTAGATGATGCAATTAATAAAAAATGAGGCATGCTCGGTGTGGATGTCGTGTTTCGTGATTCGGCTGGGGATTTGTTAGCAATGATGGCTAGAAATTCTTACAATACAAGAGTGGTTGAGCCTTGATGTGGAACTGTTCTATAAAGATTGTATTTTCGAGATTAACTGTCATAATGCTTTTTTTTTTTTTTTGATATTTAACTTTGAAGAATTGAGTAAAGCAATTGATGGATAATATTAGACATTATTTATTTTTCTACCTTATTTTGGTCTTGTATACCTAGAGAGCCTAATTGTGTAGCTCATGCTTTAGCTAAGCATGCACTTACATATTTTGACCAACAAATTTAGTTGTAAGACGATCAATCTTGACCGTTAAATTTATCAGTTCGTGATATTATTGTTGCTACTTTTTTGACAATTTGATATAAATTTTTCCTTTTATACAAAAAAAAAAAAAAAAGGTGCCAAAAAAAAGTTCAAATGAACGTGCTACTATGAGTATATCAAGAATAATAAGAAAAAAAAAAAAAAATCAACCTCCAATAACAGGGCCCCATTTCTCAATTACAATATTTGTGGGCTAATTTATTTTGGGCCTAATGTACAGCCTATTATCAACCCGAACAATTTAGCCCATCCGGCCCTGCATTTTCTCTTCCGGTCATTACCGTACAATTCCTGGAAAAATACAACATTTTTTATAATAAAAAATTAAAAACACATGTAAAAAAAATAAAGAAGAAGAAGAATCAAAAGCACACTTGTCCTATACCTCTATGGATTGTTGGCAGGACAAAGAGTGATAACCAGCCTTTCGGAGATCTCAAGGGTCTGCGACTCTTAAGACAACAGACACCCTTCGATGTTTTCTAAGTTTCTTTATTAATCTTTCCGAACCATCCTTCGTTTTTCACCATCTTCTCCGACCCTTTAACCCCCCCCAAAACTCAACCAGTCAAATAAGCTCGGAAAAACAATGGCGACCTTCCCTTCGACTCAGTGTTTTCGAGCTCATTCATCGTTCCCACCCTCGACCGCGTCTTCATCATTGTCATCTTCTTCTTCTTGTTTGCACGGCCAATTTCATCGCATTGCTGTCTCTTCGATTCCGAAACGTTTTACCGCTGCAAGAGTTTCTCTGCAATCTCAATCCGTTTCGCATGACAATTTGGTCGGCGCGCAAGACGGTTGGCTATCTTTGTCTTTTTATTCGATATATCTTCTGGGTTTATATGTTTTATTTATTCCTGTTGTTTTATTTGTGACAAAAAAAAAAAAAAAAACACAAATTTGGTTCTGTAAATTAATTTCTTTGTTAATAAATTCCCTAATGGATTAGGTTTAGTTCAAGATTTGTTATTTGCGAGCTAGAAATTAAGACTTAGGTTTTTTCAGCATGTAGACAAGGTTAGCTTTGTGCTATTTAGAGCTTCTTACATTTCTCAAGTATTATTTGGCTGGATGGCTATTGGTTGCAGGTGCGGTAGCTACAATGGTAACCCCAATTGAAAACGAAACCCCGTTCAAGAAGTTGAAGGATGGGTTGCGTTCGATTACTTCTTCAGAGGAACTTAAGGATGCAACTGAATTCGATGTCAATGAAAATGAATCCACTGTTAGTATTACTGTTGTTGGAGCCTCTGGAGACCTTGCTAAAAAGAAGATATTCCCTGCACTTTTTGCGCTTTATTATGAGGGTTTCCTCCCTAAGGTTTGTGTTTGTATTATTGTTGTTTGTTTAGTTCATTGGAGCTTGTTGGATACCAATTTATGTGAAATCCTAGTCAATGTTTAATTTACGAGTCTATATTGTTGCAGCACTTTACTGTGTATGGTTATGCACGAAGTAAGATGACTGACGCTGAACTTAGAAACATGGTTAGCAAGACCCTTACTTGCAGAATTGATAAAAGGTGACTTCAGCTTTATCTGTTCTTTGCTCTTTTTTTCCTTTTGGTGTTGAAGAAAATTGATTATTTGCAAGAGGGTGTTATATGAAGTCTGTTCTTTGCCATCAATGGACTTGCTCTTTTTTTCCTTTTTGGTGTTGAAGAAAATTGATTATTTGCAAGAGGGTGTTAACTGAAGTTGGAGTTTTTATAATGCCTTCTTGGAGTGTGTTTTTTTTTTTTTTTCGTTGCTTATGCATTGTTTAAATTAATGCATACATAATACCAATACGTCTTCTGGGGATTTTCAGGGAAAATTGTGGTGAGAAGATGGAAGAATTTCTTAAAAGATGTTTCTACCATTCTGGTCAGTATGATACACAAGAAAACTTTGCAGATTTAGACAAGAAACTAAAGGAACGTGAGGTAATTGACGTTGGCTAACATAGTGATTGAAAGTCACAAGGAAAATTATACTTGTGTGTTTATGACGTATGTTGCTACATATTTGGTACTGTAACATTATCTTTCTCATCAAGACTCATTCATGAAGGTTCCTTGCAAGATCTTTAATATGCACCAAGTTTTTGGATTGTTTAACTGTGCCTTCATTTTATTTCTGATTTTGTGGTTATGCATTCTGACGTCAATTAGTGCCATTAGACAAACAAAATTAGTATACTGTAAGAAGTTTTGCAATAAGAAGAAACGAAAGGAACTATGTATAAAACAAGTTTTTCTCAGAAATAAAAGCGAATAAATTTCCTTCAAAATGCTCTATACATAATTTTCATTAAGTGTACTTTTATTTTTTGTTATTTTGGATCTCCTGGACTCCGTCTTTATGTTGCAGTGTACAATTTATTTGTTGTCTGCAATATGCTCATGTAGAGTATTGTGTATACTTTAAGGTCAAATTAGGCTAGTAGGATTTTTTCCTTGAACTTGCTAATTTTTTTCCCCAATAATATACTGGATTCATATGGACTATATTGTCCTAAAGAATATTAGTGTTTTCTTGCCTCATCATGTATTTTATCCATTTACACTAACTATAAAAAATGCTTTTAGGCTGGGAGGGCTTCAAATCGCCTGTTCTATCTGTCTATTCCTCCAAACATATTCATAGATGCTGTAAGATGTGCAAGCTTGTCTGCATCCTCTGGGAATGGGTGGACTAGGGTTATTGTTGAGAAACCCTTTGGTCGAGATTCAGAATCCTCTGCTGCTTTGACCAAAGCCCTAAAGCAGTACTTAGGAGAGCATCAAATATTCAGGTAGATTATCTTAATGGGTTAGTCGTATTATCAATGAATATAGACTATAAACTGATTATTTTTTAATGTACAGGATAGACCATTATTTGGGAAAGGAGTTAGTGGAGAACCTATCAGTTCTCCGCTTCTCTAACCTTATCTTTGAACCCTTGTGGTCAAGGCAGTATATAAGGAATGTGCAGTTAATATTCTCTGAAGATTTTGGTACTGAAGGTCGTGGCGGGTACTTTTCTTTCCCAAGTAGGTTTCACATAGTAATCTTTATCTGAGAGCTAATTGTTTAGTTTCATCCTTGGGTACATCTAGGTACTTTGACAATTATGGGATAATCAGAGACATAATGCAGAATCACCTGCTTCAAATACTAGCCCTCTTTGCAATGGAAACCCCTGTCAGCTTGGATGCGGAAGATATCAGAAATGAAAAGGTTGTTCTTTAAATACTGAAATAATTGGATTCTAGCATTTTTATGTTAATGATGCTTTTCCTTCATCTTTTTTTCCTTTCTGAAAAAGTTTATTTGCATGGTGTCAGGTGAAAGTGTTGCGTTCAATGAGGCCTTTGCAACTTGAAGATGTGGTTGTAGGTCAATACAAAAGCCATACGAAGGGAGGTATCTCTTACCCAGCCTACACAGATGACAAGACTGTACCCAAGGACAGCTTAACTCCTACGTTTGCAGCAGCGGCCCTCTTTATAGATAATGCAAGATGGGATGGAGTGCCATTTCTGATGAAGGCTGGAAAAGCATTACATAATAAGAGGTTTATTGAACAACGAGGATTTCATATCATTTTGTTTTTCCTGTTTGTATCTAATTGTCTTGATATTAATTTATTTTACTTTATTTTTCAGCGCTGAGATAAGGGTGCAGTTTAGGCATGTGCCTGGCAATTTGTATAACAGAAACTTTGGGACAGATCTTGATCGAGCTACAAATGAGCTTGTTATTCGTGTACAGCCTGATGAAGCTATTTATTTGAAGATCAATAACAAAGTCCCTGGTCTGGGAATGAGATTGGACCGCAGCAATCTTAATCTTCACTATGCAGCAAGGTAAGATTGAAATTTCTTTCTGTATGTGTAAAAGGTATTAGGAACTTTGTGAAAAGCATACCACTTTTAAACGAAATGTGGCAAGAGTCAAATAAGTTTTAAATAATGGTGACAGTAATTAGCAAATCCTTCAGCCCAGAAAACATCAGAAGTTAGCAAATCCATTATATTGGTTGTTGATCATTTGACATGACTTGAAATACACGTCTAGGGATCTATTAATTTGATCTGCATTGGTTCCTGTCCTGATCTCTTTTATTTGTTTCCCTTTTAAATGACTGATCACTTTGCTTTTAACTCATTATTTTCATGCGCTTTTGTAGATACTCAAAGGAGATTCCAGATGCATATGAAAGGCTTCTGCTAGATGCCATTGAAGGTGAAAGGAGGCTGTTTATCCGAAGTGATGAACTTGATGCTGCTTGGGCGCTGTTCACACCATTACTAAAAGAGCTAGAAGAGAAGAAAATAATCCCAGAGTATTATCCTTACGGAAGCCGGGGTCCTGTAGGGGCCCATTATCTTGCAGCAAGATATAAAGTCCGGTGGGGTGATGTTGGTGTAGATCAATGACTTTCCGAGGCTTTGCAATTGCTGCATGAGTTAGATTAGGGAAACAAACGCATTGTGATAGTTGGTTTTTTGGTTTATTCGTAAGGGTTGTAGTACCAGGTGATTAGATGGAGAAAGGGTTCTTGTAGAAAGATTCAGAAGTTGGTATGGTTAGCAACAAAAATCCAGCAAGGTCAGGATTTTACTCCCTTTATGATTGATTTCGTGCCATGTGAGAATTTATTTTACATTTACTATAAGAAATAATGTATATGTAAATGAATTCTGTTGCCTTTAATTGCCAAGTGACTTTAGACTTTATATACCCTTTTTATCAGCCGAACTGTAAATTAGCAGCTGTGTTGTAGTTTAAGTGCTTGTATTTTGACGAAGTGAATATGAAGAACTGTTGGCTCCTAGTAATGGAAAATATTCAAAGATCAAAGCATTAATGTTAATCTCTGTTACTTGATTTCTATTTAAAGGTTACATTCAAACAATAATTATATTTGGCCAACTTTTTGTCAACAACTTCATGGAATATATAACGCTATGAAATTTCCTTTGTAATGTGTTAATTTCGACTAGAAGAAGCGGAAAAATTAAGAGAAAAAAATAAATTGTAAACAGTATATCTTCTTGGAAGAAACGTGTATATATATGTATAGTTTCACTATCAAGAAAGGGTGTGCATCGGTTGGTTTCCATCCGTGTTGGTTTTATTATCGAAATTATCGATTGGTCGATTTTTGGACCCATTTTTTTTTTCCTACCATCATAACCAATCGTAACCGACCAAAGTTTTTTTGTCGGTACGGTCGGTTTTTCGATTTTACTAAAGAATCAATAATTAAGGCTAAAAATAATTTGATAGAACTCATTGTACACTGTTTTATACGAAATCTGTCCGGTTCAACATATACATACATACAATGACTTATCTAAGTCACCAATTTGGCCGAGAGGTGCATCAATAAGGCACTCCTCGGCCAAATTATCAAGGGCCTTGATATTTTGACTGAGGGGTGAAACAACAATGCACCCCCTCGGTAGTTTGTCTGAGATGTGCAACAACAATGCACCCATTTGAAAGTTTGGTTGAGGGGTGCATCAGCAAGGCATCCCAACAAATTGCATAAGCCCTCGACATTTTGACCAAAGGGTGCAATAACAATGCACCCCTTGGCCAAATTGTTGAAGGCCCCAGTAGTTTGGCCGAAGGGTGCATTAGCAATGCACCCCGACGTACATACATTATAATTACAATTTCCTTCCAACGAATAACACACTCTCATGGTCACATCACATAGGTTTAAAACTCTATTAAAATAGAGATGCATATCAGGACAACCGGTGACAACGACACTAGATTGGGTGTGTGTGAGACACAGAGCAGAAGAGGATCCGACTTTTGGCTATCTGTGTAAGTGTATATGAAAGTTTAAATTTTATATAAAATTATAAATAAAAATAATTAAATTAATTACTCAGTTGATTTCAATTACTGTCGATTTTGCAAATTCATTATCGAAACTGACTGAATCTTCACCCTCGGTTCCGGTTAACCAGTAGGTCGGTCGGTTTCCACATTTATGCCGGTTACCTGCACACCCCTATTATCAAGTAGAGTTTATTGATGCACTAATAAAAAATTAAAAAAATAATAAAAAAGGAATACAAAATAGAAAATATATTTTATTGTTTACCTTCTGTCAAGGCAAATGACATCTACTTGTTGGTGGCTATAATCACAGCTTACATATCCTCACACAATGGGGCAACTATGAAAAAGGATTTATTCAACTTGAGTACCGCTATTATTTAGGGCTCGTTAAAATTCATGGTCCATATGACTGTGCCAAGTATAGGTTGAAGGTTTGACAATGTGAACCCTCAATGTAGGGGCCAGACAATGTGGACCGTCAGTTTTTACGAGCAATTCAGCATTATGCTTTAATTTATGTGAATTAATTTAGAGCCTCAAATGCAGGTATTAGTTTTCGTAGCACAAGGGGAAAAAGAATGCATGTTTAGTTAAGCCAAAGCATTAATCACTGGTGCCACTGGGTTGGATAGCAGTAATATATATATTATATATAATATATGTAGCAAAAACTAAAATGAGAATTAAGCGAAGCCCCAAGTATATTATTACAAGGATTATTCTATCATAAGGATTATTCCACCATGATCTTAATAGAGTCAAGGCCTCATCTAATCCTTCCTTCAGAGAGGTTATTGCAGAACATTTTTGCCTTGATTATTTAGGTTGATGAGAGTATTAGGTCCTTCTACTAGTCCTTCCTGTTGATGACCGTCAGCAGAGCTGGTTGATTTACTACATTCTACCTCATGATCATCATGGTATTTCTGCTTACTTCTTTCATTCTCATACTTAATTCTCATGCACTGGTTTATTGTCTGCTTAATCTCTTCCTCATCATTCTGACATAGAAGACGAAGACCACATTTCAGAACCCGCAGGCCTGGTCTATTGCTTGCAAATGAAGTCTCAATGAGAGTGCTTTGGTCCAAATGAGTCGAAAACCAGGAACGTGGTATATAGGACAGCCATATGAATTCTCCATGATCTAAGTTGTCGAACTCGTCATTGGTTATTCGATAATGATGTAGAGATTCCAGACTAACTCTCTCGGTTTCCAAGTAACAGACAAGGTAGTGAGGAATTTCTAAATCAAAATTATTAAAAATGGTACTTGAATGCTTATTGGGGTATATAAAATATGCACAAAGAGCCAAACCTATACAATTCCCAACACAATATAGCTCTGACGGTAGCTGGATTGTCACAGCAGGGCCGCGATTATAATGCCTGAACATCTCTTGACTTTCGGAAGGGAAACATAGGTTAAAGACCATATCTGGATCAAAGTCCTGTAAGTAGAAATATAAATTTTCACGAGCGAGCCAAGTTGATAATTGAAAGAGTAGGAGTTAAAATTATTACTTTCTTACCAAGGAAGTTAAACTCTGTCAGATTTTCTTGTTGAGCGGCCATATAAGAATTGCCATCTTCACAGCTGGTTGCTGTGCTACAAGGATGAGATGGTTTTTCATTTTCATCAGCCAAGAATTGACTGATGGCATCCACATTGTCGAAAAACGAGGTCATGCATTGGGTTATTGATTGTCGAAATTCTTCCACATGTTGCTGGAACAAGAGATGGGCACCCAGGTTCTGAATTGTCACGCCTGTGCACTCATTATAGATATCAACCTCTATGTAATGGCTTTGATCATTCAACTCAGCAATCAACAAACAACTAGGAATGTAGGTTAGCCAAATGAATCCGCCTACACATGACCACTTGAACTTGTCTTTAGTGATGCGAAACGTTGAGAAAGGATTCAAACAACATTTTTGATCCGTGCTCAAATGACAAAGAAGTCCGAAAGAAGAAACTTCTGAATCCTGATCGTCAAAGATGGCGTTTGGATGCTCCTGTACTGAAAAAGCAACACACACAGCAATCCCCCTCCAATTCTCATCAGATTTCAGATTCGGAGGTAATGCAATTGCCACTCTTCGGTTACTAAATTGATAACCTTCAAACCAGTCTATAATTTCCTTTCGAGGGAAACATAAATTGTATGTGTTGAAAGGATTAAATGGCTTCAACAGACAAATATTACGTCCTTTAATACTCAGAGTAATGATGACGCTATAATGCCTGACGTAAAATGGAAGCCAAACCTTGAGATTGTCTTTCCATCTCTTGATCAAATATTCATCGTTTTCATAGAGTCCAGTCTCTGCCATTATCTGTAAATGAACTAATCCCTCTGCTGAATCTCTTGAACTCTCTTCAATCACTTGCTTTGAATAGTCAAGAAGGAATTTTTTGGAGTGGACTGCTATTGGATCACGTGGAACACAAAATTTTTTGTATGCAGATAAAACTTGTTTGTCCATAGGCTGAGTACTTAACAAAAAGTTGCTTGTCTGCGGAGATTCAAACTCCCTACAACAATCCACATAAACAAATTATGTCAGAGTGAGAGAATTAGTTGATGGATATATGTATATATGGATATTGATAGTAAACTTTCAAATGAATACCTAGAATGGATAGGCATTTTTGCTTTCCTCATGTTTGGCTCATGAGACTCAAACTGACAAAGCAAATTTTGCACCAGATCTACATATGCTTGGTAACGTGATTCTTGATGCTCATCATCTGGACTAGTGTTTAATTCACACTCGGTTATCATGTTAACTACATCTCCCAAATCTTGCTCGTAGATGACTCGAATCCCGCACATTTGAATCTCCCAATCTGGGATACTGGTCCTAAACAAAGTGCTTACTCCCCAACACTGATTCAACTTTTCTGTGAAATACACCCGCGGTGCATTAAACAGAAAAATTTGTCTAGAATGAGGAAGAATGGAAAGATCAGTAAACGTTGTTATATGTGTTATGCTACTTCCATGGGAATGCATGTCTATATGAAGCACAGGAGGAGTTTCTGAATCCGAATAAATCTTATGCAGATCAGAGGGACGCATTTTAAGTACAACATACAGACTAAATCCCACCCATGACTTGTCATCAAATAAGTCTTTAGGGAGATAGGAAACTATGAAGCGCCCCACACTGTGATGGAAGAACCAATGAAATTGAAATTGTTGTGTTGGAAAACTGAAAGGGATAGGGAAGTTACATGCATAGCATCCCTGTAAAGTGCAAATTAGTGAGTAATTGATCTAGGGAACTATAGTGATAGAGAAGTAGAAATAATATAGGATGGTATAAATATATGACCTGAAATAATGGTGAAAGTGTTACCTAAGCTAAACAACGAACCAGTATAAGAAACAAATGGTAAAAGCATGGAATGAAACACAAATAAAGATGACGTTACATTCATAAACCAATATGACTGTAAAACCTGTTCAACGGGTTACTAGAATGCTGATAGAGTTTGATCCGATTCGAGGCTGCGTGCTACCTTAAGGCAATTAAGCGCCTCCTCGGTGCTTATTTCAGCAACGATCGTCTCCCAGGATACAACGAATCTCAAAGAAATTTCAAACTGTGCACCACCAGAAATTTTTTTCAGCGAACTAGAAAAATTGCCTTCCTTCTATCACCACTGACTAACCAACATACACTGACTTTTTAGTATCTATCCGTGTGTTCCACTTTCAGGGAAAAAATCAGAACTATCTTTTCCTATTTTTAAAAATACCAACCATCAAACAGTGCTCCTCAAAAACGTAAAAAACTAAAGTCAAAACAATTAAAACCAATTTAATTGTAAAGTAGTAACGTTTATTCATTAAAACCCACAATTCATTCACATTAATTAAAACCGTTACAAAACGTTTTGAACGTTTTAAAATCCAACAATCCCCCACATGAATGAATTGTACACAACCTACTAGACTTGACCACGGTGATAAAGTTCTACTTGGAACCGCATAGGATAGGTAGGTTTTATCCTTTGAACCTTCCCTTGTGAGAATATATTTACTCTACTGACTGAAGGTAGACATGATGTCCTTGAACCTTACTGTCGTTTATGTAAAGATGATATACTTCACACAGGATTCCTTCCTGGCATTCTTCAGTTCTCACTGTTATGTCCGTTTTGGCCATGGACATCTTCCCTGGTTCTGCAAGAGTTTCTAAAAAATTGTGCCCAACCAATTCTCCTTTGAAGCTTCTCTCTCATAGGTGATTCTTTTACTAAGAGTATCCCACTATACTCCTCTCGGTTTTCCGATGCATAAGAATCATTAAAAGCTTTAGCTTATCCTCATTTTCAACGGGTATCTTTGTTTCATCATAGGAATGGACGGAGGTGAAAACCCCGATGATTTAAACCGTCTTTACGATTTGGTTGTCCCTTTGAACCTAGATCTTGGGATCTCCAACTAGGTTGGGTTTCCATCGTATTGACTTTTTAATTTTATGGGCTTTAGTCCCATTCCTCTCGATGATTTCTCAACTAACTCTCGATTTAACCCTTTGGTTAGCGGATCCAATGTTATCTTTTGACCTTACATAGTCAATGAGATAATTCCAGTTGAGATTAGTTGTCTAACGGTATTATGTCTTCGACGATATGTCTAGACTTACCATTATACATCACATTTTGTGCCCTTCCTATCACGACCGACTATCACAATGAATAAAAAGCAAGCAAGGGCTTAGCCACCTAGGAACATCCTCCAAGAAATGGCGTAGCCATTCAGCCTCTTCACCACACTTATCCAAAGCAATGAATTCTGATTCCATTGTGGATCGGGCTATAACCGTTTGTTTTGAGGATTTCCATGATACTGCTGCACCTGCTAGTGTGAATACATACCCACTAGTCGATTTTGAATTCTTTACATCAGATATCCAGTTGGCATCACTGTATCCTTCTAATACAGCTGGATATCGATTATAGTGCAGTCCGTAATCACGAGTATATCGTAAGTATCTTAATACTCTTATGATCCCTTTCCAATGTTCACCATTTGGATTACTCGTGTACCTACTTAGTTTACTAACCGCGTAAGCTATATCTGGTCTTGTACAACTCATTAAGTACATTAGGCTCCCAATCACCCTAGAATACTCCAATTGAGATATACCTTCTCCTTTGTTCTTTGACAAGTGAAGATTCACATCTAGAGGTGTTCTAGCCACACTAGAATCATCTTTACTGAACTTATTCAGTATTTTCTCCACATAATGTGATTGACTCAGAACTAGTCCATCAGGGGTTCTCATGATTTTCACCCCTAAAATTACATCTGCAAGTCCCATATCCTTCATGTCGAACCTCGCGCTCAACATTGTTTTGGTAGACTTGACTATCTCATCATCACTACCCACAATGAGCATGTCATCAACATACAGACATAAAATGACATAGCCATTTCCTGTATCCTTGACATATATACATTTGTCACACTCATTGATTTTAAATCCATTGGTCAGCACCACACTATCAAATTTTTGATGCCATTGTTTCGGTGCTTGTTTAAGACCATACAGAGACTTTACCAATTTACAGACTTTCTTTTCTTGTCCAGGAGCTGTAAAACCCTCAGGTTGCTCCATGTAGATCTCTTCATCTAGATCTCCATTTAGAAAGGCTGTCTTTACATCCATTTGATGTACTTCAAGATTTCATAACGCAGCAATGGCTAACACCATTCTTACGGAAGTTATTCTCTCGCGGAGAATACGTGTCAAAATAATCAAGGCCTTCTTTTTGTTTGTAACCTTTAATTACAAGTCTCGCCTTGTATTTATCAATTGTTCCATTTGCTTTCATTTTCCTCTTGAAAATCCACTTATACCCTAGTGGTTTACTACCCGGAGGAAGATCCACTAGTTCCCACGTATGGTTTTGCAGAATGGAATCAATTTCACTTTTAATGGCATCTTTCCATAAAGAGCCTTCCGGAGAATTCACAGCCTCTTTATAACTTTGAGGTTCACTTTCCAACATATAAGTCGAAAATCCGGACCAAAGGATTTTTCTCGTCTTATTCTTTCCGTCGAGGCTCATCTTCAACCTCTTCTTCTTGTTCTTGGTTTTGTTCTTGGTCGACTATCTTCATTCATAGTCTCATATGTTCGCTTAGACGAACTTGGTCCCTCTTCGGACTTACATGGAAAAACGTGTTCAAAAAACGACGCATTCCTTGATTCCATAATCGTATTCTTGTGTATATCGGGGATTTCAGATTTATATACAAGAAATCGATATGCACTACTATTTTGTGCATAACCAATGAAAATGCAATCAACGGTCTTGGACCTATCTTCACCTTCTTGTTGAACCGCCACTTTGGCAAGACACCCCACATTCAGTAGGTATTTATAGGAAGGTTGCCTTCCTTTCCACATTTCATACTTGTCTTTTGTTCATTCTTTCGGGAACCTTATTTAAAAGGTAATTTGCCGACAAACGGCTTCCCCACATGTTCGAGGTAACCCGTAACTTATTAGCATGCATTCATCATTTCTTTCAATGTGCGATTCTAACGTTCAGCCACACCATTTGACTGAGGTGAATATGGTGGAGTAACTTCATGTCTAATCCCATGTTGTTCACAGTAATCACCAAACGGTGTTACATACTCACCACCACGATCGCTTCTTATCAACTTAATCTTCTTATTGAGTTGATTTTCAACTTCAGCTTTATAGAGAATGAATTTCTCTAAAGCTTCATCCTTGCTTTTAAGCAAATACACATAGCAAAATTTCGTGCTATCATCGACAAAAGTAATAAAATACTTATTGCCACCCCTTGTTGGTGCAAATTTTAGATCACATATATCACTATGAACCATATCTAGAGGTTCCGTATTTCTTTCAATTGTTTGAAAAGATAACCTTGTCAGTTTTGCCTCAACACAAGTCTCACACTTATGTTCGTTATTAATCTGGAAAGCGGGAATATGATTTAAGTTAATTAATCTCCTTAGAGAACCATAATTAACATGTCCTAGTCTACCATGCCATAAATTGGAAGACTCAAACAAATACGCAGAAGAAGCATTTGTTTTATTCATTGTCTTTGGCTTTACAGTCATTACATTCAGCTTAAAAAGCCCATTACAAACATATCCCTTCCCTACAAACATCCCTGACTTAGACAAGACAACCTTGTCAGACTCAAACACCATCCTGAATCCATGCTTGTTCAACAGTGAACCGGAAACAAGATTCTTGGATTTGGTACATACGACATTGTTGAGTCGGTGTCTTCCGAAGTCATCTTCAAGATCACTTTTCCTTGACCCGGATCTCGGACGTCGCAGAATTCCCATGAACAACTTCTCCCACTATCAGGGGTGAAGGAAGTGAGCGATTCTTGTCCGAAAGGCATACGCGGGTCGCACCAGTATCGATCCACCATTCTTTTGGATTTGACCCAACCAAGTTCACTTCAGAGACTACAGCACAGAGGTTCAGGTCATCAACCTCTTGAGTGATTTCCTCCATCACATTTGCCTCTTTGTTCTTCTTCCTTTTCGGCACTCTACAGTCGGCCGCTTTGTGACCCATTTTGTCACAACAAGACTTCCCTGGAATTTTTCTTAGAAATGCCTCCTTTAGGTCCAAGGTTGATTCCTTTACTAGGCTTCTTCGACTTAGAATTTCGCCCATGTTCAACCACAGCCTTCACTGGATGAATACCTCCTCCGTAACGCTTGCTTCTTCAATTCGAAGTCTAACAATCAGTTCCTCGACATTCATCTCCTTTCTCTTGTGTTTGAGGTAGTTCTTGAAGTCCTTCCACCCAGGAGGCAGCTTCTCAATAATGGCCGCAACAAGGAAGGCTTCACTCAGAATCATCCCCTCAGAATGAATTTCATGCGGGATCAACCGAAATTCCCGAACTGATCGACCGCTTGGAGTCCACCATCTTATAATCCGGAATCGCCCACAACAAATTTCTTGGTGCCCGCATCCCTGGCCTTATACTTCACTCTAGTGACTTACGCCTTGCCGACACAGACACATCAGACGGTATCGGATCGTTCAACACATACCGGCACGCGTAGTCGAACTCTTCCACACGCCAAACGCCATGAGTGAATTTCTATCATCTTCATTCGCCTCTGGTGGATCCTCGGCCAAGAACCTCGAGGTTCAATGTCGTAACATCATCTTTCGCCACCTCAAATTGACCATCAACTTCTCCGGTCTCTCCGCATGGTTCACCGGAACCGTCACAGCTGGTGTTGGCACTTGTGCCACAGAGACGGAAGTAGGCACTGCGCCGAAATAGCGAGACAACATACCCGGGGTTGGATGATTCCCACATTAGCCATTTTTTCCGCTCAACGCAATAAGAAAATATTAATTTATTCTAAAAAATTGCAATAAAATAATTATTAAACATAGAGAAAAATATAAATTTTTTTTTTAAATATTTTCTCTCTCCTGATGACGTCATCCGCCACGTCTTCAGCCAAGTTAGCGTGCCACATCAGCGCCACCTCAGTTGGGCTGCCATGCGCGCGCCTAGTCAGTCACCACGAATGGGCCAGTTCTTGCCAAGCCCAGCTCAAGTGCCCTCTTGTGCACAAGCCTAACCTAGACAAATGACCCAATTTCCATGTGAAGCCCGTAACAAACACATGGCCTACAAGCCTAAAGGCTCACCTAGCCCACACTCGCGGCCAGCCCATGCTCGAGCCCAACAGCCATTCGGCCCAGCTCAAACACACAGCCCAGCCTCACGGGCCAGGCACGCACAGCCCAGCCTCAAGGTCCACATGGCCATGTGCCCACCTCAGCTGGCTTGCGGCCCAGGTGCATGCGCGCGGCCCACAGATCCACTTGCGCAGCCCAGCAAGCATGCAGCCTTAAAACCCAAAGGCTCAACACACCAATGTGGCCCAGCCATAAGCACACCCGCGCTCAAACTCGCGTACGGGATTTTACCAGCACCTAAACGGCGCCGCTTGAGTCATCCTCAAGCTTCAGCTGAATCAAACCTGACCCAGTTACCAGGACGCACCCGGTTCAGGACCCGTTCGGAAAAAAAAACCACCTCCGGTCACCGATTTAAGGCGGACCAACACCAAATCCATCGGAACACAACAAGTAATCAATCCATCAAGTCAAAAATTAAATTTATCATTCCAAATATACATCCAAGATCTTGAAATTATCGGGTTTTATTGTTTGTACAACAGTTCCAACAAAACCCATTTTTAATAACCAAATTTTACTTAAAAATCATAAAACTACATCAAAAGTAGTACGCAACATAAAATATATATATATATATATATATTATTCAAAATTGCAAAATAAACTAAAAGAAATAAAAAAAATTTCCCATCTTCCTTTCCAGTACCTATTCACAGATGCTTTTGAATAACATAAACACGTGAAAGATTGTCATCAAACATACACAAATTATTTATAAATATAAATTACATGCAATAAACCATATACGTACAACAAAGAAACCTATTCAAAGTTTATATGCAAAATACAGAACAGAGTATTCAGATTGTCCTCAAACAAATAATATACATATATGATCTATATACGACAAAATGCATGTGATAAACACAAATGCATGAACCAGGCTTAACAGTCAAATCAAATGAAACAAAATATATAAACCGATTCATGATATAAAACAGAGGATGTTTCGTCTTAAGATTGTTACCTAAGCTAAACAACGAACCAATATAAGAAACAAATGGTAAAAGCATGGAATGAAACACAAATAAAGATGACGTTACATTCATAAACCAATATGACTGTAAAACCTGTTCAACGGGTTACTAGAATGCTGATAGAGTTTGATCCGATTCGGGCTGCGCTGCTACTACAGTCCTTAAGCAATTAATTCGCTCCTCACACGGTGCTTATTTCAGAACGATCGCCTCCTGGGATATTAACGAATCTCAAAGAAATTTCAAACTGCACCACCAGAAATTTCTTTCAAATAACTAAAATTGCCTTCCTTCTATCACCACCGACTAACCAACATACACTGACTTTTTAGTATCTATCCGTGTGTTCCACTTTCAGGGAAAAAACCAGAACTATCTTTTCCTATTTTTAAAAATACCAACCATCAAACAGTGCTCCTCAAAAACGTAAAAAACTAAAGTCAAAACAATTAAAACCAATTTAATTGTAAAGTAGTAACGTTTATTCATTAAAACCCACAATTCATTCACATTAATTAAAACCGTTACAAAACGTTTTGAACGTTTTAAAATCCAACAGAAAGCAACGAGACTAGATCTCTTCTTAGCTGGCTGTTGGGGTGAGCAGTTGCCAAGACTTGTTTTATTCGAGTTTTATGGGATATCGATTGAAGATCTACGACATCATTTTCTGCTTCCAAATTAGTTGCCTCGTCTAATATGTGCATGTAATGTCGAATAGATGTCAAGTTTAGGTGTTCATTACATGTATCAATCAAATCACGAATAAACTTTGACACATCTTGGTCAAATACTACATGCAACCCACACACCTTCACCTCTATATTCTGTCCATTTGTTGAAAATGAAGCTTTGATATGACTTGAATTGCTCAACTCATGTTCAGCAAACCACGTTTGGGGTACATAGACACAGAGTCCATACGACCCAACCTTGAAGTTTTGGAAGCTTTCCATGGCAATGGGATTTTCAAGACGACCTTCGTCGGTGGAAAAATGACAAAAAGTCTCTGCTAAGTCCGAACCTTCATCTAAGTTTTCATTTTCTCGGATTTCAAAAACAACAAACAAGGCAAATCCCATCCACCTTTTGGTATTGTCTTCATGAAGACACGGTTGGATTGTTATGGAAGACCCATTAGTCCAATGACTGCACCACTCTGGAATTCTTGTATAAGGAAAACGAATTTGCAGGTTTCCTCCATGAATAATTTTATCCTAATTTAAACGAAAAAGAATAAAGGAAATGAAAACAAGAATGTCACAATTTAGTAAAAGACTGTCAGACAAACAGATGGACTACATGTACGTACCATGATGAATTTAGAAAAGGATAACTGATCCATTTGATCTTCGGGCACTGGAAGAGCGTGCTGTGTAAGATGTGTTTCAGCTAGCCTCTCCTGTTTTGCAACAATCTACGAACTGAATTCCTTATCAGATGGTAAGTTTAGGTGTTGATCATATGTCTCAACCAAATCCTAATTAGTAAGTTAAAACTCTGACAAATCTTGGTCAGATATTACATGCTACAGATAATCTCTTTAAAGTCTGAACACTCGTTAAAGTATTCATGTTCCTGGAATAATTTATATATCTCATCCTTCAAAGGGGCCAACTAGACGCTGTCATGAAGACTTAGACTTTTAAATTAAGACTTTTCAAACCTTTTTCGAAATTAAAAATTTAGTTTGGTGTACTCAATGAGCAATGTCTAATCTCACCTCTCGGTGGTAAAGAACAAATAAAGTTGCCTTAACCTACAAGTAAAGCATTGGCAGAAGCAAAAACAAAATAGAAGAAAGACAGAACAGAGAAAGCAAAGAAGAATGCATTTCTTCAGTAGTCGGCAAAAATATTGAGAACGCCGGTGAAGTTTTCTGCTACATTGTTCTCTTCAAATATAACTGATACTTTTATTAAATTGGATTGTCAGACATAAATTTGACCTAGTAAGCCAGCTGCAGGAAAATGCGGCTTAAATAAGATACACTAACATAAAATATTGAGGTTTTACAAACCCTTCGCTGCTAACCAAAACTTGAATTTTAAAAACTTTAGGAAATTTATGAGCTATTCAATTAAAAATTTATAAACTTTAAAAGAAGTCTTTAAAAATTAAGGAGTAATCGGTTATGACTTTTTACAAATCCATGAAAATTTGAGTATTTAAAATGTCAATAATAAATTTTTATAGACTTTTGGATTAAATATTAAGTAAAATCCTTTGAATTTCTCCCTCCAACCCCTAAAGACTTTTATAGAAAAGTCTAAAAAAAACAAACAAACAAACAGTTCAATAAACTCTATAAAAATCAGTAACTTGAAAAATATTTATAAAGTAATTGAAAGTGGTGACTGAATATAACCCCGAGTTAGAGATGGTAAAATAATCTAGTCTTGCCTGCCCCGTCGACTTCCGTACAAAAAAGGATTGGGATTCTCCATTTAGCCAGGGGTAACAGAGCACAGCCAGGAAAAATACTCCATCAGTATATATATATATTTAGGATAATTTGATAAAATATCCATACGCTCAATAATTTTTATACAAATAGATACGTGTTAATTTTTTTTGAAAAATACTCACCATTAGACAAAATTACCTTTGAACTCTAATACTCACATCTATATTACTATTTTTCTTATTTTTTTATATTTTTTTCTCTTTATTTTTTACTCTTATGATTTTTATTAATTTTGTGACATATTTTCATATCAAACTACATCGATTTATGAGCATTTTGGTTTTTGAATTAAGTAATTTCGTTAAGTATTGAATGAGATATGATTTTTATAAATTCTTAAACTATCTAGATTTTATTATTCTTCCTTATTTTTTTGTTTTCTTTTATCTTTATTTTCTACTCCTATGATTTTTATTTATTTTATAACATTTTTTTTTATAAAACTAGATCAAGTCATAAACATTTTGGTTTTTAAATCAAGCCATTTGGATAATTATTGAATGAGATATGATTTTTACAAATTTATTAATTTTTTATAAAAAAAATATCAATTTTGGACGAGACCCGCCTATTCTTGGCGAGACCTGCCTGCCCATTTTCGGCGAAACCCGCTCATTTTGGGCGCGCCTCGCCAAGAATGGGTGGGTCTCGCCCAAAATTGATATTTTTTTTATAATAAATTTATAAAAATCATATCTCATTCAATAATTATCCAAATAACTTGATTCAAAAACCAAAATTCTCACAACTTGATTTAGTTTTACAAAAAAAATATGTTACAAAATAAATAAAAATTATAGGAGTGGAAAAGAAAGATAAAAGAAAACAAAAAAATAAAAAAGAAGAATAAAATCTGGATAGTTTAAGAAGTTATAAAAATCATATCTCATTCAATACTTAACGAAATTCCTTGATTCAAAAACCAAAATGCTCATAAATCGATGTAGTTTGATATAAAAATGTCACAAAATTAATAAAAATCATAGGAGTAAACAATGAAGAGACAAAAATGTAAAAAATAATAATAATGATATAGATGTGAGTATTAGAGTTCAAGGGTATTTTTCAAAAAAAATTAACGCGTGTCTATTTGTACAAAAATTATTGAGCGCATGGGAATTTTGTCAAATTACCCATATATTTATACATTAAATTTTTTTAATATATATTAAACAATTTATATATATATATATATATATTTTTTACATGGCACAAATTATAACACACCTACTAACCCTCATATTTTTAATTATTACAAACTCACCCATTACCATTTCTGACTCTCGTTCTCACTTTCCAACGACCACTAACATTATACTCACTTTCATGTCACTGGCCATTAACATCTTTGACTCTCTCTTACTCACTGTCATGCCATCGGCCACCCCATTTCACTCTCCTTTCTCACGACATTGGCAGAGATGGCGACAATAGATCCAACGACACCTTCTAAGTCTAAGATATGCTATTTATCTTTTATATATGTATTTCTCCCGTATGCTATTTATCTTTTATATATGTACTTCTCATATAAGCCCTCCATTTCTCTTCATCTCTCAGATCTAATCTGCAAATTAATTTTTTTTTATATATATTTTAGATTTGCAAATTTTTTTTAAAAAAGTAATTTTATGGTAATGGGGCAATAGGCATCCCGGCCTGGTTAGGGAATTCTCAATCCCACTCTATCTTTTCATAGGCAGAGATTAAGACGAAGATGGGATACCGGATTCCCCAGCAGAGCTGGGATGGGGTGGGGAGCGCCCCCCGTTGTCATCCCTACCTAAGTCGATTGATACCTAAGTTTCTCTAAACACACCTGAGTGGCTTTGTTACTGGTTTCTCACACAAAAATCTTAAGTTCGCCTACCTCTAAAAAGTAAAAATTATGAAGAACTATTCGTGACATAAGCTATCATATACTCTATAATTTCCTTGGAAATATAAAAAATCATCATATTCATTTGCCCATTGAACTATTGCTTTTCTTTTTCTTTTTCATTTTTTTTTGTCACTCCAATGTATGATAAAATTTCATTTTCATCAAGTATCCTAGATAAAAGAAATATATATGCGTAGATGAGACCTTGTACCCACCTAAAACGAATGTGATCTGAGCTCATGTTTTATTTATTTGCTCCTACACATGTTAGTTGTTCGTTTTCTACTATTTAATTGTCATACTACCTGAAGGCATGGACTCTCTGTTGTGCCAAACGTCTAGAAATTGAAAGACAAACAAAAAAACAATAACAAACACACAAAATTTACGTGGTTCGACAATTGCCTACATTCACGAGAGGCAGTCAGTGTTCATTCCAGAGAAAAGTTAGCAAAGAGTTTACAAAACAGGAACTCTAGCTTCTCTTACTCACCTCTTACAATTATCAGAGATTACATGCCTTTATATAGGCATTTACAGAGTGTCAATTCAAGTTTACAAATTCAAACTTAACTGCACCGAATATTGAATTTGCTTCAGTTGTAATCCTTGACTATTAACCAAATTGTCAACGTTGAACAACAAGAATTTGAGCCACTTTTTCAACAATCTCCACCTTGGCGAGAATCCACTAGTCAGTGCTGCCTCCGGTACACCGTTAGGCATTTTTAAGCTCGAGAGATATTGATCAACTTCAAACAGTATTGGAACTTGATCCCTATAATCACCTTGGTTAGATTATCTGCAAGATTATCTATAGTTTTGATCTTTTGTAGTAGAATGTCTCCTTCATCAAATATCTCCAGGATGAAATGAAAACGAACATCTATATGCTTGGTGCGACCATAATATACTTGGTTCTTTGCTAAACAAATTGCACTCTGACTATCGCAGAATACCTCCATGTTTTTCTGAACAATTCTCAAGTCTTCTATCAATCCATGAAGCCAAATAGCTTCCTTGAAAGCTTCTGTTACAGCCATATACTCTGCTTCTGTAGTTGACAAAGCTACTGTTGACTGTAAGGTTGATCTCCAACTTACTGGTCCTCCTGCTATTGTGAACACATAACTAGTAGTAGATCGGCGCTTGTCAAGATCACCAGCATAATCTGAATCCACGTATCCAACCAAATGTTTATCAACATTTTTATCTCTCTTGAACTTCAAACCAACATCCACAGTACCCTGAATGTATCGTAGAATCCATTTCACTACTTGTCAGTGGCCTTTATCAGGATTGTGCATGTAACGGCTTGCCATACTTACAATATGTGAAATATTGGATCTTGTACACACCATCGCATACATTAAAGCACCAACTGCATTTGCATATGGAATATGATTCATCTTCTCCTTCTCAGATTCTGTACTTGGTGATATTAATGCACTCAGTTTGAAGTGTGGAGCTAATCTGTATTTCTGTGTTTCTTGTCACAAATTTCAAACATCTGAAGTACTTTCTTCAAATATTGAGTTTGAGTCAAACAGATGGTGCCTTTCACCCTGTCTCTTTTGATTTCCATTTCAAGAATCTTCTTGGCTTCTCCAAGATCCTTCATATCGAACTCTGAACTTAATAGAGCCTTCAATTTATCAATCTCCTTCTTGTCCTTCGATGCTATCAGCATATCATCCACATATAGGAGCAAATAAATGAAAATACCATCTTGGAGTTTACGAAAGTAGACACAGTGATCAAATTGACTGCGTGTGTACCTCTGATTTATCATAAAACTGTCAAACCTCTTGTACCACTGTCTAGGTGACTGCTTTAAACCATACAGTGACTTACTCAACTTGCAAGCCCAATTCTCTCGTCCATGAACTTTAAACCCATCTGGCTGAGACATATAAATTTCCTCATCTAAAGTTCCATGGAGAAATGTAGTTTTCACGTCAAGTTGGAATAACTCCAGATCAAATTGTACAACTAAAGCCAATAATATTCGAATAGACGCATGCTTCACAACCAGTGAGAATACCTCATTGTAATCTATTCATTCCTTTTGAGCGTAACCTTTTGCTACAAGTCTGGCTTTGTATATGATATTGTCTTTGCCTGGAACTTCTTCCTTCTTGGCATAGACCCATTTGCACCCAATTGCTTTTTTACCATTTGGAAGTGGAACCAACTTCCAAGTCTGATTCTGATGAAATGAAGTCATTTCTTCATCCATTGCCTTCTTCCACTTGACATTATCTGGACTGTATACAGCTTCTTTATAAGTATTTGGGACATCATCATCAATTACTGGAAGATCGTAGCCACCATGTCTGAGTAACGGGCAGGTTTTCGAATGTTCCTTCTTGGTCTACTCGTAGCTATAGACTCTAGCTATTGTACTGGTGATGAAACCTCCATCTCACTCGAGATTTCATTTTGATCATCGGATTCATAGTCAGGATGATCAATAGTCTGAATAGGTTCTTTTGGAATGTCAGATCCGTCAAACTCCACCTACTGTAGAGAATTCGGATTCTCATTATTCTTCTCTGGAGTTTTCTATTTCAGCATTGCAGATTCGTCAAAGATAACATCTCGGCTTACAATGATCTTCTTTGACTCAGGATTCCACAGTCGGAATGCCTTAACTCCTTCACTAAAGCCCATGAAAACAGCTTTCTTGGCTCTAGGATTCAGTTTTGATTCTGTGATATGATAGTATACTGGACATCCAAAAATATGCAGATAGTTATAATCTGAAGCAAATTTTCCAAACCATACCTCTATAGGAGTTTTCCCATCAATTGCAGTAGAAGGTAGTCTGTTGATAATATGAGAGGCATACATCAAAGCCTCTACCCAAAATGCTTTACTCAAGTCTGACTGAAATAACATACAACGAACTTTATCAACTAGAGTTCGATTCATACGTTCTGCTATATCATTTTGTTGTGGCGTGCCAGGAACTGTGAAGTGTCTAATTATTCCTTCATTTTGACAAACTTTCAGGAATGGATCTTATTTGTATTCTCCAATATTAACTGATCTGAGTCACTTGAGCTTTCTACCGGTTTGAGTTTCAATCATCTTCTTCATTTAAGGAAAATATCCAGAACTTCACCTTTGTGCTTCATAGTATAAACCTAAACATATCTGAAAAAGTCATCAATAAAAGTTACAATGTAACATTTACCTCCCAATGAAGCATTTGTGGAAGGACCCCAGACATTAGTGTGAACATAATCCAGTGTTGCCTTAGTACGATGAGTTGCGGTGCCGAATTTGACTCTCGTTTGCTTGCCTAAGACACAATGCTCATAGAAATTTAGTTTTCCAGTCTTAGCACCTTTCAGTATGCTTTGTTTTATCAAACTTTGCAAGGCCTTTTCACCAACATGCCCTAAACGCATATGCTAGAGTCAGGAAGTGTCAGATTCTTCATCTTCAAAACTGTTGGATACAGCTGCGCTTCTGTGACTGTTTGTCCATCTAAGAAATATAGATTATTCTTCAGAGTACCCTTCATTGCCAGAAATGCACCTCGAACAACCTTCATGACTCCATTTTCAATGGTCACCTTATAACTACTGGAGTCTAAAACTCCCAGAGATATGAGATTCTTTTTCAAATCTGGAACATACCTAACATCATTGAGTCGTCTGATTGTACCGTCATGCATCTTCAAACTAACTGTTCTAATACCTTTTGTATAACAGGTATTATCATTGCCTATAAGCACAACTTCACCATTAAGCTGTTGGAAGCTTGAGAGTCATTGCTTGTTTCGACACATATGGTAGGAACATCCGGAATTCAAAATCCATCTATCAGAAGGGTCATCTGATGATGAAACCACAAAAGCCGATTCCTCTTCATTTGCTTTTTGTGCAATGTTCACAGTTGATTTCTCCCTGTTTGGACAATCATTTTTCCAATACCCTTTCTGGTGACAATAGGCACATTCATCCTTTGCAAGATTTCTTCTTGATGATACTCCTTTTAACTTTAAACGGGATTTGTTCGGCCCTCCAAATCCTCCAGATTTTCTGTTGCTTGTCCTCCTTCTTGCTATAGTCAGAGCTTCTGGTGTTGATTCCTTGTGATCAATTTGATCTTTCTTCCGATACTCATTGTTCACCAAAGCATTAGAAATATCTACAAATTTAACCTCATCTTTTCCATATAGCAGAGTAATGATTAAATGCTCATAACTTTCAGGCAAGGAATTTAATAACAATAGAGCTTTATCTTCTTCTATAATTTCAACTTCTAAATTCTGTAAATCAGCAAGAATTTTATTGAAATTATCTAAATGCTCAATCATAGAGATACCTTTCTTGTACTGGAAATGAAAGAGTTTCTTCTTTAGGTAGAGCTGATTCTCTATACTTTTTGTCATGTACTTGTCCTCCAACTGTTTCCAGAGACTTGCTGCGACGGTCTCCTTCATGACAAAGTACTTCTGATCTTTGGCTAAGCACAGTCGAATTGTGCCATAAGCCTGATGATTTGTGTAATCCCAATCTTTATCAAACATATCTTTGGGTTTAGCTGCCAAGGCAATATGTGATCCTTCTCGGAAGAGCATGTCCAAAACTTCACATTACCACATACCAAAGTTATTGGTGCTATCAAATTTTTCCACCTCAAACCTTACATTTGACAATATAGGTCTTTGAACAGTGCCATTTGTGGATGACTCGCCGGTGTTTTTAGACTGGAGCAGCTCAGTTTGCTTAGTTTAGTCATTGAAAATACCTCAGTTGAATCCGGAATAATTCAACTATCAGAAAACAGGTCCAATTTTGTGAGAAACGGACTAAAAATGGCTAAGAAATAAATATGTATAAAATCAGAGAATATTCTGCTGGTGAACAGTGTCGGCTCAACTGTACGGCTCGGATGAATAGTATGGACCGGATGAACAGTACGGACCGGATGAACAATAAGGAATGGATGAACAGTATGGCTCTGCTGACCAGTAAGGCCCAAATGAACAGTGCGGCTCGGTGCGGATGAACAGTGTAGGATGAACAATGTTGTCTTCTTCCTCTAGATGCGGGCGGAAAATTCTTTTTTTTTTTCAATTTTACACCCAGATTTCAGCGGCTTTTCAAATCGAATTTTACAAGGTTTTTCTCGTATGAACTTTCTCTTTCACCTGGTATACTCAAAACATAATTTTGAGCACTTTCAATTTTTGGAACAGTTTGAAAAAATTGCTCTGTTTCAAGCAAAACCTATGCTCTGATACCAATTTGTTGTGTCAAACGTCCATAAATTGAAAGACAAACAAGAAAACAATAACAAACACACAGAATTTATGTGGTTCAGCAATTGCCTACGTCCACGGAAGGCAGTCAGTGTTTATTCCAGAGAGAAGTTTGCAGAGAGTTCACAAAACAGGAACTTTAGCTTCTCTTACTCACCTCTTACAATTATCAAAGATCACATGCCTTTATATAGGCATTTACAGAGTGTGAATTCAAATTTGCAAATTCAAACTTAGCTGCACCGAATATTGAATTTGCTTCAGTTGTAATCCTTGACTGTTAACCAAGTTGCCATTGTTGACAGTTGAAGTTGCCAACGTTGAACAGCAAGGATATGAGCCACTTTTTCAACACTCTCATCTGTGAACATAAATGCCTATCACAAATAAAATAATATAAATATTTGCCCAAAAAAGGATAATAGTAATAAAAGTTTGTTACTGGGCTTTTAGTCATGCGTTGTGACTGAGAATTTTTTGATGTCATATCCGATCCAATATCATTTGAATTTTTTTAATCTATTTTATAAAAAATAATTATTTTATTTCAAAATTACAATAGGATTTTTAAATGATGAATTATTTTTTTAATTTATTTTTTATAATTCATCAAAATATTGTTTTAGCTATATATTTAAAATTTTTAGACAGTTATACAGAAAGAAGAAAAAAATAGATTGAGATAAAAAAAATCATATTAAACTTTGACGGACATTGAAAAGTTTATAAAAATTAAAATTTCTAAAACAAGTTTTAAAAAACAAATCATCATGAATTCCTTTCGTCGCTAAAAGTCATTTTGAGACGAAATTCGTAGCTAAATTCCACTTCGTCAGTAATGAAGTTCTTCGTCAGCAATGAATTTTACTTCGTTGTTAAAAGTCACTTTGTCAACAATGAAGTCTTTCATCAGCGACAAATTCACTAAAAGTTACTTCGTTCCTAAAGTTCAATTCATCAGCGACGAAGTCCTTCGTAAGCGATGAATTTTATTTTGTCGTTAAAAGTCACTTTGTCAGTCCTTCGTCAGCGATGAATTTCACTTCGTCAGCAATGAATTCCTTTATCCGCAACAAATTCCTCTTCGTTAGTGACGAATTTCTTACGAATTAATTGCATATATGTGAAAATAAAAAAAAATAAACGAGAAGAAGATGAAGAATAAGAAAAAAAAAAAAAAGATGAACAATAATAAGAATATGAAGAAGATGAAAAATAAGAGAAATAAAAAATTAAGAAGAAGAATACCAAGACTCGCAAAAAAAATCTAGAAGAAAAAAAAAACATTATAAAAGAAGAGATGTTGTAGAAGAAGAGGAGAAGATGTAAGAAAACCTATAAATATTAAAGGATATATTCGACTTTTTATTCAAAAATTTGCCAAAATAATAATTTAAAAAAAACTAGTTAAAAAATTCAAGTAGATCCTAGAGGTAATATGACATCAAAACACCCTTTCACTAAACCGAGGTCCAATTATTCACTAACAAACCCACATGAATAGCAAGATCCAAATTTTTTTACAGCCACTTAGTAACAGTAGCTGAGCGTACAGCTTCTATCGCCTCTCACGATCTCATGGTTTAAGAGCACGATTAAAAAGGCCCCTTCGCACTTTGACTAATTAGACCCTAACCGTTTAATTGCTATAAGATAGAAAACAATAGTCGAGTAATATTCTTTGAGGCATGCACTTTTTAATTCTTATTATATTTTTCCATCACTGATTTAAATATTAGAGTGTCTGGATTGATATTTAAATTTCTTAACTTGAAGTTTCAAAGTGTCTAGACTGATACTCAGGTTTCTTAACTGAAAGTGTCGGGATGATACTCAAGTTTCTTAACGTAGATTTCTTGATGTTTTCTGTATTTCAAGTCTCTAAAAATGCACTTCAGTCACTATTTTGAGCATTGTAAGGTAATTATAGTTTTTTGTTAAAACAAAATTAATTGTTAAATTAGAGAATAATATATTAATAATTGCATTGTCATAATAATGATAATAATTAATCGATCATTTTCCAACATACACACACACACATATATATATATATATATTTATTTATTTATTTCTATAAGTTATCAAGTTTATGTATAAATGTCATTTTACATTTCATATATAATTTTTATATCCTATCATTCAAAACTGGCAACCAACTAGCTATCAAAAAGACTTTATTTAAGATGTTTACCAAAAAAAATACTTTGTTCATAGTCAATTGATCCGAGATCTCTTTGACAAAAAGAAATAAATAAACATTGACATTTTACCCCTGAACTATCACATAATTTACAATTTGCCTCAGAAATATAAAAAGTCGTAACATTCCCCATTGAACTACCGCTTTTCCCTTTTTCTTTTTCTTTTTCACCAATATATTATTTTTCCAGACGGATATGATAAAAAATTAGTTATATCCACTTAAAAATAAATAGATAAAACATAATAAATAAGATTATAAACATAGTTACATAATTTACGCAAAAAAAAATAGTGACATATAAGTTCTGCAATGGCTAATTTCGTCAATCGAAGATCATATGTCAATATTAACATATATATCAATGATCGGAATTATCAACAAAATTAAACGCTAGTTAATTAGTGGGCAATGTGATAGTTTTGTTTGCACGCTTGCTGCAATTGAAGATAAAAAAAAAATTGTTACCCACCAAAAAAAAAAATATTAATAAAAAGGCAATCAACTGACCTAAAACTCATATGCAGGTTAATTCAACTAAGAAATAATCACTCGTTTAGAGGGGGCACTTGTAAACTGTGTAATAATATAAAGCTAAATGAAGTTTTTTTTTATTTTATTTTCTTGATATTGGGTGCGGGGAGAATTGAACTCGATCAGTCATGTGCGCATTTTTCTTTGACAATGAATTTTTTGTTCTTTATATTTCGTATTTGATCTAAATTTCAATAATTTATTTATTTATAAGAGTAAATTTATTGAGATTCTATTTAGCCAAAAATAAAATGAATGTGTAGTTTTATTAGTTGGCTGATTGTATAAAGGCCTTAATTATATTTTGTTTTCTCTTCCTAAAATCACGAAAATTATTACTAGTCCGATGGTTCATATTCATTTAAAATATGTCTCGGAACAAGGATCCAACTTGAATGGAGAGGGTCCTAGTCCAAAGTTTGTCTCTTTCAAGAGTCTTGTGTTCTAAATCATTCGGGTTTGAAATATGCTTTGTACGGATCCGCTATATATGAAGATGTTTCCGAATACGAGTACGATAAGTGTCTATCTTGATAGGTCTGTCCAAATGCAGCAATTCGGGTCCCCTTTTTATAGCTGGTATGTATGAAGGTCTTTGTGACATGGATTGGGCTACGGATCCTTCCGGATATGGGCTGAATAATTTTTCTGGATATGAGCTGAATGATTCCTGATCCAAAATATGATAAGTGTCTATCTTGATAGGTCTGTCCAGATGCAGCATTCCAGGTCCCCTTTTATATTCTTCATTGTGGTGAGTTGAGTTAAAGGCATCTTTCGGAAGGAGAGTCTACCTAATCACAAATCCAACGAGATATCATAAATGAAAAAGTAAAGAAAATAATAATAACACAATCATAATATATCAACACATCTAGAACATAGTAATAACATAATATAACAATGTTTTCCTACAAAATAAAGATAAATATTACAATAATAAGAAAAAAAATTTCTATAAGAAGCGGCTTAGGAAAGCGAGAAATTATAACACTTAAAATCGGTAAAACACTGAGAAGCACAGTTTTGTTTAAAAAAATATATGATATTTGACACAACGAACAAAGGGAAGACATCACTTCCTATTGTCGTGACTCATAACTTCACAATCCAAGGTTTATAAAAAAAAGTCTATTATTTCCCTCCTTACAGAGCAAATTCCAAGAGTGGCATGAATGGGGAAATAGTGTCGTTTTAGAAATTGCTAAGTCAATGTGTCTTTCTCCTCTCCTTGTAAAAAGCAAGTAGAATGGCCTGGAGTAGAGGAAAACGAACTTGATAAAACTTTCCCATAAAAGATAGTGACCAAATGGGGTTGTAAGTGGGTGATCTCACACAACCAGAGGTACCAAACACAATAATACCTAAAACACTTAAAAATGACTTATTTTTACTGGATCTATGAGAAAAACATATCAAATTATTTTGTAAAATGAGGGAAAGAGGATATCTACACTTGTCCTAGAGTAAAACTAGTGCATAACTAAAGGGAAACATTAATCATGTGAATCCAAGTGTGACAATCTCACAAAAAATTACGATTTTCTTTAGATGTAATAAATAAAAAGCCACAAATACGATATTTTTAGTAAAGATAACTCTTAATAAGCCAGGATCTAAAAAGGAAATAAAGAAATCAAAGTGATGCATGGGATCTAAAGAAAATGGACAAGATTTAGGAGAAAGTCAACTAGATCAAAGTATTTTCCTCGTACATTTAGTAGGAAAAGACAACAATTCTAACTTATACCACCTTTTCCATTAGATTAGTCTTTTAAAACCTTTGAAAAATACTTTTTCATGCATAGAAAACAAACTTTCCTTAAAAATACGAAGAAATTTATTTTCTTTTAATCTTTTACAAGAAAATGAGAAAACAACAAAAAATCACCTTTACACTATATGCTCCTTTCTATTCCGAGAATCACTTTCCCATAAAGTTTCATATATGTAGGTTTTTATAAGATAGAAGCAAAAGGAACAAAAAGACACAAAAGATGAAGAGCTTTCCTTTAATCACCAAGAAACATTTTAAAACTACAAGACTAAATAATATACTTCTATAAATGGCCGAATATTCTTTCTCTTTCAAAATAAAAGTGGATCTTTTGTCTTTTGGAGAAAAGCATAAGAAAAGCAAAAGGTTTTTTGGTGTATTTTCTTAAGGAAAAGATCCAACTCCATACTTAGAAGTTAAGAGTTGCCAAAAATAGTGTATAAACATGTGACTTAGGATGGTTTCTTTGGTATTTTTGTCATGAATGGTGGGTTGAGTGCTTTTAAGGTAAAGGTAGAGAAAGGGTGGAAAGAAGCAGGACGAGAGAATATGAAAAAACAAATGATGAGGAAAGAGAGGAGAAATAAGACAAATGAAGTCTTTTGTGTGATGAAGCGGTATAAAAGTATTTGTGTTGGGTGACATCTTAAGAGGCTAAGTGAGTGACAACTATTCATGAAAGCTAGAAATTTGATTAAGTCAAACTCGTCCATAGAATAGACCCTCCAAATAAGATTGAAAAATAAGTGAGTTTCTAAATGAAATAAATAAAAATATAAATTTCTAGATAAGATTTTTAAATTAGACTCTGGATGAACAAGGAAAAAGAAAGAGGTTACAAAAAGTGATAAGACATCACTTTTTTGAGTGAGTGGAATGTTTGGGAAAAAATACATGTCTTGTATGTGAAGTCTTGTTTATAAAATAACAATAAACTTATATATTTTAAATAAACTATTGTTTTAATGAAAAATATGTTCATGCATGCTTTGGGCCCCTTGGCTTGGACCCAAAAAAATTAGTGGGTTTTTACATTACTGAAAACTAAAGGACTTAATAGCCCAATAAAAATTATTTATTTTAGAACTTGACCCACTTAATTATAAAAATAAATAAGGAAAAAGATAATAAATAAATAAGTAGACTTTAAACAATAATAATATTTGTAAAAGGTTTGTAATTTATCAATTTTGGAGTTTGTTTTAATTTATTTTTATTTATAGGCTCAAAACCCTTCAAGTGGGCTAATCCAATCTAAATAAATTAATTTAAACCCGTATTATCTCTTCTCTTATCAACCAAACCATATCCCAATAATAAACCCTATTAAACGCACTTAATTAAACTGGGCAAAAGTTCTTAATAGACTGGTGAGTTACTAATTCTAATTTGATCCATAATATTAGCCCCCTCAAATTTTGAGGGCTTGGTAACTTCGAACCCAATAAAACCCATAAAACCTAAAAACCTTAGCCTATACTCCACTTTCTTTGCTGCCAAAAGCCCACGGTTTATTTATTTTTTAACATAATTTGGAGATGCTTGCTTAGTTTTTTTTTTTTTTTTTTTTTGATGAATAAAAAGAACCTCGATGTGGATCTCATCAGCCCAGGATTCAATTAGGAGATAGAGCCTTCTTGCTACTCCAGCTTTGCAACCCGATAGGAGTCTGTAGCGTCACACCCCTAACAGATCCCTCCACTGCAAGATTAAGCGAGACACCGAGGCAATAACGGCCCAAGACTGAACCACAACTCGCATGGCGAGTGTGATGGAACTATCGGCTTCCTTTCCGCTAGGCCACACCCCCAGGTGTGAGATGCTTGCTTAGTTGGACCTTACAACATTGCTCATTCATCTCGAAACATTTCTCATTCTCATAATTTATGGATACATTACTCATTCATATGCTTTTCTTCTTGTAGCTTTTCTACAGTTATTGCTATGTGGCTCAAAATATGCATGCATTGGCTGTCTTTAATGAGTTGGTTGATGGTGAACCTAAGACATATGTAGAGGTTATGCTTAGCAAGCATGTAAAGAGTATTAAGATGCCATGTTAGAGGGGCTGCATTAGCTGCATAGGAACCATACTTGGCATCTTGTTCTTAGACTGAAATCACAAAAGTTTGTTGATTGTAAGTGAATTTACAAGGTTAAGGACCTTGTTTACCGTTGATTATAAGTGCATTAGCTACATGCCTTGTTTACCTTTTTCAAATGAAGTCTCAATGTATCTACTCAATTGATCCAGCAGAACCAGGAGCGTGGTATATAGGACACCTATATGACACTACTATAAAAAGAGCATAAGATGACGGGGTTCAGAAAAAGTTATTGCGGCTTGAGCCAGCTTTGCGATGTGGTCCTCTGATCACTAATAGAAGTAATTCGAACAAAAAAGAATTGTATGTCACAAACAATGGAAATTACACAGTAAAAAAGCAAAACAAGAAACTCTCAGCCTCATCACACACTCACATACGCAGCTCTCTTACTTGGAGCTCTCACTACTCTCACTTGGAGTAGCACGATTGGGTGGCAACAAGACTGCAAGTAGACGGTAGCAAGGTACGGCTGTGGGCGGCTATCGAGCAGCTATCGGACAGCTGCCGGGCAACTGGATCCTGTCACTTTGCGCCTTCAACTAGATAACATTCAATATCATGTGCCAAGTTGCTATCCGTATATTGGCTAATGGTGTGCAATTTCCTATTTGAGATTTTTTTTTTTTTTTTCGGTAGGATTCCTATTTGAGAATTTAGATCAAGTATGTCGTATATATAAGAAAAAGGGCGTGGCCAAGAAGCAGCCACTATAAAAAGAGTATAAGATATCATTAACTATTAACGACCTGCTAAAATCCATCATCTTTTCAGGAGTTATTAAAAATATTTATTTTTAGCGATTCTCATTGTCCGTCGCAATAAATAAACATCGTTAATATTCTATTATCAACGACGGGCCCAATCATAAACGGTCCTTCATATGAAATAATATTAACGGCCAACACATTGGAAAAAGTATGTATGTAATAACAATATTAACGAAGCCATTGATCACCAAATAAAAATAAAATAAATGAGACGACTAAAAATTCAAATGGAAACATAAAGATACGTATCCAAATAAAAAGTATTTTTTTTAATACACAATTAGTAACATTTTTCAATTTCAAATCCAACTCCTAATATTTTTATAATCTGAGAGTGGAACAACTCTTGCTTACAGCGTGTACGGATTGGGTAGAACTTAATGTTTAATATTACTCTTCTTCAGTCGTGAGTTCTAATTTATAGGATACTTATTTTTGTCATGTCTGAGTATGAAGGTTAATTTCTATCAACATATGTTCATGTCTGAGTACGAACTCTTTCTTATAAATACATAATTTTGTTTCCTCCACAAGTAATGCTATCAATTTTAAAAATTCATAAAGACCACTGGTTATATGATTGAGTAGAAGATTTAGAGAGAAAGATCAAATGATATTTCTGTTGATCAACCCAATCGCAATTAAAGATCAAATCAAATTGTGCAAGTACTTATTAGAGATCTTATTGCTACACACTAGCTTTCTTAATATTAAGATATTAAGAAAAATTACCTTTCCAATGAAATATTCATTCACGCATTTGATGAACATGCTATTTATTTCGTAATCATTTTCTTATGTCCATTGTCAATATAATTAATCCATTGTTGCCTTATTGGATATATTTGTGAATATGGATCGCATAATAACTAAGAGAAAAAGATTAAACAAAGGAAATAAAACACGTTTTTCACATGGCTGAAACTAAAACTTAATGTAATAAACGATGAATGGAAAAGAAAAAAAAAAATGCCTCGCAGAAATATGTTAAACAAAGACTAAAAATAAGAACACTAAAGCATAATTTAAAGCAGAAAGAAAATCACATATGAGACAACGAAAATCATATATGAGACTACTTCTACATTTATTCTACTTTTCTTGTTAAATTCAACTAATAAATCTGCTAGATTCCTTCATCTCTTATAGAACACGTCAGTTGCACCATAAATACTTTCCTCCAATGCAAAATTTATGTGAATTGAAGCACTTGTGTAGTGAAAAATATGAGATTAAACATCCATCATTATCATCATCATCAAATATTGAACTGTTTAGAGAATGTGGGATTTACCTTTAGTTTAGCTATTGTGTATGACCATTCATCTACAGTTCTCCCAAATAAGAAGGAACCCAAATTTTTAAGAGTGGAAGCATCGCCATCAGCATATTCTATAACACTGTTCGACACCCCTGTATAGTCAACCAAAACACGGTCATCTTCAAAGGCTTCCTGCCATAAGAGTTGCAGAGCTTCTTTTTTGGTTAGTTTATCAACCTCATATATATTTTGCTTTCCATATCTTATGGACAAGTAATTTTCTCTGGTTGTCACAACGATTCTACTCCCTCGACCTAACACTTGATCTTCCTTTTCCCAATTTCCAACCAAACCTTCTATTTGCTCGAATTGATCAACGTCGTCTAGAACTATAAGCACCCTTTTAGATTCAAGCCTCTTCATTAATTTATCGAGGCTCATATCATCATCCTTCATTGTACGTTCTAATTCACTGTCCAACAACACTTGGCAAAGATGCCTTCGCAAGGAAATTTGATCATTTTTAAACACCCGTCTGATGTTGGAAATGAAGGCACATGCATCAAATTTGTGAGAGATCCTTTTGAAAACTTCAATAGCAATGGCTGTCTTACCAATCCCTTGCTTGCCACATATTACTACAGTACGAACTTCATTCAAATTTAAATTCAATAGCAAATCCATTTTATTCATCCGAGAATTCATTCCCACTAATAAGTCATTGTTGGTTCCACATGCAAATGCAAATCTCTTCAAATTTTTTGATATATCTTTTACAATTTCTTGTATGAAATCTGACTCATGCCTGCAAAAACAGAAGGTACAGATATTTTGTTGTGAACCACAAGTCGTCACCAATAATCAAATAACAAACACTTATTAACGAGTCTTCTGCTGAAAATCACAGTGACCAGATTTGTCAACCACAAGTCATCATCAATAATCAAATAACAGACACTAATTAATGAGTCTTCTGCTGAAAATCACAGTGAGAAGGGTGTAAAAGGGTTTGGGTTTGGTTCTTTAAGTGAACAGTGATTGAAAATCACCATTGTTGAGAGTTTGAGTGCTTGTAATCATCAAACATTATCTGCAGAGACAAGTTTGAGTGTTTGTAAACATCAAACATTATAGTGCAAAGACTCTCCAAAAACTGAAGCTAGAGGACGTAGGCACAATTAGCTGAACCTCTATAGATTGTGTTCTTTGTGAGATTATTTTGTCCTGGTTTAGTTTTAGGAATTAATAATGCCATTCTTGAGAGTTTGAGTGCTTGTAATCATCAAATATTATAGCACAGAGACTCTCCATAATTTGGAGCTAGACGATGTAGACACAATTGGCCAAACCCATATAGATTGTGTGTGGTCTTTGTGTGATTGTTTTCCTATGGTTTAGTTTTAGGAATTGATGATAGTGGTATCAAAGCTTTGGTGTTCTTGATCTTCAAAATTCAACCTTTATTGAATTCTTGGGTTGAATTTGAAGTATTCAACCATGGCTACAAAGACTAAAGTAGAAGTCTTGAACGCGAGGCTAATTTCCTTTTGTGGAGGAAGAAGATGTGTACTGTGCTTGTCCAGATGTAGGTTGCAAAGGCAATTGACAAGACTTATGCAGTAACCACCTTAGATGAGAAGAAGGTCGAGATGGATGAGATTTCTCCCAGCACGATTATATTGCATTTGTCAGATAGTGTTCTAAGAAAGTGGATCACATAAAGTCAAACCAGAAGTTGTGGACAAGATTGGAGCAATTTTATGAGGTAAAATATCTTCCTAATCATATCCTTTTGCTTGAGCAATTTTTTGAAATTAGAGTGGAAGTTGCCAAAGATTTAGATGCAAACTTGGATAAATTTAATAAAAATTAACCTTGACAACTGTGAAGAGAAATTCACAGATGAACATTTTATTGTCATCTTATTAAATTCTCTTCCTGAATCTTATAAAGATGTTAAGAATGCCATTAAATATGGCAGAAAAGCACTGACTTATGATATCATTATTAGTTCTCTTGATGTCAAAGGGACTTAAAGTTAAATATTGAATCAAGAGACAAGGAAGAGGATCCAGTGACTAGAGGAAGAGGCAATAAAAGGAAATTAAATCATAATTCCAATGGGAACAAACCTAAGTTTAGGAGTAAATCAAGGTCAAAATCCAAAACTAAGGGCAAGTAATGCTTCTACTGCCAAAAGGAAGGGCATTTAATTAAAGATTGCTTCAAGAAAAAAAGAGAGGACAAAAAAAAACCACATAATGATGGAGACTGGTCCACAGTCTCAAATGACAATGAGGTTGCTGAAGTCTTGACTGTTTCTGTGAAAGAGAGTAATTTAGGATGCATTTTGGATGCAAATTCATATGTTTCTGAATCAAAATTAGTTCTATTACTATAAAAAGATTGATGGTGGTCAAGTCTTATAAGGAAACAATATGGCCTGCCAAGTTGTTGGTATTGGAAATGTGCAAATCCAACATGAGGACCACAATCAAAACTTTGACTGCTGTTAGATATGTCCCTGACCATGAGAGAAATATGATATCTTTAGGAGTTCTAGATGAGTCAGGCCTGTAAAATAGAAAATAGTAACATGAAGATCTAGAGGACCTTATGTTGCAATGAAAGGAGTCAAAAGAAATGGTTAATGTACCATATTCTAATGTTGTTGGATCAGTGATGTGCACAATGATCTGTACCAGACCTGATCTTGCTCATGCAATTAGTGTTTCAAGCAGCTACGTGACAAATCCTAGTAGAGAACACTGGGAAACAATGAAGTGGCTGCTTAGATACATTTAGTTTATGAAGGATTGAATCATCATTCAGGCAAATAAGGAGTTGAGTTAATTGGCTATGTTGATTTAGATTATGCTGGAGATAGAGACAAGAGGAGGTCAACTCCATCATATGTTTTCACTTTGTGTGGAAATTGTATAATTTGGAAGTCTTAGTTGCAGTCAGTTGTAGCATTATCTTCAACAGAGGTTGAGTACATTGCAACTAAAGAGGCATTATGGCGTAAAGGATTGATAGTTGAGTTAAAAGTGTTTGCAGCAGGAGGCATTATGGCTTAAAGGATAGATAGTTGAGTTGAAAGTGTTTGCAGCAGGAGGCATTATGGCTTAAAGGATAGATAGTTGAGTTGAAAGTGTTTGCAGCAGAAGGTCGTAATATTCTGACAGTCATAGTGCAATTCATCCATGTAAAAATCCAATTTTTCATGAGAGATCAAAGCACATTCAAGTTAAGTACCACTTTTTCAGTCAAGAACACATAGAGTTTTCTCTAGCTTTTTCCCGAGGTTTTTCTTTTGTTATACATTTATGTATGGGAGTGGTTTTCTGGGAAAATCACAATAGAAGGGTCTAAAAGGGTTTGAGTTTGGTTCTTGAGTGAATAATGACTGAAAATCACTATTGTTGAGAGTTTGAGTGCTTGTAATCGTCAAACATTACAGTGCAGATGCTATCTAGAAACTGAAGTCAGAGGATGTGGGCACTATTGGCCGGACCTCTATAGATTGTGTGTTCTTTGTGTGGTTGTTTTGCTCTGGCTTAGTTTTAGGAATTCATAACAGAGTCAGATAATTTTGCTTGTCAATTTTCATTACATGAAAAAGGCAAAAGCTGCTATACCAGCTAGCTTCGAACTCTCACGTTGCTTGAGGAAATAGTTGTCCCACTGAGGTCACTATTAATAAAACTTGAAAAAACGTTACTAAAATCTTTATTATGTTTTAAGAAAAATTGCATAAGATAGTTAAAGAAAAGAGCAGTGCTATTTATAGGTTATCAGCAACGGATCCACCACTTGATTACATAGTCATTGGCGATTAGTTATTAAATGTTTCTTATTATTATTTTTAAACCTTAATAACATATATATATATATATATATATATATATATATGTATGTATGTGCAATTTTGAAAATACTATTTAAATAGAATATGTTATATAAACATGAAAATTAATGAAGAAGAAAAGAAAATTACTTACCTGTGTAGCAAATCCCATCCACCAAGATTGGCCACCTGAGACAAAGCCTTCCTCCACTTGATCACCTTCTCCTTAGTGTATTTGAAAACTTGCTCATGTTTTTCAAAGACCTCTCCAACAAACCCCTTCTGCTTTCTTATTTCGCTTGTATCCACGTGATAGAAAACTGGATAAACTATGTCCCAATCTCGCTTGCAACTACTTGAAGAAGACTGCAACATCTTCAGCTTTTCCTTCCTTTCAACGATCTCTGCAAGTTCCTCCAAACACCAAATTGAAGTAACGTAGGCTTTCGAAAGAACCACGATTGCGAATCTCGATTCTTCAATGGCTTTGCTTCTCTTATTGACAATTTCATCGTCCTCCTTGAATGTATTGATTCCTTTCTTATTCAAAGCACAGTACAAGTGGTCCGTAAAGCTTTTGCTGGTCTCCTCACTGAAACTCAGGAATACATCATACTTGGGCGGTGTCGAAAATGTGTCGGTGGTCATGTTGGGAACTCTTATCTAACTAAATAGCTTAAAGGGTTATTGCTGATTATTGTTCAATCATCATATGCCTATTGATATGGAATATTGATCCTAAAGCTAAGAATCAAAACAACCAATTTGCAAGAAATGTAAAGAGCACACAGGAATTTACCTGTGTCCTCGTTCTTCTAGTTCTTGAGAGCTCTTCCCTGCAACAATGGTGTTTTACAATCTCTCTCTCAATTACAAACACAGTTTGTACCAATCCAAAGCCCCATTACACACTCTGTTCTTGTCAATTTTCTTGAAAATCGACCGCAATATTCAGTGATTACACAGAGAAGAAAGCCCTAAATCATGGAGAAGAGAGAGACCCTGCGAGAGGAGAATTGCTGCAGACTTCAACCCACGCGCCAAGAAAGAAGAAGATGAGGTTGCTGAAGTTGTTTTGGAAAGTCAATGACATGGCCAATAACAAACAAAATACTGATAATGATATAGATCCCACGCACCGTTTCGCACAGGCTCATAATGATATAGTTCCCATCCGAATACTGTACTAAGCTGAACGACGCCGCATTACACACACGACTGCTTTCAAAAGAACAAAAGCTACAAACGACACTCCCCCTGCTTCTTCTTCCTCTTGTTTTGATCACCAACTGAACAATCGTTACTGGTGTATTTGGATTATTTCCAACACCTATCCTTTAAAGAAACATCACATGCCCTTTTAGATGGGTACAAAAAACTTTATTTTCAAAATTTTTATAGTTTACCATAAATATTAAAATTAATAAAAACCATGCCAAGATATGACAAAAGGTTTTTGACAAATGATCGTACACTTTGATTCAATTCAATTGAACGGTACAGATCTAGTCTTATATATCCATATTGTTAGAGTTTAAGAGAGAAAGAAAGATGGTAGACTTGCAGAAAAATGATTTTCACAAAACTGCTTGAATGTGTTACACAGTACATACATATAGCTCATTTATAACACAAACAAAAAAAAACTTCAAATTCTAGATAGTTTAATTACAAATATTGTCATGTTCTTGTTCAATTATTTTGGTTAAGAATGTGTAGGCCAAATTTCTGCAGAAGATTATGCATGTGTAGTTTATTTCCTACCATTGCTATCAGAGATTTCTCAATGAGCACTTGTATACTGATCTTAGAGTGACCTTGTAATTTTTTCTCCACGCCGTATCGATCCTCGCCGTTGAAGGAGCTTGCTATCTCCAAAAATATTTCCTTATCTTCACCATCTAATCCATCATAACTTGCTTTAAAAGTAGGAACAAGGTAGTCACTAAAAATGTCTTCCTTCAACTCAGCCAATGAATCTGACCAATCCAAAAATGAATTATCCACCAGTTTATTAAGAGCCAAAGGATGGCCATCGGCATATTCTACCAAATCGTCGAATAGCGATTTAGACTCGTCCGGAATTGTGTTTTCATTGAAGGGGGCTTCCTGACATAAGAGTTGAAGAGCTTCGTCTTTGGTTAGTTTATCAACTTCGTAGATGTATTTCTCTCCATATTTCCTCAACAAGTGCTTATTTCTAGATGTCACTATTACTCTGCTCCCTGGACCTAACCAATCACGTTGGTTTCTCCAATGCCCAACTAAATCTTCTATTTGATTCAACGAATCAACATCGTCGAGAATGACAAGCACCCTTTTAGAACGCATTGCGTTCTTTAACAAATTGATTCTCATAAAATCATTCCATAATGCATCTTTAATGCCCCACAGATTTTGGTGAAGATACTCTTGTAAGTGAATTATATCATTGTTTCCAAATATCTCTCTTACGTTGGCAACAAAGGCAGTAGCTTCAAACTTATCGGAGAGTCTTTTAAAAGCTTCACGAGCGATAGTTGTCTTACCAATCCCTCCCATACCCCAAATCCCTATGGTTCGAACATCATCTAACCGTTCCATATCCAATAGTGAATACATTTTCTTCATACGGGAGTCCATTCCAACTAATAAGTTGTTGTCACCATCTTCGAAGGTTGGATTCAATTTTTCAGAAACATCTTTAACAATTTCCTGAATAAAATTTGACTCATGCCTAAAGAAACAGGAGAAAAAAAATATATAAAAAAGAGAAATAAACTACAAATATTTCTATGAACCACAGGTGACTATAAAATACAAAGAGGACAACGTTGTTCGTGTGTTTTGGTTTTGCCTTTCAGTTTTCATTATACGGAAATGCATTACTAATTTACTAATCTTATTTAACTAAATAACTGTCATTTTATGCTTATGTGATATGTCCAATGAATTATCTCATCGGTAATCTCATCAGTAAGGGCGCTTAAAAGTGTAAATTTGAAAAATTTCACAGCTTTGACTCACCATCGGTTAAATTGAAACAAAGTTGAAATGTGGGTCTAATAAACTGTAATTTCCTAAAAAAAACAAGGGGCAAAACGAGGAGCTCAAGATTAATAGAAGTTTGTTCAAGTTTGAGGCAGTATCCAAATGAGTTTCTAGGAGCTCTGCCACCATTTTTTATAGGTGTGTATGCAACTGTTATTTAGTTTATGTTGTATTTGTGTTTACCCCAGAGGCAATATAGACATGTAATTCCACCAAAATCTAAGAGATCTATGTGTAATTTTGCCTTTACCTAATTGTATAGATAAATATTTTTTGAGGAAGAGAAATAAGCTATACGCACTTGTTTTGCAGATCCCAACCAGGAAGATTGGCTATTTGAGTCAAAACCTCCCTCCACTGGTTCACTTTCTCCATATTATCGCCCTTAAAAACTTGTTGGAAGGCCTTTCCAAAATCCCCTGTCTGCTCTCTTACATGGATCTGATCAACATGATAGAAAACCGGATGAACGTGATCCCTCAGACCCAGGTCCCTGTTGCAGGTAACAATCTTGGCAAGTTGGTCCAAACACCAAGTTGAGGAAGCATAGTTCTTGGAAAGAACCACGATTGCTAATCTTGATTCTTGAATTGCTTCCAAGGTTGCTTCTGAAATGTCTCTCCCTCTCCCAAATGTTTGACGATCCTCCTTGAAGGTGTTGATTCGTTTCTGATTTAAAGCATAATACAAATGGTCTGTAAAGCTCTTGCCAGTCTCCTCCATGAAACTGAGGAAGACATCGCGTTTTGGCGATGATGAAGATGTAGATTCTGACGATGATATCTTAGTGTTCATGTTGTTAAAAGGTGTTTTTTCACTGGATTTGAAGCTGGCTCTTTGAAAGAAAGCTTCGAACTCGCACAAAGGGTATCCATATTAACTGTTGCAAGAGATTTTATTTCGTGCGAGTTTTCTAATTTCGTCGTATTCCTTGATTTTTTTTTTTTTTTATAATAATATATTTTTATTAAATTTTACACAATTTTTAATTACTATTTTCATTAAAAAATTTATGGCTTTTTTATTCTTTTATCTAATCATCGATTTCTGCGCTGCATCATTAATGTATCTACGTCAGCAACTTGTTCACGCCGATCGATGATGTTGCTAAAACTTAATTTTAAAAAAAAGTGAAATTAAGTAGGAGCTCAAAAAAACAAAAAAAAACCAACAGATTAAGCAAGTTTGTGTTGTTATCAGTGATCTAGAATGCTGAGGTGGTGTTGAAAGGCGGTGAGACCAAATTTTAAATTTGTAAAATTTAAGTGTCAAAATTATTTTATTATTTTTATTATTATTAAATTATTAAATAAATATAATAATTTATATTTTAAATATCAAATCCTATATCATTAGTATATATACACATAACTAACATAAATTAATAAATATATCATCATAAATATTTAAGAAAATTTGATACTTTATGAGTTTTTAATAAAAAAATTAATTTTAAATTTTATATATTATAAATTTATAATTATTTAATAATTTTTATATTAATATATAATTTAGATAATATTATATTCTAATTAATTTTTATCTATTTTTTATTAGATTTCAATTCAATCTTTCTTCTTCATCTAATTCATTTTTGTTTTATCTTAACAAAATTATTATTTTTGGGCTCTCTAACTTCAATATGAGCATTTCTAAAATCTTTACTAAATGGTAAAATATCATTCTCCATCTAATCATCTTTTTCATCATCACAACCATCAATAACCTATAATTGTGCATTACTAGCATCACTTATTAGTAAAGTCTTTAATTTTTTTTCTCTTATTTATTAATATTGTATTAAATTGGACATACACTGAATTGTTCATTTTTATATGTTTTTTTTATTTATCAATCTTGTATTAAATTGGATATAGATTAAATTGTTTATTCTTATAATGTCTAATCTATTTAGCTTTTTGATGTGTACGTACATAAAAAATGAGTTAGAAAATTTTAATAAACTTTATAAATAATTGAACTACCTCGTAATTGCTAGCAAAGCAATATATTTTTTCTTTTTTAATAATTTTTTTCCTTTTTAATTATTTAATTGTTATATATTATATATTTTTTTTAAAAAAATTATTTTTTAACATTAATTTTTTATATTCTTTTTTTATTTTAAGAATTATTTTTTTAAAATTTAATTTTTTTAAAAAATTAATAAAATAGTTTGCACCTTTTCGTGTCTAATCACGCATTAGAAGGTAATATTTTTTTATCAAATTTTATACCACGTCTTCTAAATACCTCACGTATAAACACTGCTTATACATTGACGTATACATTGGAAACTCATATATGTGTAAACACCTCTAAATTAAATAAATGCCTTTTGCTGTGGGCTCGGTCCTCTCATTTATTTTATTTTCATTTGGGAGATTGAGCTTCACAAGGTATATCACCAAATTAAATAATAAAACAAAAACGACCTAATATTGTAGTCAACAGATGTGTGGTCAAAATCGATCTAGAATATTTTGAGTTCACATTATCAGAAACTTTAGAATATTTTGATTTCACATGATCACGTGGGTGGGGTTTAATTAATTATGAGTTCACATGGGGTTTAATTAATTAATTATTATTTTTGGTAAATGTGGGGTATAATTAATTGATGTATGAGGTCTCCTGTACTCATATAAATACATGTACCAAGTAAGCCATCCACATGAGATCCCAACATCATGACCCCCAAAGCATCTTCATTATCATCTCCCCAAAACATGATGTGTTCGTTAGTTTCAGGGGTGAAGACACAGGGAGCGGTCTTACAAATTTTTTATACGATGCTTTGAAAAAGACAGGAATCACTACCTTCAGGTATGATCATCGGAAAACCAATACCTCACTATCACCCTTCCAAGCAATTGAAGAATGCACATTTGCAATCGTCATTTTCTCGAACAACTATTCTTCTTCAACGCGTTGCTTAGACGAACTTGCCATGATCTTTGAATGCATGAACATGAACAAGGTTTCAGAGACAATATGGAGAAGGTGGCTAGGTGGAAAGAGGCTTTGACTAGAGTGGCCAATCTCACAGGATGGGATTTGCGAAATAGGTACTTGATTAAATTTTATTCTCTTTTTATCTCCATTAATTTGGACTATGACAATCAACAATCATATTAAACTTTTAATCAACTTGTTTCTTAAATAGAAGAATTGTTTGTTTTTCAGGTCTAAAGAAACTTTTCATTCACATGAACAAAGTATTTAGGTAAAAGTTACAATATATTTTCTACCTAATTTCATCTAATACACCAGAACTATATTGCATTTATCACAGTCATACTTAGTTACCAAATACACCATAAAATAGGCAACAATCAAAGAAAACATACATCCAAAATATTTGTCTAAATTGAAAAGAAAAATACATATAAAAAATATCATAGTACAGTAAAAGTGTCACACACTAACACTCCTCCTTGACACTTTTGCTGGAAACACTAAGCTTGTTCCTTAGTGTTTCAAACATGATTTTCAGTAAAGCTTTGGTCATTATATCAGCAAGTTGATCTTCTGAACTATAATGAACAAGCTTCATTTCTCCATTTCTTTCAGTCTCACGAATGACATGATATTTAACTACAATATGTTTGGTTCTCCCATGCTGAATTGGATTTTCAACAATTGCAATTGCAGATTTGTTATCACAATAAATAATAGTAGCTTCAACCTATTCTTCATTCAAATCAGCAAGTAACTTTCTAAGTCATAAGGATTGATTTGCAGCAGCAGAAATATACTCTACTTCTGTTGTGGATTGGGCAAAACTTTTTGCTTCTTTTAACTCCATGAAAAGGGTCCAGAACCAAGTGAAAAAATATAACCTAATATACTTTTCATATCTTCCTTGCTGTCAGCCCAATCACTATCTGTGTAACCTATTAATTTGCATTCTTCATGTTGGAAATACCAAATTCCATAATCTGTTGTACCTTGAACATATCTGAGGATTCTTTTTGCAGCAGCAAAATGATTTTTAGAAGCTGAATTCATAAACCTTGAAAGAAGACTTGTTGCATACATCAGATCTGGTTTTGTTGCAGTCAAATAGAGTAGGCTTCCAATAAGACTTTTATAAGCTGAAACTTCAATTTTGGCAGCACCATCATCTTTGACCAAATCTAGATTTTGAACCAATGGAGTCGAAGTTGGCTTGCTGTTCTCCATATGAAATTTCCTTAGCAATTCTAAGGCATACTTCTTTTGTGATAAGAAAATGCCATGTTTGAATTGCCATATTTCCAGGCCAACAAAATATTTCATCAAACCCAAATTAGACATGTAAAATTCCTTTTGCATCTCCAGCTTGAAATTCATCACGTGATGTATATCTCCACCTGTAACCAGCAAGTCATCAACATATAGAGAAATAATTAGTTGAGTATCACCTATTTTGACATACAGTGTAGGCTCATCATCACTTCTTTTGAAACCTTGCTTCACAAGATAAGAGTCTATCCTACTATACCAAGCTCTAGGTGCTTGTTTAAGACCATAAAGAGCCTAGTATAGTTTGTAGACCTTGTCTTCATGCCCATTAACAATAAAACCATCAGATTGTTGAACATAAATTTCTTCATGTAGAAAACCATTGAGAAAAGCAGATTTTACATCCAAGTGAAACACTTTCCATCCTTTTTGAGCCGATATGGCCATCAACTAATGCAAATGTGTCTCCATAATCAACTCCATATTTTTGCACATACCCCTTTACTACCAGCCTTGCCTTGTATTTTTTAATTGATCCATTTGCATTATATTTGGTTCTGAAAATCCATCTCACACCTATTGCATCTTTCCCTTCTGGTTTGCTCACCAATTCCCATGTTTTATTCTTGTTAATCATGCTGATTTCAGTTTCCATTGCCTCTCTCCAATCTTCAAATTTGCTAGCTTCCTCAAAGGTGATTGGATCAGTTACAGCTACATTGCATCTTTCATATATATCAGTCAAAGGTCTCATACCCCTGATTCCAGTTGCATTTTCATCTTCAGAAAGTGTCTCCTCCTGAATTTCATCTTGTTCTTGAATAAAGCTATTTTCCATGGTTTAAACTTCCTCTTTTTCCTAATTCCAAACAGCAGCTTCATCAACCTTGACATTTCTACTAACAACCAGCTTGTTCATTTTCAAATTATATATCCGATACCCTTTGGTATTGCTGCTATACCCAACAAAGATTCCAATATCAGCTTTTTAATCTAATTTGTCTCTCTTGATCTCTGGAACATGCACATAACAGATGCTTCCAAACACTTTTAAATGTTTTAGGCTTGGTTTAACTCCATACCACATTTCATATGGAGTTTTAAATTCCAATGCCTTTGTTGGAAGCCTATTCAGTAAATAAACAGAGGTATTCACACTTTCTACCCAAAATTTCTTTGGAAATTTTTTTTCAAACATTAAGCATCTGAACATTTCCATAATGGTCCTATTTTTTCTCTCACTAACTCCATTTTGCTGAGGAGTATAAGGAGTAGTCAGCTGATGTTAAATTTCTGCTTCTTTACATTGAATTTCAAACCTTTGAGCTGTATATTCAGTTCCATTATCAGACCTTATAATCTTGATGGAACTATTTTCTTGACTTTCCACCATAGCTTTAAAACTAGAAAACACACCAGCAATTTCACTTTTTTGTTTTAGAAAATAAATCTAGCACATTCTTGTATAGTCATCGATGAATAGTAGGAAATATCTACTTCCATTAAGAGAGGCTTCACTCATTGGTCCATACACATCAGTGTGAATCAATTGAAGCTTTTCAGAGGCTCTCCAATAACTTTTGGATGAAAATGGCAGTCTTTGTTGCTTCCCAAGTTGTCAAATTTTACAAACTTCTTGGTCTTAACTAACAGTAGGCATATCATTCACTAATTTCTTAACATGCATATGATTCAATGAGTCATAATTAAAATGACCAAGTCTTTTATGCCAAAGTTTGGATTTTTCATCAGATTTGGCATAAAACACATTTTCTTCCTTTTTACTCCACTCAACAGAAAAACTTTTGTCTCTCATTTTAACATTTAAAACCTCACTTCCTAACTGATCATATATCACACATGACATGTCTTCAAATTTCAAAGAATATCCATTTTCAAGCGTTTGCCCCATACTCAACAAGCTTTGATTAATCTCAGGTACATAGAGAACATTAGAAATGAGCTTAGTACATGTTGGTGTTTCCACTGTTACATCTCCTTTGCCTTTGACTTCAATGAAATCACCATTTTCAATTTTCACTCTAGAAACAAAGCTTCTGTCCAAGCACTTGAAGAGATTGGCATTATGAGTCATGTGTTGAGTGCAACCACTATCAACCAACCAAGTTTCCTTGCTACAACTTGCTGAATAACATGTAGCAACAAATAGCCTTTCATCATTTTGATGTGCTTCATCTATCAGCTATACTTGTTGTGCTTGTTGAACTTGTGCTCCTTTATTTTTGCAAACTTTTTCAACATGTCCAAGCTTTTTACAGACCCTACATTGCACGTTTGGTCTGAACCAACAATACTTCTCTGGATGATTATCCTTTTTGCAGTAAGGACATGGAGTATATTTCTTTCTTTCACTTTCTCTGGTTATGTTCATATCTTTATTGCCTTTATCTTTGCTTCCTCCACCATGTTTCTTTGCAATATTATACGTTGGTGCTTTTCCTTTTGGCTTAGCTAAAAAAGCACTTTCAGATGCCTCTTCTTGTCTAAAAGAACTTCTTTGTTCGGTAGCTTGCAGAGCATTGATCAACTCAGCTAATAAAATCTGGTTAAGGTCTCTTGACTCTTCTAAGGATGAAATCTTGGCTTCAAATCTCTCTGGTAAACTAACAAGAACCTTCTCCACTACCCTTTTATCACTCAAATCTTCACCAAGGATTCTGATTTGGTTTGTAATTTTCAAAAGTCTATCAACAAACTCCTTAACCACTTCAGAATCCTTCATTCTTAGAGCTTCAAACTCTCTTTTCAAATTCAATATCTGCATTTGCCTTGTTCTTGCACTGCCCTGGAACTCTTCTTTGAGCTTGTCCCAGACTTCTTTGGTTGTAGTACAAGCCATAATTTTGATGAACATGACATCAGATACACTAGCATGTAAAGTAGATAAAGGCTTGAATTATTTTGCAATTTCCTCGCTATGTTGCTTTATTTGTGCAACCGTAGGATTTGCCCTTAAAGGAGATGGATCTTTATCAGTCTCTACCACTTCCCACAGATCAAAAGCTTGAAGATAGGCCTTCATTTTGATAGACCACATACCATAATTTTCACATGTGAAAACTGGAGAAGATGGAGCAGAAAAATAACTCGAAGCCATTGCAGCAAAGAATAAACTATAGAGGAAGTTTTTTGTGTGTGTGTGTGTTTTTTTTTTAAATCTCAAACTCACAGCCCTCTAAGATCAAAGAAGCTCTGATACCATTTGTTTGTTTTTCAGGTCTAAAGAAACTTTCATTCACATAAATAAAGTATTTAGGTAAAAGTTACAACATACTTTCTACCTATTTTCACCTAATACACCAGAACCATGCTGCCTTTATCACAGCCATACTTAGCTACCAAATACACCATAAAATAGGCAACAATCAAAGAAAACATACATCCAAAATATTTATCTAAACTGAAAAGAAAAATACATATAAAAAATATCATAGTATAGCAAAAGTGTCACACACTAACAAGAATTAATGTAGTGTAGATGATAAAGTATGAATTTTAGCATTTATAAGGACTGTTACATTAAAATAATAATAATTATGAGTTGACATTATGTGAATGTGATGTTTTCTATTTGTTTTTCTCAGGCATGAGACAGATTTTATCAAGGAAATTGTCATAAATATTTTTGAAAATTTTAAGAAAACATGCCTATTTGGTGGCAACGGCTTATTAGTTGGAATGGTTTCTCATGTGGATGAATTAGAATCGCTATTGGATATAGAGTCCAATGATTTTCGGACCATAGGGATATGGGGCGTGAAAGGGATTGGAAAAACAAGTCTAGCTTGTGAAGTTTTCAAAAGGGTCTCTAACAAATTCGAAGCTAGTGCCTTCCTTTTCAACATAGGAATCAAATTTGAGACAGATTCTATGCGTCAAAAAGCTCAATTTGTTGTTGAACAATGGACAAGGCGTAGTTAATAATGAATTACGACAGACACTGCGTTCTAAAAGGGTGGTCATTGTTCTAGACGATGTCGATTCATTGAAGCAAATAGAAGATTTAGTTGGAGAATAGAAAAAGCAACATCATAGCTGGTTGAGTCCGGGGAGCAAACTCATTGTGACAATTAGAAAGAAGCATTTGCTGAGGAGATATGGAGAGAAATACACACATGAAGTTGATAAATTAACCGACGACCAAGCTCTTCAGCTGTTATGTCAAGAAGCCTTTGATGGAGACCCAATTTTAGATGAGTATAAAGAGGTGTCCAACAATATTGTAAAAATTGCAAATGGTCATCCTTTAACTGTAAAACAATCGGGTTCCTTGTTATATGGTAGAAGCGTCGATGAATGGTGGGAGGAATTAGAAAGACTGAAGGAAAATCCTAATAAATACAAGCTCTGAATGCATTAGGGAAAGTATTTATTGGATTAGATAATTATGGATATAGAAGAAAATATTTATATCTCTGTGATAAACCAGTCCAATACTTTCTACAATTGATTGATCGTGGTGAATTTATGTCACAAATTAATATGTTGGAAAGTTTATGGATTTACGCTAAGGATATTGTGGGTTTGATTCAAATTTACAATTTATGTTTAAAAGTTAAAATTTAATAGATAAATAAAGAATTTGTTAATGTAAAATTTTTAAAATTTTTCCCTCAAATAAAAAAAATAATAAATAGAGAGTTTTTAAGATGCCGTTTAGTCAATTGATCTAAATTTATTATATTGTTGGACCTCTAAAAAAAATAAAAATATAAAAAAGAGTTCTTGACATTTTACACCTAAACTATTATATACAATTTGTATTGTATATATGGCAAAGATTATTATAATACAATCCTCATAAAATTTGATTCATTATCAGTCAATTTATATAAGTTTAAAAAAATAGATCAAATATTCTGTTATTATCTAAAATATTATCTTTTTCCTTAAAATTAATATTTATCATTTAAATTTTTTTATCTCTCCTAAATGGCATATTAAAATGATATTTTTACTTTTGAAATATATTAAATATGTATAAAAAATTATAAAATATAAAATTAAAATAAAATGTCAATTTAAAATTATAAAAATTAATAAAATAAAAAATAAAATATTTTTTTATTGAAAATAATCAGGTCAATGGTGTCAACCATCAAGCCAAAGATACTCAAATGTAATAAACACTAAAAATTAAAAAGCATTACTAAAATTATTTATTTAATTTAACTCTGATGAAAAAGACCTTTTTTATTTATAAAAATATATTTTGTAAATTTAAAAAGACTCTTGAAAATGCTCTAAAACAATGTTTTTCTTCTTTTCTTTACCGTGTGAATAAAAGTTGGTCGGCACCTTAATTTGAAAGTCCAATTTTAAAATGACATTATTATATATATATATATATATGATCGAAAATAACATTATTATATATGTTGTGGGAATTTTATACCCTTGGCCCAAGCTCAGATTTGCCCTGTATTGGGCTCCCTCAAATTGCCACGACTCATTATCAAAGAGTGCAAAAAAAGTCAAGTAAAAGGTCTGGTAAAATAGTGGAGTGGCGAAATTATAATAATGCCCTTAAAAGTAGACAAGACTTGTTGAAGAAGCTTTTATCATGCACGTAGACCGAGTTTGACTAGCATTTAATGCTCTCATATAGGGCAGGTGACCAACACAAGTTGGTTTTACTCGAAATGACCACTGCTGCACCTGAGGTTATTGATGACAAGTCTACCCTTATACAGAAGAGGAAGCTTGACTTAGCCTGGTTTGGGGAAGACCACAAATCTTCTTGGTCGCCTGAGCCCGACTTGAGCATGGTGGAAAACTCACATGCCATGCCACGTGTATCACTAAGAGATGACTAATACTATTAGTCCTATGTCAGCAGGTCTGACCTCGAGCATTGCTCCACCGCTTGCACCTAAGCCACATAACCCTTGCCAACCCGAGGTAGGGTTAGGTGGCAGCATCTTAAAGGAGCACATGCCATGTGATACACATCCAAAGTCTTATCATTCATGTATAAAAGGTAAAATCTAGCCATTTGAGAGGGGTTTGAATTTTTGGGGCCTTTCAGGAGGATTGGAACCTCAAGAACCCTCTCTTGGTGGAGCTAGCGCTCCAATCCTCTTCACTACATACCTTATTACTCATATTCTGCCAAAATGGTGACTTGGCGTCAGAGGGTGCGCATCGGTGCTCCCACTGACCATTTCTTGGTGGTTGTAGGAAATCCTTCTCGTTCTAGAGGTACCCCGATCTCAGCTTGACCTAGATGGAGTCCGTCCCTTCCTTAGTATCATCCGCCTCAGTAGTAGGCTGTCTGTCACAACCCGTAACTATTCGACTTCTCTGAAGCATTTGGACCATTCAGAGGTGCTTTCTTCGTTCACTGGTTTCCTACTGCAGCCCACAAATACAGTTCATCACACCTGAGCCAAATCTCATAGACTCCTAACCTAACCCGAGGTCGTGCCCAGCTAACCTGAGGTCATGCCTAGCCGTCCCTTGAAGGTTCTCCCTAGGCCTTTGATCAAGTCAAAAGCTCATAGCTTCAGCCCACATTAGAAGGCTCAGCTCAATTCCATACGTACAAAAATTTAGCGACAACAATATATATATACATATATATATGTTTTAACAGTGCTTTTTCCGATATTCTTGAACATTATAAACATAATGAAAAAATAAAAAATATGTACGAAATTTCATGAATATTTTTATTTTTCTAAAATATATATATTATTCATTAATCGAAACTGAAAATGGTTATAATTTTTGTAATTTTTATCAAAATTATAGATATTTCTCTGATACCAAGAGCCTTATAGCTCAATGGTATCTTACCCACATTTGTGTATGGGAGGTCCAAGGTTCGACCCTTACTGGGTGAAAAACCTTGGGCTTTAAGCCAATTAATTGGTTGTGGGCCCTGTAAGGGGCAGGTTATCCCCACCGGGGGGATTGGGCCCCGCAAGGGGTGAGTCGGACCGCCAGTGGTGGGCCTTGCAAGGGCGGCGAGGGTTGGCCCTGCCAGGGGCAGGTGGACCCCGCTAAGGGTGGGATTGTGGATCCCGCCAGTGGCCCCCGCAGCGGCGGGGTAGGTAGGCGGAGGTACCGCCGGATTACCGCCAGGGCGAACGGACCTCGCGATACGAGTGGACCCGCTGGGCGGCTGGAACCCTCAGGGTGGATGGACCCAAAGAAGCGGCGTGTTAGCCGGGCTTGTAAAACTCCAAAAGGGGCTATGCACGACAGTGGACCCAGTGGAAAGAACCAATCCGGCATGGAACAACCCCGAAGGTGGCCCCGCAGTGGCGTGTTAGCCTTCGGGCTTGTAAAACCGCAAAAGGGGCAGGTGTCTGTAATAAGATTTGTATTTCCTTGTATCCGCCCTCCATTAGAGGGTAACCATTTCAGATTGATATTTCTCTGATATTTTTATTAAAATTTTCAACGTCAATTCCTTCACAATTTGGTTTAAATTTTTATAAAAATTTTCATAATTTTCATTAAATTTTTTGAAATTTTCATAAAATATCCGTATTAACTACTAAGTATAACATTAGTATTTTTTTTTCAAATTATAATTATTATACTTATATGTTTTCAATGTTTCATATATTGTATAGAATTTTTTTTATACAATTTAAACATGTAAAAATCATGAAGCATCTTCTCTTTTTCAAATTCTAATAAATTAATAATTATTTTATATTTTTATAATTTATATGGATAGGATATACGTGCAATGCAAGAGAATCTTCTTTTCAAATTCTAATAATTAATATAAAGTTTTACATATATGTGTAAAGCATTTTTCATTTTCAAAATATTATAATTACTTTTTTTCTTGTTTTGAAACTATATAATATATATGTGTCATATCTTTTATTTTTTTGACATACTAATAATTACATGCAAAATTATCAAGGAGATATATCTTTTGAATAATATTTCTCTCAATATATTAATGGAAATGAAGATACGGAAGATAATGAACATTTTCAACCATAAAAATTTTTTATATGATATTAAATTATATTTAAGTAATTATATACTTGTATTATTATTTTAATTAATGAATAATTTATTATGAAAAATAATAGCATTTTTGTTACTGTCAACGAGTGCTGTAAGGTTCTTAATTATAAGAAATATAAATTGTGTTCAATATTTTTTTTAAAATTTTTATAGTTAAAGTGATAAAGTAATTAATAAATAAATATATTTTAAATTTTATTAAAAATTTTTATATTTTATTATTAATTTTCATTATTTTTTTTAAATTTTTATCAATATCAATATTTTCATCGATATTTTTGTATTTTTGACCTTTTATATTTTTGTTGGTACCGATATTTTCATCTTTAATTGTAAATCACTTTTTATTGTATTCCTTGATTTTTTTTTTACTTATAATAATTATCTTTATTAAATTTTACACACTTTTTAATTACTATTTTCATTAAAACATTTATCATTTATTTTTATTTTTATTTGTTTATCTTATGATTCTTATCACCGGCTTCTTCACCACATCATCATTAATGTATCTACGTCAGCAACTAGTTCACGCCCATTGATGATGGACTTGATTTATTTTATTTTCATTTGGAGTCAATGGCTTCACAAGGCATATCACCAAAAAAAAAAAAATAGCTTCGTATGGTGGGCCAAATGAAATGATAAAAACAAAAAACGACCTAATATTATAGTCAGCAAATGTGTGCTAAAAAATAATTATGAGTTCACATATCCGAATGTGAGGTTTAATTAATTATGAGTTCACATGATCAGAAATTTGTGTGGGTTTAATTAATCATGAGTTCACATAATCGGAAACTTTTTTAGGTTGGATTGGGTGGGTGGGGGGGGGGGGGGTTAAGTAATTAATTTGCTTTGGTAAATGTGGGGTATAATTAATTAATTTATGAGGTTTTCTGTACTTATATACTCATATTATTAGATTTTTTTTTTTCTCTTTTGGGGAACAACGGTAAAAGAGAGAGAGGTTTATTAATTTTTTTAAAATAAAAAATGAAAAAATTTATTCAAAGGACTTTCTATATTTTTATATTTTATTTTATTTTTTTCTCATAAGTATTAATAATTTTAATTTTTTTTCACTCCTTTTATTTGTACTGGATTTTTCTCTTTTATTTCATTATTTTTTCCTTTATTATTCTTTATAAATATAGTCATTTTTTTCATATTCATATCTAGATCTTTTTATTTTTAGTTTGTCATGCTTTCTACTAGTTTAATCAATTTTATTCTTAACAATTATGATTCGGATGATGATTTGGAGATAACAATATCTATAATAGGAGAGTTGCTCAATAAAAGAAGAAGGACATCACCATATCATGATTCAATATATGGTCACGTATTTATTATAAAAATCAATTAATATGCTCTAGATGTGGAGAGCACAATCAACTTTTTAATTTATATTTTATATATAAAGAGTATTAGATTCTAATTTTATAGGACAACTCTTTAAAATAAAAAATTTGAATGATATAAGAGTTTTTTGGAGATGCTTTGATAGAAAGTTGACAAAAGGTGTCATCCCTTTCAAAACTAGACCATCAAATTTAAGTCAAATTTTCTTCACTAGTTTCAACTATGGATGAAAATATCAGTATTGACGGAAATATCAGTGAAAATATCGATATCGATAAAATTATAAAAGAAATTATAAAAAATAATAATAAAATATGAAAATTTTTAATGAAATTTTAAAATATATTTATTTATTAATTACGTTATCAATTTAACTATAAAAATTTAAAAAATATTAAGTACAATTTATATTTTTTATAATTAAAAAACCTACAATACTCATTAACAGTGACAAAAATGCTATAATTTTTTATAATGAATTATTCATAAATTAGAATAATGATACAAGTACATAATTATTTAAATATAATTCAATACCATATAGAATTTTTTGATGGTTGAAAATGTTTAATCTCTTCCGTATCTTCATTTTCACTAGTATATTGAGAGAAATATTAATCAAAGGATACATCTGCTTTATAATTTTGCATGTAATTATTAATATGCCAAAAAAAACAAAAGAAGCTTTGCACATATATATTATATAGTTTGAAAACAAAAAAGTAATTATTATATTTCGAAAATAAAAGATGCTTTGCACATATGTCCTATCCGTTAAATTGTAAAAGTTTAAAGTAATTATTAGAATTTAAAATTTTTTTTTCATGCTTTGCATATGAATTCTATCCGTATAAATTGTAAAAATATAAAGTAATTATTAATTTATTAGAATTTGAAAAGGAGAAGATGCTTCATGATTTGCACATGTATAAATTATATAAAAAAACTCTATACAATATGTGAAAAATTGAAAATATATAAGTATAATAATTATAATTTGAGAAAAAAATATTAATGTTGTACTTAGTAGTTAATACAGATATTTAAAAAATTTATATAAAATTTTTGAAAACTTTAATGAAAATTATGAAAATTTTCATAAAAATTATAAAAGTTCTAACTAAATTGTAAATGAATTGATATGAAAATTTTAACAAAAATATTTAAGAAATATCAAATAAATATAAAAAATTTCAACAAAAATTATAATTATTTTTAATTTTAATTAATAAATAATATTTTTTAAAAAATGAAAATATCTATGAAATTCGATTTTTAGTTTCAACTAATACAATGATTATGTTTTGCGGAAAAACTAGGTGTGTATATATATATATATATATATTTTGAATATTTTCGATTTTTGGTTTCAACCAATATAGTAATTATGTTTTGTGGGAAAACTAGGTCTATATTTTGTGAAAAAATGAATTGAAAGTCGTAGATGACATTCATTAAAGTGGGGGATGACCTGTCTTCCTCCGTCGTCTTTTGGGTTCTTGACAGGAGCAATTTGTCTGGACCTTTAGCCATCGCCCCCTGAGGCTCTTCAAAAGTTTGATATGGACATATCACCCAACTCCTATAAATTCAAAAGTTTTCTCAGCAAAATTCTTACTTTAGGAGGTTTGAAATATTCCATAACTTTAAACAGAATGTAATTCCAGGGCTTTAGAGAGAATGTTATTTCATACATACATATATATATATATATATATATATATATATAAAGCTATATGCACGTACCTATTTCTTTTCATAATTAATGTATTCACTAAAGTTTCTTTTTTTTTTCTTTTTTTTTTTTTAAATTTGAGTTATTTATTTTTCAGGAGAAAGAGTAATTCAATATTGTTGTCAATTTAGTACAGCGCTGTTTACTCATAAATACTAAATAGCGTGTAAATTCGGTTGGAGTTTCTGATCTAATATAAAATTCAACCATACCATAGAACCTATATTGAAATTGTCATATTACCAAAAAAATAATAACCATAAAATAAAAATTTCACATCAAGGTGAAAACTTTGTCGTACCGTTTTTGTTGTTTTTGGATGAAAACCTTGTGAGAGAGCATGATGCATGAACCTCAGATAAGAAAATAATTTCAAGACGCGCATACATACGACTCTTAAAAAAGATACAACTACCTAGCCATTTCTTTCATAATTAATGAATTTAGTGAATTTTCTTTCTTTAATTTTGATTATTTATTTTCCAGGAGAAAGAGAAAGCAGAAACAAAAAAATAAATAAGCAATTGTTAGTTAATTGTAAATCCTAATTATTGGACATTGTCTATTGGTCTGATACTCTCTTTTTCTTTGCCCTTAGATGACGTACGAATCTTCTGCTATAGCAAAATTGGCCTTTACTTCTAATTAATTATGGAGGCAGAGACTCACTTTTGTGGTAATAAGGCGAAGACTCACTTGAATATGCTACAAAAGAGTCTACTTTTCAGTATTTATCTACTGTTTATCTTAAAACAAGATGACTTTTCATGTTGAAAAAGATACTAACTCTGACTACAAAGAAATACTCGTACATTAGATTTCATACATAGCAAAATATTAAAATGTTTGAGGGTGTAGTTCGGTAAATAAAAATTATCTATTTTTATCATTTAAAAAAAATTAACCGTGACAAACTTTGTTTGTGCCTCAAAGGCTAACAAATCTAATATTTGAAACTCGAAGAAGTTATAAAAATTAAATTTTGATAGATCATAATTGCAAACAAATTTCTGATAATTTCCATTAAAAAATTCTTTTTTATTTGAAAAAATATATTAGAGAACCTTTATCTTTGATGTCATACAATTGACGTCATATAATTGGATATTTGTGCTTGATGACAAAAAGCTTTAATAGCTTCTTACTTTTTGTACGGAAGTACATCAAAATATTTTTATATGTATGATGTCGGTGTGTATGGGACTATGGTTTAGCCGACCTTTAACTTATGACTTTTTTTTTTTTTTATGAATAAAAAAGGATCTCGAAGTGGATCTCATCTACTGAATTTTATTAGAAGATGTACTTTCATATTTCAACTTTCGATAGAGCAGAGCAACACACCCCTAAGATCCCTCCACCCCACAGATAAGCAGTTAGACACCGCGAATAACGGCCAAGACTCAACCACAACTTCGCAGTGAAATGGAAACTATCCTTCTTTCCGCTGCACACCCCCAGGTGTACCTTTAACTTATGACTAGTTTTTACTTCTTATAACATCTATTTTTCAATAATTTACAGCCACGTATTTTACTTGATGGCCAAGTAAATGACTAGGCTATTCTGGAAATGCGCAGCAACTTTCATCAATTATATATGAGTTTGAAGCTAGAGCATTTACAGTCTCACATATTCAAAGCAACGCCTAGTCCAAATTTCATAACACAGTTTCTTTTTTTGGTCGTTAAGTTGTTCCAACCATGACCACCGAAACACCTTCTTCAAAATCTTCAACTCCAACATGGAAACGCTGGGTCTTCCTCAGCTTCAGAGGTGAGGACACCCGCACAGGTTTCACAGACCACTTGTACCATGCTTTGTCTCAGAAAGCCATTGATACCTTCAGAGACGATGAAGGCCTCAAGAGGGGCGAAGAAATTCCACCGGCACTCTGGAAAGGCATCGAAGAATCGAGATATGCGATCGTGGTGCTTTCAGAGAAGTTTGCTTCTTCAACATGGTGCTTGAGGGAGCTTACCAAGATTGTTGAATGCAAGCGAGTCCTGGGACAGACTGTTATTCCAATTTTCTACCATGTCGAAAAAACAGACTTAATCAAGCCCTTTGCTGAGCACGAGAGAAATGGCAAAGACAATATGGAAGAGGTGAACAAGTGGAGGGAGGCTTTGACTGAAGTGGTCAATCTACCTGGATGGGATCTGAAAGACGGGTACTTATAAATTCTCCTTCTCATATAGTTTCTTTCATTTAAGTCGTTAAAACTCCTGGTGTTGGATAGCACATGAACAAAGTGGCACATTAGTTATAAGAGATGATTCTACTAAAGGGTTCATATAGTGACTTAAACTCATGAGATGAACCTCGTAACTAAGAAGCCCCGCGGTGAGGCCCCTATAAAGGATTATCGTGTGTGTGAAACCACTTATATATAAGGTGATCTGTATTACTTCTACATTGGAACTTAAACTTGTCTTTTGGTGATGCAACCTGCACTTTAGGTTTAGCACAAAATGGATTTGAGTAAAAAAATAGAAAAATAAAAAAATGGTAGGAATTATAAATTATAAATAAAAAATAGGAAAATTCTTGGATCCGAATGGTTGGAATCCCAAATTTTAAGTTATTAAATTCTTCTAAAATGATATTATATTCCTCCGTAAGTGCCTAAGTTATGATGTTTGAAAATCTTTAAGAATTAGAAATGACATATTATTTCCTCCAGAAGGCCTTATATGATTTTACATAATTGTTCCTATATGTCCTATATCTCAGCTTATTTTTTCATATATCTCAGCTTATTTGTTCCTATATGATTTTACATATTTTTTCATATGCACTTTTAACCCTTTATTTAAGATACATAATAATTTAATTTTGTACTTATATGTCCTATATATCTCAACTTATCAAAATTATTTCAAGTCAGATCGGTAGATCAATTAACGCATAAAGTTTTTGATTCTGTTTTCTATTTTACACATTTATTTATTGACACTTTTACCCTTTTAAAGCATAAATTAATTAATTTATCTTTTAATTTGAAATATACTTTATGAGATTTAATAGTTCTAGGTCACAATTAAGTTCTAATTACAAAAATATTATCGTTATAATTGAATGAAATCGTATAATTTAAAAGTAATTAAAATAAATATTAACATAATATTAATGATATTGTATAGATATAACTTTAGTGTATTTTAATAAAGTCTTTTGCTACAATGCCCCTGAACCATTAGCGAGTAATATATTACTTTTGAAATTTGATTTTGACATGATAACCTTCTAAAGTATCAATTTAATACAGAAACACCACCTATCGTCAAATCTATTAATTTTTTAATATTTCTTCAAGATTGAAGTTGGATTTCACAAAAATTCATGTCTTCTTCCTGTTTTAATATATCAATAAGGTTTTTGAGATACAATGTGCTTAATTGAGACAAAAAAGTTGAGGTATGCTATACAAGATAAATAAGAGATTTTCATTTCAATTAGATTTTGGGGTTGATTATTTGATTAATTTTGGATGTTTAGAGATTGATTAAGATAATATATAGATTGTAGGGTTTGATATTTTATTGTTATGGTAGAAGAGGTTTTGTAGGTGTAGTGTATGAGGTTTCTATAATATAAGCAGTAGCCAAAGTTTTTTGTAATCTGCAATAATTCAAAACTTTATTGTTAATTTATTTTTATAACAATATAATATCAAACCCTAAAACTTATATATTATTTTAATCGATATTAAACATCCAAAATTAATGAAACAACCAAACCCAAAATCTAATTGAAACAAAAATATCTTATCATTTTCTAGCTTGTTGTCATTTTGTATAGTAAATCTCATCATTTTTTATCTCGCTGTATTTTTATCTCAAAAATCTTATTGCCGTATTAAAAAAAGGACGAATATTTGAATTTACTTAAAATCTAACTTTACCCTTGTAGAACCGTTAAAGAATTAATAGATTTAATGGTAGGTGTAGTTCTGCATGTACTGAATCCTTTTAATAATTTACACCCCATCCCCTCAAATTTTTCCAAAAATAATCTAAGCAATGTTAAACGAAAATTGTTAGAAAAGTATAAAGATATTCATTACCAACAAAACAGGAGAGGAGGAGGAAACTGATTTCTACTAACTTAGACAACTGCCATTTCACAAGTTTTTAGTTTCAAAATAAATGGAGAGGTACCTCTTTGCATTTAAGAAGACTTTGAGAGCCAAAAATTTGAAATCTTAGTATATATTTTAAAAATGTTTTTGATGAATGGTAATCTCTTTGTAACAAATTCTTCCATCGTTAGGATATGCCTAAGTATTACATGCATTTAATATAGAAATGATAGATGGGTAAAACAACTAAGCAAAATAGCCATAATTTTAATTCCTACAAAAATGGGCTACAAAAACTCAAGTGGCTCCTTAGGTGGCCATGGCATAAAAAAATCAATAATATTTAAGGATCTGTTTCATAACACAATTATTTTTTATTTTTATTTTTAATTTTTTTTTCTGTATAATTTGATTAGTTTAGATGTTGGTTAAAATTTATTAAATATTAGTTAGACTATTCAATTGAGTAAAAATGTGAAGAAAAATTAAAAACAAAAATAAAAAATGAAAACACTTTTAAAGTGTTTTTATTTTTTTTTATTTTTATATTTTTACTTAATTGAGTAGTCTAACTAACATTTAACAAACTTTTATTAATCTCTAAATTAACCAAATTACGCATAATTTAAGAAGAAAAAACTAAAAACTAAAATAAAAAATAACTATGTTATCAAACAAGTGCTAAGAAAGATGTTTGGAAGGAAGCAACACCTTTACATTACATGAAAAGTCCAGATTGTTTAGAGTACTAAACTAATTTTCAATTTCAACACCTTATACTTAAAAATATATACACAGGAAAACCTTATTTGTAATGCCAAACCTCTTAACCATTTGAACTCCTACTATATGTTTGGATTGAACTAGGAAAATGAAAAAAAAATAAAAAAAAATAAAAGAAAAGAAAAAGAAAGGAAAGGAAATGAATGTTATTTATAACAATCATTGTTTGGATGATTATTTAATGTAAACGAAATAAAAATGAAAAGTCAGTTCATACAATTTATGTTATTATAAAAACACCCTCATATAAAAATCAATAATTAATTTTGGAATATCAAAAAGTTTCCTTAAACCTTTTACTCTCAATTTTGGATGGAAAAAAATGGGGAAAATACCCACCATTTAATTCTCTTTTTCTTTCCATTTCTTTCCCTTTCCTTTCCACTCATTTTGACAATTCAAAAAAATGAATGAAATCCTTTCATTTCCCTCCTATTTTTTCAGTCCAAACATAGTGTTACTAATATAATGGTCAAAGTATGTCTATTTTGGTTTTCATTCAGGATCTTGGATAAGTGAATATATATATATATATATATATATATATATATATATATATATATATATATATATAAATGGACAAATATTAGTAGTATTATTCCATATGCTTATAACAGTATATTGTTCAGTATATATATACGTCTTCTTTGTTTTTTAGTGATTAGGTGGTTTAGCTACAAAATTTCTTAATTCATGTTTTAATTTTTTCAGGAATGAGTTAGAGGTTATACAGGAAATTGTTGAAAATCTTTTAGAAGAACTGAATTTAGTAGTCTCCAAGGACCTGGTTGGAATAGAGTCCCATATGAAGAAAATGGAATTAGAATTGGGTGTTGGGCAGTTTGATGTTCGCATCATAGGGATATGGGGCATGCCAGGCATTGGTAAAACAACTCTAGCTCGTGAAATTTTTAAAAGTAAATCTCATGAATTTGATGCTAGTGCATTCATTGACAACGTAAGAGAGGGATTTGAAAAAACTAATGGTAAGCTTCACATACAAAAGCGTCTTTATCAAAGCTTGTTGAACATTAATGAAGGAAGCCTACACGATGATCATATGGAAATCAATGTATTATGGAAGAGAATGCATTCTAGAAAGATGCTTGTCGTTCTGGATGATGTTGATAAGTTGGAGCAAATAGAAATTTTAATTGGACAATCAAAACAGCAGAAAGAATGGTTAGGTGCAGGGAGTAGAGTCATTGTGACAACAAGAAATAATCATTTGCTGCGAAAGCACGGTGATGATAATATCTAAACATATGAGGTTAAAAAACTAATCTACAATGATGCTCTTAAACTCTTCGGTAAGAGAGCCTTTGACATAAATCGCCTTCCATTCCACGAAAGCTGTATTCCAGATGAGTATAAAGAGTTGACCAAGAATCTTGTTGACTATGCTGATGGCCATCCTTTCTCTCTTAGAATTTTGGGCGCCTTCTTGTACAAGAAACCTGTACATGAATGGTCAAGCATAGTAGCTAAACTGAAGGAATATCCTGATGGTGACCCGATTCATAATACACTTAAACTAAGTTACAATGAACTAGATGATGACCAGAAGGAAATGTTTTTGGACATAGCATGTTTCTTCAAAGGAGAGGATCAATATCGTGTGAAAAGGATATTGGGAGGCTGTGGGTTTTATCCAACGATTGGTGTCAACACGCTCAAAGAAAGATGTCTAATAACTATTGCAGGAGATAGGCTATGGATGCATGATTTACTGCAGGAATTTGGTCACAACATTGTTCGTCAAGAATCAACAAACTTGCTGGGCAAGTGTAGCAGGCTGTGGTGTCATGAAGATGCACGCAATGTACTTGAAAACAATAAGGTAAACTTTGTTAGTATTATTGAATTATAATTTTGCCTTTCTATATATATATTTTTTCTCACTCGGTTTACTTTACATAAATACTAAGATTGTTAATCAAAATCGATGAGGATATTGGCGTTTGATATATATGTTTAACCTTGTCCTTTTTTCTTCAATTTCCTTTTTTTTATAATGTTTTTTTTTTTTTGGCTAAAAGAGTGCACCTCCCATTAATTAAATAGGGAACAGAAGCAGTTCAAGGCATATTCCATTGTCCGCCTGAAAATGAAAAAGAAGTACACTTGAGTATCGATCCATTTTCAAAGATGAAAAAGCTAAGATTATTGAAGATCCATAATATGTGCTTTTCTGAATGTGGATATCTTTCTAATGAGTTATGCCTTTTGGAATGGCATAAATATCCCTTATCCTATATGCCTTCAAGTTTTCATCCCAAAAAGCTTGTTGAACTCAACATGACCAACAGCTGTATTGAACGAGTATGGGAGGAAACTAGTACAGTAAGATTATCTACTACTTCTCATCTTAATTTGTTTCATAAAATTACTAGATAAAGCTCCATTTTGTTGCTTAACATTCATTTTATTAATAACCTCCATTTTGTTTATATATTTATTCTTTTTATATGTATTTATTATATATAGGTGTCTTTGGAGAAGTTAATATTGATGGATCTTAGCAATTGCGAATGCTTGATTCAAACCCCGGACTTCAGCAAGATTTCCAATCTTGAAAGGCTGGTTCTTAAAGGTTGTATAAGATTATTAGAGGTTGACTCAACAATTGGAAAGCTCAAAAGACTCATTTTATTGGATCTAAGAGGTTGCAAGAACCTTTTCTCTCTTCCAGATTCCATTTGTGGTTTGACGTCTTTGAAAACTCTGGAGATTTCAGGCTGTTCACAACTTGACCAACTCCCAGAAAACATAGGGAGCTTGGAACAGTTAGTGAAACTTGATGCATGTAGAACCGCTATAAGAAAGACACCTTCTTCCATTGTACTTTTGAAGAACCTTGAAATACTATGTTTCGCAGAATGCAGTGGTTTCCAATTGCCAAATTCGTTTTCTGGTTTAAGCTCATTGAAATGTTTAAGTCTCGCTAAGTGCAATCTACCAGAAGGAGCAATCCCTGAAGATATTGGGTGTTTGACGTCACTTGAGCGTCTAGATTTGGGTGAAAACAATTTTATGAGCTTACCCAAAAGCATCTCTCAACTTTCTAATCTAAGGGATTTTAGTCTTAATAAGTGTAGCAAGCTTCAATCATTGCCAAAACCTCCATTGAGTTTAAAACTTTTACAGGCACATGGTTTTCCTATGTTGAATGATCAAATGACAATATGGCCTTCTGATAAGGGATTCAGTTTCATAGATTGTCGTGAACCAGGAGAGGCTGAAGGATGCCTTAAGCACCATTTTCTTCCAATGCCCGACGGACATATTGATATACTCTTTCCAAAATACATAAAGGTACATAATCTGTCTCTCTCTGTTACTAAATTATGTCATTCTTATTTTCATTTCCTTCATTCTTTTCATTTAAATAGGACTTAATTTTTCATGGAGAACACTTGGAACATCGTTTTCCTTATTCAAGAATTCCGGAGTGGTGCAGTCATTGGAATAACGGGTCTTCTATAGAAATCCGACCACATATTCACGATGACAGTAGTAGAACGTGGATGGGATTTGCCCTGTTTGTTGTTTTCGAAATTCAAAAACAAGAGTACTTTGATGAAGGTTCAGACTTAAAAGAGACTTGTTTTCGTTTTTATGCCGATGGAGTTCTTCTTAAAGATCCCCTTACCATAGAAAGCTTCAATAAATTCAAGGTTGGGTCATATGGACTTTGTTTCTTTGTACCACAAATTCAGTTTGGAGAACAATTGAACAAAACAAGTCATTTCAAAGCTTCATTTTCAACAAATAGGCAGGATGTGGAAGTCAAAATGTGTGGGTTGCATGAAATATTTGACCAAGATGTGTCAAAGTTTACTCGTGATTTGGTTGAGGCATCTAATGAACACCTAAACTTGACATCTGTTAAGCATTACAAGCACATACTAAACGAGGCAAATAAATTGGTAATAGAAAATGATGTCGAAATACTTCCACCGACATCCCATGAAACTCGACAAAAACAAGTTTTGGGAACTGCTCACCCGAACAGCGAGCTAAGAAGAGATTTGTTCTCGTTGCTTTCAACAATAATTGAGGTCATATTCATATTTATGTTCCAGTTGTCTCATTTCTATTTATATATCTCCTCTGATCAATTACTCACTAATTAATTTGCACTTTACAGGGATGCTTTACGCGTAACTTCCCTATCTATTTCAGTTTTACTACAGAACAATTTCCATTTGCTTGGTTCTTCCATCACAGTGTGGGGCGCTTCATAGTTTGCTATCTCCCTAAAAACCTATTTGATGACAAGTCATGGGTGGGATTTAGCCTGTATGTTGTACTTAACATGCGTCCGTCTGATCGGCACAAAATTTATTTAGGTTTAGAAACTCCACCTGTGCTTCATATGGACTTGCATTCCCATGGAAGTAGCATATCACATATAACATCGTTTACTGATCTTCCCATTACGTGTTGTGCTACACAAGTTTTTTTGTTTAATGCACCACGAGCGTATTTTGGACAAGAGCTGAATCAATGTTGGGGAGTAAGCACTTTATTGAGGACCAGTATCCCTGAAGTGGAGATTCAAATGTGCGGGATCCGAGTCATTTATGAGAAAGATTTGGGAGATGTAGTTAACATGATAACTGAGTGTGAATTAAACACTCATAAAAATATAGATCCACAATCACGTTACCGAGCATATGTATGTGTGGTGCAAGATTTGCTTTGTCTTTTTGAGTCTAGTGAGACAAATATGAGGAAAGAAAAAATGCCTATGCATTCTAGGTACTCACTTGAAAGTTTACTATTAATATCCGTATGTACATATATTCATCAACTAATTCTCTTAGTCTGACATAATTTGTTTATGTGGATTGTTGTAGGGAGTATGAATCTCCGCAGACAAACAACTTTTTGTTAAGTACTCAGCCTGTGGACAAACAAGTTTTATCTGCATACGAAAATTTTTCTGTTCCACGTGATAGAATAGCAGTCCACTCCAAAAAATTTCTTTTCGAATCTTCAAAGCAAGTGATTGAAGAGAGTTCAACAGATTCAGCAGGGGGATTAGTTCATTTACAGATAATGGCAGAGACTGGACTCTATGAAAACGATGAATATTTGATCAAGAGATGGAAAGATAATCTCAAGGTTTGGCTTCCACTTTACGTCAGGCATTATTACGTCATCATTACCCTGAGTATTAAAGGACGTAATATTTGTCTTTTGAAGCCATTTAGTCCTTTTAACACATACAATTTGTGTTTTCCTCGAAAGGAAATTATAGACTGGTTTGAAGGTTATCAATTTAGCGACGTTCAAATTGAAGATCATGAACGTCATCAAGTTAGCGTGCGAAGGATAGCAATTGCATTGCCGTCGAATCTGAAAGCTGATAAAAATTGGAGGGGGTTGGCTGTATGTGTCGCTTTTTCAGTACAGGAGCATCCAAATGCCATCCTTGACGATCAGGACTCAGAAATTTCATCTTTCAGACTTCTTTGTCATTTGAGCACAGATCAAGGATGTTTGAATCCTTTCTCAATATTTCGCGTTACTAAAGACAAGTTCAAGTGGTCATATCTAGGCAGATTCATTTGGCTAACCTATATACCCAGCTGTTTGTTGGTTGCAGAGTTGGATGGACAAAGTGATCGCATAGACATTGGTATCTATAATGACTGTCCAGGCCTGCATATGCAGAATCTCGGTGTCCGCCTCTTGTACCAACAAGATGTGGAAGAATTTAGAAACTCAATAAACAAATGCGTGACCTCCTTCTTTGACAATTTGGATCTCATCCGTCAATTTGTAGCCAATGAAAATGAAAACCGGCCATCTCACGCTGATCATGTTCATCAGACAGACACCAGTGAAAATAGGGACAGCGAGCGGCAAGAAAATCCAGGAAGAAGTGGGCCGGTAAGAAATTATTATCCAGCTAAATTTATCTCATTCATTATCAAAATATAATCTTTCTTGCTCGCTCATCAGAATTTATATATTCATTTGTAATTTTGCAGGACTTCAGTCGAGCCTTGATGTATAACTCATGTTTCCCTCCTAAAACTGAAGTTCTACACTGGTTCAGCCATCAGAGTGATGGTCCTTCAGTGACAATGCTGATGCTACCAACAAATCCGAATAATAGTGGTGGTAATTGGATAGGATTGGCTCTATATGCACATTTTTTTGACCTCAGGGATCCAACTAATTTAAGTCGACAAAATCTTCACAAATACTTGACATGTCATATGGAAACAGACAGAAATATTCTGAAACCTGTGCATCAGTATAGAATAATCAATGACGAATGCAAGAAGACGTCAAGTAATAAAGAATTCATATGGGTGTCCTATATACCACGCTCCTGGTTCGGGGATCAATTGAGTAGCTGCAGATACATTGAGGCTTCATTTGAAAGTGGTAGCCAAGGCATGCGTGTTCAGAAGTGTGGTCTTAGTCTTCTAAACGAGCATGAGGTGAAAAAGTTTGATTCCACAATAAAACACTGCATGACCTTGCGGGATCGATTTTTGAAGACAATTCCAGCAATCTCAACCTCAAATGATAAAGGTAAAAATGTTATGCGATAAATTCTCATTGGGGACATTCTACTCCATTTGTTTGTTGTTATTGTCTTGTCTTTTTCTGTCGTGTGTTGTGAATTAAATAATACTGTTCCTGGGTGTTTTGCTTCATTTCTCATTAAGGTCAGAAGTTTTTATTTTATTTTATTATTTTTTCGCTTCAAAGATATTTCAGTTATTGGAGTGGCCCAGTCATTAATTTTAGGTTTCATTCTTTAGTTCTAAATCATTTTATTTACAGAAACCACTAAGAAATGCAAGTACGCCACTCAACAAGAAGATCTGATTGGACCGACTTACCCAGGAAGAAGTGGACTGGTAAAAAATAATTAGATTGGTCTTTTTCATTCACATTCTCTCTCTTATGATCAAAATTTACATTTGTGTTTTGTAGGACTTTGACAAAGACATCTTATATAACTCATGTTTCCTTCCCACTGAAATTCTAGAGTGGTTCAGCCATCACAATACTACTGGCCCTTCAGTGACAGTTCAGCTACCATCAAAAGTATATAGTGATGGTAATTGGATAGGATTGGCTCTATGTGCATATTTTTCAGAGTTTGCGCATCCAAGTACCTTTTGTGACAATTTTGATCTTGAAGCTCCTCACTACCTTGTCTGTTACTTGGAAACTGAGAAAGTTGGTCTACAATCTTTGCATCACTATGAACTAAGCAATGATGAACCAAAGAATTCATATCATGGAGAATTCATATGGATGTCCTACATACCACGTCTTTTGTTTTCGGATAAGTTGGACCACTGCAACCAAATTGAGGCTTCTTTTGCAAGCGATAGAGTGGGCTTTGGGGCAAACAAGTGTGGTCTTCGACTTCTATACCGGCATGATGAGGAAGAGTTTAAGCAAACAATAAACCACTGTATGAAAACCTCGTTAATGATTGTTGACAATCAAGAATCTATCTCTGAAAATATTGAGGTTGTGAATGAAGGAACTAAGAAGCAATACAATGACGGTCAGGCAGTTGGATGTAGCAAATCCGCAGGCATTTACATCGACGATCATGATCAAGAAAGCACCGAAAGACTTAAAGATCTCAATCCGAAGGATAAAGGTAAACGAGTCCTGAAATAAATTCCCTGCCTCTCTCCTTCATCACCAGCGTTTTTAGTTGGCAGATTATTACTTTTGGGATTGTTTGCTTCTCTTTCCAGAACTCTCTCTCAAGCTTGACTCGAAGTTTCACTCTCTAATCTAGCTGTTATTTTGTTGTGTCTCATAGCTTTTGGAGTGTTTTCGTGAATGAATAAGAAAAGAGTCAAGAAAAAATTGAGGTACATGTAGTACCATGAGAAACACCTGTTATGTTTTCGTTATGATTTGACTCTTTCCTGTGGTGTAACTTTAATTTATGGTGTCAAGATCTTAATGTTGTTTTGCCAAGCAGTCTTTTTTGTTGAATAATGGCTCGAATATTCATATTCAATAATGGCAATTCAAATATGTTCAAACGTTTACATCTAGGTTGTTAACAGTTAACAAATACAACTCAAGCAAAGTTTAAATTCTCTACGTATTCGGTGCAGCTAAGTTTGAATTTGTAAATTTGAATTCACACTCTGTAAATGCCTATATAAGGGTATTAGATCTCTGATAATTGTAAGGGGTGAGTAAGAGAAGCTAGAGTTCCTGTTTTGTAAACTCTCTGCAAATTTTTCTCTGGAATAAACATTGACTGCCTTCCGTGGACGTAGGCAATTGCCGAACCACGTAAATTTCTGTGTGTTTGTTATTGTTCTTTTATTTGTCTTTCAATTTTTAGACATTTGGCACAACAAATTGGTATCAGAGCTCAGGTTTTACTTGAAATAGAGCAATTCATTGCAACTGTTTCAGAAATTGAAAGTGCTCAAAATTGAATTTTGAGTATACCAGGAGAAAGAGAAAGTTCATACGAGAAAAACCTTGTAAAATTCGGGTTAAAAGGCTGCTGAAATCTGGGTGAAAATTTGAAAAAAAAAAATTTTTTTGCGCGCATCTGGAGGAAGAAGACGACACCATTCATCCGACACTGTTCATCTGCACCGAGCCGCACTGTAAAGCCATTTACTGTTGAAGCCGCACTATTGAACCGCGTACTACTAAAGCTGTACTATTCATCAGGGCCATACTGTTCATCCGGGCCTCACTATTCATCCGGGCCGTACTATTCATCCGAGCCGCACTGTTGAGACGACACTGTTCACCCGCAGAATATTCTTGGAATATTCTCTGATTTTATATATATTTGTTTCTTAGCCATTTTTAGTTCGTTTCTGACAAAATTGGACTTGTTTTCTGATAGTTGAATTATTCCGGATTCAACCGAGGTATTTTCAATAGCTAAAGCTGAGCAAACTGAGTTGCCCCAGTCTAGAAGCACCAGCGAGTCATCCACAAGTGGCACTGTTCAAAGACCTATGTTGTCAAATGCAAGGTTTGAGGTGGAAAAATTTGATGGCACCAATAACTTTGGTATGTGGCAATGTGAAGTTTTGGACCCGCTATTACGAGAAGGATCACGTATTACTTTGGCAGCTAAACCCAAGGATATGTTTGATAAAGATTAGGATTACATAAATCGTCAGGCTTGTGGCACAATTCGACTGTGCTTAGCCAAAGATCAGAAGTACTTTGTCATGAAGAAGACTGTAGCAGCAAGTCTCTAGAAACAGCTGGAGGACAAGTACATGACAAAAAGTATAGCGAATTGGTTCTACCTAAAGAAGAAACTCTTTCGTTTTCAGTACAAGAAAGGTATCTATATGATTGAGCATTTAAATAATTTCAATAAAATTTTGCTGATTTACAGAATTTAGAAGTTGAAATTATAGAAGAAGATAAAGCTCTATTGTTATTAAATTCCTTACTTGAAAGCTATGAGCATTTAACCACTACTCTGCTATATGGAAAAGATGAGGTTAAATTTGTAGATGTTTCTAATGCTTTGGTGAACAATGAGTATTGGAAGAAGGATCAAATTGATCATAGGGAATCAACACCAAAAGTTTTGACTATAGCAAGAGGGAGGACAAGCAACAGAAAATATGAAGGATTTGGAGGGCCGAACAGATCCCGTTCAAAGTCGAGAGGAGTATCATTAAGAAGAAATCTTGCAAAGGATGAATGTGCCTATTGTCACCAAAAAGGGCACTGGAAGAAGGATTGTCCAAATAGGGAGAAATCAACTGCGAACATTGCACAAAAAGCAAATGAAAAGGAATCAGCTTTTTTGGTTTCATCATCAGACGACTCTTCTGATAGATGGATTTTGAATTCTGGATGTTCCTACCATATGTGTCCGAACAGGCAGTGTTTCTCAAGCTTCCGAAAGCTTGATGGTGGAGTTGTGCTTATGGGTAACGATAATACCTGTCATACAAAAGGTATTGGAACAATTCATTTGAAGATGCATGATGGTACAATCAGACGGCTCATTGATGTTAGGGATGTTCTAGATTTGAAAAAGAATCTCATATCTCTAGGAGTCTTAGACTCTAGTGGTTATAAGGTGACCATTGAAAATGGAGTCATGAAGGTTGTTCGAAGTGCATTTCTAGCAATGAAGGGTACTCTGAAGAATAATCTGTATTTCTTAGATGGGCAAATAGTCACAGGAAGTGCAGCTGTATCAAGCAGTTCTGAAGATGAAGAATTTGACACTTCCCGACTTTGGCACATGCGTTTAGGGCATGTTGGTGAAAAGGCCTTGCAAAGTTTGATAAAACAAGGCATACTAAAAGGTGCTAAGACTGAAAAACTGAATTTCTGTGAGCATTGTGTCTTGGGCAAGCAAACGAGAGTCAAATTCGGCACCGCAACTCATCGTACTAAGGCAACACTGGATTATGTTCAAACTAATGTCTGGGGTCCTTCCACAAATGCTTCATTAAGAGGTAAACGCTACTTTGTAACTTTTATTGATAACTTTTTCAGATATGTTTGCGTTTATACTATGAAGTACAAAGTTGAAGTTCTGGATATCTTCCTTAAATGGAAGAAGATGATTGAAACTCAAACCGGTAGAAAGCTTAAGTGACTCAGATCAGATAATGGTGGAGAATACAAATCAGATCCATTTTTGAAAGTTTATCAAAATGAAGGAATAATCAGACACTTCACAGTTCCTGGCATGCCACAACAAAATGGTGTAGCAAAACGGATGAATCGAACTCTAGTTGATAAAGTTCGTTGTACGTTATCTCAGTCAGGCTTGAGTAAAACATTTTGGGCAGAGGCTTTGATGTATGCCTCTCATATAATCAACAGACTATCTTCAACTGCAATTGATGAGAAAACTTCTATAGAGGTATGGTCTGGAAAATTTGCTTCAGATTATGATTATCTATATATTTTTGGATGTCCAACATATTATCATGTCAAAAAATCAAAACTGGAGCCAAGAAAGTTGTTTTTATGAGCTTTAGTGATGGAGTTAAGGCATTCTGACTGTGAAACCCTGGGTCAAAGAAGATCGTTGTAAGCCGAGATGTTACCTTTGACGAATCTGACGAATCTGCAATGCTGAAATAGAAAACTCCAGAAAAGGATAATGAGAATCTGAATTCTCTACAGCAGGTGGAGTTTGACGGATCTGACATTCTAAAAGAACCTGTTCAAACTATTGATCATCTTGAGTATGAATCCGATGATCAAGACGAAATCTCGAGTGAGGTGGATGTTTCATCACCAGTACAACAGTTAGAGTCTATAGCTGCCAGTAGACCAAAAAGAAACATTCGAAGACCTGCCCGTTACTCAGATATGGTGGCATACGCTCTTCCAGTAATTGATGATGCTTACAAAGAAGCTGTATACAGTCCTGACAATGTCAAGTGGAAGAAGGCAATAGATGAAGAAATGACATCACTTCATCAGAATCAGAGTTGGAAGTTGGTTCCACTTCCAAATGATAAGAAATCAATTGGGTGCAAATGGGTCTATGCCAAGAAGGAAGGAGTTTCGGGCGAAGACAATATCATATACAAAGCCAGACTTGTAACAAAAGGTTACGCTCAGAAGGAAGGAATAGATTATAACGAGGTATTCTCATCGGTTGTGAAACATGCATCTATTCAAATATTATTGGCTATGGTAGCACAATTTGATCTGGAGTTATTCCAACTCGACGTGAAAACTGCATTTCTCCATGGAACTTTAGATAAGGAAATTTATATGTCTTAGCCAGATGGGTTTAAAGTTCATGGACGAGAGAATTAGGTTTGCAAGTTAAGTAAGTTACTATATGGTTTAAAGCAGTCACCTAGGCAGTGGTACAAAAGGTTTGACAGCTTTATGATAAATTAGAGATACACACGCAGTCAGTTTGATCACTATGTCTACTTTCGTAAACTTCAAAATAGTACTTTCATTTATTTGGTCCTATATATGGATGACATGCTGATTGCATCTAAGGATAAGAAGGATATCGATAAACTGAAGGCTCAGTTAGGTTCAGAGTTCCAGATGAAGGGTCTTGGAGAAGCCAAGAAGATTCTTGGGATGGAAATCAAAAGAGACAAGGTGAAAGGTACAATCTGTTTGACTCAGACTCAGTATTTGAAGAAAGTACTTAAACGGTTTGAAATTTGTGACAAGACGAAACCTGTAAGTACACCGTTAGCTCCACACTTTAAATTGAGTGCATTAATGTCACCAAGTACAGAATTCGAGAAGGAGAAGATGAAGCATATTCTATATGCAAATGCAGTTGGTGCTTTAATGTATGAAATGGTGTGTACTAGACCCAACATTTCACATGCTGTAAGTATGGTAAGCCGTTACATGCACAATCCTAGTAAAGGCCATTGGCAAGCAGTAAAATGGATTCTACGGTACATTCAAGGTACTGTGGATATTGGTTTAATGTTCGAGAGAGATAAAGATGTTGATAAACATTTGGTTGGTTACGTGGATTCAGATTATGCTGGTGATCTTGACAAGCGCCGATCTACTACTGGTTATGTGTTCACAATAGCAGGAGGACCAGTTAGTTGGAAATCAACCTTACAGTCAACAGTGGCTTTGTCAACTACAGAGGCAGAGTATATGGCTGTAACAGAAGCTTTCAAGGAAGTTATTTGGCTTCATGAATTGATAGAAGACTTGAAAATTGTTTAGAAAAATATGAAGGTATTTTGCGATAGTCAGAGTGCAATTTGTTTAGCAAAGAACCAAGTATATCATGGTCGCACCAAGCACATAGATGTTCGTTTTCATTTCATCCGGGAGATAGTTGATGAATGAGACATTCTACTACAAAAGATTAGGACTGCAGATAATCCTCCAGATATGCTAACCAAGGTGGTTATAGGGATCAAGTTTCAACATTGTTTGAACTTGATCAACATCTCTCGAGCTTAGAAATGCCTAAGGGCGTACCGGAGGCAGTACTGACTAGTGGATTCTCGCCAAGGTGGAGATTGTTGAATAATGGCTCGAATATTCATCTTCAATAATGGCAACTTAAATCTGTTCAAACGTTTACAGCTGGGTTGTTAACAGTCAACAAATACAACTCAAGCAAAGTTCAAATTCTCTACGTATTCGGTACAGCTAAGTTTGAATTTGTAAACTTGAATTCACACTCTGTAAATACCTATATAAGGGCATTAGATCTCTGATAATTGTAAGGGGTGAGTAATAGAAGCTAGAGTTCTTGTTTTGTAAACTCTCTACAAACTTCTCTCTGGAATAAACACTGGATGCCTCCCGTGGACGTAGGCAATTGCCAAACCACGTAAATTTCTGTGTGTTTGTTATTGTTTTCTTATTTGTCTTTCAATTTCTGAACGTTTGACACAATATTTTTTTCTTCATTGATAATTTACAGTCAACGTAATAAGCCAGTCAGTAATTCAAGTTTAATTATTTGAGTTCTAAATTATACTTTATTTTTGATAATGAGTTCTAAATTTTACTTAAATGTATTCTTTATGGTAATCTTCCCCTTGTGAAAGGATAATTAAAGTATGGACAATATAAAGTACATAGACTTGAAAGCCTTATACTTTGTGAATAAACCACAAAAATAAATAAATAAATAATATAATGCAGCAAAAAACTGATGTGTACAAAAGTAAAGTGATCATTCATTTTAGAAAAATTAATTAAAATATTAATTTATTTTCTTAATATTTTTATTTAAATATAATTATTTTATTTAACGTATTAAATTTTAAGAAAAAAATCAGTTTTCGTTTCAAAAACAAATTAATGATTTTCTAAAGAGAAACAGAGAACTCTATGGAAAACATGGAAAATGTTTTCCAATCTCATTCGGTAAAACCAAAGTATTACAAATATATAATAATAAAGAAATATAAAGCCTACGAGATGTGTAGACTAAAAATGATGCTCTAGCTGTGGAAAGTATTTACATAATTAAAGTAGAGAAGACTAATAATGATACTCTAGCTATGGAAAGTGTTTACACAATTAAAGCAAAGAATATTCAACGGTAATAAATATAACAATGTGTATGTGATTGATGTGTATGAGGTGGAATGTGAGCTGGTATGTGTTAGGATGCTAATCTTGGTTCGTTGTGCTTGAAACTAATTGCGTGGAAGTGGTTTGGTCAAGGAATCAGCCAGCTGGTCTGAAGTATGAACATGAATAACACGCAATTCTTTCCTGGAAATGTGATCCCGAACAAAATGGAAGTCAATGGCAATATGCTTCATACGAGAACGAAAAACAGGATTCGCGGATAGATATGTGGCACCAAGATTGTCACAATAAATGGTAGGAACCAAAGTAGAACACCTAGTTTCAAAAAGAAGATTACATATCCACATAAGTTCCGCAATAGTGGCAGCAATTGCATGGTATTCAGCTTCAGTGGACGAACGAGCTACCGCCTTTTGTTTCTTGGAACACCAACTAATCGGAGTACCTCCCAAGAATACGACATATGCCGTTGTTGAGGTACGATCGTCAGGATTACCAGCCCAGTCAGCATTAGTGAAGGCATGCAGTGAAATAGATGATGACCGTCGAATGAAAAGACCATGATGTTGGGTACCTTTGAGGTAACGGAAAACATGTTTTATAGCATTCCAATGAGTTATAGATGTCATGTGCATGAACAGTGAGAGACAGTTTACAGCAAATGAGATGTCAGGCCTAGTTAAAGACAAATATTGTAGGGCACCAAGCACCTGACGATATTTGGTTGCATTTGCTGGAGAGGTACCATCATGAAGTGTAAGAACCGTAGAGGTGGCAACTGGACTTGAGACAGCCATAACTTCATGCATATTATACTTATATAACAAGTCGGAAATATACTTTTCTTGAGAAAGAAACAACTCATGGATGGTAGTCATAGGTTGGACCCCAAGAAAATAATTTAGGGGGCCAAGATCCTTAAGTGAAAAATGATGACCAAGACTGGTGATGAATGTTTGAATAGCTTGAGGAGTGTTACCAGTGACTATAATGTCGTCAACATATACTAGTAAGAACAACAAAACATGGCGATGATGATAGATAAAAAGAGAGGCATCAGACTTGGAGTTGATGAAGCCATTACTAAGCAAAAAACTTTTGAGCTTCGGATACCGTGCCTGGGGTGATTGCCGCAAACTATAAATTGCTTTCTTGAGATGAAATACATGATTAGGATAAGATGGATTAATAAAACCTTGGGGTTCTGCCATGAACACAGCCTCATGTTAAGTGCCCTGCAAAAAAGTATTATTGACGTCAAGTTGTTTCAAGGGCCACCCATTATGAACTGTAAGAGCCAAAATAATTCGAACCGTTGTTAGTTTCACTACAGGATTGAAAGTTTCATCAAAGTTCACACTAGGTCGTTGATGAAAGCTCTTAGCCACTAAACGAGCCTTATAGCGAGAGATAGAGCCATCCGAGTTCCTTTTAATTCAAAAAACCCAACGACACCTAACAATATTTTGTGAGGAGTGAGGAGGAACAACATCCCAAGTGGAATTCCTTTGAAGTGCATCAAATTCATCCTACATGGCAAATCTCAAATGGGGAAATTTGTGAGCTTGTGTGATGGTGGTTGGTTCACATATCTCATCAGTTGTGGAAACCGTGGTCTTGAATACACATTTGGGTTTCAATATATTATTTTTGGAACGTGTGACCATGGGGTGACCATTAGTAGGAGGAGCTGCAGAAGAAGGAGAACTTATCGAGGGGGAAGGAACCACAATGGTAATAATTGGTGGAGCGTCTGATAAGGGCATAGATGAGGAGGAAGACAGCGGTTCTGAAGACGCTAGAGTGGGCTAAGATGGAGGAATAGGTAACGAGTAAACAAGTGGTGTGGTAAACACTTGTGGAGAATCTGGAGAAGGAATTAAGTTAGTGTTAGGAGATGATGGAGGAGAGGAGAGTATATTGTACCAGTTGGAGAAGGATGCGACTGTAGGTGACTGGGACCAACTAGAGGTCTGTTTAAAGGGAAAGACATGTTCGATAAAAGTAACATGACGGGTTCCAACTTATGAGAGTTATAAGGCTGAACATAAGGAAAACAAAGACAACTAAAGACTTTTAATTTTGTGAAGTTAGGGGAACGTTGAAACAGTTGATGAAAGGGGGATATGGATTGGAAAACTGGCATGGAAACCCTATTGATCGAATAGACAGCAGTTTGAAACGCAGCAGACCAATATTTGAGAGGTAAAGCAGAATGGTGTAACAAGGAGAGACCTATTTCGACTATATGATGGTGCTTACGTTATGCACTTCCCACATGTTGAGGAGTATAAGGAAGGGATTTGAGATGTTGTATACCGAATGCAGCTAAATGGGAACGAAGTCCTAGAAACTCTCCACCACCATCAGAATATAGAGTTTTAATCTTTTTGTTAAAATAATTTTTAACAAGCAGTTTAAAACGTACAAAAATGGATGTAACATCGGATTTCTTTTGTAAAGGATAAATCCAGGAATATTTTGTAAAATAATCAACAAAAACAACATAATATTTAAAGTTGTCAAACGAGATTATTGGAGCAGGACCCCAAACATCAGTATACAAAACCTCAAGTGGTTGTGAAGCCTGAATAGTAGAAATTCCAAAGGGAAGCTTATGACTTTTACTACAAAGACAGGATTCACGTACAGGAAAATTTTTATTAGACAGAGGTGCAGAAAAAGAAGACATAATTTTGCAAAGAATTGGGAGAGACGGGTGACCAAGATGCTTGTGCCATGTAGAAAAATCAATTTGAGAGGTGTGAAAAACAGACTTTGAGGGAGACAATAAATCAAATGAAGACGACCACTCATAAACATGCCCTTTATTTTGGCCACGAGCCAAGTATGCCCCCGTGGTTAGATCCTTCACAAAAAACAGTGTGGTAAGAATTCAATAGACGCACTATTTTGGGAGCAAAACTGAGACACTGATAAAAGATTTCAGGAAATTGATAGAGCACACAAAACATTATTTAATTGAAAGGTTGTGTTGGGTGTGTGTAAAACGATGGAACCAATGTGAGAAATTCGAATTGTTTTACCATCACCAACAATAATTTCGTCAGGACCATTATATTCTGAATGTAGAGAGAGATTGTTAAGTTCTGTGGTGATATGATTTGTAGCTCCGGAGTCTATAATCCATGAGTCAGAATTAGAGTTGCTTGCAGAATCATTGACGACATAGTAAGCATGAGAACCTGAAGCAGGTGCGGCACCATCGCTTGGAGAGAGACGAGAATGACATGTTTTAGCGGCATGTCTAAGTTTGTCACATAATTGACAAATAACTCGTTGTTGATTAGTGAAGTTGTTACTGCGCCAATTTGGCTGAAAGATAGTAGTGGGCTGGTGTGGGCCACTCAGTGGTTGTGGAAAATAAGTCTGAGAACGTTGGCCTTGATTTCGATTACGAGAGAATTGTGTATTGCCTTGATGATTGTTGTTCCCATTATTGAACCCTTGTCGTCCTTTAGGATTATTTCTTTGATGGAATTGAGCAGTAATAGGGGTAGGAGACACATCACGTTTCAACATGCTTTCGTGGTCCAGCAACTTGTCATGCAATTCTTCAAAGGAAATGGGCGTATCTCTTACTCGGATGGCGGCACACAATTCTTTAAAATCTGAGCCCAAACTGTTCAGTACATGGATGACTAATTCATCATCATTAAGGGGATGCCCAATCAAAGCCAAATCATCTGATATGCGTTTGATGTTTTGCATATAGGTATTAATAGAGAGACTTTCCTATGTACTTTGATAAGTTTGTCGCGTAAACCTAGCATACGTGTACGAGATTTGTTGGCATAAGTTTTCTGAAGCTTTTCCCATGCGTCATACGAGGTTGTGGAGGCCGAAACTAAGGAGGATAGGGAAGAAGAAACTGATCCGATAATTCCATGTAGAATAAAATTGTCTTGGCACTTCCATGTCTTATAATTTGGATTGGGTGTTGATGTTGATCCCGTATGACAACCTTATCTGGACATAGATGTGTACTGTCAACAAAGCCAACCAAGTCATAGCCAACCAAAAGATTCAGAAACAGAGCTCTCCATATGGTGTAGTTATCAGATGTAAGTTTGATTGGCATGAGGCTTGCGTTAATGGCCACAATTGTTGATGAGTTTGTAGAAATAATATTTTCTAGAGTTACAACAATTGGAGCAGAAGACGTAGAGGAGGAATGCATATTTGGATCCATGGAGATAGAGATCTCGAAAAGGATTAAGGAAAGAAATAGAGAAAGAAAGAAGACAGGTCCTAGGATTTTCTTGCTTAGAGCAAGTAGTGCTTTGATACCATAAAGAGGAAAAAAACTCTAGTACTCTCGGAGCACGTACTCCCTTACCATTTAAATGATGCCACATAAACATAAATGCTGACAGAGTATTAAATAACATAATTTAAATGGTAAGGGAGTACGTACTCTAGGAATACCGGAGTTTTTTCCCATAAAGAGAAACAGAGAACTCTACGGAAAATGTTTTCGAATTTCATTCGGTAAAACCAAAGTATTACAAATATATAATAATAAAGAAATATAAAGTCTACGAGATGTGCAGACTAATAATGATGCTCTAGCTATGAAAAGTATTTATATAATTAAAGTAGAGAAGACTAATAATGATACTCTAGCTGTGAAAAATGTTTACATAATTAAAATAGAGAATATTCAATGGGAATAATACAACAATGTGTTTGTGCTTGATGTGTATGAGGTGGAATGGGAGCTAGAATGTGTTAACTGCTATTATTCTCTCTCTCCTCTTAGGTGATGCATATAAAATGGTCAATGATTCTTTCATCACCTTCGACATTTAATCCTTATATTTTCTCTAATTACTCAATTATTTGTGAATCAAGTGAAACATTCGTTTTAGTCAATGGAAGCATCTGTGTGGTTTCTTTAGGTTCAGCTTTTTCTTTCCCCGAGATGAACTTTCTCCAAATTACTATGTCGATAGGCCAATAATGGCCCTGCTTCCTTCGCTAAATGATAAAAAGACAAAACGATCTGTCATTTCAGACAAATAAGAGGCAAATATAATAAATATAAAACACGCTGTTCAATTTTCTCACAACCGAACACAGAGATATAATTAGATAGAAATAATGGAAAATAAATTATACTTTTAACCTATACAGATATGTATTTACCAAATCCTCCAGCTAAAATATGATAGCAGTCAATATAATTTTATAAGTCTGTACAACATGCATCAGACAGTGCCAGGACATTGAAGTGCAAAATTAAAGTTACACTATAAATTAACAATCAAATTAAAATAGACCATTCGACAGCCCATAATTTTACATACCTTCCAAATTTCGTACCTAAAGAATTTATTATCCAAAAAATATATATTTTATTCAAAATATAATAAAAAAAATTCAACCAAACTACCAGTGCTCATTGGCATAGAGAAAAGAAAGTTTAGAATATCACCTTCATCAAGTGAAGGAAATATGAACTGTACCCAAATGGAAAACATATAAAAATTGAAAAACATCTTAAAATTTGAAAAAATCAAAATAAAAACTGATTTCCCAAAATAGGCTAAGCAATGGCAAATTGAAATACTTTCATAAGTAAAAAAAAAAAGAAAAATTGTCGATTCCCACCGTCAATTTTTTTTTCTCTATCAAATTATAATTTTAGGTCAAACATGTAGAAAAAAACAGTGATAAAAAGGACAAAACTTGCACAGGAAGATCTGGGAATTTTTTCAGTGCGCCCTTAACAGCAACGTTGGAGCACAGAAGATCACATTCTTCAGATAAAAAAAAAAAAAACACTGCAATACAATGACTCTCGTCATTAATTTAGAACCTCCTGCAAGTAGTGTTTTAGCCTTTATGCGTGTATGAACAAATTTCCCACCTGGCTAGGCCGAGCAGGCCCAAGGTGGTGGATCGGACTGGGCCATTAGGGCCCAAGATAAAATAGTCACTTAGTGGATTGGTTATCAGAGTCGAGCTGACCAGAATGGGGTCTGAACGATTGATCGGCTCGGTCGATTAGGATATCCTCTAGTAGAAGTACTTGAAGTTGGATTGGTTCGGACATGGTAAGAGCGGAGTGACAATCAACCACAAGTGGCTTGGAACGGTCTTCCTTAGCTTGAATGGGGTTAGAGTTGAGGAAAGTTCCCAAATAAGAAAGTTCATTCAGCAATCAATGCTAGATTTTTCCCATATTTCACTTTCCTAATATGGAAGAGCTGACTTTGAAGACTTGCCCAAAACCAAGGCGGTGGCTAGGGGTTTCCTATTCCTATCTAGGGTTTCTTACCCCCTCCTTGGTGAGGAAGGCAAGATCACGCTTATAAATGCCTCACAAACTCTTCATAGCAAAGGTACGCACACTAAGCTGATTTGCATTCAAAAGTTCAAAGCAAACTCAAACACGTACTGACTTGAGCGTCGGAGTGTCTTTGGCCGGTACCACACCGGTACCCCAAGCCTTCACATTCACTTTGTTTTGCAGGTCAACGACGGAGTGCACGACGGTTTGTGGTGGAGCAAAATCCGGTACAAACAGTTTGGCGCTAGAAGGAGGGCCTGCGGCTATGTTTTAGCACAAAAACCATCGCAGGCTTGTTTCCAGCAATCTTCAACCAAAATAATCAATGGCATCAGAACAACGGCTAAACATACCTTCAATAGGTGTCATGCCTGAGCGACGGGAGGACGAATCTACACCCCGTGAAGGAATAACGGCAGGACCATCAGGCGTTAACAGCGGAGTCGCCGTGGTTGGCACAAGAGTTGAGCAACTCATGTCACAGATGGAGGAGTTGGTTCGATCGGCAAGGGTCCAGCAGGAACAGAATGAGGTTCAAGAACAGATCAACAGGCAGCTGTTGGATGCATTCAATGCCGTGCAAACACCAAAGGCGATAGCAAAGGCTGATCAGTCTCATGAAACAAGAAGGGATGCGGCGGCGGACTGCGGAAAAAATCCCGTTGAGATGATGGGAGAGATAGATCGGAGCAGTCAATTAAACAAGCGTAGTCGTGGCAAGAACGGCTGCCGTTCTCGTGGGATACCGCGCGGTTATCAGTCGAGTGATGACTCTCGTTCGACAGATGGACAAACAGCCAAGAGAGGGAGAGCTGTTAGAGATCGAAATCCATCAAGGTATAGAGATACCTATCGTGCTTTGAGGCCTGAATTGATAGACTTGGTTCGGTAAGAGGGGAGAACTAACGACTGGTATGACGAAGTGCCAGACACACCTTTCGTTGATGAAATCGTCGCGGTCAATACCCAAGCGGGTTTTTCCGCACCAAAATTTTCACTGTACGATGGAATAGCCGATCCAGGAGATCACATCATTCACTTTAAGCAGGTTATGGTCCCGACCTCTATCCCACCGTCAGATAGAGACGCAGTAATGTGTAAGGTGTTCGCTTCGAGCCTAAAGGGGCCTGCTTTGCTCTGGTTCAGCCGTCTTCCACCTCGGAGTATAGGGTCATTCAGCGAACTAGCACGACAGTTCATGACCCAATTCTCGTCAAGTCGACAATATAGAAGGGATCCGGATGACTTGTTCCGAGTGCAACAGCTAAGGGGAGAGCCACTTCGAGAGTACATCCAACAGTTTAATGACATGAAGGTAGAAATTATGGATTGCCCGGATGTCGTTGCGTGCAATGCCTTCAAGCGTGGTTTGCTACCGGGTACCAAGATATATGATTACATGGTCCGAAAGAAACCAAGAAACTTGCTGCAGACCCTGCAGAAGGCTCAGAGCTTCATTGTACTAGAAGAGGAGACTGAACTCGATATGTAAAGAGCAGCAAATAAGGGACGAATTGGATCTACGGACGCAATACGAGCTGCACCGAGCATATGAGCTCGGCAGAATGAAGCTGCTGAGTATTCACGTGAACGCAGGGCGATCCGATCAGATATGTGACGCCCTGAACGAACTTACAGAGACCGGAGGAAAAGGGAAGAACCCAGTAGGCGGGATGAGCTGGAAGGCCCCCCAAGAGATCGATTAAGGGGATTTGGTCTTAGGGTATCTCCAACCTAGTTGATAGCGCACATGGATCGAATTCATGAGGTGCGATGGCCGCGGCCCATGAATTCAGACCCAAAGAACAGAGATAATTCTCAATGGTGCGCATTCCACAGGGAACGTGGCCACGCCATAGAAGATTGCTGCGCATTTAGACGGGAAATAGAAGAACTGTTGAAGCGCGGATATCTGAAGCAGTTCGTCGAAGAGCCGAACAAATAGGGTTTGGATAGGCAAAAGGAGGAAGCCCCCAGGAGAAATACTCCTCCTCGAACAAACAACGAATTGGAGGTTCGGAAGGTCATCCATTCAGTACATGGAGGAGTTGCCTGCGGTGGCGAACGCAGGGAGGATAGAAAGGCATATGCTCGGCAACACATCGCCGAAGTTCATGTGACTCGGCAAGATAATCCGGACATAACGTTCACGGCCAAGGATACTAAAGGAGTACTTTATCCGCACGATGATGCGCTTGTTGTAACACTGGAAGTAGGAAATTATGTAATGAAGCGGATACTGGTGGACAATGGTAGCTCGGCAGATATCATATTTTCAAGCACTTTGGAGGAAATGGGGACCAGTCCCATAGCCACAGAGCCGAGCCGCGCCACTTTGGTAGGATATAATGGAAATGAGAGCCGCGCAAAATGGGTAATCACGCTTCCAGTCACAGCAAAGAAAGAGACGCGAATGATGAAGATGATGGTGGTAGACGCTCCCTTCGCTTACAACATGATCTTAGGACGACCTTGGTTGCACTCTATGAAAGCCATCCCATCCACGTACCATCAGAAGATCAAGTTTTCGTCGGGGAGTGGGGTAGATGAAGTGAGAAGTGACCAATCCGCAGCTCGGATCTGCTACGTAAAAGCCGTGGATGGAAAAAATAAATAGTAATCACAGAAATCCAGGGTGGCCCAAGTGGACAAAATAGACCCACTGGAAGACCTGGAAGATATACAATTGGATCCAGACCACCTAGAGCGCACGACAAAAATAGGTACCCAGTTGGATCTGGAGGTTCGGATCCGCTTGATCCAGTTTCTCAAAGACCATTGCAGCACCTTCGCCTAGTCTACAGATGACATGGTGGGAATAGACCCAAGCGTTATTTCCCATAAGCTGAATGTCGACCCGGCGTACAAACCCGTTCGGCAAAAGAGGAGGAAGTTCGCACCGGAACGGAACCAAGTCATCAACGAAGAAGTAGATAAGCTACTGAAAAACGGCTTCGTCAAAGAGGTGCACTACCCAGATTGGCTTGCAAATGTGGTAGTGGTGCGCAAGAAGAATGGAAAGCCTCGAGTATGCATTGCTGGTCATCAGTTGCTAAGCTTCATGAACGCCTACTCAGGCTATAATCAAATCATGATGCACCCAGACGACCAAGAGAAAACAGCGTTCGTAACGGAAAGAGGGGTTTACTGCTACAAGGTCATGCCATTCGGGTTGAAGAATGCAGGGGCTACGTACCAAAGGCTGGTGAACAAAATGTTCGCAGCACATCTTGGCTTGACTATGGAAGTTTATGTGGATGACATGCTGGTCAAATCTGTGCGCGCCGTGGACCATGTCCAACATTTGGCCCAAGCCTTTGCGGTGCTAGACGCTCACTAAATGAAGCTGAATCCCACCAAATGCACTTTCGGAGTTGGTTCTGGCCAATTCCTAGGCTATTTGGTCACACAAAGGGGAATTGAGGCAAACCCGGGCCAAATATGGGCTCTGCTCGACATGCCTTCCCCAACGACTTTGAAGGAGGTACAACGGTTGAACGGTAGGCTAGCAGCCTTGAGTAGGTTCATCTCGAGGGCATCTGATCACTACATATTATTCTTCCGCGTATTGAAGGGAAATAAGGATTTTGAGTGGACAGACGAGTGCGAACAGGCCTTCTAACGGCTAAAAATTTACCTCGCTACTCCTCCAATATTATCCAAGCCGAAGCCAGGAGAACCACTGCAGTTATACCTATCTGTCTCGGAGCATGCTGTCAGTTCTATACTAGTCCGAGTGGAAGGAAGGGAGCAGCGTCCAATTTACTACGTAAGCAGAGCGCTGGTTGATGCTGAAACCAGGTACTCCTTCATTGAGAAGCTTCCGTTGGCTCTGCTTGTCTCGTCGAGGAAGTTGCGACCATATTTCCAATGTCATAAGGTCATAGTAGTGACTTCATATCCGCTCAAAGCTGCGCTTCACAGTCCTGACATAGCAGGAAGGATGATACGTTGGGCAATTGAATTAGGGGAGTACGGAATTGAGTATCAACCTCGGACAGCCATTAAATCCCAAGTGTTAGCCGATTTCATTGCTGAGTTCACAGGGGATGAGAAGTCAGTTCGTGCCAGGAATGACGTGGAATGTTTAGAAGAGCCAATGAAGACTGTTCCTCCCGCAGAAGCACCTGAGCAAACAAACATAGCCAGTGAGGAGAGGAAACTCAGAAAAGGGTGCAAACCAATGTGGACGTTGTTTGTTGACGGTTCCTCCAATTTGCACGGAGTAGGAGTGGGGGTTGTATTGGAAGACCCGGATGGTTTGGCTCTGCACCAGGCTTTTCATCTCTCCTTCCCGGCATCTAATAATGAGGCTGAGTATGAAGCATTGTTGGCAGGGATAAGGTTGGCTCGGACAGTAGGAGCCCAGTGTTTGATGGCTTACAGTGATTCTCAACTCATTGTAAGTCAGGTTAATGGCAATTACGCGGTAAGGGATGATAAGATGATTGCGTATGTGGTGTTAGTAAAAGAACTCGTCCTTCAGTTTAGGACATTTGAATTACGTCAGTTTCCAAGGACTGAGAATACTCAAGCCGTTGCGTTGGCCGCTTTGGGTGCAATGGCGAAGGGAGAACAGCGCAGGGAGATTCCGCTTGAATTTCTATCCGAACCGAGCATTGGCACCACACCTAATGAAGACAAGGCGAAGGAAGCCATGAATATCGACCGTCTTCAGGAACCAGGATGGATGGATTCTATCGCGGTTCTCTTCTCGTTCGTGAGCCTCCATGAAGGTCGAGGCTCTAAACTAAGGCTCATTTCGGCTCGGTATACACTGTTAGATTGGAAGCTGTATCGGCGAACTTTCTCTGGCCCGTTACTAAGATGCTTAAATGAAGCCGAGGCGAGCCAAGTCCTGGCAGAAATTCATGAAGGACATTGTGGTAACCATTCAGGCGGACGAACTTTGGTGCACAAGGCCATGACGTAAGGATATTATTGGCCTACCATGCGGAAGGATGCCGCCGAGTATTCTCGAGGTTACGATAAGTGTCAGCGGTTTGCTCCGATACCTCACATGCCACCTGAAGAGCTAACCAACGTGACGAGCCCATGGCCTTTCATGCAATGGGGACTCGACATTGTTGGACCTTTACCATTGGCTGCGGCCCAGAAACGGTTCATCCTCGTGGCTACGGATTACTTTAGTAAATGGGTGGAAGCCGAGTCCTACTCGCAAACTAAAGACAAGGATGTGGTTTAGTTCATATGGCGAAACATCATATGCCGTTATGGTCTGCCTCGGATTTTAGTTGCGGACAATGGGTCTCAGTTCATCAGCTCGGTAACACAAGCTTTTTGCGCGGAATGAAAGATTACCATGCGTTTTTGCTCACCTCGGCACCCGCAGGCAAATGGTCAAGCCGAGTCTACAAACAAGACAATCATATCTAGCCTAAAGAAGCGATTGGAGAAAGCGAAAGGGAAGTGGCCTGACGAGTTACTGTGTATCCGTGGCGAACCACGCCGCGACCGGTATGGGGAAACCGCCGCTTTGGTATATGGGACTAAGTCTTATTCCTGCAGAGTTGGCCGTTCCAACAAGTCGGGTCGCTTATGCTGAACAAGAGCTGAATGATGAGCTCAGGCGCAAATCGTTGGATAGTTCGGAGGAGCTAAGGGAGCAAGCTTCGGTACGAATGGCGACATACTGACAACGCATCACTAGATATTACAACGCCAAGGTTCATCCTCGAAAGTTCAGGGTTGGGGACTTTATGCTGCGCAAAGTCTTTCGGAACACCCAAGAGTTGAATGCGGGGAAGTTGGGTCCCACTTAGGAAAGCCCTTACTGGGTTGTGGGTATACCCAGACCGGGGGTTTACACTTTACAATCTTTGGGTGGTACTAACGAGCCTCGAAGCTGGAACTCGGTGCATCTACGCCACTACTATCATTAAGGCATTTTCTATGATGTACAGTGCTTACGCACTTTTTCTTTTGCAATGTACAGTGCTTACGCACACTTCTGCTCATATCAATAAATCATTACTTTTCGCATTATACAAATTGTACATTCTATATTTTGTTTGTTCGTGGATGAGTTCGACTTGAAAGGTAAGGGGAGGATTGGCCCTAATCTTTACACAGTTCGAACGGACACGCCCCGCGATACAATATAATTATAGGATTAGGTTAAGGATTATTCATGTGGTGCTGCCTAGTCACCTCGACCCCTAATTTGGTTCAGCTTTTAGCCTTGTAAAGAGCGGGGACAACCGTCCGGAAGGTTAGTTGCTCTTCTTGGCTTGTTGCCGCTTGACTCAGTTTAATTTGGTCAGTCAAGTTGTTAGCACGCTACTTGGTCAATTTCAGTTAAACTGTTAGTTCGGCTTGGATTCTACACTATCATTTGGTCGCTTATGGATGTAGTTACGTGAATCAGAATGCAACATCTCCAACAATTCCAATTCTAACATTCCCAATGATTCATTCATAATTCAAATTTAGATAAAGACGGTTGAACCGCCAGTTCCAATACAAAAGAAGACAAAACAAGGAAAACTACAGCAACAAGCAGGAATGTAAATACAGCAAAATACAAAGAGGCATAGGTGTGTGATTACGCCTCCTCTTGGTTAGGCTGACGAGCAGATGCAACCTCCTTGGCATTGGCGCTTGGCCCTGTGGTGTTAGTCCTGGCCGCCTCCATTGCCTTATCGAACGAGTCCTTTTCGTGTGGGGAGCTCTTCTCAAGAGCTGGGGTACAATCCTCTGGTGACTCGTTGTTCTGTTCTGGCTCATCTTCCCCAGAGGAGATTTCGCTAGCTTCATCGTCATCAGAATCATCTTCGCTCGGTTCGGGTGTTGCCCATGAAGTTTGCCCAGCTTTGAACTTCAGAATCATCTCTTTTTGGGCTCGGAGGTAGGCGTCCTCCACTCCCTTGCGGTAGAAGATCTTTTTCTTGCGTGGCCAAGCTCTGGCCCGAGCTTGTAGCTCGTCCCGCTCTGCAGCCATATAGGAGAAGTCCAGCTTGAGGGCTTCCAACTCCTTGTCTTTCTCAGCTAGTTTTTGGTCAGTTTCGGACCACTTCTTCTCCGCCTACAGTAACTTTAGCTCTGCCTGTTCAGCTCGACTATTGGGATCGGTTGTAGCCTGCTTGAGGTGAAGGTTATCTGCCTCTAACGTCTTGTTTGTTGCCTGCAAAGTTTTGTTTGTTTCCGCAGAGCTTTTGTATGCCTTCTTCTCTTGCAAAGATCCACCTTTACGCAACTTCAGAAGGAATCACTGTCCGAGCCAACTACATTCGCTTAGAGTCAATACATTATGGTTCGGTTTTCACTACATATATATAGCAACACATGTAACAGCTCTTGGTCTTGCTCATACCTTTAGTGCGCCCAATTCAGCCTCCTGAGCGATATCCTCCAGAGACATGGCCTTTAGGATGCTCCGATCGCGGGTCATCAGCGTCCCACGGCCTATTAGGACTCGGTCGAGCGGATAGAAGAACTATCTTTTAGTCCGAAGTTTGTTTTGTATGTCGGGGGCTTATTGCTCTTCGGCACAGGCACCATAGGCTCTTCTCCCTTTGCTGTGGGTTGGGGGCTCGAGCGTCTTTGTTTTTTCCTAGGTGGAGTCTCCTCAGTTGATGGTACGATCATCACGTCCGGTGAAATGGCGACTGTGTTGTCTGGCATTGGGTCAACCCTTTGAGTCGGATCCGATTTTCTGGACTTTCATGCTGATTTCTTTTCCTTCCTCTTCCTATCCTTCTCAGCGAGCTGTTCTTTAGTTGGAGGGGGTACTTTTAGCTTTCCCATATCAGCTGTTAACAAATGCAAAGGGTCAATTGGTTTGACATATAGCGACATTATACAACCTTGAAGAACGTGAGTATAGGGAGTTTTGAAGAGAGAAAGGGATACCTTCGTAAGGTGGTTCGGTTAGAGGGTCAGGTTGATGTTGGGAAGTGTTTGCTCCTTGCTTCTTTTGTTGTGATGGCCAATACCCTATTGCACGAAATGATTTGGCGAAGAGTAGAAGGTTGAGATTCTTCCCTGCCACATGAAGAGTGTCAATTGAATTGTTTTGCTCGGAGTTAGTGGAGAGTCTGGCGCTTTGATTCAAGGCTGCATAAATGGAGAGTAAGTTTGGTCCTGCGAGGTCAAAAAGGACAAGTGTTCAGTAAAGTATGCAAATACCTCTTTCTGCCCAAGCCGAGCGAATGTCCAATTCGGACGGGCCAACGGGATTGAACAAACCCTCTTTTTTGATGAAGAAGTATCTGTTCTTCCAGCCTTTGTCACTCGTTGGCGATCCGGTCAGGAGTTTGGTTTGCCTCCGAGCGTAGAATGCATATCTACCCTCTCCGCTCGGTTTTAGATAGAAGAAGTGAAGGAAAATGGGCATGTTTATGTGTTGGCCAAGCTGCTTGGATAAAACTATCAGTCCCAAGAGGTAACGCCACCCGTTTGGCATCAACTAGCCTGAGGCAAGGTTAAAATATTTAAGCACCATATTAATGATGCGGTGAAAGGGTAGCCTAAACCCAAGTTTGAAGGCTATCTCATAAATGTAGACCCATCCATCACGGACAGAGTCTACTCTTTCCCCATCTCTTGGGGCTGACAGCACTGCATTTTCGGGAAAGCTATACCTCTTCTTGAGGTACGGCATGTCCTCGGGTTTGAAGATTGAAGGAATGTCGGTTTTGATCATAGTGGGGTGTTGAAAAGCGGATATAGGCCTATCTTCATTCAGCCCGGCTCGACTCACGTTTGGTTCTACGCAGGGTACAAGGTTTTGCTCAGCTACTTGGTTTGGCTCTACAATCCTAACAGCCGAGGTAGCAGATGACGGTGATGGTGTAGGGCTAGCAGAGCGGCCAAAGTATTCTAAGAAGGGTTCAAAGGCAGAGTCTTCTGACGACATTTTTGGGCACGAAACAAAACTTAAAGACAATTTCTAAAGAAAATAAGGATTGAAATCCTGACCTGAGCCTAGCCGGAGGAATGAAGGTTGGCTGGAGATGATGAACTGGGGAAACAAGGAAGGACGGGGTTTCAGTCACGATCGTTCATTCAAACTCAGCTTTTGGATGGTCAAAATTCGCTGAGAGCTAATCGGGAAAGCACTGAAAATGCTGGAGAAACAGACGCTGTATGGAATTTCTGAGAAGTGGAGAGACGAAAGTAGGATTGAAAGGTTAGGGCTAGTATTTATATTTGGTAACAAACGGTCGAGATTCAAATTTGAATTTTGAATGAACGGCTGCGATTAGAGGCGTCTCTTCAGTGCTCACGGTACCCCATGACTTGTCATAATTGTTGTGCGCGGCGTTCTGACGGTTGGGTGTCAGAGAGCGTTTGGTTTCCAGAAGTGAAAAAATGCCAGTTGGGTATTTGGAATTTGAAAAGACAGGTGGACAAACATTCAGTAACCGAGCCGCTTAGTTGAGCTTATTTGGCTTGGTGACTGGGGGGCTAACTGTATGAACAAATTTCCCACTTGGCTGGGCCGAGCAGGGCCAAGGTGGTGGACTGGACTGGGCCATTAGGGCCCAAGATAAAATAGTCACTTAGTGGATTGGTTATCAGAGCCGAGCTGACCAGAATGGGGTCTGAACGATTGATCGACTCGGTCGATTAGGATATCCTCTAGTAGAAGTACTTGAAGTTGGATTGGTTTGGACATGATAAGAGCGGAGTGACAATCAGCCATAAGTGCCTTGGAACGGTCTTCCTTAGCTTGAATGGGGTAAGAGTTGAGGAAAGTTCCCAAATAAGAAAGTTCATTCAGCAATCAATGCTAGATTTTTCCCATATTCCACTTTCCTAATATGGAAGAGCTGACTTTGAAGACTTGCCCAAAACCAAGGCAGTGGCCAGGGGTTTCCTATTCCTATTTAGGGTTTCTTACCCCCTTCTTGGTGAGGAAGGCAAGATCACGTTTATAAATGCCTCACAAACTCTTCATAGCAAAGGTTCGCACACTAAGCTGATTTGCATTCAAAAGTCCAAAGCAAACTCAAACACGTACTGACTTGAGCGTCGGAGTGTCTTTAGCCAGTACCACACCGGTGCCCCAAGCCTTCACATTCACTTTGTTTTGTAGGTCAACGACGGAGTGCACGATGGTTTGTGGCAGAGCAAAATCCGGTACAAACAATGCGCACCAACTGCACATGTTAGTTCTCATCACTTTGTACACTATACATGGGAAGTATAAAAGAATTGTCCTCTCACCATTAATTTGGAACCCTGTCCATAGCAAGTAATGCACACCTACTTCATAGATCAATCTTCGTCACTTTGTACACTATGCATGAGAAGTATGAAACAATTGTCCTCTCACCATTAATTTGGAACCCTGCCCACAGTAAATAGTACGCCGCTACTTCACAGATCAACTTTCGTCACTCTGTACACAATAGATAAGAAGTATAAAACAGTTGTCCTTAATAGTAATGATGTCCATTGCTACTCTGATTTTATAGCCATAATTATAGTTTAGGTAAAAGTAATTAAGTTTACTTAATTGTAACTTCCATTTTCATTAAAAAAATTTCATTATGCCACGTACAACACTTAAACACCATAAAACAAACCATTAAATACTTTATAAATTAAAAATAAAATAATACATCCAAAATTGGTTCTCTTGGTGAATATATATATACATATCTCTATATATAAATGAACATCATTATCTCTCCCACAGTTCTTCAATATCTCTCTGCAGCTCTCTCTGTTTTGTTCACTAATATTCTTTTTGTCATAAAATCCTACTCGTTCTTTTGGTGAAATTATATATATATATATATATGTATATTTCTATATATAAATCAACGTCACTATTTCTCCCACAATTCTCCTTCAATATCTTTCTACAGGTCTCTTTGTTCTGTTCGCTGATATTCCTTTTGTCATGGAGTCCTATTGCTCTGTATGACCTCTGAAGACAAATATTCACCATTTCCTAATTTTTCCTTTACTCTCAATGCAATCTTTTCACCCCTTACTTACGATGATTTTGACTCCGACGCCCACGAAGATGAAGATAGTTATCTGGTTAGCCAAGTGATAAGTTTATCATATAATGTCGTGATGGCTGAGAAGGCTTACAAGTTTTCAGCCATACACGACATGCTTTTAGGTCTCAGACTTGATCCCATTGAGCAAGCTATGGTGTAGAAAATATTGAATTGTGCCGCAATAATGTCGGCGAAGAAAAATTTATAGGCCATAAAGTGCTAAGAATGGAGATTCAGATCGAAGTTATTATGGAATCTGAAAAGTCAAGCTATGAGGAAGAAGACATGGACAATGAGGAAGGAGAGTAGGAATGGAAGTGTGAAGGAGCCAGTAAAGAATCTATTGAAAAATTGCAAAAAGTCAAAGTTGAAGAAGATTCAGACCAATATGGGTGTTCTATTTGCTGTGAAGATTTTGTGATGGGTTCTAAAGCCACCTTAATGCCATATTCACATAGATTTCATGGAGATTGCATTCACAAGTGGTTGGTGAAAAGAAAATTTTGTCTTTATGTGGGCTTGAGCTGATTAATTAGAAATCTAGCATGGATATAGCTTCGACAAGTGGTTCGCGAAAAGCAACTTCCATCCTTTATGTAAGTTTAAGCTCATTAATTAGAAACCTGTCTGGCTTCCGCAAAAAGATGACTAAGATTGGAAAAAAGTTTGTATAGTTTTTTTAAAAAATAATAATTATCACTATTTTAGTGATTTTAATCCAAATACAGAGACCTAAACATACTTATATTGAAATATTAATTATTTATTGTAATGGACATTGACAAGTTAAATAAGAAAAAATACAATAATAATTTCCTTAGAGAGATGCCAATAATCTGCATGATAATACCTTTGTTATGTGCCTGTTTTCAAGTTAGTTTGTTTCACTTTTACCTTTGCAAGGAAACTTGTTAGAATTAATCCAAGATCAAATTATTCTGTCAGTGTTTGATGAAAGCCTGAGAAAAGTCAAGACTAGAGAACAGAGCACGTGATAGCCAAACATGCCCTTATATGTATAGTGTGCGTCGTTGTAATAGTAAAAGACACTCAAGCTCGCGACAAAACTACAATCTATTTTTGGTCATTAATTCAAGTGGGATTTTTGCTATTGGGCTTGGTGGTTACTGTTTGGTATTTTAAGCATATTAATTGGTTGATGTGTACATGTGGTGTCAATTTGGTAAAGCCGCGTATTTTGTCTTCCATAAAACTGCAGCCATTCTTCATTATTGTAGAGAGTTGCGAAGAAGAACAAAGAACAAGTTTCCATTGTCAATCTCTACAAGTTTCTTCCTTTTTTTTTGGGGTGTGATCGATTTTCTTGGTGAAAATCATAATGAGGAAAAGGGTGTACTGGGATTTGGGTTTGAGAGCTGCATGTTCATGCGTTGAACGTGGGTCTTTGTTTGTAATTCACCATTGTTACTATTCTTGAAGCTTTTTAAACCGATTGATTAATAAAAGGGACTCTCCAATAACTAGAGCAAGTGGATGTAGGCCTTCTGTTGAACCACTATAAAAATCTGGACGGTTATTTGTAGTCGTTGTTTTGACTGGAATTTCGTAATAGTGGTATCAGAGCCAGCTTTCTACTATGTGATTGCTTGATTCAATTCGTGGTTGTTTCAACAAATTGTTGAATCTTTCTTAAGGAATTCTTGGTGAATTACGATGGCAACTAAGTATGAAGTTGAAGTCTTCAATGGCAAGGGCGATTTCCTTCTTTGGAAGAAGAAGATGATGGCTGTGTTGGTTCAATAGAAAGTGGCTAAGGCAATTGATAAATCCTTCCCTACTAATATGTCCAATGAGAAAAAATTAAAGATGGATGAGATAGCTCTGAGCACTATCATTCTTTATCTCTTTGATTCGGTCTTGAGGAAGGTGGACACGATGAAGACCACTTTTGAAATGTGGACCAAATTGGATGAGCTCTATGAGGTAAGGTCACTACCAAATTGTATCCTTTTGCTTGAGAAATTTTTTGGTTTTCGTATGAATACTAGTAAAGATCTTGAAAACAATCTTGATTATTTTAACAAGCTATGTTTAGACCTTATTAATTGTAAAGAAGAATTCTCTGATGAATACTTTGTTGTGTTCCTTCTGAATTCTTTGCCTAAGTCTTATAGAGAGGTAAAAAATGCCATTAAGTGTGGCAGAGAAAATCTTTTCTTTGATAATGTTGTCAACTCTCTTAAGGCAAGAGAATTGGAGTTGGTAAAAGAAAACAAGTATGAGGGTCTGTTTGTTAGAGGAAGAAATCAATCAAGAAACTGGGAAAATAACTCTTCCAGGTCTAAATCAAGGGGAAAGAATAGGTCCAAATCTAGAACAAGAGGCAGGAAGTGTTATTACTGCCATAAAGAGGGTCACTATATTCGTGATTGCTATAAGAAAAAGAGAGAAGACAAGGAGAAGTCTCAAAGTCCTCAAGGTGAAAGTGACTTGGCTGTTGCAGCTTCTGGTAGTGAAGATGGTGAGGTGTTGACTATGGTCATATGTGAGCCTGATCGTGAATAGGTTTTGGATTCAGGTTGCACCTTCCATATGAGTTCAAATCTTGACTGGTTTCAATCTTATAGCAAGATTGACGGTGGACAAGTTTTACTTGGAAATAACAAGGCTTGTAAGATAGTTGGTATAGGAAATGTCAGAATTAGGTTGGATGATGGTACTGTAGAGCTACTATTTGGGGTTAGACATGTTCCTGAACTCAAGAGAAACTTAATTTCTCTTGGTATTCTTGATGAGGCTAGTTACACCTATAAAATTGAGAATAAACCATAAAAATCACAAAAGGTGCCTTTGTTGCCATGAGGGGTGTAAAATCAAATGGTCTGTATGTTTTGTTAAGTAAAATAGAAACTGTCCCACCTACTGCAGCTATGGCTGCTAGTGATCCTGTTGACCAAACAATGCTATGGCATAATAGGTTAGGTCACATAAGTGAGAAGGGTCTTTACTACCTAAACCGAGAGAAAGTGTTTAAAAGGACATCATAAGCAAAGTGGAATTCTGTGATAATTGTGTTTTGGGAAAACAACACAGACTTAGTTTCACTTAAGCACACATAGAGCAAAATATATTCTTGACTATGTGCATGCTGATTTATGAGGTCCATCTAGAGTTCAAACTCAAGGTGGAAATAAATACTTTATGTCAATTATAGATGATTGCTCTAGGAAAGTGTGGATATATTTGTTAAAACAGAAAAATGATGCTTTTGTTAAGTTTAAACAGTGGAAAACTTTGATTGAAAACCAAACAAATAAAAAGGTTAAGGCATTAAGAACTGACAATGGTCTTGAGTTTTGCAACTATGAGTTTGATGAATTTTGTAAAACAAATTGCATTGTTAGGCATAGAACAGTCAAACACACACCACAACAAAATGACATTGCTGAAAGAATGAATAGAATATTGTTAAATAAAGTGAGATGCATGTTGGTTTCTGCTAGATTACCACATTTTTTAGGGTGAGGCAGTTGTGACTGCTGCTCATCTTGTAAATCTTTCACCCTCTACTGCTTTAGACTTTAAATCTCCTGAATATGTGTGGTTTGAAAAATTACTTGATTATAGTAAGCTTAGGACTTTCGGGTGTGCAACTTATGCATATTAGGCTAAAGCGAAATTGGATCCCAATAAGTAAAATGTGTTTTTCTGGGATACCCTGATGGTGTTAAAGGTTATAGACTGTGGCTGTTTGAAAATCATGGATATAAAATTATTATAAGTAGAGATGTTGTGTTCAAAGAGGACGAAATACCTTGTAGATATCGGTTAATTACAGGTACAGGTATAGAAGTTGACAAAAGATAACATACTTTACATTTTAAGGTGGAGAATAATGAAGAGAGAAAAATAATCCTCAAAATGTGGAACTAGTAGTTGAACCTAATCCAACATCTCCTAGAGATACTCCTAAGCAATCTGATATTGGAAGAGATGATAATATAATAACATTTCCACCAAGAAGAGAAACTAGAAATCCAATTACAGTGAGTCCGGGTTATTTACTCATAAAAGATAGAGCTAAAAGAGTGAGGAAGCCAAATCTAAAGTACAGCTATGTGGATATTATTGCATATGCTTTTGTAGCATATCAGGACTTGATGAACAATGAACTAAAGACATTCACAGAAGCAGTGAAGAGTAAACAAGCTAAGCAATGGAATCAAGCTATGCATGAAGAAATGGATTCATTGAAGGTGAATAATACTTGGGTTTTGGTTCCTAAACCACAAACACAGAGAGTGGTGGACTATAAATGGATTTTCAAGGTCAAGGAGGGTCAAACTAGCAGTGAGCCAATGAGATTTAAAGCTAGATTTGTAGTAAAGGGTTTTACACATGTGGAAGGTATAGATTACAATGAAATCTTTTCACCGGTTGTGAAGTATACAACTATAAGAGTGGTACTTGCTTTGGTTGCTAAATTTAATTAGGAACTTGAGCAAATGGATGTCAAGACAGCTTTCTTGCATGGTGAGCTAGATGAAACTATCTATATGAAGCAACCTGAGGGGTTTGAAGTGAAAGACAAGGGAGTTTAATTGGTGTGTCTACTTAAAAGGTCTCTATATGGTCTGAAGCAGTCTCCAAGGCAATGGTATAAACGTTTTGACATGTTTATTATTAAATTTGGTTTCAAGAGGAGTTGTTATGATAGCTGCCTTTACTACAAAGGTGTTAACAGTGAGGAAGTCATCTACTTGTTGTTATATGTAGATGATATGTTATTGGCTGGTCCTATATACAGTGCAATTCAGCAAGTCAAGATTTTAAATACTGAATTCGAAATGAAGGATCTTGGTGGTGCAAAGAAAATTTTGGAAATTTCAATCATGAGAAACATAAAAGCTTCAGTCATGAAACTCAGTCAAGCTTCATATGTTCAGAAAATAATTTCCAATTTTTCTATGGATAGTGTTAAAGAAGCTGGTGTACCACTTGGAGGACATTACAAGCTTTTAGCAGATCAAAGTCCTTCCACATATTAAGAAAGAGAAGACATGGCTACTGTGCCATATGCAAATGCAGTAGGCTCTATCATGTATTTGATGCTGTGTACAAGGTTAGACTTGGATCATTCGATTAGCATGTTGAGCAGATACATGGCTAATCCAGGAAGAGATCATTGGGAGGCCATGAAATAGTTGCTGAGATATGTGAAGGGCACATTAAATGAAGGTTTAATTACAAATCAGTCAAATCATCTACTGAATTATTTGGATTTGTTGATTCTGATTATGCAGGGGATAGAGACAAGAGAAGATCAACCACTGCATATGTTTTTACTCTCTGTGGTAGCTATGTTAGTTGGAAATCACAGTTGCAATATGTTGTTGCTTTATCTTCAACAGAGACTGAGTATATTGCTGCAACTGAGGCAGCAAAAGAAGCAATCTGGTTGAAAGGATTGCTAAGTGAGTTGGGATTCTTAGAGTAGGAAGTTACAGTGTATTCAGACAGCCAAAGTGCCATTCACTTGTGCAAGAATCTAGTGTTTCATGAAAGATCGAAACGTATTATATGATTTCTCAATCAATTTTCAAGTTGGAGAAAGTACCTACTGAATTGAATCTAGCTGATATGGGTATGAAAATACTACCAGTTAACAAGTTTACTATTTGCAAAAACTTGTTAAATATTGGTACTAGTTAGTAAAGTGTTAAAGTGGTTGTGAAGGTTATGGAGAGTCCCTGGTGTGTTTGATCAAATTATTTTGTTGGTGTTTGATGAAAGCCTTAGAAAAGCCAAGACTAGAGAATAGAGCACATGATAGGCAAACATGCCCTTATATTTACAGTGTCTGATGTTGTTGCAGTAAAAAACGCTTAAGCTCGCGCCAAAACTACAACCTATTTTTTGTTGTTCATTCAAATGGACTTTTTGCTATTGGGCTTGGTGGTTACTATTTGGTTTTTTTAGCAGATTAATTGGTTAATGTGCACATGTGGTGTCAATTTGGTGAAGCCATGTATTTTGTCTTCCATAAAACAGCAGCCATTCTTCATTGTTGCAGAGAGTTGCGAAGAAGAACAGAGAGCAAGTTTCCATTGTCAATCTCTACAAGTTTCTTCCTTTTTCTCTGCGGTGTGATCGATTTTCTTAGTGAAAATCATAATGAGGAAAAGGGTGTACTGGGATTTGGGTTTGAGAGCTGCATGTTCATGCCTTGAACGTGGGTCTTTGTTTGTAATTCACCATTGTTACTGTTCTTGAAGCTTTCTAAACCGATTGACTAATAAAAGAGACTCTCTAATAACTGGAGCAAATGGATGTAGGCCTTCTGCCGAACTACTATAAAAATCTGTGTGTGGTTATTTGTTGTCATTGTTTTGATTGGAATTTCGTAACAAAACTAATTGACAATAATGATAATGACACTAGATCATTATTTTGCTGTTTGGATTTACCTCTCTACATGTTGTAATAAGAGAATGAAAAAGTTGATTGCATGCACTTCATCACTTGCTGAAATAGAAAGGCCCATCAATGTGGATTCCTCTACATAAAAAATCATAGAAAAATATGAGAAAGAGAATCTTAGATATTATAATATGTATCACAACCATACTTAGACAGTAAAGGTTGTGACAGTCTTTGAGAAACACATTAAGTCACTTCGCATAGAGGCTTTGCATATGAAGAAATGCTGCTTGAAATTGAGAAAAACTTGACTTGCTATGAGGCTGAGAATAAGAAGCTAAATAGTCTAGTATGTGAATTTTCTGAGAACATGTTGGAATGTGGAAAGAAAATAGTTTGAAGTATAGCAAAGGCAGCATTGGAAGATCCAAGGAGTTAAATTCGATAGTGACAAATATACTGTAATGTATTGTATTGTATCGTATCGTATTACTTTGTATCTAGTAGTTGTTAATCTGAGCTAACCAGCTTTAATAGTGACAAATATGTTCTAATGTATTATACTATATTAATTGTGTTTAATAGTTAGTGTGAGCTAGCCATAGTTGATGCATATGTATTTGTAAATGCAAATATTGATGGTTTTGATGAAGAATTATTCAAGTTGTATAGATAATAGTTTTACTCCACCCATGCCCAATTCCCACCTCAAGTGTGATTGTATTAGTAATTGGATGAATAAAGGTTGAGAAATATAGATTAAAATTTTAAATTTGAATTATTTACTATTACATTTGGGAAAAATTGTCTATATCAACTTGATTATGATATGTTATAAATTTGCTATAGTTTGGTATGGGTTAATAGTTACACACGTTTCTAAACTATATATATAATTTCACTTTAATCTTTAAATATTTAAATATAAATATAGTAGAAAAATATAGTATATAATATATGTATTAAAAAAATCATTCGTCCAATCTGATATGCACCAATATAAGATAACAAATCTATAATTTTATCCAGAACTGCATGATAATATTACTGAGTTAGAACGGATGTGATTCAAGCTACCACAATGTCTTATTTCTAATTATTGCACCATGGACTCAAAATTACATGGCAATTGTTTCTTTCTTTATGCTAATTGCTATTGAAATTTGATGTCTTTTCTCAACGTTATAAAAAACTTGTGTATATATATATCCTCTAATTCAGCTTTACTAGTATAGTTTGGTCTCTAGCAAGACTGAAATTATAAAAACTACCCTTATTTCATATCATTTATGTTAAAAAATAAATCAATTAATAAAAAGATAGTAACAATCCAACTAAAATGATAGTCTAGGTACTAAAATAATAAAAACAAAACTTACATAACAAAATGTAAATCGTAATATAATTTAAATAACATAAATGCAATGTACATCAAACATATTAATAACAGCATATAATTTACTTTACAAAAAAGGCACAAAAACTTTACCAAATTTACTATAATTTAATAAAAACCTATTTCTTTTTTCTGTGCATTTCCTTTCTAGTCATATTATTCAATTATTCTATTGTCTAATACAGATTATTCACATTACTTATCCTTAAATTTACAAATATTCAAAAATTTCTCAGTTATTTAAAATAATACATTATCAGTACAATAAACAACCAATTTTTTTCAAAAAAAGTTGAGTTAATAATAAAATTCAATAGATTATATATTATAATCATTTACTGACTTATTCATATTTAATCATTCAATGTGATCAAAGTGAACAGATAGAATATTTGCTGAAAATATTAAAACCAAAAAAAGATTATGTAAATTAAAATAATAGCTTCAACATTGATTATTTTGGTTAATATATATATATATATATACAAATATATATATATACATGTGTTCAAATCACCGAGCATATTTCCCAGCATTCCAATTAGTTTATACTAGTGGGTCGTCAACTAATTACTAATAAACTTGCAAAATTGCATATATATAAAAAAAATAAAAGAATCTCCACCTCAATGCTTGGTTAACTATGTGGAAACCCACTACAAATTTATTCTTTTCTCTTTTTTTCCTTTTTTTTGTTTTGTTTTTTTTTTTTTTGTGGTAAAAGCACACATTTATTATTGGAAAAATACTATAGTATAACTTAGGTCCTAATCAAAGTGAGGTTTTAATTTTACTTCATCATATCATATAATATATAAAACGTCATCGCTATATAGTAACTTTTTTGCTATGGAAGCTGAGCTCAAAGGTTTTAGATTGGACTCTTGAGACATCAAGAGAGGAAACCTGGAAGCAAGTCTTCATATGCTCAAAACATTATTAGACAAGTGGTTTCTTCCTATGAGCCATGCGGTTGGGATTTCAGATATTCTATTTTAGTTTTTAGGAATCTATTGAAGGATAAAAACTGAATTCTAACATGAAATGCTAGAAGTGTCAATGTAGTAGTAGATGCTATTGCAAAATTTACTCCTACGTTTAATAATTGTCTCTTTTTTTCTTTTTGTAATATGTCGAATGCTTTTCTTCCTGAGTTTATTTGAGATGCTATTGTTCAATACCAGTTGAGGTTTGGTTTGTCTGTGTAAGCCACCATGAGATTCTTTTTCTACTTAATGCAATTTATATTCATAGAAAAAAAAACATTTTTGTTCGTCTTTTTCGTCTTTAGTTTTTTGTCATTCTGTGTTGATTTTAACATCAAAATAACATCGTTTGATATACAATAGTTAAAAGACTCATTTGACCTTTTTATAATTTTGAGGGATATAAATAAAAGTGTAATTGTAAAATTACCTATACTAGTATTGATTTGTACAGTGATTCTTTATTTGGAGCCTCTTGTTCGACACTTCTCCTTCACTACCTGCTCTGTGCTTTCTTTTATTTATACATTTGGGGTGGTTGAGATTTTTATTTTGTTCTTACTGTTTTTTATATCGTGATCAGTTATATTTATTTAGCTGTGAGAAATTTTTGTTCTTTAGGCTATTAGTTTTTTAACAAATTTAACAAAATTTGTATTATTTAGGTGATTTGTAGAGTTTTTCTTTCTTGGGTCTAACACACATTACTGAAATAGAGCATTAATTATCAGTAATCAAATTGGGAGGCATGCTATTTGTAAATTTTGAAAGTTCTTGTATATATATGTGTGTGTGTGTGTGTGTGTGTCACTTAAATCTTACTTTCATTTTCCATGGAATATTTGGTCCTAAACTCCTAATCAAATCAATTAACAACGGCTCCAGGATTACATGGTTATCATTAAAATGAATAAGATAGGTAACTAAACCCACTTTCTATTCATACTCAGAATGCTTAATATATCTTTAATTAATTATTTCATATGATATATATATATATGTATAGAACTGATATGCTGAGCGACGTCACTCAGTACATCCTACACAAGAGATGAAAAAAAAAACGTGTGCCATTTAAAAGCAAATGCCCCGTCTTTTATTAACTGTGGAACCTACAACCCTCTATACCGAGGCCTTCAACAGTTTGGCCGAGGGTTTGGTTATGACCCCACAATTAATAAAAGATGGGGTATTATTTTTAAACGGCACTCGTTTTTTTTTTCGTCTCTCACATAGGATGTACTAAACGATATCGCTTAATATATCAGTTCTGTACATATGTATATCCCTTAATACAACTTTGGTAAGGTAACGAATAAAGTGTTTTAAATGTGACAAACCAACCAGTTGAAGACACACTCCCAAACTATACAACTAATTATGTCTAATTTATTTACATTAATAAATTAAAATTTATCTCATTAGATAAATTTTACATTGCAAAATTCTCCAACAAGCGTAATCAATCAATTTAAAACGTATCTAGGTATTAACTGATTCCATAATAAATATGTTAGGAAAAATATCATTTCAAAACTTATTATTCAATATACAAAAATAAATCAAATAATTTATTTAAACTGTAAAACAAATATAAAAAAAGATTTCAAAATATATCCAATGCAGCTTGTATTAAAAGACATCCAACCAATTATATTAGCTGTTAATCCTAATCTTCATATCCAATATTCAAATTGTTTTTTACCCATAATATACAATTAAATGTCCTGAAAAAAAAATAATTAAAACAACTTTAAATGAATTATTTTAAAGAAAAAAGATGAAATAAAATAAAAACAACTTACATCTAACAAATCAACCACAATAAGCATTACTAACTAAAAATAACAACATAAAAACCATTTCTAACAATTTATCAAAGACCATACTTCTTCAAAAATAATATTCTTTGTCAGCCTATAATCTTCTTTATTAACCAAATCTTCACAATTTAAAATTTTTACAAAATCACCTATTTTAGCTCTAGAAAAAGCTACAACTGTACATGTGAAAATACAGGTTTTCTCAAATAAATACCAACATAGTTTATTGTTTGCCCATGAGCTTTATTGATTGCCTTAGCAAAATATAGCCTAACAGAAAACTGTTTTCTTTTCAAATGAAACATATCTTTTACATTTTGTACCAGAATAAATGGTATCCTTTGTAAAAAAAAAGAAAAAGTTTAGCATAAAAAACCTAAAAAACAGTCTAAAAACCCAAATAATAATAATAATAATAATACTAATAATAATAATAATAATGAGCATTATACATCTTAGAAAATAGACCCAAAAAAAAAAGTTAAAAAACAAGAATAAGAATAACATTATTTGTGTAAGAAATTAGAAAGAGGTCCAATGTTTAGAAACAATGAAACATGCTGTATATGTAACATATTAATGCAATCTCAGCAACTTGAAATCCAGTTGGTGAAAAGTAAGTTTGACATCATCATCCAAGCCTCCAAGTGAATAAAGTACTTCAAGTACTCGAAACATTACTTCAGGTGATGGAGATGCTGGCCAATTAAAGCCCAAGATATTATCTATTCTTAAGGCCTTTAACTGAGAAATCAGAGCACAATAATGAGCATTATACATCTTATTAGAATCTTTTCAAAGGCTAGAACATAGTTATTATACAGCATTAGTTTCTTAGACTAAAGTCTAGACGAACCAAAGGAACGATTAGCAAGAAAACGAACTACTTATTTTGAAATGGACATAAAATCATAATTTCATCCAGGAAGGCCTACAGTATCATGTGCACAATATTTATCACCACATGAACTTCAGCAACATGAAGTGGAGAATGACAAAGTATTGTAGAACTTGTTCCGTCTTTTTTTTTGGAGGCAGTTTCCAACAACCAGAATCCTCTTGCATCGAGATTGACTCTCCAATAAAAGAATTGTCCTTCAAAGACAAAAAAATCTTCGAAACTCCTTTTAAAATGATTAATAGTCTAGCCAACATCAATACCACCCTCCATCAAAATAGCATTTCTCCCTGTCCATATGATATAAAATAGACAAGCAAAGTAGAGAAGAAAATCTTCTTTGTCCATGCCAGCCTTTAGCTCCAAATTCCATGGACACAAGTACTTTTCCATCAGTGGCTAGGTTGTTTCACACTTTTAAGAATCCATTTTGTGGCCCCAATCGATTCCAAAGGTGATTGCCCTCACCACCTGACACTTAAAAAAAAAAATGTTAATGTGGGCAATGTGATAGTTTTGTTTGCATGTGTACTGCAATTGAAGATAAAAAAATGTTACCCACCCAAAAAAATATTCATAAAAAAGCAATCAACTAATCTAAAACTCATATGCAGGTTAATTTAACTAAGAGATAATCACCCATTTAGAAGGGGCTTATAAACTATGTAATAATATAAAGCTAAACGAAGTTTTTTATTTTATTTTCTTGATATTGGGTGTGGGGAGAATTGAACTCGATCAGTCATGTGCGCCCCTCAATTCTTTTTCTTTTACAATGAATTCTTTATTCTTTACTTTTTGTATTTGGTCTAAATTTCAATAATTTATTTATTCATAAGAGTATATTTATTAAGATTCTATGTAGCCAAAACTAAAATGAATTGTAGTTTTATTAGTTTGCTTATATAAAGGCCTTAATTATATTTTGTTTTCTCTTCCTAAAATCATGCAAATTATTACTAGCCCAATGGTTCATATTCATTTAGAATGTGTAATAACAAGGTTCCAACTTGGATGGAGGGAATCCTAGTCCAAATTTTGTCTCTCTCAAGAGTATTGTGTTCTAAATCATTGAGGTTGAAATGTGCTTCGTACGGATCCGCTGCGTATGAAGGTCTTTGTGATGTGGATTGGGTTAAGGATCCTTCCGGATATGGGTAATTTTTCCGAATACAAGCTAAATGATTCCTCCGAGTGATGGCTTTGGTCCAAAATATGATAAGTGTCTATCTTGATAGGTCCGTCCAAATGCAGCATTTCGGAAAAATGATTCCTTCGGGTGATGGCTTTGGTCCAAAATATGATAAGTATCTATCTTGATAGGTCCATCAAGATGCAGCATTTCGGGTCCCCTTTTAAGTTCTTCGCTGTGATGAGTTGAGTTAGTGGGCTCCTTTGAGAGGAGAGTCTACCTAATCACAAATCCAACAACACAGCACAAAGGAAAAAGTGAAGAAAATAATAATAATACAATCACAATATATCAACACATCCAGAGCATATTAATAACATAATATAGCAATGTTTTACTGCAAAGTAAAGATAAATATTATAATAATGAAAAAAAAGCCCACTATAAAAAGCGGTTTAGGGGAGCTAGAACTTATAACACTTAAAATGGGTAAAACATTGAGAAGCATAGTTTTGTTTAAAAAATACAAAATACGTGATATTTGACACATCAAACAAATTAAAGACAGCATTTATGAATGCAGTAACTCATAACTTCACAATCCAAGGTTTATTAAAAAAGTTGATTATTTCCCCCCATACAAAGCAAGTTCCAAGAGTGGCATGAATGGGGAAATTGTGTTGTTTTAGATATTGCTAAGTCAAAGTGTCATTCTCCTCTCCTTGCAAAAAGCAAGTCCAAGAATGGCTTGGAGTGGAAGAAAATGGACTTGATTAAACTTTCCCATAAAAGATAGCGAACAAATGGGGTTGTAAGTGGGAGCTCTCACACACCCAGATGTACCAAATACAATAATACCTAAAACACTTAAAAATGACTTATTTTTACTAGATCTATGAGAAAAAAATAACAAATTATTTTTTAAAGTGAAGGAAATAGGAGATCAACCATTGTCCTAGAGCAAAACTCAGTGCATAACCAGAGGGAAAAATTAACCTTGTAAATCCAAGTGTGAAAATCTCACAAAAAACACATTTTTCTTTGGATCTAACAATTAAAAAGCCCTAAAAATTATATTTTTTCTGAAGATAACTCTTGATAAGCGAAGATCTAAAAGGGAAATATTGAAATCAAAGTGATGCAAGTGGGATCTAAGAAAATGGACTTGATTTTGGGGATAGTCTGCTAGATCTAAGTATTTTCCTCATACATTTAGAAGGAAAATACAACATTTCTAACTTATACCACCTTTTCCATTAGATTATCTTTCAAAACCTTTGGAAAATTCTAATAACCTCATTTTATTTTTGATTTTGTCGGTTTTCGGATGCATTTTCGGTTTGTTTGCCGAACAGCCTTTTTCACCGAAACAAGCAGCTTTTAAATTCCCCAGGCATTTTGTGAGGGTTGAAAGTACCAAAGGGAGAGTTGAGAAATTTTTTCTACCCATTTTCCCTTGGTCAAAGTTTGACCAAGTAGGGTTACTATTTATTATTTTAATATTTTAATAAATATCTTTTTACTATTTACTTTATTATATTATTATTTTAATATACAAATTGGGATATTTCACCCTTGTTAGCCGACCCTCTTGCTTCCAATTTCAATGGTGTTTTCTTCCATTTTCATTCTAGAGAGAGAAAATCCAATTTTTAGAGAGAGAAAGTGTGAAATTCAAGGAATTTTCCGACGAAATTTTAGGGTTTTGTACCGGCCATCAAGGAGAGTTCATTGGCATACTTTTTGGTGATTTTTAAAGCTTGGAAGTGAGGTAATCTTGCTTGGAAGAGAGGTAGGCAACTATTCCTCTTTGTTTTTTTTTTTTATGTAAATGTGTGATTTTACTTGATTAAATGAAGGAATCATGTTATGTATTAGTTAATTGTTGATTGATTATGCTTAATTTGATGTGTATTGAGTGTGAGACAAAACCCCAAATTGGTTAGGGTTTAGGTTTTGTGATTTTGATGGTTTATGCTTAATTTTGTTGGATTAAAACATGTTTAATGGAAATTGATGGTGAATTATGGTATAAACCATTGTTAATTTGTTGATTTGATGAGAAAATTGATGGATTTGGACATGTAGAGGGGCCGGCCATGTTAGGGGTTCCTTTGTCAAATTTTTTTACATGTGAGGAGCATTTTGGTTTTTTCACATGTTAGGGGTATTTTGGGTATTTTTGAAATTGTTAAGGGTAAATTGGTCATTTCGCATGTAAGGGATACAAATGGAATTTTTGAAATTGATCAAGGGTGTTTTGGTCATTTTACATGTGAGGACATAAATGGAATTTCTAAAAAGGTCAAGGGTATTTTGGTCATTTGACATGTGGGGATATAAATGTAATTTTTGAAATTGTGGAGGTATTTTTGTCATTTTTCATATGAGGGGTAAAGTTGAAAATATTTGAAATTGGAGGGGTATTGAGGTCTTTATTAAATTCCAAGTTATTTTATAATATATATATATATATTAAATTATCTATTTGATAATTAATTTATATATATATATATATATATTCAATTACCTTATTTATAATTTATTTAAATTATTTATCTATACACTTGTTTGTATAGTTATATTTATAATTATATTTTGCAAAATGCATGTCTATTACGTATGTATTTATTTAATATACATAAGTGTATTTTGTGAAAGCATACATATGTAAATAATTATCTATGTATTAAAATGAGTATTAATTTCTTATTTATACTTATAAGTATTTTCATACATGGATGTATGTGTATATAACTATGTATGTGTATAAGCTATATTTGTGTTCATATATATGTGTATAAAATATGTGTATACATATATGGGTGTGTATATATATATTTGTGCATATATATATGTGTATATGAATGTGTATTTATATATGTGTTTATATATATAAGCATGCATTAAGATGTGTATATGTATGTATAGGTGCGTACAGATATATATATATATATATATAGGTGTGTATAAATTTATGATTGTGTATATGTATATGTGTACGAAATATATATGTGCATATATGGGTATGAATATATGTGTATGTGAATATTTATTTATATGTATTTATATATGTGTATATGTATAAGTGTGATTGTATACGTATTTATATTTGTGTATATAAATATGTATATAGATGAATATATGTACTGGAATGGTGGAATTTATATTTCTAGTGGAGAATTATTATTTGACTGTTATTTAACTGAGGGTAGGGTGGTAATTAGTGAAGTGACCAGTAGCATTTCAGTAATTACATCAACGTGATTGGTGATTGTGAATCATTGGTCGGAGCAGGGGCAATTCGGTAATTATTGTTGTCAGGTGGGATAGCTTGGTAATTATGTGAGTTATTGTTTGCCTTGTTGGATTTATATATTATGGCATACACATTCATTTACATAGCAATTCACGAGGCATATTGTTTTATGTGAAATGATGGATTTTTCCCTAAGAGTTTGTGTTTTCAAAACGGTTGCACAAAAGAAGGTGCATGGTTTTAAACTCTGTTTTAAAAGCTCTGTGAATCACTGACCACACAAGAAGGTGGGTCGCTCGGAACAGTGTTTCACCTGCATACCACGGAGGTGTGGTGTTTCGTGCACAGAACGGGGAAAGAGAGTGGGCTATTCAGTTAAAATAAAAAGGGAAAAATGATGATTTTTTGTGTATTGTAGTACACAACATGACATGGCATTGGCATATACATTTAGTTGCTTAGTGAGTGATTTATCACTCACTGTTGTCTGCTATCATGTGTGGTAGGTAAATCCGAGACTCAGCAGTAGAGCTTAGTGGCGGTGCGGATCTGGGGAGGCATGACATAGTACAGTGTTCTTCCGCATTTTTCTTTTCATTATATTTTGGGCAAGGATACTCTGTGTTTAATTAAATACTCTTTTCTTTACATTGTGGGTGTGTATACTTTATTTATTTTGAAGTATTATTATATTATGGTGTGGTTTGTAAAATGGTCCCAAAGAGTAAAGAATGGTTTTAATACTATCGTGGCATTGTCCAGAATTGTTTTTAAACATAAATCAGGTTTGTGTTTTTGAAAGGAAAAAAGAAAAAATGTTTACGTAGTAACTACACCTTACTCAGGAACGTATGCTTGGGTAAAGGGGTGTTACAGTTTTGGTATCAGAGCCCTAGATTTTTGAACATGTACTTGTTGATGCTCCAGTGACCACCTGCACGCCAAGGTAGACTATCTTTTGGATTTATTTTAGTATTGCGTGTTTATTTATTTTGCTTTCCGTAACTATGCTGCTTAGATGGGCCAGTACGTTAGCCGTGTTTCACGTTTGTTTCTTGGGAGGCGTGATTCACCAGTGGAGGAGCCGGTGGCAGCACTTGTGGTGACCCTAGTGAAAGATCTATCGTCCAGATCACATTCTAAGAGGATGTCGTACCGAGGTGATATTATGTCCTCATCTGGTGGAGAATATTGGGATGTCGGACTTGATGAGGACTCCGCTCAACGAGAGTTGGAGGGGAGGAGACAGAATGTCTCTATGTTTTTGCGTGGTGAGGCTACCATGATACCTACACGGAGTGGAGGTCATTATTATATTCCTATCGGGAGGTTTGAGCAGATGCAGACTGATCATCGACATGAGATGTACAACTGGTACATGGACCTGTATCGTGATGATCTGGCAGAGCAGCTGGCCATGACTCTTCTGGTGGTAGCACAGGGTTTGGAAGTGCCACCCATTGCAGTTTTGAGTCAGGCGATTGATGAGGATATGGAGGATTCCATACGTTTAGAGGATTACGTAGCTCACGGTTACTCTTCCAAGCTGGTCAACCTAGAGGATTTTGATCATTGGGATGACACTAATAGTCATTAGAATTCCAGTGTCTCTGTGACTTTGTTGTTTGTATATGTGTATTATATTTTATATGTATGGTATATATATATATATATATGGGTATGTATATATTGTATATATATTTTATAATATATGTACTGTATATGTTGGATGTGTAATGCTTTATTGTAAAAAAAATAAAGTGTTGTTTTTCTGTGTATCTTATCAAATTATTATCGAATAATTTGGTTAAGATTTAGTCTCTCGTTTGTTATAGATGCCATGTCCTACAAGAAACGTTCACCCTGAACCCGAGAGTAGTTCAGGGGATGCTACGAGTCGACTTTTGGAGGCTATTGAAAGATTTGTGACACAGAATACGCAACAACAGCAGCAGCAGCGACCTCAGCAACCTGCAGGGATAAATGCGGTGGTGAAACAGTTCCGAGATCTTCATCCCCCAAAGTTTGATAGATCACTTAATCCATTGGTAGCGGAGAATTGGATTCGGAAGTTAGAGAAGATCTTTTTGCTGACAGATGTCTCAGAAACTTAGAAGGTGATATGTGCTTCCTTCATGCTGAAAGAGGGAGCCAGTCATTGGTGGGACATGATCAAGCGGGCTTACCACACAAACGAGCATCCGATGATGTGGGCTTTGTTCAAGACTTTGTTTCTTGAGAAGTACTTCCCGCGAGTTAAGAGAGAGGAGAAGGAAGCTGAGTTCCTAAGTCGGAAGCAGGGGAATCTTTCCTTGGTAGAGTATGAAAGGAAGTTAGATGAACTTTCCCGTTTTGCGCCACACCTTGTGGACACGGAGGAGCGTAAGGCTCGACGCTTTGAGAAGGGGCTGCGATTTGAGCTTTATAATGCTGTCGCCATGTTTCAGTTCCCTACGTATCCGGAGATCCTGCAGCGAGTTCTGTTGATTGCAAAAGATTCTGTCCAGGAGGTAGTTAGGCCTACAGGGCAAAGTTCTGCTCCTGCTAAGGAATCAGGGAAAGGAGGTTTTCAGCAGAAACGCAAGTTTGACGGGAAGTGTGAGACGAGCGGTTCTCGTATCGACGATAACAACAAGAAGTTCAAGGTGGTTGACAATAGGCTTGGTGTTCTGTATTGTGAGAAGTGCGGCAGACACCATTCCGATGAATGTTGGGGAAAGCCCGTAGTGTGCTACGGATGTGGCAAGCCTGGCCACGTGAGGAGAAATTGCCCAGTGGCAAGGAAGGTGCAGCAGCCTACTCAAGGTCGTGTGTTTACGTTGACTAAGACGAAGGCTGAGAAGGACGACGCCATAGTGGTTGCAGGTACTATTACTTTAAATGGTTTGAGTGCTTTGAATTGTTTGATTTGGGTATTACGCACTCGTTTGTGTCTAATCAGTTTATTTCTAAATTGCCTAGAAAACCTGTTAGTCTTGGTTGTGGTGTGCGTGTTGCTACACCTTCGCGTGTTAGTTTGTATGCTTTTTATATGCTTGTTGATTGTATGGTGTGCTTCGGTAATGAGACACTGCGTGCCGAGTTGATCATATTGGAATTTTTGGGTTTCGATGTGATTTTCGGTATGGACTAGCTATCTAAGTGATGGGCTTGCATTGATTGCAAGGAGAAGAAGGTTCAGTTTAGCCCTGTAAATGGGTAGAGTTTTGAGTTTGCAAGTTTATCGTTTAAACCTTGACCTAATTTTCTAATGGCGATGCAAACTCTTAAGTTTTTGCATCAAGGGTGTCAGGTGTTCCTTGTTAGTGTCGTTGACAAGGAATCATATACTCTTCAATCGCATAACGTCAAAGTCATGCGAGACTTTTTAAACATTTTTCTGAAGTAGTTGCTAGAGTTACCACAAGATCGAGAGGTGGAGTTTACGATGGCTTGGGTAAATTTGTGGTGGTGTTTAACGATGACATCCTTATGTATTCCAAGTTGGTAGCTAAGTACGAAGAGCATTTAAAGTTAGTGTTGCAGCAATTCGAGATAGAAAAGGCCAACAAACGTCGGAGAAATCCGAAGTTTTCTTGGTTTTACAAGTTTTATCGTCGATTTGCAGAAGGGTTTTCCAAGATTGCGTTGCTGTTGGCGCAATTGTTAAGGAAGGAAACCAAGTTCGTTTGGTTGACAAAGTGCGAGGACAGTTCTAGGAGCTTAAAGATAAAACGTTGGTCTCCGTACTAATTATTATTTTGCAGAACGACAAGGTGTTTACATACGCGTCATGTCAGTTGAGAGCCAAGTAACCATCTTTGTTTGAGTAGTCTACTTACTCCTTTAATAAAATTTCGAGGACAAAATTTCTTTTAAGGGGGGGAGTGTTGTAATAACCTCATTTTATTTTTGATTTTGTTGGTTTTCAGATGCATTTTTTGTTTGTTCGCCGAACAGCCTTTTTCACCGAAACAAGCAATTTCTGAATTCCCCGGGCATTTTGTGAGGGTCGAAAGTACCCAAGGGAGAGTTGAGGAATTTTTCCTACCCATTTTGCCCTTGATCAAAATTTGACCAAGTAGGGTTACTATTTATTATTTTAATATTTTAGTAAATATCATTTTACTATTTACTTTATTATATTATTATTTTAATATACAAATTGGGATATTTCACCCTTGTTAGCCGACCCTCTTGCTTCCAATTTCAATGGTGTTTTCTTCCATTTTCATTCTAGAGAGAGAAAATTCAATTTTTAGAGAGAGAAAGTGTGAAATTTAAGGAATTTTCCGACGAAACTTTAGGGTTTTGTACCAGCCATCAAGGGGAGTTCATTGGCATACTTTTTGGTGATTTTTAAAGCTTGGAAGTGGGGTAATCTTGCTTGGAAGAGAGGTAGGCAACTATTCTTCTTTGTTTTTTTTTTTTTTATGTAAATGTGTGATTTTACTTGATTAAATGATGGAACCATGTTATGTATTGGTTAATTGTTGATTGATTATGCTTAATTTGATGTGTATTGAGTGTGAGACAAAACCCCAAATTGGTTAGGGTTTAGGTTTTGTGATTTTGATGGTTTATGCTTAATTTTGTTGGATTAAAACATGTTTAATGAAAATTGATGGTGAATTATGGTATAAATCATTGTTAATTTGTTGATTTGATGAGAAAATTGATGGATTTGGACATGTAGAGGGGCCGGCCATGTTAGGGGTTCCTTTGTCAAATTTTTTTACATGTGAGGAGCATTTTGATCTTTTCACATGTTAGGAGTATTTTGGGTATTTTTGAAATTGTTAAAGGTAAATTGGTCATTTCGCATGTAAGGGATACAAATGAAATTTTTAAAATTGGTCAAGGGTGTTTTGGTCATTTTACATGTGAGGACATAAATGGAATTTCTAAAAAGGTCAAGGGAATTTTGGTTATTTGACATGTGGGGACATAAATGTAATTTTTGAAATTGTGGAGGGTATTTTCGTCATTTTCCATATGAGGGGTAAAGTTGAAAATATTTGAAATTGGAGGGGTATTGAGGTCTTTATCAAATTCCAAGTTATTTTATAATATATATACATATATATATATATTAAATTATCTATTTGATTATTAATTTTTATATATATATATATATATTCAATTACCTTATTTATAATTTATTTAAATTATTTATCTATACACTTGTTTGTATAGTTATATTTATAATTATATTTTGCAAAATGCATGTCTATTACGTATGTATTTATTTAATATACATAAGTGTATTTTGTGAAAGTATACATATGTAAATAATTATCTATGTATTAAAATGAGTATTAATTTATTATTTATAAGTATTTTCATACATGGATGTATGTATATATAACTATGTATGTGTATAAGCTATATTTGTGTTCATATATATGTGTATAAAATATGTGTATACATATATGGGTGTGTATATATGTATTTGTGCATATATATATGTGTATATGAATGTGTATTTATATATGTGTATTTTTATATGTGTCTATATATATAAGCATGCATTAAGATGTGTATATGTATGTATAGGTGCGTACAGATATATATATATATATATAGGTGTGTATAAATTATGATTGTGTATATGTATATGTGTACGAAATATATATGTGCATATATGGGTATGAATATATATATTTGTATGAATATATGTGTATGTAAATATTTATTTATATGTATTTATATATGTGTATATGTATAAGTGTGATTGTATAGGTATTTATATTTGTGTGTATAAATATGTATATGTACCGGAATGGTGGAATTTATATTTCTAGTGGAGAATTATTATTTGATTGTTATTTAACTGAAGGTAGGGTGGTAATTAGTCATTTGCCCATTAAGGGGTATTTTGGTAATTTTTCATATACTCGAGGGTTATCTTGGTAATTATTAAAGTGACCAGTAGCATTTTGGTAATTACATCAATGTGATTGGTGATTGTGAATCATTGGTCGGAGTAGGGGCAATTCGATAATTGTCACTATAAGGTGGGATAGCTTGGTAATTATGCGAGTTATTGTTTGCCTTGTTGGATTTATGTATTATGGCATACACATTCATTTACATAGAGCAATTCATGAGGTATATTGTTTTATGTGAAATGATGGATTTTTTCCTGAGGGTTTGTGTTTTTAAAACGGTTGCACAAAAGAATGTGCATGGTTTTAAACTCTGTTTTAATAACTCTGTGAATCACTGACCACTCAAGAAGGTGGGTCGCCCGAAACAGTGTTTCACCTGAATACCACAGAGGTGTGGTGTTTCGTGCACAAAACGCGGAAAGAGAGTGAGCTATTCAGTTAAAATAAAGAGGGAAAAATGATGATTTTGTGTGTATTGTAGTACACAACATGACATGGCATTGGCATATACATTTAGTTACCTACTGAGTGATTTATCACTCACTGTTGTCTGCTATCATGTGTGGTAGGTAAATCCGAGACTCAGCAGTAGGGCTTGGTGGCTGTGCGAATCTGGGGACGCATGGCATAGTACAGTGTTCTTCCGCATTTTCCTTTTTATTATATTTTGGGCAAGAATACTCTGTGTTTAATTAAATACTCTTTTCTTTACGTTGTGGGTGTGTATATTTTATTTATTTTAAAGTATTACTATATTATGGTGTGGTTTGTAAAATGGTCCCAAAGAGTAAAGAAAGGTTTTAATACTGTCGTGGCATTGTCTAGAATAGTTTTTAAACATAAATCGAATTTGTGTTTTTGAAAGGAAAAAGAAAATTTTTTACGTAGTAACTACACTTTACTTAGGAACGTATGCTTGAGTAAGGAGGTGTTACAAAAATACTTTTTCATGCATAAAAAACAAACTTTCATTAAAAATACCAAGAAAAATATTTTTTATCTTTTACAAGAAAATGAGACAACAACAAAAAATCACCTTTACACTATGTGCTCCTTTCTATTCCGAGAATCACTTTCCTGTAAAGTTTCATATAAGTAGGTTTTTATAATAGATGAGCAAAATAAATAAAAAGACATAAAAGATGGAGAGTTTTCCTTTAATTACCAAGAAACATATTAGAACCACAAGACTAAATAAGATACTTCTATAACTGGCCGAATATTCTTCATCTTTTAAGGTAAAAGTGAATCTTTTATCTTCTGAAGAAAAAGCACCAGAAAACCCAAATGTTTATTGGTGTATTTTCATAAGGAAAAGATCAAACTCCTTACTTAGAGCATCTCCAATGGACTTTGTATATATTATTAAAATTCTTTATTTTAAAGAGTTATCCTATAAAATTAGAGTTCAACAGACTCTTTATATTTAAAAAATAAATTAAAGAGTCAATTGGACTCTCCACATCTAGAGAGCCAAAACTCACTCTTTATTTAGATTTTAATTAATACGCTTCAAGTTTCTATGTGCTCTATTAATTGATTTTTATAATATTTTTATTCCTATGTGCTCTATTAATTGATTTTTATAACATTTTTATTCCAACCTTATGGTGGAAGGGAAATCTGGTCATCAATGCTTATGGAAAAAAGCAAAATGAAGAACAAAAATATAAAGAATCTATTGGATTTAAATAAATTTTTTGACTATTTATCTTCAAATATTAATAAAGATACTCTTTATTATACAAATTATGTCATTTACTTTAAAGAGTACAATTGGAGATGCTCTTAAAAGTTAAGAGTTGTCAAAAATAGTGCGTAAACATGTAGCTTAGGATGATTTTTTTGGTATTTTTGCTATGAAGGGTGGGCTTAATGCTTTTAGAGTAAAGGTGGAGAAAGGGTAGAGAGAAGGAGAAAGAGAGAATGTGGAAAAAAAAATGAGGAACAAGGGGAAAAATAAGACAAATGAAGTCTTTTGTGTGATGAAGTGGCGTAAAAGTATTCGTATTGGGTGGCATCTTAAGAGGCTATGTGGATGACAACTATTCATAGAAGTTAGAAATTTGACTATGTCAACTTCGTCCATAAAAAAATAATATTAACGGCCAACACATAGGGAAATGTATGTATGTAACAACAATATTAACGAAGCCATTGATCCTCAAATAAAACTAAAATAAATGAGACGACTAAAAATTCAAATGGAAACATAAAGATACTTATCCAAATAAAATGTTTTTTTTTTTTTTACCACACAATTACTAACATTTTCATTTTCAAATATAACTACTAATATTTTTATAATCTGAGAGTGGAACAACTCTTGCTTACAGCGTATGCGGATTTTATAATCATCGAAGCTGTGAACAGATTCCGGGTAGAACTTAATGTTTAATATTACTCTTCTTCAGCCGTGAGTTCTAATTTATAGGAGACTTAGTTTTGTCATGTCTGAGTATGAAGGTTAATTTCGATCAACATATGTTCATTTCTGAGCATGAACTCTTTTCTATAAATACATAATTTTGTTTCCTCCACCAGTCATGCTATCAATTTTGAAAATTCATATAGACCCCCATTGGTCATATGATTTTTTTTTTTTTTTGGTAATACCCATTGGTCATATGATTGAGTGGAAGATTTAGAGAGAAAAGATCAAATGATATTTCTGTTGATCACAATCGCAATTAAAGATCAAATCAAATTGTGCAAGTACTTATTAGAGATCTTTCAAAATGACCATATTGCTACATGCTAGCTTTCTCAATATTAAAAATGTTAAGATATAATTGACAAAACAGTACATAAATTTTCCTTTCCAATGACATATTCATTCACGCATTTATATCGCAATCATTTTCTTATAATAGCTAAGAGAAAAAGATTAAACAACAAAGATCAAATTGCATTTGATAGAACGAATCTACAATCGGACAAAATAAGTACACACGTTTTTCACATGGCTGAAACTAAAACTTAATGGAATAAACAATGAAAGGGGAAAAAAAATCACCTTGCAGAAATATGTAAAACAAAAGACTAAAATTAAGAACATTCAAGCATAATTTAAAGCAGAAAGAAATTCATATATGAGACGACTTCTATATTTATTTTACTTTTCTTGTTAAATTCAACCAATAAATCTGCTAGATTCCTTCATCTCTTATATAACACGTCAGTTGCACCATAAGTACTTTCCTCCAATGCAAAATTTGTGTGAATTGAAGTACTTGTGTTGTGAAAAGTATGAGATTAAACGTCCATCATTATCATCATCAAATATTTAACTATTTAGAGAATGTGGGATTTACCTTTAGTTCAGCTATTGTGTTTGACCATTCATCTACAGTTCTCCCAAATAAGAACGAACCCAAATTTTTAAGAGTAGAAGCATTACCATCAGCATATTCTATAACATTGTTGGACACCTCTGTATAGTCAACTAAAACACGGTTATCTTCAAAGGCTTCCTGACATAAGAGTTGCAGAGCTTCCTTTTTGGTTAGTTTATCAACCTCATACATATTTTTCTTTCCATATCTTATCGACAAGTAATTCTCTCTTGTTGTCACAACGATTCTACTCTCTTGACCTAACACTTGATCTTCCTTTCCCCAATTACCAACTAAACCTTCTATTTGCTCGAATTGATCAACGTCGTCTAGAACTATAAGCACCCTTTTAGTTTCAAGTCTCTTCATTAATTTATCGAAGGTCATATCATCATCCTTCATTGTACGTTCTAACTGACTGTCCAACGACACTAGGCAAAGATGCTTTCGCAAGGAAATTTTATCATTTCTAAACACCCGTCTGATGTTGGAAATGAAGGCACATGCATCAAATTTGTGAGAGATCCTTTTGAAAACTTCAATAGCGATGGTTGTCTTACCAATCCCTTGCTTGCCACATATTACTATGGTACGAACTTCATTCGAATTAAAATGGAATTGCAAATCCATTTTATTCATCCGAGAATTCATTCCCACTAATAAGTCATTGTTGGTTACCACATGCAAATGCAAATCTCTTTAAATTTTTTGATATATCTTTCACAATTTCTTGTATGAAATCTGACTCATGCCTGCAAAAACAGAAGGTATAGATATTTTGTTGTGAATCACAAGTCATCATCAATAATCAAATAACAAACACTAATTAATGAGTCTTCTCCTGAAAATCACAGTGAGAAGTGTTGTCAACCACAAGCTGTCATCAATAATCAAATAACATACACTAATTAATGAGTCTTCCGCTGAAAATCACAGTGAGAAGGGTGTAAAAGGGTTTGGGTTTGGGTTTGGTTCTTTAAATGAACAGTGATTGAAAACCACCATTGTTGAGAGTTTGAGTGCTTGTAATCATCAAACATTATAGTGCAGACACAAGTTTGAGTGCTTGTAAACATCAAACATTATAGTGCAAAGACTCTCCAAAAATTGGAGCCCAGAGGACGTAGGTGCAATTTGTTGAAGCAGTGGCAATTTTGCCATAAACAAATGTTGTTTTTCAAAATATGCAAGCTGGAAACTTCAATTTCCCATGCAAGATTAGATTTTTTATTTGTAATATTTTAGACACCTAAACTTGGTGTAAGATAGGCAATTATGCTATATTTTGAATTTTAAAAATTGAACTTTTGTATATGGAAGGCTCTCCTACAAGAGGCCAGTTGTTTATCAATGAACAGGCATCACCTTTATGCTTTCTTCTTCATATAGCATCATCCCTCATACTCCTATGTTTTGCTTTTCAGCAAGCAGAGCATAACCGGCCACAGTAAAAATCAAAGCTTTCACTTTTATACCAGTGTGTTTCACTCATGAAATACCCACATAACCCTCTGTTTGTTGCTGGAAAATAAAGCATAATCAAAAACCCATATACACATGTGTTTTCAGCCCATGCACAAGTGAAGCCTAACCACTTCTCTTGTGATATTTATAAAACAAAACCATATCAAACCCCAACAAATTGGTATCAGAGCATAAACTGATCTTTTTAGGGCCTTTCTTCTTCAATCTTGTGAGAGAAAAGAGAGAACTTTGTTGAAAAAACCCACCATACCTAAAAATAGATGGCTTCATCAAGTTTTTTAGCACTTCATCTTCAATCTTCAATGGAGAAAATTATTCTATTTAGAGCATCAAGATGCAGACTTATCTGATGGCTTATGGACTATAGAAAGCTACATCAACAACAAATGAACCAGCTCCTTTGAGAGAGAGAGTGCAACTTCTCAAAGTTGTAAACCAAATAAGGTTTCTTGGTGAAGAACTCAAGGACTCAAGGATAGTTGAGAAGGTTCTTGTAAGTCTTCCGGAGAAATTTGAATCTAAAATTTCTTCTCTTGAAGAATCAAGGAATTTAAGTGAGATTACTCTATCCGAATTGATCAATGCATTAGAAGCTACAGAGCAAAGAAGACAAGTAAGGAAGGAGGAGTCCTTGGAGAATGCTTTCATCACACAACATCAAAGAAAGCCACAACAAATGAAGACCTATGCTCCTTGCCCACATTGCAAGAAGCAAGGTCATGCCCAACAAATTGTTGGTGGAGAACCGATGCCCTTTGTCAAAGATGCAAACAAAGAGGACATATTAAGAAGGTATGCAAAACAAGAGTTGAACCAATACAACAAGCCAATGTTATCTATGGACCCATGGAGGATGAACAAGTTGAGACACTTTTTGTTGCAACATGCATGAAGGCACAACATGAAGATGAAGATGGTTGGGTTGTTGTTAGTGAATACACACATCACATATCTCACAAGAAATCATGGTTCAAGAACATAGACAAAACATACAAAACCAAGGTGAGGATTGCAAATGGAAGCCTCCTGGAAGTTGAAGGCAAAGGAGATGTTATGATGCACACCACAAAAGGTATGCAGACTACACATGATGTTCTAATGTTCCGTCATTGTTTGAAAATATACTAAGTGTAGGACAATTGTTAGAAAAGAACTTTACACTAAACTTTTCTAAAAATGCTTGCACTATAGTAAATTCTAATGGAGTAGAAGTCTTTGTAGTGAAAATGAAAAATAAAAATTTTAAAATTTATTGGAGTAAGGAGGAGTTACAAGAAAATAATGATGATAAGCCACAAGGAGATGATGATGATGTTGATGATGGGCTACAACAATCCATTGGAGCCAACCTTGATGTTAGTGACGTATCTAATGCTGGATCACCAGTCCAAGTTGGTAGCTCTGTATTACCTCATATGGATGCTAATATGCTAACAAAGTTACAGCAGCAGAACAATAATCACCAACGGCAACAATATTTACAGCATCCATGTTCAAGTCAACATTCTCAGAGCTCAAACAACCTCCTCCAACAAGATAAACAAATTTGTGCTGGCAACATTGCAGCAGATGGTAGCATGTCTAACATCTTTCAAGAAAATGACAATACTTCAAAAGGTCAAATTAGGCAAAAGAGAAAACAACCAACATCATTTTCAGGTTCTGCCAATAATTCAGGTGTTGATCCTAGAGATAGAGTCAATCCATGTACAGATGTAAGCAAAGGCTTCACTTTCTCTGAGGTTCAACATTTTTCCTGCAAGTACAAGTAAAGTTGAATGTTGTAACTTTTCACGTGATAGAAAGTTGCTTGTTACCGTTGGGCAGGTTGTATGAATGATATGAAGAACATCTCTTAATGTTTCAAACAAAATTACCAAGGAGGAGTGTTGAAGCAGTGGCAATTTTACCATAAACAAATGTTGTTTTTCAAAATATGCAAGCTGGAAATTTCAGTTTCCCATGCGAGATTAGATTTTTTATTTGTAATATTTTAGACACCTAAACTTGGTGTAAGATAGGCAATTATGTTATATTTTGAATTTTAAAAATTGAACTTTTGTATATGGAAGGCTCTCCTATAAGAGGCCAGTTGTTTATCAATAAGAAGGCATCACCTTTATGCTTTCTTCTTCATATAGCATCATCCCTCATACTCTGTTTTACTCTTCAGCAAGCAGAGCATAACCAGTCACAATAAAAATCAAAAGTGTGTTTCATTCGTGAAATACCCACATAACCCTCTGTTTGTTGCTGGAAAATAGAGCATAATCAAAAACCCATATACACGTGTTTTCAGCCCATGCCCAAGTGAAGACTAACCACTTCTCTTGTGATATTTATAAACCAAAATCATATCAAACCCCAACACGATTGGTCGAACCTCTTTAGATTGTGTTCTGTGTGATTGTTTTGTCCTAGTTTAGTTTTAGGAATTCATAACGCTGGGTAGCAATGAAGTGGCTGCTTAGATACATTTAGTAAATGAAGGATTGAATTATCATTCAGGCAAATAAGGAGTTGAGTTAGTTGGATATGTTGATTTAGATTATGGTGGAGATAGAAACAATAGGAGGTCAACTACATCATATGTTTTCACTTTGTGTGGAAATTGTATAATTTGGAAATCTTAGTTGCAGTCAATTGTAGCATTATCTTCAACAGAGGTTGAGTACATTGCAGCTATAGAAGCAACTAAAGTGGCATTATGGCATAAAGGATTGATAGTTGAGCTGAAAGTGTTTGCAGCAGGAGGCATTTTGGCTTAAAGGATTGATAGTTAAGTTGAAAGTGTTTGCAGCAGGAGGTGGTCATATTCTGACAGTCAAAGCGCAATTCTTCTATGTAAAAATCCAATTTTTCATGAGAGATCAAAGCACATTCAAGTTAAGTACCACTTTTTCAGTCAAGAACACTGAGAGTTTTCCCTAGCTTTTTCCTTAGGTTTTTCCTTTGTTATACATTTATGTATGGGAGTGATTTTCTGGGCAAATCACATAGAAGGGTGTAAAAGGGTTTGAGTTTGGTTCTTGAGTGAATAGTGACTGAAAATCACTATTGATAAGAGTTTGAGTGCTCGTAATCGTCAAACATTACAGTGCAGACGCTATGTAGAAACTGAAGTCAGAGGATGTGGGCACTATTGGCCGGACCTCTATAGATTGTGTGTTCTTTGTGTGATTGTTTTGGTCTGGCTTAGTTTTAGGAATTCATAACAGAGTCAAATAAAATAGTTGTCCCACCGAGGTCACTATTAATAAAACTTGAAAAAACCGTACTAAAATCTATATTATGTTTTAAGATAAAATGCATAAGATAGTTAAAGAAAAGAGCAGTGCTATTTATAAGTTATCAGCACCGGATCCACCACTTGATTACCTAGTAATTGGCGATTAGTTATTAAATCTTTTATATTATTATTTTTAAACCTTAATAACAGATATATATATATATATATATATGTGCAATTTTAAAAATACTATTTAAATAGAATATGTCATATAAACATGAAAATTAATGAAGAAGAAAAGATAATTACTTACCTGTGACAGAGCCTTCCTGCACTTGATCACCTTCTCCTTATTGTATTTGAAAACTTGCTCATGTTTTTCAAAGCTCTCCAACAAACCCCTTCTGCTTTCTTATTTCGTTTGTATCCACGAGATAGAAAACTGGATAAACTATGTCCCAATCTCGCTTGCAACTACTTGAAGAAGACTGCAACATCATCAGCTTTTCCTTCCTTTCAACGATCTCTGCAAGTTCCTCCAAACACCAAATTGAAGTAACATAGGCTTTCGAAAGAACCACGATTGCAAATCTCGATTCTTCAATGGCTTTGCTTCTCTTATTGACAATTTCATCCTCCTCCTTGAATGTATTGATTCCTTTCTTATTCAAAGCACAGTACAAGTGGTCCGTAAAGCTTTTGCTGGTCTCCTCACTGAAACTCAGGAATACATCATACTTGGGCGGTGTTGAAAATGTTTCGGTGCTCATGTTGGGAACTCTAACTAAATAGCCTAATGGGTTATTGTTGATCATCATAAGCCTAAGAATCAAAACAACCAATTTGTAAAGAACACACAGGAATTTACCTGTGTCCTCCTCCTGGTTCTTGAGAGCTTTGCCCTGGAACAATGGTGTTTTACAATCTCTCTCTCAATTACAAACACAGTTTGTACCATCCAAAGCCCCATTACACACTCTGTTCTCGTGAATTTTCTTGAAAATTGACCACAATACTCAGTGACTACACAGAGAAGAAAGCCCTAAACCATGGAGAAGAGAGAGACCCTGCGAGTGGAGAATTGCTGCAGACTTCAACCCACACGCCAAGAAAGAAGAAGATGAGGTTGCTGAAGTTGTTTCGGAAAGTCAATGACATGGCCAATAACAAACAAAATACCAAGACGCACCGTTTCACACAGGCCGATAATGATATAGTTCCCGCCGCATTACGCACACGACTGCTTCCAATTGTGCCTGCAAAGTAACAAACGACACTCCCCCCTGCTTCTTCTTCCTCTTGTTTTGATCACCAACTTAACAAAGTAACAATCTTTACTGGTGTATTTGGATTATTTCCAACACCTATCCTTTAAAGAAGCATCATATGCCCTTTAAGATGGGTACAAAAAAACTTTAATTTCAAAATTTTTATAGTTTACCATAAATATTAAAATTAATAAAAACCATGCCAAGATATGACAAGGTTTTTGACAAATGATCGTACACTTTAATTCAATTCAATTGAACGGTACAGATCTAGTCTTATGTATCCATATTGTTAGAGTTTAGGAGAGAAAAGAAAGATGGTAGATTTGCAGAAATATGATTTTCACAAAACTGCTTGAATGTGATAGACAGTACATACATATAGCTCATCTATAACACAAATAAAAAAAACTTCAAATTCTAGATAGTTTAATTACAAATATCGTCATGTTCTTGTTCAATTATTTTGGTTAAGAATGTGTAGGCCAAATTTCTGCAGAAGATTATGCATGTGTAGTTTATTTCCTACCATTGTTATCTGAGATTTCTCAATGAGCACTTGTATACTGATCTTAGAGTGACCTTGTAATTTTTTCTCCACGCCGTATCGATCCTCGCCGTTGAAGGAGCTTGCTATCTCCAAAAATATTTCCTTATCCTTACCATCTAATCCATCATAACTTGCTTTAAAAGCAGGAACAAGGTAGTCACTAAAAATATCTTCCTTCAACTCAGCTAATGAATCTGACCATTCCAAAAATGAATTATCCACCAGTTTGTTAAGAGCCAAAGGATGGCCATCGGCATACTCTACTAAATCGTCGAATAGCGATTTAAACTCGTCCGGAATTGTGTTTTCATTGAAGGGGGCTTCCTGACATAAGAGTTGAAGAGCTTCGTCTTTGGTTAGTTTATCAACTTCGTAGATGTATTTCTCTCCATATTTCCTCAACAAGTGCTTATTTCTAGATGTCACTATTACTCTGCTCCCTGGACCTAACCAATCACGTTGGTTTCTCCAATGTCCAACTAAATCTTCTATTTGATTCAACGAATCAACATCGTTGAGAATGACAAGCACCCTTTTAGAACGCATTGCGTTCTTTAACAAATTGATTCTCATAAAATCATTCCATAATGCATCTTTAATGCCCCACAAATTTTGGTGAAGACACTCTTGTAAGTGAATTATATCATTGTTTTCAAATATCTCTCTTACATTGGCAACAAAGGCAGCAGCTTCAAACTTGTCGGAGAGTGTTTTAAAAGCTTCAAGAGCGATAGTTGTCTTGCCAATCCCTCCCATACCCCAAAGCCCTATGGTTCGAACATCATCTAACCGCTCCATATCCAATAGTGAATCCATTTTCTTCATACGGGAGTCCATTCCAACTAATAAGTTGTTGTCACCATCTTTGAATGTTGGATTCAATTTTTCAGAAATGTCTTTAACGATTTCCTGAATAGAATTCGACTCATGCCTAAAGAAACAAGAGAAAAATATATATATAAAAAAAAGAGAGAAAAATAAACTACAAATATTTCTATGAACCACAGGTGACTATAAAATACAAAGAGGACAACGTCATTAGTGTGTTTTGGTTTTGCCTTTCAGTTTTCATTGAAATGCATTACTAATTTACTATGTATTCAACTAAGCAACTTATTAGGTAAAATTATAAATTACTGCCAATTTATTATCCCAAAATTTTTTTTTTTTTAAGTTTTATCCATAAAAATCTGATTTTTAGTTGCATTTATAGATTTAGGCTTTATTTTATGGTTTTAATTGTGTATTGTCTTGAAATAGTATGTATAGTGGGTTTTCTATGGTTTCAATTGTGTTATTGGTTGTTGAATGTTGTTCTATTGTGGTTAAATTGTGTTGTGGTTCATTATTCTGTCATGGTGAGCATCGCCAATTGAAGGCAAGTCATAGATATGGGGATCTGAAAGTTTTCATCCATTCATGGCGAGACCTTGCCAAGAGATGGCGAGAATGAATCAGTATATCTGTGTGCATATTTCTTGCCAATTTATGGCAGGTCTCGCTCTAAATTAGCAAGTAAAATGTCCATTTAAATTGAACGTGCCTACCAATTAATGGCGAGACTCGCTATCAAATAGCAAGTAAATTTCCAGAGAGTCATATACTTTCTAAAAATTTACTCGTTATCTTATGGCAGGTCTCGTCCGTTAATGGCGAGTACACTTTCCACTATATTTGAACATGCTCGCCCATTAATGGTGAGACTCGCTATTCTATAGCGAGTAAATTTTCAGAGAATTTTACTCTCTGAAAATTTAATCGCTATCTTATAGCGGATCTCACTAGTTAATGGCGAGTACGATTTTCACTATATTTGAACGTGCTCGTCAATTAATAGCGAATCTCACTATTAGATAGAGAGTAAGATAAGCTCTGAAAATTTACTCGCTATCTTATAGCGGGTCTCTCCATTTAATGGCGAGTACAATTTTCACTATATTTGAACTTGCTCACTAATTAATAGCGAGTTTTGCTATAAGATAGCGAATAATTTTTCATAGATTTGGCAAATTACTCACTATCTTATAGCGAGTTTCGCTATCAATTGGCGAGTACATGTGAAATGTGTCCGCCATAAGATAGCGAGACCCACCATCAGATGGCGATACCCACCATAAGATAGTGAGTCTCGCCATCAGATGGCGAGAAATCTGATAAAGTTTGTTAGTTATATCTTTTTGTGGGCTACTAAATACTTGTTTTGTTTCTTATATATATATATATATATTGTTTCTTTTTGCAAGCTACTAAATTGAGGAAGTATGTAGTAAACGCAAATAGCCAAGATGACCTCGTAAAATTAACTAATTATAGGAATTTTTGCAATGCAGTTGATGTGGTATGCCGTAAGCTTGGGGATGATAGTGTTAAGCCATTTAAGAATACTTGTTTTGGACATTTCCTCGATGTGAAGTCAATGACTTTTTGTTCAGGTATTGTTCACAGCTTCTTGCTTAGGGTATTGAAGTGTGACGACCTGGATGTTCTAGAGTTTAACATTCGAGAAAGTGGTGTGAGATTTGACCGCAATGCTTTCAACTTGGTCACCGGTTTGAAGTTTTCTCAGTTTCTGTCATTTTTGGAGACGCGTGATCTACCAGACACACTTTGGTATAAATACTTCGGTGTTTGTTGTACCCTTGAACAAAAGGAATTTATGACTAAGTTCGAGAGGTATCCCTTCGATGAGACGGAGGCTGAGGACAAAGTGATAGTGTGCATGTTCTACTTATTGGAGGCAGTGTTATTGGCTGGTGATAAAAGAAAATCAGTAAGTCGTGACCACTTCAAAATCATTCAAAACCCGGAGCTACGTGAGAGATATCTGTGAGAGTCGTCATATGATATTACGATCAAATCATTGCGTAGCGCAGTGAATCACAGCAACACCTCCAACACATAATCATTATCCGGCTTTCATATAGCTTGTCAGTTATATATAATTTATAGTGATTGTAATTACTTTAATATTCATATTATTTTAGTGTTATTATTTATATTGTCTTTTAATTGTATTTTTCTTTTCTTTGTTTTTTGTAGATTTGGTGTTTTGAAACTATTCATATTCCCACATTGTTAGGTTGTGGGAATCATGTTCCCAATCGGTGTCCCAGAATCCGTTGCTGAGAGTTCCCAAGGAAAGTTCATTTTAAAACAATAAAAAAAAATATGTTCAAAAAAGAAATTGTAAGTATTATTTTTCAAGTTACACAATACGTATATTATTTAAATATTTAAATTCCAATTTACATATAAGTTTGACTAATTTATTTTTATCATTTTGCAGTATCATGTACATAATCGATTGCACTTCACTGCTCAAGAAAAGAAAGAGGCATACATTATATCTTTTTTTCAGGAGCATTGCATATCGTAGTTACGACGATCCACCATCAGTGATTGAGGACGTGGATGATACTACTGTGGATCCCCCATCAAAACAAGTACAACCGGATTGTCGTACACCTACAGCGACTGCTTCTACATCACATGCACCTCATTCGGTTACTGCACCATACGCCACATATTAAGATGTGGCGCGGTTGGAGAATAAGCTGGATGATCTTAATAGGAAGGTACAACTCATTATGCGGCACCTTAGCATTGAGGTATGAAATATAAGTTTTTTTTTCTAAATATAAACTTACTGTTTATGCAATTAACGAATTAATTGATTGAATGTATACAAGATGATTCTTCTTGAGATGTTCATCATTCAATGGACCCGCCAGGTGGTTCCCCTATTGTAGATACCGATCTAGAAGACAAACCGATTGGGGGTTCCCCTACTATACGTACTAATTTAGGGGAATCGGCTAGGGGTTCCCATTCTAGACAAGATGATACAATGGAACCGTCTGAACGTTCCATTGTAGTATATAGTGGATCCCTACATACTCCACCGCCGCAGCAAGTACCTATGGCTACTACTTCAAGCCCTAAGTTCAGGCGGCTCGTGAAAGGTGTTACCTGGTACGGGCGAGTTCTGAAAAAGTCAGTTGTTCTTGGTTCGCCATACACACCATTACAAGATTCAGATACCTCCCTTCATCCACCTCTAATTGATTTGATTGCATCCACAGGAGACATACCGACATTGATGTATGATCCGTACTAGGCAGTTTAAGAAAATCATCGGACACTGTTGATGAATTTTTTGGATGATTCGAGTAGACCGAGTCATGATGTGGATATTATGGTGTTGAATAAGAGCAGTTTCCACACGATTTTGACCAGTGGTGCATGGTTACACTTCGATGTAAGCATAATATAATCAAGTTTTAATTTTTTTTCATGTACTATATGTAACACAAAATTTAAATGCAGAAAGTTGATTCTATTCTTTATTTTATCCGGAAGAGAATCCATGATCGCCGTGACATTTTTATAGAATGAGTCGCCATAGTAGACGTATTCTTTTGGATAAGTATATTAAAATACATAATTAATTTTCAATATTAGTTCATTCAATTGTTTTAATAACTTGTAACCCCTATTTGTTAAACTGTAGGAATCATTCTATTACCGTTTTGAAGCCCATGCACCTATGATGCAGAAAAAGTACATTCATCCTAGTGAGAGACGCCGATCCCTTCGCGTGATTGGACACTAGACATGAACGATGATACAATGACCAATTATGTGAAGTTTATATCAACTTTATTATCATGTAGTTGGAAGGATGTAGATCGCGTAAGTATTTTCTTTTTAATCTCCTCCCCTTGAATTTTTCAATTATTGAATTTTTCAATTATTGAATTTATATAACATTGTTTAATTTTGTTATTATTATGGGTTTACGTTCCCGTCAACAATGAAGATAAACATTGGTTGGCAGCTGAAATTGATTTAGTGCGGCGACATGTCACACTGTATGACAGTAGCTGTAGTGCGAGTAATGATTAGTTCCAGACTTGCAATGCTGAGTAGCTTGAAGCCTTATTTCCATAGTTGTTGGCTGCTGGTGGATTTTATGACGAGCGTCCAGAACTTACATTCAATGGGACCATAATTTTGGACGCATTCAGCATGAGTCGTATTGATGCCGCACTGTGTCCGTAACAATCTAGTTCTCTAGGTGATTGTGGGATGTTTATGTTGTTATGTATTGACTACTTAAGTGCTGGGAAGGCATTAGATTATTCACTGGATAAGATAAAAAATTTTAGAGAAAAATATGTAGTAGGGTTGTATAACAATGAGTTTACATTATAGATTACATTTCATACATAGTGGAAATGCATTCGACTATTTACTTTTATAAATCACACAACCTATTACAAACTTCAACAAGTAAAACTGTAATATATAATACTAATATCAAACTTATAACTGTAAAACTTTTTACATGATCAAACATAAAGTAAATACCATAAAGCCTTTACACATTACCTGTGCACGTTCGTTGGTTGTGACCAAGTTGACCGCATGTAGCACATTTACGTTGTGGTCGGTCTTCTCCCCTTGATGGTATCCATCTAGTCCTGCGTCTTCTTGGAGCACGTCGTACCACTAGAGGTAGGATAACTCGTTCAAGTATTTCTGACGGTGCATTCGAAAAGCGACAGTCGTCCAGTGGATATACAGTGTTATCATAACAATCTCTCCATGAAGAAGTGATGTAATAGTCCAAGCATAAAGAATAGCATGATATGTATCTAACTCTGCAAGCAGCGACTGCATGTATACATGGATAACGATCAAGGTCAAACTCACGACAAGAGCACGTTTTAGTTTCCAAATTCACTTTTGCGTACAGGTCAATACCTCAAACTTCGAATTCATGTGAACTCAAGGGTGTGACATCCATGGTCAAACACGATACAATATATTTTTTCAAAATTTTTTCTAGCCATGGCATCACAGAAGTAGTGGTAGCTGCTGCTTCATTTCGTCGATCATAGAACCACCCTTGGATTAAACTCATAATACTTTCGAGAAATGGTACAATTGGTAGTGACCTAGCATCCTTGAGCAATGCATTCATGCACTCGGCTATATTGGTGGTCATTATACTGTATCTAGTTTTAGGAAAATGTGATCTAGCCCATTTGCCTGGATTGGCTTTCATTACGTATTGATGTGTCCGACTATCAATGGTCGATAACCTGTGCAAATACAAATCAAAATCCACTTGCAAATAAGCTTTTGCAGCTTGATAGAATGCCATGTGAACATGCTTATTTTGTTTAAAATTCTACCTTACATTGCCATTGAGATGGTACATGCAGTGTGCATGATATGCATTAGGATACACTTTAGCAATCGCCGTTTCCAACCCTTTATGTCTATCTGTAATGCAGACAAGATCATCATATTTGCCATATACCTCCTTAAACTTTTCAAAAAACCATGTATATGATGACTCATTTTCAGTATCACCAACACCGAATGCAATAAGATAAATTTGCTCATTCCCATCAAAACATGCGGCGATATATAGCGTGCCCTTGTATCTACCTTTCAAATGAGTCCCGTCAACAGCAACAACATGCCTAACTTTACTAAAACCAGCCCTAGATTGTCCTAAAGGCATGAAGCAATACAAAAAGAGTTATTATCAGCTGTCTTAATACTTGTCAAAGTACTTGGATTACTTTTCTCTAACATCAAGAACCACAAGGGCAACAATTTGAAAGACTCTTCAGGGGTACCTCTTATACTATTCAATGCAGTTTCTTTTGCTTTCCAAACCTTATCATAGCTGATTTTGTAACCGTATTGCTTCTCAATATCAAAAATAATTTCTTTCAGTCTATATTGGCGAGCTATTCCATCATATTTTAGCATAATTTCGTACCGTACATGTCTAGAGGTTGCTTGTCGATATCCTAATATTAAGTTATTTACTTCTGAATAGTTATGCTTGTTGTTGAATACCCTAACTGAAAAAAATTCAAAAGCTTCAATTCGTGTTGCACGCAACCTCCAACAATAATTATCATCCACACATTTAACCTCGAATCTCTGTGTACATGACTTATGCACCTTAAATTCATGATTTGTTTTCATTGCATAACTACCCAACTTTTGTTGTAACTCTCTCTTTGAGTTGTAAATTTGTCCAACCTCAATGTTATCAACAATAGCAACAGCTAGAGAACTAGGATTCGATATACTTGGTCCAATTGTTGGCGTTAACGGTGTAAATCAATTATAAGATCGAGCTGTATGCAAACTATCCGAACCAAAATAATCATGTTGTGTTGTTTGTACATTTTCTTCAACTCGCAAGCTAGTATATCGAACGTTCATATCCAAGGGATCATTAAAACACTGTGATATAATAGAATCCACATTACCTAGATTATTTACATCGATAGTAGCTGGATTATTTACATCCATATTAACCCCCACTTCGCCATACTCTTGACGTGGTCACTATCCACATCTTGTTGAATTGGTTCTATTTGTACATCATCTTCTTCACCATCACTATCCACATTAGGACTTCTAATGTTGGCCTCATCATCAATGTTAACCGGATCATCAGCTAGGCTAAGTGAAGATGAACACCAACCATGTCTTAAATTAGATGGCATTTCATATTCTACTATTGTAGATGGGGCTCCAGCTCTATTAATTGCAGGAACTGATGAAGGACATCCATTGTTGCTACTTCCAGAAACAAATACATTGCCACAACGAACATTTAATTATACAACTCTAGGTGAAATCACTGTAAAAAGTGATGATCTATGGGCCACTTCAACACGAAATTGCTCCTTAATAAAGCATTGAACATCACCATTATTTTCAATCTCAATAGGGTCCAACTTGTATGATGAATAAAATGCATACTTCATTACAATGTCAAAGTTGTTACAATCTATGTTTGTTGCTTGGTATACAATTTCTTCTAGTTCCTTACGTATGCAATTTGTTTTGATCACTCTTGCTTTGTTTCTTCCATTTAAATACTCTCAATTCCCTTCTACTTCATTTATTACAAGCACTTCGTTGAACCGAATTACAATCACAATGTCATTCATTATAAACCCTATAAATTTCAAGTTTATGTAAAATGAAATTAAAATAAAACAGCCAATTATAACTCAAAAATTAAATTCTCTCCATTAATAGGCGAGTGTAGCTGATTATTGGTGAGTACACTCATGGAGACCCACCCATAATTGGCGAGTAAGGAATGGCGAGAACATTCATTCCATATTCACCAACAGTAGGCGAGACTCGCCTATTATTGGTAAGTAAGGAATGAATGTTCTCGCCAATAATAAGCGAGACTCGCCCATAAATGGCAAGAATATTTCATTTCTTACTCGCCACCTATCATACTCGTCATGAATGTGCGACACTAGCCTATTTATGGCGAGTACAGATTGAATGTTCTCACCATTAACTCTACAGGCGAAATGTATCTTAAAAACTCTCAAATAAACCCATGATCACACATAAAATACAGCATAAAACTTGCAAAACTATAATTCAAACATGGGTATATACAAATACCTTCTTTGTAGATCTAAATCACACTTATGTGAGAATCCAAATATGTAATGCTTGTACGCAATGATGTCAAAACCACAGCAGCTAAACTCGTCTACTAGCACGATGAATCATAAGTGAAAACTCATGGAAGGTAAGGTAAAGGAAGAGAAGAAAAGTAAAAGCTCAGTATAGTGGATGCGAACTATTTTGAGGTGAGTAAATAAAAAATACGCTGGATATGGTGTTTGCTTGTAAATTAACTAGATAAGGGTATTTTTACAAGTATTATTAAGATTGGATTTTTTTATAAAAATTATGAATGGGCTGGGGATTTGGTCTAATTATCCAGAGTTTTTTTGTTCCATAATCGGATCCAACATTCATTAATGAAAAGAAGTCATATTTTTATAGAATTAAAATTTTAGTTTGAATTTACTTTTATACCCTTTAAATGTATTGAATTAATAATTAAATTCTTCAGTCCAGTAAAACCACTCATACCGGTACAAATACCAATACAAAGGACTCATCATCTCCTTTCATTTCTTGTTGGTCGATCCATCTTCCTTTTCCCTATCGCCGTCGCTGTCACCATCTTATTCTCTTCCTCTTCTTCTTCTTCTTCTTTGCTGATGTAGCCATCGAAATATAATTTAATTTTAGGTAAAATGAAACATTTTTTTTGAATTAATAAATCCACCCAGAAAAATATGAAAAAAATATGTAAATTAAAGGTTATCCCCTTAGCTTTCCAATCATATACTATATGTCTCAATCCGAGTTCGAAAATGTCTTCAAATTTAATATTTTTCAACAGTGCGTAAAAGTACAAGGGGCTAGCAGCACAGTCGGTGGCCACTATAGGGGCATCGGTAGGCCATCGATGGGGGGTAAATCAACCCAAAAAATTTTTAGAAAATATTGAACATAAAACTTATTCTCCTAGATTTCTAACCATATATCATATTCCTCAATTGAGTTCAGAAAAATCTTCAAATTTAATTTTTTCCAATTCGCACAAGTGCAAAGGGATAGCGTCGTCTGTGGCCACCATAAGGGCGTCGGTAGGCCACCGATAGGGGGGAATCAATCTAAAAAATTCTAAAATGAAATTCAAATTAAAAATTATTCTCTTAGCTTTCTGACCATATATCATATGTCTCAATCCCAGTGTGGAAAGGTCTTCAAATTAAATTTTTTCCAACACCACGCAGGGGGCGGACAGCACGATCGGTGGCCACCATAGGGGAGTCAATGAGCCACTGATAAGGGTAAATCAACTAAGTAAATTCTACAAAAATATTCACATTAAATCTTATCATCTTAGCTTTCCAACCATATATTATATGTCTTAATCCAAGTTCAGAAAGGTCTTTAAATTTAATTTTTTCTAACAGCACGCATAAGTGCAAGAGGGCAGCTTCATTGGTGGCCACCATAGGGGCGTCGGTGGGCCACTAACGGGGATAAATCAATTTTAAAAATTTTGAAAAAATATTCACATTAAATCTTATTCTCTTAATTTTTCAACCATATACCATATGCCTCAATCCGAGTTCGAAAAGATTCTCAAATTTAATTTTTTTCAACAGTGCACAGGGGCTTGCAGTACTATAGGTGGCCACTGAAGGGGGTAAATCAACTTAAAAAATCCTATAAAAATATTCAAATTAAAGCTTATCCTCTTAGTTTTTCAACTATGTATCATATGTCTCAATCCGAGTTAGGAAAGGTCTTCAAACTTAATTTTTTTTAACAGCACACACAAGTACAAGGGGGCAGCGTCGTCGGTGGCCACCATAGGAGCGTCGATGGGCCACCAATAGAGGTAACTCAACCCAGAAAATTTTAAAAAAATAATCAAATTAAAGCTTATTCTCTTAGCTTTTTAAACATATATATATTCCTCAATCTGAGATTGAAAAGATCTTCAAATTTAATTTATTTTCAGCAGCGCGCAGGATTGGGTAGCACCTTCGGTGGCCACCATAGGGGCGTTGGTGGACCACCGATAGGGAAAATCAACTCAAAAAATTCTATAAAAATATTTAAATTAATTTTATCCTCTTAAGTTTCTAATCATATATCATATGCATCAATCCGAATTTAGAAAGATTTTCAAATTTAATTTTGTCTAACAGTGTGCACAAATGCAAAGGGATAACGTCGTCAGTGGCCACCAAAGGGGCGTCAGTGGGCCACTAATGGGGGTAAATCAATTCAGAAAATTCTACAAAAATATTCAAATTAAATTTTATCTTCTTAGTTTTCTAACCATATATCATATGCCTTAATCCGAATTTGGGAAGGTCTTCAAATTTAATTTTTAAGAAAACTCTATAATTTTTACCGTATACTATTCACATCTCGCAATCATGATCGCAGAATTTTTCAGCGAACGCAAATTTTTATAATTTACTTCTTTTTTCATAATAAAATCATATTAAATCCAAATTATTAAAAAATCAACAACCCAATAAAGATTAAATAAAAAAATTTTAAAATTATTATGTACTAGTTATACAAGCATTTAATTTAGGAGGAGGGTAACAGAGATATGCATTTAATTTGAAAAAATGGTAGGAGTGGTAGTAAGGTAAAAATATTAAAAAATTGACTAAAATTTTAATTTTTATAAAATATGACTAAAAAATATTAAAGGACCCCACCACTGGCTATGACACCAAAAAACCCAAGATTTAATTAGATTTTTTAATGCCAGACCTAATATACAATAATAATAAAAGTTATATTTTTATAAAATGAAAATATTAGTTCGAAATTATTTTTATACTTTCGAAATTTATTGAATATTAATAATTAAAATTTTTTGGAACCCGCATCCTTGGTCTTATATTTATTTTTCAGGGACTCCTATAGTTCTTTTGTCATCCTCTTCATACTATATACATTACATAATAAATCAAATAGACTATTCAACAAATAAATCCAACATAGATATTCAAAACTTTTCCACACATCAAATGCCATTAGAGAATCTCTATCATCTCCATGTATTATTGGTGGACCGCTAGTCAAGAACCTAGTAAGGTTTAGAGTGTTCTGAGAGAACATCATCTTTTGTTGCCATCTCTTGAAGTTTAGTCTATTGAATTTTTTCGATCTATCTGCATGGTTCACATGAACCGTTATAGATGGGGTAGGCACTTGTGCTACTGAGACTGGAGTAGGCAATTGTGCCATAGGATTAATCATTGTCTCATTATTTGCCATTTTCTTGTTGATGAATTATAAGAAATTATTAATTTATTGATTTAAATAATAAAAACTGTAACAAATAAGGAGGAATTTTTTTTTCTTCTGCTGATGATGTCATCAGACGACGCCAGCGTATGTCATTGTGCCACGTTAGCATGAGCCTCAAATGAGCCAGCCACGTGCACGGCTCAACCCAACCTAAACTCGCACACCTTATGACCCAGTCCGAACTCGCATGCCTCACGGCCTAGCCTAGCCCGCACGCAATCTACTCGTGTGACCCACACCTCAACTTGTGCCAAAACAGCATAGTTTTGAGTCATCCCCAACCTCCAGCTGGTTCAATCTTACCTGTTTTCTAGAATACACCCAATTTCACTTCCGGCCACCATTTTCAAGCGGACTAGTACCAATTTGTCCAATATAGGTCCCAAAAAATATATCCAAGTCTTTGAACGAACCGGTCTCAATGTTTCATATACTGTTTCAAATTATCAATTTCTGGTAAATAAGAATGTTCAAATTACTCCAATTACTCTGATAAAAAGGTACAAACAAACCCATATTTAGTTTTCTTGTAAACAATTTTCTCAAAACCTTTTCTTATAAAAAAAAAGGTTTGCTTATACAGCTTTTTTTTTTTTTAACAGAGGAAAAAACTTATCCAACAACAAAAAATTAGTTTAAAAATATATATATAATTATAGTAAATATAACAAAATAAAAGATTCCAAGTAATATTATTTTTTCATTTTATTTACATGTTCAAGTTAGTGGGAATAACGATTTTGTCTTAAGATTTTTATAAAATAGGTATACTTAATAATCAAGCATATAAAAGTTACAAAAATAATAAAATTGAAGAGAAAGCTGTATGATAAGGATTTTACCAAAATTATAATTGTTAACTTGTTGATTTTGGAGTACTACTACACTGAGTTTGATTCAAAGCCTGTGTTCTACAGTGTCTTTAAGATAAACTCGTTCCACACGGTACTAGTGAGCTTGCAGCGATTGTCTTCCAAAATACAACTGTTTATGCAAAAATTTACACAGTCGAAATTGATGCATAAATAGTCAAAATTAGTGCCCCAACCTCACCGATGAGCCTGTAAAAAGAAAAAAGAACGTCAGTGGCCTTAGACCAGCGGGACTCCGCCGGCCTAAAAATCCTCCGACATCAAGTCAGTCTAGTACATTAGAGATAATGAAGACTGTAATTGAGATGCGATATATGCGTACCGTCGTAGGACATTGTATTTATAGGGCTTAAAGATTAGGGTTTAGGAAACCTGACTGTCTTGATTTATTTGGTAACCCTTGAGAATTTCCATGTATGTCCATTATTCATAATTAATCATATTTTTATAATTAATTACGAATAATTAAATACCATCCAAGGTGTGATTTTTTGTCCACACAATTAGCCCCCCAGTTTCTAAAGCGAATAATGACTTCGGTTTAGAAACTAAGTAAATATCCTATGTGATTGCGTTGTCCGAGCTGTGCAAACAACTTGATTATAGGTTGACCAAATCACGTGCTAATGACTTGAATTTGACGTAATCAAATTGTTTATGTAGTTTGCTCGATGTGTTTAATGCCCCCAAAGAGCCTAAAAGGTTGTATCGGGGAGAGTCAATCCGTTGCATAACTCGGATTACCCTGTCCATTAGGAAATTATCCGTTTAGGAAACTATCCATTATGTATGGCCAGATAGTTTCAAGCCTGTTGACAGGCCATCCGATTCGAACTCCGAACTGGGAGGGGAGAATGCCCCCGAAAAGCTAAAAAAGTTGTACCGGGGAGAGTCAATCCGTTGCATAACGCGGATTCCTCTGTCCATTCGGAAACCATTTGTTATGCATGATCGAATGATTTCAACGGTCATCTGGAATATTTGACCTTTGTACAGTTGTCCATATCCCAATTATGACCAAATTAAATTGTCCAGGTCAGCACCAACCCTTATTGAAAGCGTAATTTCTTGGGGCTTATGAATGTCGCCCAAGCATGTAGATTGACTTGTCACCTTTGTTGACTATGCGCGTGGTGAAATCTTAAACAAAATCCTCCACAATCTGTTTGTGGGTATTCAATTCTCCACAATAATAATGTGGGCACCGATCGTATGATTTGCGGATGTTTTATTCTCAGCTGCTTGTAGGGTTTAAGCATTGAAATCAGATAGAAAATCCAAAAGCAAATAATATATGTCATAATCCGGTAGAAAATTCAAAGGTAGATGATATATGCTATGATCCAGTAAAAATTCAAATAGCTGATAATAAATATGCTAAGAACTTGTAGAAAATTCAATAGCTGATAATATATATAATATCTGCGTCCGTTGATGAAATCCAATTTGCGGAAAAATAAGAGTGTCCACATAAAAAATAATCAGATTAAATAAAAAATCTAATTGTAAATAATGTATCTGAATATAAATATGATATAGCCTTTAATGATAATACATTCGATATATCCAAGCATAAATATGATATAGCATTTGAAGAATTCTATATAAAATTCTCCATAATTTGCATCGATGCATAATCCAAAATATTTTCTTCCAATGAGTAAATAGTAATAAGTTGGAAAATACCGTCAGCCCCCAATATAAAGATGCAAAATAATCTTCCAATAAAATTCGTTATGTAATAAAATAAATAATATAATAAAGGTGAAAGACTTAGCTCTGCTGCGAAGGCCTCTTTCAAAATATATATATATATTTTTTTCTTCCTGGCCCACATTACTATTGCAAAGACTTCATTCCTTTGCCGCCAGCCTTCTCCTGTTTAATCATTCTTTTCTTTTCTTTTTTTTTCCTTTTCTTTTCTGTTGCCGCCAGCCCTGTTTCATCCTCTTTGCTTAAAAGCTAATATATTCCAAATTTTTCCTCCTTTTCCGGTAGAGTGATTGATAAAGCCCAACTCCAGTTGCACAACTCATAGGCCCCACATTAATTATAATAAAGCTTTTTTTTTCTTTCTTTTCATGGGCCCCACATTGGAGGTTTTTTTTTGTTTGTTTGCCAGCTCATGTGGACCCACCGTTTACTTCTTCTTCTCTTTCTTCTCGGAAACAAGCCTGCCGGTTGGACATGCAAAAAATCAAAAACCAGACGACCGCGATGTCTTCAAACAATGATTTCCAGTGACTCCGACTTCCGTTTTTTATGGGCAAGATATCGTTAGATTTGAAACTTCACGAGCTATTTGAAAAGACCAATCTTGACACTTAATTCCCTGAAAAAATAGATGGCGCCACAACAACAATGGTGGAGATTTCAAACTCCGATTACAGTATTTTCTGTTGAAGTGGGTACCATGTGGGTGCCGCACAAGTTGACAAATGGTAAAAGAAAAAACCAAAGTAAATTGGCTGCAACCTTTTGTTGACAAAAGGAGAGGAGAAAATCAATTTGGCTGCTTACGGCACCAATTGTTGAAAGAGGAGAAGGGAGCGGTGCAACCGCGTGAAGAGAAGAAAAAGAAGGAAGGGGCTCTCCTATAAATAGCCTTCCCCTTCTTCAGTTTATTGCATCCCTCAGAAACCTTTTGTAGTGAGAGAAAATTAGAGAGAGAAAAATAACATTTTTCTCTCATTTGTATTTTCTCCAGTTTGTGGGTATATTATTAAAATACCCAGATTTGTAATTCCTCTTTGAAATTAGTGGAGTAGTTAGCAGTGCCCGAGGACGTAGGTATAATTGATACCGAACCTCGTAAATACCGGTGTTCTTTTCTTGTGTGTTATGTATTCAATTATTGTCGGGGGGGTACTGTTCATACATACAGTATTTCGTATTTGACACTATTCATGTATACGGTACTATTCATTGTGTGATAGAATTTGAGTGGGAAATTACCCGATTTCCCCAATAAGTGGTATATCGAGTAGAAGGTTCGCCCTAGGCATTCGCTTTACTATTGAATACGGTTTGTGCAATATGACGAAGTACCCCTACCAAAGAAGAAGCATCCTCCTCCTCCGGCAAGTCGGTAGTTCCTTCAACCATCATGACAAGGACAACTATGAATGCAAGGTTCGAGGTGGAGAAGTTCGATGGTACCGGTCATTTCGGCATGTGGCAAGGCGAGGTTCTAGACGCTCTCTTTCAACAAGGTCTGACATTGCCATGAAGAAAAGAAGCATGGAGTTGATGAAAATGAATGGAAAAACATCAACCGCTTAGCATGTGGTACAATTCGTTCATGTCATCGAGAGAGCGTAACACATTCATGAAGGAGACTTCGCAAGCAAACTCGCGTGCATTGGAGAACAAGTTTATGAAGAAAGCGGTGAATCGGCTCTATTTGAAAAGAAGTTGTTCTTTGAATATCATTCAGTACCACTATAAACAACCACATTACTGCTTTCAATCAATTGGTAGCAGATTTGCAAAATTTAGATGAAACTTTCAAAGATGAGGATTTAGCTTTGATGTTGTTGGCTTCACTTCCGGATGAATTTGATCATTTAATTACCACATTATTACATGGCCAAGATAATGTGTCTTTAGATGTTGTGTGTACTGCTTTGTATAGTTATGAAACTAGAAAGAAGGATAAAAAGGAAAGCAGGTTTGTAGCAGCGGAAGCTTTGGCAGCAAGGGGTCGCCAACAAGACTCAAAGAAGGGAAGACGGGGAAGATCCAAGTCAAGAGGAAGACCTGGTAAAGATGAATGTGTCTTTTGTCGTGAGAAAGGTCATTGGAAGAAAGATTGTCCGAAATTGCAGAAAAGAGAAAAAACTGCTTCAGATGCATGTGTAGCAGAGGGCGCTGATGATGATGATCTTGCACTGGTTGGTTCATGTTCGACACTCCATTCAGACGAATGGCTTATGGATTCCGGATGTACATTCCATATGTGTCCCATCAAGGAGTGGTTCGTCAAATTCGAGGAGCTTGATGGTGGAGTTGTTTATATGGGCGATGATAGTTCGTGTAAAATACATGGAATTGGTTCAATCCGGCTAAAAAATCATGATGGATCAACTAGAGTTTTGACAAACGTTCGGTATGTACCGAATATGAAGAAGAATCTCATCTCTTTAGGAGCCTTGGAATCAAAGGGCTTCACTATATCAATACGAGATGGAGTTCTGAAAGTTACAAGTGGTGCTCTCTTGGCAATGAAAGGCGTGCGACGAAATAATTTGTACTATTATCAAGGAAGTACAATTATTGGATCAGCAGCAGCAGTTTCTGGTGGGAATAATCTTAGAGAATCTACCAAGTTATGGCATATGCGCTTGGGACATCTCGGTGAAAAAGCTTTGCAAACACTAGTGAAGTAAGGTTTGTTAAAAGGTGCAAAAACTGGGAAGTTGGATTTTTGTGAGCATTGTGTTATGGGGAAGAAAACAAGAGTTGAATTTGGCACGGCAATCCACAATACGAAAGGCATTTTGGACTACGTTCACTCTGACGTGTGGGGACCGACAACGACTCCATCAATGGGTGGTAAGCGTTATTTTGTTACTTTTGTTGATGACTTCTCCAGGAGAGTTTGGGTGTATCTTATGAAGACGAAAGACGAAGTTTTGGGAATTTTTCTACAGTGGAAAAAGATGATTGAAACACAAACTGGCAGAAAAATCAAGCGAATCAAATCAGACAACGGGACTGAGTACACAAATGACCCGTTTATGAAAGTCTGTCGTGATGAAGGTATTGTGAGACACTTCACAGTCAGAAATACACCACAGCAGAATGGGGTAGCAGAACGCATGAATCGGACTCTAGTGGAGAAGGTCCGGTGTATGTTGTCCAATGCTGGGTTGGCCAGACAATATTGGGCTGAGGCTTTGACGTATGCGTGTCATCTTATTAATCGATTACCATCTGCTGGAATTGAAGGTAAAACACCTATGGAGGTATGGTCTGAAAAACCTGCTAAAGATTATGATTCTTTACATGTATTTGGTTCTATTGTATATTATCATGTAAGAGAGTCTAAGTTAGACCCGAGAGCAAAGAAAGCACTTTTCATGGGTATTACTTCTGGGGTAAAGGGATATCGTCTGTGGAGTCCTGATGATAGAAAAATAATCTTTAGTAGAGATGTTACATTTGATGAGTATGCTATGTTAAAGAATGTGACAGTAGAGACAAATGGAGCTCAACAGCAGGTGGAGCAAGTTCAGAAACAGGTGGAGTTTGAAAAGACTACCACCGGCGAGATGAAGACGAGAGTTCTCCAACAACAGAGGAGAGTTCTGATGAAGAGGAGGTATCAACCCAAGAACCTCCACAGCAACAGAGATCAATTGCAGTTGATAGGCCGCGACGACAGAATGTTGACATACCTGCTCGCTTGAAGGGTATGGCTGACCTACCTACCCATCTCAAAAATACGGTGGCCTATGCATTACCAATTGTAGATGATGGTGTTCCTTCTACTTATCAAGAAGCAATCAGAGGTCCAGAAGTCGATAAGTGGAAGAAAGCTATGGATGAAGAAATGCAGTCACTTCAAAAGAATAAGACGTGGAAGTTGGCTCAGCTACCGAAAGGTAAAAAGGCAATTGGATGCAAGTGGGTATTTGCAAAGAAAGAAGGATTTCCTGACAAGAATAAGGTTCGCTACAAAGCAAGATTGGTGGCTAAGGGCTACGCTCAAAAGGAGGGCATTGACTATAATGAGGTATTTTCTCCAGTTGTTAAACATTCCTCCATTAGAATTTTGTTGGCTTTGGTAGCTTATTTGATTTGGAACTAGTTCAATTGGATGTGAAAACCGCGCTTCTACGGTAACTTGGAAGAGGAAATCTATATGACTCACTGATGGATTAAAGGTTGCTGGAAAAGAAGATTGGGTTTGCAAACTGGAAAAATCGCTGTATGGATTGAAACAATCCCCGAGGCAATGGTACAAGCGATTTGATCAGTTTATGTTGACAAAGAAATACACGAGAAGCAAGCATGACCATTGTGTGTATTTTAAGAAGCTACAAGGCGTTTTTCATTTATCTACTCTTGTATGTTGATGATATGTTGATTGCATCGAAGAGTTTGACAGAGATTAATACACTGAAGGCTCAGTTGAATCAAGAGTTTGAGATGAAAGATTTGGGAGAAGTTAAGAAGATTCTCGGTATGGAGATAAGTAGACAAAAGGAAGTAAGGTTGCATTGTCACAAAGACAATATTTGAAGAAGATCGCAACGTTTTGGTATGGATGGCAAGACAAAACCTGTAAGTACTCCACTTCCTCCTCATTTGAAGTTCAGTTCTCAGTTATCTCCTAAGAATGATGTGGAACGAAAGTATATGGAAAATGTTCCATATGCAAATGCAATTGGTAGCTTGATGTATGCAATGGTGTGCACGAGACCGACATTTCACAAGCGGTTGAACTAAGCGGTATATGCATGATCCCGAAAAGGACATTGGGAAGGCGTGAAATGGATTTTGCGGTATTTAATTAAGACCGTAGATGTCGGATTGATGTTTGAGCGGGGTGATACTATTGGTCAGAGTATAGTTGGATATTGTGATTCTGACTATGCAGGTGATTTGGATAAGCGTCGATCTACAACCGTTATGTGTTTACATTAGTAAAAGCATGAGTTGGAAGTCTACTACCAAGCGGTAGCTTTGTCCACTACTGAGCAGAGTATATGGCGTGCAGAGGTAAAGGAAGCAATTTGGCTTGAGGGTTACTTGAAGATTGGGTGTTGGTCAAAAGCACATTCCGGTGTATTATGGCGCTATTCATTTAGCAAAGAACCAAGTTTATAATGAAAGGACGAAGCACATCGACGTTCGTTATCATTTTGTGCGGGAGATTTTTGAAAAAGGTGAAATTCTACTTCAGAAAATTAAGACAGAGGATAACCCTGCAGATATGCTGACTAAGGTGGTGACAACGATCAAGTTTAAACATTGTTTGGACTTGATCAATATCCTGCAAATTTGAATTGGCGCCAACAGGCGCATTTGAAAGCACTGCGAGATTAACTTTTGTCAAAATGGCGTCAAGGTGGAGATTTGTTGAAGTGGGTACCATGTGGGTGCCGCACAAGTTGACAAATGGTAAAAGAAAAAACCAAAGTAAATTGGCTGCAACCTTTTGTTGACAAAAGGAGAGGAGAAAATCAATTTGGTCGCTACGGCACCAATTGTTGAAAGAGGAAAGGCGCAACGCGTGAAGAGAGAAGAAAAGAAGGAAGGGGCTCTCCTATAAATAGCCTTCCCCTTCTTCAGTTTATTGCATCCCTCAGAAACCTTTTGTAGTGAGAGAAAATTAGAGAGAGAAAAATAACATTTTTCTCTCATTTGTATTTTCTCCAGTTTGTGGGTATATTATTAAAATACCCAGATTTGTAATTCCTCTTTGAAATTAGTGGAGTAGTTAGCAGTGCCCGAGGACGTAGGTATAATTGATACCGAACCTCGTAAATACCGGTGTTCTTTTCTTGTGTGTTATGTATTCAATTATTGTCGGGGGGGTACTGTTCATACATACAGTATTTCGTATTCGACACTATTCATGTATACGGTACTATTCACGTATACGGTACTATTCATTGTGTGATAGAATTTGAGTGGGAAATTACCCGATTTCCCCAACATTTTCCGACGATGTTTTGGCATGGGCTCGAATGAGATTTGATCGCCGACTTGTTCTGAACCTCTTGATATAAATTTCTATGGCTAACTCACAGCGGATTGGAACAGTGATGATTGGCATGGTAGCGGCGATGGAAAAATTCAAATAGGGATTTCGGTGATCGTTTCCACAGGCAATATTCTGTTCAATCCGTACGCTCACGAGGGACAAAAAAGGTGTGGCCGTGATCTGTTTTTGCTTCGTATGGCGAGATGGTTACCGAATTAGAGATAATTTTGCCGGCAGGTCTCAATCTGGCTTTGATGTAAAATATAAATTGATAGTCCTTCTTTTAGCATTAAATTGTTTATGTAAAAATTTATACAGTTAAAATTAATACATAAATAGTTAAAATTAGTGCCCCAACCTCGTCGATGAGCCTATAAAAAGAAAAAAAGAACATCAGCGCTGCTGGCCTAAAAATCCTCCAGTGTCAAGTCAGTCTAGTACATTAGAGATAATAAAGATTATAATTGAGATGCGATATATACGTACTGTCATAGAGCATTGTATTTATAGGGCTTAGAGATTAGGATTTAGGAAATTTGACTGTTTTGATTTATTTGGTAACCCTTGAAAATTTCCATGTATGTCTATTATTCATAATTAATCATATTTCTATAATTAATTACGAATAATTAAATACCATCTAAGATGTGATTTTTTATCCACACAACAGCGAATTTTTTAGAGTTTCAAATTTGAGCATTTTCCAAAACTCACTGCATCGTACTTGAACAATGCCTTTACTTTATCACACAGACTAACTAGAACACACAGACTCAACTGTATCTGCTTCCTATTCCTTTTCTATTTTTTCCTTTTCCATAATCTCAACTGAAAGTCTAAGGCCTATATATAGGCTTAGTAAACAAAGGTTACAAGACAAGGCATTTAAAATATACCTTTAATTTTGCAAGTTTGTAACATATACATTTAAAAATATAAAACTGAAAATGCATTTAAAAAATAAACTGAAAAAATAAAACTACAATTCATTCACACCTCACACCCATTACAAATTCTTACATTTAAACATGTGGAAAAGGCAATTTTTGACAATATAAAGGTAATTTTATACTATTGTCATTTATAAGTTGATTAATTTATAATAGTTTCCATTTACTTATTATTTGTGATAAATTTACTATACATATCCATGTAATAATGTATAGTTACATATGATTGAGAAATTGAGACCAATGAATGCGAAAGACAAATTCATGTACCAACTTAATGAAGATTGCCCAATATCACCAATACCACCATTAAAAAATAAAAATAAGAGTGGTCGAAAGAATATTACCACAGAGAATGTCAAGTTTGCCTATTATCACCAGCAAAAGACTTACAATTTTGATGGCCTTTTATTTGAGGATGTTGGTCAACCATCACATTCGTCACGCAAAGTAATTATATTAATATTTTTTTATTTTTATTAACCATTTTATTAGTATTTTTAAGTTAATATTTTTAATCTAATTCACTAATATAATTAACGTTTATTTTTTCTTTTCATATAGTTTGATGAATTCAAATTATATATTCAATCAATGGGTATAAAAATTGATCGTGTGACAAATAATTTAAATAAGTTTTGATTGAATTCAATATGAGAGTTTCAATCAATTAATTAGACAATGTGACAAACATTTTACTACAAGAAAAATGTAAATAATTCATGAATTCATTTAAATATATTATTTTAACTTCTTTAATAACTATTAATTATTATATTTCATGTTTTATTAATAAAATATTAACTATTAACTATTGTTTTTCTTTGTTATATTAGTTTCAATATGATTAATTTAACAATTAATTATTTACTCTTCTTTTCAAAAAAATAAGAATAAAAATATTTTGGATAATATTGTAAATTAACCTAAAATTAATTATTAAAAATTATAAAATATTAAACAGAAAATGTATTTATTATTTAATATATAATTAGAGGGTGAGTTTGACTCAAATCCACAATTTATATATAAAAGTTAAAATTTAAGAGCTAAAATAAAGAGTTTGTTAATATAAAATTTTTAAAATTATCTCTCTCAAATAAAGAAAAAATAATAAATAAAGAGTCTTTTGGATGTTGCTTTCAATGGATCTAAATCTATTACATTGTTGGACCTCTAAAAAATAAAAACATAAAAAAAAGTTCTTGACTTTTATACCTAAACTATTATATACAATTTGCATTGTATATATAAAAAAGGTTATTACAATTCAATCCTCATAAAATTTGATTCATTAGGTGTTAATTTATACAGTTAAAAAAATATATCAAATATTATGTTGTTATTTAAAACATTATCTCATCCTTTGAAATTAATATATGTTATTTAAAAGTTTTAATCTCTTCTAAATGGCATATTGAAATAACATTTTTATCCTTAAAATATATTAAATATTTATATAAAAATTTTAAAATATAAAATAAAATATTAATTTAAAATTATAAAAATTTATAAAATATAAAATAAAATATTTTTAGTAGAAAATTACCCGGCCGGTGGTGTCCGTTATTAGACTATCAGCCTTGTTTGGTACATCGTATTGTACAGGATTGTATACTATATAGTCCTAATACTGTGTTTGGTGTAGCACTTCGTACTGGGTCAGAATTATCCAAAATTCCTTTTAATACGATATTCATCGTATTATTCTGACCCACTTAAATATGTAGGTCAGAATAATACGATGTTCTTTTAATATTTAGTTTCAATGTTATATAATGAATTTTACTATAACAATTTAAATTATTGATATAAATGACTATTAAAATTTAAATATCTTTTATTTATAAATATTATGTAATTTTTTAAAATAAAATATTAATATTAAAATTAAGTTTTTTTTATCTAATATAATACAAATTTTAAATGATATTATAATACTATATATGTTAAATAATAAAAAAAATAGTTTAGAATGATGTGCATTAAATATAGTATAACTATTTAAATTTTTAGTCCGAACTACACCAAACACAGTACAATATTAATTTGTTCAGTTCAGTTCAAATTAGACCATTTCAGTCCGAGTATTAATTAATAATATAATACAGTCCTGCGTACCAAATATAGCCCAAGGTGTCCATTCCCACACCGTCAAACATAATAAACACTAAAAATAAAAAAAAATATTATTAAAATTATTTATTTAATTTAACTTTCTAATAAAAAAATAATCTTTATTTATAAAAATATGCTTTGTAATTTAAAAAATAATCTTGCTCTAAAACAAACCAAGTGTTTCTTCTTTTTTTTGTGTGAATAAAAGTTGGCCGGCACCTTAATTTGAAAGTCAAATGTAAAATGACATTATTATATATATATATATATATATATTGGGAAAATAATCAATTAATTATTATTTTGACAGTGGTTTTTCCGATATTCGTGAACATTGTAAACCAGCTTTTAACGTATTCCTTGATTTTTTTTATAATAATATATTTTTATTAAATTTTACACAATTTTCAATTATTATATTTATTAAAAAATTTATCCTTTTTTTTATTTTTTTATTTGTTTATCTTATCACCGACTTCTGCACTACATCATTAAAGTATCTACGTCAGCAACTTGTTCACGCCGATCGATAATGTAGCTAAAACTTAATTAAAGAAAAGTGAAATTAAATAGGAGCTCAACAAAAAATATAAAAGTAAAACACCACCAGATTAAGCAAGTTGGTGTCTTATTATTGTTGGAAACCTATATGTTTAAACACATCTAAATTAATTAAATGCCTTTTGTTATGGGAGTCAATAGCTTCACAGAGTATATCACCAAAAAAAAAAATAGCTTCACAAGGTAGGCCAAATTAAATAACAAAAACATAAACGACCCAGTCAACACATGTGTGCTAAAAAATTAATAGGGTAATTGACAAAAATATCCATCAAATTAATACAAATTAAAAAAATATCTATATTCCCTTAATTTTTATAAAAAGAGTAGAATATACATATTTTATCCTTAATGAAGATCTGTAGCATTTAACCTATATTTTTAAGTGAGCACATGCAAATTCTTTACTTTTTTTTTACTTAGTTTGTCTATTCATATCTACTTGTATAATTTTTATTTATTTTATATCATATTTTTCTATAAAACTACATTAATTTGTGAGTATTTTGGCTTTTAAATCAAGTCATTTTGATTAGTATTAAATGAGATATGATTTTTACAAAATGGTAGGTCGGATCTGTAAAATTGCACGTTCGACCTGCCATTTTGTAAAAATCATATCTCATTCAATACTAATCGAAATAACTTGATTCAAAATGCCAAATACTCAAAAATTGATGTAATTTTATATAAAAATATGCCAATAAATAAATAAAAATTATATAATTAGATATGAAAGGACAAAGTAGGTAAAAAAATAAAAAAAAAATAAAACTTAGGACCTACAGTTTGGCAGGTCGGACCACTGCAGGTCGGACCTGCCATTTTGCAGGTCCTAAGTCTCATTTTTTTCTTATTTTTTTTACCTAATTTGTCCTTTCATATCTGCTTGTGTAATTTTTATTTATTTAGTGGCATATTTTTCTATAAAACTATATCAATTTGTGAGCATTTTGATTTTTGAATCAAGTCATTTCGATTAGTATTGAATGAGATATGATTTTTACAAAATGCAGGTCGGACTAAAAAATGTTTAAATTCATTTTTCTTATTTACTTTGTCCTTTCATATCTGCTTGTACAATTTTTATTTATTTAGTGGCATATTGTTTAATAAAACTACATCAATTTGTGAGCATTTTGGCTTTTGAATCAAGTCATTTTGATTAATATTGAATGAGATATGATTTTTACAAAATGGCAGGTCGGATCTGCAAAATGGCAAGTCCGACATGTCATTTTGTAAAAATTCTATCTTATTCAATACTAATCGAAATGACTTGATTCAAAAGCCAAAATACTCACAAATTGATGTAGTTGTATTAAAAAATATGCCACTAAATAATAAAAATTATACAAGCAGATATGAAAGGACAAAGTAGGTAAAAAGATAAGAAAAAAATGAGACTTAAGACCTGCAATTTGGCAGGTCAGACCTGCTAAATAAAAATTATACAAGCAGATATGAAAGGACAAAGTAGGTAAAGAGATAAGAAAAAAATGAGACTTAGAACCTGCAATTTGCCGGACCGCCATTTTGCGTGTCCTAAGTCTCATTTTTTACTATTTGTCCTTTCATATTCTTTATTTATTTTTATATATTTTTAATACAACTACATTAATTTATGAGTATTTTGGTTTTTGAATCAAGTCATTTCGATTAATATTGAATGAGATATGATTTTTATAAAATGGCAGGTCGGACCGGCAAAATGACAGGTCCAACCTGCCATTTTATAAAAATTCTATCTCATTCAATACTAATAGAAACAACTTGATTCAAAAGTCAAAATGCTCACAAATTGATGTAGTTGTATTAAAAAATATGCCACTAAATAAATAAAAATTATACAAACATATATGAAATGACAAAATATGTAAAAAATAAGAAAAAAAATAAAATTTAAGACCTGCAGTTTGGCAGGTCGGACCTGCCATTTTGCAGGTCCTAAATATCTCCAAATTGTACAAGTCTGTGATAAGAGTAAAATGGATAATTTAGGTAAATTTTACAAAGATTAAAAGGAAATTAATATTTTTCAAATTTGTACTGTTTTTGGTGTGCATCTTCGTCAATTACCCAAATCAATATAGAATATTACGAATTCACATGATCAGAAACTTGTGGGTGCGGTTTAATTAATTAATTAATTTACTTGTGGGTGGGGTTTAATTAATTAAATTATGAGGTTTCCTGTACTCATATATTCATATTTACCAAGTAAGCCATCCAAATGAGATCCCAACATCATGACCACCGAAACATCTTCAACATCTTCAGTATCATCTCCTCGAAAACATGATGTGTTCCTTAGTTTCAGGGTTGAAGACACAGGGAGTGGTCTTACAAACTATTTATACAATGCTTTGGAAGAGAAAGGAATCACTACCTTCAGGTATGATCATCGGAAAACCAATACCTCACTATCACCCTTCCAAGCAATTGAAGAATCCAGATTTGCAATCGTCGTTTTCTCGAACAACTATGCTTCTTCAACGCGTTGCTTAGACGAACTTGCTATGATCTTTGAATGCATGAACAAGCCAGCCGGACTGACTATTTATCCGGTTTTCTACCATGTGAATCCAACCCATGTCGAAGAGCACTTTGCAGAACATGAACAAGGTTTCAGAGACAATATGGAGAAGGTGGATCGGTGGAGGGAGGCTTTGACTAGAGTGGCCAATCTCACAGGATGGGATTTGCGAAATAGGTACTCGATTAAATTTTCTTCTATTTTTTATCTCAATTAATTTGGACGATGAGAATTAACAATCGTATTAAACTTTTAATCAACTTGTTTCTTAAATAGAAGAATTAATGTAGTGTAGATGATAAGCTAGATAATTGTATTTTATGAATTTTAACATTTATAAGGACTGTTACATTAAAATAATAATAACAATTGTGAGTTGAAATTATGGGAATGTAAAGTTTTCTATTTGTTTTTCTCAGGCATGAGACAGATTTTATTAAGGAAATTGTCATAGATATTTTTGAAAAATTGAAGCAAACATTCATATTTGGTGACAACGGCTTATTAGTTGGAACGGTTTCTCATGTGGATGAATTAGAATCGCTATTGGATATAGAGTCGAAAGATGTTCGCACCATAGGTATATGGGGAGTGAAAGGGATTGGAAAAACAAGTCTAGCTCGTGAAGTTTTCAAAAGGGTCTCTCACAAATTCCAAGCTAGTGCCTTCCTTTTCAACATAAGAATCGAATTTGAGACACATTCTATGCTTCATTTACAAAAGCTCCTTTATCAGAATTTGTTGTTGAACAATGGACAAGGCATAGTGAATGATTATATGGTGATTAATAATGAATTACGGCAGACACTGCGTTCTAAAAGGGTGCTTATCGTTCTAGACGATGTCGATTCGTTGAAGCGAATAGAAGATTTAGTTGGAGAATGGAAAAAGCAACATCACAGCTGGTTGAGTCCGGGGAGTAGACTCATTGTGACAACTAGAAAGAAGCATTTGCTGAGGAGATATGGAGAGAAATATACACATGAAGTTGAAAAATTAACCGACGACGAAGCTCTTCAACTGTTACGTCAAGAAGCCTTTGATGGAAACCCAATTCCAGATGAGTACAAAGAGGTGTCCAACAGTATGGTAAAAATAGCAAATGGTCACCCTTTAACTCTAAAGGAATTGGGTTCCTTGTTATATGGTAGAATCGTCGATGAATGGTGGGAGGTATTAGATAAACTGAAGGAAAATCCTAATAAATACAAGCTCTGAATGCATCAGGTAAAGCATTTATTGGCTTAGATAATTATAGATATAGAAGAAAATATTTATATCTCTACGATAACCAGTCCAATACTTTCTACGATTAATTGATCATGGTGAATTTATGTGACAAATTAATGTGTCGGAAAGTTTATGGCTTTACTACAAGGATAGAATTGAGGATTTTTACAAATAGCCAGCCAGAAGCAACAAAGCTAATGTTGCATGCCTACTTCTTGTACTTGTGAAGTTTTCTGTAATATTATTAGACTACAACCATGTCTTTGCATAATTATTTATCTAAATATACTTCAAAAATATCTTACATTTATGCCAAAATATCATTAATATCCTCCTTATTTTGTTTGTTTATAATTAGTCTACATTTTTGATTCACTTATCCAAAAGAGAGAGAGGTTTTCTCACTTAATTTATTTCATTTACTTATCTTAAATGCTTATAGGATGTAGACAAATGGTGTCATCCCTTTCAAAACTAGACCATCAAATTTAAGTAAAATTTTCTTCACTAGTTCCAAATAATACATTGATCATGGAAAAACCTGGTCTATATTTTGTGGAAAAATGAATTGAAAGTTGTAGATGAGCTTCATTAAAGTAGAGGATGAGTACCTTTCTTCCTCAGTCGTCTTTTGGGCCTGCTTTTCTTGAGAGAAGAGCAATTTTTCTGGACGTACCTTTGGCTGTTGCCCACTGAGGAGACATAAAGAGAGGCTCTTCAAAAGTTTGATATGGACATATCACTCAACTCGCATAGATTCAAAACTTAGAGAGAATGTTATTCCACACACACACACACACACACACACACACACACACACACACATATATATATATATATATATATAAAGCCAGCTAGAATCATTGATTTTATGTTTAAAAGCATCAGGAGGGACTTCAGCATAATATAAATTCCAAGCTACCCCTCTATATGCTCACCCTCTACTCCAAGGAGGAGGGCGTTCTCTTGCAGGTACCCCATTAGAGCACCCCAAAAAAAAGGAAACAAGATACAGGCACGTACCTATTTCTTTTCGTAATTAATGTATTTATTAAAGTTTCTTTTTTAATTTGAGTTATTTATTTTTTAGGAGAAAGAGTAATTCGATATTGTTGTCAATTTAGTACAGCACTGTTTACTCATAAATATTAATTAGTGTGTAAATTCGGTTGGAGTTTCTGATCTAATATAAATTTCAACCATAACATAGAACCTATATTGAAATTGTCGTATATTACCAAAAAAAAAAAATTCAAAATTTCATATCAAGGTGAAAACTTTGTCGTACCGTTTTTGTTTTTGGATGAAAACCTTGTGAGAGAGCATGAACCTCAAATAAGAAAATAATTTCAAGACGCGTAAACATACGACTCTTAAAAAGGATAAAGGTACCTAGCCATTTCTTTCATAATTAATGAATTTAGTAAAGTTTCTTTCTTTAATTTTAATTATTTATTTTTCAGGAGAAAGAGAGAGCTGAAACAAATAAATAAATAAGTAATTGTTAGTTAATTGTAAATCCTAATTATTGGACGTTGTCTATTGGTCTGATAGCCTCTTTTTCTTTGCACTTGGATGGCGTACGAATCTTCTGTTATAGCAAAATCGGCCTTTAATTCTAATTAATTATGAAGGCAAAGACTCACTTTTTTGGTAATAAGGCAAAGACTCACTTTTTTGGTAATAAGGCAAAGACCCACTTGAATATGCTACAGACGAGTCTACTTTTCAGTATTTATCTACTGTTTAATCTTAAAACAAGATGACTTTTCATGTTGAAAAAGATATTAACTCTTAACTACAAAGAGACACTCCTACTTTATATTTTTTTTTGATGAATTACTTTATATTTCTTACACAGCAAGATATTAGAATGGCTGAGGGTGTGACTCAAAAAAAAAAAGCTATTTATTTTTGTCATTTTAAAGAAGCTAACTGTTTGACAAACTCTATCTATGTCTCAAGAGCTAACAAATTTTATAATTTGGACTCGTAAAAGTTATAAAAATCAAATTTTAATAGATTATAATTGATAATAAATTTGTGAACTGATGATAATTTTATTAAAAAATCATTTTTTATTTTGAAAAATATATTAGAAAACCTTTATCTTTGACGTCATATAATTGGATGTATCTTCTTGCTCTTTTGTACACAAGTACATCAAAATATTTTTTATATGTATGATGTCGGTTTCTACTTGATGGCCAAGTAGATGACTAAGCTATTCTGGAAATGTGCAGCAACTTTCATCAATTATATATAAACTTGAAGCTAGAGCATTTAGAGTCTCACATATTCAAACCAACGCCTAGTGCAAATTTCATAACACAGTTTCTTTTTTTGGATGTTAAGTTGTTCCAACCATGACCACTGAAACACCTTCTTCAAAATCTTCTACTCCAACATGGAAACGCTGGGTCTTCCTCAGCTTCAGAGGTGAGGACACCCGCACAGGTTTCACAGACCACTTGTACCATGCTTTGTCTCAGAAAGCCATTGACACCTTCAGGGACAATGAAGGCCTCAAGAGGGGCGAAGAAATTCCACCGGCACTCTGGAAAGGCATCGAAGAATCGAGATATGCGATCGTGGTGCTTTCAGAGAAGTATGCTTCTTCAACATGGTGCTTGAGGGAGCTTACCAAGATTGCTGAATGCAAGCGAGTCCTGGGACAGACTGTTATTCCAATTTTCTACCATGTGGATAAAACAGACTTAATCAAGCCCTTTGCTGAGCACGAAAGAAATGGCAAAGACAATATGGAAGAGGTGAACAAGTGGAGGGAGGCTTTGACTGAAGTGGCCAATTTACCTGGATGGGATCTGAAAGACGGGTACTTATAAATTCTCCTTCTCATATATTTTCTTTCATTTTAGACGCTAAAGCTCCTGGTGTTGGATAGCATATGAACAAGGTGCCACATTAGTTATAAGAGATGATTTTAAATTACTCTCCATATTAATTGGAATAAACTTTTATGGTGGAACCTCATGCCACCTTGGTGATGGAACCTTCCAGGTGGTGTTAAGTCTACCTGGAAGCCATGTGAACTCATGAGATGAACCTCGTAGCTCAGAAGCGGGGTGGTGAGTAATAAATGACAACCAACCATGAGGCTTCCTTCACGTGCGTAATAAATAAAACCCGTCCTTCCCATCCATAATGTGTGAGATGACAGCATAGCATAGCGCTAGGCGTCCCACTGCACATATCATTAATGTAAATAGATAGGCCTTCACAAAATCCCTCCAGTATATATTAAAATGTTAACTTTTAAAATAAAAACATTGAAAAATCTTCACATCTTTATCTCTCGTTCAGTGAGGGCCCTACAAAGGATTATTGTGTGTGTGAAACCACGTTAGTTGTGATCTGTGTTACTGTTTATATTGAACAATCTTATATGGTGGAACTTAAACCTATCTTGGTGATGAAACCTGCACTAAGCTATAGAACATAATTGATTTGAATAAAAAAAAAAAAAGAAAAATTTTCTAGGAATTCTAAATTTTAAATAGAAAATAGGAAAATACTTGGATCTGAATGGTTGGAATCCCAAATTTTAAGTTACTAAATTCTTCTCAAATGATATTATTTTCCTCCGTAAGTGCTTACTTATGATGTTTGAAAGCTTTAAGAATTAGAAATCACATTATTTCCTCTAGAAGGCCTTATATGATTTTACATAATTGTTCTTATATGTCCTATATCTCTGCTTATTTTATTTCAAGTTAGATTTCTTAGGGAGCGAAAACTTGAGGACTCTCATTCTATTAAAATCATATATACCACGTCTATAAAATGGGTACAAGATGTCATTTTAATACGAGTGAAATATGTTTTTACCAAGAAAGTACTGAAATTTTTTTTTCATAGTTGTTGACCTCTCAGCAAACCGAAAAGTCATTCTACTTTTAACCCTTTATTTAAGATACATAATAATTGAATTACGTACTTATATGTCTTACATCTCTCAACTTATCTTAATTATTTAAAGTCAAAGTTTTTGATTTTTTTTTCTATTTTACATTTTTCTTTATAGACACTTTTACCATTTTAAAGCATAAATTAATTTATTTATCTTTTAATTTGAAATATACTTTACGAGAAGTAATAAAAATATTATCTTTTATAATTGAATGAAATTGTAATAGTTTAAAAGTAATTAAAATAAATAATATCATATTATTAAGGGTTATTGGTAACAATGCCCCCTGAATTTTACATAAAGTAGTAAATTGTCCCTTGAATTTTGAAATTGGTATCAATACCTCCTGAACTTTACATAAAGTAGTGAATTGCCCCCCAAACTTTGAAATTGATACCAATACCTTCTGAATTTTAAAACTAGTTGTAAATTGCCCTCTAATTCATAAATACAATGTATTTTTACCTTAAATATAGTACTTTTTAAGTAGTTTAGAAATATTTTTTTACATAAATAATTCAAACTAATTTATTTTTCACCTATTACCATCTGTCTCAACTATTGATATAAAAATAAAGTACATCAAAAAAGCTAAAATTATACTGTGTTTATCAATAAAGGGGTAATTTTCAACTATTCTTAAAGTTCAGGGGGTATTATTATCAATTTTAAAGTTTGGAGGGCAATTCACTACTTTATACAAAGTTCAGGAGGGTATTGGTATCAATTTCAAAGTTTGGGGGGACAATTCACTACTTTATATAAAATTCAGGGGGTATTGTTACTAATAACTCTATTATTAATGATATTGAATAGATATAAAGTGTATTTTAATAAAACTTTTGTTGCAATACCCGCTGAACTATTACCTAAATAGTATATTAATTCTGAACTTTGATTTCGACACGATAAGCCTCTAAAGTATCGTCAAATTTATTAGTTTTTTAACATGTCTTAGAGGTTAAAGTTGGATTTCACAAAAATTCCTATCTTCTTCCTCTTTTAATATATCAATAAGGTTTTTGAGATACTTTTACAAAAAAAAAAAAAAGAAAAGGAAAGAAAAGGAAAAGGTTTTTGAGATACGATGTGCTTAATTGAGACAAAAAGATGAGGTATGCTATACAAGGTAAATAAGAGATTTTCATTTCAATTAGATTTCGGTGTTGATTATTTCTTTAATTTTGGATGTTTAGAGATTGATTAAGATAATATATAAGTTGTTTGATATTTTATTGTTATGGTAGAAGAGGTTTTGTAGGTATAGCGTATGAGGTTTTTGTAATATAATCAGTAATCAAAGCTTTTTGTTATCTGCAATAACTTCAAAACTTTATTGTTAATTTTTTTTTATAACAATATAATATCACACTCTAAAACTTATATATTATTTTAATTGATCTTTAAACATCCAAAATTAATGAAACAGCCAAACCCTAAAATATCTTATCAGTCTCTAGTCTGTTGTCATTTTGTATAGTAAATCTCATCATTTTTTTTTGTCTCAAATGCGCAGTATTATCTCAAAAATCTTATTGCCGTATTGAAAAAGGAAGAATATCTGAATTTATATAAAATCCAACTTTATGCTCGTATAAATGTTAAAGAATTAATAGATTTAATGATAGGTGTAGTTGTGCATGCACTGAATCAAAGGGTTATGATACTAAAATTAAAGTTCAAGGCATTGCCATAAAAAACCCTTTTAATACTTTACACCACATCCCCTCAAAATTTTCCAAAATAATCTAAGCAATGTCGAACGAAAATTGTAAGAAAGTATAAAGATTTTCATTACCAACAAAACAGCAGAGGAGGAGGAAACTGTTTTCTACTAACTTAGACAATTGCCATTTCATAAGTTTTTAGCTTTAAAATAAATGGAGAGGTGCCTCTTTGCATTTAAGAAGAGTTTGAGAGCCCAAAATTTGTATTCTTAGTATCTATTTTAAAAATATTTTTGATGAATAGTAATCTCTTTGTAACAAGTTCTACCATTGTTAGGATATGCCTAAGTATTACTTGCATTTAATAAATAAATGATAGTTAGGTAAAACCATTAAGCAAAATAATGATAATTTTAATTCCTATAAAAAGGGGTTACAAAAACCCAAGTGGCCAGGCATCAAAAAACCAATACTATTTAAGGAAGATGCTAGGAAGTAAGCAACACCTTTACATTAATGAAAAGTCCAGATTGTTTAGAGTACAAAACTAATTTTCAATTTCAACACCTTAAACTTAAAATATATATACAGGAAAACCTTATTTGTAATGCCAAAGCTCTTAACCATTTGAACTCCTACTTTATGTTTGGATTGAACAAGCAAAATGGAAAAAAAAAAACGATAATAAAAGAAAAGAAATGAAAGGTTTGGATGATTATTTAATATAAAGGAAAGAAAATAAAAATGAAAAATCGGTTAATCTAATTTATGTTATTATAAAACACCCTCATATAAAAATCAATAATTAATTTTGGAATATCAAAACATTTCATTAAACATCTTTCTTACTCTTTTTACCAATTTTGGGTGGAAAAAAAATGGGGAAAATACTTTCCATTTAATTATCTTTTTCTTTCCATTTCTTTTCCTTTCCTTTCTACTCATTTTGACAATCCAAAAAAATGAATGACATCCTTTCTTTTCCCTCCTATATTTTCAGTCCAAACATACTGTTAATCTAATATAATGTTCAAAGTATGTCTATTTTGGTTTTCATCCAGGATCTTGGATAAGTGAAGAATTATATATATATATATATATATATATAAATGGAGAAATATTGGTAGTATTATTCCATATGCTTATAACAGTATATTGTTCAGTATATATATACGTCTTCTTTGTTTTTACTGATTAGCTGGTTTCGCTGCAAAATATCTTAATTCATGTTTTAATTTTTTCAGGAATGAGTTAGAGGTTATACAGGAAATTGTTGAAAATCTTTTAGATGAACTGAATTTAGTAGTCTCCAAGGACCTGGTTGGAATAGAGTCCCATATGAAGAAAATGGAATTAGAATTGGGTATAGGGCAGTTTGATGTTCGCATCATAGGGATATGGGGCATGCCAGGCATTGGTAAAACAACTCTAGCTCGTGAAATTTTTAAAAAGAAATCTCATGGATTTGAAGCTAGTGCATTCATTGACAACGTAAGAGAGGGATTTGAAAAAACTAATGGCAAGCTTCACATACAAAAGCGTCTTTATCAAAGCTTGTTGAACATTAATGAAGGAAGCCTACACGATGATCATATGGAAATCAATGTATTATGGAAAAGAATGCATTCTAGAAAGATGCTTGTCGTTCTGGATGATGTTGATAAGTTGGAGCAAATAGAAAATTTAATTGGACAATCAAAACAGCAGAAAGAATGGTTAGGTGCAGGGAGTAGAGTCATTGTGACAACAAGAAATAATCATTTGCTGCGAAAGCATGGTGATGATAATATCTACACATATGAGGTTAAAAAACTAATCTACAATGATGCTCTTGAACTCTTCGGTAAGAGAGCCTTTGACATAAACCGCCGTCCATTTCACGAAAGCTGTATTCCAAATGGCTATAAAGAGTTGTCAGTGAATCTTGTAGACTATGCTGATGGCCATCCTTTTACTCTTGAAATTTTGGGCACCTTCTTGTACACGAAAACTGTAAGTGAATGGTCAAACATATTAGCTAAACTGAAGGACTATCCTGATGGTGACCCGAGTCATAATACACTTAAACTAAGTTATAATGGATTAGATGAAGGCCAGAAGGAAATGTTTTTGGACATAGCATGTTTCTTCAAAGGAGAGGATCAATATCGCGTGAAAAGGATATTTGGAGGCTGTGGGTTTTATCCAACGATCGGCGTCAACATGCTCAAAGAAAAATGTCTAATAACTATTGCAGGAGATAGGCTATGGATGCATGATTTACTGCAGGAATTTGGTCACAACATTGTTCGTCAAGAATCAACAAACTTGCTGGGCAAGTGTAGCAGGCTGTGGTGTCATGAGGATGCACGCAATGTGCTTGAAAACAATAAGGTAAACTATGTTAGTATTATTGAATTATAACTTTGCCTTTCTATGCAATTTTTATTTATTTATTTATTTTTTCGCCCGGTTTACTTTACATAAATACTAATATTGTTAATTAAAATGGATGAAGATCTTGGCGATTGATATATATATATTTTTTACCTTGTCATCAATTTCCCCTTTTTTTTATAATTTTTTTTTTGGCTAAAAGAGTGCCTTTCCCATTAATTAAATAGGGAACAGAAGCAGTTCAAGGCATATTCCATTATCCGCCTGAAAATGAAAAAGAAGTACACTTGAGTATTGATCCATTCTCAAAGATGAAAAAGCTAAGATTATTGAAGATCCATAATATGTTCTTTTCTGAATGTGGATATCTTTCTAATGAGTTATGTCTTTTGGAATGGCATAAATATCCCTTATCCTATATGCCTTCAAGTTTTCAACCCAAAAAACTTGTTGAACTCAACATGACCAACAGCTGTATTGAACGACTATGGGAGGAAACTAATACAGTAAGATTATCTACTACTTCTCATCTTAATTTGTTTCATAATATTATTATATAAAGCTCCATTTGTTTGCTTAACATTTATTCGATTAATAACCTCCATTTGTTTATCTATTTATTCTTTTTATATTTATTTATTATATATAGGTGTCTTTGGAGAAGTTAATATTAATGGATCTCAGCAATTGCGAATACTTGATTCAAACCCCGGACTTCAGCAAGATTTCCAATCTTGAAAGGCTGGTTCTTAAAGGTTGTAAAAGATTATCAGTGGTTGACTCAACAATTGAAAATCTCAAAAGACTCATTTTATTGGATCTAAGAGACTGCAAGGACCTTTTGTCTCTTCCAAATTCCATTTGTGGTTTGACATCTCTGAAAACTCTGGAGATTTCAGGTTGTTCACAACTTGACCAACTCCCAGAAAACATAGGGAGCTTGGAACAGTTGGTGAAACTTGATGCGTGTAGAACCGCTATAAGAAAGGCACCTTCCTCTATTGTACTTTTGAAGACCCTTCAAACACTTTGTTTGGCTCAATGCAGTGGTGTGCCAGAAGGATCGTTGCATATTTCGGAATCAACCAGTTTCCAATTGCCAAATTCGTTTTCTGGTTTAACCTCATTGAAGTCTTTAAGTCTAGCCAAGTGCAATCTACCAGAAGGAGCAATCCCTGAAGATATTGGTTGTTTGTCGTTACTTGAGCGTCTAGAATTGAGTGAAAACAATTTTATGAGCTTACCCAAAAGCATCTCTCAACTTTCTAATTTGAGGCATTTTAGTCTTAATAAGTGTAGCAAGCTTCAATCATTGCCAAAACCTCCATTGAGTGTAAAACTTTTACAGGCACATGGTTGTCCCATGTTGAATGATCAAATGACAATATGGCCTTCTGATAAGGGATTCAGTTTCATAGATTGTCGTGAATCTGGAGAGGCTGAAGGATGCCTTGAGCACCACAATCTTCCAATGCTTGAAGAGCATATAGATCAACTTTTCCCTAAATTCATCAAGGTATGTAGTATGTTTGTCTGCCCCTCTGTTACTAAATTATGTCATGCTTATTTTCATTTCCTTCATTCTTTTCATTTAAATATATAGGACAACATCTTTCATGGAGGAAATTTGGAAATTCGTTTTCCTTATAAAAGAATTCCAGAGTGGTGCAGTCATTGGAATAATGGGTCGTCTATAACAATCCGACCACATATTCAGGATGACAGTAGTAGAACGTGGATGGGATTTTCCCTGTTTGTTGTTTTTGAAATTCAAAAACAAGAATACTTTGATGAAGGTTCAGACTTAAAAGAGACTTGTTTTCGTTTTTATGCCAATGAAGTTCTTCTTAAGGATCCCCTAACCATAGAAAGCTTCAATAACTTCAAGGTTGGGTCATATGGACTTTGTGTCTTTGTACCACAAATTCGGTTTGGAGAACAATTGAACAAAGCAAGTCATTTCAAAGCTTCATTTTCAACAAATAGGCAGGATGTGGATGTGAAAATGTGCGGGTTGCATGTAATATTCGACCAAGATGTGTCAAAGTTTACTCGTGATTTGGTTGAGACATCTAATGAACACCTAAACTTGAATCTGTTAAGCATTACAAGCACATACTAAACGAGGCAACTAAATTGGAAATCGAAAATGATGTTGAAATACTTCCATCGACATCCCATGAAACTCGACAAAAACAAGTCATGGGAACTGCTCACCCGAACAGCGAGCTAAGAAGAGATCTGTTCTCGTTGCTTTCAACAATACTTGAGGTGATATTTATCACTCTACATTATTTCTACTTCCTATCTCTATCTCCTGTTCCCTCTTTTCTATTTGTATATCACCTCTGATCAATTACTCACTGAATTTGCACTTTACAGGGACGCTTTGCACGTAACTTCCCTATCCCTTTCAGTTTTCCTACACAACATTTTCAATTTCATTGGTTCTTTCATCACAGTGTGGGGCGCTTCATAGTTTGCTATCTTCCTAAAAACATGTTTGATGACAAGTCATGGGTGGGATTTAGTCTGTATGTTGTACTTGAAATGTCTCCGTCTGATCTGCATAAAATTTATTCGTGTTCAGAAACTCCTCCCATGCTTCATATCGACTTGCATTCCCATGGAAATAGCATATCGCATATAAAATCGTTTACTAATCTTCCCATTATTGGTTATTCTAGACAAATTTTTCTGTTTAATGCACCACGGGTGTATTTCAGAAAAGAGTTGAACCAATGTTGGGGAGTAAGCACTTTGTTTAGGACCAGTATCCCAGATGTGAAGATTGAAATGTGCGGGATTCGAGTCATCTACGAGCAAGATTTGGGAGATTTAACTAACATGATAACTGAGTGTGAATTAAACACTCCAGAAGATGCAGATCCACAATCACGTTACCAAGCATATGTAGATTTGGTGCAATATTTGCTTTGTCTGTTTGAGTCTCATGAGCCAAACATGAGGAAAGAAAAAATTCCTATCCATTCTAGGTACTCATTTGAAAGTTTACTATCAATATCCGTACATATATTCATCTACTAATTCTCTTAGTCTGACATAATTTGTTTATATGTGGATTGTTGTAGGGAGTATGAATCTCCGCAGACAAACAACTTTTTGTTAAGTACTCAGCCTGTAGACGAACAAGTTTTATCTACATACGAAAATTTTTCTGTTCCATCTGATCCAATAGCAGTCCACTCCAAAAAATTCCTTTTCGAATCTTCAAAGCAAGTGATTGAAGAGAGTTTAAGAGATTCAGCAGAGGGATTAGTTCATTTACAGATAATGGCAGAGACTGGACTTTATGAAAACGATGAATATTTGGTCAAGAGATGGAAAGATAATCTCAAGCTTTGGCTTCCATTTTACGTCAGTCTTTATTACGTCACTATTACTCTGAGTATTAAAGGACGTAATATTTGTCTTTTGAAACCATTTAATCCTTTCAATACATACAATTTATGTTTCCCTCGAAAGGAAATTATAGACTGGTTTGCAAACCGAAGTGTGAGAATTGAATTACCACCGAATCTGAAAACCGATAAAAATTGGAGAGGAATCGCTGTATGTGTTGCTTTTACAGTACATGAGCATCCAAGTGCTATAGTTGACGATCAGGATTCAGAAATTTCCTCTTTCAGACTTCTCTGCAATTTGATTATGGATCAAAAATATTATTTGAATCCTGTCTCAATGTTTCGCATCAATAAAGACAAGTTCAAGTGGTCATATCTAGGCGGATTCATTTGGCTAACCTATATACCCAGTTGTTTATTGGTTGCAGAGTTGGATGGACAAAAATACATAGACATTGATATCTATAATGACTGTCCAGGCCTCTTTATGCAGAATCTCGGTGTCCGGCTCTTGTACCAAGAAGATGTGGAAGAATTTAGAAACTCAATAAACAAATGCGTGATCTCCTTCTTTGACAATTTGGATCTCATCCGTGAATTTGTAGCCAATGAAAGCGAAAACCGGGCATCTCATGCTGATCATGTTCATCAGACAGAAACCAGTGAAAATAGGGACAGCCAGCAGCAAGAAAATCCAGGAAAAAGTGGGCCGGTAAGAAATTATTATCCAGCTAACTTGGTCTCCTTCATTCTCAAAATATAATCTTTCTTGCTCACTCATCAGAATTTATATATTAATTTGTAATTCTGCAGGACTTCAGTCGAGCCATGATATATAACTCATGTTTCCCTCCTAAAACTGAGGTTCTACACTGGTTCGGCCATCAGAGTGATGGCCCTTCAGTGACAATGCTGCTGCTACCAGCAAATCAGAATAGCAGTGGTGGTAATTGGATAGGATTGGCTCTATATGCACATTTTTCTGACCTCCGGGATCCAACTAATTGTGGTCGACAAATTCTTCACAACTACTTGACATGTCATATGGAAACTGAGAGAAATATTCTGAAACCTGTGCATCAGTATAGAATAATCAACGACGAATGCAAGAAGACGTCAAGTAATAGATAATTCATATGGGTGTCCTACATACCACGCTCCCGGTTCGGGGATCAATTGAGTAGCTGCAGATACATTGAGGCTTCATTTGAAAGCGGTAGACAAGGCATGCGTGTTCAGAAGTGTGGTCTTAGTCTTCTAAATGAGCATGGGGTGAAAAAGTTTGATTCCACAATAAAACACTGCATGACCTTGCGGGATCGGTTTTTGAAGACAATTCCAGCAATCTCAAACCCAAATGATAAAGGTAAAAATTTTAAGCAATAATTCTCATTGGGGACATTCTACTCCATGTTTGTTGTTGTTGTTGTCTTGTCTTTTTCTGCGTGGTGTGTTGGGAAAGGAATAATAAAAGAAGTTAGACATAAAGGAACTGTGCCTCCATGTGTCTCTCAATGCATGTCATGTTCGTGCGTGGTAAATTGAATAAGAAAGGAAGGTAGACAAAAAGAAGCCAGCTTGTGAAATGTGTTTCCCTTCGTTTTGATGTTGAATGCACATTGCATTAGCTTTTTGCTTTAATAATTGTTTTTGTTTTACTCATGATGTATTTTCGTTATTTTCTTTTTAATTAATTGGTTAGGGTCTAACACCAAAGTAAACTTAGGATTCCACCAGATTAACCCAATACAATTATAAATCATTTAGAATTACCACTTTTAATCAATGACTTTGTTTGCACATATCCCATCACAAAGGATAAGGGGTAAACAAGCTCTGCAGTAACTTCCCTACCTCTCTCATTCATTAGTACTTTTACATTGCAAATTATTACTTTTAGGATTGTTTGCTTCTCCTCCAGAACTTCTCTCTCTCTCCCCCAAGCTTCACTCTCACTTTCGCCTTCTAGATTTGTTCCTTTGCTTTGAAGAATAAATTAGAAGTGATGCTACACAAAATGGAGCTGTGCATGTGTAATACCATGAGGCAAACCTGTCGATTGTGTAGGACTCCACCAACAAGTTGATTGTAGAGCTTTTGGTCATGATCCTACGAGGACTTGACACTTTCCATGTGGCCTAACTTTAATCTATCATATCAAAATCTTAAAATACTGTTATTGGGTGTTTTGCTTCATTTCTCATTTTGCTTACCAGTTTATTTATTTATTTTAATTTTTTTGCTTCAAAGATATTTCAGTTGTTGGAGTTAATCAAATGACCCAGTCATTAATTTTAGGTTTCATTCTTTGAGTTCTAAATCATTTTATTTACAGAAACCACTCAGAAATGCAAGTACGCCACTCAACAAGAAGATCTGATAGGACCCACTTACCCAGGAAAAAGTGGACTGGTAAAAAAAATTATTAGATTGGTCTCTTTCATTCACATTCTCTCTTATGATCAAAATTTATATTTGTATTTTGTAGGACTTTGACAGAGACATCTTATATGACTCATGTTTCCCTCCCACTGAAATTCTAGAGTGGTTCAGCCATCACAATACTACTGGCCCTTCAGTGACAATCCAGCTACCATCAAAAGTATATAGTGATGATAGTTGGATAGGATTGGCTCTATGCGCATATTTTTCAGAGTTTGAGCATCCTAGTACCTTTTCTGATAAATTTGATCTTGAAGCTCCTCACTACCTTGTTTGCTACTTGGAAACTGAGAAAGTTGGCCTACAATCATTGCATCACTGTGAAATAAGCAATGATGAACCAAAGAAGTCATATCATGGAGAATTCATATGGATGTCCTATATACCACGTCTCTTGTTTTCGGAACAGTTGGACCACTGCACTCTAATTGAGGCTTCATTTGCAAGCGATAGGGTAGGCTTTGGGGCAAACAAGTGTGGCCTTCGACTTCTATACCGGCATAATGAGGAAGAGTTTCAGAAAACAATAAACCACTGTATGACGACCTCATTAATGGTTGTTGACAATCAAGAATCTATCTCTGAAAATGTTGAGTTTGTGAATGAAGGAACTAAGAAGCAATACAATGACGGTCAGGCAGTTGGATGTAGCAAATCTGCAGGCAGTTACACTGACGATCGTGAACAAGAAAGCATGGAAGGACCTACAGATCTCAATGAGAATGATAAAGGTAAACGAGTTCTGAAATAAAATCCTTGCCTCTCCCCCTCACTACCAGTGGCTTTTAGTCGGCAGATTATTACTTTTGGCATTGTTTGCTTCTCGGTTTCATTTTCTAGTCTAGCTGTTATTTTGTTGTCTCATAGCTTGTGGCGTGTGTTCATGAATGAATAAGAAAAGAGGTTAGACAAAATAGAGCTGCATGTAGTACCATGAGACACACCGCTTATGTTTTTTATTTTTATTTTTATTTTTATTTTTTTTATGATATGACTCTTTCCTGTGGTTTAACTTTAATTTATGGAGTCAAAAGTTTAATCTCATTTTACCAAGGAGGTCTTTTTTGCTTCATATAAAAATATATATCACTTACAATCAACCTAATAAAGCAGTCAGTAATTCAAGTTTAGTTATTTGAGTTTTAAATTATACTTTATTTTTTATAATGAGTTCTAAATTTTACTTAAATGTACTCTTTATGGTAATCTTCCCCATGTGAAAAGATAATTAAATTATGGAAAATATTAAGTACATAGACTCGAATGCCCTGTACTTTGTGAATAAATCACAAAAATAAAAAATAAAAAAATTCAATGCAGCAAAAACTAATGTGTATAAAAGTAAAGTGATCATTCATGTAAAAGGGAGAAAAATAAAAGAGATCAGTGCAGGAACCTATGCGTATCAAGGTGTCTCAAATGAACAACCAAAATAATGGATTTTCTAATTTTTTATTTTTGGTCCAAGTATTTGCTAATTATTTTAACCACTAATTAACAATTATTCGTGAAAGAATTTGTATTCGTATTCTCTGTTTCTCAGTATTAATACATAGTGGCTTCTCATAAGCATGTTACAAAACCGTGAGATAGATTCTATCACTGAGAATATAGCACTTCAAATGCAAGAGATAAATCACAATAAATGAATCTAATAGGCAACATGATAAGCCGTCAAAGCCAACACACTTGAACACATGGTATCCAATTACTGTAACAATTCGACTCCTGCCACATTTGGTTAAAAAGTTGTATACGTTTCACAAAGTTACTAAAACCTTTTACACATACAGACAGAAATTTAAATTTTAAGTTGCTGCATGGTGAAGATTAAGATTGCTGTGGTCCAATCCCATTCCCACACCTAAATAAAGGGAAAAATCCTTTAGGATTCCAGGAAGCATGGTGTAAATAATATTTACTCACTATCATCCAATAATGTCTTGATCTAGATTGTTGAAATATCCATTTAATCCTTTTAAAAAGTTAAAATTAATTAATAATTTATTACCATTAAATTTAAATAAAATAAATTCAATAACAAAAACATTAATTAGTAAAAAATATATATGAATGATATTATTAAAAAATTTATTTATTAATTCAATAATTTAAATTTTTGCATCCTCATTTGCAGTAATTGCTAAAACAAAAATTCGTTATAACCATTAGTCTATCAAGCCATCTACGTGATATACTTGCCTTATGTGTATTGTATTATCAGTCTGTTATATTCTTTTTAATTCTTTTCCCTTTAATCTTTGTATTTAAGCTCCTTCCTTATGTAAAACTGTAACTTAATACATAAGGTTGTAATCCCTTACGATATGCCACCTCCAAATTCAGTCTGTTATACTCGATCATGAACTTTTCTCCCAGCCGCCATCACCGTACATCCTCCATGGCTGAAGAAAGTGCCACCTCCAAATTCATGTCTGCTCGATACAACCATAGCCTCCGCTGATCCCTGATCCATTACTTTAGATCATAACAGCCCGGAAGCTTGAACCCACAACCTACACATCCTGGAAAGCACAACCTTCCAGCGATTCCCTATGAAAAAAAAAAAATGACTTTTTTTTTTTTTATTAAGATGAATAAAATATAATTATGGATAACATAAAAGAAAAAAGGTAGTCTATAAATATTTTGACTTTTTTATATTTATTTATAATGGTATCGATATATATATATATATATATATTTTGTATTTTGATCGGATCTGTTCATTTTATTATGTTAACAATCGATTAGAGATTTTTTTATTTATGTTTCGTTTTTTTGCATTTTAAATGTTTTGATTGCTCTGGGTAAATCAATATCTTTATTATTATTTTATTAGAATTTCGATTATATCTACACTGTAATTATAATTAAGTCAACGGTAGAAGCTTTTAAGTACAGCTAGCATCTTTTATCACGTGTATTCAAAGTAATCGATGATATGACATCTATATTCAATTTTTTTGTATTACTTGACTCTATATGTATTTTTGAAGTCTATTAAAAATATATTCATATATCATCAGCTGTTTAAGATATATACAAGAAAGCAATTGTATATGTGTGTATATATATATGTACATATATTAATAGTGAAAAAAATGAAAAAAAATTTGTATATTAACATTTTAAATAAAATGAAAAAAAATTTAAATATCTTCGATTGTATATTAACATTTTAAATAAAATGAAAAAAAATTTGTACTGTTATTCCATATGCTTATAATGAAAAATGAAAGGGCAAAACCTTTTGTAACAGTATTGGACATCATATATATCTTCTTCGTTTTTTACCACGTGGTTTCGTTACAAAATATTTTAATTAACTTTAGTTTGTTCAGGAATGAGTTAGAGGTTATACAGGAAATTGTTGAAAATCTTTTAGAAGAACTGAAATTACTTCTCTCCAATGACCTGGTTGGAATTATGGACTCTCATATGAAGAAATTGGAAATTAGAATTGGGAATCATGGACCTGTTCGCATCATAGGAATGTGGGACATGGCAGGCATTGGTAAAACAATTCTAACTCATGAAGTTCTTAAAAAGATATCTCGTGAATTAGACGCCAGTGCATTCGTTGACAACGTAAGAGAGGGATATGAAAAAATCAAAGCGTCTTTACCAAAGGTTGTTGAACATTAATGAATGAAGCCTACGTGAAATCGATGTATTATGGAAGAGAATGCATTCTAGAAAGATGCTTGCCGTTCTAAATGATGTTGATAAGTTGAGCAAATAGAAGATTTAATTGGACAACAAGAAATATTTATTTTCTGTGAAAGCATGGAGATGATAATATCTACACATTTGATAATATTCATTTTCTGTGGGTTCTATCCAACGATTGATGTAATACGCTCAAAGAAAAATGTCTTTAGATTAATGAGATAATGAAATTATTACTTACACTTTTTAATTAATTTCCTTAAAATTCTAACTGCCAAAATATTTAGTAAAAAAGTCTCTTCACGTTTAGTTTCGTATGGTTAGAAAAAAAAATAAAAAAAAAATAAAAGGAAAAATCATGTTCTTTGTTTTTAGTTATGAAAAACCAAAGCTGCTAAAATATGTTGGAAAGCTGAAATTTCTTAAGCAGCATAGAGAGGAACCATATGTGATATTTGGTTCTTGGTTTTAAACTAAAAAATATTTTCCATTATATTTTGAGATCAGTGTTTGTAAGTTCTTCGGAAGAAGATATTTGTAACTTTTTGAAAAAGAAGATTATCTCTTCTGGAAAAGAAGGTTTGTTTATTTGAAAGGAGTCCAGCATCTACAAATGATGAAGACAAGCAATGTTTGTTGAATAAATTCAACAAGTTGATTGAACATGGTGTTGGATTTTTGAAATATTTTGTAATTAATGTGAATGAATTGTTAAACAGTTGTTTTTTGTTTTAATATATGAACATTACAAAATTAATTGTCTTCAAAACTTCTCTGTATTTTTTGAAAAAAAAACATATAGGAAAACTTCAATTTTTTTTTTGATACGTCTGAAATATTTTACAGAGAGTTGTAAGCTATTGAGTCTATATTCGTTTTAGATTGGGTGATAGTGCGAAGGCATAATTCAATTCATGGGAAGAAGTTTTGAAAGATGCATTGTTCAAAATACAATCGCTACAAGATAACAAGTACCTGTAAAGCGAAATTTTCTTAAGAAAACTGTGGTACACAAGCCTCAAATCAGTCAGTGTGGGAGCAACTCATAATCAATATGTTTTCAGTTTATAATCTTGGTTTTATTTCTATCTATTGATTGGATAAAGTCGAATTGTTTTCATTTGTACATTAATTCAGGTTTCTATTTTGGTTTATTGCTTTCACAATTCAGTTTGATTTTCATTATATTATTTCATACAAACTTCAATTGTCATTTATACCCGTTCATTGTATTTTTTGTACAATCTTAAGACAATTTCATTTACTACTTTCCCTCTAACAATGAACATGTACTGTTAATTGTGAAAGGGAAAATTTTCCTTTGACTAAAATTTGCTATAAAGATATATATATATATATATATATACATGTAGTTTGCATTAATTATTTGTTGCAAGTCAAGCAAATCTAGATTAACTGTGTTGAATTATTTATATTAAAAATTGAATTTTTAATATGTTTGAGACCAAAACTTCCCAAGACTGGTACACATTTTTGGGACAATTTTTTGGACAAATTAAACAAATAAAAGTATTACTCGTGTTGTGCCAAAGAAATTGGTACTGGTCCGCCTGAGATTGGTGGCCCGAGAGTGCAATTCCGTTCGGGTCGAAACCTGGGTGCGATCTGGAAAATGGGTCAGTTGAAGGTTGAAGAAGAGTGGAACGACACTGTTTTGGCATGGGTATGGTCGCCCACGTGTGGGGGTCAAGAGTGGAAACGCAAGTCTGCTGTTGTGCTGAGCTACGCTGAACTAGTGTACGCGTGTAGGCTTGCTGGACTGGACCGTGAGGCCATGTTGGGCTTGCAAGCTGGACCATGTGGAGCTGGGCCGTGTGGCTGAGACACATAGGCTAGGATTGTGAGTTGGGTTGCATGGCTGAAGCACGGTCAAGAGGGCTGGTCTTGGCGCATCTAAGCTTATGAGCTGGGCATGTCTGGGCTGAGACGTGGGCTTTGTTGAGATTGGCCCATGCATGTGTGCTGACAAGGCGTGTGTGTGGCAGGCCCATCTGGAGCACACTGACATGGCATGATGATGTGGCATGCATGCTGATGTTACGATTGTCGAAAAATATAAGTGTTAAAGATGGTAAACTTTGATCACTTCAACGAATTCTTCCTATTGACATTCGAAAATTTTTGACACGTGACATTTATACTACATTGGTGTAGTTATCTTGTTTCTTTTCAACAAATTTGTACAAAATCAATTAAAAAGGATGTGTTGCACAAGTTGGAGTAACATATTATATTAATACTTTGCAAATTAGAAAGGATTTTTCCACCAACCTTTTTTGATATCATGGTTCATGTAGCTATTTATTTACCACGTGAAGCAAGACTTGCTGGACCAATTGGCTTTCAATGGATGTATTCAATTGAAAGGGCTCTGGGACCTTCAAATCTTATATCAGGAATTGTAATAACTAAGTTATTTTTCCGAAACTATCGATTTCCGGACGTGTTCTCGGTTTTATCGCGGTTTCGCCTTTTTCATCGAAACGAGCAGTTTTTGAATTCCTCAGGCCTTTTGTAAGGGCCAAGAGTACTCTGTGGGAAGTTGAGGAATTTTTCTACCAAAATTGCCCTTGGTCAAAGTTTGACAACGATGTTTTTTAGAATTTGGTTTCTCCATACAGTTTACGACGATGCCTAACTTTCATTATTGTCTATAATTGGTGACAATTTTAAACATGTCGACGCCAAAACGTTTTAACATGAAGTCTACGTTGCATCATGAGACTCTGTTAGCAACATTTTTAATACTTTTTGTCCCCAAAATTAGTTTCTGATGACATATTTGTTGTGCTGCGAGATAGTTTTGATGTCGCTTTTTACATTTTCGTCGCCACAACTGTGTTGTAACAATCTACTTATTTTGTAGCAAAATAACTTTGGCGTCACTTTATATATTCGTCGCAAAACCATTAATGGCAATATGTATCTGTGTCGTTAAACACTCTTGGCAATGCTTTTTATTGTTTGCGTTGCTAAAAGCTTTTCACGATGACCTATAGTTGCATAGCTAAAAAACCTTTGCATTGATTTTCATTATTTTTGTCTTCAAAATCATTTTATGGTGAAATAATTCGTTGCTAAATCTATCGCCAATTTGCTTCCTGCCATTTCTTGTAAGGGTAGAAACTTGCAAAAGTATAGGCGACCAATGTTTTATTTCGTTGCTAAAACATACCTTTGCCGACGAATTCTAAAATCATCGCTACACAAATTGTCGATAAAGATCCCTTTTGTTGTAGTGTGCATTATTACTAATATAAAACAAACGTGATTACGCTGTCTCGATCATGCATAACCATTATTCTAGATGAATATATAATATATATATATATATATATATTATATGAAAATGATAATAGCGAGATTGGGTATTAGGAGGCACATCAAAAATTTATTCACGTATCTTGACTTCACGGTTTGCTGGGTTCTAGGGATTGCGTATTAATAGGTATATTACACTTTGTGGTTTACTGTATTTTCGATGAAATTTTGCAAATTTTGACCTAGTAAGGTTTATTATTTTATTGTTATTTTATTTTTTAATTTTTTTTATATTGAGATTGGGGATTTTTGCAAAATACTCTTAAGTTGAATGGTATTTTTTTTTACTTTTTGGCTTAAATTATGCGAGTGGTTATGTTTGAATGGATGAGACAATGAAGAAGGAAAACAAAGAGAGTGGGCGAGTGATAGGGAAGAGGGTCAAGATTGTGAGACCGTTGGTGCTCCACCACCACACCTTAGTGGGGTACCAATGGTTCATTTTTTTTTTCCCATTGCAACCAAACTCCATCACTACATCTTAACCATTAGTGTCCCACCAACAGTTTCATTTTCATTTTTTTTTCTGTTTCCCTTGCATTCCAACCCCACCACCATCTTCAATTATTAGTGCCCCACCACCATATCGTTGGTGGGGAACCAACAACTCAACCTTTTTTCTTTTTTTAATTTTAGTGTGAAAAGCTAAAAAACCATTGTATCAAACAATCATACTGCCAAGAAAACTGAAGAATTTTTATAAAATGAAAATTAAAAACTGAAGAAAGAAGAATATAAGGAACTTAAAAAACTATTATATAATTATAATATTTTTACTTGATTGTGTGTCGTTGTTAGTCACGTGTATTTCTGCAGTAGTGATTAATAATATATTTTGGATGATTTTAGAGAGTTGTTGTAATCTTGGTAGAGTTAGAGAGTATAATCAGGTTTTAGTATTGTAATGTAATATTAATTAGTTTAGATAAATGGAAATAAACTTAATTTTGCATTTGAAAAGTGTTCGATATTTTTTTTCCCTTTTGGTTTAAAGAAGTTGGAAAAATTGATAGTTTTTGTTAATCTGTTTTGTTGTGGAGGTTGGATTATTAGTGAAGTATTAATCATTTTATTAAATAATTGAATTAATTAAAGAATATATGTACATACAATTATAGGTATGTGTTCTTTTTGTTTTTAAAATTTATTGTAATATGCGAGTATCAGCTCTGTTTGTAGAAAATTGATTGTGTTGTTTTATTTGTTACATATGTGTGTTTAATTTTCTTTCTTATTTCTTGATTTATTTATAGGTCGGAATTACTATTTTTGTTTTAATTGGAAGCAAAATTGTACTAGTTGAAGTGTTAAAGGTATTGATTTATTGTATTTTATTTGATTTCTTATATATATATATATATATATATATATGTATGTTTGATTTAGCATTGGAAATTTATTATTGATTGAATTATATGACTGTTTGGTGAAATTAGGTAATTTTTTTTTATTTGAAGATAGGCAAATCATTGGAAACAAATTAGAAAAATAGATGAGACATAAAAAATCTAAAATAAAAAAAATTAATAGAAAAATGAGAGAAAGATTAAAAAAAATTTGAATTGTTCGTGCCCCACCCACGATATGATGGTGGGGCACCAATGGTTGAAGGTGTTGGTGGGGCTTCAATGCAAGAAAAACAAAAAAATAAAAAGAAAACTATTGGTGCTCCACCAATGGTGTAATGGTGGGGCACCAAAAGTTTAGGAGTAGTGTTGGTATCCCACCAATGGTCTAATGGTGGGGCACCAACTGTTTGATTTTAATGAATAGATGAATATTGGTTGTTTAAAGTGTGTGAATAATGATGCCCCACTATTAGACCGTTGGTAGGGCACCAACACTACTCCTAAACTCCATCACTACTCCTAAACTGTTGGTGCTCCACCACTATTAGTGGGGCACCAACAGTTTTATTTTTTTTTTATTTCCCTTGCATTGAAGCCCCACTAGTTCCTTTAACCATCGGTGCCGACCACCATAGACCATTCACAGTTTAACTTTTTTTTTTCTCCAATTATTACTTTATGGAATTAATTTTTTTTTTTTTTACTTTTCAATTAGTTCTTTGTGCTGCTATATCATTAGTATCTTCTATAATTAATTTATTTAATGAATTTTTTTTGTGTTTTAATTAGTTGTTTAATTAGTATTTTGAACCTTAATATTTTTTATTTATTATCTAATAAAAACTTTAAAATTTTTATTATGTTTTTTTCCTGATTTTGTTTAATTTTTGCTTTTTTTATTATAATTTATATATGGATAGGTCAAATAAAGGTATTCAAATATTTGATGATATATTAAAACATAAAAAGGAAGAAATTAATTAACCATTTTATATATGTTTTTGCTAAAAAACAGATTAAAGCCTTACTTCTGCTTAGAAGGGTATTTTGGATGGTTTAGACTCTTAAGAACGAAAATAGAAAAAAGTCGGGCCTTGGGTGTGTCTGGGCCAAAGCACTGACGCCAAGTCGAGAATTTGGTTCTTAAAGATAGAATGACAGAGTTTCTGTAAGGCTTTAGTATTACCTACCTGAATGGGGTGCCTTTGAGGTATTTATAGGAGAGGAGGTGAAGTGTTCCTTGCACCTCACGTTTCATTACCTCCACTATTCCTAACCACTTATGGAGTGGGAATGTGGAGGCAGTTAAGCTCCCTTCAGAAAGTAAGTGGGATGACTCCTCGTGGAATGTGGGAGTTATCTCCACCACGTCCAGAAATTCATCAGCGTGGATTAGTGTGCTATCTTCTAGAAGACCTCTGAAATCTGGGCTTTATTTTAGCTTTTGTATCTGAACTGAGGCTCACATTTTTACTTAAGCACTCTAGGCTTAATAATTTGGGCTTGGGCTCCAGTTGAAGCTGGGCTTAATATAAAATCCTATAACAATTGCCCCCCAACTATATAATTTAAAATTATATAGTTAAATAGGAAAGTTTGTATTTTGGTAGGACTTTAACTCTATAAAACCCTAATACAGAGATCATCTTCTTCCCTTATTCAATCTGACATTCTTATTCTTTCTTTTTCTTTTTTGAAATCACAAAGGGTTTTCAAACTTCAGCCTAGAAGCCTCATAAAACAAAAGGTATGAATGATTCCTTCACCTTTCTACTCCTAGTTTAATATTGCATGCGCTCTAGTAGAAATAGTTTAACTAGAAAGACTTTTAAGCATTTAGAAAATATGCATTTTCATTCATGTGAAATTCTAGACACACTAGATTAGAAACCACTTGGGGCTAAGTCGTTTTACAACGTTAGTGTGATAGGAGCTGCTTGGAGTGGATTGCCATGCGCCGCAAAGCGTGCGTCTGTGAGTTAGCCGCCATTCTTTGGCGCTTGCGCGCCTTGCCAAGGCAGCGCTGGCTGGCCGGGCCTGGCGCCGGGGCAGCCTTGCTGGCGCCGCGCCCTATCTTGGCGCTGGGGCCTAGCGCCGCTGGCGCTGGGGCGCCCCCTGCTTGGCGCTGGGCGCGCCCTGCTTGGAGTCTTGTGCCGCCCGCCCTCAGGCCAGCGCCAGCGCGCGCCCTGTGGCCCAGGTACCAGCTCTGGCCCTTGGGGTAGCCGCGCCAGCCCCTGCTGGCCCAGGGTGCTCGCCTGCGCCCTGCTGCGGCTGCCGCGCCGCGGCCCAGCGCGCGTGCCCGATCTTGGTGTGGCGCCCGCCCTGGCCCTGGGAGCCCGCCTTTAGGGCAGCCGTTCCCTACTAAGCCGGGGCCACGTGTCCGCACTCTTTGGTTTAAATGTTTTATTTTAGTTGCCAGCATGTCTTTGGAGAGTGTTAGTGCACTAGAAGGTATTTTTGTTCCATTTTCAAATTCTTTTTGAGTCCCTTCTAGTTACTAATACTTCTTCTTTTGGTAGACATGTCTGACAGCTCTTCTGATGATAGAGAGGTCTATGAGTATGGTGATGACAACGCTGAGTATTCAGATAATACCAGTGATGGCGAGCCCTCACAGGATGTGAATAGTGAGGATGGTTCCGCCCAAAATATAAGGGAGGATACTCAAGGCATTGAGGGTTTTGCCATTTCTGACATCAGGTCTTCTATCTAGACTACAGACCGTCTTAGGAGACTTTTGTTTCCTTTTGGTATAGACCCTAATGTCACCTTCAGAGTGCCTGATAGAGATGATGACCCTAGCAGACCTAAAGCTGGAGAAGCAGTCTTTCATGTTGCTTTCTTTGAATATGGATTGCGTCTCCCACTTCTTCCTGTGTTTCGAGAAATCCTACATAGATGGGGACTAGCGCCTGGGCAGTTAACCCCTAATTCATGGAGGTCCTTAGTATGTTGTTATATCCTGTGGAAGGAGTTAGGGATGACTTTGACAGCCGACGAGTTTATGTACATGTATCACCTGAAGAAGGATCCTAAGAAGGGTAGATTTAGGTCCAGTGGGTGGTACTATGCTTCCTCAAGGAAAGGAAAAAATGTCATTGCAGGAGATCATAATTCCAACAAAGCTGAAGGGTGGAAAAGTAAATGGATTTTGGCAACAAGGAATTGGGAAGCACCTACTGATGAGCCTCATTCATTTCCAGTCCCCACATATTATAGGACCTTAGGTCTTTGCATGCATTCTTCTTTCCTCTTGTTTTTTCATTCTTTTTTTTTTTTTTTTTAACTAAAACCAACCTCTTTATTCGCAGGTAACTTACGCTTTAAAGAGGTGAGCTCAGGGTTATACAGCCGCATTGAATTTGCCAAAAACCAACCAGCTGCAGACAGAAGCTACAAGAACTTACTGGAGAAGGTTTCCGTGTACTTTTCTCGTGAGGCCTTGTTTGGTGAAGGTTAGTACTATTTACTTCCTTCTTTTCTTTAAAGTGCTAGCATGTTAAGCTAACCATCTTAACTTTGTGCAGGAAATTCAACTCGGCCCACCATGACTATGGAAGGGATGAAGAAGAAATTGAACGAGATGAGGAAGAATGGAGTAGGAGAGAAGAGGGGGAATGATGGATCAGAAGGTTTCCAGAGTAAAAAAAGCAAGTCTTCGGGACTGTCCTTACCTCCTTTAACCCCATCGTCACTCCCCTCTGGATCATTAACCCCCACGGGATCATCTAGTACTCCTACACCATATATTTCGGGCTCTTCTCGGCTACCTGCCTCTGGTTCTGGTTACTCTGTTAGGCCGTCTTCAGGTTCCTCCTTCGGGTCTCCTATTCAGATGCAAGGATCTGATTCGTCTGTTCTTCCTTCTCAGCTACCTTCTACAGATGCTTCAGCCCAGACCCTCGAGGGTTCTTCTTCCTCTATCTCAGTGTCTGTTCCTCCTGAGTTGTCCTATTTCGCCAAGTGTTCCACAAAGATACTTTCTCCTGCGGCGATTAATGAGATGGAGACAATTTCTTCTGATGTGCAAGCTTTATTGCCACTTTGGGGGTAAAGGTAAGATAAATAATCCTTGTACTTTTATCTATACCTATATATTTTAAAGAAACCTTGTCATTTTTTTTTTTTTAGATGGGGTACCTGGCGCTGAGACAACAGGCTACCATGACTCAGCTACGCTCAGAGGTCATTGACTTGAGATGAGGGGTGATGGATCAGAGGGTGACCATCAGTGAGCTTGAGGAGAAGGCAAGACGTTTAGATGCTGATAGCAAGCTCAAGGAGGATACTATTCAGAAGCTGCAGGATGGCCTATCCAAATCAGAGACTAGGATTAAGGAACTGGAGAGTGATGTAATAGAGTCAGAGGAGACGAACAAGAAGAAGATTAAAGACTTGGAGGAAACCATGGTACAACTAGAGGAGAAGAGTGCCAAAGCCCTTCGTGAGTGAATAGCCTAAAGTCTTCTACTGACGAGACCATTGAGACTGAGGTTGCACAACAGTTGAATGCATGCCTTAGTCAGATTGAGCATAGGTATCCTGATCTCGACCTTTCATGGGTATATGAGGTGGAAGCTCCTTCCGGAGGTACTGGTACCGGAGACACTCCTGCAGGAGGCATTGATGGTGCAGAGGATCCTGCGGCTTAGATTGTTTAGTGGTGATTTTGCAGAGTTTCTTAGACTCCGTTCACTATTGACTTTATAGAGTTTATTGAACTCCATGTTTTAGTGGCCACTTTTATTGAGTTTTTCAAACTCCTTATAGAGTTTATAAACTCCATCTGCTTAGGACTTTTATTTATGGTTTACTTTTATATCCTGCTTGCTTTATATTATCGCAAATTGCATTTAATATACTTGAGCCATACGAGGTGCATGTTGCCCCCCAGTTTTTTTTGCACAGGATGTGGATAAGGAACTGTCTTGAATATAAATTCATTGCATTAATTCGAAAGTACAATGCTTGTGAATGTGACAACCTACTTTAGAAGTAAGTGTACTCACTTGGAGAAAATCAAAGACAGAAATTACTCAGTATCCTAAACTTTTTACAGATAGTAGGTCTGAGTTTCATTGGTAATAGTTTCGCAGGTGCTCTGCGTTCCAGGGATGGGGCAGAGGTTTTCCGTTCATATTCTCTAGCTGGTAGGTTCCCGAACGAAGGATCCTAACCACTCTGTAAGGTCCTTCCCAGTTGGGGCCCAGGGGGCCTGCTCCAGCTTCCTTGGTGTTGATCATCACCTTACGCAAAACTAGATCCCCGACTTGAAAGCTTCTATATTTTACCCTTGAGTTGTAGTACTTGGCCACTTTCTGCTGGTAAGCTGCAACTTTAACCTCAACAGTGTTCCGTAGTTCTTCAATTAGATCCAGGCTAACTTGAAGATTTTCATCATTCTGCGTAGGCTCGAAATGTGTTCTTCTAAAGTTGGGCATCCCTACTTCAACCGGTATCATTGCTTCGGCTCCATATGCCATGGAGAAAGGGGTTTCTCCCGTTGAGGTCCTTGTTGTGGTCCTGTATGCCCAAAGCACATAAGGTAACTCTTCCGTCCAGACTCCTTTTAACTTTTCCAGCTTCACCTTCAGATTATCTTTTATAATCTTATTTATGGCTTCAACTTGCCCATTAGCCTGTGGATGCGCTGGCGAAGAGAATGCGTTTTTAATCCCGAGAGTTGAGCAGAATTCTCGAAACTTGGCGTTATCAAACTGCTTCCCATTGTCAGTTACTATAGTGTGGGGAATGCCATACCTGCAGATAATTGACCTCCAGATAAAATTTGTAGTTTTGTACTCTGTGATAGTAGCCAGAGGTTCTGCTTCTACCCACTTGGTAAAATAGTCAACTGCTACAATGGCAAACTTGAGTCCACCTTTTCCTGTCGGGAGTGGTCCTATAATATCGATTCCCCACTGGGCAAAGGGCCATGGACTCCTTATGGCGGTAAGCTCTACCGGTGGTTGGTGGGGAATAAAGGAGTAACGTTGACATCTGTCGCATCTCTTTACGAACTGCAGGGCATCATTATGCATGGTAGGCCAGTAGTACCCTTGCCTAATTATTTTATGTGCTAGCGCCCTTCCTCCCGAGTGGTTTCCGCAAATGCCTTCATGGATCTCCTTCATTACGTAATCTGCTTCTTCATCAGTAAGACATCTTAAATAGGGCGCACTAAATCCTCTCTTGTATAGTACGCCATCAAGTAAGGTGTACCTGCGACTTGCACTTTATTCTCCTCGCTTCCTATCTAAGGAGCTCCCCTCACCATCTTATAATAGGGCTCATCCATGACTCGGCAATGTTAACAGGATATACTTTCTTTCCTTTCGTTAAGATACTTGGCTGAGGCAAAAACTCCACCGGGATGGTTCTATAGAAACTAGCCCCGTCTTTGAAAGCTAAGCGAGCTAAGGAATCTGCATTGGTGTTTGCAGATCTTGGGATCTGAGTGATATAGTATTCTTCGAAGTTCTGCAGAGTCTGCCTGACTTCAGATAAATAAGCTGTCATCCTCTCATCTCTAGTCTGATATGTTGAAGTCACTTGGTTCACAACCAGCTGTGAGTCGCTATATACAACTAATTTCTGCGCTCCCAATGCTGCTGCTAACCTCACCACCGGTAGGGCTTCGTACTTCGGCCGTTGTTGGAGCCAAAACGTAGAGCATACTCGATCCTTGCCTGTTCTGGTGTAGTAAGAACTAGTCCTGCTCCACTCCCTTGGGTATTGGAAGATCCATCCACGTACAGAGTCCAAGTTCTAATGGACGGTGAAGGATCTGAAAAATCAGAATTTGAGTCGAGGCAGAGAACAGTTTTTGTACCTGTAAATTCTGCAACGAAATCTGCCAACGCCTGCCCTTTGATGGCCGTCCGGGGTTTGTATTTGATGTCGAACTCTCCAGTCTCAATTGCCCACTTGATTAATCTTCCAGACAGATCTGGTTTGCTGAGTACCTGCCTCAATGGCTGATTTGTTGGCACTACGATTACGTGCGCTTGGAAATAGGGCCTCAATCTCCTACAAGAGACTATCAAAGCCAAGGCCAGCTTTTCTAGATCTGGATATCTTGTTTCAGCATCTAGCATGGCACGGCTGACATAATAGATAAGGCACTCCACACCCGCTTCTTCCCTCACCAACACGGAACTTACTGCAGTAGTAGAAACTGCTAGATATAGAATTAGGTCTTCCCCAAGCCAGAAAGAAGAGGAGGTGAGCTCGGGTAAACTTTAAGTTCTTTGAAATCCGACTCGCACTCTTCATCCATCAAATGCTTCCCCACGCATACGCTTTGAAAAGCGGAAGACACTTGTCAGCAGCCCTCGAGACGAACCTATTGGCCCGCGACTCTTCCCTGTAAGTTTACGCACATCTTTTACACTCAGGGGACTTCATCTCCATGATAGCTTTAATTTTGTCTGGATTGGCCTCTATGCCCCTCTGGTTGACCATAAAGCCAAGGAACTTCCCAGAAGCTACTCCGAATGCACACTTCTTGGGGTTAAGCTTCATTTTATATTTTCGTAGCTCGTCAAAGCTTTCCTCCAAGTCTGCTACATGGTTCACTGCCGCTCTACTTTTCACGAGCATATCGTCCACATAGACTTCCATTGTTTTCCCAATTTGGTCTGCAAACATTCTGTTCACCAGGCGCTGGTATGTTGCTCCTGCATTCTTTAGTCCAAAAGGCATTACAGTGTAGCAATACAACCCTCTGTTAGTTATGAATGCCGTTTTCGGCTGGTCTGCTTCATGCATTCTGATTTGGTTGTAGCCCGAGTATGCGTCCATGAAACTCAGAAGCTCATGACCCGCTGTTGAATCGACCAGCTGGTCAATTCGTGGTAAAGGAAAGTAATCCTTGGGACATGCTTTATTGAGGTCTGTAAAATCAATACAGACCCTCCAATCTCCATTTGCCTTTTTTACAAGCACCACGTTTGCCAACCATTCTGGGTAATTCAATGGTCTTATGAATCCAGCCTTAAGGAGTTTCTGAACTTCCTCTTGATTCATGCATACCTCTTCATTAAAGCGTCCTCCTCTTCGAAAAAGCAGCTTAAAGTTTGGGTCAACATTAAGCTGATGTACAATTATGTTTGGGTCAATACCTGGCATATCCTCGTGACACCATGCGAAGACGTCCATGTTGTTCTTCAGAAACTCGAGAAGCGCAGCCTTTACTTCTAAGGTAAGCAAGGCTCCGATCTGAAGCACCTTATCTGGGCTCTCAAGAGATAGAACCACTTTCTCCAATTTTTCTGCTGGTTCAGCTCGAGCTTCTGACTTATGGTTCTTTTGTATCTCGTTCGAGACTTTCTGATTTTCTTGGATCAACTCCGTAGGCCTTGCTTGGGGACCCTGAGATTGGATATGGATCCTTGCCCCATCGCCAATTTGCATTATTTTGTCCTTCCCTCTAAGTGCATTGACATAACATTTTCTTGCTTCATGTTGGTCTCCTCGAACCACACTGCTCCTTTCTCCGTGGAAACTTCATTACTAGGTGATAAGTTGAAATCGCTTCTCAAATTGTTTAGAAAAGGCCTTCCAATAATCATGTTGTAAACTGAAGGGCGGTTAACAACTAGAAATTTTACCATAACCGTGGCTTGTGTTGGTGGAACTCCTGCAGTTACTGGGAGGGTGATGCAACCCTCTGGTATAACTCTATCTCCCGCGAACCCGAATAGAGGGGCTGATGCTGGATCTAGTTTCTCTTTTCCGATGCCCATCTCGCTTGAAGGCATCCCAATATAGGATGTCTACAGAACTCCCATTGTCCACCAGTATCCTTCTAACCATGCAATTGGCTACGTTCATGGTTATCACCAGCGCATCATCATGTGGATGATGCACTCCTCTTGAATCTGCATCCGTAAATACTATCGAGTAGGGTTCAACTTTTATTTCCTTTGCTGGGCGTTGTGTCAAGTTGACCTCTTGATATTCAGATGGTGGGTACCTCGCTGTCCGAGAATAAGCTTTCGGTGCCCTGTTGGAGCTCACGTTACCTCCCCCAACTATCGTACGGATCTCAGTAGGAGGTTCTCTTTCACGACTTGCTTGCTCGACCCCTAGTGGGGGCTTGTGGTCTGCCTCTTGTTGCCGATCCCTATGCCTTTGCCCTCCAGCTACAAAATTTCTCAGAAATCCCCTGCGGATAAGGGCTTCAATTTCATCCTTCAAGGCCACACAGTCTTCAGTGTTGTGGCCATGATCTTTATGAAATCGGCAATACTTGGTTTTGTCCCTCTTTTCTGGCGGAGTCTTTATCTTTGCTGGCCATTTCAGTAAGTTGTCATCCCGAATTTGCATGAATACTTGGTCAGCAGATGTAGTTAACGGGGTATAGTGTTGAAAGCGTCCCTCTGGAGCTCTGGATGGTTTTACACTGTTGCTTGATTCACTTGCCTCTTTTATGCTCAAGAGTCGCTATGCGGCTTCTCTCTTTTCCCCGGATTTGGTCATCTCATCACGCCTTGAAGTCATCAGGGTCTCAGCATTTGCATACTTTTGGGCGCGACACATCAATTCCTGAAAGTCTTTAGGATCATTTTTCCCTAGTGACCACAGCAGCTTGCTTGGTTTTAAGCCAGCCATCATGGCACTCAGCATCAGGTCATCACTACAACCATCTATGCGGAGAGCCTCCTTATTAAAGCGTGTGATATAATCTTTTAGAGTTTCATCTCTTCCCTGCTTGACAGTAAAGAGGTATGATTTTGGCCTCTTTACTGACTTCGCAGCTCTAAAATGGGATACGAAAACCTGACTTAACTGAAGGAAAGAGGAGATAGAACCTGATTTGAGTAGTCTGTACCACTGGCGAGCAGTCCCAGAGAGTGTAAGTGGGAAGCCCTTGCACATGGTTGACCCTGCTGCACCATGTAGCTCCATCCAAGTGCGATAACTCTCCAAGTGTTCGATCGGGTCTCCGCTTCCGTCGTAGGGTGGAAATTGCGGCATGATGAATTTGGGAGGAAGAGGAGCTCGCAGAATCTCCTCGATGCGGTGACTCTACTTCATCCAGATCTATCGGGTTCCTGGAGGTGCCCGCAGCTTGAATGTCGCAAAGCTGCTTCTTCAATTGCTGGATTTCTTCCTCCACCTTGTTTAAGGGCTGCTCCTTCTCTCGAAGCACCTTGTTCGTAACCTTCTCTCTCATCTCATCCATTGCTTCCTCAAGGATACTCCGAACTGCTGCACGTTTGGCTTCTTGGTGTGAGCCTTCCTCCAACAAAATATTTTGGTCTTCTCTGTTGTTTCCACCTACATGACTAGAAGCACCCTGAAAAGCCTTTCCATCTTGACGGTTTGAGCCAGCTTGACCACTATGGGCAACCTGGTTGGTGTTAGGCGCGCCTGCCTTAGGAGGTGTTGGAGGATCCTGCAGCCTTTGGATGGCGTCTTGAGGAAGACACTTTAGGACTTGCTCAACGCTCTGCGCAAGATTCCCCACGATGTTTTCAAGAGCGGCGTGAGGCGCTGGTCTGTGGTTCGATTCCTGCGTGGTACGTTATCATTCAAGGTCACTGGTTGTGAATGTCGAGGCTCAATAGGTGATTTGCCTGCTCGCCTGGGTACTGAGGAGGCTTCAGATTCGGATACCATTGTGTTCGTGAAAATTGTGGGTTCCCACAGACGGCGCCAAATGTTTTTGCTAAAAAACAGATTAAAGCCTTACTTACGCTAGAAGGGTATTTGGGTGGTTTAGACTCTTAGAACACGAAAATAGAAAGTCGACGGACCCAGTGCAGGCAAAGGCACTCAGGCCCCAGTCGATTTGGTTCTTAAAGATAGAATGACGAGTTTCGTAAGGCTTTAGTATTACCTACGAATGGGGTGCCTTTGAGGTATTTATAGGAGGAGGTGAAGTGTTCCTTGCACCTCGCGTTTCATTACCTCCACTATTCCTAACCACATGGAGTGGGAATGTGGAGGCAGTTAAGCTCCCTTCAGAAAGTAAGTGGGATGACTCCTCGTGGAATGTGGGAGTTATCTCCACCACGTCCAAAAATTCATCAGCGTGGATTAGTGTGCTATCTTCTAGAAGACCTCAAATCTGGGCTTTATTTTAGCTTTTATATGTGAGGCTCACATTTTTAAGACTCTGGCTTAATAATTTGGGCAGGCTCCATTGAAGAGGCTTAATATAAAATCCTATAACAATATACATCATCAATAATCATTGTCAAAAGAGAAGTAAAATTATCAGTTTTTCTTTTCAATCAAAATTTTTTTTCTTAAAATTTAAAATATTAAATAAAATAATTATATGTAATAAATAATATAAAAAAATAAATTTTAATTTCAATTAATATTTTTGAAAATCACGTGCAAAGCACGTGACATGATCTATTATATATATGGATAAAAACAAACGATAGTCGGCCGGAGATGTTAATTAATATATATATATATACAGAGTGTACTTGTCAAAATAAAAGATATATAATACTCATACATGTTGCACACTCATCGTAGGAGCTCCCTTACCTTTTCTTCTTTTTTATTTTTATTTTTTTATCGGCATGACGTCTTTTAATATAATGTTGAAAAGTATTTTCTAGATCTTATTCATGATTTTTAAAGTTGACTAGAATATTTTATTATTGTGGCTATAAATTTTAATAATGCTATATATATCTAATACGGGTACGAAAAGTCCTTTCATCCTTAAAATTGTATCTTATTTTATCTTAAACAACGATTTTTTGTTTGTATGACAAATATTCCTTTCCCGTCTTAAATCTTAGGAAATTGACTTACTAGCACAGCTGTACCCTCGACGTCTTAAAAAATTATTTTGTCTATTACACCCTCTTAGATCAGAAACGCAGAGAGGTCATTATATAAGTTTGAAACTAGAGCTCTTCGAGTCTAATCCAATTTTCATGACATACAGTTGCCTTCTTTCTTTGTTATTAAGTTGTCCCAATCTCCCACTCTCCTCTTTCCCACCATGAAAGACCACCGAAACACCTTCAAAATCTTCAACTCCAACATGGAAACGTTGGGTCTTCCTCAGATTCAGAGGTGATGAGGACACCCGAACACGTTTCACAAACCATTTGTACCACGCTTTGATTCAGAAAGCGATTGACACCTTCGGGGACAAGCAAATCAGAATATTTATATACGTATGATGTCGGTTTGTATAGAAAAAAAATATATATTTATATATGTATGATGTCGGTTTACTCTTGATGTACACAAATAAATCAACAGTTTACAGCCACATATTTTACTTGATGGCCAAGTATATGACTAAGCTTTTCAGGAAATGTGCAACAACTTTCATAAAAAATATATTTATATATGTATGATGTCGGTTTACTCTTGATGTACACAAGTACATCAATAGTATACAGCCACATATTTTACTTGATGGCCAAGTAGATGACTAAGCTTTTCTGGAAATATGCAGCAACTTTCACAATTATATTTAAGTTTGAAGCTAGAGCATTTAGTCTCACATATTCAAAGCAACGCCTAGTCCAAATTTCATAACACAGTTTCTTTTTTTGGTTGTTAAGTTGTCCCAACCATGACCACTGAAAAACCTTCAAAATCTTCAACTCCAACATGGAAACGCTGGGTCTTCCTCAGTTTCAGAGGTGAGGACACCCGCACTGGTTTCACAGACCATTTGTACCATGCTTTGTCTCAGAAAGCCATTGATACCTTCAGAGACGATGAAGGCCTCAAGAGGGGCGAAGAAATTCCACCGGCACTCTGGAAAGGCATCAAAGAATCGAGATATGCGATCGTGGTGCTTTCAGAGAAGTATGCTTCTTCAACTTGGTGCTTGAAGGAACTTACCAAGATTGTTGAATGCAAGTGAGTCCTGGGACAGACTGTTTTTCCGATTTTCTACCATGTTGAAAAAACAGACTTAATCAAGCCCTTTACTGAGCACGAAAGAAATGGCAAAGACAACATGGAAGAGGTGAACAAGTGGAGGGAGGCTTTGACTGAAGTTGCCAATCTACCTGGCTGGGATTTGAAACACAGGTACTTATTTAATTTTCATTCTAATATTTTTTTCTTTCATTTTGATACTAAAACTCCAGGTGTTAGATAGCATGCTAACAAAGTGCCACATTGGTTATAAGAGATGATCCTATCAAAAGATTTATATAGTGATTTGGACTACCCCCACATTAATTGAAATAATCTTTTGTGGTAGAATTCCATGCCTACTTTAGTGGTGGAACCTTATAGGCCTGACTACCAAACAAAGCCATGTGAACTCACGAGATGAACCTCATAACTCAGAAGCACAGTGATCAGGCCTTTGTATGTGTGTGAAACCGCTTATAAGGTGATCTGGATTACTTTCGACATTCAACAATCTTTTATGGTGAACCTAAACCTACTTGTTGATGCAACCTGCACTTAGCAATGGCTCAAAATTGATTTGAATAAAAAAAATTTAAAATAGAAAAATATTAGAAATCCTAAAATTTTAATAAAAAAAAAGGAAAATACTTGAATCCGAATGGTTGGAATCCCAAATTTTAAGATATTAAATTCTTCTCAAATGATATCATTTTCCTCCGTAAGTGCCTAAGTTCTGATGTTTGGAAATCTTTAAGAATTAGAAATGACATTATTTCGTCTTAAAGGCCTTACATGATTGTTCTTATATGTCCTATATTTCTACTCATTTTATTAAAAAGTCAGATTCCCTATGGAGGGAAAACTCGAATACTCCTATTCTATTAAAATAATATATACCACGTCTATATAATGGGTACAAGACATCATTTTAGTACGAGTGAAATGTGTATAAGCTAGCGAAAGTACTGAAGGTTTTTTCTTGGTTGTTGACCTCTCAAAATATAATTGGAAAAGTTGGTGGAAACTGAAAACAGGTACAAAGCATCATTTTAATACGAGTGAAATACGACATTCTTTTTTTTGGTTCTGGGCCTCTCAATATATGATTGGAAAAGTAGGTGGGTACTGAAAAGTCATTCTCTAAAAAAACAAAGGTGTCTTTTCGGATTTTACATATTTTTTCATAAACACTTTTCAGTACTTATACGTACGTAATAATTTAATACGTACTTACATGTCCTTTATTTAAGGTACGTAATAATTTAATACGTACTTATATGTCCTATATCTAAACTTATGTTAATTATTTCAAGTCAGATTTTTTTTTTAACAAAAGAGATAATTTTATTTAATTAAGATTAGCAGCTAACAAAGAAGCCATTTCCGATTGGTTGGAAAGGTCCCAATTAAATGGTACATTCTAGCAATTCAATCTGCTACTTTGTTTTGTGAACGAGAAATAAGATTGAAAGTACATAAACTTCTTAGTTCAAGATGAATTAGTTTTGATAATATTATATATGATGGAAACCGACTGAGCAAATTATTTGCACACGAGTATTGTCAAACCTGCTTTAAAACAGAATAGGTGCTTAGATGCCCTTTTGCATGATATTCATCATTTGCAACTTTATTTCAAGTCAGATAGATGGATCAATTAACGCATAACGTTTTTAAATTTTTCTATTTTACATATTTCTTTATAGACACTTTTACCCTTTTAAAGCTTTTTTTTTTTTTGTAATTTGAAATATGGTTCATTAGAAGTAATAGTTCTAGCTCACAATTAAGTTTTAATTATAAAAATTATTATCTTCATAATTGAATGATATTGTATAATTTAAAAGTAATTAAAATAAATAGTAATATAATATTAATGATATTGTACGGATATAAATTTAAGTGTATTTTAATAAAGTTTTTGTTACAATGCCCCTTGAACTATTACCTAAGTATCATATTGCTTCGCACCTGGGGGTGTGGCCTAGTGGAAAGGAAGCCGACTGTTCCATCACACTCGCTTGTGAAAGTTGTGGTTCGAGTTTTGGCCCTCATTATTGCCTCGTGTACTACTTGAATCGCCAGGGTGGAGAGGATCATTGGGGCTAAGCCAACTACTCTAGACCCCTACAGGGTTGCAAAATTAGAGTAGCAAGAAGGCTCTACTCACTAACAGAATCCTAAGCTGATGAGATCCACATCGAGATCCTTTTTTATTCATAAAAAAAAAAGTACCATATTGATTATGAACTTTGATTTTGGCATCGTAACTCTAAAGTATTAATTTAATGCAGAAGCACCACCGTCATCATAACTATTAATTTTTTAACGTTGCTTCAAGGGTTTGAATTTTAAAAAAATTCATTTATGCATCATCTTTTAATATATCAATAAGGTTTTTGAGACAAAGATAATGTGTGCTTAATTAAGACAATATATATATATGTATATATATATATATATGAGCTATGCTATACAAGGTCAATAAGAGATTTTCATTTCAATTAGATTTCAGGGTTGATTATTTCGTTAATTTTGGATCTTTAAAGATCGATTAAGATAATATATAGATTTTAGTGTTTGATATTTTATTGTTATGGTAGAAGAGGTTTTGTGAAATGAAGAGGTATAGCATATGAGGTTTTTGTAATATAATCACTATTCAAAGTTTTTTTGGTTATATATCTACAATAACTTCAAAACTTTATTGTTATTTTTTTTATAACAATAAAATACCAAATTCTAAAACCTATATATTATCTTAATCGATTTCTAAACATTCAAAATTAATAAAACAATCAAACCCAAAATCTAACTAAAACGGAAATATCTTACTTATCATTCTCTTCTGTTGTCATTTTGTATAGCAAATCTCATCATTTTTTGTCTTAAGTGTGCTGTGTTTCTGTCTCAAAAGTCTTATTGTCCTATTAAAAAAGGAAGAAGATCTTAATTTTTATAAAACTCAATTTTATCTTCGTAGAAGTGTTAAAAAATTAAAAGATTTAATCATAGAATAGTTTTGCATGTACTGAATCAGGGGGCTATATATGATATCAAAATTAAAGTTCAGGGCATTGCCATTAAAACCCCTTTTAATGATTTACACCACATCCCCTCAAATTTTTCCAAAATAATCCAAGCAATGTGAAACGAAAATTGTTAGAAAAATATTAAAATTTTCATTACCAACAAACAGCAGAGGAGGAGGAAACTGATTTCTATTAACTTAGACAATTTCCATTTCATATGTTTTTAGTTTTAAAATAAATGGTGAGGAGCCCCTTTACATTTAATAAGAATTTAAGAGCCCAAAATTTGAAATCCTTGTACCTATCTTAAAAATATTTTTGATGAATAATAATAAATCAGCAATGACAGGTCCCCGAATTTTTGCCAATTGTAATTACCACATGAGTTATCAATATTTATAATGGCTTAGTAACCTCTTTTGGCAACAATTTTTTGTTTGTTAAACAAGGTGACATGAAGAGTCCAGCACTAATTTAATTTTGTATTGAATATTTTTTAACAAAAAAAATAAATTTGTTGCTCTAAACTGTCCAGACCCTTAAATCTAATTTAATGGTTAAAATATGCCCGTATTTTAATTTTCATCCAAGATCTTTTGATAGATATAGTGAAACTAACATTTTGAATAAAATGAAAAATTTTTTGTAGTATTATTTCATGGGCTTTTAACGAAAAATGAGAGGACAAAACTTTTTGTCACAGTATTGTTCATTATATATATCTTCTTTGATTTTTATGACTTGGTTTCGCTACAAAATATTTTAATTAATTTTTGTATTTTTCAGGAATGAGTTAGAGGTTATACAGGAAATTGTTGAAAAGCTTTTAAAAGAACTGAATTTAATAGTCTCCAAGGACATGGTTGGAATGGCCTCTCATATGAAGAAAATGGATTCAATACTTGGTATAGGGTCGTTTGATGTTCGCATCATAGGGATATGGGGCATGGCAGGTATTGGTAAAACAACTCTAGCTCATGAAGTTTTTAAAAATATCTCTAATGAATTTGAAGCTAGTGCATTCATTGAAACGTAAGAGAGGGATCTGAAAAAAATGGTACACTTCACGTACAAAAGTGTCTGTACCAAAGCTTGTTGAACATTAATGATGGAAGCAAACATGACGATCATATGGCAATCGATGTATTAAGGACCAGCTTCCATGGTAGAAAGATGCTTATCATTCTAGATGACGTTGATAAGTTGGAGCAAATAGAAGATTTAATTGGACAATCAAAACAGCAACAAAGATGGTTAGGTGGGGGCAGTAGAGTAATTGTGACAACAAGAAATATTCATTTGCTGCAAAAGCATGGAGATAATAATATCTACACATATGAGGTTGGTAAACTAACCGATGATGAAGCTCTTGAATTCTTCTCTCATAGAGCCTTTGATGAAAATGGTCTCCTAGATGAATATAAAGAGTTGTCAATGAATCTTGTAGACTATGCTGATGGCCATCCTTTCACTCTTGAAATTTTGGGTGCCTTCTTGTACAAAACCGTACATGAATGGTCAATTATATTCTCTGAACTTAAGGAATATCCTGATGGTGACCCGATTCATAATACATTCAAAGAAAGTTATAATGGATTAGATTATGTCCAGAAGGAAATGTTTTTGGACATATGATGTTTCTTCAAAGGAGAGGATCAATATCGGGTGAAAAGGATATTTGGAGGTTGTGGGTATCATTCAACCATTGGTGTCAACATGCTCAAAGAAAAATGTCTAATAACTATTGTAGGAGATAAGCTATGGATGCATGATTTACTGCAGGAATTTGGTCACGACATTGTTCGTCAACAATCAACAAACATGCTTGGCCAACGTAGCAGGCTGTGGTATCATGAGGATGCATGCGATGTACTTGAAAACAATAAGGTAAAATATCTTAATTTTATTGAATTATAACTTTGTCATTCTGTATAATATTTTTTTCACTCCGTTTACTTTAAATAAATCCTAATATATGTGTTAATTAAATAGGGAACAGAAGCAATTCAAGGCATATTCCATTGTCCGCCTGAAAATGAAAAAGAACTACATTTGAATGTTGATCCATTCTCAAGGATGAAAAAGCTAAGATTATTGAAGATCAATAATATGTACTTTTCTGAATGTGGATATCTTTCTAATGAGTTATGTCTTTTGGAATGGCATAAATATCCTCTATCCTATATGCCTTCAAGTTTTCAACCCGAAAGGCTTGTTGAACTCAACGTGACCAACAGCTGTATTGAACGACTATGGAAGGAAACTAATACAGTAAGATTATCTACTACTTCACGTCTTAATTTTTTTCATAAAATTATTGTATAAAGCTCCATTTGTTTGCTTAACATTCATTCTATGTATAACCTCCCTTTGTTTATCTCTTTATTGCTTTTATTCTTTTTCTATATATGTATATAGGTTTCTTTGGAGAGTTAATATTAATGGATCTCACCAATTGTGAATACTTGATTCAAACCCCGGACTTCAGCAAGATTTCCAATCTCGAAAGGCTGATTCTTAAAGGTTGTAAAAGATTATCAGAGGTTGACTCAACAATTGAAAAGCTCAAAAGGCTCATTTTATTGGATCTAAGAGACTGCAAGAACCTTTTCTCTCTTCAAGATTCCATTTGTGGTTTGACGTCTTTGAAAACACTGGAGATTTCAGGCTGTTCACAACTTGACCAACTCCCAGAAAACATGGGGAGATTGGAGCAGTTAGTGAAACTTGATGCATGCAGATCCGCTATAAGAAAGGCGCCTTCCTCCATTGTAATTTTGAAGAACCTTCAAACACTATGTTTCGCACAATGCAGTGGTGTGCCAGAAGGATCATTACAAATTTCTGAATCCACCAGTTTCCAATTTCCAAATTCATTTTCTGGTTTAAGCTCATTGAGATCTTTAAGTCTACGCTCGTTGCTTTCAAAATTATTTCAGGTCATATATATACATATATCACTCTTTATTTTTTTTCCAATTCTCTATCGCTATCTCCAGTTCTATAATTTCAATATATATTCCTCCAATGATTGACTCACTAATTTATGCACTTTACAGGGATGCTATGCTCGTATGTTTCCTATCCGTTTTAGCTTTCCTATGAACCAATTTGCATTTTATTTTTTCATCCATCAAAGTATGGGGTGCTTCGTTGTTTGCTATCTTCCAACAAACTTATTTGATGACAAGTCATGGGTGGGATTTAGTCTGTTTGTTGTACTTAAAATACGTCCGTCTGATGTGCATAAAATTTATTTGGGTTCAGAAACTCCTCCTATGCTTCATATAGACATGCATTCCCATGGAAGTAGCATATCACATATAACAACATTTACTGATCTTCCCATTCTTCCCTATTCTACACAAGTTCTTTTGTTTAATGCACCACGAGTGTATTTCGGACAAGAGTTGAATCACTGTTGGTGTTGAAAAAAGAATTGCGGAAGAAAAAATATCCCGAAAAATTATGAATAATGAGGAAGAAAAAATTATATGAGAGAAAAATAAAATTGCATTAAAATGAAGAAGTTTGTGAACAACACAGAGAAGGAAAAAACACACGGGCTACTCTCTAATAATACTCCTAATGTAAAACCTAGATATATAGGCTGTTGACATAAATCCTAATCCTAATAGATAAAAGAGTCCTAAATAAAATAAAACTAGTTAACAAATAAAAACATAAACTAAAACTGAAAATAACACAAGAAAAGTATCACGTGCTTCAACACTCCTCCTTGAGATTTTTCTTGTGTAAACCCAATTTGTTGCGCAAGAGTTCGAATTGTCCACATGGTAATGCCTTTGTGAGAATATCTGCAAGCTGAGATTCTGAACCACAATGAGTAAGCTTGATTTCAGCATCCTTTTCAGCTTCCCTTAACAAATGATACTTGACCTTAATGTGTTTTGTTCTCCCATGATGTACCGGATTGGAAGCAGTAGCAATAGCAAATTTGTTATCACAAAATAATTCTGTAAGACCTTCCTGCTCAAATCCCAAATCACCAAGCAATTTGCGAAGCCATATTGCTTGATTTGCACATATACCTCTATTACAACCTCTTGTTTCTTTGAATTCCAAGAAAAAACTCCAGAACCAAGAGAAAAAACATAACTAGAAGTGCTTTTTGAATCATCAACACAACTAGCCCAGTCACTATCACAATATCCAACCAATTTCAGGTCACCAGTTGATTCAAACCAAATTCCAAAATTAAGAGTACCTTTCAAGTATCTAAGTACCCTTTTAGCAACACCAAAATGAACTTCACTAGGTGAATTCATATATCTTGATAGCATACTTGCCGGAAACATTAAATCTAGTCTAGAAGCAGTCAAATATAACAAACTTCCCACTAAACTTCTAAAACTAGTAGGATTAGATAGTTTATCTCCATCATTCTTTGACAACTTTAAGTTTAAAGTAAGTGGAGTAGAAACAGGTTTGCATGTATTCATCTTGAACTTCTTCAAAATGTCTTGTGCATACTTTCTTTGAGAAAGAAAAATACCATTATTTTCTTGATGAATCTCCATACCAAGAAAATAATACATATATCCCAAATCTGACATCTCAAACATTTTTTCCATCTCAACTTTAAAATTTTGTAACATTTGAGAATCGTTTCCTGTCACAAGCATATCATCAACATAAAGAGAAAGGATAACTTGCTTAGAATTTTCACCAACCTTCACATACAAAGTATCTTTATTAACGCTCCTCCTAAATCCTTGTCGAATCAAATAAGAATCAACTTTACTATACCAAACTCGTGGTGCTTGCTTTAGTCCATAGAGAGCTTTCTTCAGAAGATACACTTTGTCTTTGTTTCCTTCCTCTATAAACCCTTCAGGTTGATTTACATAGATCTTCTCCTCAAGTTCACTATTTAAAAAAGCTGACTTAACATCCAAGTGAAATATTTTCCACCCCAAGTGTGCAGCTAAAGCAATAATCAATCTTATAGTATCATGTCGTGCAACTGGCGCAAAAGTTTCTCCGTAATCAACTCCAGGCTGTTGTGCATAGCCTTTGACTACCAATCTTGCCTTGTATTTATTTAAAGAACCATCTGAATTATACTTCACTCTAAACACCCATTTGACACCAATAATATTCTTACCTTTAGGTTTATCAACTAGCTCCCATGTACCATTTTTGTGAATCATGTCCATTTCAGATTTCATGGCAGCAATCCATTCGGCAGAATTTGCAGCTTCAGAATAGGTGTTTGGCTCAACAATAACTAAATTGCACCTTTCATACACCTCAGCAAGAGATTTAACTTTATAATTGAACCATCTCGGTTGCTTCAACTAAAGCATCATCATCTAATGAGTGATCTTGAGTACTTGAATCAGTTGAATCAAAAGATTTGTCATATAAAATAAAATCTTCAACTTTAGAAGGCGAGTCACTCACAACTTCATGTTTGTCAAAGTCCCAATGGCAGCCTTCATCAAAGATGACATCACGACTCAAAATAATTTTTTCAGTCATCAAATCAAAAATTCTATACCCCTTTGAATTTGGACCATAGCCAATAAAAATTCCTTTGAGTGCATTCTCATCAAGTTTGGATATTTTCACAGATGGAATAAAAAAATAACAAATTGATCCAAAAATTTTCATATCTTTAACAGAAGGTTTTCTACCTGACCAGGCTTCATAAGGAGTCTTGCCCTTTACAGACCTCGTGGGTAGTCTGTTAAGCAAGTAAACAGCATGAAAAATAGCTTCAGCCCAAAAGTTCTTTGGTAATTTCTTTCCAAAAAGCAAACATCTAGCCATCTCCATCACAGTTCTATTCTTTCTTTCAGATACCCCATTTTGCTGTGGAGTATATGCAATGGAAAATTGATGTTGAATCCCAAAATCTTCACAAAACTTGTCAAATTGCTTGGAGGTATATTCAGTTCCATTATCAGACCTCAAAGGCTTGAGCTTGCATCCACTTTGTGTTTCAACCAAATTAACAAACTTCTTCAAGATATCAAAAACTTGAGATTTATCATTCAGCAAATAAATCCAAGTCATCCTTGTAAAATCATCAATAAAAAGAATGAAATATTTATTATTCCCAAAAGAAGTAGTGCGCATAGGACCACAAACATCAGTGTGCACTAGTTCAAGCTTTTCCTTAGCTCTAAAAACACTACCTTTAGAAAAAGGTAGCCTATGCATCTTTCCTTGTTGACAAATTTCACATATTTCATAAATAGAGTCAAAACTTGAAAAATCTTCAATCATATTTGAAGAATACAAAAACTTCAAACCCTTGTCATGAAAATGACCAAAACGTTGATGCCATTTTTTATGCTCTTCAGTTTTGACATTTAAGGCATAATGATGTAGAGAATCACCAGTTAGAAAAAATGCATTATCAACCATTTTGACCTTAGTAATTTCTGTACCTTGTGGGTCATAAATGGTACAAATATAATTTTTAAATGTCACAGAAAATTTATTATGCAGCAATTGAGCAATACTAAGCAAGTTTTGAGATAATTTTGGAACAAATAAAACATTTGTAATTTCCTTCTTTCCTAACTTAGTATGCATGGTAACAGTACCTTTTCCTTCCGATAGTACAGTTTCTCCATGTCCAAGGACAACCTTTGTCTTAGAAGATTTGTCGATGTGACTAAAAAGGCTGATGTCTTTTGCCATATGCGAGGTGCATCCACTATCAATTACCCATGAATTTAAATCTTTTTCATCGTCAATATGAGAAGCCATAAATAAATACTCTGAATCTTCTTTTTGATCTTCTACCCGATTTGCTTGCTGAGATTGATTCTGCTTAGCACGACAATACTTCTCAAGATGACCATCCTTGTTACAGTAATCACAATGAAAAACTTGCTTCTTTTTCTTCCAACAATTTTTCTCAATATGATTATCTTTTTTGCAATAATTACAAGGAGGAAGTTTACCTCTCTTTGGTGCTCCTCCTTTTTCCTGACTCTCTTGATCTTCAATTGCTTTTTTATCATTCTTAGTAGTAGGTTTCTTGCCTTTAATCTTAGTATGAAAGGCACCTTCAACATGCTCTTCACTACGAATAAAACTCCTTTGGTCATGGGCTTGTAATTTACTGATTAATTCGGCGACAGAAAGTGTAGTCAAGTCACATGACTCTTCGATTGCTGCAATTTTTGCTTCAAACTTGTCAGGAACACTCGCCATTATTTTTTCTACAACTCTTTGATCTGAAAATTGTTCACCAAATAGTCTAATTTGATTCACAATAGACATTAATTTGGTTGTGTAGTCCTTCACAGAGTCTGAATCCTTCATCTTTAACATCTCAAACTCCCTTTTGAGTGTTAATAATTTGACCGCCTTCACCCTTGTGTTTCCTTCAAATTCCTCCTTCAATTTATCCCAAGCTTTCTTGGATGTATCACAGTTAATAATTCTAGAAAAAATAGAATCTGATAAGGCAGCATGAATACAAGATAAGGCCTTAGGTTTCTTTGACTTCTCCTCCTCACGTTGCCTAATTTGATTCAAAGTTGAATTTCCTACCAACGGTGCAGGATCATCATCATTCAATATAGATTCCCATAGGCCAAGCGCTTTGAGATAGGATTGCATCTTAACAATCCAAAATTGATAGTTTTCACCATTGAATTGTGGAGGGGAGGAAACGCCAAAACTAGAAGACATATTGAAAAAATTCAATAACTTCTCTCAAACAAAAATTTTTCTCTCAAATAAAAAAAAATACAAAATTTTTCAAACAGAATAAAACACAGTCCCTTTAAATCTAAAGGCTCTGATACCACTGTTGAAAAAAGAATTGCCGAAGAAAAAATATCCCGAAAAATTATGAATAATGAGGAAGAAAAAATTATATGAGAGAAAAATAAAATTGCATTAAAATGAAGAAGTTTGTGAACAACACAGAGAAGGAAAAAACACACGGGCTACTCGCTAATAATACTCCTAATGTAAAACCTAGATATATAGGCTGTTGACATAAATCCTAATCCTAATAGATAAAAGAGTACTAAATAAAATAAAACTAGTTAACAAATAAAAAATAAACTAAAACTGAAAATAACACAAGAAAAGTATCACGTGCTTCAACAGTTGGGGAGTAAGCACTTTGTTTAGGACCAGTATCCCAGATGTGAAGATTGAAATGTGCGGGATTTGATTCATTAACTTGATAACCGAGTGTGAAATGGACAGTCCAAAACATGAACATCCACAAATACGTTATCACCCATATAAAGAAGAGGTGCAAAATTTGCTTCGTGTGTTTGAGTCTCATGAGCCGAAGATGAGGAAAGAAGACATGCCTATCCATTCTAGGTGCTCATTTCAAAGGTTAAATATTTTCCTATTGAAATTTTACTATCAATATATATTCATGCATATATCCATTAACTAATTTATTTATGTGGATTGTTGTAGGGAGTATGAATCTCTGCAGACAAACATCTTGTTGATAAGTACTCAGCCTGTAGACAAACAAGTTTTATCTACATGTGAGAAACATTCTTTTTCGAGTGATCCAATAGCACTCCACTCCGGAAAATTCTTTTTTGAATTGTCCTATAAAGTGAGTCGAGAAAGAATTACTTCAAGAGACTCAGCAGACGGACTCATTCATTTACAGATAATGGCAGAGACTCCACTCTATGAAAATGATGAATATTTGATGAAGAGATGGAAGGATTTGATTCAAATATACGTCAACAATTATTTTGTCATCATTACTTTAAGTATTAAAGGACGTATTATTTCTGTTCTGAAGCCTTTTCATCGTTTCAACACATACAATTTGTGTTTCCCTCAAAAGGAAATTATAGATTGGTTTGAAGGTTATCAATCTAGAAAGCAGAGAGTGGCAGTTGCATTACCCCCAAATCTGAAAACTGATAAAAATTGGAGGGGAATCTGTATGTGTTGCTTTTACAGTAAAGGAGCATCCAAATGCCATCATTGACAATCAGGATTCAGAATTTTCATCTTTCAGACTTCTTTGTCATTTGAGCACGGATCAAGGATGTTGCTTGAATCCTTTCTCAATGTTTCGCATCACTAAAGACAAGTTCAAGTGGTCATATCTAGGTGGATTCATTTGGGTAACATATATACCCTGTTGTTATATGGTTGAAGAGTTGGATGGACAAAAATACATAGAGATTGGTATCCACAATAACTGTCCAGGCCTGTTTAGACAGAATCTCGGTGTCCGTCTCTTGTACGAACAAGAGGTGGAAGAATTTAGAAACTCAATATACAAATGCGTGACCTCCTTCTTTGACTATATGGACCTCATCAGTCAATTTGTAACCAATGAAAATGGAAACGCATCTCATGCTGATCATGTTCATCAGACAGAAACCACTGAAAATTGGGACAGCCAGCAGCAAGAAAATCCAGGAAATAGTGGGGTGGTAAGAAATTATTATGCAGCCAACTTGATCTCATTCATACTTAATAATCTCTTTTGCTTCCTCATCCGATCGAATTTATATATTAATTTGTAATTTTGCAGGACTTCCATCGAGCCATGATATATAACTCATGTTTCCCTGCTAATATTGACGTTTTAGACTGGTTCAGCCATCACAGTATTGACCAATCAGTGACAATGCAGCTGCTGTCAACAAATCCGAATAATGGCGGTGGTAGTTGGATAGGATTGGCTCTATATGCATATTTTTCTGACCTTCGGGATCCGAGTAATTTTGGTCCACAGCTTCCTCACAACTACTTGACGTGTCATATGGAAACTGAGAGAATTAGTCTGAAACCTGTGCATCAGTATAGAATAATCAATGATGAATACAAGAAGACGTCAAGTAATAGAAAACTCATATGGGTGTCCTATATACCACGCTCCTGGTTCGGGGATCAATTGATAGCTGCAGATACATTGAGGCTTCATTTGAAAGCGGTAAACAAGGCATGTATGTTAAGAAGTGTGGTCTCTGTCTTTTATATGAGCAATCAACAAGGCAGGGGGTGAAAAAGTTTAGGTTTACAATAAACCACTTCATGACCTTGCGAGATCACTTCCTGGCGACAATTCCAACAATCCCAACAATCCCAACCCCAAATGAGAAAGGTAAAATTGTTATGCAGTAAGTTCTCGTCTGAGACAATTCCTACACCAGCCATTCACACATCAAGCTAATATTGCTCTTCATAAATTTTAGTTCGTTGTTTGTTGTTGTTTTTGTCAATCTCATAATTGAGATAAGTGTTTTCTTTCTCTGTGGTGTCTCTTAATGCATGTCGTGTTGGTGTGTGGTAAATTGAATAAGAAAGGAAGTTATACATAAAGGAGCTGCATGCTTGTGAAATTTTTTTCCATGTTGCACACACGTTGTTAGTGCTCCTTAAAGCCTGCCTACCATTTTTCTTCTTCTTCTTTTTTTTTCCCTTTAATTATTGTTTTCATTTTATGTCATGATGTTTTTTATAAAAAAAATCAATCTTTCGTGTCATGATTTGATGAGGACTTTGACCCTTTCATGGTGTAACGTTTGATATGTTGCAGTGTTTAGAATTTAAATGATATTACAATGCTATATATATGGTTTTCCTTTTTATTTCTTCATTTAATTTTCCAAATGCATGATTTAGATGAAACTTTATGTATAAGTAGATAAAATAAAATTGAAAAATCACTTGAGAGAGACAAACTTTATATTGATATACTAGATGAAAGAAATCCTACTACAATTAAAAGCCATAGGACCTAATTAATATATGAGTAAAATAATTTGGGATAATATCATAAACATACACTCTAGTTTAAAAAATTTCACATCTACCATTGTGTTTTCCTTTTTAACATAAAGTGAAGCCACTGCCATTATCTTTATGTTGGTAAAACCAGACTTTGAAATCTTTCCAAGTTACTTTTGAAACTACTGTATATGCGGTCATGGCAGGATGAACAAAAAGTTTCTCGTTTGTTATTGAAAATTGTTTGTGGATCAGTTGAGGCAAAACCTCTTGCAATGAGGCAGGGTTTGTATTCCCTAAAAATGTTCATAAAAAGAAATTATGTTAGGGTAAGAGAAATAATTAACAAATTTATGTAGGCATCATAATAATAAAAGACAAGAAAGAATTTGGTAGGAAATTAACCTTTCAGGACAGGTATCTCTAATGCAATGTACTTGGTAGCAATATTGAGGTCCACATTCATCTGCACTAGGGAAAAATTTGACAAAATTTCTGCCTACTTGTAAGCAAAATTTCAGAATGTTTTCATCTGTACCACCTCATGCAATGCCGGTTATCATTTCAATTATATCATTCAAATCTTGTTCATATGCTATTCGGATCCCAACATTATTCAACTTCCCAATAAAAGCTTGTACTGTTCCATATTGATTCATTAACTTCTCAGGGAAATACACTCGAAAATATGAAAGAATATTTTTCACTCATCTATCTATGCATTGAAACTTTACAAGAACATATAACATGTTTTGTCAACCTACAATCAAGGTACCTACCACAATTTACAATTATTCATAATTAATCTGATGGACCTGAAAATGAAAAGAATGACAGATTAATTAGAAAGTCAACTCAATACTCCCCCTCAAGTTGGTGCATAGATATTGTACATTCTCAACTTATTTAAAAACTTCGTGAACACACGTCGTGAGACTTCTTTGGTGAGGATGTTAGCTAACTGATCTTCTAATTGAATTTTAGGTAGTTGCATAATTTTCTCACCCAACTTCTTCTTAATAAAGAATCTATCTCTATTGGACCGAGTTATGAGCAATATCACATGCTGCTTTATTGTCATAACATGGTTGCCCAGAGAGAGAACTCATAACCTACAAAAGAAAGTCTTAGACATAATGCTTCACAAACTCTAGGTCTCATACCTCTAAATTCAGCTTCTGCACTTAACATGCAACAATATTCTATTTCTTACTTCTCCATGTGATAAGTTTATCACCTACAAAGATGAAATATCTTGAAGTAGATCGTCTATCATCTAATGATCCAGCCTAGTCAACATCAGTATATGTTTCCACACTTTGATGATCTTTATTTTTAGTGAATAAAATTTATTTTCCAAGAGCAAGTTTTAGATACCTCAATATATGCATAACTGCCACTACTACAAAATGTACATTGGGCGATGGACATTGTCCGTCACTAAATTTTCACGACGAGTAATGTATCGTTGCCTTATTGGGTGTCGCAATAAATAGCTCATTTTTTACGACAATCAAGTGACCATAGTCATAAATAATAAAATATTATTTTTTGTCTAGTAAAAAAGTACATTTTTAGTGACGGTCACGAATGATAGTCACCTTAAATGGTGAAATTATCATTTTTTAATATTATTATATTAATTTTATATTACTATATTATTATAATTGGCATTATAATATCCAATTATGCAACCTATTCAGTCGCGACACTGAATGTTGTATCTGTCTCAATGTCAAATGGGAAATAGATGTATCTTATATGACTTGCATAACAAATGCTAATTTCGATTATTCCTGGTCATGAAAAATACAAAGTTCACAAACATATTAAGTTTGGAAAAGAGTCATAGAAATCCGACCTTCTTTATCTGCAATTCTAAGCCTTAAAAAGATGCGACCATCTTCTCTCCTATCCCCTTTAATACTTATGCCAGTTTCTTCACAATGTTCATCATAATGGTGCTCGAAAAGTTTAATTCCATATGGTTCAATCTCAGTAGGATGATACCCCCATTCATTTTGGGCTTCGAAACCATTAGAGTATCCATTGCTAAAGGAACCACTGCAACAGTGAAGATCAAATAAAGACTGCTTTATAAGTAGACCCATGTCATCTAACTCTCTCCCATAATCTACTGGTCTCAAATCATATTCACGAACTTTCGCTTTGGCTTGTCGTGACAAAGAAACCACCGGTTTTGCTTGATGGGCTAGAAGTGCCAGACTTATCAATTTATCCTATAAATTACACCCATGCCGGATTAATCATATTCTGGGCTGTAGCAATAAACCTATTTGAAGTGGTTCATTCCGTACTAGAGTAGCCTATGTATGAACAAGGATTAATTTTACTTTCCCACCTAGCTACTCTAGGTTGGTGGTAAACCTAGGATAATAAGCTTATGAACTTAGTCTTACTTCACTGTCGAGAAACAAAAGAAGACTTCCATCTCCAAGCTTAACTCAGACATAGTTCGGTTCTTTTTGGGTGTGTAGTAGTGTCAAACCAAAATACACAATAAGCATTAGCTCTCCCTGAAAATGAGGTGATCCAGCCACACCTTCTAGTGGCGAAACTGATTATAAAAGAGAGGAAATCAACCACATTAAAATTACCTTCTGGGGAAGTCTATTTGATACCCAAAAAATGCTCAGCAACAATCGGACAAGTGGGGAATGTTGGGGTGAACCAGAAAAGTTTGGGTAGAGTTGGATCGAATTGTTGGTTAGGTAAGCGTCCTGTAGTAAGAGGAGTAGTTATGAACCCTATAGACCATCCCCATGGGGGTGGTGAAGGAAGACGGTTGCCAAGCATTTCTCAACAAACTGTCGCACTTCTAGATCCTTAACTTTGTATAAAGCTTCTGGCTTTTTTCCCTAAACAAATACTGAATGTGTAATGGAATCCGGTTGTTTCATTTTAGGCGGGGAAAGTAGAAGCATTTCAAGGCAGAGAATGTAAAGATTCTTACAGAAACAACTTTCTTGTAGATTTGAGCAGGATGGGTACATTTACTATATGGATATTCAAAAGTGAACATTTCCAAAATGCACATCCCAAATGAATAAATGTCAACTAATTCACAGTATGCCTCTTCATAGACCTCGGGAGCCATGAACTCTGGCATCCCTATTGAAAAAGATAATAACAAAACTCTAATTCATTTAATTTGTTTAAAAGAAAAATCCTTTCAAAACCAGATTTTATAAATAGATCATTTCAGAGAAGACATAATTTTTAGTATGAAATAAACTTCACGGGATTTTAAAGTTCAATTTTTTTACCAACACAATGAGTAGCATGAGATTTTTTGAGGATTGCTGCCAAACCAAGATCTCCAATCTTAACTTCTCGTTGGTTCCCATTCACAAAGATATTGTCACACTTAAGATCTCTGTGGATCACAAGAAGGTCATGGCTATGCAGATAAAGAAGCCCGCTCAAGATCTGTCTGCACTAGTGCTTCACTGCTCTGATGTTAACTCTCTTATGCTTTAGTCTGTACCTATACATGATGGGCAAGCAATTGACACCACGAAAGCTAATCACAAATCGTAGAGACCCATATAAAGAGTTAAAAAGAGAAAAAAAAAAAAAAAATAAACTAAAAAAGCAAGCTTCAGTACAATGAAAAAATTGTACACATTCATGGAAACTAACAGAATACTTAATGTCTGAGTGTCCCAGAAGTGAACATCTCAGTCATAAAATTGATGTTACTATTTGCAGAAATGGTTTCTACTCCAAGCTTTAGTTTTTTTCAGGACAACTAACATCAAGCTCATTTTGGCTGGATAATGGACGGCGGTAGCATGGCAATGAAGGAAGGAGGTGTACGGGGCTGCATGGGGTGGAAGAGGGTGGCTGCGGGTTCGTGGGGTTTGAGATAAGGTGAAGACAAGAAAAGAGGAGAAAAGAAGAGAGAGAGTGTGTAATAACTCGGTCTTAAAATAATAATAATAATAATAAATACCGAAAGAATTTATTTTGTTTGAAGGTTTGACTTCTGTTATGTATAATTTTTTTATTTTGACTTTGATACCTATACATAGAACCCGTTGATATGAGTTTATAGACATACGGAATCTCTAAATCAGAGTTACGGTATTTGAGATATACTTAATGAAAGGCAGTGGCAAAATTATAATTTTGTTAAATTTTAAAAGTATCCTTTTTTCTTTTTTTTCTTTTTCTTTTTCTTTTCTTCAAGGTTTTTCTCTTCTCCCGCCCAATAGCCCCTCCCTCTCAGTTTTCTTCTTTCTCGGCTTGCACACAAGTTGCTAACGGACTACAAAACATCACAACACCGCTGTTTGCTGTCGCCAGGCTTCACCACCCACACCAACCAACTCGGCAACTACTGATGCACCTTCGTTGGCCGGCCACGCATCTGTTCATCACCAGCGAACATCAAATCAGGTGAAAACTTATATACTCTCTTTCCTCTATTCGCTGGATTTTTTCGATGAAAGGAGGGTGCTTTCCTCAAGAATTTGAGTTCCTTTTTTACTAAAAACTTCTTGTTTGTCTGGGAATTCAAAAAATAATTTTGTTGGCAATAATTTCCGGTTAAATTCTAATCACCTCGGTTGTCACCAGGTCAAATTGGAAGTATATTATTAATCATTGTCTTTTGGGCTTTCGTTTGGTATATGATATGCTAATTTTGGTTGAGATTTGTGAAAAATTCCAATTTTAATGTTTGCGGTATTTTAAAAAATTTATAATTTGAACTCATAATTAGTATTTATGATTAATATTAATAAAAGAGGCACATACCAAACCAATTAGCTATGTTCACCACCAATACCATATGAATCTAGCATCTTAGTTTAATTGTATAGTTACTAGTGCATTTTGTTGCGCTGAACTTTATCCAAATTTGTGGATTGGCCTATGCATGAAAGAAATTAGGTACCGTAAATTATAAGTATAATTATTTTAAGTAAGAAAACTGAATGGACTATGTAAATGGCATGCCTCCTGGAAGGAATACTCATGAATTATTTATATATCAAAGACTAGGATGTATTTACGTAAACTTATTTCTGAATTATGTAATTAATGCGGACTAGTTCTATATTTATATATAGTTTAGAGCCTTGGAGGATCTTTTATGAAAGCAATTAAAAGAAAAGTAGATGAGTTAAATAGTAAGATATTCTTTCAATTTGAATAATATTGTTGTGTGGATCTCGAGTAAAAATGTCTAAGGATTAGTATAGGTATTATCAATGAATGGATTAATATTTTCACTTTTAGTTATATTTATAATTAATTTATATATATATATATATATATATATATATATATTTTCTTTTGAAAAACAAAAGGGAGATTGATTATTATTTGATTTTATGGTATATCTATGAAATTTTTTTCAAGAAAGTCTATTATGGAAATTAAGAGTATGTTGAGAATAAAAAAATTGTTTGGCACATATTTATATATTGGTTATTTGAAGCATTAATTGGCATTTAGATATTATTTACTGATAATACAATGAAGTGTTTTTCTCTATGAGGTGATGTTGAAATATTTAAAGTATTGATTTGATATACGTCATGTGTCACTCGAACATAAATATTGGTATTGATGATATATGTTTTGTCTCCCTGCTTGATCATGAGTGACATGAGGCTGGACGATGATTGATATGTGTTCGATCCATTTCTGCTACGTCTTTCATCCATCTCTATTACGCTTTAAGACGCTAAGGGTAATATGACGGTTCCCCCTCCCTTTATAGTTACAAGTTGACTTGGCGTACATGGTTTTTGTTGACTATGGAAATTTTATAAATGAAAAATATATTTTCATTGTTATTATTATTACTCATACTTTTAATTGTATTATGGTTATACAAATAAATATTCAATCGGGATTTATTCAGTTTTTAATCTATATTTTGTAATATATTATTTTATGATTTAAAAGATTTTTTCGATGAATAATTAAAATGTTTTATTATATATTTTTATTATTGATCCACTCATTGAGCATATCTCTCAAGATTAATAATTTATTTTTTGTTATTCATAAAGAATGTAATTATAATTGTTATAGGATCTCCAATGGTATTTGATGTGGCTACTAGATATATTTAAATTGTGTTTTCACTGTTGGTAAAAATTTGAAATTGTCCAAATTTTAAGAGAGGTTCTATCAAATTTCGACAGAACTTCCGAGGCACGATCCATTTCGGATTCGATCCTAACAGTTTGGTATCAAAGCTTCAAGTTATGTTTCTTGTAGGCCCTGCATATTTGTATAGATTTCAGTTGAGGATAGGTTATTGGATAATGTGGTCGGAGAAAAAAAATTAATAACAAATACTTAATATAAAGAATTTTTTTTTTTGATAAAATAATAAAAAGAAAATAAATGTTGAAGTCACAGGAACTTTTGATTTGAATGTTTCTCCTAACTCTGTGCATGTTTCTCTACAACATACAATGTGTACAGATTTGGGCGATGAATTTTTTTTCAACATGCGGAAATAATAATAATAATAATAATAATAATAATAATAATAATAATAATAATAATAATGAACGAGGTAACTTAGACTATTGGAGAAGTCAGGGAAGACATACAGTCAACCCTAAACAACTCAAAAAACCTAAGCCAATTTTATAAAAGAAACAATTAAAATGTACAAGAAGGAAAGATAGATAATAATGCAACTTTTATCATAGACAATATAAAGGAAGAAAATAATCAGAAAGTAGTATCTTTAGAAGCTTGTGTGAAAGGCTTAATCAATCACAAACCCTCTATCGCAATCTGCAATATTCTTAGTCGACCCGGTTTTCTTTTTACCGTATTATATAAATTTTGGTCAGTAGTTTCAGAGACTGATAGAAACTTCATTGCGTTAATCTGCTCCCCTGTTTGAAGCCACACTTTCTTTAGTCGACCTGGTTTTCTTTTAACCATATTCCATATTTTTTCTTATCAGTAGTTTCTGAGACATTTTTGTTGTGAAGCAACCAAATTCAAGTTTCACTACGCAACAGTAAGTACACCAAAAGATTCGAATGGAATCATGGCCATAGTGTTTGATTGCTGGCCCCTATAGAGGGTAATAATAATAATAATAATAATAGGTTATTTGTCGGATCGACGAGTAGAGACATCCTAACTATGTTGGTACCCCTCTAGCCCCGAGCAAAGACATCCCAACTATGTTAATACCCTTCCAAACCTACACCGAGCAAGCAAAAATTTTGTTAAATTAAAAAAGAAAATGAATGTACGTCAGTTACAAAAGTTACAACGGATATAAAAATCTGAAATACAACAATGCAAACATAGGTTACAATAGATGCAAAAATCGAAAGTGAAACAATGACCTTCACCGGCCTCGTTAAAACCTGAAAAAAGAAAAAACCCTAAATGGGGAAAATCTCAATCCAGAAAAAAGAGTGTCAGGACAACAAAGGTACAAACAAGCTAATTTCTAAACCTATAGTTTTCAAAACCATTAACATTATTATAATGCATAGTAGAACAACAGTCACGAAGGGCCCACCACCACTATGCTACCGAAGAAGAGACTGCAAGTTTTGAAAGAGCATCCGAAACTGTATTTCCCTCCCTGAAGGTATGAGAAACCCAAAACTAGATGCTGGAAATATATCGGAGACAGTTTACCCATCTTGCTTTTAAAGTCTAAAAAACCGTGATGCCACGACAAATAAGCAAATTGGCAAGGTAAGTTGAATCGCACTCCAACCATAAGTAATCTCACTCGAAGTCTTTGGTACATTCTATGGCAATAATGGCACCCCACAGTTCACTCTCAAAGGCGTAGCAAGAATCCAAAGGGACAGCAAAGCTACTTTTAGTGAATCCCCTGCTAATGACGAAATAACCACCGCATCCGCCCAGACCAGGACAACCGTCAGCTGCACCATCAGTGTTGACCTTCAACCACCTAATCGGCGGTGGGGAACAAACTACAAGAATAATCTGAGGAGCCCGAGGCACCGTACATGCAACCCCCAAACTTCTAAAAACTAAGAGATTACCCATAGAGTTATGCATTGTCCCTTTTTAAACAACATTTGCCTCCCTAATTGAAGCCCAAATGAAAGTCAGGTGCAAGCGAAGGGTATGAAAACATTACCAAAGTGCCCTTGATTCCGAACAAACTGGATAGCGGAGAAAACACTCGCAATAGCAGTAGTCCATAAGTTGACCTGAGAGCTCAAGGAGACCGCCATAGCTTTTTGGAAAAGAGTATCCACCGAGTCTGAAGCGTCTAAGCTAAAGCCGAAAGTAGCCCCCAGACAATCCCAAATGGCAGCTGCGTAGGGGCAAGTTAAGAAAAGGTGAGAAATGATTTATGAATCCTTACTACAAATTCTGCACTTGAAAGCCATGAGAAAACCCCACCTGATCAAGACGTCGTCCGTAGGAATATACCCCAATAGAAGAAGCCAAGAGAAAACCGAAAGATTAGATAGAATGAAATGCTTCCATAAGTAGTTAGCCCACACCGGGGGTGAAGTCGGCGTAGAAAAAAAAAGATAAACATATCGACAAGAAATGGAGCCCGATATAGAATGGGTCCAAACTCTCTCATCGAGTCTATCCATCACAATCGTTACTTCCTCAATGCACATAGTTAATCAACTGTGGAAAAGCTACACAGAAATTCATCGGAAGGTTCCAAACTCCATCAGAATCAATCAAATCACCGACCAGAAGGCTGAGATCGGATAAATCGCTATAGTTATGTAACAACTCAATAATAGGTGTCCCCAACTAGTTGTTGATCCAGAGGCTGAGAGGGGGCCAGATTGAAGAAGCAACATGATACAAGGGGTTGAGCTTCCCCAAAAAGCGAGTCCGAAGGAACCAAAACACAAAGGAGTCATTATTCATCGACTTCTAAGAGAGCTTGCTTAATAGAGCTTTACTGAAAATGATTAGATTTTTTATACCAAAACCCCCATGTTTTGTAGGCAAGCAAAAGGTCGACCAGGCAACTGAAACAGATTTCTAAACCAATAAAGATTCGGTCCATAAAAAATTCTGAATAGCCCTGTTGAGGGACTTGATCAACCTCATAAGCTATCTATAGATCATAAAGGTATGCATAAACTTAGAGGTAATAACTAAATTGATCAAGTACAACCGTCCTGCCAGCGAAAGAGTGCGACATTTTTAGGCAGTTAAATGCTCCAAAATTCGATCGCCTATAGAGCGAAGAAGAGTCTGAGTAGAGCTTCCTTTAAACAAGGAAACACCAAGATAAGTAAAGGGAAGAGACCCAGCGTTGACTCTGAAATCCATCAATATATTAGCCTGATGAGGGTGTCAGAACCGAAATAGACATGTGATTTGTCCAAATTCACAATTTGACCCGATAAAGAACCATAATGTCAAAGGGCAACAAAAATATCACTCATATTTTAATAAGTTTCCCTACAGAATAAGAGCACATCATCTATATAAAAGAGGTGGGAAGGAGATGATAAATTCATTAGAGAGGAAATCGACAGGAGTGAACCCTACGAGACCATCCGAAACAAGTACGTGCTTAAGAAATCCTCGGTAATACCAAATAATAAAGAAGAAAGCGGGTCACCTTGTCGAACCCCTCGAGTGCAACCAAAGTAATCTTCCAGGGTTCCATTAATCAAAACCGAGATCTTTACCGAATTTAGGATCGACTTTATCCAGGAGCAAAATTTGGTGCCAAAGTCAAAGCTATCTAAGACTACCAGAAGAAAGTCCTAACTCATTGTGTGAAAGGCTTTATGAATGTCAATTTTCATAGCCACATTACCTCCAAAAATTTTACTATTGAGATGATTGACACAATCGGAAGCAATAGCAATGTAGTCCTCCACATTTTTGCCTCAAATGAAGCCAAACTAGTTCTCAGAAATAATTTTAGAAGCGATCTATGCTAGCCGATCAACTAAAATCTTTAAAACTACCTTGAAAAGGAAGTTTCCCAACATGATAGGATGAAATTTGTCCACCGCGTCCGCACCTTACACTTTCGGAAGAAACACCATAAAATTGGAGTTGAGACCTGAATGAATAGCTCCCGAAAGAAAAAAAGAACGTACCTCGTCCACCACATCGGACTAAATAAAATCCTAGCAAGCTTAGAAGAAGGAACCTAGAAAACTATCAGGGCCAGGGGTGCTAGTCGGGTCCAAGTTGAACACTGCCTTCTTAACCTCCTCAAAATCGGGTAATCCGGTTAAGGACAAGTTGTCATCTCCAGTCACTAAGCTCAGGATGATCCCCTCTAAGCTGGAGAAATCCATACATAGAGTCTGATCGGCTGAAAATAAAGATTTGTAATAGTCCATGATGTGATTCCTGATAGTCTCCTTTTCTAATACATTAACCCCTTGTATCGATAAAGAAGACAAAGGGCGTTGAGATTTGAGGACCCGAAGGAACGAGTGGAAGAATTTGGAGTTACGATCACCATCCTTCAACAATTTAACACGACACTGATCTCGAAGCATAATTTCTTTGAAGAGCAGAGCCTCATCAAGCAAAACCTGTGTAGCAGCTTCCTCCGCTAATCGCTCCTTAGAAAACCCTTCACTTCCTATAATTGTCTGTATAGCAAGGAGCTTATCTTGAGCCATAGAAATTTTGTTATGAATATCACCGAAGACATCTCTGTTCCAACCCTGAAGAGGAAGCTTCACTTTTTTTAATTTTATAACGACCTGATAGAAAGGATTACCTGGAACCTCCTCAGCTCAAACTCTCTGAACGAAGGATTTGAAATCTTTATTGAGAAGCCATATAGACTGAAAGCTAAAAGGGCGCGAGCCCTCATTATCAAGGTTAGAAAGCCTCAACAGTAAAGGATGATGATCGGAATGCTACTTCGCTAAAGTACAATAACTCACAGAATCCCAAACTTCTAAACAAGAATCCGAGCAGAAAGATCTATCCAATTTACTTTGAACATACCCCCGAGTTCCACACCGACCCCAAATGAAAAAGGCTCCTTACATATCAATAGGTAATAAACCTGTAGCCTCCACTGCTTGCTGAAAGTCAGTGCAAGCAGAAGAGATATAAGGACCACCACCAAGCTTTTCATGCGCACCCAAAATAGCATTAAAGTCTCCCATAACTACCCACAGATGATCAACCGAATTAGAAAAATTTTCCAAAGCTGCCCAAAGATTTTTTCGATGCCCAGGAAACACACTCATATACACAAAAGAAATCATATGCCGACCTCCAACCCTGTGGATATCTACAGAAATAATTTGCTCTTCACTTTGGAGAATGCTAACATCATTCAAAGAACAGGAAGCAAAAGTCCACATGGTGGGTAGAATAATTTAGTTATTAGCTGCAATAAAATCCATATTTAAAGAAGACTAAAAAAGTCTGGAACCGTATCAAAGGCAACCATAGGCTCTACCAAACATAACAAAATAAGGCTATGGCGATGACAAAAATCGATAGCGAGCTTAACCGGTCCTGTTGTTGTTTGCTCCTGACGCCTTCTAATTTGCTCTATTTTCGTTGGACAACCCATCTTTCTTTTGATCTTAGTCCAAGCATTTTTATTAGTGGATTCTAAAACTGACAGGTCCAAGGCAACTAAGTCCAGATTTTATTGCGCCGGGTCGAGCTAAGTACGATAGCTGGGTCATAGAGAATCATAGCTTTAGATTTTTATCCCCCAAAGGTAGACCCCGCTTGAACTGAACCTTCCTACCTGCAAGATGTTTCTCTCCGCCTTCTATTGATGGCAATTCATCGTCTAAATCGTCAAAGGTATCACCCAAATTTGAAGTTTATTCTGAAGTCTTGTTTCCATAGTGATTTCCTACACTGAATGAACCGCATCTGAAGTCATAGCAACTATCTTGGACACAACCACTGCTGAAGTAGTAATCTTAGAACCCCAAAAATCTATCCCAGTAGTAACTGCTTCTATCTGTTGAGCCTGAGGAAGAGTTTCAACATGCAGATCCAAAGATTGTCCCTAACTTGAATCCAACTGATCTGAGGAACTAAGAGGCTTGGGCATATAAATCTGAGTGCTAGGTTTAGATTCATCCTTACCCTTATCTGAGGTCTTTGCCACAGGAGGGATCGTTCATGCACCATATGACATCGACCCAATGAATGCCCTATATTTCGGCAAGAAGAACAAAATTCAAGACAATTTTCGTACTCTAAATGAACCTCAATGCATGTGTCTTCGGTTTCCAATAACAAACTATCTGAAAGGAATCCTGCTAAGTCTACATCCATAAGCCGTACAAAGTGGCCAAAGTTGCCAGATAATTTGGTATTATCAATTCTCAAAGGAATCCCAATACCTCTCGCAAGATTGAATAGAATCTGATGATGCTCGTATTTCCAGCTTAGATTGTGAAATTTTATCCAGACCTGAGCATTTGTAGATTTTTATGCAAATGGATTAAAATTCTTCACCCAGGCTTGTAGACGAACAATACCGGACTTCAAAATTAATGAACCCTGAAACCACACATTTTTCCTATCCTCCTCAGAGTGCAGTAGAATATGAAAATACTCTCTTCCTAAAGAAATTAGTTTCCATTTATCCAATTTCCAATTTCCAAATACTTTACAGTTTTAAAAACAAATCATCATACTTCCATAGTTTTTCTCCTTTCAAGAGAACAACTCTTGTTATCAGAGAGAATTGACAGAGGACAATACATTCTTTATGAATAGGATCATTAACTCTTACAGAAATAAAATTACCTTTCCGAATAGGTACATTTTGATTATCAATGATTTCAGGTGCAGAAATAGAAGTATCATTTAAAACAGTTACAAAGGAAGGTCCCTGTTTGTTGTAACCACTCACCACGGCGGCAACGGACTGCATTCCTGCATTAGTTACTTTCTTGTCAGCCAAATTTTCTCCTACTCTGTTTTCTACAGTAGTTTCCAACCCAAGAATTCGAATCCCATCATTTTTGTTGGAAACTGATGAACTACCTCACTAAAGGAACCAGACTCAGTACCACCTGCAGAAATCTTATCCGTAGCCATGAAACCTAGTGCTTTAGCACCTAATTACCAAATTGGATCAAACATTATGAAACAGAGAGTGCACAGGACCAAATTAAGGTATGCAACCACATGTACCTACAACCATGCAAAAGCTCAATTCCACAAATAGCGACGTGACCCAGCTGCAGCCTTCCCCACCGAGAACAAGCAAGAACTTATCATTGACGTAGCTGCTTTCCACAGTGCTAACGACCCAGTCAAGATGACAACCACCTGTAAGTCACTATCCCTTACTCCTCACCTGCGTAGCGAACCCAGAAGACAAGCCCACCAGTTACCACCTCGAACCCAGAAACCAAAATTGACCACGAACTGTAGAAAGACCCGTGACGACGAACACTGCAATGGCGACGACCACGAAGGAGAGTCCCACAATGGCAATGCCCTGCAACCTGGATGACGACGACCCACGTTGCATGCACTGGAGCAACGTTCACAAAGCCACAGCCAGAAACAATATGCCCCACCCACCTTTGATCCTCACGTGCACGATCCAGGCAAGCACCTACCAGAGAGTCTCAAACACGAAACCGAGCCCACCAGCTACGATATCGACCAAAACCAGACCTGGCTGTAACTGCACAACGGGGACGTTGACAACTCCCGAGTGGCACATGACTGAACGGCACGAAGTTCAAACAGAGCTTTACAACTCGGCCACGGCAGCAACGAATCCACTAGCTAAAAGCAGTCAAAAACAGCGACGGCGAGAACCAGCTGTGATGGCCACGGTGAACTGGAGACGACGCAGCGACCGAATAACGAGGACCACGATGACCAAACGCGAATAAACCATATCTGCGAAGAAACAAGCAATACGAATACAGCAAACCAGACGTCTTCCCTTGCAGTCGAAACCACCATGACAACGTACAATTAGGACGATGGCTACTCTGTTTCACAGCAATCTGCATGGCAACAAGCACACCAGCAGACAAGAATAGGACACTTGGCAACTACTGAGGACAACGGCTTCATGACTAGAGAACAGCTCAACCAGCGAGCCACGAATCCCAGTATTCCCAACAACCGTCGACGAGCTCAGCATCTACCACCTCGGCGACGCTGAAATGAACCAACTAATCTATAGTGAAGTTGGAAGATCAAACAACCAGATCGCAGGGTATCAACCAAAACACTCAAAAACAAAACACGAAAAGATAGATCAGCTTGTTCAGATAATGGATCTGCAAACTCTCATGCGCTTAGCTCTGGGAAACCACGAGATGGTCATGGCAACGACGGAAGTTCGTAAAATCACCAGAGCAAGTCTACAGTCAATTGATCAATAATAATAATAATTAGTCAATAATAATAATTACTTTCCAATTAATAGTGGGCCCATCTTTAAAACTTGCAAAAGGACATGTGCCAGACAACCATAACCGGTCGTCAACATGGACTTTCATTTTTTAAAATATATATATATATATATATATATATATATATATATATATATATATATATATTCTTGAAAAGATTTGTTGAAACTAAAGCCAACACACACTCCAGAAAACCTTGCAGAAATCAAGACCAAGAACTAAACAAACACAGATCAAAGGAAATAGGTCAAGAAACACATAACAGCAGCAAAAATAAAGATAAGGACACAAAAGAATTATAGTGGTTCACCCAGAAATATTCCAGGCTACATCCACTTGAGCTCCAACAAATAGAAGAGCTCATTGCATTATAATGGAGTTCTATTACACCCTTTTTATAGATTCACACCCTCACATATACAAAGACAAAATGTCTCAAACCTAAGTCACCGCTTTCAATATGAGAACGAGACCAAAAAGCAGAGGCCCAAACAGAGTGATGAACCAGAAAGAGAAAACCCTAGATGAGACTGATTGAGGCTGAACAAATCTCGAGGCAGCTATCTGTGATTTATCCAAAGTGGCCAGATGAGAGAGTAACGACAGAGATTGACTGATGGCACATCTACAATTTGAATCAGTGGCTTAGATCAAGGTTCCACAATAAGACATAACAACGGGCAGCTTAATGATAAGGCACAACTGGTTGCCACGTAGGCCATCCAAAGTTGTGCTGTTTTGTAGAAGAAGAGAGCCAATCAAGTGTCTTGTAGCTTCACCATTAACAATCTCCACCTTGAAGCTTCAACACCTTAGCCTTCAAAGTGGAGTTTGCTTCAATCCCATTTACTTTCACAGCTCATGTTGGCCTCCTACTTACCAACTCTGACATGCAACAAGTCCAAGCAATGCTTGAACTTGGTTACAGTCACAATTTTGGTCCCCATGTCTGCTGGATTTTCCTCAGTAGGAACTTTTTGAATATGTACAATGTCTTTAGCTATCTGATCTCGAATATAATGGTACTTCACATCAACATGCTTGGTCCTCTCATGATACATTGGGTTTTTACTCAAGTGTATTGCACTTTGATTATCCGAATAGACACTTACATCTCCTTGCAGCATCTGAATCTCTTCAAGTATTCCTCTAAGCCATATTGCTTCCTTGATTGCATCGGTTATAGCAATGTATTCGGCTTCAGTAGTTGATAAAACTACAATAGGTTGTAAATGAGATTTCCAACTGATACAATTTCCTCCCAAAGTGAAGTAGTATGCTATTGTAGACTTTCTTGAGTTCCTATCCCCTGCAAAATCAATATCTACATACCCAACCAAATCAAGTGTATCATATCATTTCATATAACATAGACCAACATGTAAAGTACTGTTAATGTATCTTAATAGATGTTTAAATGCAGACCAGTGCTACTTTCCAGGATTTGACATAAATCGACTCAATAAGGAAATGGAAAAAGACAAATTTGGCCTTGTGCTAATCATTGAGTACATGACAGTTCCTATTGCATTAGCATAAGGAACACCTTCCATTTGAATAAACTCGGCATCAGATGAGGGACACTGATGCTTAGACAACAAATAATGAGCAGCCAAAGGAATAGAAACAGATTTACAATTTGACAGCCAAATCTAGAAACAACCTTTTGTAAATAAGATGATTGTTGTATTTTCAACATGCCTTTACACCTATCCCTCTCAATAATCATCCCCAGAATTTTCTTTGCATGCCCTAAGTCTTTCATGTCAAATTTGGAATTCAAAACTTTCTTTAAATCACATATTTTTGACATGGATTTACTAATTAGCAACATATCATCAATGTAGAGCAACAAGTACACAGGAATGCTATCAGTAAGCATATAATAAAAACAACTATCATATTTACTCCTAACAAAACCAGATTCAATCACAAAACTATCAAACTTTTTCAAACCATACAAGGATTTTTCAAGTAAACACACATATTCAGGATGATGAACATCAATAAAACCCTTAGGTTGAGTCATGTATATCTGTTCATCTAAATCACCGTGCAAAAAAGCTGTTTTCACATCAAGTTGTTCAAGTTCCAAATTAAAATGCACAACCAATGATAGCATTAATCTAATAGTTTTAAACTTGACAACAAGAGCGAAAATTTCAGTAAAATCAATGCCTTCATGCTGTGTATAGCCTTTGGCTACCAGCCGTGCCTTAAACCTAGGAGGATCAGATAAAGAGATACCGTCCTTTAATTTGTATAGCCATTTACACTCAACTAGTTTCTGGTTCTTGGGCTTTGGTACCAGTTTCCACATTCCATTGACTCTCAAGGAGTTCATCTCCTCTTCCATAGCTAGTCTCCATTTGGCTTTATCTTTGGATTGCTCAGCTTCTTCAATGCTTACTGGTTCACCATTTCTCAACTCATTTCCTACAACCAAAGCACTAAAAACCAAGTCAGCATATGAATTCCTTGTAGAAGGAATCCTTGCCCTTCTTTCTTTGTCTCGAACAAGCTGATAATCTCTAAGATTATCAGTTTCTAAAGCCTCATGATGCTCTTCTTGTATTTCAGCATCATCAACTAATGCTCTACCTGGATCGGCAGCCTCTGAATCACTTCCACTTTGATCAATTTCTTGATCATTGTCATTCTCGGGTTCAGGTTCTTGTAAATTTTTAGGATTTTTAGTTGGCTCCACCTCAAACCGTGTATTTCTAGTGCATATGAAATCTGTTGGAGTACTCATGCTTCCTGCATCTTGGTTAGTAGATTTACAAGGAAATATATTCTCATTAAAGATTACATCCCTACTAACAATAATTTTTAACTCCAGCAGACTCCCTATCCCATAACCTATAGCCTTTAGTTCCTTCTTGGTACCTCAAGAGAACACATTTAATTGACCTTAGTTCAAGTTTGTTTTCAGACTTCTGAGCATAGGCCTCACAGCCAACAACTTTCAAATTACTAAGGTTTGGCTTCCTATCATTCCATTTTTCACAAGGACACTTAAAACCGATTGCACTAAAAGGACTTAAATTTATCAAATGAGTAGTTGTGGACACCATTTCTCCCCAGAAGGACTTGGACAAACCAGATGTAAACAACAAACATCTAACCTTTTCTAACAGGGTCCTATTTATTCTTTCAGCTACCCCATTTTGTTGGGGGCATTTCTCACTGTTTTGTGCCTAAGAATGTCATGCTTCCTACAAAACTCATCAAACTGCAAATTACAGAATTCTAATCCATTATCAGTCCTTAGAGTTTTAATTTTCTTATCAGTTTGGTTTTCAACTAATATTTTCCAATTTTTAAAGATGCTAAGTGTTTGATCTTTAGTTCTAAGCATAAAAACCCAAACTTTTCTGCTAAAGTCATCAACAATGGATAGAAAATACATGTTACCTCCATGAGTTTGTACATTTGCTGGCCTCCACAGATTTGCGTGCAAGTATTCCAAGCATGCCTTCGCCAGGTGAGTTCCCTTGTGGAAACTCAACCTGTGTTGCTTGCTTAGAACACAAGTTTCATAAAAATCTAGAGGGTTGACAGATACCTTGCCAAGGCAGCCTTGTTTACAAAGTATATGTAGTCCTTTCTGGCTCATGTGGGCCAATCTCAAGTGCCACAGTTTTGTTTTATCAGATTTAGAAACAAGGGCAGTATCTGTTCTGGCAATAGCATAATAATAACCATCCAGCACATATAGACCATTCAATTTAGTTCCACTAAGAATCAGATCATCATTTTTATAAACATGCAAATTACAGTGTTGTGCTTTATATCTAAAACCAAGTCATCTAATGTGCCAAGCGATATTAAGTTTCTTTTCAAACCAGGTACATATCTCACATTAGTCAACAATCTATTTTTACCATCATGTAATTTCAAAGTAATACCACCTGAACCCAAAACATTGCAAGAGTTATTATTTCCCATGTACACAGTTCCAGACTCATTTGTATTGAAATTACTAAACCAATCACGATTAGGACACATGTGAAAAGAGCACCCAGAATCAAGAATTCATTCATTGTTCACAACATCACAAGACACAGTAAGAACTTCAGATAAACAAGCATTACTAGAACTAGCAGCTACAGATGCATTGCCTTCTTGTTTTTGTTTTCTTATAAAATCATAACAATATTTCTTAATATGCTCTTCTTTCCCACAATTATAACATTTCCATTTTCCCTTAGTTTTTCCCTTTTGAACCTTTCTTTTATCTTTTGAACCCGAGTTACCAGAATGATCATTTTTACTTGAACTTTCCTTCCTCTCTGTTGTACTTTTAACATATAAATTACTCTCGTTTTTCCTATTAGCATGCAATTCTAACTCTCAAGCTTTAATTCTAGATATAACCAATTCCAGTTTAGGTTCAGTACTAGTGTATTGTAAAGCATTTCTAACAACAGCATATTCATCAGGTAAAGCATTCAGTAAAATCATGGCTTCACTGGATTCTCCTAAAGCCTGGTCAGTTCCCTTTAAAAGTAGAGTCATTTTAGTAAATTCGTCTATGTTATCATCCATAGATTTAGAAGCATCCATTTTGTAATTGAAAATCATGCCTTTCAGGTAAATTAAATTTGGAGCAGCAACAACAGAGTAGAGAGATTCAAGCTTACCCCAGAAAGCAAGAGAAGTAGTCATACCGTCTACTTTCTGAATCACAGCTTCTGAAAGATGGAGGAATATTAGATTAAACACCTCCTCTCTGATTTCTACTGCCTTCGCCAATTGCTCCGCTGACCATTTCGTCTCATCCATCTCTAGTGCAATAGAGACCTTGTTGTACGACAAAAACACCTTCATATTTTTCTTCCAACTGCTGAAATCACCCTTGTCGTTGAACAGACTCACTTCCAAGTGTGTCGAGTTCATCTCCGAATACCCAAAAATAAAACCCTAAGATCTAACAACCTCTCAGTCTCGACTTCTACCAAACCCTAGATCTAAACAGAACCAGGGCTCTAATACCACTGTTGAAACTAAAGCCAACACACACTCAGAAAACCTTGCAAAAATCAAGCCCAAGAACTAAACAAACATAGATCAAAGGAAATAGGCAAAGAAACACATAACAGCGGCAAAAATAAAGATAAGGACACACGAGAATTATAGTGGTTCACCCAGAAATATTCCAGGCTACATCCACTTGAGCTCCAGCAAATGGAAAAGCTCACTGCACTATAATGGAGTTCTATTACACCCTCTTTACAGATTCACACCCTCACATATACAAAGACAAAATGTCTCAAACCCAGGTCACTGCTCTCAGTATGAGAACAAGACCAAAAAACAAAGGCCCAAATAGAGTGATGAACCAGAAAGAGAAAACCCTAGATGAGACTGATTGAGGCTGTACAAATCTCGAGGCAGCTATCTGTGATTTATCCAAGGTGGCCAGATGAGAGAGCAACGACAGAGATTGACTGGTGGTACATTTACAATTTGAATCAGTGGCTCAGATCAAGGTTCCACAATAAGATATAACAACGGGCAGCTTAATGATAAGGCACAGCTGGTTGCCACGTAGGCCATCCAAAGCTGTGCCGTTTTGTAGAAGAAGAGAGCCAATCAAGTGCATTGCAGCTTCACCATTAACAAGATTACTCTTGAAAAGATTTATATATAGACTTTTGAAAGGGCAGGAAAAATCTGTGTATATAATATATATATATATATATATATATTTACTTTTGAAAAAGACAACTAATTGATGCAATACTGGTAGGCTGAAGAAGATCACATGGGTACGTATGTTTTGGAGTCACAAATGTGAAAGATCAATTTATTAATTATTGGTAGAATATATGCTTCAAATGTAGTCATGATTATATTTCTGAATCAATAATACTATGAAATTTTTGGATAGTATTTTATTTGCTTACCTTTGGCCCCCACCATACATTAATGTATATATGTATCTCATGCCTCAATAATTTTCTAATGCTTAACTCTACCACATTGAAATATATATATATATATATATATATATATATATATATATATATATATATATATATAAACTAGGGTTGATTGTAATAACCCAGTCTTAAAACAATAATAATAAATATCAAAAGAAATTATTTTGTTCAAAGGTTTGACTGAACTTTGACTTTTTAGAACAGTTAGCGGATCAAAATTAACTTTTGTTATGTATAATTTTTTATTTTGACTTTGATACCTATGCATAGAGCTCGTTATACGAGTTTGTAGATATGTGACACATCTAAATTGGAGTTACAGTGTTTGAGATGTGCTTAATGAAAGGCAGTGGCAAAATTATAATTTTGCTAATTTTCTTTATTTTTTTTATTATTTCCTTTTCTTTTTCTTTTTCTTTTCTTCCAGGTTTCTTCTCTTCTCCCACCTGATAGCCCTCCCTCTTTGTTTTCTTCTTTTTAAGCTCGCGCACAAGTCGTCGACGGAAGACACAACACTACAGCACTACCGTTTACCGTTGCCGGGCCTCACCACCCACACCAACCAACTCGCCGGCTACTAGTACACCTTCACTGGTCAGCTACACGTCTGGTCGTCGTCGGTGAACGTCAAATCAAATGAAAACCTATTTACTCTCTCTCCTCCTTTCACCAAATTTCGGCAACATTTTCAAAAAAAGAAGGGTGCTTTCTTCATATATTTGACCTCCTAAGTTCGATTTTGACCTCCCTTTTAGCTAAAAAATTTTTGTTTGTCTAGAAGTTCAAAAAATCATTTTGTTGCCATCATTTTCAAGTCAAATTTTAGCGACCTCGACTGTCAACCAATCAAATTAAAGGTATAGTATTAATCATTATCTCCTAGGCTTTCATTTGGTATATGATATACTAATTTTGGTTGAGATTTGTGAAAAAAAAAACCCGTTTGGAGTATTTTAAAAGTTTTATAATTTGAACTCATAATTAGTATTTATGATTAATATTAACAAAAGAGGCACATATCAAAACAATTAGCTATGTTCACCACTAATACCATATGAATCTAGCATCTTAGTTTAATTGTATAGTTACTAGTGCATTTTGTTGCGTTGAACTTTATCCAAATTTGTAGATTGGTCTATGCATGAAAGAAATTAGGTACTGTAATTATAAGTATAATTATTTTAAGTAAGAAAATTGAAAGGACTACGTAAATGGCATGCCTCCTGGAAGGAATACTCACAGATTATGTATATATCAAAAGACTAGGATATATTTCCGTAAACTTAATTTCTAAATTATGTAATTAATTCTGACTAGTTATATATATATAGTTTAGAGCCTTGGAGGATCTTTTACGAAAGCAATTAAAAGAAAAATAGATGAGTTAGATAGAAAGATATTTTTCCAAGCTGAATAATACTGTTGTGTGGATGTCGGGTAAAAATGTCTAAGGATTAGTATAGGTATTATCAATAAGTGAATTAATATTTTCACTTTTAGTTATATTTATACTTAATTTATTTATAAAATTTATTATAAGTTGAATTTAATTACAAGTCTAAAATATACAAATATTTTGTATATATATTTTTTAAAAAAAAGCGAAAGGGAGATTGATTATTTGATTTTACAACATATCTATGAAATTTTATTTTCAACGAAGTCTTTTATTTAAATTAAAAGTATGTTGAGAATAAACAATTTGTCTAAAATTGTTTGGCACATATTTATACATCGGTTATTGAAACAATAATTGGCATTTGGATATTATTTACTGATAGTATAATGAAGTGTTTTTCTCTAAGAGGTGATGTTGGAATATTTAAAGTGTTGATTTGATGTATGTCATGTGTCACTCGGATACAGATATTGGTATTGATGATATAAGTTTCATCCCCCTGCTTGGTCACAAGTGACATGAGGCTGGACGATGATTGATATGTATTCGATCCATCTTTATTGTGCCTTGGAACGCCAAAGGTAGTATGATGGTTTCCCCCTCCACATTCATCTCTGCTACGCATTGGGACGTTCCTACCCCTGTGATTACGGGTTTCGTTGTCTATGGAGATTTTATAAATGAAAAATATATTTTCATTGTTATTATTATTACTCATATTTTTAATTATATTATGGTTATACAAATAAATATTCAATGGAGATTTATTCAATTTTTAAGTTATATTTTGTAATATAATATTAAATATTATTTTCTTATTTAAAAGAGTTTTTCAAAGAATAATTAAAATGTTTTATTATATATTTTTATCAGTGATCCACCAAGTGAGCATATCTGTCAGGATTAATAATTTATTGTTATTCATAAAGAATGTAATTATAATTGTTATGTGATCTATAGTAGCATTTAATATGGCTACTAGATATATTTAAATTGTGTTCTCGTTGCAGGTAGAAATTTAGAATTGTTCAAATTTTAGAGGAGATTCAGTCAAAATTTCGACAAAACTTATGAGGCAGGATCCATTTCGAGTTCAGTCTTATCATAGAGGGGGCACAACAGTGTAAAGGGCTGCTCGAGGTGGAAAAGGGTTGCGCAAAGGGGTGGCTACAGGTTCATGGGGTTCTAGATCTGATGAAGAAGACAAAAGAAAAGGAAAAGAAAAAAAGAAGAGGAGGAAAGAAAAATAAGGTGGGGTGGGATCGTCACCACGTGTCCAAATGTGGACATTTTTTACGACGGTCACCCCTAGTGAAAAATCAACAATTTTCTAATTTAAAAATAAAAAATTAATATTTTTAAATGAAATCTGGCAGCATACAAATTAAAATATATTATTTTAATTGAATATTGTTAAAAAAAAAATTTTGCGATGGTTAGAACCCAAACCGTCTCTAAAAATGAACATATTTTTTAATTAAAAATAAAAAATCAATATATTATAATATAATTTTTATTTTTTGCTATGACTTTTTAATTTTAAATTTTAATATTAAATTAAAAATAAACATATTTTTTAATTAAAAATAAAAAAAAATAATATATTATAATTTAATTTTCATTTTTTGTAACGGTCAGATTTATACCATCGCAAAAAAAGGTATTTAATTTAATTTCACATGTCAACTTCGGCACTTTGTAGCACGGTCAGCACCAGAGCTATCGTGAAAAATAAATATATTTTTAATTAAAAATAAAAAATTAATATATTAAAATTTAATCAACCATATATAGCAACAGTCATGGATTAGACCGTCGCAAAAAATTTACTATTTTTTAAATTAAAATTTTAATATTTAATTTAAATCCATGTGTTAACTTCGGGACGGTTACGTATCGACAATTGCAAAAAATATAATTGTTAGCGATGGATTTCGCACCTGACAGTCGTGATATATTTAGAGCGACAATTTAAAATGTGTTCATTGGTATATTAATGCCGCTGAATATGATTTTTGTAGTACTATATTTTCATATGTTATTCTCCAAGATCATACGTAACCTTAGTGATAATTACCCAATGCATAGACAAGGTCTGGCCTTGTGTGTGCTAAGTACATCAATATTCCTACGAGTCTCTAGTATCTCCCTTTATCAATTGGTATCTGATCTGATTGAATATGTAACTTCAAACTTTCTTTCACTGGTGTATTAGCAGGTTGAAATGCTGACATGCCAGTCCTTTGAAATAAATCCAAAGCATATTTTTTTAGGGACAGAAAGATTCCTTCATATGATTAAGACACTTCGATGCCAATAAAATATTTCAATGGACGAAGGTCTTTCATTACAAATTCCTTTTACAAGTAATTTTGTAAAGCCTTCCTTTCTTTTGCATAATTTTCTATAATTACCATGTCATCCACGTATACAATAAGTGCAGTGATCTTATTTTGCTGTCTCTTTAAGAATAAAGTATAATCTGAATTGCTTTAACCTATACAATGACTTCATTAATCTACACACCTTTTGACTGTGCATTTCTTTTATCACACATCCTGGAGGGAGATAATTAATCACCACGTAGGAAGGGGTTTGATTGGATGCAACGATCCTGGGTTCGGCTTTTTCGAATACCGTGCAAGAAAATTTTCTCCTTTTTTGTTTTTCTGAGGCTGAGAAAATTGAAATAATTTTTTTTTGTGTTTGTGTATCTGAAGCTAGAGAGAGAGAGAGAGAGAGACCATTTTGCTCTACTTCATTTTTATAAACCCAATACTTGATCTTTTGCAGTTCCTATTAATTTGATACGATAATGATAGCGGCCAATATCAGATTTTGATGATTCCTACACAAAATTTGTTGGAAACAGCCTAAGAAACTAAACTCCCAGATATGTTTTGGATTTTATTTGCACCAGAAGCCCAAAATAATTCGGACACCACAAAATTGTAAATTTTGAAAAATACAGCAATAAACCGAATGTGACGTGAAGTTACATTTCTATCCATCCCTCTCTCTTTCTCTAATCAAAATTCTCTCACTCGCAGCCTGAACTGCCCAACCCGTTGAATCCAACCTAAACCCGTTCCTGTTCCACCTCCCAACAATACAAGCAAAAAGAAATCTAAAACACCAAAACAGAAGCTTTAAAGAACCAAAAAATTCTAAATAGAAACAATGGCATGCCCATCCCCTTATGGCCGCCCTATTTTGTGCTTTGGAAAATGAAGAGGTAGATTAAACTACTAAGGATTTCATTTCATTTTGTTTTTCCTGTTTGGAATTGGATGGGATAAATTATACTGACTTTGATTATTTTTTTCTTTTTCCATTTTTCAGAGATGACATATATAAGGGTGCAGTTTGGATATGTGCCTAGCAATTTGTATAACATAAACTGACAGATGTTGATAGAGCTAAAAATGAGCTCGTTATCCGTGTACAGCCTTATGAAGCTATTTATTTAAAGATCAGTAACAACGCCCCTGGTCTGGGAATGAGATTGGACCACCATGCAGCAATCTTAATCTTCCCTATTGTATGCAAAATGGTAAAATTCAAATTTCTCTTTAAATGTGTAAAACGTTTTACTAAATGGTTCATATTGGTTCAATAAATTAAAGAAATTTAAATTTCTAATACAAATTTGATCCACATTGGTTCCTGCACTGATCTCTTTTATTTGTTTCCCTTCAAATGAATGATCACTTTACTTTTATACACATTATTTTTTAAATGAAACGGAGATAGTTAAAGCTTGAGAGAGAGAGAGTTGTGAGAGAGAAGCAAACAATCCCAAAACTAATAATCTGCCAAGTACAGGCAATGGAGGAGAGAGGCAAGGATTTTATAAATTCAAAACTCGTTTACCTTTATCCTTGGGGTTGAGACTTTTGGGTCCTTCCATTCTTTCTTGTTCATGCTCGTTGGTGTAGCTGCCGGACCATCATTGTATTGCTTCTGAATTCCTTCAATCACAAGCTCAATATTATCAGAGATGGATTTTTGATTGTCAACCATTAACGAGGTTTTCACGCAGTGGTTCATTGTTTGCCTAAACTCTTCCTCATCATGCCGGTATAAAAGACGAAGACCACACTTGTTTGCTCCAATGACTACTCTATCGCTTGTAAATGAAGCCTCAATTAGAGTGCAATGGTCCAATTGATACGAAAACCAGAGACGTGGTATATAGGACATCCATATGAATTCTCCATCATATGACTTCTTTGGTTCATCATTGCTTAAAGTTGCACAATTAAATTAAGAGCCAATTCCATTTCAAAACATGATAAAAATTAAAGAAATCAGCAGACTTAGGAGCTAAACAGGTTTTGCACCATGGCAAACATCAATGAAGACCCAATGAAGCAGCACCATTGTTTTCTAAAAAACTTTCTTACATACTATACAAACACAATAGAAATGAGACCCAAAAAAAGAAAATAAAATAAAATAAATAAATACGTACCAAAATACTAGATATTGATTATTGAGCTGGAGAAAGTGACAATTCTGAAAGGAGTTACACAGTACTAAGAGATTTCAGACCAATTCTCTCAGTTTCCATATGACAAATCACGTAATGAGGAGTTTCAGAATCAAAACTGCCAGGAAAAGTATGTGGATGCTCAAGTTCTGAAAAATATGCACATAAAGCCAATCCTAGCCAATCGCCATCACTGTAAAGATTTGATGGTAGTTGAATGGTCACTGAAGGGCCACTACTGTGATGCCTGAACCAGTATAGAATTTCATGAGGGAAGCATATCGTGCCTCGATCAAAGTAGTGTAAAATACAATTACTAATCTTGTTGAGAGGGAGAGATTGAGAATATATATTGAAAGAGAGAGCTTATAGTACTTCCTTACCAGTTCAGTTATTCATGTGTTACTTTCTTGTGTCAGGTTTTCTTGTTGAGTCACCTCAGGCAATTCTCACTCATTTCCATATTCATCAGCCATAAATTTACGGATGAGGTCCATATTGTCAAAGAACGAGGTCAGGCATCTGTTCATTGACCGTCTAAATTCTTCCACATCTTGTTGGTACAAAAGGCGGGCGCCCACATTTCGCGTAATAACACTTGTACACTCATTATATATCTCAACCACTATGCAGCTTTGCCCATTCAATTCTGGAAGCAACAAAGAACTGGGAATGTAGATTAGCCAAATGAATCCACCTACATATAACCACTCGAACTTTTCTTTATTGAAGCGAAGTATGTGGGCAGGATGCAAACAACATTCCTCTGTACTCAAATGACATAAAAGTTTGAAGGAGATTTTTGAACTCAAGTTGTCAAGGAATTCAGTTGGATGCTCGTGTACTGTAAAGGAAGCACATACCGCCATCCCCAACCATTTACAATCAGTGCTCAGATTTGGAGGTAATTTGATGATTGCTGTTCTTGACTTACTAGATTGATAATCTTGAAACCAATCCATAATTTCCTTACGAGGGAAACATAAGTCATATCTCGAGAAAGGATTAAAAGGCTTCAAAACAGATAAGGAATGTCCTTGGAGAATGAGAGTAATGACAACATCATACCCAAAGAGACTATTAAGCAACTCCTCTAGTCGTTTTTGCCACTTTTTTGAATTGCTTGCATAAAGTGGAACCTCTGCCATTATTTGTATGTTAGTAAAACCAGACTCTGAATCTTTTGAAGTTCCTTTTGAAACCACTGTATATGGGGTCAGGTCAGAAGGAACAAGAAGTTGCTCATTTGCTCTGGAAAATTGTTTGTGGACCAGTTGAGTAGTAGAAAAAACCTCTTCCAATGAGGGTTCGTACTCCCTAAAAATGTTCACAAAAACGAAAGTATGTTAACCTTTATGCAGGCATCATAATAATAAAAGACAAAAAAATAATTTGGTAGGAAATTAACCTTTCAGGATAGGTATCACTAATGAAAGGTATTTGGTAGCAAAATTGAGGGCCACATTCATCTGCACTAGTGAAAACTTTGACAAAAGTTCTGCCTGCTTGGAAGCAAAATTTCAGACCATGTTCATCTGTACTACTTAGTGCAATGTCAGTTATCATTTCAATTACATCTTCCAAATCTTGTTCATATGCTATTCGGATCCCACACATTTCAAATTCCACATCTTCTGTACTGGTTCGAAAAATAGCTTGTACTGCTCCACATCGATTCAACTGCTCTGGGAAATGCACTCGAGGTACATGAAATAATGAAACTGGATATAAAATGGGTACTGAAGTAAATTGGGATATAAATGATTTTTTACTTTCATAGCATCTCAACTCAATATGAAGCAAAGGAGGAGTTTTTGAATCCAAAGCAGATGAATTCAAGGTTAGTACAGCATACAGACTAAATCCTACCCATTGCTTTTCATTGAATAAGTTTGGAGGAAGGTCAAAAAATGTCATGTTTCCCAGACTTTGATGCGAGAACCAGGTCGGAATTGCTTTAAGAGGAAACTGAAAGGCAGAACGGTAGTTATGTGCATAGCTTCCCTGTAAATTGCAAAAACCAAATAATTAGTGAGCTAATATTCACAGACAATAGACAGCCTAAGTAGAGATAGAAAGAAAAATATATAGTGATTACCCCATTACCTGAATGAGCATTGAAATCAAGGGAATCAATGGATGTAGATCTCTTCTTAGCTGGCTGGTTGTATTAGAGTCAGTAGTATTTCTGCATCCTTGTTGCAGACTACTTGAACTTTTACTAATGGAACTCCAGTTTCTCCATTTCTGTGGATTGGTATCATCTTCCGATGTACATTCCTCTTTTAGAATCTGTTTGAAATGTTTAATATTAGATCTTAAATTTAGTTCTTTTCCAAGTATCTGAACTAATCTTCTACAATAGTCTGGTACATCTTGCTCAAAAACTAGATGGATCCCACACATATTCACCCTCATATCTGATTTTAAAGTCCATACTGAAGCTGCAATGTGACTTGCTTTATTCAACTCTTTAGCAAACTTTCTTTGTGGGAAATAGATAGAAGCTACTCCATTTCTCCCTATTTTCAAGCCTTCAAAACATTTTACAACAAACGGATTTTCAGGACGATTTTCATTGGTGTAAAAACTACAAAAAGTCTCTTTTAAATGAAAACCTCCGTCCAAGATTTCATTTTCCTGGGTTAGAAAAGCAACAAATAGGGTAAATCCTATCCACGTTTCGCGACTATTTTCCACAGGTAGTTGGATTCTTATAGAAGACCCAAAGCTCCATTGACTGCACCACTCTGGAATTCTCATACAGGGAAAAACCATTGCCAATTGCTTTCCACAATAAATTAGATCCTGTTCAATGAAAAGGATAAGAAGATAAAATTAAGAAAGATGGTCATTGACACAGAAAAGCAAACAGAAGATGTTCAGTAACCTACCTGGAAATATACATAGAAGTTGCTATCACAATGTTCTTCGAACATATAAGCAAAATCATCGCATATTATCATTCTATTATTGCCAGATATATTACCATCTATCAGAGTGAATCCATTTGTAGAAGTCCATAGTATTACTCGATTATGCGAATAATTCAACCTGGGACAATTACGCGCATTTACATATCTTACACTCAATGGAAGTTTTGGAAATGACTCAAGCCTGCTACACTTGAAGAACAAGAGTTCTCTAAGATTACTAAGTTGGCAGATGCTTTCTGGTAACCTCATAAAGTTGTTTTCACTCAAATCTAAAGTCTGGAGTGAGGACAAGCAACCAATATCATCAAGAACTGCTCCATCTGATAGATTGCATTTGCTTAGACTTAATGATCTCAAACAGTTGAAACCAGAGAATGAAATAGATAACTGGGAACTGATGAATTCTTCCTTTGGCAAAAAACAATTGCAGATGAAAGATTGCCATGATCTTTGCGCCACTGCCACACTGCTACGTTCAGCAAAACATAGTTTTTTAATGTTCCTAAAGGAAGGTACTTTTACTATTGCAGTTCTACACGCATGTAATTCCACCAACTGTTCCAAGCTCCCAAGGTTTTCTGGCAATTCCTCAAGATGTGGGCAGCCAGACACATCCAGAACTTTTAGAGATGTCAAACTACAAATCTCATTCGGTAGGCACAAAAGGTTCTTGCAGTGTCTTAGATTCAACAAAAGAAGGCCAGTCAAGCGCTTGATTGATATTGGCAGCTCCTTTATAGCAGTTGTATCCAAATAAAGTTCATATAAATGATCCATGTCTCCCACAATCTCTGGAAACTTGTCAAGATTTGTACATCCCGAAAGAATAAAAGTTTTGAGAGATTTCAAGTTGATTCCTCGGGGAAGACTCTTGAGGGATTCACAACCTTTCAAGTTCAATAAAACCAGTCGTTTGAGCACTCCAATTGTTGGATGAACTTCTGATAATCCTTTACAATCTTCAAGAATTAGCCTTTCAAGATTGGGGACCATACTGAAGTCCGGGGTTCTCTTCAGGTACTTGCAACTGGTAAGGTTGATTAATATCAACTTCTCCAAACGAATCTATAAATGCATAAACCAAGCATAAAGAAGTAATTGATCCATGTAATAAGAAAAGGAAAGATACTGACAGTGGTCAGTCATATTACAGGTCCTATAATTATTTGTGGTCCAAGAGAGATCTAAGAAATTGTTGACAAAATCCAAAAGAGATCAACATATATTATCTAATTTTACCAATAAAAAAATCATGAAAAAAGTAGTAATGATCTTACAGTAGTTTCCTTCCACAGTCTTTCAATGCAGCTGTTAGACAAGTTGAGTTCAACTAATATACTTGGTTGAAAACTTGAAGGTAACGAAATTAAAGGACATCTATGCCATTCCAAAAGCCGTAACTCATTAGAAAGAGATCTGTGAGGTTCAGGAAAGCATGCATTATCAACCCGCAACAATCTTAGTCTCTTCATTTTTTCGAATGGGTTGACACGCAAATGCAACTCTTCATGATCTCCAATCAATCCAAGGAAAAATATGCCTTGAACAGCTTCAGTTCCCTAATACAATGGATGAGTCTTTAAAATGTTAGATCATAAATCATACATCAATGCCTATTGAGATGTGTGTGTAATTAAGATAATTTCAATAAATCATATATCTCTTACAGTATCAGTCACAAGTACATGGCGTGCATCCTCGCAAGACCAGACCCTGCTGCGCTTACCCGGTTCTTCAGGGGATTCCTGATGAACAATTTCTCGGCCCAATTTATGTAGTAAATCATGCATCCATAACTTATCTCCTAACATAATAATTAGAGATTTTTCAATGAGCACTTGTATACCAATCTCAGGATAAAACCCACAACTTTCCAATATCTTCTTTACACGATATTCAGACTCTCCTTTGAAAAAACAAGCTATGTCCAAAAATATGTTCTTTTCATTATCATCTAACCCATCAAAACTTATTCGAAGTGTATGAAGAATATCTTTATCAGGATTTTTCTTTAGTTTAGCCAAAGTATCTGACCATTCTTCTATGCTTCTTCCAAATAAGAAGCAACCCAAAACTTTAAGAGCTAAAGGATGGCCATCAGAATATTCTACAAGTTCATTGCACAGCTCCATTAACTCATCAACAATACGGCCTTCCTTGAAGGCTTTTTGACGTAGCAGATCAAGAGCTTCATCATAATTTAGTTTATCAACCTCATATATGTATTCCTCTCCATATGTCTTCAACAAGTGTTTATCTCTAGTTGTTACGATCACTCTGCTTCCGGGGCCCAACCAGTCATGTTGATATTTAGCATTTCCAACCAAAGCTTCTATTTGTTCCAAACGATCAACATCGTCTAGAATGATAAGCACCCTTTTAGAGTTTAGCCTTTTCCTTAATGCAGCGACTCCCATATCATAATTGTATATATTTCCTTCATTGTCCAACACCAAGTTTTTGTAGAGAAGATTTTGTAAATGAAGTATACCATTTTTTACAAATTCCTCTCTTACATTATCAATGAAGCAGCTAGCATCAAAATTGGCTTTGATCTTTCTAAAAACTTCACGAGCAACAGTTGTCTTACCAATGCCTCCCATACCCCAAACTCCAATGGTGCGAATATCATTCAAGTCTATATCCAAGAACAAATCCATTTTCTTTGTACGAGAATCCATTCCAACAAGTTCATTGTCACCAATCGAAAATGTCTGAGTCAAATCTTTTAAAATTTCTTTAACAATTTCCTGAATAACCTCTGTTTCATGCCTAAGAGAAAAAATGAAATAAGAAAATTTTCAAACGGCGAAAAGCTTCGGAAACCATTGCATTATCAAATATATAGCTATAACTAATTTACTAAAATAAGTAAATTATAGAGCAGATGCAAAGATTATACGGGGTTAAAGTTTAAACCCTCAGGTTCCATAAGCCTTGTGACTAAACCCTAAAACTATAACAAGAACAGACTTATTGAACACTTGGATTGAATGGGATAAATTTAAACAAAATTGAATAGCACCATTGAAGAGCTCAAATATATTATATGGCATATGGTAAAAGTACTGTTTTTTCATTTTAATATTCAGTTCTCTATCCTTTTTTATGCTAAATTTCTGTTTTTCCAACTTATACAAGAAGAAAAATAGCCAAAAGAAATAAAAAAAAAAAAAAAAAGGAATTACCTTTCCTTGATATCCCATCCGGATATGCTGGCTACTTCAGTCAAAGCCTCCCTCCACCTCTTCACCTTCTCCATATCACCTTTAAAAACTTGTTGATGCTTAGCAAAAGCCTCCCCATAATTCCCTATTTGTTTTCTTACCTCGGTTGGTTCCACATGATAAAAAACTGGAATAATAGTTAGTCCCTGACCTTTGTTGCATTCAACAATCTTGGAAAGTTCTTCCAAACACCAACTTGAAGAAGCATAGTTCTTGGAAAGAATGACCACTGCAAATATTGATTCTTCAATTGCTTTCAACAGTTCTGGTGAAATGGGTTTGCCCCTTTTAAGTTGTTCATCATCCCTAAAGGTATAAATTCCTTTCTGATTCAGAGCATAGTACAAATGATCTGTAAACTGTTTGCGAGTGTCCTCCCCTCTGAAACTGAGGAAGACTTCATATTTCTTCGAAGAAATCAGAGATGTTTTGGTGGCCATGGAATCACCCTGGAGCTTGTTGCCCAACTCAAGTCAACAGAGCGTTAAATAAAATAGGAGGACGGCAGGTGTCATTTTGCCCCCTGAATTATTGCCTCTTTTTCACTTTGTTCCCCAAACCGTAAAATCCATCAAATTACCCCCAAACTATTATTTTCTGTAGCAAATGTTTTACTGCATATAAATGAATAATAATAGTAAATGATTATCTACATATTTACATGAGTTCTGCACATTTAATTTCATCAAATTTATGCATATATATTTGACTGTGGTGACACTAAACAATAGTTTTGTAATTGTGTTTTATTTACATAAAAGCGCTCGAAATTTATTTGACAAAAAAATTAAAAATACTTTCTTTAAAAAAAAACACTTTTAAGTGTTAATTTTTTTTTATGGAAACATCTATTAGGTGTTAGTTCAAATGCATCTCAAATATATATATATATATATATATATAAAATCTAAAATTCTATATGTTAAAAAATATTTTGATTTTTTTAATAAAATTTTAAAAGTGAATCCTAAAAATATAATACATATAAAATCCTTTCATATTAGCTTCAGACCCACTTATAATATAAAAAAATATTATTAATTTTTTTTTAATTTTTTAGTTAAAATGAGTTGAAAATTATCACCGGATACATTTGAAATTCCAAATATTTTCCTTCTAGATTATAAAAAATAAATAAATAAATAAAGCATTTTATATATTAATGACAATTTTAACATTCCCAAAATAGTGCCATTTAATTTGTAAAATTCCACCACCATCCAAATGGTCACAGACCAGACAATTGCCACAATTCTAATCCAATTTAATATTTTTTTTTAATAAAATTTAAAAATTAATTTATTATTTGAAACACCATATATATTTAATGATGGGCGCCAAAACTACTAATCATCTCCGGTGGCAATAGTTTTGAAGAGGTAATCCAGAAATCTTATTTTTCAGTTTTATAATTTACATAACATGTTTTATATTACTTATGTGTATCCTTCAAGAACAGACTAGAAAGTGAAAATAAGAGTGAAGCTCGAGAGAGAGAAATCTGGAAGAGAAGCAAACAATCCCAGAAGTAATAAACTTCAATGCAAGAGTGGTAGGGAGGTTATTGCAGAAGTCGTTTACCCTTATCCTTTGGGTTGAGATTCTCATGTTCTTGCATGCTTTCTTGTCCATGATCATTGGTGTAGCTGGTACATCCAATTGCCTCATGACCATCACGGTATTGCTTTTTACTTCTTTCATTCTCAATCTCATCTATTGTATAAATAAAATTTTCTTCATCATACCAGTACAAAAAACGAAGACCACACTTCTGAACCCTCAGGCATCTGTCGCTTGCAAACGAAGCCTTAATGTGAGTGCAGTGGTTCAACTGATCTGAAAACCAGAAACGTGGTATGTAGGACAGCCATAACAATTCTCCATTATGCGACATCTCTGATTCATCATTTCTTACTTGATACTCATGCAAAGATTATGGACCAACTTTCTCAGCATCCAAAAAACAAACAAGGTTGTGAGGAACGTCTAGATCAAAATTGTCATAAACGGTAATTGGATGCCCCGGATCTGAAAAATATGCACATAGAGTCAATCCTACCCAATTACGATCACTATGTACATTTGGTGGTAGCTGGATTGTCACTGAAGGGCAACTAGTGTGATGCCCGAACCAGTCTAAAATTTCATAACGAGGGATGCATTAGTTGTATATCCTGAGTCGATCAAAGTCCTGCAAAATAAGAATACTGATTTTGATGAGCAAGAGAATGAATGAGAAGCTTATATCTATATATATATATATATATATATATATATATATATATATATATATATATATATATATATACATATATATATAATTTCTTACCTGTTCAAATTTTCCTGTGTAACTGGGTTGTATCAATTTTTCTTGTGGAGCAACCCCATAAGAATCTCCATTTGTACTGGTTTTCGTATCATCGGCATGAACTGGGTTCTCCTTCTCATTGACCATAAATTGATAGAGGAGATACAAAATGTCAAACAAGGAGGTAACACATCTGGTTATTGATTGTCCAAATTCCCCCACATCTTGCTGGTACAAAAGGCGGGCGCCCACATTCTGCGCAATAACACCTGTACACTCGCTGTATATCTCTACCACTAAGTAGCTTTACTCATTCAATTCTGGAAGCACCAAATCAGAACTGGAAATGTAGATTACCCAAATGAATCCACCTACATAAAACCAATTAAATTTGTCTTTAGTGATGTGACATATAAGGGCAGGATCCAAACAGCATCGTTCTGTTTTCAAATGGCATAGAAGTCTGAAGGAGTTGTTTGAACTACTCAAGTTGTCAAGGAATTCAGCCGGATGCTCGTGTACTGAAAAACAAGCACATACAGTAAGCCCACACCATTTATTATCAGTGGTAAGATTTGGAGGTAATTTGATGATAACTGTTCTTCGCATAGGACCTTGATAATCTTGAAACCAATCCAAAATTGTATAACGAGGGAAATAGAAGTCATAACTCGAAAAAGCATTAAAAGGCGACAAAACAGATAAGACATGTCCTCTGAGAATGAGAGTAATGACAACGTCATACCCAAAGAGACTTTTAAGCAACTCCTCAATTTCTTTTTGCCACTTTTCTGAATCAATTCCATAAGGTGCATCCTCTGCCATTATCTTTAAGATAGTAGAATCAAACTTTGAATCTTTTGAAGTTCCTTTTGCTACCATTGCGTTTGCAGTCGGGTGAGAAGGAACAAAAGATTTGGCCTCTTCATTCGACAGTGCTAAAACATCTTTCACTGAGGTTTCGTACTCCCTAAAAATGTTTACCAAAAAGAATTTATGTTAGGGGAAGAAAAAAAAAGACGACGAATTTATGTAGGCATCATAATAATAAAAGACAAAATCGAATTTCGTAGGAAATTAACCTTGCAGGAAAGTAACAAGATGTGAAATCTCTTATTAGGCAGCCAAGTTGATGATCACCATGTTCATCAACTGAAGTAGAAAAAACTTGGACAAAATCTCTGCCTACTTGGATGCAAAATAGAGGACTATCTTCATTGATACCACTTAATGCAATGTCAGTTATCATTTCAACTACATCAGCTCCATCTTGTTCATATGCTATTTGGATACCACACATTTGAACTTCTACATCTGGTGTCATCATGGTCCAAAGATAAGCTTCTACTGCATGACATTGATTCAACTGCGCTGGGAAATGCACTCACGGTGCATGAAATACTAATGAAATATTATTGTCTATAATGGGTATTGGAAAAAAAATCAATAAATTTTTATTTCCATAGCATCTCAACTCAACACGAAGATAATCCACATCAGATGGACTGGTTAGTGCAGCATATAGACTAAATCCTACCCATCACTTTTCATCGAATAAGTTTGGAGGAAGTTCACAAAATGCATTGTTTCCCAAACTTAGAGCAGAGAACCAGATCAGAATTGCTTTAGACGGAAACGAAAAGGTAAGACAATAATTACGTGCATAGCTTCCCTGTAAAGTGCAAGACAAAAATAATTAGTGAGCTTATATTCACAGGTATTAGATGACCTAGGTAGAGGTAGAAAGAAAAATAGATAGAAATTACATGAATAAGTACTGTAATCAAGGGCATGATCAATCGATAAAGTTTTCTTCTTAGCTGGCTGGTTGTGTCAGAGTCAATAGCACTTGTGCATCTTTGTTGCAGACTACCTGAACTTGTACTATTGGAACTCCTATTTCTCCGTTTCTGTGAATCGGTAAGAACTTCCAATGTACATTCCTCTTTTAACATCTCCTTGAAATGTTTAATATTAGATCTCCAATTTAGTTTTTTCCCAAGTATTTGAACTAATCTACTACAGAACTCTGGTACATCTTGGTTAAAAAGTAGATGCATCCCACACATTTTCACCATCATATCTGATCTTTCCGTCCATACTGAAGCTGCAATGCGATTTGCATTCTTCAACAGTTCAGCAAACAATGGTCGAGGGAAATACATAAAAACTGCCCCATTTCTCCCAAGTTTCATGCCTTCAAAACTAGTTACGAAAAGTTTTTCACAACTTCCATCGGTGTAAAACACAAAAGGTCTCTTTTAAATCCAAACCTCCGTCGAAGTCTGCATTTTCTTGGGTTAGAAAATCAACAAATAGGAAAAGTCCAATGCACGTTTCACAGCTATTTTCCACAGGTAGTTGGATCCATACACAAGACGCGATTCTCCTTTGACTGCACCACTCTGGAAAACTATTACGGCCTAAAACCGATGCCAATGTTTTTCCACAATAAATTTGATCCTGTCCAAAGAAAAGAATAAGAAATTAAAAGTTAAGAAAGATGATCAGAAACAAACAGAAGACGTTCAGTAACCTACCTGGTAATGTGCATAGAAGTTACTATCAAAGTGGTCGTTGCTATCAAAGTGTTCGTCAAACATATAATCAAAATCATCATATATTATTATATTTGATTTAGCATCGACGTCTGATATAGTACCATCTACCGCAGTGAATCCATTTTTAGAAGTCCATAGTATTACCCGATAACGTGAATAACTCAACCTAGGACAATCACGAGCATTCACACTTCTTACACTCAGTGGAAGTCTTGGAAATAAGTCAAGGCTTCTACACTTATTCAAAGAGAGTTCTCTAAGATTAACAAGTTGAGAGATGATTTCTGGTAAGCTTGTAAAGCTGTTTTCGCTCAAATCTAATATCTGGAGTGAGGACAAGCTGCCAATATCTTCAAGAATTGTTCCCTCTGATAGATTGCAATTTCTAAGATTTAATGATGTCAAAGAGCTGAAACCAGATAATGAAATAGATGACTGGAAACTGATGCATTCTTCCTTTGGCCAAAAACAGCCGCAGATGACAGATTGCCATGAACTTTGTGCCACCCTGCTACATTCCGCAAAACATAGCTTTTTAAGGTTCTTCAAGGAAGGTGCTTTTATTATGGCAGTTCTATTCGCATGTAATTCCACAAACTGTTCCAAGCTCCCAAGATTTTCCGGAAGTTCCTTAAGATGCGAGCAACCAGACACATCCAAAGTTTTCAGAGATGTCAAACTACAAATCTCATTTGGAAGGCTCAAAAGGTTCTTGCAGTCTCTTACATTCACCAAAACAAGGCCAGTCAACCGCTTGATTGATGTAGGCAGCTCCTTTATAGCAGTTGTATCCAAATAAAGTTCAGTCAAATTATCCATGTTTCCCACAATCTCTGGAAACTTGTCAAGTTTCGTACATCCCGATAGAATAAAAGTTTTGAGAGATTTCAAGCAGATTCCTTGGGGAAGACTATTGAGGGATTCACAACCTTTCAAGTTCAATAAAACCAGTCGTTTGAGCACTCCAATTGTTGGATGAACTTCCAATAATCCTTTACAATCTTCAAGAATTAGCCTTTCAAGATTGGGGACCATACTGAAGTCCGGGGTTCTCTTCGGGTACTTGCAATTGGTAAGGTTGATTAATATCAACTTCTCCAAACGAATCTATAAATGCATAAACCAAACATAAAAAAATAATTGATCCATGTAATAAGAAAAGGAAACATAATAACTAACTGTGGTTAGTCATATGAGAGGTCCTATAATTATTTGTGGTCCAAGGAGAGATCCGTCTGTAATTGTTAACAAAATCCAAAAGAGATCAATATAAATTATCTAAATTTACCAATAAAAAAATCATTAAAAAAAAAAAAAGGTAATAATGATCTTACAGTTTCCTTCCATAGTCTTTCAATGCAGCTGTTAGACAAGTTGAGCTCAACTAGTTTACTTGGTTGAAAACTTGAGGGAAAAGAGATTAAAGGACATCTATGCCATTCCAAAAGTCGTAACTCATTAGAAAGAGATCCATGAGGTTCAGGAAGGCACGCATTATCAACCCTCAACAATCTTAGTATTTTCATTTACCGATTGTGTTGATACTCAAATGCAACTCTTCTTCTCCACAGAATCTAGTGGAAAATATACCTTGAACAGCTTCAGTTCCCTATAACAATGTTAGATCAATCAAAGGACAAATAAATAATTCGATGTCTATTGAGAATGCATGTAATTAATTAACGTAATTTCAATCATATATCTCTTACAGTATCAGTCACAAGTATATGGCGTGCATCCTCGCGAGACCACACCCTGCTGCGCCTACCTGGTTCTTCAGGGGACTCCTGATGAACAACATCTCGACCCAATTTATGTAGTAAATCATGCATCCATAACTTATCTCCTAACATAGTTATTAGAGACTTTTCAATGAGCACTTTTATACCAATCTCAGGATAAAACCCACAACCATCCAATATCTTCTTCACACGGTATTCATACTCTCCTCTGAAAAAGCAAGCTATGTCCAAAAATATGTTCTTTTCATTATCATCCAATCCATTCAAACTCATTCGAAGCATATGAAGAATATCTTTATCAGGATATTTCTTTAGTTTTGCTAAAGTGTCTAACCATTCTTCTATGCTTCTCCCAAATAAGAAGGAACCCAAAACTTTAAGAGCTAAAGGATATCCATCAGCATATTCTACAAGTTCCATCAACAGCTCTATAAACTCATCACCAATATGGTCTCCCTTGAAGGCTTTTTGACATAGCAGTTCAAGAGATTCATCATGGTTTAGTTTCTCAACCTCATACATGTATTCCTCTCCATATGTCTTCAATAAGTGTTTATCTCTTGTTGTTACGATCACTCTGCTTCCAGGGCCTAACCAGTCTTGTTGATGTTTAGCACTTCCAACCAAAGCTTCTGTTTGTTCCAAACAATCAACATCGTCTAGAATGATAAGCACCCTTTTAGAGTTTAGTCTTCTCCTTAATGCATTGACTCCCATATCATAATTGTATATATTTCCTTCATCGTCCACCAAGTTTTTGTAGAGAAGATTTTGTAAATGAAGAATACCTTTTTCTGCAGACTCCTCTCTTACATTATCAATGAAAAAGCTAGCATCAAAATTGGCATTGATCTTTCTAAAAACTTCACGAGCAACAGTTGTCTTACCAATGCCTCCCATACCCCAGACTCCTATGGTGCGAATATCGTTCAAGTCTATATCCAACAGTAAATCCATTTTTTTTGTACGAGAATCCCTTCCAACAAGTTCATTGTTACCAATAGAAATTGTTTGATTCAAATCTTTTAAAATTTCCCTAACAATTTCCTGAATAGCCTCTGCCTCATGCCTAAAAGAAATAGGAAGTTACAAATTTTTTCTAAGGGAAAACACATTGGAAACAATTAAATAAATAAATATTTATAACTAATTTATTAAAGAGCGAAATTATAGTCCAGATGCAATGAGTGCTACTATTCTTTGGTGTACTATTATTTAATTTTCTTGTTTATTTTATTTTGTCTTAAATTCTTAGTTAACTATAATGTGTCTTTTGTAGTGGAACTTCAAGATTCTAACAAGTGGTACCATAGCCTAGTTGGTTCATTTGGTAATTTAGGATTGGTTTGTTTGGACCTTTTGGATTTTCTTTGGCTTGTTTGAACTTTTGGGTTCCCAATTTTTGGATTTAATTTTGGAACTTTTTTGTATGTAGGTGAAATTTTAGATTCAAATATTTAATAGGAAATTTATTTTGAGAACGAAAATTTTTGGTGATTTTGTTTTTAACCAAATCCCTTTTGGATTGACTCTGTTTGAAAACTTGTTGATGCTTAGTAAAAGCCTCCCCATAATTCCCTGTTTGTTTTCTTACCTCGGTTGGTTCCACATGATAAAACACTGGAATAATAGTCTGTCCCTTAACTTTGTTGCATTCAACAATCTTGGAAAGTTCGTCCAAACACCAACTCGAAGAAGCATAGTCCTTTGAAAGAATGACCACTGCAAATCTTGATTCTTCAACTGCTTTCAACAGTTCTGGTGAAATGGGTTTTCCCCTTTTAAGTTCTTTATCATCCCTGAAGGTATTAATTCCTTTCTGATTCAGAGCATAGTACAAATGATCTGTAACCTGTTTGCGAGTGTCCTCACCTCTGAAACTGAGGAACACATCATACTTCCACGATGTAGGCGAAGAATTCGGAGATGTTATGGTAGCCATGGAGTTCTTCCGGATCACTTACTAGCTATGCTGTGACCGCTGATTCGCGCCAAAAAAAAAATGCATGTAATGGTTTAATTGCAACTAATTAATAGTAGACTTGGACTTGTATCTTAGTCTTTATAGTAACAAGTAATGGTTTCATTGCAACTAATAGTAGACTTGGACTTGCCTTGGTCTTTAAACTGACTGGCACTGAACAAAATGCAAGTAATTTTCTTGTTCAATACCACTAGTAATTGTTGATTGCAACTAATATTACACTTGGACTGGACTTAATCTAAACAAGCCACCAAAAACATAGTCAAAGGGAAAACTTAGTTCCACCAAAACCCGAAATTTCCTTTAAACCTCAACTTAGGTTCCATGGCACTTTGTTAGATATTGGTTTTCTTGAACATGTAACCTAAGAAATAAGCAGAAGGTACTAAGAGAAGCAAATAGGTGCAATGTCTCTCAAAAACAACTTGTTTTCTTCAAAAATTTGAAAAAAATAGCTGCTGATTTCAATGGAGGAAATGACTTATTTAGAGACAAAATTAGTGAAAAATAAGCTCACCAATGTGTTCAGAGAGTGGAAAACCTTTGGAAATTCATAGATTTAAATGATGGGTGGCTTGAAACTGGTGAAAATTTGAAGCTTTCCCCTTAGTTTATGGTGCCGGTTTGCAAGAAGAAAAGAATGGCGAAGAAAATGGAGGGGGATCGGTTGGAGAGGGGCTGCTGTCCACTTAAGACAAAGGCAACCCAAAATTACCAAAACAACCTAAACCAAAATTACCAAAACAACCTTCAATACCGTTACTTTTATTCATGTTGAAGTGAGGTAATTTCGTCATTTCAAACCAAACTAATTTATTTTACCAAACTAACCCCATTTACTCCTTTATAAAATTAGGAAGTTAAGGATATTAGTAGAATTCAATCAATTAGTTTAGAGTAATTTTCTGCTAAATTTATTTCTTCAAATTTTAATTTGAACAAAAAATTAATTAAGCAAGCAAAAGTAAATTTACTTGGATGTTATATTTATGGAACTGATAGGCACGAATAAAATGCAAGTAATTTTCTTTTCCAATACAACTTGTAATTGGTTTTTTTTTTTTTGTTTTTTTTTTTATAATAAATACAACTTGTAATTGTTGATTGCAACTAATGGTAGACTTGGACTTGTCTTAGTCTTTATAGAACTGATTGGCACGAAAAAAATGTAAGTTTGTTTCTTTTTCAAAAGAACGAGTAATTGCTTGATTGCAACTAATAGTAGGCTTGGACTGGTCTCCGTTTCTTTTTCAAAAGAACGAATAATTGCTTGATTGCAACTAATAGTAGGCTTGGACTTGTCTTTGTTTCTTTTTCAAAAGAACGAGTAATTGCTTGATTGCAACTAATAGTAGACTTGGACTTGTCTTAATAGTATCTTTTCTTGGCACTCACGGCTAAAATTGAATGAATGATGAATGCATTGCTATCACAAAATGACTTGAATATAATTTAGGGTTAATCATATTTACTACTCCAGTGAGTTTGTGTCAAAACTAATTAATTTAGTTTTCTGTTTACAAAAATATACTTATATAAGATGTCTCAAAAAAATTTCATATAATATCAATATGCGAATTTTGAAATAAATGAAAGTTTCATTAAACCATTTTTATTTTTCTCCATTTCCTTTCAAGTTTGAGACTAAATGGGTAACCTAAGCAAAAGCAATTCCCTTTTTTTTCCTTCCTTTTTTTTTTTCATCATTTTTTTTTCCTTCCTAGTTCTTTTAACCATCCAAATAAACAAGATAATCAAATATTTTCTTTTCTTTTTCCGCCTATTTCATCAATCCAAACATAGCCTATATTTTTTGCAGGGCCAACTAGCTAGTGTCTTTTAACTTCGTGTCAATATTTGTTGATGCCCAAATTTGCAGAGCAACATAAATGAGGTGTGGTTTGGTGTGTGGTTTTGGTAGGCGCCAGCCTCATAGCAGGACCGGTTTGTCGACAAGGGCTGGCTCGCTTGGGGTTTCCAAACCCCACAAGTCTTGGAAGAGAGTCAAGGCTTCCACACTCATTCGAAGAAAGTTTTCTCCAATATTAACAAGTTGAGAGATGGAATCTGGTAAGCTTATAAAGTAGTTTTCACTCAAATCTAAATTCTTGCTGCCAATATCTTCAAGAATTGCTTCGTCTGATCGATAGACTGCATTTTCTAAGACTTAGTGAGATGTCAAAGAGCTGAAACCAGATAATGAAATAGATGACTGGAAACTGATGCATTCTATTTCCTTAATTTGGCCAAAACCAACTGCAGCTGAAAGATTGCCATGATCATTGTGCCACACTGCTACATTTCCCAACACATAGTTTGTTAAGCTTCTTTATTATGGCAGTTCTACAGGCAAGCATGTAATTTCACCAACTGTTCCAATCTCCCAAAGTTTTCTGGCAATTAATTAAGCCAACTGAATGGATGACTAAAATCTTCTGCTATTGCAAAATTGACTTTTAATTAGCAATTATTTTTGGAGGCAAAAACTCATTTGGATTAATATAAATTTTATCTTAAAAATAAAACGAATTTTCATGTTAAAACAAGATAATTAACTCTAACTACGAATGGGTTAAAACATGTTTTAATTAAAGAGCACATGTGAGATTACCTCCAGACGAGACGTTTCAAAAGTGTTGGAGGCTTTATTAGTTTAGGCATTGAATCTATAGAGCAATCACCTCCTTAATTGGAGCCTCAGCTTAAAGCACATTTTTGTGCTTTTGATCCTAATAGTGAAAGAGACATAATTCTCAACTCTGAATTTTTTTAATTTTAAACTTATTTTAATAATTTCAAATATATTTTATATATCTTCATATATATTAAATTTATTGAGGGAAAGATGTACAACTCAACCTCTTGAGGCTTACCCCTCGCCTCATCATGAGAAGAATAATGAATGTATAGGCCTCGCTCATGAGAAAAAGAATGTGCATGAGGCCTTGTGTTTTCCAATTTTAATATATATTTTGATTCTACAGTTGAAAACTTAAATTAACTATGTATCTTCTTCTTCTTTTAAATAAATTTAAGCACGTTAGTTAGAGTTGCTCATTTTAATGTTTCTATCGTCTACGAGATACATTCTATAACATATATGCTTATTCAGTGGTCAACAACAGTTTAATATAAATCATGTAATCAGGCGTATTATGCACAAGGCAGCGCCCTCATAAGGAAATTTATTTTTAAAATTGTTCATTAGCGAGATTATGCGTTTGTCCCTAAGGTTGTGTGTTTAAACCGTGTATAGAGAGAGAGATTTTACTTGGTAAAACTGTTCAAAGTTTTAATGGATTTGTATGCCGGAATGCTTTGTTAATGTAGGAATCACATTAATTGCCCAACCATATTAAATTTTATCTCTTTTATTTTTTTTAATTTTATTATGTGTGGTTGTTTATTTGTCTCAAATCCATAAATTCCAAAATGCTGAAGAATTCCTAACAACTAATTATCAATTGCAATGTACATTGGATATCTTCACTGGTGATGAATCGCATGTAGCAAGCATATTAGAATATTTTTATATGTATACCTCATATAATTAGATTGAGGCATGTATTGCCATTTCCACTTCTCTATAATTAAAGATATTAATTTAGCTTAATTAGCTAATAAAAAAGATGTAAAAAAATAATAATAATTTTTACTCTGTTTGAAAGAAATACAGAAAATAAAGATAAAATATAGGAACGAAACCCACATGTTTTATATTTTTTTCATGAAAAATATTTAGTTTTTCCTTTTCAAATTCAAATATCAAGTATAGCAGCTCTATGAATAAGCCTATCCAGACATGGATATACCTTTCATATATAATATACATTACATAGTAAAAGTTTAATTATCAATCTAAAGCAACAGATCATCCTCTTAAAACACAGCAAATATTATTAATAGACATGATATATACACATGCATACTTGATTTGTTTAGATTTTGTTGTATCAAATTCATTGTTGAAGTAGGTGTCACGTATGTTGACAAAGTAAAAGACAAAATCAAATTGGTTGTCAAATAGCCTTTATTGAATAGAGAAAAAAAAAAAACAAAGTGCAGCCGCGTATTGAGAAAAAATGAGAAGGGGAGACTCTTTTATAAATAGTATTATTCACGTATACGGTATTATTCACATGCACTATTTATATATACGGTAGTATTTATCGTGTAACCAATTTTTAGTGGGAAATTACCCGATTTCCCCAACATTCATTGTCATCATCTTATTTTCTTATATATATATATATATAGGTACACATTTCTTGGTCTTAATTGAGAGATATTCAGCTAAATTAATTAGCTTAAATATGAAAATAGATGGATCAAAAAACATGCAACATTGGATCATGGTCATTCTTCTTCTAGGATTAATTTTCATGGCGTCTGGACCACGCGTTGCAGACGGAGTTTTTGGCATCAATATCAATGGCAGTACTTTTCCGGCATGTAACGGTGCATGCAATGAATATCCTTCATGAAAAGTTTATGAGTGCTTCTCGTTATAATGGTAGTCCATGTACATGTTTTGGTGGAGAACAACCGTAGCTTTCTTAACCTCTAGCTAATTAAGATCCTTAAAAAAGTATAATAAAGCAAAATATGATATTTTCGTCGATTAAATAAATAAAATCTGCATATTTTTTATTTTTTGGTAATTGGATTCTAACAATATCAACATTGTACCAACACTTGCATTATCAATCGTACAAATTACTAGTTGTTAAGGCAAATTGTTCAATGTAAAAAGAAGGCTTGTAATAAAAAGCTTGACCATATACTAAAGCGTAGTTATATTTGTATAGGATTAGCTACGTACCTTGAAATTTGGCCCAAAAATTTTCAAGGCCCTTTTATAATTTATTTTGTCTAAACTACATATACATATATATATATATATATATATATATATATATATATTCATTCATTAAAAAAAAAAAAAAAAGACAATTTTTTTTTTCGCTCACAAGTTTCAAAAGTAAGATTTAATAGTCTTATACTATATATATATATCCTATTGTCTACTAGGATCTTGCAATGAATTTTATTTTTTTTATTAAGAAAAATATGGGATTTTGTTAAGAGTACTTTTTTATCAAATCATTGGTAGATCCAACATCCAATATTGGCAAAATCATCATTATTAAATAATGTCTAAAACAAAACGACAGAAATGAAATTTTGTGGATGTTGAAAGGTTAAAAAACTTTTCACATCCATCCAACATAGTTAGGTGTAATGTCTTGCTCAAAAGATTTTATATAATCTACCAATTATAATTTTCTAAATAATGTAAAGAGAGAAAAAAAAATGTCATATATATCCAAAACTCAGTTGATCATATATATAATTGTTAAACATGCAAGACTCGGAACTCTATACTATATCATTATTATTGTCAAATATATTTATGAAATTTATATGGATGCACTGATATGCTCAAATTAAAAATTAATTAAAAGAAAAAATAGAATGAATAAATTTGATGCATAAATATTACTAATAATTAAATGAAGATAAGTTCAAGTTCCGAGATAAGTTTTTCGTATGAAATTCAATTAAAATAAAATATATTAAAATTTAATTAACATAAATAATAAAAAATTAAAGAGGGCTAATAACTATAGTTAAGCTAAGAGCTAAGATAATCTAAAATAGAAGGTGATTTTTTTTTTATAAATAAAAAAAGAGTTTCGATGTGGATCTCATTGTTATATAAAATAGGAGGTGATTGGTATGCAACGTGTGTTCCTTCCCACATCCTCCGCCTTTTAATGTGACTCATAATTGTTATGTAGCCGACTTCACTTGCATATGTCAATATAAAAGTTTGTTCCATGGTAAACTCTTTAATTTCCAATCTCGTAGATTAGAGTTCAGCTCAAATAATAATTCTTCTTTGCAAAACCAATGCACACAGTTTCATCTTCAATACCATGTCATATGAATAAAACTTCACCTACACATAATAATTATATAACAATCAGGCAAATATTAACATAAAAAATATTAGCATCCACCTATTACTTTTAGCCATGAAATATTATTACTCAAACAATTGTAAAACTAATTGTTTGTTCCATCAAGTCCCTCCATAAATTTTGGGAGTAGTAATACTAAATATATTTATTTATCAAATAATTTTGATTAATTAAGTAGTTTACCAGAATGTTTAGCTAATGTTTATCAAATATAATACGTAGGAGAAAGACACTGAGGTATGTATATGGTATCGGACTATAAAAGAATGTTTTTTTATTTTGAAATACTACTGCTTGGGAACGTCAGTTCTGGTGAGAGGTATTATTGTCTGGTTCTACAAGTACAAAGAAACACCTCGGTGGTTTCCAAGCCCAATGCAATTCTGTTCGAGCTCTGTTATGAGATTCAACTTCATGTACAAATGTGATTTCTTTTTCTTATTTGGCCACAACAACAACAGAAAAAAAAATGACGTCATATATATGAACAGACCAAATCAGTTGCATAAATAGGAAATTTTGTATGAGTTTAAGCTTAAGTTTTTGAGAACCCCTAGAAATTTAAAACCCTTTTTCATTGCCATAAATGTAAAATAACGACTTATTACCTATAATGAATATATATATATATATATATATATATATATATATCTGCGGAAAGAGACCTTAATTCCATTGTTTTTATGCCTTTTTAACCTAAATTAGCTGAGCATGATTTACTTGCAGAAGAGGTTAACTTGTAATTGAGTTAACTTCCCTGTAAATAAATATAGAATTATTTATATTTATTCACAAGAAACCAAATAATTTACTCTGAGGCATCAGTTGCATCCATTAAAAACTAAGTCTTTAATTAGTCAAATATATTGTTCAATCTAATAGAAAAATGTTTGGGCACGCCGACAGTGGAGAGTAAATGATGCTGTACTAAATTGACAACAATATTTCTAATAAATAATTAATTGAAATTAAAAAGAAACTTTACTGAATTCATTAATTATTAAAGAAATATGTACCTGTATCTTTTATCCTTTTCTTTTCTTTTTTTCTTTTTCCTTTTTTGGGTGCTATAGTGAGGGTCCCTGCAGGAGAACACCATTCTCCTTATAGAAGAAGGTGATCATTTAAATGGATTGCTTGGAATTAATGTTTTGCTGAAGACCCTCCTGCTACTTTCTCATAAAATCAATTATTTTAGCTTTATAATATATATATATATATATATGGAATAACATTCACTTCAAAGTTTCAAACCTACCAAGGTAAGAATTTTATAAATAAAACTTTTGAATTTATGTGATTTGGGTGATATGTCAATAGCAAACTTTTGAAGAGCCTGTTTATGTCCCCTCAGTGGGCGACAATAAAGAACCAGACACATTAACCATACCTACCCATAAATTATTATTATTATTATTATTATTATTATTAACAGCCTACCCATTAATTATTATTATTATTATTATTATTAACAGCCTGAAGAAATTGCTCTCTCTCAAGAAAAGCAAACCCAAAAGATAAGCGAGGAAGAAAAGTCATCCCCCACTTTAATGAAGCTCATCTACAACTTTCAATTTATTTTTCCACAAAAACTGACCAAGTTTTTCCAGGATCATTATATTAGTTGAAAATAGTGAAGAAAATTTTATTTAAATTTGATGGTCTAGTTTTGAAAAGGATGACATCATTTGTCCACTTCCCATAACCCTTTAAGTTAAACAAATGAAAGAAATTAAGTGAGAAAGCCTTGCTTTTTTTTGCTGTTCTTCCCCCAAAAAGAAGAAAAATATAATATATATATATATATATAATCAAAAAAAAAAAAGTCTTTGCTTACTACTATATATATATATATATATATATATATTGTAAATGTTTAATCATAGTCGCTTATCAAGAGGATGGGACTACCAATTCACCCAAAAAAAAAGAAGATGGGACTACCAGTACAGCCATGTTTCATGATTGGCTATCAGATAATAAAAGAAATTATGCATGAGAGATTCACTGCATTATCCATAAAGTCCAATAACAGTAGGAATATATATCCAAACTATTGAAGGACCTACTTAATCTCAGCGCCAATCCCTGTGCATGACATCACTCTAATTTGGACCCATTGTTTTCAGAATCTTTGTGCAGTTTGAGAACCCCTTTTGTTTCATTCATGCAGACCAGACATTATAAACCTATTGCCAAACCTACTATATTTTTTATTTTTGTGATGGTTGAGTTAATTATAAGTAAATTGTCAAAAAATAAAATAAAATTATCTCCTATAAAAAAGGGGTATGTGAGAACATCAAAAGGAATCATTGCATTGATCAGGACGTAGAGAGCATTTAGTGTTATCTCATAAATAAAAGAGTAAATTTGCCAACTAGAGTTTGGTTTTCCTTTTTTCATTTAATGATTTTAAAATATTTACATATAAAAAAAGGACCAATAAAATGATAACTTTATCTACTCCTATCATGATTGCAAGTCAAGAGATGATGAAATTTTGGGCTCTTGTGCTTTTCCATGACAATAAAATCAAATGATTCTATTGTATTCCATCATAACTTGTAGAATATAATGATTTGGTTTTGATTTAGTGGTCAAAATTTCAACCATGCACAATAAAAAGTAGATATCAAAATAAGGGAATGAGTGAGATAGTAGTAGTAATAACTTTAATTTGAATACGTTAATGGGTATTCAATTATTGAAGATGAAGCTAGTTTTTTTTTTTTTTTCTTTTTTTCCAATTGACAATTACATCAAGGGTCATGAAAGTCTAACCCTTTTTTTTTTTTTTTTTGTTAAAATAAAAAAATCAGAAAAGATTTTCATAAAATTACATCATCTACCCCTGTTTCTCAACAGAAACCAAAGGCCTGAAATTACACACACTCCCCCAAGAGGTGCCCACCTTGATTGGGTCATTCTCATTCCCCAAAAGCAGACATGGCAGAGAACAAGGCTGCTGAAATCAAGGACTTCCAAATTATGATTGCAAACAAAGAGGATGATAGCAAGAGGCAATTAGCTCCCAAGAGAAGCTCCAACAAGGATCGCCACAAAAAGGTCGATGGCAGAGGAAGGAGGATAAGGATGCCGGCTCTTTGCGCCGCCAGAGTTTTCCAACTCACCAGAGAATTGGGTCACAAGTCTGATGGTGAGACCATTCAGTGGCTTTTACAGCAAGCCGAACCGTCTATCATAGCGGCCACCGGGACTGGGACTATTCCCGCTTCGGCTCTGTCTGTAACAGGGGCCTCTGTTTCTGAACAGGGCAACTCTGTTTCCTCTGGATTGCATACAAAGATGGAACAGATGGGACCAGCAATTGGGCCTGGAGGTAGGACCAATTGGACATTTATGAGTGGTAATCTGGGCAGATCTCAGGTGGCCACTGGGGTTTGGCCTTCTCTGACTGGGATTGGCTCAGGGTTTGCTCCCAATTCTGGTCAGTCAACGTCCGCTTTCGGAACCGAAAACTTGAACATATTGCCTAAATTTGGGTTCCACGGATTTGATTTTCCTGGTATGAATTTGGGTTCCATGAATTTCCCAACACAAGTTCCTGGTTTAGAGCTTGGTCTTTCACAAGATGGTCATATTCGGGTTCTCAACTCCCAAACTTTGAGCCAATTTCAGCAGCAGATGGGACATAGACATGGTGAAGTAGATTCATTCAATCAGAGACAGCAGTCTCCTGACAAAGATGATTCTGAAGGATCAAGAGGGTAGACAAAAGTAGAGGAACAATATATTATAGGAAGAATATTCAAGTTTATAGATTTTCATGGTTTTGTCACTGTAGATTAGAATTGAACTTGAAGGGCTTGATTACCTTCTTTCTCATAATCCTCATCTTACCAGGTTCTTTTCTATCTCTGTGTCTTTCTTTCTCCCCCACCTCACCCCCCAACCGCCACAAAAAGGCATAAAAACATACAGTTCAACTCTTATTGAACAATCAATTTTGGCACATGCAGGATGAAGTATGAAGCAAAAGAACAGGTTTTTTTCTTCTTTTTTTTTTTTTTTTTTGGGTGAGGTTTGGATTTGATTTTGTTTTTGTTTTTGTTTTCCAAGTGTGTTATTGAAGTTTACTTTAATGCTCTTCCAACCAATTTTTTGCTTACATTTTTGCTTGCATGATTTGAAAAATTGGTCTGTTTGTTTAAGCAATGGATAGCTTTGTACTCCATACCATTTTCTAATCACAACATTGCACAAGTGTCTCTTATATGTATTTAATTCAGCAAATACATTTTCATGCAGATTTATTTTTTATATCTGTTACATATATCAGGTTTGATTCACACACTCTTTTAACTTCTCTAAAAATTTCATTTTTCCATGCATGACATTCATCTTTTTGCCTGTGTCACAATTGTTTCCAAGCATCAAGCACGCACTTACCAGTATGAACTTCACTGTGTTTTTCAATTACTCTATGCATATTATCATCATTTTGTACCATTATAAAGAAAATTAGAGTTTTTTTGGCCATGTACTTAAAAAAATTTGATTTTCTAAATTTTAAAAACAAAAAAAATTCATAAAATAAATATTTGTGTACTTTAAAACAAAAGAAAAGCTTTCCAGTACATGGTTAAATATAGGCTAAACTCTTGTATTTTATGTATAAAGCCATTATAAACCATTTAAACACAAACTTATGGAATTTTCAGTCTAGCTGATTACTCCCATTATTTGCTGTTAGTAATTTTCAGCATACACCAACACAGCAAACAAACATTCACCAAGAACATAAGAGATTATGGTTCAGCGAAACGTTCCACTTACGTCAGGGAGCTCTGATAAAAAATACACTGCACTATAATAAAGTTTTGATTACATATTAAGTTTAACACAAAGCAAACAGCTCTGGTCCCTTTACCCTTTTTTTCTGATGCTTAGCCCATGGATATTTAGCCCATGAAAGGGTTAACCTTAGATACTTAGCCCATAAGAGGATTAAGAATAACAGAGAGAACCAAGTCACATATGCTGACCTGAATCCAAAACCTGACTAAGCTTGAAAAACAGCAAACTTAAATACAAATGATAAGAGGATTAGTACACCCAATTGGCCTTGATTTGTTGACTATTTACGTGCTAAGTTGATTAATTAAATTACAATTTAATACCTATATGATAAATTGATTGGCTGAATTATAACAAAGGGTAAAAGGACTATTATATCCAAATTGCCTTGACTTGTTGACTTCTTACGTGGTTAGTTGATTGCCTGAATTGCAAAAATTGCAAGTTATTTGGCTAAATTACAACTCAATATTTGGTGACAGCTTCGAACTTATGAGTATGAATGCAAGGGGGTCACCATTTCAGCAGTAAAGTAACACAACTTGTGTAAAAGGCATTTAAGTTTCCAGGTCAAGCCGGAGCTTTTGGTTGGACTAGTACCAATCTTGTGTAATCTGTAAGTCATCACAAATATAAACTATATTATACTTTTGTGGAGAGGACACATATCTTAGATTTATACGGAGAAGAGTATCAAATGTTGAGAAAGACGAAGCCAAAGGTGCAGGATTTTATCTTTTTATACAAAATCAAATTATAAAAGGTTAAACAAATATATATATATATATATATATATATATATATATATATATATATATATATAAACAATGAAGGTATAGCGGCTAAGTTATATAATTATTTGTTTAGGAACATGTATATGTTTTATTTGTCACTATGTGCCAATGATCTAGCTAGTCCCACATTTTTTCTTAATCAATAACTCAATTGTCTTCAGTTTATACATAATTTTCTCAAGTCAAATATAATGTGTTCTTCCTTTTGAACCTAAACATATCTAAGTTAATATGTTTGACTTGGCCAAAAATATATTCACAATATATTGCATCCTCTGTAAATATGCACTGTGTGCCAATTTTAAATCAGTAATTAACTTGAAATAAAATATAATAATACAAAAATAAATTAAAACATTCAATTGTAAATAGAAATAGAGAACAAAAGAATTCTATATTAGGGTTTGAAATATCTTAAAATAAAAGGATTTAAAAACATAAAATTTTAACAGGCAATAATTTTAAAATAAATAAATTAAAGATGAAGAATTGAAATTGAAAAATAAAACTAACAATGAAAAAATTGCTTTAGAAGAAAATCACCATTTCTATCACCTTGAATATTCAAAATTGTAAATTCGAGTGTTAGCAAACCACATTTCTACCTCAGGTGCACCTAACCTGCCAACCGTCGGCGGAATGAGACTATTAGGGGCACCTAACCTGCCAACCATCGGTGGAATAAGACTATTAAGGGTGTGCATTTACTATTTAAAACTATCAAAAAAGTTGCAAAAATTATATGATAATAGACTCTAATTCCTAATAGATTTATAGGTTGATGACTCCCACTAAAAAACTCTTTTTTATTTATCAAAAAAATCAGTGTAGAATTTTTCATTATTCTCTACTTCTACCACAATGACTGTTTTATTTTTATTTTTATTATTTTTCTTTCAAATTAGTTGCTAGCTTGAAGGTGGCACGTCGCAATCAATAGTAAATAACTACTTTTAAAATATGAAAAAAAAATTTCCCTAGAGGAGCTGCAAAAGCCATTGTTTTCTCCTACAAAAGACCCAATTAAAAGCCCAAACCAGATCCAATCCATGTTTTGGATCAAAACAATACTGCGTCATTTAACCTCACACACACCCTAGGAGTTTGCTTATAGGCCATGTAATTAAACACTAATTTTATTTTTTTAGACAAATTTAAATATAGAAAGCATTTACTAAGTTATTGTGTGCATTAAAAATATATTACTTTGAATTTGAGATGAGCTTCCATATTGGAGTTTTGTCCAAAGTTCAAAAGAGACGAATTTGTTTCCATCAATGCTGAGAAGTTAATAACGTAGAGCCTGAAAATGCCGCCAAGTTGTAATAGTCCGTCCAAAACTTCACAGCACAATGGCACGTAACCTATAGGACTTATAAATATAATCAGCTTTATATATATATATATATATATGTAATATATATATAGAGAGAGAATTGCTCCAATACACGACGTCGCTCATATATGTTAAGCGACATATAATGTGGCATATATTTTTAATATTTATTTATTCACTTGGGCTCATATATAATTTTTAAAAGTCTTTTAAAAATATATAACACCTCATCTATCGCTTAATATATATGAACGATGTCGTGCATAAGAGTAATTCTATATATATATATATATAATATAATATAAGAATTCTCAAACAATTGATCTTTTATTTACAAAACATGCCACATATAGACTCACTCATATATATACATATATATAGTAAGTAGTAGCAGCAGTGGGAGGTTGACCTCCACTCCAATCCCTCAAGTGGGCAAATACTGATGAAAATTTCAAGTGGGCCTCTGTCTTTCCATGTGGTCCAGCCAACTGGGCTCATGGACCACCCTCAAAAACTCAAAAAATAAATAAATAATTTGGAGTGCAGTCCATTTAAAACGATTTAGACGTGTCTTATACATTGTCTTCTTAAATGTAACCACTCGTCTCCAACTCCTGTGTAAAGTGGTGAGTACTGCAAAGCAAATACATTTGCTTTCAATATACCAACCAAGTAAATGTGCTAAGAATTAACATATTGAATCCAATTTCCTTGTGCTTCCTAAACTTGTTGTTAGATGTGCAAAGCTTTAAGTTGAGTTTTTGGTATTTACCTGTTTAGTTTGCATTTTTCACAACCAACAAACCAATAGCTAAATAGGTGCTGCACCAACACGCTAATTGAGTTTAACATTTTCATTGTCTATTAAAAATTTATCACGCTTGTGGGTGTTTGTGGATTCCATCGTGCAAAGATCTTGAGTTCGAAGATTTCAACTCAATAGACACTCCTGTCCCCGTTTTAAGCGTCTCTAAGTTGTGTAAATGTTTTGTATTGAAAGTGTAACCATATGACTAAAACTGATTTAGTACTTGGAAAACTTGGTTACTTGTTGAAGTGGTTGCCAATGACCAAACACAATTGGCGCACAGCCAAAAAGATGAATGGCACATGAACCTCATTTTTTGACTTTAAATTAATATTAGTAATATTATTATTTTTTGGATGAAAATAATAATAGTAATAATGCATTTCTGTGGAGAATAAAGAGCGCAGAGTCATTCATTTATGGGTACGAATCTGTCGGCCCCATGCTCTTAGATTCATGTCTACATAAAGATTGTCTAAATCACATGCCGATGTTGCTTGCCACCCGGTCCAAACCATCTTTTTCTTCATGGTACAGACTTTGCTCTGCGGCCTCCATTAATTTTCCTCATTACTTTCAATTAAAACAAAGTGCATTACATTGCTCTCTCCGTAGATAAACGGAAATTTGAGCTCAATCCATCACTTAATTTTGCCAAACACAAAAGTGCAAAGTACAATCAATCAAAAAACCCTTTTTATAGCTTTTCATTTTGTGTTATTTTTTATGCAGGCATAAAAATACCCTTTATAAATTTAACATCCCCTAAAATGACCCACATAAAGTAAATAATTATTTGTTTCCCTCATGTCGTGTCTGAGCTTCGCCATGTGCGTTTCACGTGGAGGAGTAAGTAATAATGGGCAAGTGGCATTTTATGGGCCTTTTATGGCCTCTGTGTGCTCTACCGTTTGCTGTTCTTCTGTCATTTTTTATTTGTTTGACTAATGTCAATAACATCTTTCACTTTCATATTGGACACTGTGTAAATATATTTAAATACTGAATCGGTGGTTTGAGGATACCTTATATATTGTCTACCAGCCTTGAAGGAAGAGTCCAAGCCTTTTTACATATTAATATTATATGCTTTTGAGGTGTCCAGTGTAGCATTCAATCCTACAATTAGTGTTGCTCTTATTAGTTTTTGTACCTCAAGATTTTGACTTTAGAAAGTTGAGTCCTTTGCTTTACTTTCTACTTCAATCTATAAAATAAATAAAACAATGCAGTGGATTCCTTTTACCCAAAACAGAAGGCTGAGCTTGGATTGCCTAAATTTTCAGCTAACATATTAAAAAGGCTATAACAATTCAGTTAAGTTATTATTGATTTTAAAAGTTTAAATGGTTAAAAAATAAATTTAATATAAATATTAAGATAGAGGGAGAGAGGTCGAGAGTGTCAATATGTTCCCTTATTTATAAGCCTTTTTTATTCTCATAATAAAATTTAAATTTAAGTGTCTAAAATTTTAATACCATATAAGACTTTAAAAGATTGAAAACATATGTAAATAATAAAATAATTGTATTATGTTGTACAATTGAGTATGTCCTATTTATACATAGGAGGGTGTGACTTAGCGATAAGAAAATGATCAAATTTTCATATTTATTTGTGAAAATTACGGTTTGAATCTTGATAAGTCTCTATTAAAATTCTAAATATACTCAGCTCTGTAAAATATCAGATAGAAGGGAAATTATTAAAGGAAAAAGCTAGCTGCTCTAGATTTCTATAAAATTATAAAACTGAAGTAGCAATAAAATTTTATTTCCTAATAGAATTATAAAATAATAATTTCCATATTAAATTTTATTTTTTTTACCAAAAAATGTCTTTACTATTATAAATTAATAACTCACCCTATGTGTCACACCCTACGTATTATAAATTGGGATACTCATTTATAGAACAGAATATATAATACCATTTTTTAATTTTTTTTACATGTATTCTTAATCTCTTTTATGTCTTTCACCTACACTCTCTTTATTTATTATTTTTATTTATTTATGAATTTTCCAACTTTATTTCCCTTTTCAGTTTTACCTTTCCTATCTGTATAATACCAATGTGGTACAAATATATATATATATATATATATATATATATTAAGGAAAAAAAATCTTTATTTCCTTCTTCGTTGCATCTTCCCAATGTGGCATATGATGTGAAGGGAATGCGATAATACATTGAGTTTGGTAATGATTTCACTTAATGCAACTTGCCAGTCAAATCAACTCCAGAAATGGCAGATCGTCAGCTAGTATTAAAATAGAGAGACAATGGAATTTCCCCTATTTTCAGCACTGAGTTAATTTTTAGGTGATGAGAATGGAATTCTAGTTTAATTTCTTAAGACATAGTTTAATGTCTAAAATAATATAAACTTTTATTTTATTAAAAAAGAAAAAAGGACTACTTCAAATTATATTAGTTTTTTTTCTTCAAGATATTATGGAAGAATTTTAGTAATTAATGTGTATAATATTTGGTAAAAATAAAAGTTTTCTGCATCATCTCTTATATTAAATAATCACCGTACACTTTTTCCCTCAAAGGATAAATATAAAAAAAAAAAAAATTGTTTTTGAAGCCCAACAAAGTAATACTTTATTAGATTTCAAAGAAATCTAAAGTTACGCCCTTAAAAGCCCAATAAAATCCTGTTAGATTTTGAACTAATAATGAGGGATTGAGAACAAAATCCATTTTTAAAGCACACCAAAAGTCTTACTAGATTTCTGTCATATAAAAATTTATAAAAATATTAAGGCCAAAGGTGAGACATCAGACATGTATCAAAACCCAAAAAAAAAAAAAAAAAAATATAGATTAGAACCTAAAAACAGACCTAAAAACAGAGGCTAAATCAGTGAGCATTGAAACCAAAACAAAAAAACATTGAGCCGCCTTGAGCTACAGTTAACAAACCCTAGGAACGAAGACCAAGTATAATCAGGATACGCCAAGGTTGAGTGTGGGTCCCATGTCAGAAACAAGCCGGGACAGTAGTCCCAACTCTCGTCCTCTGCCTTATTTATTTATTTATTATGTATTTTTGTTTTATTATTATTTTCGTTATAAATTTGTTATTTGATGTCCCTCCAAAGACTCTTCGTCCAGCTCAAGGGCCACTACCCATCCAACCAACACCCAACACACGCCCACATAGCCTCTCTTCGTTTGCCGAACGGAACTGCGGAAAACTGAGAGAAGATTAAAGGAAAAGATACAATTTTTGTTGAAAATTCAGCATATCCCCATCTCTTACTAGCTCTAGCTTGGTTCATTTCCAGCCTCTGAATCTCTTTTGTCTTTTCATTTTGGAAATGGATTGTTGGTCTTATCCTCTCGCAACTGATGAAGAGTTTCAGAAGCTTATGATTAGAATTAACCCCCCAAGGTACTTCATTTCGGATTTGATTGCGGTTTGTGTCCAAAAAAAGTGGGGTTTTTGTGCATTTACTTGAAAAAAAAAAATTATGTTTCTTTTGCTGAATTGGTGGAGTTTTCAGCTTTTTTGATAAAACGGGCTTGTGATATTGCCATTTTGTTCATATGGGATTTGCAGAGTTACCGTTGATAATGCCTCAAGCAGAACAGCCACTCTGATTAAGGTAAAATCAGATTTAAATTTCTTGTATTCTCTTTGTAAGCTATTCAAGAGGATGTTCTCTAACTCTTTTTGAAGTGTTTGTAGGTTGATAGTGCAAATAAGCGTGGTAGTTTGCTTGAAGTGGTTCAGGTTCTGACAGATTTGAATCTCATCGTAAGACGAGCTTACATTTCTTCTGATGGGGAATGGTTCATGGATGGTTAGTTTTTATTCCCAAGGGATGTTGTATTTAAGACATTGTTTTTATTTAATTTTCCTAGCAAAAAAGAAAAAAAAAATTGATTTTCTTGTTTTCTTTGATTCCTTGCAGTCTTTCACGTCACTGATCAACATGGGAATAAGCTATCTGAAGATGGTGTGACAGAACGCATTCAACAGGTAGATACTCTACTCATTTGAAAACATCTGATAGAAAATGATTTACATAACAGACCTATTGCTAAGGTTTCCAATGTACTAGTGAAATGGAAAAATGGGTTCTTATTAGTTCTTTAATAGTAGGAAATGTAAAAGCTTTTAACTTTATTGATTTTATTCTTAGCTGTACTGTGGAGCAAACTTGTTGGCATAGTTTTGAAAGCTGTGGTTGTTGTTTTGTGTGTAAAATTCAGTACAGTATTTAAGTTTCAATATGAGCCACAGTTTGTGTACAGTTGGGTTTGAAAACACAGCATACTTTGTTAAAATAGGGTGGACCACTCATCTCCCAATCATCTACCTTTTCTACAAAAGAAGTCCACAAACCATATGCAGTCAAATGAAGTCTTGAAAACATTAAGTTACTCTTCTTTTATTTCATAGATTTAATAGTCGCTAGCTACAATGACTGCCACATTAAGTCACCCTCCAGTGTCACAACTAATTATCAGTATAGAATAAAGGAGAAAGTAGAAGCACTTGTTTTTAAATGGTCTATGCTATACTTGTATAGTGAATTAAATTTGAATGGTGCAGTCACTTGGACCAAGAGCGCGTAGCTTCCGATCATTAAGAAGGTCTGTTGGTGTCCAAGCTGATATGGAACATACTACCATTGAATTAACTGGAAGAGACAGGCCAGGCTTGCTTTCGGAGGTCTTTGCTGTACTTGCAGACCTCAAATGTAATGTGGTTGCTGCTGAAGTCTGGACACATAATTCGAGAATGGCGTCAGTTGTATACATTACAGATGAAGCAACTGGACTGCCCATTGATAATGCCGATCGCCTCGCAAAGATCAAACAGCTTCTCCTTTATGTGTTGAAAGGAGACAGAGATAAGCGCAGCGCTAACACTGAAGTTTCAATGGGTTCCACTCATAAGGAAAGGAGGCTGCATCAAATGATGTACGCTGATCGTGATTATGATGTGGATGAAACAGATTGTGGATCGACTAATAGTGACAGGAGCAAGCCCCTTGTGACTGTTGACAATTGTGCTGATAAGGGATACACGGTTGTGAACTTGAGGTGTCCAGACCGTCCTAAGCTGCTTTTTGATACAGTCTGCACTATAACAGATATGCAATATGTTGTATATCATGCAACTATAATTGCTGAAGGACCAGAAGCCTATCAGGTTGTTCTTGTTTCCCTCAACCCAAAGTATATTCTTTGGTTGTTAATTGTTAGAAGCATGAGAGAAGCCCTTACTCCATAAAACAAAAGGTGTATAACAATTCCCATTGTTTTTTTTCTTCTTTTACTTGTATAACAGGAATATTATATCAGGCATACAGATGGCTGTCCTATTAGTTCTGATGCAGAGAGACAGAGAGTCATCCATTGCTTGGAAGCTGCTATAAGACGGCGAACTTCCGAGGTACACAAGCCCAGAAGTTTAATTGAGTACTGGTTCTAGAATTCTTGTTTGAATCCCATCCTTGTTTTATTTTTGATAAATAGGTGTCCAGCATACACTTCTTCAAATTCTTAACCATTGATGTTTATGTCTCATTTCCAATCAGGGTATAAGGCTAGAACTTTGTGGCGAAGACAGGGTTGGCCTTCTTTCTGATGTGACACGAATATTTAGAGAAAATGGTCTTTCGGTCACCCGAGCTGAGGTAGCAACCAGGGGTTCCCAGGCTGTGAATGTTTTTTATGTGACTGATGCATCTGGAATGCCAGTGAAGAGTGAGACAATTGAGGCAGTTCGGAAAGACATTGGCTTGATAGTACTTCATGTAAATGAAGACTTTGAATCAAAATCTCCTCCCCAAGAGAGTGGGAGGTTCTCCTTGGGCAATCTCTTTCGGACAAGATCAGAGAAATTTCTTTTCAACTTGGGGTTGATAAAGTCATGTTCTTGAGCGGTTGGATTAGGCAAACTAGGTGTTGCTTGTGCGTGTAAATAATCAGATGCTCTTCCGGAACTGTAAATTGAGCTCTAAATCATGATGCAAGGCAAGGCTTCTGGATAATCTGTTTGTTGTCTTCTTGTCTTCTGAACTGTACAATTTCATGTATATATATTTTTCCAGGTTGTCTTTAGATCTTGAATAGTATTGTAAATACGTACATTAGTTTTCGATTTCTTTTGGCTTAAAGTATGGCCTGGATTATGTTCTGTTCCGTGGCAGGAATTGCAAAAATAAGAAGATTCAAGGAATGTGTATTGAATTGAATGTGTTTTGTTGATTATGGATATGATAATGAGCAGTGAGACATACTCAAAATCTTAAATCCTATTTTGGGTTTCATGAAGAGCGAAGAAAATGATCCAGTATACATGAAAATGACAGAGAACACAAGACCCTTTTGGCTGTCTCTCTGGGATACTGCTTGGGATGCTAAATTGTCTGCTAATGAATATTCAATTGTACGCAATTTGGCCACGATTTCAACTCTGGACACTGTTTTGATATTAGAAAAGTTAGGTCGCAAACCGGTACATTTCCAAATATGAATTTCTTTTTCCAATCCTTTTCATATTGTATTACTTGTTTTCTATCAGTTACCTACTCCACCTCTCTCATCAATACGGAGAATACAGAGGAAACTCATGGTGGCTCAATTACTGTAAAGCATGTGCCTAATGCAGTTTTATAATATTTGTGGGCTCCAAAACCCCAACAACATAAACAAAGCCGCCGAGATTGACTAGTGTGCAGTTGGATTAAATAAATGCATGATGACTCAGCAAAATTTAGAGTTTTTGGTTGGCTCTGTGCTTTGATCAGATAGTGGCAGGTGTCTTTCATAGTTTTTTGGGGTTCAAGGCATGTTCTGGGTGTGCCACTTAGAGCCTATTAGTAGGTAGGATCACTATACAAAGCACTAGACCTTTTGTTTACTTCACATGATTGGCTGATTATGTGGGAGAGTAGGGAAGTGAATACGGTGGCTGATGCGTAGCCAAATAAATTTTTTTTCTAGTGGCTATTTTAATTTTTATTCTATGTTTAATATTAATTTTTCTGCTCTTTTTTTGAATTGTTGTTGACAGAGATGAGTCTTGTAAAGCTCTGTAATTTCCTTTTTTTATGAGATATTTTTTATGCTGTTAATGCATTTTTTCATTCAAAAAAAAAAAGAAAAAAGACCTTTTATTTACTTGCAAACCTACTTGTTTTTGGGTATTTGAATCAATATTTTTTTTCCAATTGGTAAGACACTTAAAAATATCACTAGATTGTCACTTGTTAATAAAGTTATATAAACCATTTTTCAACTCATATATATCCTAACAAGTTCAGACTCATATATATCCTAACATGTTCAAAATTTTGAGAAGTTGTAATAATGTTAATAATTGGAAGGAATTTTAAAATACATCATCTTTTTTTTTTGATGAATTAAAATACATCATCTTGTATGTACACGCAAGAATGATGGGGGTGAGATGGTGTGTAACTAAGGTTTTGAAGGCTAACAAAATTATACAATATGCTCATGTATGTTATAATATCTGTAGAGCATTTTCAATGGATTCTTTATGTATCTTATACTTTTTATTATAAAAATTCAACTTATAAAATTAAGATCTAATAAATTTTTTATATTTAAAATAAAAAATATATTTAATTAAGATTTTAAAAAGTTTTTATAAATTTTAAAAGTTTAGATATATTTAATTAAGATTTTTAAAATATTTTTTAAAAATTAAAATAGAAAGTGTATTTGACCCCATATTTGAAAAGCTAAAATGACTCTCTATTCTAAATTTATAAATATCTTATTTAATACAATATAAGTTTCTTTAATTTATGATTTAAATTAAAAAATAGTAAAAGAAAAAAAATACAAAAATCAATGTTTTTATAAAAAGTAAATAAAATATATATATATATATATATATAAATAAAGAGTCTATTGAAATTAAATAAATTATTTTTATTTTAAAAATTAATAAATATGCTATTTATTATTGAAAATATACTTTTTAAATTATAGAGTACCATTAAAGATGCACTTATAATTTGTGTCATACTTATCTTTAATAAACAAAAATAAGTTTAAACAGTTAAATATTGTATAATGGCCACTAATTTCAAAAAAAAAACTTTAATTGTTAGGAAATGAAAAATAATGAATACAAATTTAACTTTTTTATATTATTAACTGTAATGTCAAAGTTTAAGCTATTAAAATGAATGAATTTAACTATTTAATATTGTAAAATTGCCAACTTATCCATGTTCAAATATATATATATATATATATATATATATATATATATATCCACTATAAGAAAAGAGAAACAATCGATAGGAAACGAAACAAAATTGAGCATAGATACACTACATATTGTGAATGGGGAAATTTGAACACAAAATCCAATACATAATCAGCTAAAACTATAGAATCCATAGGTTGAAGATAAAGTGAGAGAGAGAGAGACTGTGAAGCTAGAAGTTTCTATTTTCTGATCCTCTATTAATTACACAGCTTTTCTACTTATATAATAACTAAGTAACAAACTCAACCAACACGTATTAAGTAATATGTTACATGTCCTAACTAAACCAGCTAGCTGTAATTGGAAGCTGAGTCAGCAGCTATATGTGCTTTAACTCTCCCCCTCAAGCGAAACGGAGAGATGTTGAGATTGAGCTTGGCAAGCAGAAATTAAAATAGAGTGCAAGGTAGAGGCTTTGTCATAATATCTGCTCTTTGTTCTTTTGTAGGCACATACCGTACCTCAAGCAACCCTTGTAGAACCTTATCTTTGATAAAATATATATCAATTTCGATGTGTTTAGTCCTTGCACAAGCAACAGGATTAGATGCTAAACACGTTGCCCTCACATTATCGCACCAGATTACAGGTCTAGAGTGTTGATCAATATGAAGCTCATGATAAAGGGACTGTAATTGACCAATCTCTGAGGCCATGTGAGCTAGAGATCTATATTCTAACTTTGTACTAGACTATGCAACAACATGTTACTTCTTAGAGCTCCAGAAAATAAGATTTGCCCCCAAATATATGCAATAGTCCCCTGTGGACCGTCGATCATCCAAGGATCCTGCCCAATCAGCATCGGAAAAACTAATGAGACATTGCTCAATAGCTAGTTGACTGTGCATACCTGTATCCAAGGTGCCTTTGAGATATTGAAGCACTCTCTTGCATGCTTGCCAATGATTATCAGTAGGACAATGTAGGTATTGACTAAGCTTACTCACTATATAAGCAATATCAGGCAATGTCATACTCAGATACTGTAAGTTGCTAACTATGATTTTGTAAAGAGTGTGATCTGACAAAGGAGTCCCTGATGTACATGACAACTTTGTGTTTGTGCTGGTTGGAGTAGGACAAGGCTTGCAATGTAGCATATGAGTCTTGTTTAAAATATCAGATATATATCCAGACTGAGTGAGATAAAGACCAGATGCTCCTCTATATGCTTCTAACCCAAGAAAATAGTGCAAATCGTCAAGATCTTTAAGAGCAAATGAAGTATTAAGATCAGAAATCGCCTTAGTAATCAAACCAACATCTGAACCAATAATTAAAATATCATCTACATAGACCAAGAGAGCTAGAAACACTGAGCCAGTGGTGTAAGCAAATAAGGATGCATCTGCTCCTGGTTCATGAAAACCCTATTGTAGTAATGTATGTTTGAGCTTGTCAAACCATGCCATGGGAGCTTGTTTGAGTTCATACAAAGCTTTGACCAATTTACGAACATATTCTGGATGTTTGGAATCCTGAAAACCCTCTGGTTGAGTCATATATACTATTTCTACCAGTTCACCATTTAAAAAGACATTGTTGACATCCAATTATCGAATGATCCAACCCTTTGTGACAGCCAGTGAAAGAACAACTTGTGTTGTTTGAGGCTTTACTACCGGGCTGAAAGTTTCATTGTAATCAATCCCAGGATTTTGATGAAACCTCTTTGCAACCAACCGGGCTTTGTATTTAGAGTCACTCCCATCTGCATTCCTTTTTAGTTTGAAAACCCATTTTGTACCTACAACATTGTAAGAAGGATGGCAAGGCACTAGAAGCCATGTTTTATTTGGACAGAGAGCATGAAACTCACTCTCCATAGCTTTCTTCCACTCATGTGAAGTTAAAGCTTCTTTAACAAAGGCTAGTTTCGAAAGTGAATCTGTGAAACCAGCAAAATATTTGAGGTTCGGTTTAATAATGCCCTTTTGTAACCTTGTATCTATATGGGTTGTAGATGGTGGAGTGATAGGATCTGTTGGGAGCATGTTAGTGGAATTAGAATTAGTTACATCTTGATTTGTGTTGATTAAGGGTGAATAAGAAATAACTGTTGTACCATGAGGAGGTGAGATGGAGGCTCCAGTGATTGAAGAAAATGGAATAATAGTAGTCGAATGTGACAAATTATGGAGTGAAGGAGACATAGAGGAATGAATAGAAGACTTAGGTGAACTTTGCAAATTGAAAGGGAACACAATTTCATTAAAAATGACATGATGAGAGATATAAAGTTTTTTAGAAGGGTCAAGACATTTAAAACCTTTATGTAAAGGGCTATAGCCAATAAAGGTGCATTGAACATAATAAAATTCGAGTTTTTTGTGATTATATGGTCTTAGATAAGAATAGTAAGCACAACCAAATGCTTTCAACAATGAGTAATCAAATGTAGAATGATATAGAATAGAAAAGCGAATGTTGTTATTGATTGCTGTGGAAGGTAACCTATTAATAAGGAAATCGGCGGTTTGAAAGGCTTCTAGCCAAAACCGAATTAGTATAGAAGCTTGTTTGAGGAGTGAGAGACTAATTTCTACTATTGTCCTATGTCTGCGTTCAACTCTTACATTTTGTTTGGAAGTACAAAGACAGATCAATATAAGTTCAATGTCATGTTTTTGGAAAAGAGGATATAAAAGTTGAAATTCAATCCCTCCATCTGTTTGAAATTTCTTAATAGTAGTTTTGAACTGATTCTCAACGTAGGCTTTAAAAACAGAAAATATACAAGAAACCTCTGACTTTGTTTTAAGAGGATACAACCACCCAAATCATGAAAAATCACCAATAAAGATGATGTAATAACGATGACCAGACATGGATGGTACATATGCTGGACCCTAAAGATCATAATGAATTAAGTCAAGAGGATGAGTACTATGTGAATCAGAAAGAGGAAAGGGCAGTGGATGTGATTTGCCAATAGTGCAAGAATCACAGAAATCCAAATCAAATTTTATTGAAACTGGGAGATTATAATCTGCAATGACTTTATTGAGTACATGAGAGGAAGGATGTCTCAATCGCCTATGTCATAGTTTTAATGACATAGGTTTATTTACAGTCATTGTATTAACAAGAAAACCATTTGAGAAACATGAATCAGTAACATTTGAAACAACAGGACTAGACTTATACTGCGAGCTAGAATACAAAAATAACTGTGAATTACAATTCTTAGACATTACATTAGTAGTGACACCTAAACTGTATTGCGGAGAAACAGTTGAAGATGATAGAGACAAATTATCACTGAAAGTGGTGTTGAAAGATGACAGAAAAACTATATGGATACAAGAAGATTGAAGTTGATAGAAGTCATCTCTAAGAACTCCTTGGAGTAACAGCATCCCTATAACTTTGTCCTTGATTACACAAAGATCATTCACAAATTCAATCAACACATTACATTCAGTAACTAATCTAGCTACACTAAGCAAATTCTTTGTAATTTGTGGGACATAAAGCACATTATGTAGAAGCAGTGGCTTACAACGAGTGGTAAGAATGACATTACGAGTGTGAGAGATACGCAGTCCATTTCCATCACCCATAATCAGGGAATCTTGACCTCCATACTCTGATGCTTGAGAAAAAGCTCTGTAATCATGTGTAACATGAAAGGATGCACCACTGTCAATGTACCATAAAGGATTTTCATACTGATATGATTGTACTGACAAGGTTGAAGGATGAGTCGGTGGTGGAAGAGTAATTGGAAATGAGCCATAAGAATATCCAAGAATGATGTAAGGAGAAACCAAACCAAATGAACCATGAATGGAAGCAATAGCAACGAAAACTGTGTTTTTGGCCTGAGTAGCAGAAGAACTTGGTTGAAAATTCTTGTCAAATCTGTGGTAGCAGTAATGTGCAAAATGCCCTAGCAGACACGACTACCAAGGCCTCTGTCTCTACCTCGTCCTTGGAAACCATTGTTAGAACCAAAACTAGTATGACCATTGCTGTTATGACCTCTTGGACCAGAATTTGTCAAATTAGAGACAAAATTTACAGTTTGATGCTCGGTGGTAACTGGTTTTGCGAGAACCGTGGACAATTGAAGCTCTTGGTTCAACAACAAAGCTTGAACATCTCGAAGAGAAAAGGATCCACGCATAGCAGTAATGTTTGACATTACTGAATCATATTCTGATCCTACTCCAGCCAATAAAACTCGGATTTATACCTTCTCAGTCACAATGTGACCAGTAGTACTGAGTTGATCTAAAATCTTCTTCACCTTAGCAAAAAACTCAGTCATTGACGAATTGAATTTCTTCAAATTTTGCAACTGAATTTGAAGTTGCAAAATTCATGACTCTAATGGTGAGGCATAGAAGTCTTCGAGTGCCTTCCATGATTGATGAGCAATGGTGCATCCAATTAGCTGATTCATGACTTCTTATGTGATTGAGAAGTACATCAACTGTTGTATGAACTCGTCTTGACTTTTCCAATATTCAACATCTTCAAGACTTGCGGGATTAGTGGAATCAAGCTCTGGACATGGCAGTGAGCCATCTAAGAAGCTAAGAAGCTTGTGGCCTCGGATTGCCAGTAGAAATTGAGATTTCCACATAAGATAATTATTGGAGTCCAATTGTATAGGTAATGTGAAGTTGAATTGAACTAGGGGCTTCAAAGAGAGACAGCGTGATCCACTGGCCAAAAAAGAGGACAAAGATAATGCACTAGACACCATTGATAGCTCTGATACCAAACTAAAACTATAGAATCCGTAGGTTGAAGATAAAGTGAGAGAGAGAGAATAGAAGAGAGACTGTGAAACTAGAAGTTTTTATTTTCTGATCCTCTATTAATTACATAGCTTTTCTACTTATATAATATCTGAGTAACAAACTCAACCAGTACGTATTAAATAATCTATTACATATCCTAACTAACCTAACCAGCTGTAATTGAAAACTGAGTCAGCAGCTATATGTGCTTCAACTTAATCAAATTATGACACCATATTATTATTAATTCAAAAAAGTTGAATACTAAACGACAAATACTTTCAAAGAAATATATAATTTTAACGTATAAAATCTTTAAAAGATCATGTATACAATTCAATGAATACAAACTACCGAGACAAATCTTATATGGAAATTGTAAAAAAAAAAAAGAAGAAGAAAAAAACTCAATAATTTAACCATAGAAGAGAATACTTGAAGTGACTTGGATTTTGGCGGGGGAGATTAATGATGTCGAAGAGTCGCGATGATTTTGTCATTACGTGTCTTTTTGGAAATTAAAAAAAAAAAAAACCAAAAGCAAATCAAAAGTCTACCGACAGAATCTGCAACGAAGCGAAGGAGGGCCCGTCACGCATCTCCACGCCCAAGACCACATCGTCAAGTAACTTTCTCATCCCGGCTGTCTTCAATGTTTCTGCACTTCGCCCTCCTTACACGTGGCAGAAACTGCTGCTCAATCGGCCACCCAGTACATGTGGGCCCCACCCCTCCTGTCTCAGGCAGATGTGAACCGCCGCTGTTTGAACAGTGTCCCCACCAAGCTGGGAGTGGTCCACCACATGAATCACGTGGCTCGAATCGAATCTCGCCCGAATCCTCTGGGAGCACGTGCAAGGCACATGATTGAAGCGTGGTGTGTTTGACTGGTAAAAGTGGCTGCTTAATGACTGATGGAGGCTGATCGCCAGGCTCTCGATCCTTATCATCATCAATTGTATTATCACTTGCAGCCTACAGGGAATGTTTTTTTTATTTATTATTATTATTTTTGCAATGGAATATCTTTAATTAAAAAAATATAAAATATTATATGTTCATGTCTCAGGGTGATAGATTGCTAGGTGACACGTGAATCTCGTACATGTTTTGTGATTGAAAACATTATTGAACATTTGTACTCTATCCCTTTTTTTTTTTCATTGCCAAAATATTTTTGCTTCATCATGATTTTTTTATTTTAATTATTTATGCTTAATACTTATCCTTTGCTATCCCAATTCAATCATTTTTTATTTTAATTATTTATGCTGAATCCTTATCCTTTGTTTATCGAATTTTTATTTGTAAGGAAATATTTTTACTATCCGAATTCTATAATTTTTTATTGTATTTTTTAATATCATCCCTATCTGAATTTTTTATATGAAAATATTTTTGTTTTAATCCGAATTCAATCAATATATATATAACTTTTAATATTTTTAATCAATAAAAATTATTATTTTTATATATTTTTTTTATAATATTTATATAGAGATCCACATTTTAAATTGGTCAAAGGCCTCTAAAATAGGCCGTGTCTATAAATGAGGAAAAATATTAACACTTTCTTTATTATATTTATTATAGCTTGATTTGTGTTCTTCGACACAATAATACACAAAGTGAATCATGCAATATTTGAAGATCTTTTTAACTATATCACAATCACATTATTGCTCAATATTTATTTCTTATTGTTATTTGACAATTGGAAAGCTTTAAAGCATTCATATATTGATAGCAATGATGCTAAACGAGAATGATGGAAAAAGTACATGGATATGAATTTTGCCAATAATAATGTAGACAATGATAAACTCGGAAGCCACAATTGTGGCATGGCAATAAGAAGCTTAGTTTTGATATTTGAACAAATATTAAAGCTTCTTAGCCGCCCCAAAATATATATATATATATATATATATATATTAAAGCTATCATTTTTTATATTATTTTTATTTTAAATTTTTGGTACAACGAGGGTCTCTCACTCACACACCCACTTGTAGAAACACTCCAAACAGTAAATAGTATAAAATTATTCCACTAACTATGACTTTGAGTTTTAGGGTCATTCTTTAATCCGGAATTCTGAAAGTTAAATCACTTTGGGAGCTACATCCTACCATATTCATGTTGATGTCACAATTTTATGAAAATTACATGCCCCGCCAACATCGATTGAACATTGGTACTATACGGAAGTTAACAACTTCTAAGATTCTTGATAAGAGAATTTGCACTGAGTTTTGTATCCTTACGTTGGAGATTCGTTTTGTTCACAAATACCAAATTGTATCACAAGCGGTGGAACTACACCAAACCCACCTTTCATTTTCTTATTATATTATTTTCCATTTTGGTGATAGCTATACATTGCATTGCATATAACTATGAAGATCTGATCTGATCTGATCTTTCATGGTAATGGATTTGATACATTGAAGTTGAAGTTTGTGGATTCTAGTGTGGCCAAAGTTGGAATATGGATAAGGATTTGTTATAAATGTGTTAGAAGACAAAGTTGGGTATGGATAATAAAAAAGAAAAGTTTTAGGTAAAAAAAGAAAGAAACCAAAAAGCTCAATAGAATTTACTAATTGGGCTTGCTGGCCCTGTGGCCTAAGTACATTATACTGTAAAACGTCCATTGCGCTTCAGTCCTACATCAGTCCTATTGGCTATTGGCCCCAATAACTCCCTCTAAAAGAAATATAATATAATAATAATTGTCATAACAATGAATGTACAACCACAACCATAGTAATAATCATGAAGATCAATAAAATTATAGTAATAATGAAATGTAAATAAAATCACAGTAATATTAGTGAAGACAATTAACTCTTTTACCCGAACTATTTAATGTAATGCATTTTTGCGCTCTCAAACCACGAAAGCCAACATACTGCCTCCTAAACTATCATTTTCTTATAAGTTTGATCCGATCATGCCTTTTGACATGAAATTTTTTTGGTAATTCCTTTTGACATGAAATTAACCATCTACATGTAGAAATTATTTTTAGCATACTTGAACAGAACATAAAAGAAAATAGTTCATGAAGCAATTGGAGTGTTTCTTTCTTTTTCTTTTTTTTCTTTTTTTAATTCAAATAACAAATGGAAACCATGTTATAGTTTTGACAATATAGCGATTTGATGCGCGAGATAAAAGCAATCAATATGAAAAAAACATGGCAACTATGAAGCCACCAACACAGATTGGCAGTGTTCCTGCCATTCCATTTTCATTTGTAATGTCTGACATTCGAAATCCTGTGTGTACTCCACATCCTATTATCATTTGTCATTTTGAGCTCCCACTCTGTCTATATTAAATAAGGAATACAGATATATGGAAAAATTTGGCATCTGGTGCAGTTCTCTAAACAAAAGCCCTTTAAGAGGGTAGACTAGCCGGAAGATCCGAGAGGAATAAAAAAGAGTATAACAAATCATTAAAAGTCATGAGGATTCTAAATCAAACCACTGGAAGCTCACCACAGTCGCTGATAACCACCTTCTTCCTAGGGCGATCTCCCCGGTCTGTCTCTTGTGACTCAATCAAACTAACTATGTCCATACCTTCTAAAACTTGACCGAACACAACATGCCTCTGGTCCAGCCATGGTGTCTGCCATTAAAAACATTTAAAAAGTATATTTCAAGTCAAACCAGCCACTACAGAATCTATTCTAAGTTCTATGTTTAAGCCAAATTTGGAGATTTACTTGCTAGAGTAATCAGGAAGAAGCAATCTGGAAGGGAATTCAAAAATTTATTTAGATATGTATGAGACACTATGAAGAACACACACGCACACACACACACACGCATTGCATATTGATTACATAAGATCTACCAAAATCACGATATCACTATGAAGCAATAGTAGAGAAGAAGTTCCAGTATTTATAGGATAGCCACTCAACAGTAACATGGACCCCTTATGATATGCATGTGGTTTGTATCGCTTATAACTTGCTTAAGAAGGTGCTAAATGGTTAAGCATGTTTGTTAAACTAATTCAAAGGAAGTAGAGAATAGATTCATTCAACGGCACATGCCTAACTTACAGAAAGGTTCAACTTTCATAGTCACCATACATGGCATATTCATGCACCATAGCTACCAAGCTGAATTAGTAAACATCTTATACTATCTTCCAGCCCCCTAATACACATAAAAAAAAACCCAAGCAAAAAAAGAAAAAACATCCAAAGTGTTGTGTACTTTCTAGTATTTAAAACTAAGGAGCTCTACAAGAGTCTAATTGGCATTTAACACTCAAATGCTAAGCTAGCCCACCTTCATGTGATAAATGAATCAGAACATCCATTTAATTTTCAGCAATACCAGATTAAACTTACTCCATGTGTTTGTTTTCTTGAATATAAGTGGGTTTCCCACATAATATATTACACAATACTGTTCAGTTTTTATGGCCAAATCATAATAGTAACATAGAGTGAGAAAGAATATTAGATACCTTGACTGTGCATATGAAGAACTGACTCCCGTTGGTGTTGGGGCCTGCATTTGCCATGCTAACAACTCCAGGTCCAATATGAGACACTGAAAAATAAAATACATTTCAGAATTCTGAAGTACAATGATATACATCTATATAATATACCGCGTAAAACAATAGCAACACCGTTACAACAGAGAGCAATCTGAAAGCTTCAAGTTGATCAGGATATCATACATAGCAATGAAAGAGAACTATAAAGTTTAAAGATTATTCAAGTCTTATCCAACAAAATGATGATCGTCTAATTATTTTTCTTCCCTTTTTATTTTTTATTTTTTAACTAAGATAATATATTATGTGGCATTTTGTTCAGCATGTCAGTCCCATAGTGCTGCAATAGATATTATGAGAAGTGGATCAACTTACACTTGAAGTTCTCATCCTTAAAAGTACGGCCATATATACTTTTACCTCCAGTTCCCTGCAATAAAGTCCAGTTTCAAGAATTAGTAACAAGCACTTTGTAAATTTTTTCTTATTGTCCTAAACATACAAAATATCACAAAGTACACAGGTTAATCAAGGAAACTTGCAGGTTAAAAGTTTTGGGATTTACAAAATGGCCTATGACAGAATTGATATGATAAACTGGGCACATCAAACTCTTTTAACTTGAGTGAACAAAGCCTTAAACACACAATTCCTTGCAAGAGGTAGTACACCTTTGGAATCTTTTCCTTTCCCTAATTAGAATGGGAGTATTTGAACCTCAAACCTTTTCCAACCTCATCACACTCTGATAAGAATCTTATTGCGCATAGAACGGAAAAAGTTCAAGCATCTCTACACCCTTTTTACCATCCAAATAAAGCACAACCTAAATCCCTAATTGAGAACTATTGTTAGATTAAACTTAAAAGAAACAATAAAATAACTTATCTCACTACTCTTAGACTCTAAATCAGCTACAAGTTTCACAAGATATAAGCCACAAACTATTAACATATAACTAAGAATGAGAAGAGCACCCACATTTCCTTTATCAAAGTCTCCTCCTTGAATCATGAAATCCTTAATTACACGGTGGAATGCAGAACCTTTGTAACCAAATCCCTTCTCACCTAATCAAGATGAACAGTTAGATTGAGTAAGTATGCGAAAGGTAACTCATATAAAACAATATTAGAAATAAACAAATCTGAAACAATAACCAATAGACACTAAAAAAGCCTCATAAGAGAACCTGTGCAAAGGGCACGGAAGTTTTCCGCAGTTTGGGGCACATCATCACCATACAATCCAATCACAACCCTCCCAACAAGCTTCCCCACTGGATTCCCAATGCTTATATCAAAATATACCTTGTGGGTAACTTTTGATTGTAAAGTTGCTTCCTGAAAATAAAATAGTAAAAAAAGCAACTTAATTATACATAATTCTATTACGAAAGCTCTTCAGCTTAGGAAATTTCTCACGAATCTATAATTTCCAAAGTCAAACATGTACAAAAGCAAACCAATTACACTAACTATGCGAAGAATACTACTTTACAAGTCATTGCTGACCAATATAATCATAATCCTATTGATAAACCATTGATAGTTTAATATATATCACTGCTCGAAAATTCTCAGTTACAGTAAGCTCAATTTTGAGCCATTGACAACGATGAGTTTTTGCACCGAACGTTGCAACTAAAAAAAATGAACCCGAATAAACAAAATAACTACTGACCTCAGCACTAGCCCGAACTGAGCTACGAAGACCGGTTTTCCTCCGAGAATAGAGGTTGGACGACGATGTGAGAGGGAACAGGCGCAAAGAGCCGGTGAAAAAGCTAGACGACGTCGCATTACTCGAAGGAGATGGAACCCTTCGGAGCTTTGTTGAATTGAAGGTTGGATTGGAAACTCTCATCTGCAAGACACTCCGGGAGCCCGGGAGCGTGCCGACATTCGACTGCGAGAAAAAGAAATGCGGATCAAAAAAGAGATAATCGGAAGTGAAGATTGAAAGAGTTTGAGCAAAGTTTTCCTCGATTTTTCTCTGCAGCAAAACAGAGGGTAGAGGGACAAGAGGGTTTTACCAGAGCTGTAAAAGGAGCAGCCATTGATGTAGATATGCTGTTCCTCTTGTTGCTTTAGTTTGTACCAGAGCTACACTGCGGCTTTCGGCTTCCCCTTTAGCAAAATCTACAGGTGATAGAAAGGGCATAAATTTAGGCGACCTGGGGTAATTTAGTCTTTTCATCCGTTTCTCATTGTAGGAATCGATGTATTCGAGACTCGAGAGTCTCAAAAGCAAGCAGGCTGTTCAAAATTTAATCAAACCAATTAATTTAATTCAATCTAAGCGGATCCAATTTTATTAAATAAATGTAATATAATTGAATTGGTTGTCAGTATTAAACTGAAAAAAAATAAACCGAACCGATTGAACAGTATCATATATTTATTATTTTATATATATATATATGTATATATTAATTATAAGCGAAATGGTAGTGTAGTCGTTGGCCTTTTGTACCCATATTTTAAAAATTGTAAGTTTGAGACACTTTTTTTTATAAATATCATTTTATTAAACTATCTAATATATATTATTTTTTTAATATTTTGTAATAATTTAATAATGTAGATTTTTTTTGGATAATTATCATAAGTATTCATCTGGACACTAATTTGTTTCAAAATATTTATTCATTCATAATTCTATCAAAATTATCATCTTTTATAAAAAAATATCCTTATTTCAAACTTTATTATTTCTCTCTTCATCCTCGGCTGCAAAGACTCAACAAACAAGGCTCTCCACTAAGTGGCATGTAAGTTACCTACTATTATTATATATATATATATACTCACCACCAGTTTACACTTATTCGTCATGCATGTGGCGAGTAAGCAGCCGCCATTGAATATAAACAGTCTAATTTATTCACTACCAAGCAGCGAGATTCATCACTAAGTGGTAAATAAGCTACTTACCACTATTGTATACATACTAACCACCAGTTTACATTTACTCACCATGCATGTGGCGAGTAAGTAATCCCCATTGAATAGAGACTGTCTAATTTACTTGCCACCATGTGGTAAGTAAGCTATTTACCATCAACCTACACTTGCAACTAAAGCAGATGTATTTTGGATATTTAATAAAATATATGAGCATTTTAAACAGAATTATGGATGAGTGGGTATTTTGGAACAAATTAGTATCCACGTGGGCATTCAAGATAAATATCTTTTTTTTAATGTTATTTTTAAATATCAATTTATTAAACTATCTAATATATATTATTTTTTTAATATTTTGTAACAATTTAATAACGTGGATTTTTTTTAATGTTATTTTCAAATACTATTTTATTAAACTATCTAATATATATATATATATATATATTGTTTTTTATTATTTTGTAACAATTTAACAACTTTAATTTTTTTTTAATGTTATTTTATTGTTTAAGATTGAATTGTATTAGTTAATAATCAATCAAACCCAAAACCGTTTGAAACAACCAATCTTATTTTTTAAATATTTTTTTAATAATTTGTAACAATTTAATAACATTGATTTTGTTTAATATTATTCTTTTTGTTTAAGATTTGACCAGATTAGTTAATAATTAATTAAATTCAAAACTGATTGAAATAAACAATCCAAACAGATCACTATTAAATTGAATTTGAGTTTTCAATTAAATTGAATTGGATTATAAAATTTAAAAACTATTTAATATTGAATTAGTTTAGTTATTGTAAAAAATAATTGAATTTCAACGTATGAACACCATGTTCAAAAGGCGCCAAGGAGCTCGTGAAATTACTAAAATCTTGTTTGGTTTTCACAAAATGTAATTTCATCCTACAAGCTATCCAACTGGAATATCCAGTTTAATTAATTAATTAATTAGCGATTATTAGTGGATTGGACCTTAGGGTTGCTTGGTTTGCAGATAAATGGGCCATGTTTGGGCCGTTGGTCTTTTGTTTCTCAACCAGTGATGGTCATGGCAGAGAAGCTGAAGCTTCTACTCTCAGTTCCACTCTCACCACATTACCATTTTTACTGTTGGAGACCATTGACATCAATTTCAAGCAAAACCCAGTTCAGGGTCTCTGCAGCAAGAATGGCTTCCAGTGAAGCAGTTGAAACCAGAACCAAAATTATTGACTCCCATCTGCATGTATGGGCATCTCCCCAAGAGGTATTTATCCTCAGTTCTAGCTCTTCCTTCCCAGAGTAATACTATTCTTTTCTTTTATTTATTTATTTATTTTTTTAAGTAGTAAAATGATGTTGATGAAATTGTTTATTGTGAAGGCTGCGGATAAATACCCTTACTTTCCGGGCCAAGAACCCACTTTACCTGGAGATGTGGATTTCTTGCTCCAGGTATGTCTTCCATCTAACTGTGCCTGTGGTGCCCATAAGCGTCTGTGTTTCTTGTTTGATTCTACGTTTTCGTTCGTTAGCTGGAATTCCTTCAATTCATGGACGTATTACAATTGCTTATGTACATGTTGATAATAAAAGACAGAGAGTGAGGAATTGCGGTTTGCCATCATTATTAGTTCGAATTCAAGATTTTGTTTTGCACAACCCTTTTTTATCATCTGCGTGAATTTTACAAGCGGGAAATGAGACGAAATTGAGATTAGATTGACTGAGACTGCCTAGTGCTCAATATTGTACTTGATGTGGTTTCCTTGTGTTTATTTTCAACAGTGGTTGATTTTGCATGCTATTCTAATTGTAACTATTGTTTATCATTTTAAAACTTTCTAGAAATAATGATTTTAATCCTTTACTTTATAATGTCCTTGTGTTTTCTTGATTTTACTATTATTTTTTTATTTCAATCCTTTGAGAGGATAGATTCAAATAGAAGGTTCATATCTCTATAGGTTGAGGAAGTGCTTCACGAAAGTTGTCCTACATTTAGAAAATTACTACTCTCAACCACAATAGAACACGGTAAAAGTCCTCAAATTAGTTATAATTTCTGAGTTATAATCTAGTGCAGTTGGACTCATAAGATAATACATCTAACTGATCCTTACCCGACACTTGTGCTTGTCATCCTTCTTTAACAATTTTTAGCAATGGGAGAGGGAATTGGCTTTTTTTTTTTTTTTTTCTTGTAAAGGTAATATTTCATTTCTCTGGAGTTTGAATACTGATGCTACTATATACTTTCCCAGTGCATGGAAGAAGCAGGAGTTGACGGTGCATTGATTGTGCAGCCAATTAATCATAAATTCGATCATTCTCTGGTGGCAAGGTTTGATTAACATGTTATATATTTATATCGATCTCAAGATTATATTCTTCGTAAAGTATTCTTCTTTTTTTAATTATTTTTGTTTCTAGTTTACGAATTTAGCATTTAGAAAGGCTGCACAGCCACATGACACTGTTATTGACTTGATTTTAGTAGCTGGATTAATTGATATGATAACCTCGCTAATTGGGCAGTGTTCTGACGAGGTATCCAACCAAATTTGTGGGATGTTGCCTTGCTAATCCTGCGGAAGATGGCAGTGGCATAAAGCAACTTGAACATCTTGTTTTAAAGGTGTTTGCAAAATCTCACATAGTCAGATGATTGGTGTTTATGGTTCTGTAAGAACCTGTGTTGACCTAATCTTCTTTGATGTTAGGATGGTTTTCGAGCTGTTCGCTTTAATCCATATTTATGGCCCTCTGGTCTAAAGGTAGCTGTTGAGTTGATCTTATATTATTCTCTGTTTGTTTGACGACTTGATTGTAAGAAGACTACACTTCAAGTTATTGCATCAGAACAATCAGCTTGCTGTATCTCAGTAGTTAGGAAAATCTTTTTGACCTTTTTGTAACTTGTGGAAGGTGAAGTCTACTATGACCCCAAACATATCCAAAGTTGCAGTTGGTTCAGTGAAAAGTAATGTGCGAGTGTAAATTAATCTTCAATTTTGTCATTGAACATTTCTTTCTAGAATTTTCATTAATTAAGATGCACAAAGTTTCTTGCAAGTAAGGAAATTATACAAGGTACTAAGAGAGGGATTGCCTTCTAGTTGAATTGGCTTTGTTGAAGGAAATTTATGTAGATTGCATTTGTTTGACTTGACAAATCACCCTTAAGTGTTCGTGGTCCACTTATGAGATTCAAAACATAGCAAAACAAGCACAGATAATGTCTGTTATCTTTCTCATGCTTGAGGGTTTGTGCAGATGACAAATGATATTGGAAAGGCGCTGTTCTCTAGAGCAGGAGAACTTGGAGTGCCAGTGGGTTTCATGTGTATGAAGGTATTGTGGCATCATTTAATTTGTAAAATTTATTATAGACCAATGCTCTATGTGGCTAGCTTAGTCGTGTGAATAGTTCATTTGTTTGATCAAGATTTTGAACATTTTTTTACTTCAAATTAAACCACTTCAAAAGGACTAATCAGCAATTTACCTATTAATTTTAAAGGATTTCTTTATTTATTGATCTATTATAGGTCATTATGCCTATAAATTACACACTGGCCCCCTATTCCTTGAATCCTTTCATCTCCTTTAGATGAGATAGATCCTAGGTTGTAGTATGCCTATAAGAGACTTTACCAGCTGACCCCTGTGGTCCATTGTTCATTTGGTATTGATATGGCTATTTTCAGGGTCTCAACCTTCATATCACAGAAATAAAACAATTGTGTACGGAGTTTCCATCTACGGTTGTGTTGCTTGATCATATGGCTTTCTGTAAACCACCAGAGTGAGTTCTATCGTAGTTTTCTTTGCTAAAAATTAGCTTTTTGAATATTTAGCTATACAACATCTGCCAATTTTACCTGGTAAATCTCATATTGCAGAAATGAGGAGGAGAATAAGGCCTTCTCTGAGCTTTTAGAGCTGTCTGGATTCCCACAGGTTAAAATCTTCAACGATCATTTTGTATTTGAGTCCTGCTTGTTTCCCAGCTATTGCTACCTCCTTGAGGAGTCCTAGGCTGTTTATGTCGTTGTAGACCTAGACCATAAAAAGATTAATTAGTTTTGTGAGGAACGTTGAGAACAGGACAAATGGTTGGATTTGGGGAGCGTACTTGCTTGTTCCCTAAAATAGCAGATTATAAAAGTGAATACCAAGCACAAATTTTATGAGAATTCTAATTTTGTTACACATGCATGAAGAGCTTTAGCCCTCTCTCCTCTATGTTTCTTTTCATATTTATGAAATTATTTTCATAATTCTGAACGCTAAACCAATTACTGTTGGGCAGGTTTTTGTCAAATTCAGTGCCCTTTTCAGGGTTTCAAGAAAGTCATTCCCATATGAGGATTTAGCCCAGCCCCTGTCCCAAGTTGTTTCTAGATTTGGCGCTAATCGTGTCATGTGGGGCAGGTAACGAAGTCTTCCTTGACTAATTTTTAACTCAAAAATGTAAAAAATGCTTGGTTGCTGGTATGGTGCGAAGGTATAGCTGAAAGCATCGGATAAATAACTTCCACACTTCGTTTTTAATGATTCTGGTGCAGTGACTTCCCGTTTGTGGTTCCGGAGTGTGGTTACAGAGGAGCCAAAGAAGCAGTGTCTCATATTTGCAATCAAATTCCTTTATCAGCTTCTGAGTTGGAATGGATCATGGGAAGAACAGTCATGCAACTTTTTCAGGGTCGTTGGCTTCCATGAACAGTGTTATTAATTATGGATTCAATTCAGCATGACACACTTCTATAATGCGCGACGTTTTGTATTTTACTCGTACCATATCAGACATAATAAGAAAATGATACTTTTGGAATTTTTGGTGCATAATATAATAAAAAAGCAATAAAAGAAAATGACAAATACACCATTTCTATTTTCTAGGAGACGCTAAATTAAAATCTATCCCTCAAGTCAATTCCAATATGAACCTTGCGAGTCTATACAAATCTATAATCCGTCACTGCACACTCATTTGTAAACAAGGCATTCCTGCCACCGCAGAGATGTGAAGGGGGAGAAAATTTTTTTTAAAGAATTTCCACCAGTATATGCTCTAAAACTAAGAACCTGTACAACCACTATAGATCGGAAAATGTACAAAGAAGAAAAGAAATGACAGAATTTAATGGGCTAATCCTCTACACGTTGAATTTCACCCATCATAATGCGATTGCTAGTAACTTTAAAACCAAGGAGAGCAGGGTCAATTTGCCTCCCTTTCTTTCCTTTCTTTTTGTTACTTCGGCCTTGCGTTCCGTCTGATGCATCTGAAATTCCTGCTGCCGCATGGTTCTCTATTGGAGCAGTCTTCTTGGCATTACTCTTTAGCATGTCCATAAAGGATGCCTCTGAGACATCAGCGTCGCTGCAGGATGAAGTAGTACGGTGGAAACGTGTGTCTATCTTTGATGAAGCCACAGTGTCCAATCCTTGACTTACTGAACTGCCCACTGTATCTTGCCAACCTCCTGACAAATTAAAAAAAATGGTTAGTTAATCCCTCTAAAAACTGCAAGGAACATTAAGTGAACAAAAAAAGAGAGAGAAGCTGAAGCTGAATATCAACATACCATCAGGAGTGGTACTCATAGAATTCTTCCCTCTGAAAACTGGGTCAGAGACCAACTCAGTCAATCCATCCTGGGATGATGAAATGCGTGATGCAGGAGGTCGTCTCAGCAGAATACTGTCTTGCCCTTTGGATGAGACTGACAGCCTATCAGAATGAGGTGAAAATAAGAAATAAATATTAATAATGTAAGCAGATATAGTTTAGAGGCCAATAACCAAGCATGATCCACATGGAAAATTTTATGTTGATCAAATATTACAATAACTGCGAATTGGGGCTACATATAAAATAGACAAAATCACGCTAACAATAGCTTATTACAAATTCTATACACCTAGAGATATCGTTTCAATACCAAGCATTTTCATTTTTAGTATTGCTTCTGCAACCTCTGCTGCAAATGTGATACCTGCAAGCAATCCTGATGCTTCCCATTCAAATTACTTAAAACATCACAAATTACAAAACAGGCTATACTCATACTCAACTAAAGCTTCTCTCAATTGGTGATATTTAGGTTTTTCCAATGGTAAAAGTAATACACAAAAGTGAACTTACCGATCCTTGGCAATATCTTCTGCGAAAGAATTACACAGTCCAAACTTGTCACCATACAAGCCTGAATTTCCACCTGGAAACAAAATTCAAATTGCTCACTCACCATGATCTACACTCATGTCAACAAGTAAGGGTTTCCAAAAAAGCAATATAGAGAAAATTACCTGCTGCACTGAGGGGAGAATGCCCGCTAAGGGCATTTATTGATCTCTCCTCATGAGTCAGAGCAGTCAACCCCGAATGCTCAACCATGCTCTCAAAAGCACGACTTTTTGTCATACTCTCACTTTTCAGCTCATGCTTCTTCCCATCCACCTCATGGAGCTCTTTATTCATAAAGGATCTACTAATCATTTTAGGATTTGTGTAAAGAGACTGACTGGTCTCGTTAGTGACTGCTAAGAATGACTCTCCCTGAACAGGTGCTACAGAACCTGATCTAAATAACACATTTTCATTGCTTTCAATGATTCCAGACTGTTCTTCCTGCAGTGGTCCATTGGAACCATAAGATCCCACCGCGAATGAATTATTTAAACCAGCATCTTGGTCTGAATGAAGACTGAATGGGTTATCTGATGAGCTTGGTCCAGAGTAAAGGCCAGAGAGAACCCTTCTTCCAGAGGTCCTTCCATTGCTCACATCCAAAGAATCAGTATGTTGATGAGATTTCTGATTGAGCAATTCCATCAATAATCGCTTTTTCTCCTCATCATTAAAGTCATCTGACATCCATAAATTTGAGTCTTCAGAAGTAATTTTAATTTCAGGCTCCCTCCTCTGCCGCTCAGCATTAGTATGCAACTGTTGAAATCGAGATTGCATCCAGTCATTTTCAAGCTGCTCATTCTTTTCCGGCCAATGGGCCTCAACTGCATCCATATGTGAAGCTTGAAAATGGTTAGGAATTAGAGCATGGTGAGGATTATTAGGGTGGACACCAGAGGGAAATCTTCCAACTTGACCAGCAGATTGCATACGTGCAGTAGACTCGTGGATATCCATACCATGGGCATGGGTCAGAGCATTTACAACATCCATGTTCATTCCTGAAGCACCAGGAGGCAGGGACATTGACCGTTCAAATGGCCCAGAGCCAGCCTCATATAGACCTTGTTGAAGTCGCTCCTGGAATGAAAGATTCCGCTCAAGGTGATTCAGCTGTTCGTCATGGGATGCTCTCTGTTGCTGCTGATAAACATCTAATGGACCAAACCCAGAGGAATGAGCTCGGTGAGTACCAGCATGGGTCCTTAAAAACTGGTTGGACTCATCAGCAGGCCAGACAGAATTAATATGCCTCTCATCTTCCATATTGGTCCTTTGTCTCAATCCCATTGACAACTGCCTGGCTTGCAGGAGCTCATGATGAAGCATCTGATGTTCCAATGACTGCAATTGTCCATGTTGTGCATGAGATAGTACCTCAAATAAATCTCTTTGATGTTCCTGCTGTGGTGGCTGACCATATTTTGCTTGAATAAGCTGCTCTAGGGATGGCTCAGAATGCCTTGGATGATGCTGAGACCGGTGCTGCTGTTGATGCACAAGGTGCTGTTCTAAAAGAACCTGATCGAGAACATTATTGGCTCTGACAGGATCAGTATGTGGCTGTCCAACATTAGGACCATGCATTTTCCTACGCAGCAACTGTTCAAAGAGTACCTGCTGTAAATGAGATTTCTGCTGCTCCTGCAAAAGCTTTTGCTGTTGATGAAACTGTTGCTGTTGCTGAAGTTGCTGCTGTTGCTGGAGCTGAAGCTGCCGATGCTGTTGCAACATCAAAAGATGATCAAAATCCTGTGCAGAATGGTTGGCCAATTGTTGATGGTGCATAAGATTTTGACTTGGAAAATGCTCTAAAACTGATTCATTCAATTGTCCAAAATTAGACAACATATTTTGCTGTTGGAGCTGCTGTTGGCGCAATTGTTGTGACATAAGCTGCTCTGCTAAATCAGAACGACTGGATTCCTGTTCCATGTGTGATAAATGGCGAGCAGCCATCATATCTTGATACAGGTTAGGATCAGAAAGTGTGTTTGCCCCATAAACATCAGACCATCTCTCAAAAACAACAGATGGATTAGTCGTAGCACCAAATGGGGCAGCCCTTGCCATGCTTGAAGGTATATTGGATGACTTTGCTTGTTTTGTTTGAGCACCTTCTATCTCAGACCACAGCAAGCCAAAAGGATGCAACTTACTATCAGAATGATTTGGTAAACCAGGTTCCATATATTCATTTGGAGGAGAAAAGTGGCTAATAGAACTTGCTAAAGGATCATGGATGCTCCCAGAAGATTCTGCAGCATGATAGCCAGTGTTTAAAGCTCTTTCTGGAAACAAAATTTCTGATTAAAAAAAAAAAAGAGCTATTAGGATTGAATATAGGGGAGAAATCATCTTTCACTAAAATAAACAATCCAAAATGCAAAAATGATATAAGTCAAACCTTCATCTTGCGAAACAAATTTATTATAGCTTCCTTTTACATGTGGCATTTGCACCGGAGCTTCAGGCTCAGATATTCTAAACTGGGCAAGCTCAGCTGAGAGGCTATTGTACTCGGGCAATGACTGGCATAGTTCATTTCCAACAGATGAATCAGTAACTCCTGAAAGAGGAGCAGAAGGTAAACTAGATTCCAACATTACTCCAAAGGCACTGGAGGGTTCCAGCTTTGCATTTTGATCGATGTCATTGGCTCGACCACCCCAATCTTTCAGGTGTGGCATGACCTCACCCAAATCTTGGAAAGATGTTCCTTCAGAAGCATCTGCGAGGCGGACAGGCAGGTCTGTACCGAAAAAACCTTGCTCAAACCATGAAATGATATCAACTCCCAGATATGGCCCCTGGGTTACCCCTTGAGGATCAAGGTAATACAAACACAAATCCTCAGGTAGGGCATCTTTCTCTAACTCTTTTGCCTCAGTCTTTCCACTGTCATTCAACCCAGGAGAGGGCAAAAAGAGAGAACTTGAATCATCAGGAAGCTTGGATCTGATGACAGAAGTGACAGACCTCATGTCATCAAGCTGGGGATAAGTGGTAAAAGTAGAATCTTCCTTTTGCCTATTTCCATCCGTATTGGGCTGAAAAACACTATGGTAAGCACCATGAATCTCTATGTCACCGCAGAAACCATTACTTTTTGAAACTGTAGGAATCAAACCCTCAATGCCATTGTTTGTAGAAACTTTATTTTCAGTTTCTTTATGATTAATACCATTTCCTGAAATGAAATATAATTCATGAAAATTAGATATTCAACGTCAGTAAAGACTTGTATTCAAGTTATTACATAAATGTCTCCAAAGAAAAACTAACTGCTACACACCATCTACCACATTCCCTTGTGAATCAGTATTCCAGAAAGTACCATCATTTGCAACCTCCGGCTCAGTATTGTTAGTCTCCTCGGCAAGGGTTGAAGGCAGCATGCCTACAGCTCCATCTGTAGATTCCAAGTCTCCCACACCTAGAAAGCAAACACCTTAGATAATATGACTGACTTGTATTGCAGACAGAAATAAGAGGCCACTGAGCTGGAAAAATACCTGAAATATTTTCAGTTGACCTTCCCTTTCTAAAGGCATTATATACTACCCCACTGCTAGTAATCTTTCCCTTCCATATATCCCTAAGGATGCCCTATCAACGTTTATAAGCAAGTCATATGTCGTAAAAGAAATTACTTAGTGAAGAAATTTATCATACAACATAAACAAGAAGATGGACTAAAAGATAAATCATATTTTTTGCAAGAATATTAGTTTTTACCTCCTCTTCAGCATCAGGGGCAACAAAAGCCAATGGTTCAATTAGGCCTACTTGAGCTATTGGGGATGATTCCTCCATTTCAGCTAGCATTACAGCAAAGGATGAATCAAGTTTTTGCCGACGATAAATGTCAAGAAGCTTACCCCTTGGGTAGCAAAAATTATCAGACGAGTGCCTTGGTTTCCCAGGGACACTTTCACTTTTTTCAGAATATGCAGCGCCAATGGAGCCTGAAGATGATCTTCCAACAACATTTGCCCTTCCTCGTCCAATAGCAAATCCCACATTTGTACTCTCAATCCGTCCTCTTTCTAGTCCAAATCCAGGTGCTGCACGATAAGTAGCTGAACCACCTGGTTGAACCTCCATTCTGTGGCGTGGCCTCCATTTATCCCGAGAATCTGAGTCACGCTCAGAAGCTGAGCGATTGCTGCTCAGGAAAGATTGGTTTTCACTTTGAGCATCTTCTTTTTCCACATCCATTTTCTTCTCAGTTCGGGATTCCTTATCTTTGTCTTCAGGACCCCACCTAGATGACCATTTGTTATCACGTCGTGTTTCATGAATAGAGTTACGGCCATCATGCCACTTATCAGAAGTAGGCAATGCTCTACTATCAGTTGTTTCTCTCATCAAAACATTGTCAACTCGGCGTTCTACTTTCCTACGATCTCTTCTGTTGCCAAGTATGCTAGTTTCTCTTTCCTCTTCACGCCAGCGACGGCTGCTTTCACTGTCAGTGTTAAGCCGCCTCCAATCCTTTTTTTCCTCACATCCTTCCAAGCGCCAACTATCCTTCGGGTTGCTATCGGTTGAGTGTCCAAGTGAACTTGGAGATCGTATTTCCTGCCATATAGGAGGGAACACCATAAATAGTGGTAAATAGAGTGTTATGTCAGAGTAATCGATGAACAAATAAAAATGAAACATTTAAGAGCAAATGAATCTAAAGTCAACAAAGACCTAATAATATGTTGTCTGAAACAAACTTTAAAACTCTTACAATAGGTTGCATCTAATTAGTAAACTTTTGCCTGAAACAAATTTCAAAACTGTTACCATAAATTATCTAGTGGGGAAAATTACGGAAAACAAGTAATGAGAAAGATGTGCAGCAACTAAAGCATAGAAAACACTGGCCTCAGGTTATAACTGGCATCCTAAGAGCTCATGCCTTCAATTCATCCTAGCAGCAAGATTGGGGTGAAAACTCAGCAAAGATACCAAAATAAGCCTAAGTTTGGTTTGCGATCAGAGAACAATTTTCAAATGATTAACTGAAATTTTAATAAAGAAACAAATTTATCTTCTAGTGATTTCTAAATTGAAACTATGTTTTGGTATAGGATCTGAAAAGTGATTTAAAATTAAAATATATATAAATTATATGTATAACATATCCCCAAAAAAAAAAGAAAAGAAGAAGAAGAAGACATAAAAGATGTATAGAGTTAGTGAAAAGAAAGATGAGATATGGAAAAGATTACAGGTGCACTACCTTTTTGTAGTTTTGGAGAATTGGTTTAGAATTAAACATATATATATATATATAGTTTGCTGGCTTGTTTTAGGAAATGTATACATACAACTGTTTTAGAAATTATAAATCATATGGGGCCCATGTTCTGTCTTTTTTGACATAAATGGAGTAATTAGAATTTATTATCTGTGTTCTCACAGTACACATTATACACACACACATATATGTATCAAATATACAAAAACAAACACACCATATACATCCATAATCGTATGTATCTATGTATGAAACTCCAGTTTAAATTATTTCTCTGGTCTCACTATGCCGCACCAGAAGTTAAGATTTCTAATGCATTTGAAAATTTCAAGCCACTGACCACATATTATCAACATTTCATTCTCTCAATATTAACAGCTACCGTTCATTGTTGAGGACTTAATTATCAGATTATCTGTTGTCTCAAGTATCTCACAATTTTAGGCAGCATAGAGACTCTAAACCCTTAATCCTGTTCTCTTTTGACCATATAGGCAAGTATGAAGATACATACAGGAGAATCAATAAACAAACACACAATTCTGCAACTGAAAGAGTTTAAATATTTGACTTCCAGCTGCATAATTCTCAATCTAGAGTTTTTCTCCAAAGCAATGAAGGAAAATAAAAGTGATAGACAAAAAAATCCCACAAATCTAGCACATACCATCTTAGACTCGCTTGGTTTGGCATAAAGCCACTGCGGAGACAAAGGTATGCTGCTTTCTGAGGCCAGCAGATCTGCAGTAATTGGTAATCAACAACATAGATAGTACCAACAGAAACAAATAATAAAATAAAGTGAGAAAAACACATACGACTCATTTCTCCCTTCAGATTAGTACTACGAGGTTAAAGGAAATAGACCTACCTTTTGACTCATCAAACCCAGTAAGCACCTTGTCCTCACCATTTCCTCCAGAAGCTTCAACTACCAAATGATGACAACAGATGAAAAACACAAATACTCATTATACTTTCATTTCAAAGATCTGATTGATGCTAGTACTAATCTATAGTATAAAATAACAGCAAAATTAAGTGCCAATAAGACAATACTAAGAAAAAATTTTGAAATTCTAATTAGGAACTCATCACTTGTATGATTGACTGCAATGTTACTAATTAAAATCCAATAAATCAGTGAGAATGTTTTGGACATTTTGGGGAAATAGAATGCTCCTGGTGATTTGTATAACAGATCATGAAACAATCCCTTGTCAACTTGTCACCATTTGGACTGTTATAAAAGAGTCATGATAGCTAACGACCAAAGGGAAAGCTTTCTGGTTTCACAAACCTCGACCTTGTAAAAGGTGATCATATTCATTCTCTGTAATGGCTCCAGTACAACACAATGTTTTAAAGATTTCTATTTGAATGTAACTTGATGATTCAATAGGATGCTATCAACAAATTGGTCGAGTAAAAAAAAAAAAAAATCACTAAAAGCATGCAACCAAACTCAATGCCAAAAATTATTTATACACAACAGCACGTGCATGTGCGGTACTAGACATCAAAGAATGAAATTGACATCACGACACATACTTCAACTCAATACATATCTGAGCTCTGTCCCATGAGTTTAAAAGAAGATGAATGCATACAAAATATATTAAAACAAAAAAGAACAAAAAAAGAGAAATGGAGTGCAGTTTAAAGTAATCCCCTTCCCATTGGAACAATATCAATAAAAAAATAAAAGAAACTAAATAACAAAATCATTGAGAACCTAGAGGTGAAACAGAATCTCGCACCAGAAAAGATCTTTAAGCATACAACAGGCAATGTTGTTTAATTCTCATAGCATAAGGCTTGTCTAGTCATTAAGTGAAGCGAGTGAAAAGAAAAGTGAAGCATCAGCGGCCACGATTGAAACTAAAAGTGAAGCATCAGCGTCCTTGTAAAAGAAATACGTTATTAAATTCAAAATACATAAAGTTATAGAAATAACAACCTTATTAATTGTCAAACTGATTTACATTGTAGAGGCAACAAAATATTTTCATAACTTTTTTTTTTTACTAAATGGTTTAAAAATCAAATAAGCAATCATACAGTTCGTATTATTAACAAATAATGACTAAAACCAAATTATAAATTAAGCAAAATAGAGAACTTGATCTGAAACAAAGCTAATAAACAGAAATGAAAAACAAAAAGCTCAAATCAATAGCTCAGAACGATTAACAATTAAAAAATGAAACAATTTCACTATCTACTCCAATGCTTCAGATCAACAACTCTCAACCTTATATTATTCCGCAATCGATCAAATCCACCAAACAGACAAAATCAAAACCGCCAAATTATCAAAAACAAAATAAGAGCAAAATAGATGAGTATTATATATAAGAGAAATAGATTATAGCAATAGGTACCTTTGGAAGTCCACGACTGATCGGACGGTTTAGAGGAGAGGAGATCGCTAGGTAGATCGAGCTTGCCTTCCGCCATGGAACAGTCAAAAAGTGACGAAGTCGAGAGAAACGAGATCGAGAAAAATGAAGAAGCACACAGTCACACACTGGACTGAAGCTCCACTGATACAAAACCGAGTGAGCCAATGAGAAAAACAAGCACAGAGAGTGAGATAAGCGGCAGGACAAAGAGCTGCCTATGTATGGAGGAATTATGGAGCTTCAGAGATTCTAGGGCTTCAAATACCAGCGTGTACACCAGTTGCAGACGGAGAGAGCGAGCCAGACACAGAGAGAGAAATATGAGGAGGGTTTGGGTGGTGGTCAGAACAGCCAAATCAACTAATCAATTTCTTCGATTTTCAGGTTGCTTTTGCACATACATCAAATTTCCTATATATATCCTTTACACTTGTATATATATACACACTTTTGAAATCGGATAAAGACCTATTTCATTTTACCTTCTGATAAAAGCAATAATAATAATAAAAATCTTTTAAAAATAAATAAATTTAATGTTTTTAAAAAATAAAAAAATATATATATAATGACCAAAAGGCTCATGGACTATTATTTAATGTCCGCGGTCCGTGGACTTGAAACACAACGTCGTCCAGTGTCCAGGAATCTTCTGTTGGAGATTTATTGGTGAAGAATATCAAAAAGTTTGGGTTGCGTGGGGTTTCAAAGTGCATATAGCAAGCAATATCCTCACTTCCTTTTAAACCTTAATAAACCCACTTCTAATTATCAAAAACTAAACACACAAACCCACTTGCTCTGTTCCCAGCTGACAATCAAAATACCAACACATAATAATTTCATCTGAATGGTAAAATTATACACGTATATTTCACCGTTATCAGATTCAATCAAATGTATAATATTTTAGATAGATCAAAGTTTCTTATTAAAAAAAAAAGTACAATTAAAATGCCAATTAAAATTTTCTACACAAATGTTAATTCTATTCATCAAAACTAATTTCTATTCAATCAAAATACCAACCAAATCTGTTATTATTATTCATAAGATTTTGAAAAATTATAGCTTGTTAAAAAAATAGGAAAATAGTTTTTTTTTTTTTTGTGTGCCTATTTTCCCTATTTAAAGAAGGAAGTGTACGCACTCCTTCTTACATAAAATTTTCAAAAGGCTAAAAACCATTTTGCATATGAATGTGTATAAAGTTTTTTTTTTAAATCTTTTATTTTTCTAAGTGATGTGATTTGTGCAACTGAAATGAAAAACATTTATACAAATGAGATCATCCTTTTTGAAATATATATTTTAAAATATTATCCTATTATTACCCCCACCAAATCATGAATTAAATAAATAAAAAAAAGACATCTGCTTTTTTTATTAATTTTTTTCATTATGGGTGAGAATTATAAACTTGGATTGAGTTTAAAAATGCACAACAATAATCTAACTTGCTTTTCCTCTAAAGATTAATTAAACTCACTCATTTTACAAATTAAATTTCTAAACAAATGTGTATGAACAGCCGAATGATAAAGTCACTATTTACTTGGTAATTTCGAATATGAACCTTTCACCTAAAAATTCAAAAAATAAATTTCTAGACAAATATAATTCTTAACCAAACCAAACTAATTTATATTCTTTTAACCCCCAATCTATTATTATTATTTTGTAAGTTAAAAACAAAACTCTATTATTTTTTAATTAAATTTTGATAAATTTTAGCTCACTAAAAAGAAAAAAAAAAGTTTTCTGAGCCTGTTATTTTATATTTAAAGAAGAAAGTACAGGGGAATTCTATTATTTGGACTCTACACACTCTCTTACTATTGTATATAAATATTTCGAAAGGCATTTACCAAAAAAAATAAAAATTCAAAAGGCAAAAAGCCATGAGGAAGAGGAACGTGCATATAGTAATCTTGGATCTATGAGTCCCGGTCCCAACCCATTAGTACTCTGGGTTGAATATTTATTATTGGGCTGGGTTGGCTTTTGTCACGCTACTCCTCTAGCCCATGTTTGGAGGTTGGCATATATTGTCTTTTCACATTGTTTATAATTTATTACCCCAGAAAAAAAAAAAAAAAAACTTCATACACACTCTGTGATGTAGATGGAATTGATCTTCTGGAAATCTAAATGTATTTTTATTTATTATTTTAATTTGTTTAAATACGAAACATTAGAAAGAGAGAAGCTTTTCTTTTGATTTTTGGAGGCTACTATTACATTCGCAAATGGGCCATGGCTCTCGGAACTTGTTGGAGATCATCCGTTTGTCTTCTCTATCCCTGCGTCCCGGTGTCTGCCACAGCAACAAAATAATGACAGCTCTTTTTAAAATTTTAAAGCTTAAAGACTGTATTTTACCGTTAATATTTTTCCTAAGGGGGAATGTATGTTTTACCATTCTGATGAGAGTTTCTGTTCCATTCCATTGTGACCATTGAGGTCCTCTAAAAAATTGAGACCTTTTTTGGAAAGTTTATTTCCTTTTGTATGCTAAAAGAAAGAGAATGAAATCCTGTTAAGTTTGGAAACCGAGGGAAAAAGAAACTTCATTTAAAACCCATTAAATTCTGAGACTGGGCCCCTTTGAATTCAATCCAAAAAAAATAAAAAATAAAAATGAGGAGTCAAATTTTCCAAATGACGTGTCATTATTTGATTGGCGAGCAAAACAGAACGCGAACAGCCAAAATAGTCATTACAGAGAGCTCATATTAATATTCATGAACCAAAAAAGGACCAAAAGAAATCAAACAAAATACAATAAAAGTACAGAAAGCATCTCCGACTATCTGTTTCCAAATTTGTTGGTAGAATTCTTTGATTTTTCAGGGCAATCAAATAGAGCAGCAGAAGCAGCACGCCTTTTCTTCTTCTTCCTCAACATCCCACACACAAGAGCCCTCTCCAGCTGCTCCACTTTCTGTGTCAGTGCGTTTATACACCGTGTCTGCAATTCATTCCTCTCAAACAGCTCTGTCATCATCCCCATCATTCTCTCATTCTCTTCCATCATCTTCTCCAGCATATTCTTGCTGTTCCTTTTGTTATCCTTCTCACCTCCAACTCCGCAGTTTTCTTCTTCTTCCTTTTTACCAGCTTCCACAACAATCTCCATCCCATCCTCGTCTTCTTTCGCCAGTGTTTTTTCATTTTCCTCTCCACCTTCGACCAGGCTTTGAGGATTTGGAGATTGGCCAGTGTTGCTCTCACTCCCATCATCTGAAAATGTCTCTTTGTTCTCAATTGCCTTTGAATCAGTACCTCTTTCGGCTTCGATCGGCTCCATTTTCTCATGATCGTCAATGACCGTACCATCAGTTTGTGCAGAAGCGTTCAGATCTAGAGCATTGTGTGCAGTTTCCGGAGAGATTTCCAAATCTGGTAGAGGCTCACCATGATTCTGATCCAAGTCAATTTCTGAAAAATTCGAACAATCTTCCAACGACGTAGCAGGACATTCATCTTCATCTGAACCTTTCGTCTCGGTGGCTTCATCAGCTGCTTCAGCGACAGAGTCCACATTGCCGTTGTTCTCCCAAGCTTCATTGACTGCACCAGAGGTCTGATCACCGGCGACAATCGAATCCACTCTTTCCTGCAACGCGATCGCCTTCTTGATCACAGCCTTCCGGCAATCCCTAACACCAGAATCCACGCCTCTAATTGAATCCAACCTGAAAAGCAAATTCATCAACGTCTCAGTCACCCTCAATCGCTCCTTGGACTCTCTTTGAATCAATTCCACCATCTCTGGCTTCGAAATCCTCTTCGCGATCTCATCAACCTCATCTCTTATTGCCGCTATCTTCTTCACGCTCTTCCTCACGAGGAATCCTCTGAACACCTTCTGGATCTTCACCGTGGAGTCGGACCTGCTCTGTTCCGACCCAACGAAGCGGACGGGAATCGAAACCACCTTAGGTTTTGGCTTCGCTTGGCGCTGAACTGGGACCTGTGTAACGCTGGGCGAGTACACAGGGCGTGATGCCTGTAAATTGTTCCAACGGTTTCTGAAGAACGGACTCTCCATATTCGATCGACGAAATTAACACAGACGGAAACTGTAAATTTACTCGGCAGACAAACACTTTCCAAAATTTTGCTGTTGAAGAAATTGGCCACGGAGACATTTATACGGAGAGAAACTCCTTCTAAATTCTTCGATTGAAGATTCGAGAAGTTTCTGTTGAGACTCACTGCCGAGAGATACATACACGAGAAAGGTCCGGATTGTTGTGGATTCTTCTACTTTACACGTGGGATTTGCGTGCACCCTCTGCATCGCGTCATTGAGTTTGTGGCTGTTCTTGCCACGTGGATGATTGACCAAGCTTTGACTATAAATAATTAAAATGGATATATATATATATAGGATGATATTACGAGCGACGTCGCTCGTAATACCCTAAGCGACAATGACATTTTTTTAACGCCTGTTAAAAATTTAGGTTTGGTCCAATTTTTTTTTCGCATTTATTTTTTTTTCGGCGTTTTCTTTCCTTCTTCTCTCCTTCGCGCACTAACCACAATTTCAGAAAACAAGCTTCCTTTATTTTTTTTTACAAAAGTATGGGTGGTCTATTTGATTTCCTTTCGGTCAGCTGCCCCTCAATCGCTTCAGGGGACTTCTTATCTTAAATTCCTATAAAAACTTGTCTTTTCACCCCTTGATGGGTCTAGCAAATAAGCAAGTAAACTACCACTGTGTGGGAAGTCATAAATTCATTATCCAACGCCACTGCTCCATTCAAGTAAGATGCGAACACCCTCGATGTTAGACTTGACTCCCCGGATTCTGCAATTCGATTAGTAGCTGCAGATTTTGGTGAGCACCTATCTCTGCGGGAGTTGCTGTATTGGCCAGGTTGTTTGCTAGTCTAAGCCTTTTTTTAGGTGTTCCTTTTGTTTGTCGAAGTATTCTTCCTCATTCACGATCTTGCACTCGAAATCCATAGCCCATTGGTTCAAATTACACGCAGCTAAACTTCATTTCTCGCACTTGCTGAGGCACCAAATATCTAGACATAAAGAAAAAAAAAATTAAAACTTTTAATAAGCAATGCCTATTATGGAGTTTGTTGCACCTCGCTGGGTGTGAAAAATTTACAGAGCTTGCAAAGAATGTTGCAGAGAATATGAGAGCCTCAATGTCTACGACGAAGGCAAGCAAAATAAAGTGCATGTGCGTAGCCTTATGTTTTGATCGACCACCATAGCTGAGCTGATCGATGAGAAAAATAAAACCATATGAAGAAGTTAAACTAGATGAAGATATCGGATTTGGACCCATTGTGCCTTTCTCTTACTGTGGTTAGTGTTTCGAAAGGAAGAAGGAAAGGAAACGCAGAAAAAAAAAACGAATGCAAAAAAAAGAAAAGCAAAAAAAAAAAAATTGGGCCGAGCCCAACAGGCGTTAAAAAAAAAGCCGTTGTCACGCAGGGTACCAAGAGCGATGTAGCTTATAATATTATCCTTATATATATATATATATATATATATATACATATATATATATATATATTATATTAATTATTATTAAAACTCATTTTGATGAATATTAATATATTATAATTAAAAATAAAAATATCGGTATCGACGAAAATATTAAAAGTAAAAAATATAAAAATATCAATATCGATAAAATTTCAAAAGAAATGATAGAAAATAAAAAAATATAAAAATTTTTAATGAAATTTTAATATATATTAATTTATTAAATACTTTATCAATTTAATTAAAAAATATTAAACATAATTATATTTTTTATAATTAAGAAACCTACAGTAATCATTGACAGTAATAAAAATGTACTATTTTTTATAATAAATTATTCATTAATTAGAATAATAATACAAATATATAATTATTTAAATATAACTCAATACCATATAAAATTTTTTTGTGGTTAAAAAATATTCACTTTCTTCCGTATCTTCATTTCCACTAATGTATTGAAAAAAATATTAATCAAATGACACACATCCTTGATAATTTTGCATATAATTATTAATATGTCAACTATATAGATCTAGTATTATATGTGATTGTTAATGATAATCATGATATAAATATGATATTGGTTGGCTCTTTATATGTATCATATAAATTGTAAAAATATAAAATAATTATTAATTTATTAGAATTTAAAAAGAAGAATATGCTTCAGAATTTGTACAAGTACAAATTGTACAAAACAAACTCTATATAATATGTGAAACGTTGAAAGCATATAAGTATAATAATTACAATTTTTAAAAAAATACTAATATTGTATTTAATAGTTAATACAGATATTTCAGAAATTTCAATAAAAATTATGATCAAATTGTGAAGGAATTGACATGAAAATTTTAACGGAGATATTACAGAAATATTGAAGAAATATTAAAAATATCAACGGAAATTATAAAAATTATAACCATTTTCAATTTCCGTTGATGGATAATATCCATACCCTATAAAAACGAAAATATTCATGAAATTTTATGGATATTTTCGATTTTTTCATCCTTGATTATAATCACGTAATTGCATCCTATAAAAAAAATATTTGAATAACTTAGAAATAATGATTATATATATATATTATTTAATTTAAAAAATTATATCACTAAAGTTTATATTGTTTCAGGAGTAGATTATCTTAAAATGTTTAAACATGAGTTCATAAAAAAAAAAATTTGTTTAAACATGTGGAAGTTGGTAATTTGCAAGTAACATTATACAAGCAGAGTCAGAAGTAGAAGAAGATTATGGTAATGTTTACAGTCAGAGGATATTCATTCTGTTTGGAATTTGAATCCCTGCCCTCTTCAGAAGTTCCATAGAAGCTAGCTTTGCCACTGAAATAACCTCTTCCTGTCCAGCCAAACGATTTACATGCATAACCAAACTTTGAAACAATATTTTAACGAAAATATGAGCCATCACATTTGGTACCACATGATACTTTTGTCCTCTATATTTTTATAGAAAACAGATTTAAGGAAATCACAAAGATTAAATATTTCATGGTAATTGCAAGCTTTGAATATCTAATCTAGTATATGCATTGTTTTACTTATCAAACAGGATGAGCGATGATCGATGTGAATTTGGTAAATCTTCGAGCATACCATTTTGTTACTAACTTACAAAAAAAAAATAATAATAATAATAAAAAAAATAAAAATTGAGAACTTATGGAAAATACCTCATTCACATTCAAAATCTTCTTATCCTTCATAATCCACTTTCCATTGCACATTACAGAGACCACGTTTTCAGTTCGCATGCAATACACAAGACTGGAAATGCTGCATTTATTACAGTTAAAGTTACTTGTACGAGAATTAGAAATACTGCATAAATCTTCCATGAGGATGAGGTTCTTACCAGTCATGGACAGGAACCATGGACCAATGGGAAGGATTGACTACAACCATGTCAGCCTGACAAGTATCACAACACAAAAGCAAAACATCAATCAGCTTAGTTTGTCAAAGCAGCAAAGAGAATTTTTATCATTGACATATTTAGTTGAAAGTCTAATGGAGCAGACATAAAATTGTGTTGAGTCCCATCACATCTCAATAAGCTTTTTCACTATTCCATAATCATAGTTTTTAGCATGTTTTGTTGAGACAGTACTTGTGTATAAAGCCAACTTAGATTCAAATTCCTAAAATCCCCTATACCATGACAAGCTGAAAGATAAACAGCAACCAAAAATGGAAACGGGATCAGCAAATCTGTTTGTACAAACATGTAGTCAAATCACCAAAAAATAAAATAAAATAAAATAAAACATAAGCACAAGAACAAAGTCCTTGAATCACCAATAGGCGTGAATTCATCATCAATATTATTTGGCATTTTAGGTATCTTACAGAGTTATAAATTATGACTTTCATTCCTTTTATTTTTATTTTTTCACTATGAATTTTACACAACAGGAGAGGAGGATAGAAGTTAACATGAGAAATGAAGTAGAAAGAGAAAGGCAGCTAGACTTCAACCTTTTTGCCAACCTCAAGCGATCCGATTTCATCATCCCAGAGTACTGATTTTGCACCATTTACTGTTGCCATTTTCAGAACTGTTTCAGCTGGGAGAGCAGTAGGATCAGTTGTTCCAGTTGCATATACTTCCCGTCCTTTATTGATCAAAGAAGCCAGGTACATCTCATCAACTGCAAGGAAGTAAAAATTAATTCACAAGAGGTCATCACTCTTCCCATGAGAATTTTCATAACTATATAAGAATATTTTTTCTGACATGAAATATTGACGTCGACAAAAGTAAATCGAAGTACGAAGCAAAACTATTAAAATAATATGTTACTACCAAATATGTATTGCAAATATGTTAGTACCAAATATGTATTGCTCTCTTTGTAACCAATATGGTTGACTAACAAAAAGAAAAAAAAAATCTAAGTTGATAACCCCAATTAGTAAGGATGAAGGATCAGTAAAGCAGAGACAATCATCATTTGGTTCGATTTTTCTGCTAGGATCATTTTGCCCCTGTACTGTCGGTGGCAAATATACACCTAATCCATTTCCCTACATTGATGAGGATGTAAGAGTGCTGATCTGGGAATCCAAAGATAGAGAACTTTCTAGCAGAATTTCATATATAATAATAGTAATGTAGTATCATTGAACAAGGAAATATAAGAAATAGAAAACCAGGAATTAGAACCATGACAAACCAATGGTCATTCTATTATTTGAAGGTGCCCCATCTGTCCCCAAGGAAACACAGACACCAGCATCATGCATCTCTCTAATTGGTGCAAATCCAAGCATCCGCATTGCGGCAGCAGGACAGTGAGATACTTTTACCCCAGCCTTTGAAAGAAAAGCAATCTGAGGAAGGTACAAACTAGAAGTTACCACAAACAAACCAAATACTGAAAACTAAGATATGGATATTGCTGGCATTGATCCATTAACAAGAGATGTATGATATGGATAAAACATTATTAGCTTATATGGATAAAACATTATTAGCTTCAGATCTCTTACAATACCTTATGATTGAATCAAACAATTAATAGAAGAAGAAAAGTGGTCCTGTCATTATAACCATCATTTAAGATCACACATAATATTTGCTTACAACAGGTTTGGCTATACTAACTTAATGGAAGACATTTTCCACTTAAAGCTGAACATGTCATTCATTTTTTTTTTTAAAAAAAAAAAAAACAGTGGATGCTTGTTAACACTGGAAGAGAACATGGTAAGACCTATTGTCATAAAGCATCTATAATTCCTTTTGATCCAAAATTTATTTAAAAAAAAAAAGAAGAAGAAGAAGAAAAGAAAAGAAGCTAAACATCACAAGAATTAGATGACATAATTAAAAGAGACAAATTATCACACCTAATCTAAGAACCAAAAACTTCTGAAAAGACTTGCATACTTAGTCAATAATGAAAAATCTAATCTACTAGCCCTACAAAGATATCATTCTATTTATTTCCAAACTACCTTTTAAAATATTCAACTTCAATCTACATTTATAATCTATGTAAGACGGAGATATGAGCACGGAAACTATTTAATTTCATTAAATTTCTCTCACATTCAACACATAACCAGAAGAAGCCACTGACCTCAGTATTATTGACCCAAACCGTATGAGCTGCTAGTAGATTGTTTTTGAGAAGCCCTATCTTTTCCAAATAAGTAACAGTTCCATGATCAACGTTTCGTGTCTCAATCACAATTTGGTTCTCATAGGGTATCTCTGCAACATGCTAAACATGGAAAAATCAACTCAATCATGTCAAATATGCAGAAGCCATTGCTCAGCCTCAAAGTTCAACTTATTTCCTTTAAATAACAACCAAGTTTTATGTTCAAATCAAAGAAATATTAAAATTTACTGAAGATTGAAATACATTAAGATTAATTTCTTCTTTTCATTGTAATTGAAAATCTATCACAAGAGATAAGCCTAAATTTTCTATGTCCAAAATTCAAATATGAGATTAAAAGGGGGGGAAAAAGAAAGATAAAAAGAGGAAAGAGAACGTAGTGCATCATTTGCCTTATAAGCCCTCTATAAATAATCAACCACAGTAAATGTTAAACTTAGGTCCCATATTTTTGGTTAGGCTAATAACTACTTCCACATTCCAATACTCAACCAGAAAATCAAGAACAAGGACGTTTATAAAATGTAAGATTTTACCCAGATTAAAAAGAGTTTGGCTAATCTGAGTCTAACCATCCTCAGAAATTTGTATTTTTAAAAGAATCATAAAACAGAATAGTTAGGGAGATGATAAGTACCATGTGGATTCCAGTTTTGAGTTCTCTCGCAGCATCTCTAGTTTCAAGTAGTAAACGATCGGTTGAGTTCATAATTTGCCTAATTCCGAACCATACTCGGATGCGTCCATCTGCTGTATCATGGTGCTTCTCGTAAAGTTCTCTCTGAGACTGTTCTCGTTAAGCTGAAGTAAGAAATTATGGTCGAATAACAACGGGTTGAAATTGACATCTAGACTTGGATTATATATGGGTTACGAATATGAACCGAAAACAAAACTAAAAGTTAGTAAAATCAAAACAACAAATCACAAATGTTCTATATACTACTAGAGAAATTTTTAGACATTAAAAGATCCAACCATCCTGACCTGAATACAATCAGCCGTAGTTCGAGCAGCCCATAATTCCGGCAAACCTTCACCGGAATCCATGGTTGACTGTGTTAGGCACGCACGCAGGCCTAGTAACTCTACGGCCTTAGCCATTCCAGATACATACTGCCCACCTGCTTCAGCAAAGCAAGTTACCTGATCGAGCCGATTCCCAAACAACCCTCATATTAATTCCGCTAGGCAATTTCAAAGAAAAAGACAAACAAATTCAAAGAAATAAAACAATCGGAAAACTTACACCGGAGTGAATAAGCTCGATGCCGCAGAGCAAAGTTGATATATAAGAATCTTCCTCGGTCATGTTGGATTCGTACGGCCAAATGCGACCGTGTAACCATGTCAACAGATCAACATCATCTGCTATCCCTCTAGCTAGGTGCTGAGAGGTGTGCACGTGCGTGTTGATCAATCCTAATAACAACAAAAACTTATTGTCAATAAGAAATCAATGTCATCAGTGGCTAAATAAAAGCTCGCCGCGCCATGGGCCACTGTTTGGCCGCTTAGAAAAATGAGGAAAGTGAAAGAAAATGAAAAAAACAGAAACTCAAAAGTAAGCAGAGAACAGAGAGGGATAGACCAGGGAGTAAGATTTGGGCGTTAAGATCGATAATTTGGTGAGCGAGAGCAGAGAAGTGGTGGAGCACAGAGGAAGAATGACCAATGGCTATGATTTTATCATCCTCGATGACGATCCCACCGTTCTGAAACACTCGGCTGTCGGCATCCATGGTGACAATGGTTGTATTGTGGACTACAACAACCGAATTAGCTTTGGCCTCCATCACTTTGCTTTGCTCCTCTGCCTGCTTTGGGTGCACTCTGTGACTAATAATTGCTTCCCCAACTTCTAATTTCGAATTTGGTAGATAACCTCCTTATTCCCAGATTCCGCTTTGTAATAAAAATTTCATAAAATAAAGTTTTCATTTTTTTCAGCACTAACAAAGGTGCTGTTTTTTTTCAGGCGAAAATCACAAACGGCAACGTTTTTGTTTACTGGATCAATGTTTTTTTTTTTTTTGGTCGAAAAAAGAACATTTTGTAAATTATCAGTCTGAATTTTTATTAAGAGATAAAATTTTATTGCTGTTTATTTTACAGCTTTATAGAAGTTTAGAACAGTAGATTTACTTTTATAATAGTTTATTTCCAACTGACATTTAATAATTTTGAGTAAATATTCATTTTATAATTTTATAAAAATTTAGAATAGTAAATTTATTCCTCTAATAATCCTTCTTCAATTGATATTTAATAATTTTAAGTATATCTAAAACCTTGATAATTTTATTTGATATTGAATAATACTGAATACATCTAAAATTTTTAATAGAGATTTATCAAGATTAATTTTTATAAGCGAATGTAAGGGTTTGAATAATTTTTTTATCGCTAGACTATACCTTAAGTGCTTTTTGGATCAACCTTGAATTATTAATTCCTCCTTTTTAATTTTTTAGCTCTTATTATGAAAGAACATTCAGTACCACTAACACCTTTACGAAAATCCAACATGAGCAGAGCAAATTTAAGGCATTCATTATATTTTGAAGTCAATGGAAAAGTAATTGTCAGCTCCTCCAAAGTTGGTGCACAATATGCAATTTCAAAACTTTGTGCACTATATTTACGTACGCATTCGCACTTGCTGTGGTGTTTGATACTGCTTTTTCTAGTGGTAGTTATTTTTCCTAAAACCACTTTCATGAAAATTCAACTTATAAGGCGTACTCATCCACAGCCTTATCCACTGGCGAGAAAGCGTACTCATTCGGGTTGCTTCTTCCAACGATAACAAACACATAATGGATCCTATATTATCATCTCGTAATTTACTGATGTTGTTCTCCTAAACAAATGTAAGTTTGATCAATTTTCTTTATGGTTTTTTTTAAATGATAAAAATAAAATAAACAGAACTTTTTTTTTTTGTCTCTTTGACCAACACAAAGCATAAATATATATATATATATATATATATATATATATAGGGGAATTCTACGGTGGACGACAAACCCACCAATTTCTTTTTTTTAAAATTTTTTTTTTTGCATATTTTGTTTTTGTTTTATCTTTTATATGTTTTTATTTTTATTTTTATACTGTTTTTATTTTTTATATGTTTTTTAATTTTTTTATACTGTTTATATATATATATATTTATATTTTTTTATGTTTTTTTATAATTTTTTATATTTATATATTTTATAAAAATATGGAAAAAATAAGGGTAAAAAAAAAGGAAATTAGTGGGTTTGTCACCCACTATAGAATTCCCATATATATATATATATATATATAATTGACAAACATATGTGGCATATTTATTTTAGTTACTTTAATTTTATTTCTTTAAAAATTTAATAATTTTCATTCTAAAAAAAAGAAAAGAAACTAATTTCCGTACCCGTACCTGCGAAGCGTGTAATATTAAACCCCCTCTATCACATTTTCATTAATAAGTAATTAAAACATTAAATAATAAAATTCATTTGATAAATTATATGTGCGTGTTTGTGTAATATTCTTAGAACTAAAAATATAGTGTTTTTTTTACCTCTAAATCCAAGATTATGATGCGTCTGTATTATATATAGTTATTTTCAAAATAAGACTAATTAATTAGATTAAAATGTAAAGATAAAGAAAAAATATCTTTTATATATGAATAATTAGATTAAGGGTTATAATCTTAAATGAATATTTTTTTTTTCAAAGGAAAAAGTTGTTCTTTTCAAATAATTTACTCATCTCATCATAAAAAAAGACATTTACTTTTATGATATTGATAATTATTGACACTTTTTTAATTAATACTTTTATTAAATACTAATTAAATAATTTATACCCCAAAATAAAACCATTTTGATATTTTATTAATTCCTTTTCTGATTTTTGTTGTACATTATTAGTTTTCTCAAATCAAATAATGGAAATAAAAATTCTTAATACCAATCTCTCACTCTCTCTGTTTTTGCTATACTAAATTTTAAGTTCCAATTAAAAATAAACTTCTACAACTCTAAGGTGACTCAGGTTCGACTTCCTCCCTATCGGTGACTCAGGTTCAGCTTCCTCCCTATCCATTTTTCTTCAGGACACTTGAAATTTGTGGCACTCGAAGAACTTCTATTAATAAGGTAAGAAGCAGAACACAAGACTCCTCCTCAGAAAGACTTTGGTAATTCAGAAGTGAACAGTATACACCTAATCTTTTCAAGCAGGGTCCTATTCATTCTCTCAACTACCCCATTTTGTTGGGGAGTGTAGGGAACAATCTTATGTCATAGAATTTCATTCTTTTTACAGAAATTATCAAAGGCAGTATTGTAAAATTCCAACCCATTATCAGTTCTAAGACATTTAACCTTTCTATCAACTTGATTCTCAACTAAGGCTTTCCAAGTTTTCAAACTTTCTAAGGTTTGGTCTTTAGACTTGAGTAAGTAAACCCACACTTTTCTACTGAAATCATCAATAATGGATAGAAAATACTTAGAAAATACTGTTATCACTATAAGTGGGCTCTTTAATAGGGTCCCACAGAACTGCATGGATGTAATCTAAGCATACCTTCACTAGGTGAATTCCTTTTTGGAACTTCTCCCCATGTTACTTGCTTAAAATTCACGTGGGACAGATTTTAAGCTCAGCTATAGGGCCATTGCCAAGTAAGCCTTGCTGTTTCAAAATCTATATATCTTTTTGACTCATATGACCAAGCCTTAAATGCCACAATTCAGTCAAGTACACCTTCAAGTACATACAATCAATTCTTTTTAATGCCACTTAAAACAATGCAATCATTATTAGTAACATGCAAGCAACCATTCTTTGCTAAATATGAAAATCCAATTTCATCCAATATATTTGTTAAAAGTTTTATTTTCCCATCATGCAGTTTGAGTTTGATATTCCCTATTCCCTGAACATTGCAAGTATTGTTGTTTCCCATATAAATAGTGCCAGATTCATGCTCATTGAAATTAATAAACTAGTGTCTATTCGGACTCATATGAAAAGAGCATCCAGAATCTAATATCCACTCATCAGGATCAATAACATTAGAAGCAGTTAAAATTTCAGACAAGCAGGCATTGTTACCAGTTGATGCTACAGATGCAGATGTATTTTCCTCTTGTTTTTGCTTCATAAGGAAATCATAACAATATTTTTTAATGTGTCCCTCCTTCCCACAATGAAAATATTTTCATTTAGGTTCAGTTTTTACCTTTTTATCCTTTTTCTTTCTTTTTGAACCAGATTGATTATTACCATTAAAATTTTCCCTTTTATCTGTTTTCCCCTTAGCATATAAACTATTACCAGTTCGTTTGCTAGAGTTTAGTTTTAATTTATGAGCCTTAATACCATAAATTATCAGTTCAAGCTTAGGAACGATCCCAGTGTATTGTAACATATTTTTAATAACTTGGTATTCAGGTGGAAATGAGTTTAACAGTATCATTGCTTTATTAGAATCGCCTAGGGCTTTATCTGTTCCTTTTAATAACAAAGTCATTTTAGTAAATTCATCAATGTTTTCATCCATGCTCTTAGAACTATCCATCTTATAATTAAATAACATGCCTTTTAAGAAAACCAAATTAGGATCAGACACAACAGAATATAATGCATCTAATTTATTCCAGAGGTTGAGAGGGTTTCTATACCGTCCACCTTACGGATTACTAAATTGACAAGATGGAGAAAAATGAGGTTGAATGCCTCTTCCCTGATCTCGGCTGCTTTCGCCCTCTGATAAGCTGTCCACTTGGTTTCATCCTCTTCTAGTGTGATCACTACCTTGTGATGTGACAGAAAAACCTTCATCTTCTTTTTCCAGCTTTTGAAATCCCCTTTACCGTAAAAAATGCTCACCTCGAACGTCGATGAACTCATCTCCTCCAGATTGTGAAGAAGCCCTAAAACCTAGACTTGATTTTTCTGAGAACTGACTTGATTTAAAACCCAAGGAACACTAAAAAAAGAAAGGGCTCTGATACCAATTTGTAAGGTTTAAATGCAAAACCACAAAAAAAAATACAGATCGCAGTAGACCTCATACAAATCAAGCTACAACAGTAAAGGAATGAAATATAAAAGAAGTTAAAGCGCACACAATTTTATAGTGGTTCCCCTAGAAAAATTCTAGGCTAAGTCCACTTGATCTCCAGGAATAGAAAGAGCCCTCTCCACTAGTTTATTAGAGTTTGTTACACCTTTAAGATTGAATGGCACCCTTACAATACAAATACAAGGTTTACAAATAAGACCTTGCCTGAAAACTACCCAAAATACAAAGAGAAACCCAGTAAGAAAACCCTATATCAATCTTGAGGTATAAAGTTTAATTTATACTGGAAGAAGCTTGAGAAAGCAACGGTTGAGAATGAATTCCTATTTTGAATCAACAAACAGGATCAGCTCTCATAACAAGACATGTATAAAGGGAATAAGTAAAACATTCAGCTGGTTGCCGTTTTGAAGATGGTCATCCAAGGTGTGCCGTTGTAAAAGTCAGTCCATGTGTGCAAGAGTTGTAGCTTCACAATTTCATCAAACAAAAACTCATTGTCAATAAGAAATCAATGTCATGAGTGGCTCATTAAAAGCTTGCCGCATGCTTAGAAAATTGAGGAAAGTGAAAGAAAATGAAAAAATAGAAAATCAAAAGTAAGTAGAGAACATAGAGGGATAGATCAGGGATTAAGATTTGGGCGTTGAGATCGATAATTTGGTGAGTGAGCATAGAGAAGTGGTGGAGCACAGAGGAAGATTGACCAATGGTTGTGATTTTATCATCCTTGATGACGATCCCACCGTTTCGAAACACTAGGCTGTGGATTACAATTATTGAATTAGTCGTGGCCTCCATCACTTAACTTTGCTCCTTTGCCTGCTTTGGGTGTACACTCCAATAATTTCTTCCCCAACTTCTAATTTCGAATTTGGTAGATAATCTCCTTCTCATTCCCAAATTCCGTATTATAATAAAAATTTCATAAAATAAAGTTTTCATTTTTCAACGCTATTAAAGTTTTTTTCTGGGCGAAAATCACAAATGGTAACATTTTTGTTTAACGGATCAACGCTTTTTGTTTTGTTTTTGCTTTTGAAAAAAAGAGTTTCAATGTGGAAATTATCAATTTAGATTTTGTTAAGAGATGAAATCTTATTACTATTGTGTTAAAAGATAAACATGTATTGCTGTTCTAGCGCTTTGTAATCCTATATGAGTTTAGAGCAGCGAACTCATTTTCCTAATAGTTCCCCTCCATATGAGATTTAGCAATGTTGACTATATTTGGGACCTTGACAGAGGCTTTCCAAATAGGGAATTTTTAAGACTCGAATCGCAACTCTTGCAAGTGAATATGAGGGCTCAATCGGCTTTTTTACTGTGAAGTCACACCCCCAGGTGCTTACTGGATGAACGTTGAATGAATAATTCCTCCCTTTCGTTTTTTAGCTCTTATTATGGAAGAACATTCATTATCATTAACTCCTTTACGAAAATCCAACGTGAGTAGAGCAAGTTTAAGCCATCCATTATACTTTGAAGTCAATGGAAAAGTAATTGTCAGCTACTCCAAAGTTGGTGCACAATATGCAATTTCAAAACTTTGTGCACTATATTTACTTACGCATGCGCACTTGCAGTGGTTTTTTATACTACTTTTTCTACTAGTAGTTCTTTTTTGTAAAGCCACTTTCATGAATTTAACTTAGAAGGCGTACTCATCTACAGCTTTATCAATTGGCGAGAAAGCGTACTCATTCGGGTTGCTTCTTTCAATATAACAAACACATAATAGATGCTATATTATCATCTGGTAATTTACTGATGTTGTTCTCCTAAATAAATGTAAGTTTGATCAAATTTTTTTTATGGTTTTTTTTAAATGATAAAAATAAAATAAATAGCACTTTTTTTTGACTCTTTGACCAACACATGGATATATATATATATATATATATATATATATAATGACAAACATATGTGGCGTATTTATTTTAATTACTTTATTTTTATTTCTTTAAAAAATTTAATAATTTTCATTCTAAAAAAAAAAAAAACTAATTTCCATACCCCTGCCTGCGAAGCATGTAATATTAAACCCCCTCTATCACATTTTCATTAACAAGTAATTAAAATATTAAATAATAAAATTCATTTAGTAAATTATATGTGTGTGTTTATGTAATTGTCTTAGAACTAAAAATAGTGTTTTTTTTACCTCTTAATCCAAACAAGATTATATATGATGCGTCTGTATTATACATAGTTCTTTTCAAAATAAGACTAATTAATTAGATTAAAATGTAAAAATAATAAAAAGGGAATATTTTATATGTGAATAATTAGATTAAGGGGTTATTGTTGTATATGCCACCACTCTTGACAAAGAAAAAGGCACATTTTGACTTTGTGGAAGAAAAGAACAATTTGGTTGTAGCCTTTTGTTGAAGGTGAGAGGCATGCAACTAGCATATGATAAGAAGAGAGGAGAGACTCTCCTATAAATAGCCCCTCCCTTTTTCAGTTTCAATCCATCCCAAAACACTTTTTTTTAGTGAGAGAAATTAGAGAGCAAAATTTTATTGCGTGAGTTATTTTTCTCTCAGTTGTATATTCTCCAGTTTGTGGGTATATTGCCAAAATACCCAAATTTGTAATCCCTCTTTAAAATTAGTGGAGTGGTTAGCAATGCCCGAGGACGTAGGTATAATTTATATCGAATCTCGTAAATACTGATGTTCTTTTCTTGTGTCTTTTTATTCTGTATTCAATTATTGTCGGGTTACTGTTCATACGTACAGTATTTTGTATTCGGCACTATTCACGTATACGGTACTATTCATTATGTGACCGAATTTAAGTGGGAAATTATTTGATTTTCCCAACAAGTGGTATCAGAGCTGAAGGTTCGTCATAGGCGTTTGTTTTACTATTGAATACAGTTTATGCAATATGACGGAAGTACCTCCGGCCAAAGAAGAAGCGTCCTCCTCCGGCAAGTCGGCAGTCCCTTCGATCATCATAGCAAGGACAACTATGAATGCAAGGTTCGAGGTGGAGAAGTTCAATGGGACTGGTTATTTTGGCATGTGACAAAGTGAGGTTCTAGACGCTCTCTTTCAGCAAGGTCTAGATATTGCCATTGAAGAAAATAAGCCCAATGGTGTTGATGAAAATGAGTGAAAAAAATCAACCGTTTAGCATGTGGTACAATTCGTTCGTGTCTCTCCAGACAGCAGAAGTACACATTCATAAAGGAGACTTCTGCAAGCAAACTCTGGCAAGCGTTGGAGAACAAGTTTATGAAGAAGAATAGTCAGAATCGACTCTATTTGAAAAAGAAGTTGTTCCGCTTTGAATATCATGCAGGTACCACTATAAACAACCACATTACTGTTTTTAATCAATTAGTAGCAGATTTGCAAAATTTTGATGAAATTTTAAAAGATGAGGATTTAGCTTTGATGTTGTAGTAAGGGGTCGCCAACAAGACTCAAAGAGGGGAAGACGAGGGAGATCTAAGTTGAGAGGAGGACTTGGTAAAGATGAATGTGCCTTTTGTCGTGAGAAAGGCCATTGGAAGAAAGATTGTTCGAAATTGTAGAAAAAAGAAAAAGTTGCTTCAGATGCATGTGTAGCAAAGGGTGCTGATGATGATGATCTTGCACTAGTTGGTTCATGTTCGACACTTCATTCAGACGAATGGCTTACGGATTCCAGATGTACATTCCATATGTGTCCCATCAAGGAGTGGTTTGTCAAATTCGAGAAGCTCGATGGTGGAGTTATTTACATGGACGATGATAGCGCGTGTAAAAGACTTGGGATTGGTTGAGAAATCATGATTTTGGACGTTGTTTGCAGAATATGAAGAAGAATCTCATCTCTTTGGAAGCCTTAGAATCAAAGGGCTTCACTATGTCAATACGAAATGGAGTTCTTAAAGTTACAACTGGTGCTCTCTTGGCAATAAAAGGCGTGTGAAGGAATAATTTGTACTATTATCAAGGAAGTACAATTATTGGATCAGTAGCAGTAGTTTCTGGCGAGAACAATTATAAAGAAACTACCATGTTATGGCATATGCGTTTGGGACATCCCGGTGAAAAGGCTTTGCAGACACTAGTGAAACAGGTTTGTTAAAAGGTGCAAAAACTGGAAAGTTTGATTTTTGTGAGCATTGTGTTATGGGGAAGAAAACAGGAGTTGAATTTGGCACTACAATCCACAATATGAAAGGTATTTTGGACTATGTTCACTCTGACATGTGGGGACCGACAACGACTACGTCAATGGGTGGTAAGCGTTATTTTGTTACTTTTGTTGATGACTTCTCCAATAGAGTTTGGGTGTATTTCATGAAGACGAAAGATGAAGTGTTGAGAATTTTTCTACAGTGGAAAAAGATGATTGAGGCTTGGCCGGTAGAAAGATCGCTTAATTAGATCGCATAACGAGGCGGAAGTACCAAATGACCTGAAAGTTTGTCATGATGAAGGTATTGTGCGGCACTTCACAGTCAGAAATACACCACGGCAGAATAGGGTGGCAAAATGTTTGAATCGGACTCTGGTGGAGAAGGTCCAGTGTATGTTGTCCAATGCTGGGTTGGGCAGGCAATTTTGGACTGAGGCTTTGACATATGCGTGTCATCTCGTTAATCGACTACCATCTGCTGGATTTGAAGGTAAGACATCTATGAAGGTATGGTCTGGAATACCTGCTAAAGATTATGATTGTTTATATGTATTTGGTTCTACTGTATATTATCATGTAATAGAGTCTAAGTTAGACCCTAAAGTAAAGAAATCACTTTTTATGGGTATTACTTCTAGGGTAAAGGGATATTGTCTTTGGAGTCCTGAGGATAGAAAAATAATCTTTAGTAGAGATGTTACATTTGATGAGTCTGCTATGTTAAAGAATATGACAGTAGAAACAAATGGAGCTCAATAGCAGGTGGAACAAGTTTAGAAGCAGGTGGAGTTTGAGAAGACTATCACTATCCCAGCAGATGAAGATAAGAGTTTTCCAATAGCAGAGGAGAGTTCTGATGAAGAGGAGGTATCAACCCAAGAACCTCCACAGCAACAGAGATCAATTGCAGTTGATAGGCCACGACGACAGAATGTTGACATACCTGCTCGCTTGAAGGTATGACTGACTTACCTACCCATCTCAGAAATACGGTGGCCTATGCATTACCAATTGTAGATGATGATGTTCCTTCTACTTATCAAGAAGCAATCAGAGGTCCAGAGGTCGACAAGTGAAAGAAAACCATGGATGAAGAAATGCAGTTACTTCAAAAGAATAAGACGTGGAAGCTAGCTCAACTGCCGAAAGGTAAAAAGACAATTGAGTGCAAGCGAGTATTTGCAAAGAAAGAAGGATTTCCTGACAAGAATGAGGTTCACTACAAAACAAGGTTGGTGGCTAAAGGCTACGCTCAAAAGAAGGGCAACGACTATAATGAGGTATTTTCTCCAGTTGTAAAACATTCCTCCATTAGAATTTTGTTGGCTTTGGTAGCGCAGTTTGATTTGGAACTAGTTCAATTGGATGTGAAAACCACGTTTCTACATGGTAACTTGGAATAGGAAATCTACATGACTCAGCCTAACGGATTCAAGGTTGCTGGAAAAAAAGATTGGGTTTGCAAATTGGAAAAATCGTTGTATGGATGGAAAGAATCCCCGAGGCAATGGTACAAGCGATTTGATCAGTTTATGTTGACAAAGAAATACACCAGAAGCAAGCATGATCATTGTGTGTATTTTAAGAAGCTACGAGATGGTTCTTTCATTTATTTACTCTTGTATGTTGATTGTATCGAAGAGTTTGACAGAGATCAATACATTGAAGGCTCAGTTGAATCAAGAGTTCGAGATGCAAGATTTAGGAGAAGCCAAGAAGATTCTCGGCATGGTGATAAGTAGAGACTGAAAAAGGAGGCAAGGTTGCATTATCACAAACACAATATTTGAAGAAGGTACAACAACGTTTTGGTATGGATGACAAGACAAAACTTGTGAGTACACCACTTCCTCCTCATTTGAAGCTCTGCTCTCAATTATCTCCTAATAATGATGCAGATCGGAAATATATGGAAATGGTTCCATATGCAAATGCAGTTGGTAGCTTGATGTATGCAACAATGTGCACGAAACCCAATATTTCACAAGCAGTTGGAGCTGTGAGCAGGTATATGCATGATCTTGGCAAAGGACCTGGGAAGCTGTAAAATGGATTCTGCGGTATTTAATTAAGACTGTAGATGTGGATTGGTGTTTGAGCGGGATGATACTATTGGTCAGAGTATAGTTGGATATTGTGATTTTGACTATGCAGGTGATTTGGATAAGCATCGATCTACAACCGGTTATGTGTTTACATTAGCAAAAGCACCGGTGAGTTGGAAGTCTACTTTGCAGTCAACGATAGCTTTGTCCACTACGGAGGCAGAGTATATGGCAGTGACAGAGGCTGTAAAGGAAGCAATTTGGCTTCAAAGGTTACTTAAAGATTTGAGTGTTGGTCAAAAACACATTCCAGTGTATTGTGACAGTATGATCACTATTCATTTAACAAAGAACCAAGTCTATCATAGAAGGACAAAGCATATTGACGTTCGTTATCATTTTATTCGGGAGATTATCAAAGAAGGTAAAATTCTACTTCAGAAAATCAAGACGGAAGATAACCTTGCAGATATGTTGACTAAGGTGGTGACAACAATCAAGTTTAAACATTGTTTGAACTTGATCAATATGCTGTAAATTTGAATTGGCATCAATAGGTGCATTTGAAAGCACTGCGAGATTCACTTTTGTCAAAAGGACGTCAAGGTGGAGATTTGTTGTATATGCCACCACTCTTGACAAAGAAAAAGGCACATTTTGACTTTGTGGAAGAAAAGAACAATTTGGTTGTAGCCGGCAGCTTTTGTTGAAAGGTGAGGAGCGGTGCAACTACGTATAGATAAGAAAGAGAGGGAGAGACTCTCCTATAAATAGCCCCTCCCTTTTTCAGTTTCAATCCATCCCAAAACACTTTTTTTTAGTGAGAGAAATTAGAGAGCAAAATTTTATTGCGTGAGTTATTTTTCTCTCAGTTGTATATTCTCCAGTTTGTGGGTATATTGCCAAAATACCCAAATTTGTAATCCCTCTTTAAAATTAGTGGAGTGGTTAGCAATGCCCGAGGACGTAGGTATAATTTATATCGAATCTCGTAAATACTGATGTTCTTTTCTTGTGTCTTTTTATTCTGTATTCAATTATTGTCGGGTTACTGTTCATACGTACAGTATTTTGTATTCGACACTATTCACGTATATGATACTATTCACGTATACAATACTATTCATTATGTGACCGAATTTGAGTGGAAAATTACCTGATTTTCCCAATAGTTATAATCTTAAATGAATATTGTTTTCGAAGGAAAAAGTTGTTCTTTTCAAATAATTTACTCTCATCTGAAAAAAAAGATATTTACTTTTATGATATTGATAATTAATAACATTTTTATAATTAATACTTTTATTAAATACTAATTAGATAATTTATACCCCAAAATAAAACCATTTTGATATTTTATTTATTCCTTTTCTGAATTTTTTTTTGTACATTATTTGTTGGGTAATTATCCTAAATGCCCATCTGGATATTAATTTGATCCAAAATACCAATCTATTCATAATTCTGTCAAAATTATCATCTTTTATTCAAAATACCCTTATTTTAAATATTATTGTTTCTCTCTCTTCTACCCACGAGACTCGTCATCAAGTAGTGAGACTCGCTATTAAGTGGCAAGTAAGTTACTTACCACTATTGTATACATACTCATCACCAATTTACACTTACTCGCCATACATGTGGCGAGTAAGCAGCTCCTATTGAATATGGACTATCTAATTTACTCACCACCAAGCAGCAAGACTCGCCGCTAAGTGGTAAGTAAGCTACTTACCACTATTGTATACATACTCACCACTAGTTTACACTTACTCGTCGTACATATGGCGAGTAAGCAGCCTCTATTGAATATGGATTGTCTAATTTACTCACCACTAGGCAGCGAGACTCGCCACTAAGTGGTAAGTAAGCTACTTACCACTATTGTATACATACTCACCACTAGTTTACACTTACTCGCCATGTATGTGGCGAGTAAGCAACCCCTACTGAATATGAACTGCCTAATTTACTCACCACCAGGTAGCGAGACTCGCCACCACCAAGCTACACTTACAACTAAAGCAGAAGTGTTTTGAGTATTTGATAAAATATATGGGTATTTTAAACAGAATTATAGATGAGTGGGTATTTTGTAACAAATTAATATCCACGTGGACATTCAGGGTAAATACCCTTATTTGTTTTCTCAAATCAAATAATGGAAATAAAAATTCTTAATACTCTCTTTCTCACCCTCTCACTCTATGTTTTTGCTATACTAAATTCTAAGTTCCAATTAAAAATAAACTTTTAAATGTCAATAGTGGAGAGAAATAACTAGTTAAAGTGAAAAGCCTCCAACATTGCACGTAGTTATCAGCTACAATGATAAATTATTTATTAGATGTTTGTAATTTGAATCCATGAAAATCGATCGAAAAGTTTATTTAGCTGCAATGCGTAACTCGATGAGTTTAGAACATTGACAAGGGCTTAGATATTAATATTTATTAAATTATTAATTAAATTGGTGTCCTTAAGGTAATTGCAAAAAGTATTTCAGAGAAAAGAATAAAATTAAAACTATTTATTTTGTAAGAATTTTAAATTTGACTTTTGTGAATGTCACTTTTGAATATTGCGTGGCATATCTTGTGAAGTAATAGGGAGGATTTGGATCCTCTAAATGCTTTTGACCCTTGATAGCCTTGGTAAAGCTTAGGTAAGGAGATGATCCAAATCCTTATTATACTGGAAAATGGAGGACTAGTACTAGTCTCTTAGTACATTATACTCTCATTGATCCGAAGGTATTTAAATATTAATGAAACTGATAAACCATAAACCAATAGGATTTGTTTAGTAGACTTCTAATTTAATTTGTACTAAATACCAAGAGACACACTACAAAACAATTGCGTTTTAGCCACGAAATCTTTGTTATAAATTTTATTTTCGTAGCATAATGTTAATATTTTGTAACGACTATATAATTCGTACCTAATTTAATATAATTAGTTACGAGTCGATCCACGTAACTATATTCCGTGGCAAAACCACCAAATTCAACTTTTTCACGATATTTAGATACGAAACCCTTACTACAAATTTTATTTTCGTGCCTAAAAGGTTATTGTATTTTGTCACAAATATAATTTTGTAACTGATAGCTGAGAAATTGATAAATTAGTAACGATATTAGTTTTTATAGCTAACATGCACGCATGACATGGCACATAGTTACAAAACTGTTTTATCACTAATTGATATAATTTATTTTTAATTTTTAATTTTAAACAGCTACAAAATAATTTTATTACTGATTGCTACAAAATAAAAATTAATTTTTTGGAAACAAACTACGTCGTTTAACTTTGTTTTCGACTAACTCATACCTCTCCGTTGTCCCTCTCTTTTGAGCGATCTTAGCGAGCATTCTCTCCTGTTTGAAGCAAATCTAGTTTTTTTCTTTTTCTTTCCGGCAGCATCTCTTTTCTTCTTATCTTTTCTTCTCACCTAACGATCGCCACTATCTCTCTGCAGAACTCCCTCCTGATTACGCAATGCCCATTCTGGATCCACTACCCATCCACCGCCATTCGGTCATCCATACCAATCACCCTCATTCGGTCATTCCTTCTTCCTTTTTCCGGTATGGCAATTTTCAAAGAAATTTCAGTTTTTAAACTTAATTTTTAAGTTTTTTTTTTGAATGACTTTTAGGTTTTTTATAATGATTTTCAGCTTTTTCAGTGTTTTGTTCCTTTATTATAATTTGAAATTTAAAAAAAATGTTTTCTAGTTTTTTGTTCCTCCATTGTAATTTGTAATTTTCGTTCTTAATGGATATGTTTACGGTTGCATCTGTCCATAGCCATTTGTATTCGATTTATTTTTCTAATAATATTTCAGATTATTTATATATATTTTTATTTAGTGTTTGGCGGTGATATTGGCTTAGTCTACCAGAGTTGGGTTCAGTGTATTTGCTTCTGAGACTAAGTAGAGCCTGATCGTAGTATGACTGTTAATGGGTTGCACTTGCCTAACCCGTTTGTAATCGGGTTGGATCCACATGGGACTAACTACATGATGAAGAGGGCTTTTGATGAAGGGTGGGGTCTGTGATTGCCAAAGCGTAAGTTAATTATGCGTGTTTGATGTTGCTTGGGCCGAGAAAATATAGAAAAAGATGCATGTTTGAGTCTTTTGGCTTTTCTATAGATGTTGAGTTCCACAAAATCAAGGGCATTTTATAAATCTCTTGTATTTCTTTTGTTTGAAATGAAAACACTTTTTGATCTTGATGTTGCATCTGTGATTACTAACATGAAGAAATGATTAAAAGGGTAACACTTCGCACAATTACGTCAAATGCAAAAGATGAGATAGGAATGATCACCTTCTCGCTAGAAATGACAAAGGTGTGTGTAGTTAATTACAATGCTTTTCATTACATCCAAAATATACTTTTATATTTTCTCTTATCACCATTATCAACGGACGTATCCTACATTAAGCATTATTAATTAGCTATTGTAGTACTTCTTTCTCTTTTATGTGTTTTATTGGTGCATTTGCTTTGATTTTTTGTACCTTTGGTCTGAATTATAAAACTTAGGGATTATAAAGAAATTCCATGACTACTCGTCAAAGTTTATGCCTTTGTTTAGAAATAAACTAAAACCCATAATCACTTGTCCTTAATTCATATTTCAATTTGATAACATATATATATGTATGATATAATTAAGAACAAAATAGAAGAAGTACTTGATTACTCTAACATTTTAGTTTGACAAATTCCATTTTGGTTTTAGCATTTGCATGCAAGCAACCAAATTAAATTCTATGGGCTATGAAATGGATATATCGGAGTTTACAACTCTGATTTTTGAAGCATCTACGCATATGCTTCAAAGCTTCTATCCGTTCCTTTTAGGAAACAAGACAAAACCTTATGCTAACAGGACAAAAAGTACATATACAAATAATTTGTTCTAATATATGTAGTGAGTTTGTCTATTTTAAAAGAACATTCTTTTAATACTTCTGTGATTAAAATCAAGCAGGAAGTATTACTTTTGTTATTCATGTGGTGTAATGAAAGTGAAAATAATATTACTTTTCATAAAGAGATGTAGCTCACTGTTATTGGGTTTTTTTAATCGCATTACTTGTCACCGTTTGTTGTTGGGGTTATTAAAGAATGGAGCGTCTCTTGCAAGATGTTATTCTGTTTGTTATGGTGAAGTGAATGTGGGCCTGTACTTAATTACTAAATGTTATTGGGTGGTGTTATTCTTCCAAATTGTAGATATCAATGTTTAAAGAATCTTGGTAGTTCCAATTAATACTTGTCTATGTAATTGGATGGTAAGGGCTTGCGATTGGTTTACTCAAACTAGATACGTTTTCCCAAACCAAATTTGTAAGTGTGACATTGGCAGGAAATTTAGTATAGTTTGTTACCTTAACTTCGTTGTATTTGTCTACAGGAAGGAAGGAGATAGAAAAACAAAAAGCTCATGAGTAATACACGAGGCTGCAATGGAGTAGTGTGGCCGGGAAAAAAGTTGAGAGAAAAGGCTCTTCACACTGCAATGGAGCATATACATTATGAAGATGAGAACACTCATTATATTTGCATAGGACCAGTTAACAAGGTATCTAATTAATGAGTTCAAGTTCTATTCTCTAGTTGTGAAGCATGTTGAGTTTAAGTAATATTATTTATCTTCATTTCTTGCTGTGAAGCATGTTGATGATTGGAAATTAGGGTGATGGAGTACTTGTTATGTGTTTATGGTGCATCAATTGTGGTCTTATTAATTCTTTTAGATAGTTTTCGACTTAGTTTATCTTTTTAAAATTTAATGTATTAATAGGATAATATATCAAATGGTAGACTATATTATTTTAAGTTAAGTAAGTTTACAAGTGCAGGTGGAGGACGAGGGTGTATAAGATAAACTCCTACAAGATTAAGCCCTAGAACACATGCAAGTAGAGGACAAGGGTTTGCCGAATCAACTCCTACAAGATCAAGCCTTAGGACACATATGCAAGCACCAAGGACATTGGCTGAAGGTTCATAAGGTGTTAGATTGTAAATATGATACTTGAGTGTAATTTCAAATATATAGTTAGATTATTTTAGAAATATTATTTAGTGCTTTATAATGTAAGCTTACCATTGTATATAACAATTTATATTTTCATTATTAATAAAATAATTTCATTTAAATTCAATATTTTATGATGTTTGGAAGATATGTAATGTAATACTAATAGTATGCTTTTGTAGGTATGAAAATTTATATAGAAAAAAAAAAATTTATATGTTAATAATCAATAGTCTTAGCTACAAAATTATTGTGTCACTAGTGCATGATAAACAATTAATTCGTAGCTGAGAGCCAACAATATAATTCGTAGCTGAATTTTAGCCACAATAAAAATTTATAACTAAAAATTTTAGCTATGAAATTTATATTCATAGTTAAAGTTTAGCTATGAAATTTACATTCGTTACTAAATTTTAGCTACGAAATATATTTGTGAGTGATTACATTTCATGACTAAATCGAAAAACAGTTAATACGAATCAGCTACGAACATGTTAAATTTGTCATGAAAAAAAGCATAATTTGCTACATATTACTTCGTAACTGAACGTTATAGTATTAACTACGACAGGTCCCTCGTAACAAAATGTGATTGTTTAGTTATGAAATTTTTTTTTATCACTCTTGACATTCTACTACGGTCCTTCAGTCACGAGCTAGTCACAAGCATTTTTTGTAATTTATTATATTATAGTTACGAAAAAATACATTTAGCTACATAATTGGCTCGTTGCTAAATCCCACTTTTTTTGCAGTGACATTTGGATATAAATTGAATTCTCACGTACATATAGCTATCTATATATATGCGCTTGAGAAAACACTTGGTTTATAAACACAGCTATAGGTTGATTAAGCCTTATAGTGGTGCTTTTAAATTTTTTTTATCATGGGCTGCATTTGGAGCGGTGGACACAAGGAGCAAGAAACTAAGAAGCGAGTTATGCGGCCATCTTCAGTATCAGTTGGACTTGCTGAACACAAGAAGCAAGAAAGCGAGAAGCCTGTTATGACGGCATCTGCAGGATCGATGGACTTGAACACGAGAAGCAAGCGAAGCGGTTATGCCAGCATCTTCAGGATCAGATGGACTTAATAAACGGAAGAAGCAAGAGAGTATGAAGCTAGTTATGCAGCCGTTTTCAGGATCAATTGGACTTGCTAGAAGGAAAAGTAACAACGAAGATGGTGGTATAGGTTTCATAAGCGGTTCGGTAGCTACTATTGTTTTTACATCTAGTTATGGTGGTGGCTGCAGAGGAGGAGGAGGCTGCGGCGGAGGAGGTGGTGGAGGGGGAAGAGGCTGCGGCGGAGGAGGCGGTGGTAGTTGGAGTTGATGTGCATAAATACTATGTCCTATATTATACTGTGGAGGTTCTATAGTTAATTAGAGAACAATTTTTTTTTTTTTTGATAAAATTAGAGAACAAATTGTACATACTAATGGAGGTTTATGTTATTTTTATTTTTATGGTGACATGCATTATTCTTGATTAATGAAGTTTTATTACTCAGCCAGTTTTTTATCTTGTTGAATAAAATTTAAGTTGAATATATATGTATTATTTTCATGTTTTGGTCATATATTCATTGTTTGTTGCTAAATCAAACTATTATATTCGAAGATTTTTCCTTGAAAACGTACATATGATTAATTGGCGTCACTTTTAGTTTCCATAGTTTTGCTCCTCCGGCCTAGCTGTAGAGGTCATTCTGGTATAACCTTGGAGATTTGGGCATGATTCATGAGATCATATTGGTTTTTAAAGTTGTTACACTTGAATCATCTTGGGGGTGGAATAATATTTCCCTTGAAGGGTAGGCATGGGATTGGAAAGCTACTCAACCTCACATATGGTAATTAAAATAATATTTTTCAAAATTAATGGATGAGAAATATTGGTGAGGTCATATATCAAACCCCACATGTTAACTATTAAACTATATATATATATATATATGTGTAGTGTATTAATTATATATATATCAAATGGACATAGGAGTACTGGCTAGGAAGTCGTGTAGGGCATGTATAACGTCAATGATTATATGAAAGCAGGTGGAAAACCAAGGACATTTAATTGAATTTGAAAAGTACAACGTAACAAAACATATTAAAACTAATAATATATAAAGCAGAAAACATCAAAAAAATAATAATAATAATAATAAAAAAAGTATAAGGGTGCGTATAAACTTCACGTAGATATGAAAGAGCTTACCAAGTACTCTTCCAAAGTCTGATGCCCAACAAGCCAAAAATTTAATTGGGACAAACGAAGTCAACTGTGAACATTGGCATGCGTGGTGGTGTGACATTAATACGTTATATTTTGAGTCTCTGGCTTGCTGTTGGTGTAAATTTCATTTAAAAAATTAAGACAAATTTTTTTTTATCTCTGCAACATGCTAAACATCAGCTCAATCATGTCAAATATGCAGAAGCCATTGCTGAGCCTCAAAGTTCAACCTATTTCCTTTAAATGACAACCAAGTTTTATGTTCAAATCAAAGAAATATTAAAATTTACTGAAGATTGGAATACATTAAGATTAGTTTCTTATTTTCATTGTAATTGAAAATCTGTCACAAGAGATAAGCCTAAAATTTCCATGTCCAAAATTCAAATATAAGATTAAAAGGGGGAAAAAAAAGGATAAAAAGAGGAAAAGAGAACGTAGTGCATCATTTGCCTTATAAGCCCTCAATAAATACAGGTTACGAATATGAACCGAAAACCATACTAAAAGTTAGTAAAATCAAAACAACAAATCACAAACGTTCTATATACTACTAGAGAAATTTTTAGACATTAAATGACCTGAATACAATCAGCCGTAGTTCGAGCAGCCCATAATTCCGGCAAACCTCATCGGAATCCATGGTTGACTGTGTTAAGCACGCACGCAGAACCTCATTTAGCCGATTCCTCATATTAATTCCGCTAGGCAATTTCAAAGAGAGAGATAAACAAGTCAAAGAAATAAAACGGTGGAATTTTTTATTTGTTTTTGCTATTCGGAAAACTTACACCGGAGTTAATAAGCTCGATGCTGCAGAGCCAAGTCGATATATAAGAATCTTCCTCGGTCATGCCAAATGCGACCGTGTAACCATGTCAACAGATCAAATCATCTGCTATCCCTCTAGCTAGCTGCTGAGAGGTGTGCACGTGCGTGTTGATCAATCCTAATAACAGCAATGTAAGGTTTAAATGCAAAACCACACAAAAAACATAGATAGCAGTAGACCTCATACAGATCAAGCTAGAACAGTAAAGGACTGAAACATAAAAGAAGATAAAGCACACGTAAATTTATAGTGGTTCACCCAGAATAATTCTAGGCTATGTCCACTTGAGCTCTAGTAATAGGAGTCCTCTCCACTAGTTTATCAGAGTCTGTTACACCCTCAAGATGGAATTGCACCCTCACGATACAAACACAAAGTTTACAGATAAGACTTTGTCTGAAAACTACCCAAAATACAAAGAGAAACCCAGCAAGAAAACCCTACATCAATCTCGAGGTATAAAGTTTAATTTATACTGGAAGAAGCTTGAGAAAGCAACGACAGAGAATGAATTCCTATTTTGAATCAACGAATAAAATTAGCTCTCACAACAGGACATGTATAATGAGAATAAGTAAAACGTTCAGTTGGTTGCCATTTTGAAGATGGCCATCCAAGCTGTGCCATTGCAAAAGTCAGTCCATGTGTGCAAGAGTTGTAGCTTCACAATTTCATCAATCTCCACCTTGAAGCTTCAATCTCTTGCTCCTATCCAATGCTAAACTTTACTTAGTGAAGAAGACTTCAACTTCAGCTGCTATCATCGTTCCCATTGATGCTATTGCTATAGAGCATCAATGTGCAACAAGTCCAAACAATGTTTGAACTTAGTTGCAGTAACCACCTTAGTTCCCATGTCAACAGGATTGTTCTCAGTTGGTATCTTCTGGATCTTCACAGCACCAGCATATTTGATCTCTTACAAAATGAAATTTTACATCTACATGTTTTGTTCTTTCATGTAGCATAGATTTCTTACACAAATGTATATCATTTTCATTATCTGTATAAACAATCACATTTTCTTGAAGCAGATTAATTTTCTCAAGTATACCACACAACCAGATAGCCTCCTTAACAACATCAATCATGGCTATATACTCTGCTTCTATTGAAACGGCTAAGCAAAGATATTGAATAAGCCACGTCAGGCGTAGTTCATGAGTACATCACAGTTCCTATTGCATTTGCATAGGGTATGTTTTCCATTTGAAATCTCTCAGACACTGCCCCTTAGACAACATAAAATGTGTAGCCAATGGTACATAAATAGATTTGCAATTAGCTAAACCAAACTTTGAAATAGATTTGTGAAGACATGAATATTGATGAATTTTCAGTTTATTCTTATCTCTGTCTCTATCTATCATCATGCCAAGAATTTTTTGAGCACACCCTAAGTCTTTCATATCAAATTCAGCACTTAAAAGTTTTTTCAACTCAGCAATTTTAGACATAGAGTGACTAGTGGGCAACATATCATTAACATACAACAATAAATAAATAGGCATGGAATCAGAAGACATGAAATAAAAACATCAATCATATTTACTTCTCACAAATCCTATACTTGTAATAAACACATCAAATCTTTTGTACCACTATCGATGGGATTGTTTTAAACCATATAAATATTTCTTCAACAAACACACATAATCAGGATGATGAATGTCAATAAAACCAGAGGATTGAGTCATATAAATATGCTCATTCAGCTCACCATGCAAAAATACTATTTTAACATCTAACTGTTCAAGTTCAAGATTAAAATGGACAATAATGGCTCACATCATTCGAATTTTTTTAAACTTAACCACATGAGAAAATATTTCATTATAATCTATACCTTCCCATTGAGTGTATCTCTTAGTAACTAATCTAGCTTTATATCTAAGAGGGTCATAAATTGTTATACCTTTTTTAATCTTGAATAGCCACTTACATTGCACCAATTTCCGGTTCTCTAGTTTTGGAACTAGTTTCCAGGATCTATTCAACTTTAACGACTCCATCTCCTCTTCCATGGTTTTCTGTTATTTACTCCTATCCTTAGATTTAATTGTTTTCTTTTAGCTTGCTGGTTCTGTCTTCAGGTCACTACCTGCACCAAGACATTAAATAATAAAATCAGCATAAAAATAATGAGTAGAAGGTCTTACAGTTCTCCTAGCTCTATCCCTTATAAGCTAATAGTCAGACAAATCCTCTTGTTGAGGTTATTCTTCCTCTGGTTACTGTTCATTTTCCTCTTGAACAACATCATCATCTTCGGTTTGCTCTTCTAGCTCAGTAACTTCATGATCATTTAGATTTAGTTCTTGTACTTGATTTTGGATTGAAGAAAGCTGGTTTTGGTGATTGTCATTAAGCTCCATCTCAAATTGAGCTCCACCAGTGAATGTTAAGTCTCTTGGAAGGTTGTTTCTTGAACCTGCATCAGTATTAGTAGAAATATATGGAAAAACATGTTCATTGAAAATTACATCATAGCTAATAATAACCTTAATCCTAATTGAACTTTTATCCCACACACAGTACCCCTTGGAATCCTCCTGGTATCCTAACATGACACCTCTAACTGATCTAGGGTCCAATTTTCCCTTAGGTTTATGACAGTAGGCTTTACAACCTACAACTCTAAGGTGACTCAAGTTCGGCTTCCTCCCTATCCATTTTTCTTTAGGACATGTGAAATTTATGGCACTCGAAGGACTTCTATTAACAAGGTAAGTAGCAGAACACAAGACTTCCCCCTCCCCCCAGAAAGACTTTGGTAATTCAGAAGTGAATAGTATATACCTAACCTTTTCAAGCAGGGTCCTATTCATTCTCTCAGCTACCCCATTTTGTTGGGGAGTTTAGGGAACAATCTTATGTCTTAGAATTCCATTCTCTTTATTAAAATAATCAAAGACAGTATTGCAAAATTCCAACCCATTATCAGTCCTAAGACATTTAACCTTTCTATCAACTTGATTCTCAACTAAGGCTTTCCAAGTTTTAAAACTTTCTAAGATTTGGTCTTTAGACTTCAGTTAGTAAACCGATACTTTTCTACTGAAATCATTAATAATGGATAGAAAATACCTATTATCACCATAAGTGGCCCTCTTAGTAGGGCTCTACAGATCTGCATGGATGTAATCTAAGCATGCCTTTACCAGGTGAGTTCCTTTTGGAAACTTCTCCCTGTGGTGCTTGCCTAAAATACACATGGGAAAGAATTTAAGCTTAGCCATAGGGCCACTTCCAAGTAAGTCTTACTGTTTCAAAATCTGTATACCTTTTTTACTCATATGATTGAGCCTTAAGTGCTACAATTTTGTCAAATTTTGGTTAGAAACAATTTCAAAATTTGTTCTATTATTAAAAGATGGACCAATGGCTGTGATTTTATCATCCTTGATGATGATTCCACCGTTCTAAAACACTTGGCCGTCGCCATCCATGGTGACAATGGTGGCATTGTGGATTACAATTACCGAATTATCCGTGGACTCCATCATTTAGCTTTGGTCCTCTGCCTACTTTGGGTGTACTCTGTGACTCCAATAATTTCTTCCCCACCTTCTAATTTCGAATTTGGTAGATAATCTCCTTCTCATTCCCAAATTCCACTTTGTAATAAAAATTTCATAAAATAAAGTTTCCATTTTTCAGCACTATTAAAGTTGTTTTTTCTTTTTTCTGAGCGAAAATCACAAACGACAATGTTTTTGTTTACCGGATCAGCATTTTTTTGTTTTTGTTTTTGAAAAAAAGAGTTTTAATGTTGAAATTATCAATCCATATTTTGTTAAGAGATAGAATCTTATTGCCGTTCTGTTAAAAAATAAAATTTTATTGCTGCTCTAGTGCTATGCAATCTTATAGGAGTTTAGAATAGTGAACTCATTTTCCTAATAGTTTCCATCTATATAAGATTTAGCAATGCTGAATATATTTGAGATCTTGACTGAGGCTTGCCAAATAGGGATTTACTAAGACTCAAATCGCAACTCTTACAAGTGAATAAGATGGCTCAATCAGCTTTTTTACTGTGAAGTCATACCCCTAGGTGCTTACAAGATCAATGTTGAATGATTAATTCCTCTCTTTTGTTTTTTTAGCTCTTATTATGTAAGAACATTCAGTATCATTAACTCCTTCACGAAAATCCAACGTGAGCAGAGCAAATTTAAGCCATCCATTATACTTTGAAGTCAATGGAAAAGTAATTGTCAGCTCCTCCAAAGTTGGTGCACAATATACAATTTCAAAACTTTGTGCACTAATATTTACTTACGCATGCGCGCTTGCTGTGGTGTTTGATACTACTTTTTCTACAGGTAGTTCTTTTTTCTAAAACCACTTTCATGTAAATTCAACTTAGAAGGCGTACTACTTACCAAAAAAAAAAAAAACTTAGAAGGCGTACTCATCCACAGCTTTATCCACCGGCGAGAAAGCCTACTCTTTCGGGTTGCTTCTTTCAATGATAACAAACACATAATGGATGCTATATCATCATCTGGTAATTTACTGATGTTCTCCTAAATAAATGCACGTTTTATCAATTTTCATTATGGTTTTTTTTAAATGATAAAAATAAAATAAATAGCACTTTTTTGACTCTTTGACCAACATATGGATATATATATATATATATATATATATATAATGGCAACATATGTGTCGTATTTATTTTAATTACTTTATTTTTATTTCATTAAAAAATTTAATAATTTTCGTTCTAAAAAAAAACCGAATTTCCATACCCCTGCCTGCGAAGCATGTAATATTAAACCCCCTCTATCACATTTTCATTAATAAGTAATTAAAATATTAAACAATATAATTCATTTGATAAATTATATGTGTGTGTTTGTGTAATTGTTTCAGAACTAAAAATATAGTTTTTTTTTTTGTTTTTTTACCTCTAAATCCAACATTATGATGCGTCTGTATTTTATATAGTTCTTTTCAAAAAAAGACTAATTAATTAGATTAAAATGTAAAGTTAAAGAAAAAAAATCTTTTATATATGAATAATTAGATTAAGGATTATAATCTTAAATGAATATTGTTTCCAAGGAAAAAGTTGTTCTTTTCAAATAATTTACTCATCTGAAAAAAAGACATTTACTTTTATGATATTGATAATTATTGATATTTTTTTAATTAATACTTTTATTAAATACTAATTAGATAATTTATACCCCAAAATATAACCATTTTGATATTTTATTTATTCCTTTTCTGAATTTTTTTTTTGTACATTATTAGTTTTCTCAAATCAAATAATGGAAATAAAAATTCTTAATACTCTCTTTCTCACTCTCTCACTCTCTCTCTTTTTGCTATTCTAAATTCTAAGTTCCAATTAAAAATAAACTTTTAAATGTCAATAGTGGAGAGAAATAACTAGTTAAAGAGAAAAGCCTCCAACATTGCACGTAGTTATAAACTACAATGATAAATTATTTATTAGATGCTTGTAATTTGAATTCACGAAAATCGATCGAAAAGTTTATTTAGTTGCAATGCGTAACTCGATGAGTTTAGAACATTGACGAAGGGCTTAGATATTAATATTTATTAAATTATTAATTAAATCGGTGTCCTTAAGGTAATTGCAAAAAGTATTTATGAGAAAATAATAAAATTTAAAACTATTTATTTTGTAAGATATTTTAAATTTGACTTGTTTTCAAAGTCACTTCTGAATATTGCGTGGCATATCTTGTGAAGTAATTTACATGAATTACACACTTGCAGGGAGGATTTGGATCCTCTCGTTTACAAGCTTTTGACCCTTGATAGCCTTGGTAAAGCTTAGGTAAGGAGATGATCCAAACCCGTATTATACTGGACAATGGAGGACGAGTCTCTTAGTACATTAATTATACTCTCATTGATCCGAAAGAGTTTAAATATTAATGAAACTGATAAACCATAAACCAATAGGATTTGTTTAGTAGACTCCTAATTTAATTTGTACTAAATACCAAGAGACATTTGGATATAAATTCTCACATACATGTAGCTATCTATATATATGCGCTTGAGGAAACACTTGGTTTAGAAACACAGCTACAGGTTGATTAAGCCTTATAGTGGTGCTTTTAAATTTTTGATCGTGGGCTTCATGTGGAGCCGTGGACACAAGGAGCAAGAAACTAAGAAGCGAGTTATGCCGCCATCTTCAGTATCAGTTGGACTTGCTGAACACAAGAAGCAAGAAAGCGAGAAGCCAGATATGGCGACGTCTGCAGGATCAGATGGACTTACTGAACACGAGAAGCAAGAAAGCGAGAAGCCGGCCGGTTATGCCAGCATCTTCAGGATCAAATGGACTTAATAAACGCAAGAAGCAAGAGAGTATGAAGCCAGTTATGCCGGCGTTTTCAGGATCAATTGGACTTACTAGAAGGGAAAGTAACAACAAAGATGGTGGTATGAGTTTCATAAGCGGTTCGGTGGCTACTACTGTTTTTACATCTAGTTATGGTGGTGGCATAAATACTATGTCCTATATTATACTGTGGAGGTTCTGTAGTTAATTAGAGAACAAATTGTACATACTAATGGAGGTTTATGTTATTTTTATTTTTATGGTGACATGCATTATTCTTGATTAATGAAGTTTTACTACTCAGCCAGTTTTTTTATCTTTTTGAATAAAATTTAAGTTGAATATATATGTATTATTTTCATGTTTTGGTCATAAAATCAAACTATTATATTCTAAGATTTTTCCTTGAGAACGTGCATATGAGGTGTTCGTACGTGATATTGTTGATTAGCCCTAAACCCTGTAGAAAGAATTTAACTTTCAAATATATATATATGTATGTATGGAATGATTGATCTCTTACATGTCCCTGCTAAGTTATCCTACCTAACCGTAGCATGACGCATATTTTAATAGGGGCAAAAATGGTAATTTACATATATTATGACTTAATAATTCATCTATGAGCCACTTTTCATAAAAAATAAAATAAAAATAAAACTTGTCCATGAGCCACTCGTGAAATGCCGATTTTAACCCTGTGTTATGCAGGATAACTTAGCAACAATAATATAATAAATCCGTGTGGCAACAATTATGTTAGTGAATCATAGGGGTGCGTACATATATATAATTATATACACACCAAGAAGTTTTATTAACTTTAATCACTAATTAACGTGATAATAAATTATGTAGTTTTCATTATTAGGTTACATTAAATTGTCCCACGTCAACTTGGTGAACAAATAAAGTTGCTAAAACAAATAACTAGGGGAAAAAAAAACTAATAAATGGAAGAATTTGATTAATTGGCATCACTTTTAGTTTTCATAGTTTTGCTCCTCCGCCCTAGCTGTAGAGGTCATTCTGGAAAAAAACTCTGGTACTCTGAGAGTAACAACTCTCGCTCCGTTGAGACAGTGCTACATAGATAAAAATATTAATAAAATATTACATGACACCATTTCAATGAGGCATAAATTGGTACTCCCGGAGTACCAGAGTTTTTTTCGTCATTCTGATATAACCTTGGAGATTTGGGCATGATTCATGAGATCATATTGGTTTTTAAAGTTGTTACACTTGAATCATCTTGGGGGTGGAATAATATTTTCCCTTGAAGGGTAGGCATGGGATTGGAAAGCTACTCAACCTCACATATGGTAATTAAAATAATCTTTTTCAAAATTAATGGATGAGAAATATTGGTGAGGTCATATATCAAACCCCATGTTAACTATTAAACTATATATATATATGTGTAGTGTAGGGCATAGGAGTACTGGCTAGGAAGTCGTGTAGGGCATGTATAACGTCAATGATTATCTGAAAGCAGGTAGAAAACCAAGGACATTTAAATGAATTTGAAAAGTACAACGTAACAAAACAAATTAAAACTAATAATATATAAAGCAGAAAACATCAAAAATAGTAATAATAATAAGAAAAGTATAAGGGTGTGTATAAACTTCACGTAGATATGAAAGAGCTTACCAAGTACTCTTCCAAAGTCTGATGCCCAACAAGCCAAAAAATTAATTGGGAAAAACAAAGTCAACTGTGAACATTGGCATGCGTGGTGGTGTGACATTAATACGTTATATTTTGACTCTCTGGCTTGCTGTTGGTGTAAATTTCATTTAAAAAATTAATACAAGTTTTTGTTGGCATCATACAAGTTAAAATAGTATATGTGTAGACAAATTAATTGACGATTTATGAAACAGATTTCAGTTTTCTGCCTTCCTCATGCATGCATCTGTCTTTGTTTCATTTCTTTATTTGTTTTCTCATTCATTTTTGTTTTTTTTTTGGGGAATAATCTCATGTATACATCAAGTTGATGATTTTTTTTTTCTAGAAAAAAAAGAAAGTAGCTAAATCCCAATTATTGCCATATTGTTTAGGATGGGTCCGGAGTCTAATGGGACCATTCTATTGGAGTCTAATTGAGACCACTGATCTATTATTTTATATATATGAAACTCTAATGACGGCTAATTGTCGAGACTATTTTTCACCTCTCCCAAATTGAAATTTAATATATATTTCAAATGGAAAAAAAATTTTAAAATGTTAAATTTTAATTATGGGGTAGGTGTTATGAGATTCCAATTATGATGTTAATTAGCAAATATGTCCCACCATCAACCCAATATACCCTATCTTTAGCCGGCTTAATTCAATGCCTTTTTTTTTTAAAAAAAAAAAAAACTAAAACTAATAAAAAAAAATTATAACATGAGTATTTACTATTAAAATTTGGATTCCACAATAAAAAATTAATCCAATGTGAGATGTAAATTAAATCTCTTATAAATCTTTAGGATCATTTACATAATAAATTGACGACTATCTTAAAAATTCATTTATTTGTATTAATAATTAATGAGCATATGAAGTGACCCAATATGTATTATTACTCTTCTATTTCAAAGTTCAAATCATATGATGCAAGACATATTAAAAGTTAATTAAGGCCTTTAGAAAATTCTATCCATAATTAATTTTAGCACAGCTAGCAGAACATATGCAGACAAAATTCCATTTAGTTGTTTGATTGCAACTTGTATTGATTAGTTGTATTCAGCACAAATTAAATCAACATCAACTAAACACCACTCACCTTTGCCTTTCAAAAAAGCCTAATTAGCACTGCAAATTAAAAAGGTACACGTGAAAAGTCTCATAAGCTGAAAGCAAGAGAGTGAATGGACACAAGCCCTATTCAAAAAACCCAGTACTTTATATATATATATATATATATATATATATATATATATTGTAGCTCATTATTTACAAATTAAGATAGATAAAGATAATTCTGGATTGGAATATTTGTATAGTAGCGTCCTCTTTCTAGTACATAATTTGTAGGGCTTAAAAAGAGAGAAACTTAAATACCACATAATTATATCAAGCACGCAAATATGTGCGTATATAGTATATATATTAGAATATATATATATATATATATATATATATATATTAGAACTGATTATTGGCAACCATTGGAGAAGGGCTGAGCAGGTGATAAGAGCCATGGCGCTTAACAAATCCACAGCCTTGATGGATCTTATCGGCGGCGCCGTCGGCATCAACGTCCATCTCCATCAGTACCTTGTAAAAGATATCGACGTTGCAGGGAAGGACAAGAGGACCTTGGCTATGGTAACCAAACTCAGACTCAGCTTCTTCAAGTAGCATCTTGAATAGAGGATGGTTTGCATACTCGGTTTTCACCACAAACCTTTGCTTTTGGGGTCCAACATACACCGAAAAGCAACCCTCCGGCGCAACCCGGCCTTTCTTTTCACGTTTCTCTTTCACTTCCGTCGTGGTCCCAATGCTTGGCCATGATCTGCTCTTCATTATTGTCGGTGCTGGAGTCTTTCCGGTAGGTGAACTACTCTTCCGGCTTCCACGTCCGATGGACTTGCACCTCTCCCATGTTTTGATGATCAAATTACCTTTCTTTGCTCTTTCCTTGATCCCATCCATTTTTCTTGGTGTTATATATATATATATATATACACACACGACGTCTATAGAAATCGTATATATATATACGACTAGTTTAAACTAGTTTATGATGGTGATTCAACAACGAAAAAGGGAGATCTCCAAACAATAAACGAATTCAATTTCTCGTATATATATATATATATATATATATATATATATAATATACAAACACAAAGAAGAAGAAGAATTTTAGGAGCTGATGAAAATGTATATTAGAATGGATATGTGTAAATTAGAAACTAACCCCTGTCATAAGCGACATAAAACATGACCTTGACTCTTGGTCTCATCGTGTTACTCATAAATTTCTTTGCTAAATCAACAAAAAAAAACAAACAAACAAGCCCATGCAAGAAGATTAAACCAGCAAAGAAGGAAGGAATAAAAGGAAAGAAAATCAAAGAAAAAACCTCCTGAATATTCAGAAATATATAATAAAGTCAAGAAGATGAAGGAGTACGCTGATGATGATTTGTAAGAAAACCCAGAAGCAGATGAAAAGGGTGATTGAAGAATGAGAAGAAGACCTCACGAGTTGCTCACTGGCGTCGTCTTTAATTGGATAATCTCAGTGTGGACGAGGCACATCTAAACTACCTTTCATATATATAAAGCCCCTTAGCCTCCCCTATATGGGTCATGGGTTTTTACTTTTTATTTTATTTTTATTCCTATCCATGATCGGAAATAGTTTATTTTATGGATAATTACCCACTTGTCAACGCTAGCTAGTTAGGGTGACCTATTCTTGAGATTATTTTTCACTATTTTGGATGTTAGCTAACGTCGTTGTTATCTTTTTCACCTCAAGGCACATTCGAAAGGTCATATATATTGGGTTAAAGAAAGAGCAATGACATGCTTTCTTTTTGGGTGGGGGTGGGGGTGTTAAATTTATTTTCTTTTGGGAAAAAGACAAACATATATATTATATAGGGTAATTAATTGCAGAGAATTCTGGATTGTTCCTTCTAGCTTATATTAATTTTACTTGCTCGTCTTATCCTGTTTTTGTATTTTTACTCAGGACCAGGCATTGTTAATTGATAAAATTGCCTCAGTTACGTGGTAATTTCCTCAGTTACGTGGTGATTTATTATACTTTTGTAATTTAAACTTTATCTTTTAAAGTTTGACAAAAAAAAAAAAACAGTTGAAATTGGCAACGAGTAAATTATATATTAAAACATATACAATGTCCGTGTGCTCACAAAATTCACCTTTAAATTTCAGCTACTGATTTTAATATGTATTTTTTTTTTGTTGTTGAAATAAGTGGCCAAGTCAAATTACACTAGCTACGAAATTCTAGGCTTCATGGGATAGTTGAGCAAATAGAAGTGGAGTACATATCATTTATTAGTTTTCAATCTGACGTCAAACTGTATTTTGATTGGCTGATAGTACCAAAATTTCCGCTCCTTTTATAAATATCGTTGACAGAGTATATACAAATGGATACGGCGGCTAAGAGGGCATGTTCAATCACAAAATTAGGTCCTTTAAGCATGATTAATAATATTAAAAATTAAATTTAAAAAAATGCAGTAAAATATTTTAAAATGACTAATCGATTAAAAAATTAGCCATTTAAGCATGTTTATTAAGTGAAAAATAAAACTATGTAATTGGTGGTAAACCTTAAACCCCTTCTACATATCCATAAAACATAGGCAATACTTTCCATTTATAGTACATCTGTATATGAACTAATTAAATAATAAATTCAGGGGGTTAATTTCTTTCTTTCTCATTTTTAATCCTTTAAATATTGAAAATAATGTTATCCAAAAAACTTAAATTTTATTTATTTAATGGGCCAGCACCCAATTTCTTTAACACTGCATTAACAAAAAGCAAATGTTCATGCATGATACTTTAATTTCTATATGCGAAACTTCCTGAAAAAAGAGGTGGTGAAGTGGGTTCTCTCTAAGTCAAGATTTGCTTCCAATTTTCTCCCCCACTTCTGAATTGAATGAAAAGCTGGCCCTAATTATGAGCACGTTTCATTTTTTTTTTGGGGGGGCAAATTTATGAGTTGGGTTAATTAGAGTTTTTTTTTTTTGGTACTACACTTAGTTAGAGTCGTAAATAAAATTATATGCATGTTAATTTACTAATTTTGCACAAATATTGTCATATATAGGACAGATATATATATATATATATATATATATATATAGATAGATAGATATATAAACGAAAAATTGAATAAATGTGCATTTATCAGTCTGGTGAGGGAATTGAAGAGGGACCAAGTCATAAGTGGGGAACAATTCTTTCCATTATATGATATTTAAGAGGTGAATCTGTTAGACTTATAATCACCTTAATTAATTATTATGTATTTGATATTAGTACATGAGAAGCTGACAACCACACAGGTGATGTCTGTGGGAGGTACATCAATTATTGCCCTTTTTATTCTTATAACAAAGGGCCACGTACACGGAATATATAGCCCACTTAATCTTTCTTGCTATAATATTTTTTTCAATATTAAACTAATATAATTGTTTTGGATTCTCTTGCTAATAAAACGTCGATTTTGCTAATCCATTTTTTTGAAAGTGAGATTTTATTAAAACATTGGTAATATAATATTTTGTGAATTTTACTTTTGGTTCATGTAATATTTTGAAATTAAATTATTAGATGCCATTTTCGATGGCTTGGTTTACTGCACCGTCATTTTGAAGAAAAATTTAAATATAGAAAATTAAGTTAAATGCCATAACACATACGCTAAATCTGGCTCCTTATATAATTATCGAAGAAAATGATATCAGGCATTGTTTGGCCGGTCGAATTAGTACTATAAAATAGTAAACTTATTAAATATTTCATGATAACTTGGCATAAAATATTGATATAGGGAATTAAATTACAGACCCTACAAAACATTATATAAATATTAATTGGAAAGGTCAACGTGAAAATATACAAAATGGATAAGGAAATTAAGATTCGCTCATTAATATAAGAAAACTATTTGGGATTTCAAATTTTAGGATCTGAAATGCATCCAATTGATATATATAATTTTCAACTTAATTACTAAAAAAAACAGTAATAATATTTTTTATATTTTCAGTGGGTCGAAGATGACAGAAGAATTTTATAGGTATTATATTTTAAAAATTTTAATAGAAAAATAAAAACATTTTTTTTATTATGTTGATGTATAAATTATTTTTTATATTTTATAATGTGATACTGATACAAATAGCATGTCATTTAGAATCCCTAACATCATGATGAATGAACTTATTCTTCTTCGAGAATTTCATAATTCTCACGTTAAGTAAAATTTTGGATTCTTTGCTATCATTGTTGATTTAGTATTACAATAATACTAGGGCAGTCAATCATCTTTATTTATCACATTATTTACCAACATAATGTTGCATTTTATGAGTAGCTTACATTAGAGTTTCACTTATTTAGTAGGTTTTATTATTTTATCACCCAGAGTTATTGCAGATAGTAGTTGGTAAATAAGGTGGTAATTAAATTATGTTGAATAAATTGAATCACATATAATAACAACATATATGTGGTGGGAGATTATATATATATATATATATATATATATATATATATATATATTGTTCACTTGAAGTATGAAAGGAAATTGTAAATGGAAAATAAAATTTTAATTTATCCTAAAGGAGGTGTATTTAATCCATATTTTAATTGACTTTTATAGACTTTTTTAAATAGTGACTTTTATAAATTTTTGTAGATTTTTATAGACTTTATATAAGTATTATAGATTTTCATAGACTTTTATAAATATTAATAAACTTTTATGAACAATGATAGACTTTTGTGAACTTTCATTGATATTGATAAATAAATACTTTAATCTTATTTAAATAATTAATTATTTTTGAAAATTTTCTGTAATAGCTAGAATAATACTATTTTTAAACTACAATCAAATACTAAAAATAAAAAATATTAATTGCTACTTGAAACAAATATAATTATAAAAATTTAACAATCCAAAGAACAAGACTTTATTACTAGCTTAAAATAGTAAGAAAACATAACATAATATTTTTGTGTTCCAAACATAACAAAATTAATTATAAATAATAATAAAAACAACTCATTCTATTTCAAAAAGTATCCAATCGGCTCGTTCTTCAGGCGTCATTTTCAAAAATTCAATCTTCTTTGCTATAGTATTTAGGATTTTAAATGCCTTAAATCGGGTACAATTATCCAAGTTTGAAATCTCCTTGATAACATCCCAACAACTATCTCCAGTAGCAAATGAATTAATAGTATCAATGAGCTTATCAATAGTATGACTTAGCTTGTCTACAACATCTGATTGAGAACTATTGGTCTCCAATGAGCTAGACTTTCATTCGAGCTCAGTTTTGTTTCGTTTTTTATTTGTTGGAGGAACCTCTTAACTCATATACTGAAAGGGTACATGTGAAATGTCTTGCCTAGGAGATGAAGACCTATGCAAAAAATCTTGATTGTCAATATTTTCTATAAATGCTCCAGTAGAAGAATCATATGTCAAGTCATCTAAACCACTAGGTATATTTTCATTTACCCCAAATGTTCTTGCATCTGTTTCATCTCCTAATCCAATTGAATATCTTCCAACAACACCATTCCCAACTACAATTTACAAATCTTTATAGTCTGTGAAAACATCTGTGCGATAACTTTTATGTATAGGATGAGCCTAAAAAAAAAAATATATATATAATAAGTGTTAATATATGAAACAAATATTTATTAAACTATATTTACAGCTTTGAATTAAAAAAAAAAAAGCCCATACCTTTAAATAATTCTTCCATACTTCATCACTAATAGTAAATTTCTTGGTCACAAGATTCCATCCAAATTCAGATTTATTACGTGTAAGCTCAGTATAGTTGTTATATATAGTTTTGAATCATTTGAGACGACTTTGATATTGGCTAAAAGTCACTTGATATCCAAATTTTGCATTAAAAATAGGAAGTACTTTTTTTTCTATAGTGTTGCTCAATAAACTATTATTATTATCCCGCCACCCACGCTTGATGGCATCAACCATGAGTCTTAACAATTCATTGATCTCTTCTGCCCCCCATATTTTATATTTTTTAGCAACTTTTCCCTTTCCTTTATTATTTCGTTAAAGTGGTTCTCCCATTAAAATATATTACTATAAAAATTGATAAACAATAAATTATTGACAAAATTTGATATATAGAATTAAAAGTGCATATAGAACATAGCAATAGCAGAATATATGCCATATAGAATATATGGGTATGTGTGTGTGCGCGCTGTAGCTTTTTGATGTAAGAGAACAGCTCTTTCTCTATCTATCTCTATGTGTATTGTTCTGAAAATATATATACTAATTTTATGGTTGTATGAAGACCGAGCAAATGGTTACAATTTTTGAAAGACATTAGAAAATAGGTAGATATTTGGAATTTCCATATGCATGTTTGACAATTACGAATATGTGCAGATGATTTAAATAGAACAATTGTTTATATTTGGATGAAAATTGCAGACATTGATTTGCGGTCTAATAATAAATGCCAAATGCATCAATCACACACATTACTCTCTCCTACTTTTGTTTCTCTTTCTAGTTTTGACATGTGGGATATGTATGTATATACCTGTAAACACACACATACACATATGGTCTATAGATGTTTCAAAGAAAAATACACGTTATGTCCCCATGTATATGTATAGGTATCTTGAATATCCTAATGCAAGAGTGGAAATATCATCTTGATCATTATATATATATATATATATATACACACACACACAAAAATAATTGCTACTAATATATATTTATAAAAAATAGAAACCAAATATAATAGAATACAACTCAACATAAGACACAAAACAAAAGAAGATTATACTAAACAAGCCTTTAACAAAATTCATTAATTCAACAGCAAAAACAAATATTATATGGCTATTAAAAAAAAAAAAAACTCTTGTCACTCTCTCTTATAATATAAACTATGGAAGAATGTATATGCTTGTGAATGACAGTCGTTTAAATACTACCACCGATCACTGTGAAAAAATCTTTTGTTTTCATTTTTATTTTTTTCACATTTTGTATTCAAATTTTGAAGTAATAAGCACAACAAAAAAAAGTAGTAATTTTCTTCGTGTGTATGTGTGCACTGCATGCTCACCAACCCTGTCTTTTAATTTATCCTTATTATAAACCCTATAGCTATACTTTTAAAAATACTACTCACGTAGTAGAATATGACCTTTGAAGAAAAAGTACTAGCTAGCTACAGAGGCATCAATGTATAGCTTAGCTCCTATTAACCTAATTCACCTCTCTCATTAATTAAAAAGCTTATCGTTTTTCTCAATGCATCTATTACTTGCTCACTGTTTTGAAAAATTCCAAAAAATAGTAATTAATCGGAAGATGGAAGATGGAAGATGAAAGATGCCAATTAGATAAAAAATAAATGGAGAAAAAAGAAGACAAGGAACATAGATAAATTATCAACAATAATACCAAAAATTATAGAACCTAATTGAAAAAAAAATTAAAATTGTTCATATTAATTCCACAATCAATAATAAAAAATTGAAAGATATAAACCAAATAAAAATATCTAGGAGATGAATTGTGAAGATTACCGTGATTATTGATGTTTGGTGCCAAATTTGATCACTGTTATTCGTATTTGTTTTCATAATAGTTGACAAAAGTTTTTTAGGTGGATAGGGAGAAAAAGTGATGTTTAATATTTATATCACCTGTTTAAAAGTTTATAAAAGTTAAGCAAATAATAAAGTCTATAAAAGTCCTTAATTTTTTTGATACCATCAAATTTTAATTAACTTTTCAAATGTTTTAATTAAATACATCTTGACTTTCTTAGACATTTTAAAAGTTTATAAAAGTCTATATTACATACCAGTAAACTTTTATAGACGTTTTAAAAGTCTAAATTAAATACCAGTGAACTTTTTAATTTTATAAAAGTCTATGAAAGTCTATAAAAGTTTTAATTAAATACACCCCTTAGGCCAGCATGCAGGATTGAGAAAAATAATTATAGTCCTTGTAAAATACTGAGTCACTTAAAACTCTATCAACTCTTCAACTGCTGTGTGAAAATTAAATTAATTCACATTAGCGTCCTCTCTCTCTTCAACCTCTCTTCAGCTTTTCATAATAAGTAAAAATTTGTGGATATTCATATGGCACTTGAAGAGTCAGAAGGAGTTCTAAATATGTCAAAACTCAAGGAGTATGCATTTTTTATTTTTTTCAAAGATTGGATAGTGAAAACATAATTGGATTGGATTGGATAAAGTAGAATATAATTAAAATTGTCACGTTGCGCTGTAGGAATAATACACCAGATATACCAAAAAAATAATAGTATAAAAATAAATTTTAAAAAAACTCATAAAGGAGAAAAACAATATGAAAACATAAAAAATAAAAACAACAACGATGACAATATTTTATTTTTTTAAAAAATAAAAATTAATTATTAAAATATGTTGTTAACGCTAATAATAATAATATAATAATAGATTATTTGTCGAAAAGTCCGAAAGAGACATCCAACTAGGTTGACACCCTTTTATCCCGAATGAAGACATTTGGCACCCCTTCAAACCCAAATCGAAACGATAATGCTAATAATAATAATAATGATAAAAGGTTCGATATCAAAAATATTTTTTTTGGTTGCAAGAACATTTATCATTTACAAAGAACAAAAAAAAAAAAAGTTTGAAAATTATGGTTTTAGCCTTTAAGCAACAGTATAACTAATGGAAGATTTGATATGCGGCTCTGTAGAGTATAAGTTAGTGACCCGGCCATTATAATAAAGCATAGATTGGCAGCGCCAAACAGGACACGCAGAATTTTTTCATCCGATCAAGTTCCTCATCCCGCGATTTGTCAAAAACCTCCTCAAAGGCAACAATAGTATCAGTAGATCTGATAATATATCGTGTTAAAATGAATTTATTTTATATTATATTGTATTCGTATTAATTTTTTTTATTTAAATATAATCCGTTAAATTAATAAGTTAAAAAATTTAAATTTATTTATTAAAATAATAATAAATATGATCCGTTAATATATTAATTTTCTATATCGAATTAACATGTTAATCTATATTTATTTTATTCATTCTATATTTTTTTATTAATCTTTTTTAACTTTAAAAAATAATAACACCTATTTTAAAATACTTGTTACGTATATATATTAAATCCAATAAATATTGTTTATGAACCAAAGACCTAAAAAGATAAATTTTCTTAATAATAAAGTGGTAATAAGGTATAATAAAATTAAAGTTCCTATTAATATATTATAAAATTATTAAAATATCATTATTAAAAAAGGGGTTTTATCCTTACGACCGATTAATGTGATGAGTTCTAATGGGTTGACCTGGGCCTAATATGTATTAGTTAGATCTAAACTCTCTTTTAATCATGTAAATTTGTACTGTGTTAATGCCGTGGAAATTCTACGAGGTCTAACTTTTAGAACCTATAAATTTATTTAATTTTATCCTTTTAAAAAAGATTTATTTGTATTTTTTTATTGACTATAATTTATAATTTGTAGAGAGATGAGAATTCATGTAAATTTAATAGTGCATCAAGAAAAAGATCAAAATGTCCCAATGTGGACAGTGACATTTTCAGGCAAGAGTTTGAGTTCTTTAGGATCAGGTTGTTCCTTAGCCTTAGTGTGAATAGTCTGATTTGATCGAATCCGGAAGGGGGTTAGTCCTAAAAAATCTTAATCGAATAAAATTAGAATATCTAAACTGATGAAAGAAACAAAAATTAAAAGGGCATTGATGGAATCTAGCAACACTAGATGGTAGTGTATTAAAAATAAAACAATAACTACAATTAGAATGCCTCATTTTAATTTTTGAACTTAATTTTTTTAACACACCTCAATTTAGTACTTATGTTTCCTATCACTTAATTGTAAACAAAACAAATTATTATTATTATTATTATAATATATATATATATATATATATATATATATAAATACAGTTTTTTTTTTTTTAAAAAAGAAAAATAAAAGAGAGAGAGAGTGATTGAGAAGGAAGAAAATTTGAAGTTTCCTTAATTGTCCCCGTCGCAAAGTTATAAAAAGGATCCACCACTCTCCGTTAAAAGCGCAGGAGAGTTTAAGAGAGAGCGCAATTCCCTTGCTGGATTCTTATTTCTCCTGAACCAAACAAAACCTAGCAGCAATGGAGTCCACCGTCTCCGTCAAGAAAGAAGTCCCCGACGCCGATCTTTCTGCCAAAGCTGAGCCCATCGATATCACTGACAGTAGCAATTCCTCTGATAATTCTTGGGATGCAAGTGACCTAAACTCCACCGCTAAAGAGATTTATAATCACTGTAAAATTCCCAAAAGGAAGCAAACTTACAAGGTTGGCGAAGCAAGTTTTAGAACAAAGAAGCCAAAACTCGAGCAGCCACATCCTCTAGGGCCGCCTTCCCATTTGGCGTTGGTTTTGGACGTCGAGCCAATTTCAGAGCAGTTTCCACAAAACTTTGAAAATAATTTTGGTAATGGTGATCATGGTAGTATTATCAATCGGCTCGCTCAGGTTACTCCGAGTTGCAAGCAATTTTGGAAAGCAGGAGATTATGAGGGTGTCAACGACGTCAACGACAGCAACTCCGCTTTGTGTTCTGGTAAATTTTAATTCGCCAGCTATTCTTAATTATTTACTTCTTTTTTGTTATTTTGGTTTTCGTAGTCTGTGTGTGCAATACAATTCTTATTCTAATACTTCTTTAAGTTTATGTGTAAATTGGCCTTCGTCTTTCGTTTTTAGGGTTTCTGCTTTTCGTTTCGTACTTTGTGTGTGCAATACAATTCTTATTCTAATACTTCTTTAAGTTTATGTGTAAATTAGCGTTCGTGTTTCGTTTTTAGGGTTTCTGCTTTTGGCTCTCTTTTACTTTATTATTATTTTTTTAGTTTTTTTCTTCTTTAAACCTTACTTTTATATTAACTTAATGTTTGGGGCCGAGTTTTGTTTGTTTTCAGTTGAATGTTTGGTTAAATATTTTTAACTGTGGATGTAATTTTTTAAAGTTGAAATATTTTTAACTGTGCATAGAATTTATTTAAATGTCGTCTGATAACATTAAGGGCCGTTTGATAATGTTTTTGTTTTTATACAGAATATATTTCATAAAATTGTAATCAAAATAAGAAAAAAAAGAAAAAAGGAAAAAAAAAAAAAAAAAAGGCTAAAAGATTCAGAAAAGTAGACTTATATGGGCGAAAGGCAGAAAAATATGCATGTATGTTTAAGAGTTTCTATGTGGTATTTTTAATTTATTGTCGTAGCAAAGGTTAGTGTTGATTTTTTAAATTATTAGTTTATTTCTTTTAAGAACTGCTATGTAATTTAGGACAAAAATTGAATGTGTAATATATAAAAAAATAGTAAAGAATTTAATTTGCAAATTAAATTTGTAGTTTTTCTTGGTTTTTTCGAGTGTCAAGAATTGAAATTTATTTGCATAACTTTTAATGTTTTTTTCTTTGTTTAATTTATATTTTGCAGTTGGCCTGGATCATGTCAGAATCCACCCCAAGTTTCTACATTCAAATGCTACCAGTCATAAGTGGTCTCTCGGAGGTATTTAACTTTTAATTTTGATCATTCATTATATATATATATATATATATATATATATATATATATATATATATATATATATACATATACATATATATAATGCTCTAATGCGCTTTTCATGCACTTTTTTAATACTCTAAAAGATTCAGAAATGCTCCATGTACTATATCATATATATTATATACGATTAGTAATATAAATATGATATTTTATTAAATGTGGATAAAAAAATAAATTTATACTATTTATTAATTTTTATATTCATATTTTATAGGCTCGTATGAATTTCTCAATTATATCTCTATTATCACTCACTGTATATAAGCGATATATATATATATATATATATATATATATATATATATATATTTTTTAATCTTTTTTTGTTTTTATGTAACTTGAATTTTGTCTATGAATACTTGAATTTACTGTCTGGATCCTAATTTGCAGCTTTTGCTGAGCTACTAGACAATTCTTTAGATGAGGTTTGTATTTGTTGTTTTTTTATTATTACTTTATTTTTTGTCCTTTAAATCTATCTTAATTAATATATTAATCATTGCCCAGGTATGCAACGGAGCTACTTTTGTTCACATAGACGTACTAATCAATGAGAAAGATGGTAGTAAGATGTTGCTAGTCGACGGTATGTGGCTCTTGTATATAATGTCATTATGGAATTGGTAAAGATTAGTAGTTAGGTTTTGGTTTTTTTATACCATTTTGTTTCCTTTTAGTTTAATGCAAACAAAAAGGGTGGTTTTCATTTGTTGTATATTTAATTTGCAGATAATGGTGGTGGAATGAATCCTGATAAAATGCGACAGTGTATGTCACTTGGGTACTCTGTTAAGAGCAAGCTAGCAAACACAATTGGTCAATGTAAATGTCTTATTGCTCGCTCTTATTTTCGGTCCTGAAATAATTTTTACGGACAAACTTGTATAAGCAAGTAATCATTCATTCTCTTAAATCGAATTTTCTTTCTTTCTGATTTTCGATTTTTGTTTTGTTGTTTTAGATGGCAATGGATTTAAGACGAGTACTATGAGGCTTGGAGCAGATGTTATAGTTTTTTCGCGCTGTCGGGAGAGTGATGGAAGAAGGTTGGTTTTTGTGGTGGCTAGATTTTTGTTTTGGTTGAATTATTTTGGATTTTGAACTTTTAATCGTATTCCCTTGAATTCATTTTACTTAGCTCAACTCAAAGCATTGGTATGCTGTCCTACACATTTCTTAGGGCTACTGGAAAGGAAGATATTGTGGTTCCCATGGTAAGCTATTCTTGCATATTTATATCTTTACCTGTATTTGTCTAGTCATGTATTTTAACACATTGCTTTGTATCTTTCCCTTCTCGTCTGCTTAAGATTTGATTTGTTGGTTTAAGGCTTGCTTTGACATGTGTGGTTCTTGCTTATGCTTGCATGTAAATTTCCCTTTGTGTACTACTACCATAATTGAGGTGTAGTCTTGCTCCTCTATGTATAGTAGTAGTACACAAAGGGAAATTTACATGCAAGCTTAAGCAAGAACCACACATGTAAATTGTACTACCACCATTATTGGTGCCTCGGCTTTTTAATTATTTCGAATTTATTTCATTGTTTTCTTTGAGGCTATCGTGAAAAACTTTGAAGAATTACGTTAAATGATTGAAAAAAAAAATTGATTAGTATAGATTTTGTTCTTAAGTTTGGCTGTCATTTCCTTTTCAAAATAAGGTTGACTACGAGAAAAGCGATCAAGGTTGGAGGAACCTGATGCGAGCTTCATTGGATGATTGGAATAGAAATTTAGAAACTATTATGCAGTGGTCTCCTTATTCAAGTGAACAGAAACTTCTTCAGCAGGTAATAAGTAGTTGGTTAGAAATTTCTTTACCTTTTTATCTATTGTAATACGTAATTAAATGGTGTAATTAAATCTTGTATAGCCTTTTCAGATGTTTGGAATATTCTGACTAGAGAGAAATCAAATTTTTTTTTTTTAATTTGTTTATTATTGATTGGTGGCTCTTTTCTTTATTTTTCTCTTCTTCATGTCTGCTCTAACAGTTTTTACTCTGCAGCTCGATGTCCTGGGAGAACATGGAACACGAATTATAATATACAATCTATGGGAGGATGATGAAGGACTGTTGGAACTTGATTTTGATGCTGATCCTCATGTGAGCTGTTCTTACGTTTTTGATTTTATATTCTAATATCATATAAATCGAAAGGAAGTACATGCAATTTCTGTTATGATTTGATTATTTATTAGCATTTGAAATAACAGGACATTCAACTTAGAGGAGTCAACAGGGATGAGAAGAGCATAAGTATGGCAAACAAATATCCAAACTCTAGACACTACTTTACGTACCGACATTCTTTAAGGGTATGTTTGAGTGTGCCAACTGTCTGTTTTCTGTGGTCACGTAGACTGCCTGTTTTTCGCTGATTAGTTCTCCTGGGAGATGTTAATTTTGTGTTTTTCAATAAAAATCCTTAAACAAAGTCGTCGATATTTGATTTATGAGTGTCGAACATACTACTGACTGACTATTTTCTGATTTTGTCTTTGGCAGAGTTATGCATCGATTCTCTATCTCAGGCTTCCATCCTACTTCAGAATTATTCTACGCGATGAAGATGTCGAACATCATGACATTGTGAATGACATGATGCTAGAAAGCGTGTTGCCATACAAACCAAAGATCTCGGGGAGCAATAATTCAGATGTAATGTCTTCAACATTTAGTATTTTGCTGTCTTTTGATTCTGAAGTTCCATGAAACTGATCCACTGCTGATACAGGTGACTACCAATGTTACGCTTGGGTTTGTGAAGGATGCAAAAGCTCATATTGATATCCAAGGGTTTAATGTTTATCACAAGAACAGGCTAATTAAGGTTGGTTTCAACATTTAATTTTAGAGCTGATTAATGTCTATCTTACTTCGGAATGGCATTCTGTCATTTAATAATCATAGATATGGCTCATTTGGTATCTTTGTTTTCACTTTTCATACACATTCTTGCAGTCCTAAATGTTATTTTAAAATCTTTCTGAAAATAGCATAAAGCAGTGTTTTGAAAACATTTTTTAGGTCAGTAATTATTCTCAACTTTGATTATAGTTTTTCTTCTCACAACTTTTTAGCCTTATAACCTACACACAATTATTCTGTCACAAATAACTATGAGATGAACTCTGTTGTGATACTTTCGGGCATGAGAACTGGGAGTATGCTACTCTGATCCTCCTTTTGCGTTGTTGAATCAGCCTTCTTCTTACTCCTGTGGAATCCAATTGTGCATATAACACAATGTTTGAAATTTTGAAACTTGATGTCCTGTGGAGAACTGTACAAGCTTAGCCTTTACAACACACAAATTTGTGCCTTTAAAAAATGACCTTTTTAACATCCTTGCATTATCAATTTTTTTTTTCTTGTTTTCTGAAGATCTTTCTTGTTTTGTTCAGCCATTTTGGAGGGTTTGGAATGCTGCAGGCAGTGATGGTCGTGGAGTTATAGGTACGCACAGTTTCACTTATTTCGAGTATGGTTTATGGTGTTCCAATAACTCGTTTTAATAGGTATCTTTTCTTCTCTCATGTTTTCTCGCATTATAGGAGTACTGGAAGCTAATTTCGTAGAACCAGCTCATGACAAACAGGGATTTGAGCGCACAACTTTGCTTTCAAGACTTGAGGCGCGATTGCTTTGGATGCAGAAAAACTATTGGTTTGTTTTTAGCCGTCTTCATGCATTTAAATAAAATTGAGGTGATATGAATATTTTGATTAACTACAGCTTTTGTTTGTTATAGGAGTTCGACTTGCCAGAAAGTTGGGTATGCTCCAAGACGAAGTGTTGGTGCTGATAAGGAAGCCTTAGCATCTACTAAGAAAAAGTCTACAGTAACAGAACAGAACGGCCACGGTTCTGCTAAGGAAAGATCCACAGATACTGATCAGAATGACCATGGTTCTGCTAGTGGAGGTTCGACTAAAAGTTCCACAAAACAAGATAGAAGTTGTGACAAGATGTCACATTCTCGTGTTCAGCCGCAACGACAAGCAAAGGTAGGTTTAATTATTACTTCCCAGCTCCACTGGTTTCCGGTTTAGATCACAATATTATGCTCTTGCCAAAATCTTACGTTGCTTGGTCTGCAAGAAAGCCTTTTCTGAAACATGCATAGTTGTTTAACATTCTTAAATGATCCTATGCTTTCTTCAATTAGTTGGGTTTCGTATAGTTCTGTTTTTAAATGTGTGTCTACTTTCCAACACACAGTTAGCTTCCTCTATTGGAGCTGGACCTGGTTCTGCAGATCGCCATGCTGAGAAAATTGTGAAGTTGGAGGAAAGAAAACGTGATTCGAGAGAAAGGTGGCATTGATATTTTGACAAAATTTGAGTTGTGTTAATTGAATGATTACTAATAACTTTCTGCTTAATTATATTGTGTAAACGTTTGTTTATTTTTACAGATTAAGGGAAACTAGCAGACCCACGATGGATAGTTTGGTGAATGAGTTAAAGCTTGAAAGAGATAGGTGTAAATCTCTTGAAAAGAAAGTAAGTGCAGGGCTTTTTTTTAAAACCAAATTATGTGATTGTGATTGAATTTGATAATGTTAATATAGTAGTCAGTTTTGTGACACTAATGCATTGCTATTTGTTTTTTCCTTTCTTCACAATCAGCTACAAAACGCACTACAAAAGCTTGAAAAAGCAGAAGAGGAGATACAAGAGACCAAAAAGAAGGTAGTTGAAGCAGAAGATGAGCATCTGGCTTTGGTTGATATAGTTGTGGACGAAAGGAAAGAACGCGATATGGAGGAGGAAAGATTAAGGAATCAACTAACGGTTGGTTAATATATATATATATATATGTATGCATTTTTTATTTTAATTTTAACTGTATTATACATTCTCTAAGAATTACACTATTAATTAATTTTCTGTGTAGGATGCTTCTAAAACTATTGAGGATCTGCTTGAGAAGGTGAAACAACTAGAAGGAGGGAGGAGAGAGCTTAGAAGCCGCAAAGCGGTACATCTCAGTACAAACAAAGCCACTAAGAAGGAGGTTTGATTATCAAAAATGGCTTTCATGGTTTACTCCAATTATTTTTGGTACAGCAAATGAATAATGTCCCTCATAAAGCCCCTTTTAAGATTATTTATCTCTCAGGCTGATTTAATTTGTTAACTTAGTCACTGTAATATAATTAGTTGGCATTAGGAACATTAGCTAATTTATTAAATGATTCTCATCTAATTAAATTTGTTTTATTATAAATCTCTCTCTATATATGTTCATTCTCAATCGCTTTTTCACTAATGAGCCATTTAAGTTTTCTGCAAACTCTTAGCATAAAAAACAAAATAATAATAAAAAAACTTGAAACTAGCAAGGGTTGGACAAAACTTACTCAAGCCGACCAATTCAATTTAACCGGAGCGATATAGTTTGGAATTTTCACTTTGGCCAGTTTGGTTCAGTTTGAATTAGTTTTTTTTTTTCCTTTTAAAATAACTGAGTGTGTTGGTCAGTTTGCAAGGTTTATTTTTTTTATATTTTTAATAACCGAACTGAATTGATAATACTAAGAATCTAATTTTTTTAAAACTATTTTTAATGTATTTTGTTTATTTTATTTTTTGTTATGATGTTTATATTTTGTGTTGTTTGAATCTGAAATTTTATATAAAATTTAATTTAAAGGATTAATATATATATATATATATTAAAATTTTTGCCAAGTCTAATTCGAAAAGTCAAACTAGTTGGATTTGATCCATGAGTTTGCACAAATTATTTTCAATTATCAGTTTTGTATGTATGAGACTTGAATACATAAATTCATATCAATTCAATTAATTATTCATTTCATTTTCTTCTAAGTCAAAATTTAATTATATGTCATTATACTACAGATTTGATATATGAATTGAATACATAGTAAATTAGATCTAAGTCATATTTTGAATCTAATAGATTGAAGATTATAGATTTTAAAATTATGCAACATTTGTAAAGTTTACCAAGTTTGACCGTCTTCCCATTCATTAAATTAATTCTAATTTGATTAAATTCACGTTGAACTTTAATTTTTAGAGTTAAGAATTTCTCATACACATTTTTGGATTTTTCATAATTAAGAAAGGATTATAATGGATTGGTTGTACCATTTATTGATGTTAAACTGAATAAGGAATTGAATTCTTGTTGTCTATGATCATATGAGCTGACAATCTAAAATACTCTGAATCGAAGCCTCGTTATTTGATTGTTTACAGTTTATTTAATTATGATTTTAATTGCTATTAATTAATTACATTGAAATTCTCCTTCTTTCATTAGTATAATTAAACTTGGAATTAAAAAGGAATTCATAATTTAAATATCGATAATTCTTGTGAATTCAACCTTGACTTGCCTATACTATAAGATTAAAAATTTTATTTATTGATTACTGATGTTAGGCAATAGAGACATAAAAAAATTTTGGCTCCATTGCCGAGGATTGAGTCTTAATTTACTTCTGATTTCTGTTTTTAGTTTTGAGTTGTGTAGTATATGACCAAGTTAAGGAGAATTATAATATGTTCCAAGATAAAAAAGATTGCGCGAAGATTGAGAAAGGAGACAAAGTAGAAAAATAAAATTGTTTTTTATCTTCTATACATCAAGCTTCGCTGGGTCTAAATTTGACTATTGATTGGTTGCTGATAGTGATTCTGAGATAGAGGACACGACAATAATACTCAACACCATGGCTGATAACAGGACTTTAAAGGAGTTGATTGCTTCTTATTTAAATTTACAGCCATTGAGCTTTAATTTTCTTAATTTAGATACAGAAGTTGAATTAAATGGGACTAATATATTTATTACCCTCATTTCGTGGCCTTACAGGTGGGGATCCCCACAAATATTTAAAAGAATTCCATGTGTGTTCTAGCATAAGGCTGCAAGTAATATATGAGGAGCAAATCAAGGAATATGCTGGTGTTTTAAAATCGTCATTTAATGCGTAGAGTGCTTTTTGTTTTTCTAGAAATAGTACTTTTTTTTTTCTTTTTTGAAAAAAGGGCACATATTTGATGTTTCTCCGGAAGCACTTAAATTGCTTTTTTCTTTTTTCTATATAAAAAAAATACTTTAATATTTTTTTTCCAAACATATTTTAAAATGGTTTTTTAATATTAAAAAAATGCTTGTATTTTAGAAAAAAAAAAAAAAAGCATATCGGCTCTTGGTAGGTTGTATTTATTAATTTTATTTTTCCGTTTAGCGTTCACATTTTCCATACTAAGTTTTTATTTATTAATTTCCATTTACTCATTTAAACCATTAAACTAACAAGACCATCCTATTGTTTCTATATAATTTCTTTCGGAAGTGGATTTCTTACTTTCAAATTTCTCTCACAAGAATATGAGAATGTGAGGTCTTGATGTAGCCTACAGTAAGTGTGGCCGATACGTCTATCTTCAGGTAGGCGAGCGAGAAGTGTTAGCTAGGTTGTTTGAACCTTCGTCCGTCTACATAAACCTTTAATACAATAAATGATGTTAGTGGGGGCGCCAATATTGGTGCCAGCACATGCCCTCCAATGCTCAAGTTAACATTTCACTATTGTTCAGCTGTAATCAAGGTAGAATATGAGTTTGAATAGATAGGGGTGAGTGAAGTGAGACTCAAGGCCACAAGATGGTCACTAGATATGTGTCAACACTCCTCTTATTGGGAAGACACTCTAGACCCTTAAACCAAAGGGTATGTTCCTTCCTCTCCTTTGTTCTAGCTCCGAAATAGAAAGGAAAACAGTGAGCAATGGAGTGCAAATGACCAACAGTCCCCTTCACTCTCTTACCTTCACCTTAAGTACTCTCTTGAAAATTCTTAAATGGGTGACACATGATGGGGGATCTATGGAGGAGATATTGCCACCTATACCCTAGCTGGAAGGCGATTTGAACCAATTGCTGTCAACCTAGCCGGCCTCAGTTGACAAGTCTAACTGACATGGCAAGGCACAGGTATATGAGAAGACGCCATGTGGATATATTAGATGCCTTTTTAGGCGTGGTGGACGATGTCTCTGTCTATGAAGAGATGCCATATGGACATTTTAGATGCCTTTCCATACATGGTGGATGATGTCTTTGTATGTGCTGGTTGAATGACTAGATGACAGCAAATTTGGAGAAACCTTTCCTCTCGGGTGTCTTGTGCAAAGGTTTCCTATGCAGCCAACATGTCTCCTTCATTTGAGAAAAGATTCTACTCACCTAATCAACTAGAATTGTCCATGGTATTTAATGTCATTGTAGAATGGTAGATGAATGTATTAAATGTCTTATCTAAGTAGGAAACTTCTACTCATCTTTCTTTTTTACTTGGTCCAGGCAAGTGAACTGACACCTAAGGGGCTTCATCTCCTCATGTCTTGTTGGGCTAATATTCATGAGTCTTGATTTATTACCCATAACATAATAATTTTTTTTCTTATTATTTATTATTTATTTTTTGTTTATTTAATTTGAGTTTAAAATTTTTTATATGTTATAATTAATTGTTTGTCGTCTCTTTTAGCTATCAGCCAAATAAGACCGATCATTTCTCCAAGAAGAATCAATTAAAAAATTTCATTCTAAATTTAGGTTCTTATTTTAAAAGTTGAACTTTACTGTCTATATTTTCTTTCCTTTTTCTTTTTTGTTTTGATAAATAAAAAAATTGTAATACATAGCATCTAATAGAATAGGTATAATATCCAATTGAGATTTGCACGCTATGAAATAGTATTCCAATGAGATCAATTCAAAGTTATCAAAGAAAAATTATAAACAGAATTGAAACAAAAAATTATAACAGATAACCTGTTGACCGCGAGTTACTCCTCCATTGATTGAGTTTGATTCAATTCGAGGCCTGTGTGCTACCACAACTTCTTTAAGATGAATTTGCTCCACACACGGTGCCTGTGATTATTGAACATTCATCTTCCATAATACAATGAATTTACAGGAACTGTGAATTTGAGCGCCCTCCAAAAGTTCCTCTCGACAAACTTGAATATTGCACTATCACTGGAGACCAACAAACGTACCAGGACTCTACTGTCTCTCCAACCACACTCTTGAAAATGTTTTTCAGTTGTACATTGAAAAGACAACCAAATTTTTTCAAAGTAAAAGAAGTTACAAAACAATTAAAATACATTAAATTTTGTAACATTTACATTTTAAAACAAAACCGTATTATAATTCATTCACATTCAATGTAAAAACGTTTCAAAACGTTTAAAATTCAACGCAAACAATAATTAATATTCACTAATAAGAAAAAGGTGAACCTGGTAAATGAATTTAATAAAAACAACCTAATAAAGAGAAAGTAAACATTAAATGTAAACAGTTATTTTAAATCATGACCGTTGCTTTAATCTAACTGATTTTATTGAAATTCCACTTTTTTAAAAAGGGGTGTCCCGCATTTTATACATACATATAATTTTTCTCTTTTTTCAGAAAACTAGATGAGAACTAAAATGAAGGCACACCTTTACCATTAGATTAAATTAAGGGTTTGAAGAAAAAAAATCTATTTTCCAAATACCTTTGAATCCAAAAAGAAAGTAGTTTATTGCATTAACCCGGATTCACTTTCCTCAAATACTGTTTTAGTATTTATATATTTGTTTATTTTAAATTCAAGGGTATTAAATTGAAAATTGTAGGCTCTTGCCTCCTATAGTTTAATAAAAATCCAAGATCCCGGATAAGAGACCTATATATATGGAAAATATAAGAAGTAAAAACAATAAATTTATATTATTATATGGAGTTTATTAATTTGTAAATTAATTTTAAACTAATAGGCCATTCAAAAACTCTTCTAAATAGTTATTTATTTATTTAAATAATCAACTAATTGAGAATAACTATGCAAATTATGGGTATAGAAAGCAAGTTTCAGTGTTATGGCATGATCCAATGTTTTTTAAGCGCCCTACAAGACATAGATAGGAAAAGCACAACAGTGTCGAAAAAGATTAACCTTATTTATCACAGTTTGTGAATTTTATAATGTTTCTATTATCAGAAAGTTCCCAGTTCATGAGCGTTGTTAATTAATTGGGTGGGTCCCCAATTAATGCATAGATATGGCTTGTGAAAATTCACAAGTTGTGTTAGCTAGAAAGCAATATTATTTGTTGACAAATAAATCTTGTACCAAGAAGGCTTAAGAGAATAGATAATTCGCAATGTGTGTAAAAATCTGAGCTTTGAGGCCGGCTAGAGGACATGATGGGCCTAAATAATTTTTATTTAAACTGCATTTTAAATAAGTTCTGTTTTTAAATGTTTGTGTTTACTTTCCAACATGCAGTCAGCTTCCTCTAATGGATCGCTGAACCAGGTTCTGCTGATCGCGATTCTGAGAGAATTGGGAAGTTGAAGGCAGGAAAAAGTGATTCGAGAGAAAGATGGCATTGATATTTTTACGAAATTTGAATTTTGCTCAATCTGATAGTTTGCTGAATGAGTTAAAGCTTGAAAGAGGTAGGTGTAAATCTCTTGAAAAGAAAGTAAGTGAAGGGTTTAATTTTACCAAATTATGTGACTGAATTTGATACTGTTAGTATAGTTTATGCATTGCTATTGTTTTTTGTCTTCACAATCAGCTAAAAGAGGCACAGGCAAATGATAGATAAAGCAAAAAAGGAGATACAAAAGACGAAAAAGATGGTAGTTGATGCAGAAGATGGGCTTCTGGCTTTGATTGATATATATTGTGGACAAAAGGAAAGAACGCGATAAGGAGGAAAGATTAAGGAATCAATTAACGGTAGCCGGTAGGTTAATATATATATATATATATATATATATATATATATATATAGGGATGATATTATGAGCGATGTCGCTCATAATAGCTTGTGCGACACACGGAAAAATTTCAGACTGTGTTAGTTTATATTTTTATTTTTTATTTTTCCTTCATGACTTTCCTTTCCTTCGCGTTTTTTCTTTGATGCCTTTCCTCTTCTAGTCGATGTCAAAGCTCATCCAAATTGAAGCTAGAGCTCATCCAAATCGACGCCATAAACAAGAAGCAAAAAAACTTGTTAGTTTATATTTTTATGCATTCTTTATTTTTTGCCCTTCCTAACTTCCCTTCCCTCTGTATTTTCCCCTCTCTTTTCTGACTTTCCTCTTCCAGTCGACACCAAAGCCTTTCCCTTCACTGATATCATCCAAATTGACGCCACAGATAAGAAGCAAAAAACTCCCTTCTATGTGTCACGACGTCGACGTCGCACGGGTGAGAAGAAATATTTTTTTTTCAGGAAAGTTTGTGCTTTCCTCGTTCCTTAGCCGAAATACCCATGGTTTTTGAAAAAATTATTGCTGTGTTATGGCAAAAAAAATTGCAGTTTTATTGCTGTGTGAATCATAGCACTCAAAGACTTTGAAGAATGCTTCAAATGCAGACGTAGTGACAAACTTTGATCAACAAACTTAATACCCAGTTGCAAATTTTCACAGCACCGAGAAAGAACTTCAACTACAAGTACTGGGTTTAAGTGGAAAAAACAATTTTGTAGGGAATTGAGATTACCTTGCTTCAAGCCCAATAAGATTTTCTCCACGAAGATAGAATCCGATAGCGTAGTTGACGAAACTGGCTCTTCGTATGAAGGATGAAAAGATAGGGTGTGAGATCATCGAGGGTGGATGAGTCGGCGTTTTGAAGGTTTTATGAAGGTTTTAGGAGTTCTAAGTATGAGGCTTTGAAAATGGAGTCGTTGGGCGGCCATTTGAGAAGCCAATGGATTTCTGAAGAGAAACAATGGATGCTAATGACGGGTTTTCTAAAAGCGTTTTGAACCAAATTTGCAGTTGGGAGCTGAGATTTTCAGGAACGTTAGGAAGGGAAGGGCTGATATGGTTTAACAAACACGGTCGATTGGGAGTCGAAGAACTAGATTTGGGAGCGTAGGCAAGTTCTTCAATTGTAAAAAGTTCATCGTACAAGAGGAGGAAGGGAAGGGCTGATCTGGTTCAACAAACGCGATTTACAAAAAAAAAAGAAAAAAAAATCCACATCATCAAAAATAAAATAACGAAGAGACAGATAGAAACCATCTGTCGCGTTACAATGAGCGATGGCGATGGCGCTCATAATAACATCTTTGTATATATATATACATATATATGTTTCACCAAAAAAAAAAAATATATATATATATATATATATATACATATATATACATTTTTAGCATTAGTTCATACTTTATTATACATTCTCTAAGAATTAAACTATTGATTAATGCATTGTGTATAGGATGCCTCTAAAACTACTGACGACCTGCTTGAGAAGATGAAACAACCAGGAGGTAGCAGAGAGCGTGGATCATGACCATGAAGATCGAACGAAATATTTCCATTGCGTGTCATATTCTTACTAGTAACGACGTTAGCATTAAGAACCATGAAGGCCACAACTAACACTATAATACTTATAACGTCCACTCAATTGAGCAACCTCCCACTCAGCTTCTGAACAATTGCATTCTTGGTTAGCTTCTCAACAACAGCCTTCTGGGTCAAGTGTCACAACACCTACAATCGCCATCTCTATATAAAGCCCGAAAGAGCCGACATTCAAGCACTAATTCAGCCTTGTGAAAATGAGCATCAGAGCTCCTTCGCCCCATACCATAGTTCTGACTTGAGCATTGGAGCTCATTTGTCCCGTACCACATATATTTGAGGTCCTTACTAGCTAAGTAGGGCAGAAGCAAGATTTTGACTAAAATATTTGGTCAGCACTATGACTTATAAGACACTTGCAAGTACATTAATTTTTTTGGTCTATGAAGCGTACTAATTTTCTTGGGGCTCACCACCCCAAATTTGACCTCACCTATCTAGCAGGTAGTTTTCTCGAGCCAATGAGTCTAATTTTGAACCTATCAAATGGGCAATTTTTTTGGCATTTTTGAACTTCAAAACAACCTCCAATTTCAACCCAATTTCCCAATTTGGGTCCCTACAAATGTGGCAATTTCCAAATGGGTCAATTTTAGTGTCCAATGAGTCTAATTTTGAACCTATCAAGTGGGCAATTTTTTTGGTATTTTTGGATTCCAAAGCAACCTCCAATTTCAACCCAATTTCTTAATTTGGGTCCTACAGATGGAACAATTTCCAAATAAGTCAATTTTAGTTTATAGTATCTTTTAAGTGAGGGGAGTATTGAAATATGGATATAAAAGGTATCACATCACTTGAGTATAATAAGAATTTGCCCCATATAAGTTTTAGACAATCATCACTTTAGATCCATGGACTTATAATTTAAAAATATTTTCAAAATTTAATACTTTCCAACGTGAAGTTGAGGGAAGGAGAATGTGATTCAAGAGAGCAGATGACGTTGATATTTTTTCAAAACTTGAATTGTGTTCAATTAGATAGTATTGTGAATGAGTTAAACCTTAACAGATAGGTGTAAATCTCTTGAAAATAAAATAAGTGAAAGGTTTATTTTTACTAATTAACGGTAATATATATATATATATTCAGCATTAATTCAAACTGTATTATACATTCTTTAAGAATTAGTTTAGGATGCTTCTAAAACTATTGAGTACCTGCTTGAGTAGGAGGTAGGAGAGAGTTTGGAAGTGGCAAATGAATGTCCCTCTACCAATTAACACCCCTTTTAAGATTATTTATCTGGCTGGCTGATTTAATTTATATAATTAGTCACTGTAGTATAATTAATTGAACAATGTGCTAATTTATTAAATGATTCTCATCTAATTAAATTAGTTTTCTTATAATTAAACACACACTCTCTCTTTGTATATGTTCATTTCTATATATATATATGTTCATTCTCAATGGTTTTTTACTCTTGAGGGGCCATTTAGGCTTTCTGCAAAATTTTAGCATAAAAAATAAAAATACTTGAAAGTAGGAAGGGGTGGACAAAAACATACAATTCAATCCAACCCGAGCGAGTTTGAAATATTTCACTTGGTTGGTTTTGTTCAGTATTAATTATTAAAAAAAAAAGGACTATGTTGTTCAGTTTGCGGGTTCATGGTTTCTTTAACCCAAATCAAACCAAATTGAAAATATTAAAAATAAAATTTTTTTGAAAGTATTTTTATTTTATATGTATTTTATCTCTTTTTTATTTTACAATATTTGTATTTTGTATTATTTAAATATGAAATTTTATATAAAATTTAACTTTGAAAATCATTTTAATTTACTTTTAAAGGATTAATCTAACTTTTTTAAAAAAGTAATTGGTTCAAATCCAACTTAACAAGTGGAACCAAATCAAACCGAGCTAATTCAATTTGGTCCATCAATTTAGTTTTTTTCCATAACAAAATAGGGCCAGTTTAGTGTTTTTACCAAAATGACCACTTTATTTCAATTTGATTGGCAAAATACCAAACCAACCCTAGTTCACCCTAGTTGAAACATCCATGGATCAATTTTTGCCACATATATTTGTACAAACATCTACATGATTAGTTCACATGTATATAAGCTAGCGCATTTATTTGTATATATATGGCTGGATCATATTATTTGAGGAGCTGATCCTATATCATAACAAGATAGGCCGACCTTATAGCTTGAAGTTTACGTGCATAGATGTAACAAAACAAAACATAATTAAATTTCATATGCATATGCACTCGTACGTATATATACATACACACGTACACATTCTGATACATATACATATACATGTTTTTTTAATAATACATATATGATATTATGATATATATGCATTATTAGAGTAAACGTACTTACGGTAGATAATGATAGCTAGCAACAAAATCCCATGCAAGCTCCCTAGATACGAATGGAATGCACGCACACTTCCACTCGCAATCCTGTTTGAAGAAGTTGCATGGCTCCCACTGACACTTGTTATCCAAATGGGGGGCTCCATCTTCCATATTTTTTCGTATTTGTGCTGGATATTGATGATCACGACCATTAAGTGTATGATAATGATGACTAGGATAATGATCTTGATGATGATCATGACCATAAAGATCAAACCCAACATATCCATTGCGAGTCATATTCTTATAGCTAACGAACTTAGCATTAAGAACCATGAAGGCCACAATCAATACTACAATGCTTATAACATTCTTTTTCCTCATGATCTCATCCATACTTATGCTTTTATTTACATACTTGGTCTTCTTATCACTCTCTCAAAAGGAGTACATTAAAACAGCTCTCTTTTAACTCAGACTTAACTTTTGATTATGTGTGTATGTATATATATAGTGAGATCATAATCTTGGGAAAAATATACCGAATATTATTTCATTGTAATTACCCCATAAACATTGGCATATATGCAATAGGATAACAATGTTAAGAAAAAGCATGCATATATTTTTTAGACATGCATTTCAAATGTTCAAATATACCATATTAAGAACAGGAACTTGGAGTCGAATTATTAGCTCATTCTTAATTTTATTATTTTGTTTTATTTATATATACAAGTTCAAGTATTTGAAGACAAAACCAAGCTCCTCGTCAATGCTAGATCACCCATTTAAAATTGTAGTTGATTACTGTTATGGCTTTCGCCAAATTAATTGGAATTCATGGCGGTTTCTACTCCGACAAAATCAGATTAGATTTCTATTTATGATCGGTTGCACCCTCATGATCAGATGTTGGAATTTTAACTCAATAGGCTGTCAAATCCAATACAACTAATAGTGCTCTAATCATATGCATATGCATATAATATATATCTCTTTTCTTATATATATATATATATATATATATATATATATACATATATATATATATATGTCTTTTCTTATATATATGGTATATTTAAAGTAAGAGCCAGGACGAAGGGATCATGAAGGTGTAGGTGTAGGGGTATACCACTAGGTCAGTTCACTTTCATAACGTTTTCACCAAAAAAAAAAAAGTTCACTTTCATAACAAGTTAATTCATTTTCTTAAATCTAAATTACTTTTAAATACGAATCGACACAGTGTGTTTCCTAATATTATGTAAAATCTTACTCAGAGTAATTGAAATACATGTATCAAACTTTCAATAATTATCTATTTAGATTTAAAAAAAAAAATTAAATAGGCATTACCTCCACCAAAATAGTTTGAAATAGTTATACCGCTACTTTCTCTTCCTCCTTCTTCCATTTGGTTGTATTAGGTAAGTGTTATTTATTTATTTGTTTTTATTATAGTTAATATTTATGCTGTATTACAAAGCTATGCAATTCCCCCATTCCTATTTTTTATTATTATTTTGTTTATTATAATAAGACTTGGTTTAGTTGGAATATAATTTGTATATAGTTAAGAGTTTTTTTTGTGAACTTTAATTTTAGTAGTACAATAAGATTATTTCAGAGATCAAGTTAAAATATTTTGTTCGACTGAAAGAACATTATCTATGGCTTTTAGTACTATCTTCTTCTTCTTCTTTTTTGTATAATTAATTATTATATTTTAGTCAAATTAAAAATTTCATTTTAAATAAATGGAAACAACAACTTAATCAACCAAATTGAGAAAAAGTTTTATATTAAGTTTTTATCCAAGTATAATTGAGTCATTGTCAAATATACATGTAATGTCATTTACAATTAATGAATGGAAAATATTTAGAATCTCAACTTTTAAAACCCTAAATGCATCCTATATGACATGAAAAGTGTCATGTCATTAATTTTTTTTTCTAACTTAGTTAATTAAAATAGATAAAAGAAAATAATATTTATTATATCACTGGTGAATTCAAAGCTTAGACGTAAGAATTTTATTGGTATTATTCTTTTAGGGTTTACTTTTCCTAAATAGAATTTTAATAAAAAAATCCAAATCTTTTTTAATAAGATAGAGGTGCAAATTTTGTTTTATTTTATTTTTTATATCTTATGACATAGAACTTACTATGTTATTTGATATGCCTTTAGAAACCCAAAATTTGGAATTGGTAGCATCTTCTTTATTAAATTTAATAAAATGAATATGTTCATAATATCGTATATATTTAAAAGAAAGAATAAAAAGTTTAAATTAACACCCACCAATCAATGAATACGTAAATGTCCACTAAATACAAGGATTTAAAATAATATTTTATATTTTGGAGTTGAAACACCCGTCGATCAATTATTGTGAAAATAATAATGACATCACACATGTATAATTTCCATATACAGCACATTTAATTTCTATAATACACAATCATATTATCAATTTGATGCGCTGATCATTTGCACACTCTGATACATATACATGATACGTATGTATATACAACATACATATATTAAAGGAAACGTATACATAGAGATAATGACAGTGCTTGGCTAGCAACAATATCCAACGCACATACTGGACACTGGGGAGTTTGGAATGCACACACATCCGGACCCGCAATCCTCTGTGCTGACACAATACTCCCACGGACACTTGACCTCCAAATGAGGGGCTCCGCCTTCTTCCATCTTTTTTCTAATTTGCACTGGATGTTGATATTGATGACCACCATAGAGTGCATGATGGTGATGACCATGATAATGATCTCGATGATGAAGATCAAACGAAACATTTCCACTACGAGTCATATTCTTACAGCTAACGAAGTTAGCATTAAGAACCATGACGGCCACAACCAACACTGCAATACTTATAACATTCTTTTCCCTCATCATCTCATCCATATATATGTTTTTATTTTAGGTGCTTCTAGTTATCAATCTCTCTTTCTATTCAGACTTAGTTTTGATTACGTGCGCATGTATATATATAGCAAACAAACCTTGATCTTTGGAAAAATATATGTACCGAATATTTTCATTGTAATAACCCCATAAATATTGGCTGCATATATGAAATATGATTACATTGATGTTAACAACGTTAACAAAAAGCATGCATGCATTTTTAGACACGCATATCAAATGTTCATTAAAAAAATACTATACATATATATATATATATATTAGAGATATCATGATCTTTGGAAAAATATACCGAATATTTTCCATTGTAATAACCCCACAAATATTGGCTACATGTGTGAAATAGGATTTCTTTATTAACAATGCATATTGACAAAAGCATGCGTGGATTTGTAGACATGCATTTCTACTGTTCATATATACTAGATATATTAAGTACAGCTACTTGAAGACAAATTATTAAGTCATTCTTAATTTAATTATTTTGTTTTACTCTCATACTTAAGTTTTAATTATGTGTGCATGTATATATAAATATAGTAGAGAAATCATGATCTTATGAAAAATATACCGAATATTTTTCTTTGTAATAACCCCATAATTATTGGCTACATATGCGAAATAGGATTACTTTATTAACAATGTCAACAAAAGCACGCATGCTCATTGCTCATATTCTTACAGCTAACGGTGTTAGCCATAAGAACCATAAAGGCCACAACCAATACCACCATACTTACAAACTTTTTATTCATCACCATCATCTTCTCCATATATACTACTTTTTTAGATTAATCTCTCTTTCTCTTTCTCCACAAAGACTTAAATTTTAACTATAAGTGCGTGTAAATATATGTATACATATAGTGGTGATGATCATGCTCTCTGGAAAAATATACCAAATATTTTTCATTGTAATAACCTCCATAAATATGGGCTGCATATATATTGATAGTATTATATTATTATTTTTTTGGTGAATAAAAAAAATGGCTTCTATATGGATCTCATCAATTCAAGATCAAAATTTTATTAATGAATAAGGTTTAGGGTTTAGGGTTTAGGGTTTAATTTTACAATCCGATAGAAATCAAGAGTAGTTAGCTTACACACCTAGCAGATTCCTCTCCATCTTGATTTGGTAAGATTGAGTACATTCTTACTACTTTAGATTTACAACCCGATAGAAGTTTAGAGCAACTTCACACCCCTAACAGATCCCCCTTCATCTTAATTTGATAAGACTGAGTATGCCTAAAGCAATAACGTGATTTATCAAAATTCGAACAATAAATTTCGCAAGCTAGTGTGATAAAACGATCGGTTTTCTTCTATCAGGCCACAAATAATATTAACAAAAACATGCATTTAATGGGAATTAATTTGCTATTTAGATATGCATTTCAAATGTTCATACAATTACTCTTAGTTTTGTAATTCTTTTTTTACTATTTAATGTATATATACAAGTACAGCTACTACAAAACCCCTCGTCGTGATCAAAGCTAGATCATTCATGTATATATTATGTGATTCCACTCAGACAAAATTAATTTAGATATTTATTTATAAATAATTGACTCGTGATTATATGTTGGATTCAATGGGCCGTCAAATTCCAATATAATTAATTAATAATTCCATATTGCACAAGGTTTCTCTTCTATATTAACTCTGGCAGTACAGACTATAGATAAATTACTGTTGTTTTTTGAAAGAGAAGTAGTTAAAAGATGAACTCCAAGAAACTCTATTTTTTAAAATCAAAATAAAAATTGAAATTTGATTATCTAAATTTAATGAGCCAAAATCACTTTCTATTACTTAATATAGAATAAATGCATTTTCATTTAATATTCATAATTTCCCACTACTCTGCACTTTCATTTAAATTTGCAAAACTATGGATAAAATTTAATCTTTTATTATATATATTTTAATATATATATATATATATATATATTTTATATATATATATATATAAAAGAAGTAAATGAGTAAAATTGTAATTTTTTATTAAAAATAAAAAAATAAATAATTTGAACTATTTCGACATGCATTACAAATGTTTATTAAATAGAGGTGCTGAAGGGAAGTTAAAACCGATTCTTAACTTTGTTATTTGTTTTATTATTTTAACTTTTTTATATCCATGTACAGGTACTTCGAGAAAAACACAATGCTAGATCACCCATCTATCTAATTGTATCTTAATTTTATCGTAATCAAGATTAGAAATTTTGTTCTTGGTTAGTATTATAGATTTCGTCGACATTAATTGGACTTTCTTACAAGAAAAAAAAACCTTAATTTGACTTTCATGTTGGGCTTTTTTCCACTCATATAATACTAGTTTATATATCTATGAGTTAATTATATTTATCACCTCTATATTTTGAATATTATGTCAATATGATTCCTATATTTTTAATTTGAATAATTACAAGTCTTTCTATTAAAATTTTCTAGCAAACTTAACCAATTATATTATATTAGAGTCCAACTAAATATTCAGATGGAATTTTTTTTATTATTTTTTAAAAAAATCATCCTACTAAATAAATTGTTCGTCTCCTTTTAAAAAATTAATAAAAAAAATTCATCTGGATGCCCATTTGGACTTTGATGTGATATAGTCTGTCAACTTTAACAAAAAATTTTAACAAATGACTTATTTGATCTTATTAGAAAGTGTAAAGGTTATAATTGTTCAAACTAAAAGTGCAGGGACCATATTAACATACCATCCAACGTGTAGGGGTGATAAATATAATTAATCCTATATTTATTAATGATTTGTTGTCTCCTCATGATCATATATATGCTAGAATCTTACCCAATCGACCGTCAAATAATTTAATTAATAATATTCATCTAATGTCCATCCATATATATAAAAGATTCTCCTTAATTATACAAAAAATTATAAATTACCTCCTAAACCGTAGAATTAATATCAATATCTCTTAATTTTAAAAACAATTACAAATTATCTCTGACTCATAAATACAATATATTTTTATCTTTTACACAGTAACATGGTATTTTTTTTAACTGTTCAGAAATATTTTTTTATATATACAATTCAAACTAATTTATGTTTCACTTATTGTCATCTACCTCAACATAAAAAAGAAAATACATTTGTACAGCTAAAAATATATTATATTTATCAGTAAGAGACAATTTTCAAATGTATCTAAAGTTCAAGGGATATTAGTATCAATTTCATAATTTAGAAAGACAATTTACAACTTTGTATATAATTCAGGAGGAATTGATACCAATATAGAACAATCTCGAAATGAGTTCTAATTGAAGATCAACATCATAGATGTAAAATAAAAAATTTCAACAATTTTCCTTCAATTAAATTTCTATTATTTTTTCATTATATTTATATTGTGTTTCTTCAATTAATATTTAATTGAAGGTGGCACGTCGGCAATATTGCAAACGACACCATTAACTAATACATGATCATGACCATGACCATGACCATGACCATCAAGATCTGTCTCTAACGCGTCCATTGCTTATTCTTATTGCAGCTAACAAAGTTAGCTTTTATAACAACCATGAATGCCACAACCAACACAATCAGCTTCTTCTTACTTGTCATCATCATCATCTGCTCCATGTATAATCTCTCTCTTTCTATCAGACTTGAGTTTTAATTAGTTATGCAAGCATTTATATATATAGTACAGAATATTTGCTTTGTAAACTATAAGCCCATAAATATTTGCTACATATTACATATAAAATAGAGTTAACAAATGCATGCATGCATTTAAGGCAGGAAAATTATGAACCATTTAGACATTAATTCAAATTGTTAATAAAATTAAGTAATACGGGCACTTGAAGACAAATAAAGCCATTCTTAATATTTACTATTTTGCTTTATTTATTTTAACGTGGTCGAACAAGTACATGATACTTAAATACAAAATTCCAGCTCATCTTAATTAGTACGCTATGCATCTTTTTTGTTTTGTTTATGTAAAGGTGATCGCCCATATCCATCTTTTTTGCTTTATAATTTTGCTGTTGCTAAATATTATAGCTTCGCTGCAATAATTTGGACTTTCATGGTGGGCTCTTTTTTACTCAGACAAAATTAATTTATATATTTAGTTTTGATTAAATTCCTATATAATTTATAATATATGGGCTATATTGGTTTGGTTTTATTTTAAATTGTCTCTAAAAGTTTGAAAAATATGATACTGCCCCCTAATTTTAACAAAAACTTTATCCTACATTACACTAAAATTTTATAAACATTTATATAAAAATTAAAGTCATAAATTATAATAATACTGATTTAAAAATACAAAATTTATAAAAACAAAATAAAAATAATTTTATTAATTTTTATCTCTCTGTCCCTTTCTCTCTCTCGCATTTCTTGACTATCATTTCTTCACCATTTTCTCTCTTTTCCCACCATTTGTTTTTTTTCCTTATATAAGCAATCGAATTTGCAAAACTACAACAAAGAAAGATCTGTCACTCTAACTACTAAATTATGACAAAAAAAAATTTCCCATAAAAATCACACACCAATACACATATGGCAAAATTTTCTCCAAAAAATCACACATTTCAACCTAATTCCACTATTCAACTAACCCATTTAACTCCAAAAAAAAAAAAAAAACGAACCCATGAATTTAGATGGGCCATTCCCAATGAGGCTGTGGAGAAGGGACCGTTGGTGTCGGTTGTAGGAGAAAGCTCTGATATTGAACAAAGAAAACTATTTGCATTCCGCCCAAGTCTCCCTCACTTTCTCGTAGGGGAGGCTCTGCGTTGTGTTTGCTATTATGATCTTGTATTTATGAGTAGTTTTTTTTTTTTTAGGTTAAAACAAACTGCATAAAAGCACAAAAGAAGAGCCCAGAAGGCTACAGACCAGCAGACTCCTGTTCTGCTAGGATAGAAAATAACAAACTAGGAGGAAGCTTCTCCATGGAAGACTCATCCACCTCAAAACAACTACTAGTGGCCAGAGTTTCCTTAGCTGCAGCATCAGCTCTCAAATTACAAAGTCTATTGTTCCAGTACAGATTCCAAACAAAATTAGAGAATCTATTCCTAATAATCAAAATCTTATAAAAATCAAACCAACACCGTGGTTCACTTGAGCTCTCTATTTCCTTGACCACTTCCAGAGCGTCCATCTCTAAGATCACATTATTCCAACCACCTATTTCCGTAAATTCAGACGCCTAGTGGAGAGCGTTGAGCTCAGCTTCGAAAGGGGATTGGCTAGAAAACAACACAAAAGACAAAAACAAAAGTCTACCTCCATCATCTCTCACCACCATTGCCGCAACCGATCTTGAAGACTTAAAAGCAGCATCCACATTAACCTTAACCCAACTAGCCGGAGGGGGAACCCACTTAGCTAAATTGGAAGAGTGACTGGCACTTCCGGTGACATCTTCCGATTTTAAAAAGGAGAACTCAAAAACTAAAACCTCAAACCACCTTATAATATTGACAAGATCAATCTTTCCTTCGAAAAACATTTTGCATCTCGCTGTCCATACAACATAGAAAAGAGCCACCCAAAAAACCTATAACTCAACTTTATCAAACCCCAGCTTCAGTGACTCCAGGTCCGGATTCAGGCTTCTGTTAGCTAAATGGTAGATATTCTCGCAATGCCAATCGTCTATCCTGCCTCCTCATTTACTCCCAAAAGCAACCGCTTGTATTAAATGACATTGCTTGAAAATATGAAAGCTTATCTCCAGCTCCAAGCCACAGACTAGACAATCCACCCCCCAACCCACTCTGTTAGCGATCGCCTCTCTATTAAGAAGTGCCCTAGCTAGTAGTCTCCAAAGATGTATCTTTAATCGTTCATGAAGGTGAGACTGCCAAAGTTGTTTCCAAATTGGGTCAAACACAGAACCCAACCTCTCTTTCATTAAACCCTTATAATAGCTCTAGACCGAGAATTTTTCAGCAGAATTCTCCAACCAGAGTAGTACATCCGAATGATTGTACACAGCCCAATCAACCTTTAAAATTGCTTCCACAGACTCTCTGTCACAAATACTCTCAATCAACTCCATGTTCCATTCACTACCATCTCCACACCTCAAGTCTGCGACTGTGAATGCCACAATTGACCGAATTAACACATAATCTAGGAATGAAGTTTCGAATCATGGGATCCAAGGATCCCTCCGTGGATTGATTAAGCCATCTCCTAGTTTGTAATAAGCATTGTAACAAATCATAGATCTCGACTCAAGAATCCCATGCCACACCAAAGAGCCCCCTCTTCTAGGTTTGCAGCTTAAGAAAGAACTAGAATGCAAGTATTTGGCCTTAAATAACCGAACCCGTAAACTATTTTCATCCCTGGCTATCTTCCAGCCTAGCTTAGCTAAAAGTGAGATATTTAAATCCCTGAACCTTCGAAACCCCAAGCCACCTACTTCTTTCGGCTTACACAGATCACTTCACGCCCTTAACACCAGAAATCTCTTCTTATTCAAGTCAATACCCCACCAAAACCTACTGGCCAACAAGTCTAAGACCTTACATGTCTCAATGGGCCACTTAAATGTGGACATTGAGTACAAGGGAATAGCCTAGACTACAGATTTCAGTAAAGTCGCCTTTGCTGCCTTCGAAAGCAGATGACTCTACCAACTCTCCAGCCGCATATTCATCCGTTCCTTTATATGATCATAGTCCTTTGACTTCTTCCGAGAATGAATGAAGGAGTTCCCCAGGTAAATAGCGTTAGAACCCATTTCCTTAAATCCAAGGACCGATCTAACTCTCCTTCTTACAGACTTCTCCGTGCGAGGTAAAAAGAAAATGTTGGACTTCTCTGCGTTAGCCTGTAACCCAGACCACTTTCCGAACACAAGCAAAATATGATTAAGAGCGTTCGTGTTTGCTTCATTAGCTTGACACATCACTAGCATATCATTAGCATACAGTAAATGTGAGACAGCTGGAGCTCTTCGGCTGATTTTAATGCCCTTAAGTCTACCACTCCGCTCCTACTGCTGAATCAACCTGGAAAATAATTTGATGCATAAGATGAATAGATAAGGAGACATAGGGTCACCTTGTCTTAACCCTCAATTAGGAACAATCTCTCCACTCAAGCTGTCATTGAGAAGCAGCTTGTATTTAATCGAGCTGACACAGCTTAGAACTAGATTCTAAAACTAAGTTGATGAGATCATTTAAAATTTAGATATAATAAATAAATAGTAATGTAAACATTCCAAATAAAATTCTTACCAAAAAACAAAACGAATGGACTTTATAAATTGGCATGGGATCATATTATTAAATATAATATATTAGAATATAGCAAATTGACGATTCATATTTTTTATATTATACATTTACCTTTTTCACTTGGTGTTGATCTTAGTAACAGATTTTTAATCTCCATGCTAATAACTTTATTAAAATTTAATAGATTTCAATGAGTTCTTCTTCTTCTATACTCTTGAATGTCGAGGTTTAACTTGGCAGTTACTTCTTTCTCAATTTATTTGTTCTCTCTTCATATTTTCATATCGTCGAAATCTCCTGTATATGATTTTTCAAGGATTTCTTTTTATTTTTCACAAGCCTTGGAAATCTCTCCCTCACATCTTCTCTCACTCTCTCCTTCACTGCCCAAACCTCTTCTACAATTGGCTTTGACTGCAATAGCAGTGGAATAAGGGTTTTGAGGCCGTCAGTATCGCAGAGGAAGAAAGAGAAACAAAGAAATAAAAACATAATAAAAAAACAAAAATAAATCAATTATAAAAATAAAATTGTATTTTTTATGATTTAAAATATAACTAAATGTCAAATGTCAATTGGTGGAAAAGGGAAGATTGAAAAGAGAGGAGAGAGAAAAAAGATTTTTTAAAATTTATTTAATTATATAAGTTTAATATTTTTTATTTATTTTAGTTGAAAATGTTTTATTTGCACTTATGATGTTAACTTAAACAATATAAAACTAAAAGTAGGGGTCCTGCTATTTTTAAAATCTATATAGGTTGATTAAAAATTGACATGTATCACATATTATTGTATATATGCATATATCACTCCATTTATATATTTAGCCACAAAATCAAATTTAGTTACAGCAAACTATTTTATTATCATGTAATTACATTTATTCACTCGAATTAAAATATATAATTTGTCATTGATATCGTTCGTTTTGAGATTTATGGCTATTAAATTTACCGAAAAACAGCCACAACTCAGCCATATGTGACAAATTATTTGTCACAAAATTAGTTGTCTCAATTTGATATAAAAAAATTACTAATTAATTTTGAAATAGTTTAACTATGTTAGCAATCAAGATCGTATGCAATTTCAGTCAATTCATATATTTTGCTATTGTTTTCGTTCTCTTTTTTTCTTCACAAATCAGATAAAAGAGAGGCCCAACAAAAGATAAATGGGGCCGAATAAAGAGGTTGAAGGGGCAAAAGAAAATGTTGTTCAAGCAAAAAATGAGCATCTGGCTTTGATTGACGTAGTGTGCCGAGGAGAAATTAAGATTAAGGAATAATTTAAGAGTAGGTATATTCTTATTCAATATGTATGGATTCCCATATTAGGCTTGGCTTTGGGGGCTTAAGGATCTAAGCTTGATTAATTAACTATCATAAATAAATAATTAAAGAAGAGTTGAAACACCCATTGATCAATTATTGTGATATATATGTGCACAAATTAAGATACATAATTAATTCGCATATTACATATATGCAATTCCATGCAAAAGTAGATAGGATTATTATTTACCCATCTTCGCTATTTTTGATGAATAACAAACTCTTTTTTGCATTTGGGAGTATGGTCCAGTGGAAATGAAGCAGTCCATCACATTCACATACAAGTGGTTCGAACATTGGCATATTACAAAATATTTTTTTGGTAATTATAACCCCATAAATATTGGCTACATGTTACATATAAAATAGAATTAACAAAGGCGTGGATTTAAGGCATGGAAATTATGAACCATTTAGACATTCACTGAAATTATTAATAGAATTAAGTAATAAATAGTAACAGGTACTTGAAGACAAATTAAGCGATTCTTAATATTTATTATTTTATTTTATTTATTTTAATGTGGTCGTACAAGTACATGATACTTGAAGACAAAGTTCCATCTCATCTTGGTGCTGTGCATTTTTATTTTTGTTTTATTTATTTTAACGTGATCACCCATATCCATCTTCTTTGTTTTCTAATTTTCTTACTACTAATTATTATAGCTTCGCCACAGTAAATTCAACTTTCATGGTGGGCTCTTTTCCACTTAGACAATTTACCGTTTTTCATGACAAGCAATGCCCAATCTCAATCATATTTGACAACAGCCATAGTACTGTCGTCAATCAAAATGCTGCTACCATATGTAGTTCGCAGTAGATTGTAACAATTTTTCGTAACTTATTGCAGTAATTTTTGACATTTCAGTTATGAAATTTGATTTCGTGCAAGATTGGCATAGTTAATTTAATTATTTTTAACCAGGGGCAATTGTTGTTGGGTAATTAGATAAACCCAGATTTAATTACATTCTCATTATGAAGTCTGATACCATTGTTATTTTCTAAGCCTATTGCAAGCATGGTTTTCCATGTTTATTTTCTTTTATGAGAAACCTCTAGAAACTTTCACAACTATGGAAAACTTCCTTAGCAACCTCTAAGAACTTTCGTTCGATTCTAACAACTGATTATAACTGGTTGGCATCCTCTTAAAATCTCCTTCAACCTCCTGAGAATTGGTTGGAACTACATGGAGGATGGAGAGGATATAAATTCCAAAGGACTGAGATGCACAAATGAAGCTCTGAAATCTACTGAAACTCTCACCAATTTATTTCAGACTGCTCTTTATCTTACTTAAGCATCAGAGTCCCTTTGACCGATATCACACAGGTAGCAAGAATTTCTTTATTTTCTATGAGTTTCAGGTGAAAGAAAGTAGTGATGTGGTGAGCAAGGCCAAGCAAAGCAGAATCTAGATTATACCTGAAATAATATGTATACATACCCATAACATTTTTCTTATCCAGGATTATGGATGCAAAGTAGAATACAAGAGATATATTTTGACCATTATATTAAATTAAGTATCTGGATAGTTTAGTGTATTGAATTTATTTTCCACTACATACTGTAAGTCCAAAAAGGAATTTTGATGTGGCATTAAACCATTATAAAATTTACTTTCCCAAATAGAATTTTAGTATGGATATTGTTGTGATTCTCTGGTCACAAATAATAAACAATTTGAGAGAAAACAAAATCTATTTGACAATGAATATAATTACACAGTGAAAAGAACAAAACAAAACTCTTAAATACCCTATGGAGTTCTTTCCTCTTTGAGATTCAGAATGTTAAACAAGAATGGGGAGGGTTCTATTTATAAATGTACATAATTGATGTACAGCTAAGGTGGGTGGCAACCCTTCTTGACTAAACTTGGGCAGCAATAACTTGGACAACAGCTGGGTTTCCCCCTCGGCAAGTAGTAGCATTGTTTGACTGGGAAGAAGCTTCTATGCAGCTAGACCTTTCAATTCTTCCCCTCAAGCCGCATTCAAAAAACTGATGATAGTCACATGTCATCCATTCCAGTTATGTCTCTGCATAGCTCTAGCTTTTCCCAAGTAACTACATTTATCAACATGTCTGTTGGATTCTCCTTTGTATGGATCTTCACTAGTCTCAACATTTATTGATCTATCATCTTGCGTATCTAATGATAGCAAACGTCAATGTGCTTTGTCCGGGAATGGTGCATTGAATTTTTGCTCAAGTCTAGAGCACTTTGTCTATCACAATATACATTGTACTCTTTCTGCTTGAAGTCTAGTTCATCAAGAAACCATTTTAATCACAGTATTTTTTTTACTCCTTCTACTATCGTAATGTACTTTATTTCTATTGTGGATAAAGCAACACACATCTACAATCTTGACTTCCATACTACAGATCCCCTTGCAAAAGTATAAACAAATCTTGAAGTAGACTTTCTTCCGTCAAGGTCTTTAGCCATATCTGAGTCTGTATAGCCTTCCAAGACTGGATCAACTCCCCCTATCACAGACATGTCTTCAACGTATCCTTTAGATACCTAAGAATCCACTTGACTGCCTCCTAGTATTTCTTTCTAGGATTAGAAATAAATCAGCTCACTGTTCCTACAACATGAGCAATATTTGGCCTAATGCATACCATAGCATACATTAGAGTCCCAACTGCTAAAGAATAAAGGATTGATTCCATCTTTTCTATCTCTTTCCTAGATGAAGGGCACAAACTCTTGCTCAACTTAAAGTGAATTACTAATGTAATGCTAACCGGTATGACGTTGTCTATGTTGAATCTTTTTATCACCCATTCAACATACTTCTCCTGAAATAGCCATTATCTTTTATTCTTCCTATCTCAGATTATTTGCATTCCCAAAATCTATTTAGCTGGTCCTAAGTCTTTCATATCAAAAGACTTAGAGAGTTCCTTCTTCAACTGACTAATCTTTGCAACATCTTTTCCAACGATCAATATGTCGTCTACATAAAGTAGAAGTGCAACGAAATTTCCATTCTGAAATCTCTGAAAATAAATACACTGGTCTGCAGTAGTCCTTTTGTAGCCTTGATTCACCATGAATGAATCAAACTTCTTATAACACTACCTAGGTGCTTGTTTAAGACCATACAAGCTTTTCTTCAGCTTGCATATAAGGTTTTCTTTCCCTGAAATCTCAAATCCTTTTGGCTGGTCTATATAAATTTCTTCACGCAGATCGCCATGAAGAAATGTTATCTTTACATACATTTGCTCAAGCTCTAAATTCAAACTGGCTACCAATCCAATAATGATACAAATTGAAGCCATCTTCACAACTGATGAAAATATCTCGTCAAAGTCAATTCTTTTTTTTCTGAAAAAATCCTTTGACCACCAATTGGATTTTACATTTTACCACCTTTCTGCTGCCGTCTTTCTTAAGCTTGAGCACCCATTTATTTTTTTGTGCCTTCTTTTCTTTTTGAAGTTTACCAAACTCATACGTGTAGTTTTTCTTTAAAGACTCTAGCTCATCTTTCATTGCCAGTGTCACTTTCCTTTATCTTGATGAGATACGGTTTTCTGAAAACTCTCTGACTCTCCCTCTTCAGTAAACAAAATATACTCTGATTTTGAATATCTGGTTAACGAAATCTTATCGTGTTTAGATCTCCTCAAAGGGTTGGTTATAGGAGATGTACGACTCTTTAGTAGAGAGAATTGAGTCTTCGGCTGTTCAATATCCCCTTCTTCTTTTCTTTGTTCTACTCCTGGTATTTCTTTATGCGCCTCATTATTTTCTACGGCAGGTTATGCAGGTATATTTTCTGAAACAAAATATTAGGCACTACCTTCCAAATCAGAAAACATTATGGGCTTTTTATGTCTTTTATTGTCTGACTTTCATGGAACACTATGTGTCTACTTCTAATAACCTTCTTCGTCTTTGGATCCCATAACCTATATCCGTATTCTTTATCTCCGTATCCTATAAAGATACATTCGAGCTTCTACCTGAGTTCTTTAGATACGTGTAGAAAAGCTAAACAGTCAAATGCTCTCAAATGAGAGTATGAGGGATCCTTACCAGACTATACTTTATCTGGAATTTCAAAATTCAATAGAACTGACGATGATCTGTTGATTAGATAACAAACGGCACGAATAGCTCCTCCCCAAAATAACTTTGGCAGTTTAGTCATACTGATCATACTTCTGATCCTTTCTATGATTGTCTGATTCATTCTCTTGGCTACTCTATTATGTTGTGGGGTTCGTGGAACCATCTTTTCATGTTGAATGTCATGTCTACTGCAGTAGGCATTGAAATTTCTGGAAGTGTACTCACCTCCATTATCTTATCTGAGGCACTTCAACTTCTTTCCGGTTTCACATTCTACCATAGTATGAAACAGCTTGAAGTAATCCAATACTTTATCCTTATTCCTTAAAAAATCACTTACACCTTCCGAGAAGCATCATCAATGAAGGTCAAGAAATACATATTGCCACCTAATGATTCCATTTCCATGCGACCACAAATATCAGAGTGCACCAGACTGAGCAACTCGGATTTCCTCGATAAAGAGCATTTGAATGAAACTCTTTGTTGCTTGCCAAATAGACAATAATTGCAAGAATCTAGCATTGCATCTTTGAAAACAGTGATAAACTTCTTATTTGTCATAGTTGCCAAACATTTCTCACTCATATGACCAAGTCTCTGGAGCCACAAATTTTGAAACGCCTCTTCTTCTCTGATATTAAGGTTGTCTACAAATATCTTCACATGAGTTTTATGTTAAAATCCATAAATATATCCTCGGATGACAACTGTGGAACCTTTCATCATTTTCCATGTGCTTTTATTAAAGTAGTTGTCGTAACTTTCCTTTTCAAAGACTATTCCCGAAAGCAGATTAAGCCGAAGATCTGGAACATGACAGACATCCTTCAGAGTAATCGTACACCCTACACTTATTTTTTTTTAACATCACCGATTCTTACAATCTTTGTAGAACTAGTATTTCCCATCTTCACAGTACCAAAGTCTCCAGATTTATACATGTTGAAGAAATCTCTATGCGGAGTGACATGGTAAGATGTTGCTATATCGACTACCCATTCAACATCTTAACTGAAAATGTGAAGGCATGTCTCTTCCTAAGTGGAATAATATGCCACCTCTCCAGTAACAATGACCACAACTTCTCCATCCTTCTTCGGCTGATTGGTTTTCTGACTCTACTTTTGTAACAGCTTCTTGCAGTTATTCTTTAAATACTCCTCTAAACCATAGTGGTAACACCTATAAGATGACTTTCTTCCATCTGTGGATCTACTCCTGCTTTTGCTTCTGCTTCTCCCCCTACCTTGAGTTCCTCCTAGTTGTTTACCTCTTCTTTTTGTGACAAGAGCATGTGACTGATCAACCCTTGAGTACTTTCTCCTAGCTTCCTCATTTAATAGAGCATCCTTAACCATTGACATAATAAGTTTGTCATTAGGGGCTGAATTGCTAAAAGAAACTACCAATATTTTTCAACTGTTGGGAAGAAAGCTAAGTAGTAGGAGGGTCTGTTCTTCATCTCCTAATGTCAAGTCCACTGTAGAAAGCTGATTTACTAGGCTCTGGAACTCACTAATGTGCTCGGCTACAGAAGTTCCACTTTGTAGTTTTGAATTTACCAACTGTCTCATCAATAAGGTTTTATTTAGAGCATTATTGGCCTGGTACATGTCCTCCAACTTCTTTCAGATGGCATATGCGTCTGTCTCTTGCGTAACACGGTGAAAGACACTGTAATCAATCCATTAACGAATTTGACAGATCATTTTCTGGTTCATTTTCTTCCACTCTCTTTCTTTGGTAAGGTATAGATTTCCCCTTTCAACTCTGAAAAATGAATCAGATCTTTATAACTAAAAAGATCTGTCATCCAAGGTCTCCATAGTATATAGTTGATAGCAGTAAGCTTGATTATAGCTCCTGAAGATGACTCTTCCATTGTCATTTCTTTAATGCGATGTCTTGATAAAAAAAATTGGAGCTAAACTAGCCCAAACGAAGTTCACCATTACGTCCAGAACTATTAAAAATGGTGGATTTGACTCTTTTGGATCAAAAATCTAAACTCCAGAAAATTTAAGGCAAAATTGCAATTTTAGAAATGTTTGGGGTCCAATTGCAATTTCTAAAACTTTTGGGATCAAAGTTTTCAAAATTTTAACGCCGAGCTGCAAATATAAAAAATTATAAGGACCAAATTATAATTTTTAAAAATTTCAAATCTGATGCTGATGTGGCAAGTCACTGTAGCTCGTCTTACGACTATAGTAGTGAATTGTAGCAAAAATTTTAGATTTTTGTTTTGTCTTCCAAACGGACCCTCCAGCTTCACCTGAGCTCTAGTACACTTATTGTGATTCTGTGTTGACAAATAATAAACAATTTGAGAGAACAAAATATATTTCACAATGAATATAATTACACAATGAAAAGAACAAAACATAACTCTTAAGCACCGGCTCTCTGTAGAGTTCTCTCCTCTATGGGATTCAGAATGCTAAACAAAAATGGGGAGGGTTTTATTTATAGATGTATATAATTGGTTAACAGCTAATGTACAGTTAAGGTGGGTGGAAGCCTTTCTTGACTAAACTTGGGCAGAAACAACTTGGACAACAGCTGGGTTTCTCCACCGGCAAGTAACAACATTGTTTGACTGGGAAGAAGCTTTTATGCGGCTGGACTTTTCAGATATTAAATGGAAAATTAATTTAGTACTCACCATCTAAATCCTTAGGATATAGGGCTTGCCTCCTATACTTTAATTAAAATCCACAATCCTAGATAATAGAATTATATATGTGTGTGTGCATGGGAAAAAAAGAAGTAAAAGTATTAAATTCATGAATAAAATTTTTCATTATAATTTACATTCTAACACAAGTGATGTCGTATGTCCTAATTGGTTAGTGAATTACATATGATCAATAAAATTGACTAATTTATTGTATGTAATCAACATATATATGTCACATAAGTTATATTGCAACATAAGTTGTATTAAATAGTAATACTTTAAATTTATATTATTATAAGAAGTTAATTGGTAAATCTTAAAGTAAAGTTAATGTAAATGGTGCAGTGTCTACTATGAAAGGGTGTGTTGGTGTGGGGATGGTAATACATCATGATGTTGGCTATGTGCTTGCAATTCCTCAGTTGCTATCTCCTTTGGCTACAGAACTATAGGCAAATAGAGAATCGATTGACTTTTGTATGGAAGTTGGCAGTACAATTGAAAGTGATGTCAAATATGTTGTCAACCTTATTTTTTATAATGATTGTACTTTAATAGCTGAATGTTTCTTAGTCAAAGATATAAAAGATATGTTAAAATGATTTCCTCAGTTTTCTTGTATTTTCACTTCTAGAAATACTAATAAAGTTGCTCATGAATTAGCTAATTTTGCTTTATCTATAGAAAATTTTATAACTTAACTAGAACAGAAGATGAACCAAACTAGTTGGTTATTTTTCTAAAAGTTGATTTATTTACAAATTTGAGTCAATAAAAGTTCAGTTTTATATAAAAATTAAAAATATATATATTGTATGAATAGAATTCCCACAGGGCTAGGCCGAGCAAGCCCAAGGTGGAAGACTGAGATTGGTCGTCAAGGCCCAAGGTAGAGTGAGATCAGTCATTGGACTGACCTCGTAGAGTCGAGCCCTTATCGGTGGCTCGGCTCGGGCGAACAGGGAATCTTCAAGAAGAAGCCCTAATATCCAACTTCAAAACTTAGTTCGAACATGAATAGGGTCGAGTGATGAACAACCACAATAGCTCGGAATGGTCTTTCTTGACTTGAATAAGGAAAGTTCATTTAGCAATCAATGCTAACATCCTTTCCTAAATTCTACTTTCTAAATTTAGGATGAGCCAACTTGGGAGCTTGCCCTAAACCAAGGCGGTTAGGATTTCCTACCCTTGGTGAGGAAGGCAAAGCCAAACCTATAAATATCACACTATCACTCAAAGCAAAGATACGCACTATTAGCTAATTTTACATTCAAATCCTAAAGCCGATTCTCTATACTCATTCACATACTGACTTAAGCGTCGGAGTGTTTTTTATCGGTACCACACTGGTACCCCAAGCCTTTCACGTTCATCCTATTTTACAAATCAGTGACGAAATGCACGACGGTTTATAGCGGAGTAAAATCCAGTATAAATAGTTTGACGCTAGAAGGAAGGCTTGGGGCTAAGTTTTAGCACAAAAATCATCCCATGCTTATTTCCAACAATCTTGAGCAATATCATGAATGGCATCAAAACAACATCAAATGATATCCTCTATGATCGTCATGCCTGAGAGACGAGAGAACAAAACAACTTCAATCCAATGCAACATTACAAGAACATCAACTGCTGACGGTGGAGCCACCGGTAATGATACTCAATTTGAACAACTCGTGGCTCAGATGGAAGAATTGGTAGAATTAATGAGGGCCCAACAGCAACGCAATGAGACTCAGGAACAAATCAACCGACAACTGTTGGAGGCCTTCAACGTCGTACAAACCCCAAAGGCACCAGTAAGGACGAACCAACTACAGAAGACAAGGGGAATGGAGGTAATAAGTTGTGAGAAAGGACCCGCTGAACCAGTAGAAGGAGATACAGATCAGAGTAGCCGGTCGAACAAGTGTAACTGTGGCGAGAACGGAGGTCGTTAACAAAGGATTTCACACGAGGCTATGAGTCTAGGGGCTCCTACTCTGCAGATGGATACACCCCCAAAAGGGAAAGAGCAACTGAAGGCCGGCACCGACCAAAGATAAGAAACAGGGACAGTCGATCTGAGCGAGTGGATTTGGTTTGGCAAGATGGAAGAATCACAATTGGTATGATGAAATACCAGACATGCCTTTTGTGGACGTTGTTACTCTAATCAACACACCAACGGGTTTTTCCACACCAAAATTCACATTATACAATGGTAGTGGCGACCCGAGGATCATATAATACACTTCAGGCAAGCTATGATTCATACTTGCATTCCCCAGTCAAATAGGGATGCAGTGATGTATAAGGTGTTTGCTTCAAGCCTTAAGGGACCTGCCCTGCTTTGTTTCAGTCGACTACCGTCATGAAGCATCAGGTTATTTCATAGACTGGCATAACTATTCATTACCCAGTTTGCATCAAGTCGCCAATATCGAAGGGATCCGGACAATTTGTTCAGGCTACAGCAATAAAGGAGTGAACCGCGTCAACATTACATCCAGCGATTCAACGACATGAAGGTTGAAATAATGGATTGCCCAGATATAGTTGCATGTAATGTGTTCAAGTGCGGATTGCTGGTAGGGACCAAGATATATGATTATATGGTCCGGAAAAAGCCAAGTAATTTATTGCAAACCTTACAGAAAGAACAAACTTTCATGGTTTTGGAAGAGGAAATTGAGCTACACATGCAGAGACCAGCCAAGGAGGAACGAATCATACCCTCAAATGCTCGGACAACTCGAGCTGAGACAAATATCAGAGTTCGGCTGATCGAAGCTACGATATACTCAAGGGATCGAAGGACAATCCGTTCGGACATAAAACGCCTTGATCGAACGTTCAGCGATTTGAGAAGGCTGGAAGAGTATCACAGAAGGGAAGAACACGACGGGCCCCCGAGGGACCGGTTACAAAAATTTAGGTTGGTAGTTCCCCAACCCAGTTAATTAAGCACATTGAAAGAATTCATGAGGTGCGGTGGCTGCAACCTATAAGTTCGGACCCGAATACAAGAGATACCTCTCAGTGGTGTGCCTTCCATAAGGAGCGTAGACACGCAATGGAAGAATGTTGAGCACTCAAGCGAGAAATGGAAGAGCTACTGTAGCGTGGATACCTTAAGCAATTCATCTCAGAGCTGGATAAACAAGGCTCGGACAAACATAAGGAGGAATCTCCCAGAAAGAAGACTTTCCAAAGCACAAACAACGAAGTGGAGGTGCAAAAAATTATTCACTCCTTTCACGAGGGAGTAGCATGTGGAGGAGAGCGCAGGGAGGATAGGAGAGCTTACGATCGGCAGACTATAGCCTACGTAACCATGGCCCAGAACGACGAGCAAACTATTGCCTTTCAGGCGAGGACAATATAGGAGTGTTGTACCTGCACGATGATGCACTGGTGGTGACGTTGGATGTAGGAAATTGTATAATCAAGTGAATATTAGTGGACACTGGAATTCGGTAGACATCATATTCTCCAACACGTTGGATAAGATGGGAATTAGCCCAATGACCATACAGCCTACCAGAGCTACCCTGGTCGGGTATAGCCTAGCAAATGGCAGAGTTACCCTGCTAGTCACGGCAAAAAATATGACCTAGATGACAGAGATGATGGTCGTCGACACCTCTTCGGCCTACAATATGATTCTGGGCCGACCATGGCTACACGCAATGAAGGTCATTCCACCAACTTATCATCAGAAGATCAAGTTCCTGTATAATGGGGGAATATAGGATATTAAAGGTGATCAATCCAAGGCTCGGATATGCTACATAAAGGTCGTGGATGAAAAAAATAAATAGCAATTAAGGAAGTCAGGGGTGGCACAAGTTAATAAGATGGATGCCTTGGAGGATCTAGAAGACGTGCAGCTAGATCCGGACCACCCTGATCGTATGACAAAAATTGAAACTCAAATGGATCGGAAGGTTCGGCTCCTCTTGATTCAATTTCTGAAAGGCCACTGTAGTACCTTCTCTTGGTCTACGGATGATATAATGAGATAGACCTAGAGGCTATCTTCCACAAGTTGAACATTGATCCTAATCATAAATCGGTATGGCAAAAGAGGAGGAAGTTTGCACCAGAATGGAACCAGGTCATTAAGGAAGAAATTGACAAGCTGTTGAATAACAGGTTTGTTAAGGAGGTGCACTACCCCGATTGGCTCACCAATGTGGTGGTAGTATGGAAGAAAAATAGAAAGCCCAGAGTATGGATCAACTTCACCGATCTAAACAAAGCATACCCAAAAGATAGTTTCTCCTGCCTAAGATTGACATGATGGTGGATGCTACAGTTGACCATAAGTTGCTAAGCTTCATGGACGCCTACTCAGGCTACAATCAAATCATGATGCATCCAGACGATCAGGAGAAACTAGTATTTGTGACGGAAAGGGGAATCTACTGCTACAAGGTTATGCCGTTTGGATTGAAGAATGCAGGAGCCATATACCAACGTTTGGTGAACAAGATGTTTACAACGCACCTTGGCTCGACAATTGAACTTTATATTAACGACATGTTAGTCAAGTTTCTTCATGCGGCAGATCACGTCCAACATTTGGCTTAAGTTTTTGAGGTATTAGACGCACATCAGATGAAATTGAATCCTACTAAATGCATATTTGGGGTCGGTTCAGGGCAATTTTCGGGTTACTTGGTTACGCAAAGGGGAATCAAGGCCAATCTGAACCAAATAAGGACTCTGCTCAACATGTCTTCCCCCAAAACTATAAAGGAAGTATAGAGATTAAATGGCAGAGTAGCGGCCCTGAGCCAGTTCATCTCGAAGTCATCCGATCATTACGTTTCCTTCTTCCGTGCATTGAAGACGAATAAAGACTTTGAGTGGATAGAGGAGTGTGAATAGGTATTCCAACGACTGAAGAGCTATCTCAGTTTTCCTCCTATACTATCAAAACCAAGGCCAGGAGAGTCACTATACATATACCTTTCTGTTTCGAACCATATTGTCAGTTTTGTGCTTGTCCGAGCAAAGCGAAGGGCGTAGCATCCTGTTTACTACGTCAGCAGGGCACTCATAGATGCAGAAACTTAATACTCTTTCATGGGGAAGCTACTGTTGGCTATGCTTGTGGTAACTTCATCCTTGGCTACCTCTCAGAAGTAGTGCATCTCAAGTTCTATAACATAATCAAGTCTCATGATATAGAGAAAAGCCAAAATATACAGGAAATAAGATAGACAGTATAGAAGAGCTAATCGAGACTACCATTACTGGACATAAACCCACCCAAGTGGAAAAATCAAGCAGTGAAACATATCAGAATGCGGTGTCTGGGCCAATGTGGAAGTTATTTGTAGATTGTTCTTCAAACTGGAACGGAGCAGGAGCTGGTGTTGTGCTGGAAGATCCGAATAGCCTAGTGCTAGAACAGGCATTTCACTTTTTCTTTCCAACATCGAATAATGAAGCCGAATACGAGGCACTCCTGGCAGGAATGGAGTTGGCTCGGGCAGCGGGAGCATATAGATTATTGGCTTACAGTGATTCTCAGTTGATTGTACGCTAAGTTAACAGGAATTATGTGGCTAGGGACGAAATGATGATCTCTTATCTGGCATTAGTAAAATAGCTTACCCAGCAATTCATTCATTTCGAACTGCACTAATTTCCAAGGACAGAAAATAGCTAAGTTGATGCCTTAGCTACTTTGGGGGCTTTAGCAAAGGGACGACAACGAAGAATGATACCGCTAGAGTTCTTATCTAAGCCAAAAGTTGGTGGCGTCAGTGGCGAAATCAGTGAGGCTATGAACATTGACCAGGATGAGGAGCCAGGATAGATGAACCCAATTAAAAATTTTCTCGGATTGAAAACACTTCCACCAGACAAATCAGAGGCTCAAAAACTAAGGCTAATTTTGGCTCGTTATACAATGATAGATGGGCAGTTGTACAAGAGAACATTCACTGGCCCATTATTGTGGTGCCTAGATGAAAGGGAGTCGAACCAAGTTCTGGCTGAAATTTATGAAGGGCATTGTGGTAGTCATTCGGGTGGAAGAACCTTAGCCCACAAAGCTATGACTCAAGGGTACCATTGGTCCACTACGCGTAAAGACGCTACTGATTACTCACGCTACTGCAACAAGTGCCAGCACTTCGCAGAAGTTCCCCACCTGCCACCTAAAGAGCTGACCAATGTGACGAGCTCATGGTCATTCATGCAGTGGGGACTAGATATTGTGAGACCTTTACTATTGGCAGCAGCTCAGAAATGGTTTATTCTCGTGGCAACGAACTATTTCAGTAAGTGGAATGAAGTTGAAGCTTATTCACAGATCAAAATAAGGACATGATCCGGTTCATAAGGCAAAATTTTATATGCCGGTAAAATTTACCTCGAGTCCTAGTAGCAGACAATGGATCCCAGTTTGTCAGTTCGGCAACACAGGATTTCTGCGCTGAGTGGAAGATCACCATCCGTTTCTCTTCCCCACGACATCCTTAGGCGAATGGCCAAGCTGAGTCCGCAAACAAAACTATTGTAGCCAATTTGAAGAAGCGACTAGAGGATGCAAAGGGAAAGTGGCCAGATGAGCTACCAGGGGTACTCTGGGCTAGCCGAACTACACCCATAGCGCAACAGGGGAAACTCCTTTTGCTCTCGTCTATGGAACGGAGGCTGTTATTCCTGTAGAAGTAATCATTCCAACGCTTCGAGTGGCTTTAGCCGAATGAGACAGAAACAACGAGTTAAGGCGAATATCACTAGACAGCTCAGAAGAATTGAGAGAATAAGCCCTTATACAAATGGCAATGTACCAACAACATATTGCTACCCACTACAACACTAAAATTCGTTCTCGTAAGTTTAGGGTTGGAGATTTTGTGCTACGCAAAGTCTTTCAGAACACCCAAGAGTTAAACACTAGGAAACTTGGTCCTACACGGGAAGGCCCTTATCGAACTATTAGTATTCCCAGGCCGGGGGCTTATCACTTGCAAACCCTAAAAGGTACTAACGTGCCTAGGAGTTAGAGCTCAGTCAATCTACGTCATTACTATTATTAGGGAAGAACAATGTACAGCCCGTCCGCACTTCAATTGTTATCTTTTTGTACAGTGTGTTCGCACTTTCCATGTTAATGTCTCCATTCAGATCAATAAAATTTCATTTTCACATTATACAAATCGTACACTCCATATTTATTTTATGGATAAGTTTGGTTTAAAAGATTCGAGGGGCGGCTTGGCCTCTATCTTTACACTTTCCGAATAGACACGTTGCCACAGTACAATTAAATTATGGAGTTGGGTCATAGTTAATTCAGGCGGTGCTGCCTGGTCAGTTTGATCCTAGATTTAGTATAATTATTTGGCCCTGTAAAAGTAGGGTCAACCGTCTGGAAGGTCATCTATTCTTCTTGGCTTATACTAATTTTAGTCTGGTCAGTCGAGTTGTTAGCACACAACTTGGTCAATTACAGCTAAAATTGTTAGTTCGGTTCGGACATTAAGATGCACTTGGACAATTATGAAAATAATTAAGAGTGTGCGTGAATCACAAGCTTGCATTTCATTAAAAATAAAGGTTATAGGGAATTAAAATATACAAGGAATAAAAAGTTGCAACATAAAGTGCAGAGAATGGAGCAACGGAATCGATTCAGTAAGGTTCCCTCAGGTTCAATTGAACAGCAGAAGACGCCTCCCCAGTGTTCGCAGTTGGCCCGATTCCTTCAACCCTGACTGCATCCATCGCCTCCATAAAGGAATCTCTGGTGGTGGAGGGGGTCTTCTCATCTTCAACATTTCCTTCAGGATCGTCTTCATCAAAGGAAATCTTGCTGACTTTGCCATCCTCATCTTCGCTCGGCTCGGGAGTAGGCTAGTTAACCTCCCCAGCTTTGAACTTTCGAATCATTTGCCTTTCAACCTTAAAGAAAGCATCCTCAACCCCCTTGCGGTAGTCATTTTTCTTTTTGCTCAGCCAGGCCGCTGCGCGCATTTGTAGCCCATCCCACTCGAAGGCAATTCTTGAGAAGTCCAACCTCAAGTTCCTTAGCTCCTCCTCCTTCTTGGCCAACTTCAGATCTGTCTCGGACTAGTCCTTTTCCAACCACTCAGTTTTATTGATGGCGTCGACAACTATTTGTTTTAGGCGTTGAACCTCCTTTTCAATGCTTTTATTTGTTGCAGTGAGGTTGTTTAGCGCCGAATTTTCTTCTTCCATGCACTTTCTACCTTGATGACCGCCTCAGTAAGGTACTGGCAATCCTAGGCCAGCTGTATAAAGACAGGAACAGTTAGAGCTAACAAGTGATAAAATAGAAAATACATTGGAATCTGAACATGCCTTAAGGGCGCATTGCTCAGCTTCGTGGTTGATGTCTTCGAAAGTCATTCCCTTAAGGATGATTGGTCGTGGTGAGTTATCAGGCTGTCTACAATCTCTGTCACCTGTCCTCGAGCCCCAGGCTTCTCTTGAGGGCTTGGGGAGCCTTTCCCTTGTCCTTGCCCGGGGCAGGTGGGCTCGAACACCTTTGCTTCTTCTACAAAGAGGATTTTTTAGCTGAGCTGGCCACGGTCAGGTCCCTTTGCTAAACGAGTACCGTGCCGCCAAGGGTTAGCTCGGGATCTTGGGTTGGAGCGGACCCACTGGCTTTGTTGTCGGTCTTCTTTTCCTTCTTCTTCCGCTCTTTCTCTGCCAGCTCTGCATCAATTGGGACTCTCACCTTTATTTTTCTCATGTCGGTTGCTAGATACGAAGCCCATAGAGGGTCAGTTAGTTCACTGTATAGCAGCCTAAGACAACTTCCAAGGACGTGTGTAAATGGAACTTCGGAAATAGGAAGAGGGATACCTTCAGGGATTTGTTCGATAGATTGTCTGGAAGGACCTTCTTTTCCTCAAGACTCGGTTGTCCAGTAACCTAATGAGGGAAGTGTCTCTTTGAAAAGTAAGGAGTGAAGGCTTCTTCCTTTTGCTCTTTGCAATTGATCGATCACGTCGTTCTGCTCAGGGTTAGTTAAAAGCCTAGCACTGAGGTTTAGGGCTGCACAATTGGAAAGTCAATTCAGACCTGCAAGATCAAAAGAAAGAATTTAGCTAAATGGATAATCAAATACATTTTTCAGTCCATGCTTAGCAAACTTCAGAGTCAGACGTGCCAATTGGATCGAACAGACTCTCCCTCTTAACGAAGAAGTATCTTTCTTTCCAACCCTTGTCGTTCGTTGGCGTGTCTATAAGAAGTCTGATTTGCCGTCAAGCATAGAAAGCGTATCTGCCTTCTTCGTTCAGCTTCAGGTAGGAAAAATGAAGGAAGATGGGCATGTTTATTGGTTGTCTGCACTTCTCGAACAGAACGATTAGTCTTAGGAGGTAGCGCCAACCATTTGGCATAAGTTGCTTGGGCACAAGGTTGAAATAGTTTAGCACTATATTGATGATGTCGTTAAAAGAGAGTCTAAGGCCAAGTTTAAATGCTATCTAATAAAATCAAATACATCCATCATGGACGGAGTCTGCTCTTTCTCCTTTTCTGAGAGCAGATAGTATGGCGCAGTGAGGAAAGCCATACTTCTCCTTAAGGTACAACATGTCCTTAGGTTTGAAGATTGATGGAATGTCTGTTTTGATCAAGATAGGGTGTTGGATGAAGAACTTAGGCCTATGTTCTTCTGGGTTATCTCTTCTAACACTAAGCTTGGCATAAGGAGTGGGGTTTTGGTCGGCAGATTGGTCTGGTTCTACGACCCTAACAGACGAGCTAGTAGAGGAAAGAGGTGGAGTAGAATCGAATGAAGGATCCGAGTATACTAAGTAAGGCTCAGGGTGTGTGTGTGACTCTTGGGATGACATTTTGGATGGAAACACGAAATACAAGAATTTCAAAATAAAAGGGATCTGAACCTAACCTTAACTGCTCGTTGGGATAAAGAGTTTAGACGGAGAAGATGAACAAGCAAAGAATAATGGTTGGTTTGGAAGTCTTTCGTTTGAATCTGGATCGAAATAGGTTCCAAATTGTTCCACAATGGTCGGAAACTTCTCATGATCGAGGGAATGGGCTCAAAATCAGAAACGCAAGAAAAATGGGAAGTTTCTGGAGAATAAAGAGCGAAAGTGCAACTGATGCGTTTGAGCGAGGGTTATAACCCTAATAATGGATGGTTGAAATCAGAGATTGGAATTTGAATTAACGGTCGCGATGGAGCACGTCTTTTCAACTTCCGTATGTCGCTTATGTCACGCTATCATTATGGTATGGGATGTGTTGGGAGCTATGTCAGAGGGACGTTTGGTCTTTCGAATTTCGAAAAGACAAGTGAACTGGTAGTAACCGAGCCATCTTGCTAGGCTCATTGGCTCGGTGACTGGGGGGCTAACTGTATGAACAAAATTTCTATCAGGCTGGGCCGAACAGGCCCAAGATGGAAGACCGGGCTGGGCCATTAAAGCCCAAGGTAGAGTGAGATCAGTCATTAGACTGACCTGCCAAAGCCAAGCCCTTATCGGTGGCTCGGCTTGGGCAAACAAGGAATCTTCAAGAAGAAGCATTAATATTCAACTTGGAAGCTTAACTCGGACATGAATAGGGTCGAGTGACAAACAGCCACAATGGCTCGAAACGGTCTTTCTTGACTCGAATGTGGTAAGAGTTAAGGAAAGTTTCAAATAAAAAAATTCATTCAGCAATCAATGCTAATATCTTTTTCTAAATTCTACTTTCCAAATTTGGGATGAGCCAACTTGGGAACTTGCCCTAAACTAAGACGGCTAGGGTTTCCTACTCTTGGTGAGGAAGACAAAGTCAAGCCTATAAATATCTCACTATCACTCAAAGTAAAGGTACGCACTCTTAGCTGATTTTACATTTAAAGCCCAAAGTCAATTCTCTATACTTATTCACATACTGACTTGAGCGTCGGAGTGTCTTTGGCCGGTACCACACCGGTGTCTCAAACCTTCACATTTATCCTATTTTGCATATCAACGACAGAGTACACGACGGTTTATAGTAAAGTAAAATCCGACATAAATATATATAAAACTAATTAACAATCCGAGAACTCTTCTAAATAATTACTTATTAATTTAAATAATTAACTAATTGAGACTAACTTTGAAAATTAGCGATATAGAAAACCATATTTGAGTAGCTTGACTTTTTTGAGCCATTGGGTGATCCAATTGAAATGTTTCATTAGTCAATATAATATATATATATATATATATATATATATATGTATTTCATAAATTAAAACAAATGAACAAGAGGGAAAACTTTTTGGCCTTTAGATAATCATTAAAAGAGGGGAAGGAAATCAAGACTCATTGATCCAATTTGAACCCGAACTAGACCAAAAATATTTAATATATTCATTGTATAGGGTGACATGGTGTAACAAGTAAGTCATGATCGGTTTGCAAAAGAAAAAAATAAAATAAAAAATAATAGAAAGTAGTCACTCATGCTTGGAAACGTATTAACTTTTTTTTTCTCTTACCAGCATAGTTTTTTATTTCAATTTTCATCCTGTATAAATATGAAGTGAAGAGTTGACGTGTCACATAATAATTTTCCATTGCACTGTTGGCACAATATTAAATGCTATTGTTTACAAGACTTTCTCTACAGAAAAGAGAGAAAGTTTGATTTTGAATCCTTTGATAATGTGAAAGGGGGTGTATATAAGCTCCTGTCCGCACGCAAATAGAAAACAACCAAATGGAATATTCAAGAACAAGCACAAGCCCAAGTGCAAACCCAAGCCTAAGCCCAAGGCTGAGTCTGAGCCTGAGCCTGAGCCTGAGCCTAAGCCTAAGCCTGGGTTTTATGGTCGTACAGCCAACTGTACTTTCAAAATTAGCAAAATAACCATTCACTTTTTTATTTACCTTATGTAACCAAAGTGTATTGTTTTCACCTGTATATTTACTTGTCTGCCCTTCATCCTTACACTGTAAAATTTTATTCTGTAAAACTTCTATCTGAAATTTTCTAAAATTCTCTGAAACTTCAATCTGAAATTCTTTGAAATTTCATCGGCTTAAAACTCTCTTCAGTAAAACTTCAATCAAATTTTTCTCGTAATCAAGTTATCCTTTTAAATTCATCTCACCATCGAAAAGGTATGTACATTCCACTTATATAGTTATTTTTTTAATTTGTTATCGTCACGGAGGTATAATCAATCAGAATCCGGCAAAAAATTCGGCAAAATGAGGTCGGATTATGCAAGATCCGACCGGATTGTGCAAAGATCCGACCGGATTGTGCAAAGATCCGACCGGATCTAGTCCTAATCCGACCGGATCTTCAAAATTCTGTCGGATCTAGAGCTAATCCGACTGGATTTGCTAAATCCTGTAGGATACGTGCTAATCCGACCAGATCTGGACATATCCGGTCGGATATGATCCTAATCTGGTTGGATATAGTCGGATGTCACCTGTTCTCACTGATTTTTTTTTATATGTTTTGCAGTTAAAATGGAAGGTGCTGATTATATTGGAATTGCAATTGTTCATGATGGATCATTGGTGAGAATGGAAAATGGGACATATTTTTATACAAACTACAAAACTAAAGTGACTTGTATTCGCTATTGGTGTTCAAAATCAGAATTAGAAGATGAAGTTTACGAGTGTCTTGAAGTAAATCGGAATGCTTATAATATGAAAATGAAATTCTTATATGATCGGGCTTCGCAACCGGTGGAACCTGTAGAAATAAGGCATGAAAAGGATGTAAGAACATTTATGTCAGAAGTTAGGCATGCACCGGTTCGACCTCTACTATATGTTGAGCTCATTCCAATATCTCCTCAATTATCAAATGATGAACCTGAAAATATAGCATATACAAGCAGACAAGGATTTAAAAGTGAAAGTAATCAAGAGTCTTATGCTTCTCCTTCCAAACCACCAACCACTGATTTTTATGATATTGAAGTTCCAGAAAGTGAAATGCATTTTAATGTCAATGAAGCCGTTGATATTGGAGGCAACCAATCTGCAGAGTTTCTTTATCATGATGAACATCAACAATTGCATAGCATGGATAATTCTGCGAATGACAATACTACACAAGAATGTACGTCTGCTGAAGTTATTCGCCATCATCCAACAATAGCTCAAAAATTTTCAGCTAACATTAATATTGATGATTTATTTTCTATTGACATCAATATTGGAGAAATATTCAACAGCAAGGAAGAGTTGAAAACAAGGGTAAGCTTGTTGTGTATTGGTCAAAATAAAGAGTTTAAGACTAAAAGGTCAACGATAGATCGATATGAAATTGTGTGTTTAGATGATAGTTGTCCATGGTATCTTCATGCAACGAAGGCAAAAGGTGCAGACATATTTATTGTAAAAGCCTTTTTTCATAAGCATAAATGCACTTCTGAAATTGCACATCGGCAGCATAATCAAGCTACAAGTCGGATTATTGGCGAATTAATCAAATCTAAATTTAATGGGATTGCACGTGTTTACACACCAGCAGAAATCAAGGCTGATTTGCATGCAAAATATGGAGTACAGCTTAGTTATTTTAAAGCGTGGAAAGGTAGAGAATGTGCATTTAACAGTGTCAGGGGTACCTATGAGGAGTCATTTAATTTATTGCCTATATATTGTTACCAATTACAATCCATGAATCCTGGTACATTGGCACGTATCCGAACAGATGAGTTTAATTACTTTGAATACTTATTTGTGTAGTTTGGACCAAGTATTAGAGGATTTGTATCTCATATTCGACCTGTTTGGCTGTTGATGGCACTATATTGAAAGGAAAGTATAAGGGTACGATATATATTGCGTCAGCCATGAACAGCAATGAACAGATATATCCGTTGGCTTTTGGCATAGGAGATGAGGAAAACGAACTAGCATATACATGGTTCTTTCAAAATTTGAAAGATGCCATTGGAGAGCTCCCTGATTTGGTATTTGTGACTGACCGACATAAAGCTATTGAGTCAATAATACGAAAAGTGTTTCCTAATGCACAACATGTTCTTTGCATGTACCACATAAGTAGAAACCTCAAGGCAAATGGTCATGCAAAACAAGAAGGTGTTCTAATGCAATTCTATATGGCAGTTAAGGCGTATTTGATTGAAGATTTTGAGGACCATATGCTTCAGCTTGAGAATATGAATGCTGCACAGTATGTCCGAGATTGTGATCCTGCAAGATGGGCTCGTTCTCACTTTCAAGGTAAACGGTATAGTATCATGACGACTAACATTGCAGAATGTATGAATGCAATATTACGAGATGGTAGAGAGATGCCACTAATACCGTTACTTGACTATATTTTAAATAAGATGCAAAAGTGGTTTTTTGAAAGAAGAATAGCAGGGGACGTTTGGACAAGCCTGTTACTAAGTGGATGGAAGATCAACTTAAACTTCGTGACTTGGAGTCATTGCGATTGCATGTAAAAACCATCAATACAAGAGAATATGTTGTGGACGGTGGAATTTTGAGAGGTATTGTGAATCTTGATGCAAAAAAATTTTCGTGTTCTGTGTTCGAAATGGATCAGTATCCTTGTGACCATGCTATGGCGACTTGAAAAGAACGTAATATTGCACCTTACAATATGTGTTCACATTATTACACCGCAGATAGTTACCGTGCAGCTTACATGGACTCAATTTATCCTGTTCGTGATCGGAAACAATGGCATGCTCCAGAAGATGTATGTTCTTGTATTGTTCTTCCACCAACAAATGCTCGTAGATCAGCTGGGAGACCGAGAAAGTTACGAATACCATCACAGGGTGAGGATATTGTTGCACATAGATGTAGCAAATGTCATAGTATTGGGCATAATAAGGCAAGATGTAAGTATCAGTATTTATATGATTCAAGTGACAACAATAAGTAGCATATAATATTTCTGTATCGTATTTAAATGTTTGTTAAATGGATATGTAGTTTTTAATTTTATTGCTACAATATTATCCGACCGGATTTGTTGAAAGCTTTTTTTTCCATCATTATCCAACCGGATTTATTGAAAATTTTTTTTTTCGTCATTATCCGACCGGAATTGTTGAAATATTTATCCGACTAAATTGTTAAGAACTTTTTTTTGCATTATTATCCGACCGGATTTGTTGAAATCTTTTTTTTCATCGTTATCCGACCGGATTTGTTGAAATTTTTATCCGACCGAATTTGTTAAAAACTTTTTTTTACATTATTATCCAACCGAATTTGAATAAAATAATATTTTTTTTACATTATTATCTGACTGAATTTTTTTGCAACAAACAGATTGATAATGCGACCAAATTATGAAAACTTTTCGTTAAGATTTAACGGTGGACGGTTTACCCCGTTTCCCTGTCTCTCTCATATCTGCAAATGTTAAGGAGTAGAACATCATAAAATCTATTGGTGCTTTTTTCTTAATCGTTTTGTTTTCAAAAGCTCTCAATCTCGAAAACCCAGCAAGACCATCAGAGATCCGTCCATTTCAAAGAGGCAACTGGATGTGGACTGGAAACTCCATGGTACTAGAAACCCTTACAGGCTCCCAAAAGCACCGCCGAGCTCACATGTGGTGAATCGTGGGAATTTCTCATTTTTATTTTCTGCATTTATTTATTCATTAATTTGTTTGAAGTTCTGCATAATTTGATGAAGTTAGATGAATTTTTTTCTTCTTTTCTTTTTTTTTTTTTTTAAATAGAGTACGATAAGTACCATATCGCCCCAGTTCGTTTATACTCAGTTCTATTAATACGCTGCTTGCAGTTACTTTAAGGGAACCTTTACCTTTTCTTTCAGTTAATTGCTGCATTTGTGCTGGTTTATTGCAAGCGTCTTTGGGATTGCATTCTTGTTGATGGGATTGGTTTCAATTCATAATTGCTGCCAACCAAATTTATCTTAAAATTTTGTCTCTCAAATGCGTATAACTAGGAGTTTCAACTAAGGCAACTTCATTTTTACAGTCTTAACATGGTCAAATTGTGGATAATCCAAATCCATTAGCCTCTCATGGATGTATTTAGAAACCAATTTTTCTCATACATACTAGGACTCTGAAATATGTTATTTTTGTTAATTCCTGTAAATGTCTGATACATAAATATCAAATATGCTTGGTCATTATTCAGATTCCAGTGATCAAGTTGATGCAGTATATTCCTAATTACTGTCTTCTTCTGTGAGTGTCACTTGTAACGTCTAGCACTCCTCACTGCTTTTTAGTTTTGGATTTATTATTGCATTTTAAAGCTTTATGAACTGGATATTTGCCACAACCAGAGCTTCCATTTCCTCAATTTTGGGTATACAACCTATTAGTGTAATACTTGAATCAATAAGTGGTATCATCACATTGCGAAACCGGGGGAAAAGAACGAGAAGTTGTTGGTGGTAGCTGTTGGCTAACATTTTTCTCATAGATTCTTGAAGCAGTTAATTATCGCTTTCAGTTGAGAATAGTTTGCCCTATCACGCACGTTCCATCAAGGGCTTCCAAGACACTGGATATTCTGCTGAACACAAACTGAAACATATTCTTTGTAGTTCTCTGCACATATTTATTTAAAGAATATGCGGATGAAAGACATTGCAAAACTTTGTTCCGATCAGATACTAAAGAAAGGAAGGTATGTCTCTGCCCCAGCAGTTTCTAATAGCTTACACCAATTTACTATTTTTTCCTTATGTTGTGTTAATTTTTAAGACTAGGTTATCTAATTCACTCATCATTGGTAGTTTATTGTTGGAGCCATTGAACATACCAGGAAAATTCTTTTCCTGTTAACATGATGAAAGGCTTCTATAAATTTAAGCTATTTCTCTTTTCCCTTCCTTAATTTGATGGGTTAGACACTGACAAGATATAGAAAATGTATCTGTGCTGATATATATAAAGCAATTTTTACAGAAATTCAAATATCGACAATGTAAAGTAAAATGTTCTGTGGGTTTTATACCCAACTATTCTGCACCATTCGAACATAAAAATTATTGTAAACATAAGAAGATGTTGAACATATAATTATACCTTATTTTTTAGATAAAAATGAAAATAAGTAAATCAAACCAATACTATGGATTTTTGTTCTGAATTCTGCTAGGAGGGGATGGAGGAATATGCGGTATCCAAGTTCTGGGATCTGTAAGACTGAATGCAGGTGGTGGAGGAGGAGAGAACAGAGAGTTGTTAGGAAACCAAGTTCTTGGGTCTGTTAGACTAAACGCTGGTGGAGGGGGTGGTTGAAAAAGGGGTGGGGTTGGAGGAAAAGGAGGGAGGGGTGGGAATGGGAAGGGCAAAGATGGAGGGCTTTGAAATGGAAAAGGGGGCGGAGGAAAAGGTAGTGATGATAAAGGTGGTAGAGGGAAGGGCAATGAAGAGAGAGGGGGCCAAGGGAATTTATATGGTGGGAAGAAAGGGAAAATGCACTTAGAAGAGTTGAAAGAACTTGCCAATTCCTCTTTTTTATTTGCACATAAGGTTGTATTCTTCTTAGATGGTCTGTAACTCATTGCATTCAAGCTGTATATGCAGAGGTTATCTTGTTCTGACTTAATTGATATCTCATCTGAAGTGGTTTTTAAAGCAGGAACACTGCAGGCTGAAGATGAGCTCCTCAGCAAACTTGCATGACACATTGATACCAAAGCCAAGCCATTTATGCAGTTAACTCCTTCAACAGATGGTATATCCAACTTATACACTCCATACTTATCTGTGGTTCTGTTGACTGAGAAATTCATCTGTTCTGTGGCTTCGGGTGTGTTTGCTTTGAATTTGCATTGTATTTGAACATCCACACCTGATAAGTAGAACATTTACAATTAAAACACCAATATCAGAAATCTGAAAGAACTTGTAGCTGATTGAAAAAAAAGAAAACAGTACACCAATGATCCGTGTCTTGAGAGTTAAGTACCTGGCATGAAGTAGCTGTGTCTAGAGAAAGCATTGCTTGAACATGAATCACAATAAACAACACCCACTACTGTGATCCGAGCAGCCGGTTTTCTCGATCGAGCTAAGAGAGGTAGTGGGCAAGTAAAGAAAGAAGTAAGAAGAAGAAGGAAAATAATTGTATCCATGGGAGAAAACATGTGAGAGAAGTGGGAAGAAGCTTCTACTAGTAAAGCATTTATGGAAAAAGTGGATTTTTTTAGTTTGTAGCCTATGCAGTTACATAATCTCAAAAGTAAATAATATGTAAGGTGGGTGAATCGTGTTTCTCTATAATGAGCCCGTGAGTATTTGCTGTGAGGACCAACTGTAATCAGAGAGCTGAAAAAATGCTTTATCTATTCACTACAAAACAAAGACATGTGAAGAGCCCTTTTGGCGGATTGTGAGTGGGAAAGACATAAAAGAGGGATTTAAATTCTGTAGCAATTGACAGGTTACGAATGCTTGTTTTGTTTTAGACTACTTTCTACTGCTTGCTTTGTTTCTGTGGCTACATTTCTACAATTTTATTTGACTAACAGATGCCTGACTATTTTCAAGCCAATTTTCTTTTTTCTTATTTTCTTTTTCGGTCACTCAATTTGCTTTATCAAACTAATGATAATGCTTCATCAGATTAGTCAAGAATAATACCTCTAGCTTTAATTTCTAAGTGATAGCAAAGTACAGTCAAAATAGACTGTTTGAATGCAAATTTTTAGCTGGAGACAATGACAAAGCAAATACTAATACATATTATCAAATAGTACTAATTTTTGGGGTTGTCTTGGATATATCACAGATTGTGTGTGTTGGGTTTGGGGTATTTACAATTAAAAATAATAGATTTTAGTAATTCATGTCGATCTGCAATTGAAGAGGCATGTGACACACGCCACATGGCACACATTGGATTGCTCAAGTCTCCAAAATTATTTGGGTCTTTCAAATTTTCTCTCTTTGTTTGAAATCGAATTCCTATATGTTTATGCAGGCAGCTTTAGTATCCAAAAGTCCAAAGGTTATTATTGTGGCTTCTGACACTCTCATTTGTATGTCTGATGCATGAGCCAATATTGATGGGCTTTTGCTTGGCTACTTGTGGCTGGAATTAGATTTGGAATGCCAATTTTAAGTTTTAGATCTCATAAAGTGTCCTTTGTATCTAAGTGGTGACTTTCTATCTAAGTGGTGACTTTCTATCTGGCATTTTATCCCAATCCTTTTATGAAAGAGATGCAAAACTGAAACATATTTCACAGAAAATTCATGCTGAAAATTGGTCATGTAATTTCAGGGATAATTTTTTCTTTCAAGTTTTCAACAGGTATGGATGGTGACCTTTCAAGTGATATTGTCAAGAAAGTGCCTTCACCATCCCAGTTTTTAATTACCAAAACACCCCATCTCACTTTTTTTTCTTTTTTTTTTTGTCCTTTTAAAGCAATTTTTTTAAATGGGCTGGGAGAAGAAAGAGGAAAGATGTCAGGCAGAAAAATGGGCTTTTCAGGAAACGGCATGGATCATATTTTGGTTGGGTGATGATCATAATGAATTGGGCTCGTTGGTTATCTGTGTGGGTCATATCCAATGTCCATTTCACTGATTACCCCGGTTGATTACGAGAGTCTAGTACTTCTGGGACTATGATCCTGATCACAAGTTTGTTTCACCATGTGCTGACACATGAGCAAAAATAAAATGAATGGTGAGATATTGTCCAAGTCAGAAAAATTGCAACTAATGAAGATAAGTATTTCTATGCTTTAATATAATTTGTAATTTCTACTCAAAATGGATCTTTTATTGATTACTTTAGAAGGAAAATAATCATGGTTTATATAGTTGTTAAAAATGAATTTATAAAAAAGAATATATATATATATATATATATATATAATGAACAAGTAGGTAAGGAAAACAACACCAAAATTTACTATTTACAATTTAAGATTTTTTAAAATTTTTACAAATAATATAAAATAGTGAAAATACAATTATTTTTTTTATATGGCATCTGCATTTTAATTATATATATATATATATAATACAATTATTTTTTTATATGGCATCTGCATTTTAATTATATATATATATATATATATATATAATTTATAAGATACCGGCATGCTTGTATAGTTTTTTGGACGAAAGCATTCTCATATTGAATCTGGGTGCTTATTATCATTTTTTTAATTACTTTTTAACAATTATGTAAACCACGATTGTCTGGAGATATATTTCATAGTTATTACTTCCCATAGAAGTAATCAATCAAGAGTTTTATTTTGAGCAACAATTACATATTATATTATTTTTTATTTAAAGCATCTGCAGATTAAGATATAGTTGACATATCTCATTAACTGCAAATTTGCTGAGGTGGACAACATCTCATCATTCATTTTATTTTTACACATGTGCTTGTGATCCTCCATTTCCATATCCTTGTCCGTACTTGTTGTTTCTGCCAAAAAAAAAAAAAAACTCTGAAAATAATTAATTTACTAATAAGGCCCAAAACCAAAAGAAATTAGGTATCCATGAAAATAAAAATTAAAAATTAGAAAAAATAATAAATAAATAAAGGAAAAATGTCAAATAGAAGTATCAAGGATCAAAGTAGAATGGAAGATAAATGGAATGAAAGTGCATTTTTTTTTTTAGAAAAAAAATATCTCGATGTGGATCTCATCAGTTTAAAATTTTGTTAATAGGTAGTCTTCTTGCTGCTTTAGTTTTGCATCCTGTAGGAGTCAGTTTGGTTCATTCCCTAACCTTTTCACCGACGCTTTTGTATCCCGTAGAGTCAGAAGTGCTCAAATTTCTAATGCATTCTTTTTCACCCGACGCTCAAATAAATGAAAGACACTGGCGAATAACGAGTTTGTCAAAACTCGAACTACAACTCTCGTAAGCGTGTGATGGAACGGTCGGCTTCCTTTCTGCTAGGCCACACCTCAGGTGCAAGTGAAAGTGCATTTACTTCTTCAATTGTTATTATATTTTAAACCGAAATTTACATCTTCAGTACTTCTTTTGTTTTTCTCAATTGATTCTTTATTTGTATAAGCAGCATCATTAATTCAATAACTAATATGCGCCAGTCAACCATGTTCCTTCCCTTTTTTTTCTTTTTGTCGAATTTCTTTTATTTTCTAGAGTTTACTGGATTTGCAGAGTTTGAAATATACAATTTTTTTGCACCTAGCACACCCCAAAAAAAATCAATAAACACCTCTAGTAAAAGTTAAAGTTAAAGTTTTCATAAACCCTATTTAATTGTTGATAAGCTCTATTTAACATATTCCGTATAACACCTCTCAAATGTACTCAATTTTTTAATATAAGGTGAAGGAGATTTAATTTTTCAATTAACAATTAGCCCTTTTATATTTATCAAAAAATATATATATTTTTTTTTCTCTTTTTGGAATTTAATGACATAACGTAAAATATGAATTCCACGAAGAATATTTGGGGTCAAAAGCTAATATAGTAATGGTCAGACTATTGAAACGCATAGTCCCGTCCCCATCATCATGATCTCTAATGTACCTTTTATTTATTTATTTTGGTTGGTAAATATGACCTCTTCTGTACTTAGTGAACATAGAAAATGACGCCTGTACTTGGTAAAGGCCTACACAAATGAATAAAATAAAACCAACAAATCGACAAGTTTAATCGTGAAGAGCCACCACGCGTACGAAACCTGCACTTTTTTTCCCGGGAAACGACCATTCCTTAACATTCCCATATCATGAATGAGTTTTTCTCGGCGTAAATTATTGCCTGGAAAAATTCTAAAGCCAGAGATATATATATATATATATATATATATATATATATATATATATATATATATTCTAAAGTAAAATTGATTCGAGAAATTTTGCATTAATTAATTCCATTTTCTATACAGAAGAGGAGGATATATAGGATCAATTACACTTCGTGAGTAGCAAGTACAAAGCCATAACATAATTTCACAATGTATAAGAAAATTGGAGCTCATTAAAAACAACCCCACTCACTCTCTCTTTCTTAATTTTTTTTTTCTTTTTCTTTCTTAAGTAAAAGGAAAATTCTCAGGAAAGTGAAAGACAGATAGACAGATAGATAGAATAGTGGATCAGAGCCAGAGAGCACCAGCCTCCTTGAGAAGTGGAACCAGAGTTCCATTAATATGGGAAGCCATGACCCGGTCCATAGCACCAATCAGCTTCCCACCAATGAAAACCACCGGAACAGCCGACGTGTAGTTTCCAAGCAACCTCATCAGAGCTCTCTCAATCTCTTTCCCTCTGGGATCCTGATCGAGCTCGTACACAGTCGGATTCACTCCCATCCCACAAAACAACCTCTTCACTGCATGGCACATGCAACAGCTACTCACACTGAATACCACCACCGCACTCTCCGAAGCCAACCTCACAACCATCTCCAATGGGTCTACTGACGATGATGAGCTCCCCATGCACCTCATCGCCGGCACGTAGTAACCCCACGACTCTGTCGACTGGTAATGCATATTTTTCTTTTATTTTGTTTTGTTGATAAACTAACTTTCTCGACAACCAAACAGAATGTGAAAAAGCAAAAGGATAAGAAGAAGCAGAAGAGTTCGGAAAGAATTAAGTAATGGTGGTGTAATTAAGTAAGGCGTGGCATGTTGAGCTTTTTATAGGGAATGCGAGAGAAGGTGGAGGGTAATACGGTAATAATAAGGAGTTTGTCTGTTCTTGTCGCAGCGCGTGCGTGGAAGATCTCGTGGTTTTTGCTTTAAAAGGATTGCTGTCTGTACTAACAAAATGCTAGGACATGGACAACATGTTACATACATATATATATTTACATATACACAGTAAAGCTATGAGAGCGAGAAAAAGAGAGAGAGAGAGAGACGTTGTCACTTGTCAGCTATGGAAGACGGCTAAAGGGTTGGGATTGTTTACGGTAAGGAGTACGATGGATGTCAGAATCTATAACCTCTGTCTATTTTTTATTTTAAGCTTAAAAATATGTGCATGCTTTTTGAGGTCAATTAGAGAGACATAGTCCACAGGCTTTTTCAGAGAAGTATATGAGATTAGACGGCTGCGTTAGTCCTTGTTGTCGGGGATTAAAATATAAGACCAAAAACACTTTTGCTTCTGACGTGACCCTTACGCGCATGTTTTCTAGCTCTTTTGGATTCTCAAACGTAAACATGGATACATGGATCATCATGCTGATGACAAAGATGATCGACAATTCTTGGCTTTTGTTTGTCATCTTGACCCCCCCTCTCTCTCTCTCTCTCAAATTCCTAAGAAAAAAGAGAGTTCCATACTTTTATATATATACATAATTATATATTACATGCTGCTCATGATCTTTCTCTTTCTTTCGCTGAATTTGAATTTGTATTATATGGGTTTCTTTAGTTTTTGTTTTGCTGAATGGCACTGCTTTTTATCGTCCCCGTTGAAATTGCTTCAACCCCAAGATCTATGACAACATAGTAAAACTATACAAAAATAAATAAATAAATAATGCACGTTAGGTGTTCGATGGGGGTGTGTTTTAATTTTCCCCACACTCATTAATATAACACATCATTCAAACAGTAAAGATAATATAGCGTGCAACACAGGTCAAGTATAATAATCTCCAAACAGTAAACAAAATCAACATTTTGTCTTTATAAATTAAAAGAAAACATGTCATTATTTTTATATGACATCACAATTAAGTCATGCAAATGCAATAAAGAAAACTTAAAAGTATTCGAGAATATACCTCAAGTAGCTTCTTTTTTTTTTTTTTTTTTGAACTCTTATCAAATTTTATAAATCATAAATGTAATTGCTTTGCGTTTGTGATTAGTGTGGATGGACCCCCTAAGTGAAGGCCAGATCCAGCGCCAGCGGGTCTATATACCATAGCTAGCATGGCGTGGTGCAGTTGAATTTGCAGAGCCTCGTAATATATAAACACATATATATATATAAAATTTATATATGTATATGTATAAATGTGAGATTAATAATGTAGAAGTATGTTCACCAAAAGCAGTGACAAAGTGGCAGTTGTGGGGTACAATACATAGAAAAAGATGAGGTGTGGCCTGGCAACACAGACTGGGTGGGGCGGCGGGTACGGTGTTTTGCGCCGAATACCGGCGAAAAATGAGCATCTTAATCTTACCCTACGTTTTTCTTGGCTTTTAGCTTTTGGATATTGGTCTTACTTCCGACCATAAACTAACTTTTTCTCTTTACCTTTCACTCTTGTTTCTCTCTCTCTGGTTTTCTTCGCTTACTACGGTCTCCAGCCTCTTTTATACTTCTCTGTCTCTGCCAAACTCTATCCAGCAGAGATCCAATTCCAGAAGTTCATGTATATCCGGGATGTTTTACACTTGCACTCATCCTGTAAAGCAGTCAAAAATGCATTTCTGTTTGGACCATATCTATATATATAAACCTTGCAACCTAGAGTAGCTAATTAAAACAAACCCAAAGAAATAATGTACATATACATATATATATATATATATACACACACAATAAAACTTCAGTTTGAAGTTTTATTTATTTCTGGTCCACTCACATTCATCTCCCCTTCACATATGTGTAGGTCGTCCATCTTATTTTTTTACGGTCCTTTCTCAACACTCCTTTTCACCTGTAACCCATTCAAGCTCTGGGAACTCATGTGCAAGTTCCTTTTTATAAATAGTAGTGTGTTTTGGGCTTATTTGGGCTTGACGCCACAGTAAATTGCGAGTGTTATCAAAGTTTGAGATATTAACAAATGAATCCAATTAGTTACTTATATTATTCTCAACTAGATTGACAAATTGCCATTCCCTTTTTTTTTTTTTTTGATGAATATGTCATTCCCTGTTATTGCTTCTTGCATTTGGCATCAATTGGTATATTGGTTTGACTCAATATCCCCTGTTCAGTTTAAGGTCTTGTACGCACAAATGGGGGTGAAAATTTTCTTGGTAAGGAAATAGTCTGATTATTGGTATCTAATAGGACTTTGACATAAAGGTTGATGGGCCTGGCATACACAGATACCCATGCATGTCTCTGATTGTAGAGACAGGACTTAACATTTGCATAAGCCCGCATGACCATTCTACCTAACGAGTCTACCTCCAAAACCATACTCCAAGACAAATATGATAGCCCATGAACTAATTAAACCCATAAAAAAAAAAAATGTATATTTTTCTGGAATTTATATATGATAAAATTAAAAATGAAGCTTTTACACGATTAAACAAAAATCCATACAAAAAGGATCATATATACCATACAAAGTATACAGTGTAAAGAAGAAGCAAAAAAAATGAACCAAAACCCACCACTTGAATTTGCTTATCAATCTTATGATCATCTCCTTCTGGCCATTGATGTAGCATTCCCATCAAAAAGATCCTCAATCATATTCTCAATATCTTCCGGTTGATACTTTATGTACTTCTCTGCTTGTCTTCCAGGATCCAAATACTGCTTAAACCTCCCCAAGAAAGACCGGTAAGCCGGAATCATAACCGCCGATACCGAAACTCGAAGCTCCGATTGAAGTTGCTCGTCACTCACTACCCACGAGCTCTGCGTCTTGTGTATTTCTTCAAACATGGTGTTGAAGCTCTTGAACCTCTCCTTCAACACTGGCTTCGATATCTTCCCGTTCACTTGAAGACCTTCATGGCTAAGGCATTGCAATACTTTACTCCATGTTTCTCTCTGATAATTCTTATGGTACAGCCGAAGACCCGAAGACCGTTTCCTACACCACGTGTTTCCCATCAATTGGTGAATCTCAGTTGACCCTTTGATCTTCTGAAGTATATATCTGCCATTGTTCATCATGAAGATACAGCGTAACGAAGGGTCCCTATACAGCTTCGACTTCATTTCGATATTAGAGTCCAAGAGCTCCATAACAGACATCAGCTGTGCTTGAAACGGCGACGTTTTGGTTGTTCCGTCTTCCTTGTCGTCCTTGCCTCTCGCTTTCTGATCCTCAGCCACGTCTTCCTTGGGTTTGTCTGCCATTTTTAGGTGAAGCTGGAAAGCTTGTTCCAACGTGTCCTTGTATAAGTCGCAGGCGTATTTTAGGTAATTCACCACGTACCGCGTCAAAGGGTGTACTGCGCCACTGGCCACCGGAGTTTTTCCAATGTCGTTCTTGATTGAGTTCTCAAGCTCACAGAAGATAGACACCGCAACTTCTCCGAGCCGGCTCTTCGCCGCCGTTGCCTCAGAGAAAAGCTCGTTCGAAACCTCCCCCTCCGGATACGATTCGCTAATGGCTGGAATCAAATCTCGCAGAGTCTCGTACATGTCGAGAATCTTGAACAATTTCTCTGCCGCTCTCTTCGTCAACACCACGGCTTCCGCAAAATTAAGAATCTGTATGGCCACGGCTCGTGCGAGGTTGCTGAAGAGGCTCCGGGACATGGTTCTGTTGCTGGAGAAAATGGTGTCGCAGAGCTTTCTTTCGCCGACGAAGAGCACTGAAGAACATTGCTTGACGACTGTGATCCACGTGGCGATTTCTCCTTCTAGAGACTCCCACGACATTTTATGTATGTCGTCGATGCTGAGGTGGTCGTAGCCGAGCTTGTCGAGTGCACTTCTGAACGCAGTACGCCGTGAGATACTAAAAGCCATGCAACATTCGGTTTCGTACCCCGCTGAGATCATGGCTGTTGCAATTTTGTTCATGTTTGATATTGTTTCCGGTGAGAAGCCGGGGTATTCATCCTCCTCTTGGGAGGATTCGTTGTTATTAGTACGATCTTCTAAGAGGCACCGGTCGGATTCGAGATTGTTGAGGTTGTTGAACGACGACTGCTTGGTTGGTTTCTGGATTTTCTCATCTGATTCTCTGTTGGCTTTTGTATCGTCGAGAAGTAAACGAAACTCCTCGTCTAAAAACGACATCGCTTTCTGAAGAATGGAACTGGTTCGGTTTAGAGTGGAGGCCATTGAAGGGTTTGAGGGGAATTCACCTAATTTCCTAGACAGGCCGGAGATTCGTTTCAATGCGTTCAGGAATGAAGAATCTTTCTCTGGATCTTTGCCGAACCTCATCGAGTTTTTAACGGCGTTGTATTTGGAAATCATGGATTCCACCATTTTTGACAGAAGCTCCACGGAGTTTGGAACCTCTGAAGGTGGTGATGTGTTGGACTCTTCGTCTTCTCCGGCAGCGGTGGATAAGGTGTCTAAAAAGCGATCAACCTCTTGGAGGACCTGAGGAAGAGAGTCCCAGGAGGAAGCATCTTTTTCGGTATCTTTGTCGTTGGCTTCCACGGAATGGTGTGAACCTTGGTCAGAAGAAGCGGCGTCGGAGATATTTCTTCCGAAACTGCGACTTTTTTTTGGTGGATGGTTCTTCTCCATCATCGTCGTCTTCTTCGTGCAGTTTTAAGGTGTTAATATGTTTGTTTGTATGTTTTTCTCAGCTGCCAAACAAAGAGAAAATGGAGGAAAATGGAATGGATTTGGTTATGGAAGAAAGGGAATGGAGGAGAACATGCATGGCGAGAATGAAGGAGAATAATTCTTCATGGTTATTTGTCGTTTTTTCAAAAAATAAATAAATAAGAAAATATGTCCTTTTAATTTTTTATTTTGTGAAATTATTTTTTGGAGGTGGAAAATTAATAGAAAAAGATGTCCGTACAATATCGATGAAGAGAACAAAAAATTGGGAAGGTGGCAATTGGCCCTTTGAGCGTTGACCCGTTTAAGAAGTGCTTCTCACGACCAATCCCGCCAATCATTGGGGAGGTGTATGCCACTCATCTCGTTTTTAGTCTTCACATTTTCATTTTGAATAACACTTTTGTGTTTGAAATAATAAATGATCTTATTATATATAATCAATAAAAATTTATTTATTATTTATATTGGAATACAAATTGTGTTTAATAGCTGTGCTCTTTCAATTTTTGTAATTTAATTTTATTTATTTATTTTTCACATGTTTTTTAGTAGAGTAAAGTAATTTATTTTAAAATAATTTCTCTTATTACCATGAATGTAAAAGTACCAAGCAAATATTAAAGCAATTCACAAAATTTCTTTGATATATATATACATTATTAAGTATGAATAAAAATATAAATTTATAATATTTATTAATTTATTTGATTTCACTTGAATTGATCAATTACAATTGCTTACCATATATAAATAATATAGTATACTATAGCATTTTTCATATATATATATATATATATATATATATATAAATTTATAAATGCATAGAATAAGGGTAAGAAACTAAACATGCCTAAATAATATACAAAAGAATTTTACTTCCATTAGGGATTGTAATCCATGCTATTGAGCATCTGCACATAAATGAGCCTGTGTAGTGGTGTTGGATTTCAACCCAAACACGAAAAATTAAGAAATTAAAATTAAACAAGTTGAAATTAAGAAATTAAAATTAAACAAGCTGAGGTTGGATTTCATTTTGCACAGTTACGTAGGCCCAATGGTCAGTGGAGGTATGGGCCAGATTTTGGTGTAAAGCAGCTTTTGGAACTATGGACTTGGTATATCAGTAATGGACTCGGTTAATTGCTAGGGTTTTTTGATGTCATAATCACTGGTGAGGTTCTTTAAGTTTTTTTTAACTATATTTTATAAAAATTAAAATTTTAATTAATTTTTTAATACTTTATACCTTGTTACCCTTCTTATTAACTTTTCAAATTAAATACATATCGCTTCTATCTTGTTTCCAAATTAAATACATGTATAACTAGTACATAATAATTTTGGAGTTTTTTTTATCTAATCTTTATTGGGTTATTAATTTCTTAATAATTTTGAATTTAATATAATATTTTTATGAAAAAAGAAATAAAATATAAAAAATTGCGTTTGTTGGAAAATTTTACGATCATGAGATGGACAGTATACGAAAAAATTACAGGGTTTTTTTAGAAATTAAATTTAAAGACCTTCCTAAACTCCGATTGAGACATATAATATATAGTTGAAAAACTAAGAGAATAAGCATTAATTGGAATATTTTTTCATAATTTTTAGAGTTCATTTACCACTATCGGTAGTCCACCGACTCTCCATAGGTGGCCACCGACGGTGCTGCCCCCTTGCACTTGAGAGTGCTGTTGGAAAATATTAAATTTGAAGATCTTTCCGAACTCCGATTGAGGCATATGATATATGATTGTAAAGATAAAAGAATAATATTTAATTTTAATATTTTTTCATAATTTTTAGAGTTCATTACCCATCAGTACCCCACCGATCCCCCGACGGTGCTGCCTACCCGCTTCTACTTGTGCACGCTGTTGGAAAATAAAACATTAAATTTTAAGACCTTTTTGAACTCCGGTTGAGCCATATGATATATGGTTGGAAAGCTAAGAGAATAAATTTTAATTTGAATATTTTTTTTATAATTTTTAGAGCCCGGCAACCCTTCATAGGTGGCCATCTACGGTGCTGCCTACCCGCTTCTACTTGTGCGCGCTGTTGGAAAATAAAACATTAAATTTTAAGACCTTTCCGAACTCCGATTGAGTTATATGATATATGGTTGGAAATCTAAGAAAATAAGCTTTTATTTGAATAATTTTTCATAATTTTTAAAGTTCATTTGCCCCCGTCGGTAGCTCATCGACGCCCAATCGGTGGCCACCGACTATGTTGACCCCTTGCACTTGTGCGCGTTGTTGGAAAAAATTATATTTAAAACCTTTCTAAACTCGAATTGAGGCATATGATATATGGTTAGAAAGCTAAGAGAATAAGATTTAATCTAAATTTTTTTTAGAATTTTCTAGTTTGAGTTATATCTCCAAAAAATTCAGTGAAATTGACAGGATTTCAAAAGTTTAGAAGGGCGCGTTGTTGGAAAAAATTCAGTTTTGAATATCTTCCCGAATTTTGATTCGTGCGTATGATATATCATTGGAAAGATAAGAAGATGAGTTTTAATTTAAATATTTTTTCATAATTTTCTAGACTGATTTAGGTCTTCAAAAAATATAGTGAATTTGACAGACGTTCTAAATTTCAAAAGGGTACGTTATTGAAAGAAATTCATTTTGATTTAGTTTGCCAATATTCATCACTTTTCCAACGTGTCTCCGAAATTCATTTTGATTGACTTTTCCAACAAAAAAGAATGGGAAGAAGAGGAGGAGAACAAGATGGTGACGACGACAACAATGGATAAAAAAAAGGTGGATCGGTTAAGAAGAAAATAAAGGAGATGATGAGTCCATTGTGTTGGTATTTGTGCCGGTATAAGTGGTTTGACTAAGCTAAAGAATTTAATTATCAATTCAATGCATTTAAAGAGTATAAAAGTTAATTCGGACTAAAATTTTAATTCTGTAAAAATATGGCTTCTTTTCATTAATACATGTTGGGCCCGGCTATGACATCAAAAAACCCTAACTACTATGAGCTTTCTTTCTTAAAGGGTATGAAATTTCTCGCTCACTCACATCAAACTCTACCACAATAATATTCGAGAAAATTAAAATTAGCTAATATTATATAGTCACTCATATATCCCAGATTTGCCCCATTATCTCTCTCCCTCTCTCTCTATATATGTGGGTGTGTGTGTGCGTTTTTTTTTTTTTTTAATAAAACTTGCATTAAGCATAAAAGAGCCAAAAGATTTATAATACAAGACCTTCAGTACATTGGTCTTGAACAACAACGTCCAACAAACTTACAGGAAAAGTATTACAATTGAAAGCATCTAAAAAAATAGAATAGGAACTATACTATTAAAAGAGATTTTAGCTACTCTATCAACCAACCTATTTCAACCTCTTTCATTCCATGACAAAAACCACCCTTTAGATCTTAAGGTTTGCCTATAATAAAGGGTTAAGTATCTTGTATTCCAATCATACTAATCATGGGACAAATTTACTTCTACAACCAACAAATTTGCATCTAAAGACCAGTGAATTTTTGACCAAGGTCTTGTAAAAGCAACCTCCAAAGCCTACACGAAGGCTTTCATCTCAGCTTCCAATGGGTTTGTTGCCTCTCTTGTTTTGGTGGCTAAGTGTATCAACCTTCTTCTATCATCTTTTATCACCATCGCCATTGCTATCTTGTCATCTTTAAAAGCAGGATCCAAAATTCCCTTTTAACTAACCAGGTGAAGGTGGTTTCCATACCTCCCTTGATTTTCTTTTATCGGTGCTAGGAGAAGAGTATTCTAATACCCTCATGAAATCCATTACATTCTCATTCAACAAGCTAACCACCTCCTCCAAACTTCTTCTTCCAGAATGAACTATATAATTCCTATAGTTCCAAATTATGTAAAACAAGCATGCTAAAAAAATAGTGATGAAGCCCTTGTTTAACCCATATAATTACGCCTTTCTTGGAATAGCAATACAAAAATTCAGTAAATCAGAATTTGTTTGTAAATTCCAAGCTTCCAGCTTACAATTCCATTTGCTTGCGAAAGCTACCATCTTTGTAACTTTACACTTCTTGAAAAGGTCAATAATACTTTCATCTTCCTCACCATAAAGCACACAAGCTGTACCACCTCTTCCTTTTCTCTGGTGAAGTGTGAGATTGGTAGGTAAGATCCCTGCATGCAAATGCTACAGAAAAATCTTCAGACAGTCATGGATCTTTAACTCCCAAAATCAGGACTAGGTTCCTTCTTCCTTTCTGTTAACTCAACATTTAGCAATGCTTGGTAGCACTTTTTGATTGTAAAATTTTCAATATCAGTGCCTATCCATATCAGCTTGTCTACACAAATAATACTAAGTCATTGAAGCTCTAAGATAGCCTTGACAATGTTTGGTTCACAAGTTTGTTTCACTAAATCCTCATTCTAGTCATTTGTGAATTCATTTTTCAAGCCAACTACCCTTTTCCAACTTGAAATATCCACACCTATTTTTGTCATTGGTTTGAATCCCACTAAAGCTTAAACCCAAGGGTTCTCCTAAAAATTTATGCTAACCCCATCTCCTAATTTAAAACATGAGTTTTCTTCAAAAACTTTCCTTGTGACTAGAATACTCCTCTAAATATGTGAAGCCCTCTTCTTCAACTTGTGTTTAAAAAAACTTCCTCCCTTTAAGTACTTTTTTGAAAGCATCTCAGTCCATAAACTTTTTTCTCTAGCAGCTATCATCCACCCCAATTTGGCTAATAAAGTCACATTAGCCTCCCTTAAAAGCCTAAAACCTAGGCTTCTCAAGGCCTTAGGCTTGCAAATAATCTTCCATGACTTTAAAGCCATATAAATCCTTGAAATACCTTCCCCACTAGAAATACCTTGAAATCCTGTTCAGATCATTACACACTGATTTAGGCACCTCAAAGATTGTCATTGTGTAAATAGAACTTGTTTTCATCAATGATTTGATTAGAGTCAATTTTCCTACTTTTGAAAAGCACTGATGTTTCCAACTGTCCAACCGATTTTGAACCCTTTCTTTAAGCCTACCAAATTCTTTAACCTTAGACCTACCTAGCACCAAAGAGTTTCTAAGATAAATTGCTCATTTCCTAATAGTTTTCATTCCCGTAATTCTCTTGATATATGTAACAGCTCGTATTTTATTTTTGACTATTTTACCCAAATTAGTAGGGGCTAAGTTGACTTTTACCATGTGTTACTTTTTATTTTGACTTTGATACCATTACATAGAGCTTGTCGATATGAGTTCATGGACTAGTAACACGTTCGAATCGGAGTTACGGTTTAAAAGGTATGTTCAAAAGAAGATAGTGGTAAAACTGTAAATATTTCAAAAATAAATTATTAAATTTTCTCTCTTTTCTTCTTCCCTGAACTTTCTCTCTTTCCCCCTCTCTTTCTCTTATTTTTCTCTCTCTATACATCGTGCGTTACCGGACCTCGCCGCCACCACTATTAGAGCCGCCATGTTGAACTTTACCATAACCAATCCTTCTTCCGCCAGAAAAGCACCGACAACTACCAAATTGGAGCAAATTTCGGTAAGTTTCTCTTTCCTTCATTCGCCAGATTTCGGCGAATTTTTTGATAAAATGATGTGCTTTCCCATTGTTTTCGACTTTCTGAGTCTAATTTCGAGCTCCTTTTCCCTTAAAAATGCTTCATTTTTTAGAAATCATAAAATTCTCCTCGAATCCAAAATTTTCTGGCCAAATTTCAACCACCTCAGTCTTTATCCGGTCCAATTAAAGGTAAATTCTCGATCCTTATCTCGTGGGCTTTGATTTGGTATATAATATGTCAATTTAAGTTAAGATTTTAGAAAATCTCAATTTTACGTGTTTAATGTACTTTGGTAATTATATAAATTGGACAGAAGAGAATTCAAATTTGATTGAATTAAGGTATTTAATATTAATCAGAAGCTAAATTGAAGTTCAATTTTGGTGTTCGATACTATTCACGTATACAGTACTATTGAAAACGTGATAATTTGAAAAAATCCAAATAGGAGAAAATAAGTGTTAGGGTGAGATTGTGCAAATAAAATATTATGGATTTAAATTTGTGAATTTTTTTAGTTGTTTGAGAATTAATAATAGATATTTTTGGTTATTACTTATGCTCTATGACTAAAGCAGATACTAGAGCAGTCTCACCTGCGGATTAGCAGTGATAATTTATAATTATTTTAAAATTATATTTCTATTATTTGGATATTTTATTGCATGAATTTTATTTAACAAATATATTTATGGAAGCTGAAAAATTATTGAAAATTTACATCATTACTATATTCTTTTGAAAACAATAATGAAGAGTAAATTATTTACTAGAGTCTATATAAAGTTAAGTTCAGAAATGTTTTAAAAGTATTTGGCTAGCAAATATTATTTTTGAATTTTGGATTTTGGAATTGTTATGATAAATCGTGAATACGAGATTGTAACTTGATATTGATATTAATGAAATTAACGAACATGATATTTTTCATTTAATTATGCCATGAGTTAATTTAGTATGGACATTTGATGGATGTTATATGATGTTCCCGGCTTATGTTCCGTCTCCTTCATCCGTGATTGGTTTGGACGATGATCCCCCTTTGCTAGGCTTTTAGACGCCAAAGGTAGTATGACAGATTCCCCTTCCTCATTGGTCATTCGCTACGCCTTGATACGCCAAAGATAGGATGACAACATCCATCTTTCTATGCCTTAGGACGCTGAGGGTCGAGTGCCAATGACTATGATGTGGTAATTGGCGTGTGTATTTTTGAGTTATGGTATTTATATATAAAAATTTCTTACTGATATAAATTTATTTTTCCTATAGTAGTAATTATTTATTATGTTTTATTATAATTATTCTTATTAGTTTTGTCGCAATGTACATGTTTATTTTGATACTGAAAAATATATTGATACATTTTATTTGGTGCTTATTTATAGATTCACTCACTAAGCTTGTCTCATTATAGTTTTATTTTATTTTCTTAAAAGGGCTTATATTAGGTCCCAGTTGAGAAGTAGTCGTCTCAGTCAATTAGCATCACCATTACTTTCTATTCCTTTCTCTAAGAACTTCCACTGTCTGAATGTAAAATTTTATTCTCTTACTATTTGTACAATTATGCTTATTACTCTTTGACATCTTATGTGTTATGTTTAATTGGCTTTGAGAATAGCTTAAGTCAGTACCATGTGTATTATAAATGTTAAATTTTCTTGATTTTCATCTATATTATGAATTTGTATGTTATGACACTTCCAGTGACATTTGTTTTGGCCACTGAACATAAATATGTATTTTTCAGTGTAGGTACGAATTGGGATAGTCCAAGTTTTAGTAGAGATTCTGCCGAAATGTCTGTAGAATTTCGATGGAATTTTTCCTAAATGGGGCTCATCCCGGGTATGGTCCTATTAGCTAGGTATCAGAGCCTAGGTTTTACTTCCTGAGGACAGACACAAGATGCGTAAAGCTTTTGTTTTGTGATCCTTTCTTGTTTGATATTTTTGCTTCCCATAATCATGAGATTTCTTGATTTATCTCAATTTCATATTGGATTCCTTTCTCCTTTATACAATTCGGTGATGCCTCCTAAATGTGGACGTAGTAGGACCACTAACCTTTCGGGGTTAGCTGTTAGTGTTGGTGAGATAGCATATGAGAGTGATGTTCTTGAGCGCCTTGTTGAAACTTTGAGTACGGGTGTTCAGTCTAGACCTTCGATTGAGCAGGCTAGAAGGCTAGGTGCGATAACTTTTGATAGCACTACAAATCATGCAGGGGCATTGTCTTGGTTATCTGACATGGTAAAAATTCCTAATGAGAGAATACAATGTTCTGACGAGGATAAAATCAGAATTATAAGGTTGAATTTGAACAATTGGTACAAAGGAACATGACAGTGACTGAATATGAGAAGAAATTCTTGGAATTAGCTGAATATTGTCCATATCTAATTCCTGATGATGAGAAAAAGAAAAAAAGGTTTTTAGATGAGCTAAGTGATATGATTACCGCAAGTATTTCGAGAGCTGCACATTCTTCTTATCAGTCTTTGAAAGACTCAGCATTGGAAGTAGAGAGACAGAGGATTATGTGTGGATCAAGACGTCGCCAATTTGAGAGTACCTCTTAGGGTAGTTAGGGGTTTTCAAAAAGAGGAAGTTATAGCTTAGGTTCTTTTGGCAGTGGAAGATTTGGAGGGAGCAGGCCTAATCCTAATGTTCAGTACGGTCAGAGGAGTAACCATGATCAGTCATTTATGGGTGCTAGTAGTAGTGCTTCTCAGAGATCACAGTTTAGAAATGGATTCTGTTTTGCTTGCAGTACATATAACAGATTTCATGATGGACCTTATCCACATGGTAGGACATGCTTCATTGTGGACAGTCTGGACATTTTAGGAGAGAGTGTCCTTTCCTCAGTCATGGCAGTACAGTGACTCTCAAGTTTGGTTCTCGAACTTCTGGTTCGGGTTCTCATCCTCAACAACCTAGTGGTTTTGGAGAGCAGGGTAGTCAGTTTGGTCTGGGCACAACATCTTCTATTGGAGTACAATCTTCGTCTACACGTGAGAGTGGTAGTAGGCGCGGACGACCATCGGGCCAAGATGTTTATATTCTTATGGACCCTGGAGTTACATATTCCTTCGTATCACATGGTTTTGTTTCACAATCAGAATTACAACCTATACCTTTAAAGGTGGGATTACAGGTTCTCACAACTACAATGGAGTCTTTATGGCCGATCTAAATGTTGGAAAAATGTTATTTCCTTAATGGAAACCTGGTGATGGAAGTGGATTTGATCTTGATAGATCTTGAGGGATTAGATGTTATTTTCAGAATGGATTTTTTTGCAACAAATCATGCTTCTGTGGACTGTATTCGCAATAAAGTTACTTTTCAGTTGCCAGGGTTACTAGAGGTGGTATTTAGTGGTGAGCATAGAATTTCTCCAGCAAACTTAATTTCAGCCTTTACAACTCACAGTTTATTATGCAAAGGTTATGTGAGATATTTGACTCATGTAGTGGACACTCGTGTTGAAGAAGTAAAGTTTAAGAATATTCCTATGGTAAGAGGCGTTTCAGATGTGTTTCGAGATGATTTTCTAGAATTACCTCCTGAAAGGGAAATAGAATTTGCTATCGATATGATTTCAGGCATAAATCCTGTTTATTTTCCACCTTATAGAATGGCTCCAATAGAGTTAAATGAATTGAAAGTTCAGTTGCAAGACCTAGTGGATAAAGGTTTTGTACGACCTAGTATGTCGCCTTGGGGTGCACTGGTATTGTTTGTTAAAAAGAATGATGGATTTTTGAAGTTGTGTATAGATTATAGTTAGTTAAATAAGGTGACTATTCAGAATAAATATCCCTTTGTTCTTTGATGTATCATAGAGAATTCTCGATATTTCTAAGACAACATTTCAGAATCGATATAGTCATTATGACTTATTGGTTATGTTATTTGGGCTTACAAATGCTCCTGCAGCATTCATGAATCTTAAAAACTAGGTTTGTGATCATGACATTTTAGTGTATTTATTGATGACATATTAGTGTATTCTAAGAGTGAGGCGGATCATGAGGTGCATTTGAGTCGAGTATTGTAAACTTTAAGAGAACATCAGTTTTACGCCAAATTTAGCAAATACGAATTTTGGTTGGATAGAATTGTATTTCTTGGGCATGTAATTATGTAGATGGCATTTATGTAGATCTACAAAAGGTTGAAGCTCTGTTAAATTAGGAAAGGTCTACTACTGTTATCGAGGTGCAGCGGTGATTTTTGCTTTGAAGATTTGAAGACATTATCTTTACGGTGCCACTTGTTAGATTTTTATTGACCATAAAAGCCTTAACTATAATTTTACTCAAAGGAATTGAACTTGCGACAGAGAAGATGGTTGGAGTTACTCAAAGATTATAATTGCACTATTCATCCGGAAAAAGCAAATGTGGTTGCTGATACTTTAAGTAGAAAAGCTACAAGTTCTTTGGCCTATGTACAAACGATCCGGCTACCTTTGATAATTGAGTTAAGAAAGATGAGGGTCGAGTTAAGTATAGATGACTCTGGAGTTATTTTTGCTAGTTTTCAAGTTCGACCTATACTTATTGATCGAATTCGAGAAATACAATTCTCTGATCCTTAATTAATAAAAATTATAAATGAAGTGGACTTAGGACAGAAGATGGATTTTTCTATTAAGGAGGATGGAGCCTTAGTCATGAGTACTCGATTATGTGTTTCTGCTAATGAAGAACTTAAAAAAGAGATTCTTAATGAAGCACACAACTCTGCGTATGCTATGCATCCTGGAAGTACTAAGATGTATCGTACACTACGTGACTATTATTGGTGGCTAGGAATGAAAAGGGAGATCGCTGAGTTTGTATCCAAGTGTTTTATCTGCCAACAAGTTAAAGCAGAGAGATAGAAACCTTCAGGACCTTTATAGTCTTTACCTGTTCTCAAGTGAAAATGGGAGCATATTACTATGACTTTTTTTCTTATTTAAACTTCCTCGTACTCAGAAAAGACATGATGGTGTTTAGGTGATTGTGAATCAACTTACTAAGTCTGCATACTCTTTGCTGGTAAGAGAAATTTTTTCATTCCAAAAGCTTGCTGAACTATTCGTAGAGGAGATTGTAAGATTGCATGGAGTGCCTGTTTTTATTATATCTGACAGAGATTCACGATTTACCTTTCGATTTTGGAGGAGTTTACAAGAAGCATTAGGGATTAAATTGCCTTTAAGTATCGCTTTTCACCCTCAGATAGATGGACAGTCAGACAGGACCATTTAGACTTTAAAAGATATGTTGAGATCTTGTGTTTTGAAATTCAAAGGTAATTGGGACTCTCACCTGCCGTTGATTGAGTGTACTTATAATAATAGTTATCATTCAAGTATTGGTATGACTCCATTTGAAGTTTTATATGGGAGATAGTGTAGAACGCCTTTGTGTTGTAATGAGGCTGGCAAGAGAAAAATTATAGGTCCTGAATTTATTCAGATGACGACAGAAAAGGTTGAGATAATTTGCAAAAGATTGTAAACAGCTCAAAAAACACATAAAAGTTATGCAGATAATCGAAGAAAATATCTTGAATTTCTTGTGGGAGATTGAATGTTTTTAAAACTATATCCTTCGAAGAGAGTCGTGAGATTTGAAAGAAAAGGAAGCTGAGTCCTTGATATATTGGACCTTTTGAAATTCTCAAAAGGATTGGACTAGTGGCTTATAAACTTGTCTTACTGATGGAACTTTCACAAATTCATGATGATTTCCATGTGTCAATGTTAAGAAAATACATCTCCAATCTCTCGCATGTGTTGGAAGCATCAACAATTGAAATAAAGGAAGATTTGACTTATGAAGAACAATCGATTCAAATACTTGATCGGAGAGAGCAAGTACTTCAGAACAAAACCATACCGCTTGTGAATGTCTTATGATAAAATCATGCAATAAAGGAAGTCACTTGGGAATCTAAACAGTTGATGTGAGCACCATATCCACATCTCTTCCCCAACTAAGGTACGAATTTCATGAACGAAATTTTCTTAAGGGGGTAAATTGTAACAACTCGTATTTTATTTTTGACTATTTTACCTAAATTAGTAGGGGCTAAAGTTGATTTTTATCACGTGTTACTTTTTGTTTTGACTTTGGTACCGTTGCGTAGAGCTTGTCGATACGAGTTCGTGGACTAGTGGCACGTTCGAATCGAAGTTACGGTTTGAAAGATATGATCAAGAGAAGACAGTGGCAAAATTATAAATATTTCAAAAATAAATTATTAAATTTTCTCCCTTTGCTTCTTCTTCTTCACCGAGCTTTCTCTCTTTCCCCTCTCTCTTGCTCTTATTTTTCTCTCTTTATATATCGTCGAAAATAAATCGCCACCACGCCTTCACCGTGCGTCACCAGACCTCGCCACCACCACCATTAGAACCGCTACGTCGAACTCTACCATAATCGACCCTCCTTCCACCAAAAAAGAGCTGGCAGCCACCGGATCAGAGAAAATTTTGATAAATTTCTCTATCCTCCATTCGCAGAATTCTGACGAGTTTTCCAATGAAAAGTAGGTGCTTTCCCACTGTTTTCAACCTCCTGCGTTTCCCTTAAAAATACTTCGTTTTGTAGAAATCACAAAATTCTCCTCGAACCCAAAATTTTCCGGCCAATTCCGACCACCTCAGTCTTTATCCTGTCCAATTGAAGGTAAATTCTGATCCTTGTCTCATGAGCTTTGATTTGGTATATAATACGTCAATTTAGGTTAAGATTTAAGAAAATTTTAGTTTTAGGGGTTTTATGTACTTTGGTAATTGTATAAATTGGACAGAAGAGAACTTAAACTTGATTGGGTTAAGGTATTTAATATCAATCAGAAGCTAAATTGAAGTTCAATTTTGGTTTTCGACACTATTTATGTATACGGTACTATTCACGTATATGACACTATTCATGTATACGGTACTATTGAAGACATGATAATTTGAAAAATACCCAAATAGGAGGAAGTGGGTGTTGGGGTGAGATTGTACAAATAAAACATTATGGATTTAAATTTCTGAATTTTTTTAAGTGTTTGGAAATTAATAAATGTTATTTTTTTGTTATTATTTAGGCTCTGTGACTAAACCGGATACTGGAGCAGTTCCATCTGTGGGTTAGCAGTGATAATTTGTGAGTGGATTTATAATTGTTTTAAAATTACATATGTATACATTGAATATTTCTATTATTTGGATATTTTACTGCATGAATTTTATTTAACAAATATATTTCTGGAAGTTAAAAAATTATTAGAAATTTATATCATTACTATATTCTTTTGAAAACAGTAATGAAGAGTAAATTATTTACTAGAGTATGTATAAAGTTAAATTCAGAAATATTTTAAAAGTATTTGGGCTAGCAAATATTATTTTTGGATTTTGAATTTTGGAACTGGTATAATAAATCGTGGATAAGAGATTGTAATTTGATATTGATATTAATGAAATTAACAGACTTGATATTTTTCATTTAATTATGTCATGAGTTACCTTAGTATGAGCATTTGATGGGTGTTATGTGATGTTGCCAGCTTATGTTTCGTCTCCTTCATGCGTGATTAGTTTGGATGATAATCCCCTTCTGCTATGCCTTAGGACGTCAAGGGTAGTATGATAGGTTCCCCTTCCTCGTTGGTCATTCGCTATGCCTTGGAACGCCAAAGGTAGGATGACACTGTCCATCTTTCTATGCCTTAGGATGCCGAAGGTAGAGTACCAGTGGCTATGATGTGGTAATTGGTGTGTGTATTTCTGAGTTATGGTATTTATATATAAAAATATATTACTGATATAAATTTATTTTTCCTATAGTAGCAATTATTCATTATGTTTTATTATAACTATTCTTATTAGTTTTGTCGCAATGTACATGTTTATTTTGATACTGAAAAATATATTGATACATTTTATTTGGCACTTATTTATAGATTCACTCACTGAGCTTGTCTCATTATAGTTTTATTTTCTTAAAAAAACTTAGATTATGTCCCAGTTGAGAACTGGTCGTCTCAGTTGATTGGCATCACCATCACTTTCTATTCCTTTCTCTAAGAACTTCCACTGTCTGAATGTAAAATTTTATTCTCTTACTATTTGTAAAATTATGCTTATTATTCTTGGACATCTTATATATTCTATTTAGTTGGCTCTCAGAATAGCCCAAGTCGGTACCATATGTATTATAAATATTAAATTTTCTTGATTTCTATCTATATTATGGATTTGTATGTTGTGGGACTTCTAGTAGGATTTGTTATGGCTACTGAACATATAAATAAATATTTTTTAGTGTAGGTATAAATTGGGATAGTCCAAGTTTTAGGAGAGATTCTGCCAAAATGTCTGTAGAATTTTGGTGGACTTTTTCCAAGATGGGGCCCATCCCTGGTATGGTCCTGTCAGTATCTCTCTTGTCCCTTCCTGTAACTCCCTTAGAGAGATAAATATTTGACTTCTCTAAATTGGCTTCTTGTCTAGTCTAATAATAATATTTTTTAAAACTTTCCATGACGAAACCTACTTCCCGTTCATTGGCACAATAAGTAATCAACAAGTCGTCTACATTAAGAACATGCGAGATTACCGAACTATTTTTGCTTATCTTAATGTCGTGGATATGTTCCTCTCTTTCTTCCCTTGTTAGCATATGAAAGAAGAATTCAGCACAGAGAATAAAAAAAAGGGGAGAGTAGTTGTCTCTACCTTAATCCTCGATTTAGAATGAAAGACTTTATAATAGTCCTATTGATCATATAAGAAAAATTAACTAAATTATCAAGCCAGGAAGTTGTCTACATAAAGAAGATACAAGATTGCCTAGCCATTTTTGCTGATCTTAATGATCCTCTCTTTCTTCCTTTGCTAGCATCCGAGAGAAGAATTCAACATAGAGAATAAAAAGAAAAGGGGAGAGTGGGTCACCCTGCCTTAATCCTCAATCTGGAATGAAAGACTTTGTGATAGTCCTATTGATCAGAAGAGAAAAGTTAACTATATTGACACAGTTCCCAATTAACTCTATGAAATTTCCTGAAAACCCCCATGCATCTAATGTCTTATCAACGAAACTCCACTCCAATTTATTGTAGGCTTTCTTCAAATCCATCTTTAATGTCATCAATCCTCTTTTCCCTTTATGTTTAGAGACTTTATGAGTTAATTTTTAAGCTATCACTGTGTTTTATGTGATCTAACGTCCTTTGATGAAGGCTTCTTGGTCAAGAAAGATAATACGCTTCATGTATGTACTCAATCTCGAAGTGATGATCTTGGCAACTATCTTATAGGAGAAGATGCATAAGCTGATAAGATGAAATTGAATGAAGTTGGCAACTTTGTTGACCTTTGGGATCAGCACTATAAACGTTCGGTTCACACTAGCAGGTAGTTTCTTTAACATGAAGCACTCCTGCACAAAACTTATAATTTTTTCTTTAATCACAATCCAGTATTGGCAATAAAAGATACCTGAAAAACCATCTAGCCCAGGGGATTTAAGGGGATGAAGATTCCAAATGCACTCCTTAATATCTTCTTTTGCCGATATCTGCATCAGTTCATTTTCTTTTCACTCAAGATCAATTGCTGCCTTAGGCCCTCCAAATCATCAGGGATGTGGGGATGACTAGATTGGAAGAGAGTATAAAAGTTTTAAAAAAAGTACTCTCCTATCTCTTCCTTATTTGATATCCACTATGCGACATTCTTTATAGTATGAATGTTATTATGCCTTTTCTTTATCACCAGATTAGTATAAAAAAAATTTATATTACCATCCCCTTCTCTCAACCATGAATCTCTGGATTTTTCTTTTAGAATAGATTCTCATATATCCCTTTGCTTCTTCAATTCTTTCTTAATTTTCTATTGAGTCTCCCTAACGTCTCCTTTTTGTTATTGGATCCTTTCAAGCTTCTTTTCCAATCGTTGTATATTATGGTCAGCGTACCCAAAAACTTCTCTATTCCATTTCTTGAGAATTGTTGTTGTTGATCTCGGACTCAGATTAAGTTTGTGGCATGTCATTTCACTTCTGTTATCCTCCAACCAAGCCTTGCGAACTACATGAATGCATGAAGGATATGTAATCCAAGTCTTGAAAAATTGAAATGGGCGTTGCTGTCGCTTTTTTTTTCAGTATGTATTTTCATAAGAATAGGCAAATAATCAGACTCCTCCACAATCAAATGTTTAATCTTTGCGTTGGGGTTATCAATGATCCAGTTTTGGTTGGTTAAAGCCCTATCAAGCCTTTCTCTTATAAAAGCTTTTCATTCTTGATTGTTCTGTCATGTGTACTTACTTCTTGAAAATCCCAGGTCGATTTCGCCTACTTGCATCATGAAATTCTTTAGAAACAATTGCTTTTTCCATATACTGACTCCTCCCTACTTCTCCGATTTGGAAATTATCTTATTGAAATCTCCAAAAAATCACCATGCCCCTTTACCTCTTTGATGACTTCACTAAGATTTTCCCAAAGATCTTTCTTTTATCTATAGTACGATGTACCGTAGCAGCCTAGCATCTTGTAGCTCCTGCTTCCATCGACATTTGAAACCTCCATACAAAAGATTCTCTTTGTTTTCCATTCAAATTTAACGTTCTGCCCCTCTTTCCAGAAGGACGCTAAACCTCCAGCCAAACATTTTGCCTCCACCATTTTAGCCTTGTTAAAACCTAGTTTTTGGCCCACTGTCTTCATCTTTTCTTTATTACTCTTTGTCTCCATTAAAAAGATACATGTAGGATTGTACTTTCTCACTAAATTTTGAAGCAATCTATGAATCCTTGGGTTTCTCAATCCTCTATAATTCCAAAAGAGAACACTTAGATTGTAGAGGGGGTTTGAGTAAGACTTCCTCCTCGGCCTACTAAAAATCCAAATGAGTTGTAGATTTAGAAGTTTTGGAGCTTTGACCTCTGTGTGAGTTGTTCTTTGTTTCTCTTCCTTCTCTGTATCTTGCTGCTTTTTTTCATGACCAGGTTTTGTTACTAGCTTTAGTATAATATTTTCGAACAGAACCAGTGGAATCTCCTTTGTTCCCCTTTTCTGGGTGGAAAGGGGTTGGTGAAACATCATAACTTACTGTGTTCTGGCTAGTATCTTCTCTGTCAGTCACCGTCGAAACTCCCAGATGACATGCCTCAAGATATTCTAATGTCCTTCCTATGTGTCTATCATCATCCAATTGTCTTTTCTCCCAATCACTGTCATTTCTGTTATAAGGTTTTGCCTTAAGATTTAGATTTTCCACGTACTTTTCAAGAAGGTCTATCTCTCTTAACTTAATACTCTTCCCCAACCCTTCCTGAGGCTAATAGCCTACTAGATCTGGACTGTCACCCATTATCTCTTGTTGGGCTAGACTTTCAAATAAGGCAGCAACTTTCCTTTCTGAAACTTTCCTACTTCTCAAGAGGGTCTATCTCTCCTAATTGAATACTCTTCCCCAACTCTTTCTGAGGCTAATGGCCTACTAGATCTGGACTCTGTCACCTGCCATCTCTTGTTGGGTTGGGTTAGACTTTCAAATAAGGCAGCACTTTACTCTTTGATACTTTCCTAGTGCCTAAGCCTAACCAATCTATCTTTTTGCCAATCAATATATATGGGCCTGTCTCCTTCTGGGCTCGTAGAAAGGCCCATATATCATTAACCTAGTTTGAAACGCTATGTTACTTAGCATCTGAGCCATGTCCTATAGAGGTCTGCTCAAAATCTGACATAATTGTTATCTTCAGCGAGTTTGCAATCTCGTTGCATCCATTCCTTATTGGTGAAAGCATGCTGCACAAAAACTGACAAACCTACATTTCTTAGAGTGAAGTGATTGTTGAGCTGGGCTATCTCCAATAAAGGCAATATCTTGAGAAGAGCATTTTGAATTTTGAAAAGATGGCAAGCTCATCTGCAGTTGGTCCTCCGGAGCCGGAATTACATAAAAGATGATTCCTCCACTTTTCTCTGTTTTCAACTTGGGGCCGTATAGTTTTGCATGTTTCCCCTTCTTATCTTCTATCATAACTGGCTCTTTGAGTGTACATATGCCAGCTACGTGATCCAAGCATTCGCATTTGTAACAAAAATTTGATAGTCTATGATATTTGAATTGAATCCAAATATCATTTCCTTTCCCTTTCTATGAAATAGCCAGCTGTAATGGGGTTTTTGACAACTATATCCACTAGAATTCGCAAAAACCAATTAGCTACCATACATCTTGGAGTAACTGAAGACAAAATCACTATACCAATTTGGTCCCCTCTCTGAAAAGCTGAATCTTGATGAAGGTAAGCTGAGAGAAGCCCATGAATCTGGAAATAAAAGATAGTGGTAGTGAAATCCACTTTGTGTAGACTAACATATTCCATCCACTCCTTTAGAATTAGATGAGAGCCATCAAATGACCATGGTTTTTGTCCAAATATGTAGTCTTTATCTCTTTTGTTGTCAAAAGTGAATTTAAAAATATTCTCACCAAATTTTTCAATTTTTATTTCTGACTTCAACTTCGAGACTCCAGGAATCAATTTCTTCAAAAAAAATCTTCTAAAATTTCTTGAAGATAAAAACATGCTCAGCAGAGTAATATCAATGATATCTGTTGCTTCTTCTTTTTTAAGATGTAGAAAAAGATTGTGAAGAGCAGCCTGTAGCTTTGTTGTTATTTCTTGAACTTTATCCATAAAAACAACTAGTCTGCTTGAAAACGACCTGAAACCAGGAAGAAAAACTTAAACTTTTCGGTAAAAAGATGACAGAGCTTACTAAGATGAGGCTTAGAAACTTGTCATGGATACTTTTTGTGTGTTTGCGCGCTTCTCAAGTCCATATATATCTATTTTTAGTTCTAAACATATTGATGCACGCAAAATAATAGATAATAGATAATATATATATATATATATATATAGTTATTTAATTTGTAAAGTTAGAAAAAGAAAAAACTGGTGATGAAATGAGGTGTGTAAAGTTATGTAGCTGCACAAATGAAAAAATTTTGGTACAAAATAAAATTTGACGCGTAATAGAGTATGATGTTCACTATTTCACATTGGGTTTGGGAACAAATGGTACAGACAACTTGGGCCTAATGTCCAATATCCATGTTATTCCGTACGATATTCAGTACTACATCCAGCTTACAAAAACATAAGAATAAAAAAGCTAGCAAAAAATAGGGCCAACACCAACAGTCTCAAAATTCATTTTCTTTCCAATATTTATTTATGCTCATAAATTAGACAATTTCCTTCTTTAAATGGTCACCTAGCTTAGCGTGCAGTGTCGTGGTCAAACAAAAAACATCTGGATGGTCCATTTCTATTTGGAACTTGTATAGATTTCATTGCAGCAAGTACATATGATTGCCATTTTAAGTTGAGTTAAAGTATTGTCCATTTTCCAAATGAAAGATGCCACATATATATATATATATATATATATATGTAGAGAGAGAGAGAGAGTTTTTACAAAGATAGCCCGGTTTTCTTTTACCACGTCAAACAGACACACAGATGCTGCGGAGACAGGAAGAAGCGCGTTAAACATCTTTTCTCTTCCAATCCCGATGATGTGGATTAATATTCCAAATGGTGTTTAAACAAGGGAAGTACTACTCAGTCGCTCAGTGTCACGGGAGTATTAGAATTTTTCTGCTTGGCACAACGTTGCTTTCAGTAGATCAATAGATATATACAGAGAAAGAGTTGCTTTTCTACATACGAGTATCTATATATCTACACACTACTAATGATGTGATGTATTTTTAAGCGGAGACAAAAGAGTTATTATGTCTTGTTAATGCATTTAGTTATATACAGTGGAATTATTCAATAATATTAAAAAGTATAAAAGTGAGATATTATTTAAATTAAAAGTGGGGAGAAAAATAAAAAGGGTTAAAATTATTGGAATGTGTAGGCCAAATCCAACGATAAAAAGTGTAATTAGAGTTTGGAAATAGCTCATCTAAACTGGCATTAGTTAGAGCACTATATCTCAAGCCTATTGACACAAGATTTTTCATTCCCTATCTCAGAATTCTTAAATGCAAAAAATCCTTGTAAGGATGATTCTTGTTCAACAAAATATCATTAATTAAACACACGTCACTTATCTGGTAATTATAAGTTATGGAGTTTAAATGACATTTGATAATTGATAATCACAACGTTGATGGGGTTCAAACGCTATATTTTCTTTGTTGTCGCTCACTATCTTTCTCTATTTAAAATATTGAGTTTTCAAAATTTTTGAATGAAATTGGAAACTTCCCAGTACCATGACAAAAATAAATAAAGAAGAAAAATTGGGATGCCAAAGTCTAGAATGCAGCGTAAAGAATCATGACTTGGGCTGCTGCTCATTGTGCTGTGTGTGTGTGTGTGTGTGTGTGTTTGCTTTTGGAATGTTGTCGGTGGTATGATGTTCCTTTCATGGCAGAGTATGGCACGGTACAAAACAAAATTCCAAAAATTTTGACGCCGAACGTCTGGCATTTCCTCTGACCCACTACCTCTGTCTGAGACATATTTTCTAACTTCTACCACACTAAATTATTTGGCGCTGTTTTTTTCCACCATTCCAAAATCAATACCTTCAATTATTCACACACACACACGCTATAAAAATATATATATATATATACACACGCATATATATTTTTGTAATGCGCCACCAAAAAGTTTGAAAATGGAACATTCAAAATTTTACCCCTCAAAAGATGGCACTGATTTTCCAACAATATATGTGAAAGAGTATGAAAAGAACAGCCAAGAAAAAAAAAATCCAAATGCATGGCCGAGAAAAAAAGGACTTTCGTAAAATAATTCTTAGATCCATTATGCTTTTTCATATTTTTGGCTATCAAATCATCACCTTAGCCATTCCCATAAATTTTATGATTCAAAAAAAAAAAAAAAATGTAAGTAAAATCAAGGGTCTTGACACAAGAAAGATACACACTCATGCTAGACTATAACAGCACGACTGTGTGCGTGCATCAAAGCAGCCCTATCTCTTACTATATTAAGTTAGCATTAAGAAAACAAACATATCAATAATCAGTAATTTAGGCAGAGATTTCAAATTTACCAAAAAAAATTAAAAAAGATCCACAATGGTGGCAATAATAAAGCATACTATCTTTGATTAAATCACGCAGTATTTACTAACCAATAAACCACAATGGTACCCATTGGAATTTACAAAGTGGAAATATTATGATGCAACTACTTTTTTTTAAAAAATTATATTTTTGAAGAACAGATGAAACTCCTTTATGATGTCATGTCACCTACTAATGTGCTAACAAAGCAGTGAATTATGATGTCAGTATAATTCAATAATATGCCAAGAGAATCCGATAAAAAAATGGTAAGATTTCATGTTCTGAATGCAGAAAAAGGTCCTAGCTAGACACTTACACGCACACTAATTGGTTTTCATGCCTATAAGATTCCCACAAACAAAACGAATACTTTGGGGAGCAAAAATTAATGGGATATATTTCTTTCATATTCACTCACATCCATATAGATGCCACCCCATGTAAGAAAATCAGAGGCTCAAATGGACTCAATTCTGTATGAAACTGTAATCATATTAACTAGCACGTATAACACAGATTAATTTTCATGATTAATTATATAATTTTTGCTTAGGTGCCACATCCCACGTCATGTGGAACTTAATTATAGATTTTTTTTATCCCTTTTTTTATTATTATCAATTGTAGAACTTATTGAATTATTATTATCTTTTCATTGCACAGTTATAATCTGCTAGAGGAATTAAATTAAGGACAATAAATATGTTACGGAAGTTATTTTGATTAAGTAATTGCAACAGCTCAACATAAATTATCAGCAACATGTAAGCCTTCTACCACCTACTAATTGTAATAAGTTGGATCTTTTAATTTATCAACTTTAAGTCAATGCTGTATTTATGTTTTAGTGGGATTGCTTGAATGGTAGCAGCCATCATGATCAAGAGTGAAATTTAGTAGTTATATTTATCTAAAATTAACAATCTTTTTATTTTTTGGTAAACTAAAATAAACAATCTTGTACATGTCAACTTGTTCAATTAAGTTCTCATGGTTTTATTATACCTATTCATAAATTCATAATGGTAAAGTTTGAACCATTGAAATGATGCTTTGCCACTTGGTTTTTCATACCAAGTATAATTGGTCGATTAGGAGCTTTAATTTCATGGTGATTCCATTTTCCACCAAGTACTTTATCTAGGGCTGGAAATAATAATATCATTTTCTTTTTCTTTTTTTTTTAATTTATAATAAACTATATAAAATAAAAAATAAAAAATTGAATGACCTGTAGTCTTTTTACCAAAATCAGCTGGTCCACTAGAAATGTTGCCTGGTACCATCCAAGAATGAGAAAGTGAAATGCTTTTTGTACGAGAGTGTGAATGAATGAGATGCGAAAAGAATTCCAAATAGGTGCGAAATGATTAAAATGGCTTTATTCTCATCTCTAAAATTAGCCCAAAAAGCAAATAAAAAATTGAAATCAACTTCAAGCTTTATCATCAGTATTATCAAACTGGAAATATCTCTAATTAAGCATGATTTAATATCTCTAATTAAGTTGATGGAACTAGCTAGGGCCAAGTTGAGGTACTTCGCTTACATATGAGGAGGTGACTTGTGAGAATAAAGAAGCTAATGGTAATTAATCACTACCAGTTGCATTAATTAAATATAAACAATAATAATAATAACAACATCAGTATAAACAACAATGCATTGTGACATTGTAAAAATGCCAAATAGCTGTCTGCAAGTATCTTACGCAGTAGAGGTGGGCAGGCACATCATTATTCCGCGTACCGTATCCACTATGATACCAATGTTTTTTTTTTTTTAAATAAAATATAAAATCCTCATTGGTAATTATTAATCTGAAAATTAAATCATCTTTATTTGATATAGTAAAATTAAGTACAATGTCAAATTGCAACTTGATTAAAAAACCTTTTTATTAAATTTTCAAAATCAAAATTTACATTCACTTAAAATTGGGAAAACTATTTTAACACTTTTTTAGCAAATAACTTTATATTTTCAAAGATTATACTAGCACCCTTTTATATTCAATTTTGCTTCACTAACTACTATTTTGGTAGTCAACTTTTATTTTTTTGCTAAATTAACTCGGTTAAAGTTCTATTATGACCATTTAACTTGTTTCATGTTTAATCAAAGAATAAATATTTTACTTATTTTTTTTTTAGGAAAAAAAATATGCATATAACACTTAAATTATTTAACCAATTTCAATTTGCCTATTACTTTTTTATAACCAAAAGATAAATATTTTAATTCTTTTTTTTTGGGAAAAAAATAAATAAAACTTTTTCATGCACTTAGCACATTTAACTTTCAATTTTAAATATTTTTTTTCATTTTTATTTAATATAATAGTTGTATACTTTGTTTTAAAATTTAATCCTTAAAAACATATTGATCTTTAAGGACATAAGAGTTAACGTCACATACTCCATATAATTAATTAGCAAAATTGAAAATAAAAGGGATGTGAGTGTAATTTTTCAAAATGCAAAGACGATTTTGAAAAAGTGACAAAATAAATCGGATATTAGTATAATTTTCTCTTTTAAATTTTACTGAATGAGCTGCTTGATTAAACACTAGTAAAACTTTGTATGTTATTGTTAATTGTCGAAGACTTATTGAAAAAATAAAATAAAATAAAATATGAGGGGCTAACTTATAATTTTTCGAAATATAGTGACTAATCTGAAAAAATGTAAAAAAGGGTTAAAAAATAAATAAAACCGCGTACGGTGGGGCCAAATCATGAAGCAACAGCAGGAAGAGAACCGGAGCTTAAATTTGGTTAATCGCTCGCTCACACTTGTGACTGAAGGCTACAGTTATCTTTGTGTAATCCGCCAGTCCCGCCATTTGACACGTCTCGGTCTTTATCGGTTCGATTCCATCCCACTTGTTTGTGTAGCGGCTGACAACGTAAAAATTTTGCTACGACAACATTGTAGACTACATCTTCAGCAGTTAAAAAAATTTAACTTTTTTCTTGAGAAAATCTAGAGAAAGAGAGAGGGAGTCGCCATTTGTAATTGTTGGTCAAAGGGGAAGAGGGGAAGAAAGAGAGAGAGAGAGAGAGGGAGAGAGAGAGCGATTTAGAGTGTGAGATTCATGTTGGTGGTGGTGGTGTTGTTGGTGATGTTATTATAAGGTTGGGTGTGTGCGCGTGTGGGCGGGTGTACAAATAGTGTAGACGAAGCCGAAGACAGAGCCGGCTTTTCTTTCTTCTAGCTCTCTGTTTCACTGCGAATTATCTAAAGCAACGATAGTATTTTTATTTCGCACTTTTTTTTTTTTTTCCTTTTTGGGTTCTTTCTCATTGTTATTGATATTGGTGTTTGTGAACTTGGATTCGTTTGCCTTGTCCTTTTGGCATCGTCTTTCTTTGAACCTAATCGCGTTGAGGAAAAAAGCAGAGATGCCCAGAATTTTGGATGCGCCTCTGATGGGGCTGTTGTGAAAATTTGGATTGGAATATGTGCTTTTGATTGAGTTTCAATCTGGGTTTATTTTATTACATTTTTTTGAAAGTTCAAAAAAAAAAGAGTTTTTGAAAGGGTTTCTTATTTTTTGATTTCGGGAAATGGGTTGCTTTTCCTGTTTCGATTCGAAGGAGGAGGAGAAGTTGAATCCCGATAAAGAAAGCGATCGAGAGCAGAGTCAACCAACGGTCCCCTCCAGCCTTTCCAGATTGCCTTCTGGTTAGTCCTCTAGACTTTTTTTATTAACTTATTTTAATTTTTCATTTTATTGGGTAATTACCGTATGCTTTGCTTGCTTGATCTGATCTGGGTATTTCTAATTGATTCATTTTTGTGAACGACATATTGGTAAAGCTTGTTCTTTGATTATTTGGTTTTGTTTGTTGCTGCCTGATTTATTATATCAACAATTTTTATGAGGTATAGATTTTGGGGTGTTTTGGGTAGACCCCACCAAATTTTGACACAGTTCATTTCTTTTTTGTTGTAAAGCGAGATCATATGGTGAATTCGATTGCTCAGGTCGATCTTATTGGTATTATATTCGGTTAAAGTTTTTGGCTTATTTTGTAATTGGTTGAGGGTCATGAACGTTCGTTGTTGGCGCTTCAAATAAATACTGAATAGCTAATTTTAGTAAAACTATCCTTCAAAACTTTTTGAAGTCAAAAGTTGATCATTCTTGTTTCGTATATGAGTGGAATTATAAATTGATTATTTATCTTTTTCTCGATAATGCGATGGATTATTAGTTGTAGAAATCTTACTAAATTCAAGGACCTGACTTGATCCTAGTTGGGAGTGGCTTAGTACTTATGGATCCCATCCTTGTGATGATTTTATTTGCAGGAGCTGACAGATTTAGATCAAGAACTAATGGAGCATCTAAAAGGGAATTGCCTGTTCCTAAGGATGTGCCTGCGGTTGGGGCCAATATTGCCGCTCAAACATTCACTTTTCGCGAGCTTGTGGCTGCAACAAAGAATTTCAGGCCAGAGTCCTTCATAGGGGAAGGGGGATTCGGGCGTGTGTACAAGGGGCGACTTGAGAGTACTGGTCAGGTAAATTCCGGAACGTTTGTATGATCTGTTGTTTGGACTTATTCTAAAATCAGACATAACTTTGCATATGCCTTCAGTCCTCAGTCTTTTCACACATATAAAGCGCTCTCCAAGCAAGAACAAAACGAATTTACAAAATAAAAATGTAGAGGAAATAATATTCCAAACTAAGCAATCAACAATTATGTGAAACTAATTAAGAAAGCATTACTGTTTGTTTTAGTATGTGAGTCAACATAAATCAAGGATAAACTGACCAATGACAAACTTCAATTATGTTGGATTGTTGCCTTGTTGGTGACATAAATATGGCTGTTAAACTTATGACCCTAATTTTAATATTCTTAAATTCTTGATCCTCTGTCATACACTCTGGTCCTTTATAGTGAAGGCCTCAGGGCAGGATACTTGAGAGTCCATAATGTTGTCCAGCATGATTTATAGAAAAACTAGACTGGGAAGTGAAGTTTTAAAATTCTAAAAATGATTCATGTTCTCAAGTCAGTTAAAACACATATATACCATTACCGGTAATGTAGGATTATATATTTTATGGCTTATATGTGTTGTTGGCCAGTATTACTATTTGGCACAGTCAATCATCAGAAGTTTAACTAATTTTTTTTATGATTTCACAAAATGTCTGTCTTGTTGAGTAGCTCAGTAATTCTGTACTCTTTTTTTTTTTTTAATCTTCTTTTGAAAGGCAATAGTTCTGTAATTCATTTGATGAATGCATATGGATCTTTTCATATATATATATATATATATATATTTATATTTGTTAATCACGTAAAGGAAAAGGAAGTAAGAGAGATCAAATTAAACATCTTAACTTTACCTGATTAGTTGATTCATTGATTGAAACTGTGGTGCAAGATAACAATATTCATGACTGGCTAAATTTGATGAAACAAAATTGGGAAATTGTAACTTCTCTTGGACGGATAAAATTTTAGATTCGGATACATTGGGTGTAGAGAACAGCTCGTGTTGTTCGATACATGATTGCAGCTTTTGCTTTCTTTGAAGAATTGTATGTGTCCCTGTTGACGGCATGTAATTTGATCCAAATGGCTTGTAGAGTAGTAAATAGGGACATACTTGAGATGCTTTTGGTTCTTTAACTTTATAATTTTTTTCACAGGTAGTTGCTGTCAAGCAATTGGATAGAAATGGTCTTCAGGGTAACAGAGAATTTCTTGTTGAGGTGCTTATGCTTAGCCTTCTACATCACCCAAATCTTGTAAATCTCATTGGCTATTGTGCGGATGGGGATCAACGGCTTCTTGTTTATGAATTTATGCCTTTGGGATCATTAGAAGATCACCTTCATGGTAATCTTTTATTGCACATTATTCTGTTTCTAGGATAAGAATTTTGTCCTCTATATAATTGATATCTTTTACTAATTGCAACAAGTGATGTGAAACCACTTTAGAATGGTATTATTCAGCTACTTTTCAAAGTAGGCTTTGCACATGGGAAGATGGTCAAATTTAATGCATCCTACTTGGTATTGACTAATCAATCTTTAAATTATTTCTAGAGGACACTTATCGAATAGCAGAATTGCATAAGTTGAAGAGTTATTGTAGAGTTACTGAATTTATTGAAGTCTTGTGAACTTGTGGTGGATTGGATGTGACATAGGCAGATTAACTTAGACTCTCATGCTTTTGAGTTTGAATTTTGGCTATGCTGAACCGGTGTAGGATTTCATTTTTTTTTTTTTTTTCCCATTCATAAAAAAAAGAACATTTTTTCCCCATCTTTTCTTAGTGTTGCCTCCTTTTCCCTGCATAACCTAATAAATTTTGGTTGCTATTGTTTCTCTACCTATCTTGTAATAACTGGTCGCTGTTAAAATACATTGATCCCTCTGCAGATCTTCCACCTGATAAGGAACCACTAGATTGGAACACGAGGATGAAAATAGCCGCTGGTGCAGCTAGAGGTCTGGAGTACCTGCATGACAAAGCAAACCCTCCAGTTATTTATAGGGACTTCAAATCATCCAACATATTATTGGAAGAAGGATTTCACCCGAAGCTTTCTGATTTTGGGCTTGCAAAGCTTGGTCCCACCGGAGACAAGTCACATGTGTCAACCAGGGTTATGGGCACTTATGGTTATTGTGCTCCGGAGTATGCAATGACTGGACAATTGACAGTGAAGTCTGATGTCTACAGTTTTGGAGTAGTCTTCCTAGAGCTAATTACTGGACGTAAAGCCATTGATAGCACTCAGCCCCATGGAGAGCAGAACCTTGTCACATGGGTAATTCCCTAAATTTGTGAATAGCATAATTGTCTAGGCTCATTTACAAGTTGTGTAGTCTCTGTCTCTCTGGAAAATGTTTGTACTGTGTTTATGAATTAATTGAGTGTCGAGTTTTTTTATTATTTTATTTTTAATCTTTGCAGGCACGTCCATTGTTCAATGATCGTCGAAAATTTTCAAAACTGGCAGATCCACAGCTGCAGGGTAGGTATCCAATGCGAGGTCTCTACCAGGCTCTAGCTGTGGCATCAATGTGCATCCAAGAACAGGCTGCCACCCGTCCTCTCATCGGGGATGTGGTCACCGCACTCTCTTATCTAGCCAACCAGGCATATGACCCTAACACATCGCATGGGTACAGAGGTTCTGGAGATAAGGATGATAAAAGAAACAGAGATGAGAGGGGTGGAAGGATGTCAAGGAATGAGGAAGGGGGAGGATCCGGGCGCAGATGGGATTTAGATGGGTCTGAGAAGGATGATTCCCCCAAGGAAACTGCAAGGATGTTAAACAGGGATTTAGAAAGAGAACGAGCTGTTGCTGAGGCGAAGATGTGGGGAGAGAATTGGCGAGAAAAAAGACGGCAGAATGCACAAGGAAGTTTTGACGGCACTAATATGTAGTGCCATCGGATACAGAGAATCTCCATCTTCCCACCTCGACTCTTTTCCTGCTTTCTCATCAGACTGTGGCGGCAGAAATTTCGGAAGCTGTGTATTCATGGAACTATTATATTGCGAGTGCTCTCAGGCAGCTTTTAGAAATGAGCATGATGAAAGAGGCTCAGAATGTGAGCTACTTATTTTAACTTTTTATTTTTGTTCTTATACTTTTCATTTCATAAAGAAGAAGAGAAAAGAGGATGAAAAGAAGATAATTTTAATGGAGAGTGTACATGATATGCCAAAAGAGTGACACACAGAAGAACAAGACGTATTTATAAAATTTTGAGAGGAAAAAAACGTCTGGAGAATTCTATGATAATGGTATTTCTGTATCTTGTACCAAACACATCTTTTGGCAACACTTATTTACGGAGTAATTAACATGTTACTTTGTCTTGCCGTTTCATCGTTGTTTAACATAAGCTTCAATTGCAACGTTGCTTAATAGATCATTTCTCCTTATAGCGTGTTAGTTTGTCACAGATTGTCATGTCACCACGTTTAACATATGCTTTGCAACTGTTGCTTGCTTAAGAGATGGTTTCTCGTTGCAGTGATAATCGCTATTGGTTTTCATTTGCTGCAGTAGACTAATCTTTGATTTAAACAAATTTATAACATTAATTATCCTCAGTAACATGATGATAGAGCCTCGGTTCTCACAGCATATTAAAGGGTTAATTTTGAACAAAAGAAGATTAATTTTGAACCTGCATCACCTAATTCATATTACTTATTATTAGGACGTAGGTAAAAAGAATAAAACAAAACAAGGACAACGAAACATAGTACATGACAAAATATGCCTTAAATGGAATTTTTCTGAAACGTAGGCAAACATTCATTTTATTTTTGTTTTTATTTTTCTTGAGGAGACGAGAATCAAGTTGTCACTAGTCAGAATTGGAATTTCTTGTACATGGGTTTGGTATTAAAATAAAGGGCTTGACTTTAGCAGAGACAAATTCTAAATGAGACCCAGATAGTATTTTGGGAGCATGAAACGTGAACAAGGCCTATATAATATATATATATATATATATAGTCCATTTCCACGTGTAACATGCATGCCTTCCGCTCCTTTTAATTTTTATTATTTTTCTCTATTTTTCAAGCAAAAGTAAAAGACGACAATAATACTCCTAGTCCTTCCTCACAGTCTGTGAGAGGTGCTACCAAACTCATATCAAACTACTATCTTTAACCTATTTTGAATTCCTTTTAACCAAAAAGTCGATAGATTACGTGTGGATTATAAAAGTAGAAAGAGTTTTTGGTTGGATCATGTGGATACCGTGTGAGTTTCTGGGTGTGACTCCACTTTGATCTAATGGTCGATAGTTGGGACATGTGGAAACCAAACCATAAGAAAAATGAGTGAAAAAGAAAACCATTTTTAATTTAATTAAGCGTAGTTACAAACCCATATACATGTTCTTAACATTGGAAATTAATTTAAAACAAAAACGAGACGCAGTGAGATCAGTACGTGATCTGGTACATTTAGAAGCATTAGACTGGACTTTCATCATTTGGTTTCAAACCCTCCAAGCCCTCCATTATTTTCTCTTGGTCCGCATCATCATCTTCACCATGTTCATCTTTATGATCAACTTTATCACTAGCTGGTTGGAGTTCCACTGGATGAACTTCAGAAGTGGCTATGGTGCTCACAATTACAATATTCTTTAATTCATGTTCAGGTAGCTTCTTCTCCTCCATAACAACTTTGTTGCAGTTCTTGTAAATTGCATACAAAATCATCTGGATTAGCCCCAGCGCAAAACCCAATACGTTTGGAAGCTATATATACACATATGAGAAAATATTAATGGCTAATTATTGATAAATAATAACAAATTCATAATTTATTTTTATTTTTTAAAAAATTGGAGTTTAAATTACTCACAGCAATACATATGTCTTTCAGCAGCAGACCGTACCCGAACCACATTACGGCGCTCAATGTTAGGAAACATGACAAGGTGAATGGCATAAATTCAACACTCCTTGTTTTTATAACTTGTGCCTGCATACAAAATAAATAATTAAATAAATTTAATATACATATATATATATTATATTATTCATGCATATATATATATATATATATATATATATATATATAATACTCACCAAGATGCTCAAAGGTGCTGCAAAGACACTCACAGAAACTGCAACACAAATCCAACCTAGAACTTGGACACGGTATTGGTCTCTTACAGCCATTTGTGTGAGAAGAAGGATCAGGGAGAACGTTCCCAAGTTCATTAGACCAAAAAGTTTGAAGGTTAAGTTCTGCATAGACATACCATCCAAATTAATTATTAATTATAAAGTCATTAGGTAATTAATTTAGAACAAATTAAATTAATTGATATATAATAATTAATTAGTAATTAATGATATTATACCCTGGCTTCTCTTGGTGCATAAGCAATATACATGCTTATGTAGACGATCTCAATGAAACATCCAAAACAGTTAATGGTGATGAGAAGCATAGCATCTTTTTTGACAAGCGCGTAGTAGAACCAAAGCATGGCACTGAATAATGCTACCAGATATGGCACTGAATGAAAGCCTTCCGTTGATTTCTTTCTGTAAACTCGGTAAAACGTTGTTCTGCAACATATATATATATATATATATATATATATATATATATATATATATATATTAGTACTATATATGTAGGAATAAGTAATTATTGTGAAAGAATTAATTAATGTAACAATTGGCAGGGATATATGTTTACTTACACTGGAGCTAAGTACACCATGAGCGATATAATATTACCTACATACATCAAAAGAGAAAAAATAAATGAGTTAATCAAATTTGTTATTTCGAAAAAATAGAAAGTTAAGTTGGTGATTCATGTCTATATAAGTATGTTTTCCCTAGCTAACACGTACTAGTTACTACTATATTTAAATGTCATGTAAAAATGGTAAATACCCATCTCTTAGATAACAACTTCTTAGTGACTTATACCCAAAAAAAAAAAAAAAAAAAAACCTTCTTAGTGACTTATTTCTTATTGAACCGTGTGGAAAAATTTTAATATATATTTAATTATTTGAAATACTTAATTATATATATTTTTAAAATATTATTCTTTTAATGAAGTCCCCAGAGAAATGGGGAAGGTTAGTCATTCCATGTATACAACATTGTTTTTAACTAATCAACAGTACTAGTAAGCTAAAATATTCATCGTCTCTAAAAGCTGGAAACGAAAAACAAACAAAATTAATGGAAAATTATAGGTCTAGTAGAAGGACAAAATGGAATGAGTCAGTATCAGTCAATTAAGCAAAAAATTGAACTAGAGTACATAAATCACCAGTATGCATTTATATATACATGTACATATATGTATATACAAGAATAGAAGTAATAATAAATAGAGAAGGAAGAAAGATTTTATGTATGCAAATGTAGGCAAAAATAAATAAAGAAAGTGACATGAATGATAAGAATATGACAATATATACATATATAACAAACACCAGTGTAGGACACTCAACTAAATAAAATGAGAACCAAACAAAATAAAAATAGAAAAAACACAAATCCACCACCTTAATGTTACCATGCTCACTGTGCTAGCTAGCTAGCTGTAAGCTTGTAATTGATTTACACAAAAAGAGAAATTTTACCATGCTCACTGTGCTAGATAGCTGAAAGCTTGTAATTGGTTTACACAAAAAAGAGTACCAATCACGCACACACATGTATATGATATATATTTACATTCATAATATATATATACATATATATATATATATATATATATATTTATATATGCAGAACTGAAGAAGAAGAAGAGGACGAGGTGAGAATGAGTGTGTATGTATATATAGTTACCAAGGATTCCAAATGTAAATGACCAAGGATGTTGAAGGTTCATTACTGCCATCTTCCTTTCAACTTTCAAGTAGGAGAGCTCTTCTCTCTCTCTCTCTCAAACTCTGTGAGTAAGAGAAATAGAAATGGAAGCTAGAAAAAGCAGGTCCTCAGAAGTAATGAGAAACCCTAGCTCTCTCTAAAGCCAACCTCTTCAAGTTTTCATGCAAGAAATGAAGGACAGGGATGGTTTATATATAGGTTCCAAAGTTGATTGTCCCAAAGCTATTCTCATCTACGCAATGATTTAATTAAAAACTTAATAAAAATGAAAATAAATCACTGTACGTATTGAGCCAATCATTCTGGTTGCATGACAGGTGGAGGTTGAGTAGGTAGCGTACCACAAATTCATTCACCCAACCAGAGTGCCAACCTCCACGTGCCCTCATTGTCGCGTGTCAAAAATCTCCCACTACATGTCAAAAAACTACATATTTATTGGTCTCCGATGCCCTCCAAAACCATGAAAATGTACGTACCTTAGGTGTCCTAACTGTTAAGGATTTCATTTAAGGTTGTAATTTGCACCACGGAGAGGTGGCTTTTTTGTCATTGTACTTTGATAAGGATGTTTCACGCGCCTATAGAGAGCGTGGAAAAAAAATGAGCTCGAAAAGGGTACGAGATTTTTTTACGTTACTCGGCACACACCGCAAAGGCTGTCGTAGGCTTGGAGCTCTATTCACGTGACCTTTCCAAACGCTCACTTTAGCCGTTTATCAATTTTTACTTTTATTTTTTTCATTTTTTAAATCTATCTCACTCTCTTTAAAAATTTAAAAAAAAAAAGTGAAAAATCCAAAACCAAACGCCTCGCCGCGTCAGCCCTAGTTGTCATTTTGCACTCTTTTGTATTTTATATTTTTCTTAATTTCTTATACATAATGTGTACATGTTTTAATTTCTGGAGTCCGTTGCTGTTTGTTTGGTAGTGTTTATGCAAATAAAGGGTTTCGTGTAGAAGACGAGAGTTATGCTCAGGACCTTTTTTGGTCCTCAAGTTTTTGGAAGCTATTTATTATTATGATGATGATTTTGCGGTTTTAAGAGAAAGGAAAGGACCGGTGAGGACAGAAAAAATCACAGGGTGGGGATGAGATAGCCAGAAACGATAATGGTGGTGTTATTCGTTTTTGTTTCTACTACTTGGTTGGGATTGGTTTGGAATGCTAGGTGGATACCAAGAAAGCCATTTAATAGATTTTCAAAAGGATGTGACTTTGGATGATCGATAGAGGTTTTTATTATTGAAATTGTTTTCTTTATCTATTGTTTTTTTCCATATTTCATGTATATATCATTTTCTCATTAAAAAAAGGGCCAATGTGTACAGCAGTGTTGGTGAAGAAATGTGTTTGCTTTTGTGATGTAAGCGTACGTATAGTCCTAAATGATTTGGGGGAGGGTGTGTGTGTGTTCTTAGGTCATGTCCCATATACCAATAATGCAAATGATTCTGACCCATATTCATTATATGCCACTCATATTTTGTTATTCAATCATATTACTTGACAATGTTTTCTATTTCGATCTTACACAGGTTCTTAAGGAAAATAAAAAGGTGACGGGAAACTAAAGCCTTTCCTAACTTTAGCTCCATAATCTAATCTACAACTTTATTTTATATACAAAAGTCTATATACAAAATGATTTTGTCACAAATGGGTAATTCAATACCCTACGTTAAGATTGCCTTATCATGATCTTGCTTACGCTGTAAATTAAAGAAAAAGGGGTTGTCTATAAAAAGATGAATGATTTAACACAAAAGCTCAATAGATATAAAGCAATGGTATTCATGCATGAAGAATAATATTATCTTGATGAACTTTATGTCGTCTTGAAATATATGATTGAGGTCGTCACTAATTATCTGCAATTTTCATATGAATAATATGTATGCATGATATTTTGCAAATATAAAACTTGGGTTTCTCTTTTCATATCTTTCTCTCTTTTCTTTTTATAATAAAAAACAATAAAAGTTAGATGGAATCCGATGATTCTTGAATCCTCTAGCTATAGCTAGCTGAGAATGCGTGTGATATTGATGATGAAATGGGTTTGATTAATTTTGGTGGGGTATGGAGAAATCTATTATAATTGAATGAATACAAAAACAAAAATGGGGCTGATGAAGAATTTGCGGTGGTAGCAGTGTCCACTTAGTTTTAGAGAGTGTGTGTGTGTGCCTTTGATGGGTTCGAGCTAGCCAGATCACCTACTAGGAAGAAAGAAGATAAGGGCAAATATTGTACAGAAACAAAAGCACATATCGATCATTCATGAGCATAAATAATTTAGAAGAATACTGATAAGTCTGAGCTTGTGATGCATATTCGTTTGGTGTCCAATTAAATTATTGGTGTGCAGGAAGGTATATGCATTAATTTAATTAAAATAAGGTAGCGACTGATGAAGAAGCTTAGGCAGATTGGAGGACCCTCTCCAATTATGAGGACCCTCTCAATCATAGTTGTGAGAGTTTGCGGCCACTGATACGAACATGTGGATCTTTCATTTTGATTACGTGAAACCAGGAGGTCTTCCCAACCCATAAAAATAAAAAAAAAATATATTTAAAATAAACAGATAAAAATGGAAAAACCATATATGTACTTGTCTTCAATATTCCTCCTTTGATTTTATGTGATATATATTCCGCATTACGTGCATGCCACCGTCTACTTTCCAATTCGCTTTGGAATAAGGTCATGGGTGAGCATTATGTTATGTATTATGTAAAAGTCAACTAATTAATGGGACAAAATGATTGTTTAAAGAAATTTCCATTAAGCTGCAGATTCCGTATACAACTCTGCTAATCTGGTTTTAGATTATTATGTCTTATAATAAAGTTTGAAATGACACAAACACTGATTGTGTTTTGCCAAAAAGTCAAACTTAGTTTTTGATAAGTATATTTAAAAATCAAATAACAATAATAAGGTTCTATGGTGTAGTGGTTAGCACTCTGGACTTTGAATCCAGCGACCTGGGTTCGACTCCCGGTAGGACCTCTATTTTTGCTTTTATTTATTATTTTTTTATACTTTGACTGTCGTCACTGTTCCTTTTGCTAGAAATTCCAAGCTACAGAGGTTTCGCTTTCACTTTCCTCTGCTTCTGTTCCACACTTCCATCCAAAAATGGCGAAATTCGAAACCCTAGAAATCATCCACAAAGATCCTAACTCTTCCGTCTTCCACCTCTACTTGAACCGTCCGTCCCGCCGCAACGCTCTCTCAAGGGACTTCTTCTCCGAGTTTCCTAAAGCCCTTTCCTTTCTCGACCAAAACCCTAACGTCAACGTCATCGTCCTCTCCGGATCCGGTGACTATTTCTGTTCTGGCATCGACCTCGACACCCTAAACTCCCAATTCGAAAAATCCCGCTCCGTCGACCGGGGACGCGCCTCCGAGAGGCTCCGTCGAGACATTAAACACATGCAGGACGCAATCACGGCAATCGAACGGTGTCGGAAACCGGTGATCGCCAGCATCCACGGAGCGTGCATCGGCGGCGGAGTCGATATCGTGACGGCCTGTGATGTAAGGTATTGTACGAAGGACGCTTTCTTCTCGGTGAAGGAGGTGGACTTGGGGATCACTGCCGATCTCGGAACGCTTCAGAGGTTACCCGCCATCGTCGGGTACGGAAAAGCAATGGAATTGGCTCTAACGGGTCGGAGGTTTTCGGGTTCTCAAGCGGAGCAGATGGGTCTGGTGGCTCAGGCGTTCGGTTCTAGGCAGGAGCTAGACGACGGTGTCAGCGTTATCGCCAAGGGTAAATCAGTAATTTCGATAGTTTTTAAGTACCCGTTTGGTACACCTATCGACGCAAGCATATTTCTTAATAATTGAAATGCTATTAAAATGTTATTGAACAATTGGGTATTTACTTAATTCTTTTGCAATTTTTTTTTTTTATAAATATTTTGGGGTCTTTTCTTATTGAGCTAACTTAGATACCATTTTGATTTTGTTTGGGAATTTTATGACACACTCATATTAATGAGAGTTGGGATATTGAAAATGAATGCAGAAATTGGTGGAAAGTCACCGCTTGCAGTGATTGGTACCAAAGCAGTGCTACTAAGAAGCAAGGAGTTGAATTTGGAGCAAGGATTGGATTATGTAGCTACTTGGAATTCTGGAACTCTGCTATCTGAAGATATAACAGAAGCAGTCTCTGCACATCTCCACAAAAGAAAGCCAACTTTTGCCAAGCTATGAATTGAATTCTGACCACCTATATTAATTATCATGCTGTTGTTGTTGTTGTTCCTGTGTTAAAAAAGCTCTACACATTTTGGCATGGTTGGCAAATAATAAAAGCGCGAAAGCAGAGTGCTTTTCCTTTTCATATATACGCATGCATTTTTTTTCTCCTTTTTTTAAATGTGCTCCAAGTTAGCTGAGGCAAAGCAAGAGAGAGATGCGCATCAGATTCCTTTTAAGGATCCTAATCAACTGAGTCATCAAAAGTGACAAGTTATCACCATGTTATTGAAAATATCTCTATAAAATCAAAGTGGAAATGAATAGAGACCATATAATATAAACCTTTGGCTTTGGATGTTTGAACAGCTTTTGGCACGACTGTACGGATGAGAATTCAAAACAAATAAAGGAAAATTTATTCATCTACCAAACTCTGAGGGAATAATTCATGCAAAAAAAAGAAAGTGAAATGACGTTTTAATTGTAGATCGTAAATCTCACAATCTTGGAAATGGGTTTTTTCAACACCAGATTTTAAAAGTAGCGAGAACATTGAATCGCTGATGGGTAGGTGCAGTCCAAGAAAGATGTGGTCCAAGGGAAAAGCTCTATCGTCATGCAAGCAAGTGTGGGTTTGAAGCTTGCACTGTTTTTGGCACGACTATATGAGTGAGACTCGGAGTGCAAAATCTGTCATCTGATGAAATAATTCATGAAAAAAGAAAAAGAAAAAAAGAAAAGAAAAAAAGGGTTAAATGTCATTGTAATTGTGGATCCAAAACTTCATAATCATGGAAATGGGGGCTTCGTCAACACCAGATTTTAAAGAAGGACGTTGCCTTGCCCATCGATAGCTTAGCTGTGGTCCAAGGGAAAAGCTCCATCGTCATTCCAGTGTGGTAGACAGCGATAGTGGAAACCTATATCTTTAAGCATTCAATGAATAACTACAAACACTCATTATTTTAAATGTTCAATTATTAACATTTTCACATTATTATTATTATTTTCTGCCTCCTCAATTTTTTGTCCGAAAGAACCAACCGCTCACAGTAGACCTCTGTCGGCGCTGGTTTTCCTCGACCTTTGTTTTGTTTTTTAAAAAAAAAAAAAAAAAATTGGCTGTAAACTCTGCTGACCGTTAGACCGTTAGTTCTTTCAGTTCTATAAAAAAAATAATAAGAAGAAGATATAAGCTTAATTTTAAAAATATATCAATACCAAAAAGCCTATCTTACTAATTATAATTGAAAGTGAAGTTAATAAGCTTAGTTCAAAGGTGAGGTTATAAAGTGTCTCACAACATGAGCCACAATCAACGGATTAAGGCGTGTCTCACTCACAGTTTCAATTCCACTTAAATACAAGACCTCTTGTAGAGTCTTGAGTTGTTTAACTTGTTTAAAGAATAATGTTTTGTATCATATATTTTGCAAATTCACAATTAATTTGGTATAATATTAATGGATGGAGGCCCACCAATTAAATAAGGCCCCTTATGATGGAGTTTAATCATTCACTAATATTGGATATAATTCTTGCTATTGTTTAAATATCTTTATCATCCTAATTATTTTTAAGAGTGTGTGTAGAGATAATTTTCAATTTTATTCCCCCAACAACTGCGACCTGATATTATACAAGTCATTGACAAATTAATATAACCTACTATTAAAAGATAAATAAATCTTAAATTAAAGTTAATAGTAAAATGACAAATGTAATATTGTATTAATTGGAAAACGGGCTAATATCACAAACACTCATTCATGTTTAGGGTAATTATACGTATACACTGTTAATTTTAAATTTTATAAAAAAATTTACTATTTTTCTACTGTATGTCATTAGATTTAACAGTTAAAAACTAAAAATATTTTTTAATATTATTTTTTTAAACTTTTTAATATTATTTGATAAATTTAATTTTTTAGATATTTTAATATATTTGATAAATTTGTGATAATTTTATAAAACTATAATAATTAAATATAATTATGTTATTTTGAATGAATTTTTTCCATTGGAAAACATCCTTCTGTGCCTAATTTTATCGTCGATAACTTCGCAACTCAAGTCATAGCATCCGTACAGATACTTCATGGGCCATCGCAAGAGTTTCCTTGGCCCATAATGTTTAATCGCTTTTACAATTTGAGGACTAAAAGGTTTTTTAGAGCCGGTTCAATTTGTGAGGGTTTGTGATGTTTAAAAGGCTGCCTAATTGGTAATATATATTAGGGTACTAGGCCAATATTTAGCCCATTTATAATTGTTGTAAAAAAACCATCCACCCATAGCTTTTGTAATAATATCTATTTATTCACACCCGCAGCTTGGCTCAGTGGTAAAAACTAATGAGGGTGTGCTTCCATCAGCTTAGGTTCGATCAGATTTGGACATCCAGTCTAGATAGATCAGCTGGCAATTATTAAAAAAAAACAATAATATCCATTTATTCTTCGAAATATCTTTGTTTATAGTAATTATTCTTTTAGAAGTCCGTTGTTGATTTTCAAAATATTTGATTTGAAATAATAAGTATAATTTATTGGGAGAAATGTATAATGCAAAAGGAGAAGAGATACAAATGAGGAAGGAGAGAGGCATTCGTTCAAATAGCAAAGATATGTTGAAAATAAATGGATATTCTTACAAAAATTATGAATGTGTGGTTTTTTTATATGAATGGCCCAAATTACCCTATATATTATAAGTAAATAGGTCATCCTTTAAATTAGGTCCTAATTTTATATTGGACAAATGTGTACTAACCCTAAAAGAAGTGGATTTTATGGAAATTATACGGGCTTCCCAACTAAGGGTGTGCATATAAACCACGAAACTGTAGTAACCAACCAATTGACTGGGAAATAACTGACATTGTCGGTGACTGCCTATCAGTCGGCCGGTTAACCATAACCAAAGGTGAATACTCAGTCTATTTCGGTAATGTATTTTCAACACCGACAGTAACCAAAACCGACCGAGTAGTTTAATTTAATACCTTGTCTGATATAGTCATATACACTTCCACAGCCGATATCCTCCTCTCCTCTCTGTCTCACCCACTCAGTCACTCACTTTTTCCTCTGGCTACCATCGTCGTCGCTTGATTGTCCTTATCTACAGTTGCCAATCGTCTGTCGTCGAGTTTGCAATCGTCGTCGTCCATCTTCCATAGTCAAGTTTGGAGTCGCCGTTGCCCATCGTCTATTTCATTCTCTTTTTCCTTTTATTTCTCAAGAACCAAACAAAGCCCATTTATTTTTTTCATTTATTTTTTTTCATTTCTTTTTTCCTTTTCTACCCATCGTCTATTTGGTTCTCTTTTTCTTTTTATTTCTCAAGAACCAAACAAAGCCCATTTTTTTTCTCTTTTGGATGACTTGTCATTAAACGGTTTTCTAGGTTACATAATTCACTTTTGGGTCCAAATGTGTTGTATTTAAAGAGGATTAAGTATCAATTTAGTATTTATACAGTGTACTATTTGCTGCAAACATCATAGCTCCTATGTAGGTATTCCTTTCTCTGGTTCTTTTACTATTTTCAGTGTCAGCAAAAGATGAATGTTATAAGTTGTAACATTACCTATGTCCTCTTGGAATTTCATGCTATTGAGTTTGCTTGGACTATCAAAATTGCATTTTCTTTACTATTTCTGCTGTGGAGAGGTTTGAGAAGAGGCTTGGATATTATTTCCCATAATGAACTGGCAGCACTAATGTCTATGCAATCAAATACTTTTCATGTAGCATAAGTTGATGTCTATGTACATTTTGGTTTAGGGATAATGGATTGAGTTACTATCTTAGGATCTGAATGATTCTAGAAGTTTTTACTGCCAGGCACCCATCTTGTGATAGTTAATTTGATTTTGTTTTGGGTTTAAAGAAGTTATATGTTGTTATTGAATATTCTCATGTGATTATTAGGTTCTATTTAGTCTCCTAGAGGGGAAAATGCTTATCATCATATTGATTTGGTCATTGAAGTTCCAGACTCGTTCGAGCATCTTGGTCTCTATAACATGGTATTGAAGTATTATTTGATGTTGGAAGGAAATGCTGGCAGTCATGTAGTAATGAATTACACTTTTTTTTTCTTTTTACTTGGTGTTGAAGAATGATGCTTATGTATCAGAAGAATATGTATTTCTTTCCACATCTTTTGATTCTTGGATGATAATTTTATGAACAAATAATAGAGTATCATTTTATCGTGTTGTTCTTTTACTGCAGCATTCGAGGTCATTACAAGTTGGTATTTATTTGGTATTTATCTTTGTGTCCTAAATCATTCATGCCAGATCTCCAAGATGCTTATATTGATAACTTCCTCGAAGAGGAAAAAGTTTACTTATACGCTTGGTTGTTACTAAATCATATCCCTTTGTGATTGTCAATGATTAGTTAGATTCTGCATTAATTTACTTTCAATGAGTTTTTATGGTGCATTTTTCTTCTAGCTAAAAAAAAAAAAGGGAAGAAGAAGAAAAAGAAGTAAGATGGAAGCTCTAGTGTTTATTATGTTAAGTTCATTCTGCTATCCTGAGATTTGTGTTAAACTTGTTAACTAGATAATAAATTTTTTAAATTATGGGAGTTGTTGTTAGTGTCATGTTGTTTGATGTTCAGCACATGATGGTGACCGCTAAAAACTGCTCCGCTTTGAACTTATTGACTAGTTGGAAAGGGCTTTGGTGGCAGCTCTTTTTTTGGGTGTGGTTTTTGTTTGCGAGGCTCGTTTAATGTAATTCATTATCCTACTTGAGTTTTCTCTGGTCTTGTTATATAGATTATAAGATATAATTGTTTTTTCTTTTTTTGCCTAAAAAATATGTTAAAATGTAGCCCAAAATATAATTGAGTCAAATTTCAACTTATTTTTCGAATCCAAATTTATATTTTATGTTAAATTTTAACTGATCCAATTGTTAAGCCCTTAACTGAAAAACTAATCATATTTATTAAAAAATCACCCGGTCAGTTAAGGTCGATTATATTTAAAAAAAAAATTCGATTAAAAAAACAGACCGACTATAAAATTCCGGTGAAAAATCAACACCGACAAATACACACCCCTATCCCTAACCAAGAATCTATAAAAATAAATCCTTTCCCAAAAAAAAAAAAGAGAAAAAAAGAAAATAAAGGAAAAAGACAAAAACAAACTTGGTTAATGAGATATAAGTGCAGTTTAATTCAATGAGTTGGAAACTGGCATGCTGTCCATTTCCCTTTTGTGCATTTTGGACAAATGTAATGGTCATCTAGTTGGACCACTAACTCCACTGCCTCTCCAATCTATTGGCCACCAAACCACCCGATTTCATTAATACGGTTGAATTCCAAATTTAATGCTCATCTATTTACATATTAATTATTTCCTTATGCAAGTTGGCTGTTCATAATGGACTAAAGCAGTATGATCGCGCGTTGTTAACTTTTACTGGATTCATTCATTTATTATGTTGTATATTTTATTAATTTAATATTCAATAATACTATTTGTCACTATTAAATTTGATATCAAGGTCAAACTCACCGTTTATTTATATGCCCAGAGGCTAATGCAAATAAAATTAATCCATATCAATATCAAATAATAACAAATATTATTAGTTTTTATTTTTGCATGCATAAAGTATACAAGTGTATATGGAAAATAGGCAAAAAGAAACGTGGAGATTAAAGAGTTTTTTTAATTTTTATACATATTAAATTTTTACATTAAACATTTTAAGTTTATATTGAATCAAAATTTAAAATTAACAATGACGTTATAATATTTTTGTGAAAGAGCAGCTGTAAGTTGGTAATCTTGTGTAGTAAAAAAAAAAAAACGCTAGTGGATACGTTTCCGCATATTCTGTAAGCATATCCCTTCGAGCTGGACGTGGAGGCCAAAAAAAAAAAAAAAGAAGAAACCGCGATTTTCTCGTTCATTCCCAACGAACAATCCGGAGCATATTACGAAACTAACCAATCGCCCACCGATGGAATATTCTGTGTAACCTTCTACGGCATTCCTTCGGACTCAAGCGCCACTGGAATATTCCACTCAATTTAATTTTTTATAAAAAAAAATGTTATTGTTATTTCGGATTTGCCCCGGGCTCTTTAAATGCTCGGCCTCTGTCCCCACAAAGCTCTCGTGCGCTCTCGTGAAATTCCCATTGTGTCCCTGTCAGCTACGCTTCGAGAACGCACGAAGATCAAAAAAATGGCTCTCAAAGCCGTCCATGTCTCCGACGTTCCCAATCTCGACCAAGTCCCTGAAAATGCCGCATTTTCCTTGTTCCGTCCGTCCCCTCTCTCCGCCGTTGGTCAGTCTTCTTTGATTCATCTTCGACGTTCTCTGTAAATTTTCATTCATAAATTATTGATTTTTTTTTTTATCGAATTTGGTTGAATTAGATGTAAACGGAGAAGATGAAGAAATGAAAAGCGGGAACAGGTTTGGGAAATTCATGGTGTTGGGACACAGAGGGAGCGGGATGAACATGTTGCAGTCATCTGATGGAAGAATGAAATCCGTCAAAGAGAATTCGATTCTCTCCTTCAATTCGGCCTCTAAATTACCTCTCGATTTCATCGAGTTCGATGTTCAGGTGAGAATTTTTCTCCTTTTTATTTTCTAATTTTGTTTGCTGTGTTTTCGTGATTTTTTTATTTTTTATTTTATGTGGATGTGAGTTTGGTGTTGTGGTTGTTATTTGGATCGAATATAGAAATGGATAAACGGGGGCATGTTCATCGAGGCGGTGAACGGTGAACGGTAAATGGTCAGCTTATATGCAAAGGCCGTTGACGGTTGCCGCTCTTATTGATTTTCATTCAATTCATTTGAACCTGGACTTTTGGAGGCTTCTGCAAATGGTCGTTTTCACCTTGTCCCATTGTACAAGGTTTTATCATTTTGGAGTCACGGAGTGGACCTACCATCTTAAAAATTTTCAGGGGATAAAAAAGAATACTTTCTTTTTTCTTTTTTTTGGCAAGAAATAAACAAAGTTTAAGATTTATAGTTCTCTTACCAAAAACAAAAATCACTCCAATAGTTTGTTTCATGCAGATTTATTGCACAGTCCTCATTTATTAAGTTTTCTTATTGTTGTTAATCATTCCTTTTTTACTCCTATAATGTTCATCTGAAAAATGCAATAAGAAAAAAAAAGAATGAAGAAGAAGAATGGTAGTTGGGTTTTTCTATATTGATCCATTTATGATTTTTCTCCTTTCTTCCTGTAGTCTTTTATAGTGAGAACTTCTCTTATAGAGTAATTGAATTATGACCACAAATTCCAATGTACTAATTAATCTACTTGTGTTTGCTTCTCTCCTGATTTCTTGATTTTTTCTATATTGGGTAAGCGAAGAAACCTTAGACGAAAATGTAAAAGAAACATATTTTTGTAGGTGACCAAAGATGACTGTCCAGTCATTTTTCATGACAACTTCATCCTTACTAAGGACAAGGTTAGTTCATTGTTAATTCTTGTTTACAATAAGTTATTTTTATTACAGCTTCGACCTAGACTCTATGACAATCACATAATTGGTAATTAATCATGAATTGGTTTTAGGGTGCCATTATTGAGAAAAGGATTACTGAAATTACTCTTGCTGAATTTCTTTCCTATGGACCCCAGAAAGAGGCCGGGAAGGTAATTAAACCATTCTGATTATTTAGTTTCTTGCTGAGCTTGTAGTTGTTTCATGTTGATAAAAAGCATTGGATTTTCTTTAAAGTAATAAGTTGTTATTGAATATTTAGGTGGGGAAGCCCCTGTTTAGAAAAACCAAAGATGGGAGAATTTTTGAGTGGAAGGTCGAAAATGATGACCCTCTATGCACGTTGGAAGAGGTCTTTCAGAAAGTCAAACACTCCATGGGATTTAATGTCGAATTGAAATTTGACGATCAGATAGTGTACAAGGAGGAAGAACTCACACATGTTCTTCAAGTTATTTTGAATGTAAGCTGGCTTGTTGTTTGCCTAATGTTGGGTTGGATATCTTGCTTTTGATTTCCCTTTCTATTCTATTGCTGATATTATGTTTATGTGTTAAAATCATTTGGCAACAGGTGGTAAATGAGTATGCTAAGGACAGACCAATCATCTTTTCGAGCTTTCAACCCGATGCTTCCTTGTTGATCAGAAAACTGCAGAACACCTTCCCTGTAAGATCACTTTCTTCTTCCTTGTCAAATATTTTGATGAGTTATAGCCTAAAACCATAAAATGCAGCACATCCTAAGCGAAAAAAAGTTTCATGGAATATTTGTACTCTACGTATTCTATTAGCTCTAAGTTCAAAGAAGAAGAACTTTCTGAGTCATAAATGTTACCGAGTAAGTCTAACTGGCCTTGCTAGTTCCGCTGTAATACAGGTGTTCTTCCTTACTAATGGAGGGTCAGAAATTTACACGGATGTTAGAAGAAACTCCTTGGACGAGGCCATCAAATTGTGCATATCAAGTGGTCTGCAGGGAATTGTATCAGAAGTCAAGGCCATCTTTAGAAATCCAGGAGCAGTAACTAGAATTAAAGATTCTAATCTGGCCCTCCTAACCTATGGCCAATTAAAGTAAGCTATGTCATCCCTCTTATTGTTTGTTTCTGACTTTCTGAAAACAAATCTCATTAAATTGAAAGTAAAATATGCTTGCTCTTCCGCAGTAATGTGTCAGAGGTAGTATACATGCAACATCTAATGGGCGTTGAGGGAGTGATCGTTGACCTAGTTCAGGAGATCACAGAAGCTGTTTCTGATTACCTCAGTCCATCTAAGGAGTATGAAGAAGATAACATAGTAACGGAGAAAACGGACACCATGCAAGTTAAAACAAAGCCCCAATTTTCGCAGCTTGAGCTCTCTTTTCTTCTGAAGCTAATACCGGAACTAATAAGCCATTGAAGGTGATTTTGATCATAATCCAAAATCAATAGAATCAGTGTCATCCATCCCCTGAACATCTGACTGTATATGTTGTCTATGTTCAATACCAAAAGTGGGGCATCTTGTGAATAGAGTAGCAGTAACCCTCCACCATGTTGTAGTTGCTATAACCTTCTGGTGGATATTTTACCGGCAAGCCATAGTTACTTGCATTGTGTGATTTGTGTCCTGTTGTTTTTTAAATAACCTAAAATGTTAGGCTGGAATATCCAGGCTAATAGACAGAAGGATCAGCATTGGGAGTGTCAATAGAGGTGGCAAACCTCGGACACCTTGTTTGTGTATCTTCTATGAGAGCAAGAAAAAATACTAACATATTACCAAAAAAAAAAAATATTAGCATACTGGTACACAATCTTCCTGTTTTGTACACTCGAATCTTTATTTTGACGTCTTTTTTCTTTGTTGTAAAATTGGCATAAAAATAAAAAGGAGATGGGAGAAAAAATGGCCTAATGAAACAGAGGCTTCGTACGAGTTGCACGATGCACAAAAGGCTTCTATAAGTTCAAGTTTGATGTGGCCCATTCCAACAGTTTGTGTGGATATGGACTTGGGACAAAGCCGGTTTCATGATTTTTCTTTTACAATGGGCATTATTGAAATGATGTTTTGGTGAGTTTTTCTAAATACGTTCGATGGGTAAATTATAGAATGTGTCCTTTTGGTAAAAATTGATTTTGTATTTCAAATGATTGAAAAATGTAAAGCAGATGTGATCTAGTTACTTAAATGATAGCACCAATTTGATGTAGAATCGGGTCCTTCAAATTCCAATTTCCCTAACCCAATTGCATTTCTCTAACAAAATTGCACAGTGCAACGTAGTACAACAACAAATCAAAACTTGTGGTTGCTTATCCAAAGCGAGAAAATAATGGAAATACACGTGATTGTCCGTGTCAGCTGGGCTGCAGCCCTTAAACCAAGTAAGCCAGGACTGACCAATGCTTGAGCTTAAACAAAATCAATCCCTTCAAAAATACCCAAAAACAAAAATGCTGTATATAATTTTGTTCACACAGACGCACACAGGCACACATAGTAAGAAGGAGATATCTAGCTTTTGGAGTTTTGAGGAAGACACTAGGAAATAAGGGTAACGTGGCTAGAAGCTCATAAAAAAACTTTGGAATAAAGTTAAAAAGGAAATGGAAATGGAGAAAGTAAAATAATAATTAATGGAGACGGAGGAGGAATCTGTACCTTGTAAGTTTCGTAGAAATGGAGAAGAGACGTAGCTTTACTTGAGAGATGATTTCAAGCCTAGTTTTGCACATAGCAGCTGCCTGCTCTGGATTTTTGGTTCACATGCCCAAACACATCAACCTTAATTTTGTTGCTATTTGATGGGCCTTTTTTCTTCGAGGAAATTTCTTTCAATTGTGTGCAAGCCTCCTTTGAGATTCCAAGCTGTCAATGCAAGCAACTTTCTTTGATTTGCCACTTTCTAATTTTATATACACACAAACACACAACACTACAAGTACTTTTTTTCGTAGTGTACGAATTATACGTACGTTTGAAAATCACATTACTAGAATATAATGTGAAGTAGCTAGCTACTTAAAATTTGTTTTGATTTCTGCAAAAATACAAACATATCCGAAAGCCAAAGCTAGAAAAAAAAAATGTTACATTTCTATTTCACTGAATCCCTAATATCTAGGTATCAAGTTTAGCTACTTATTTTATTATTATTATTAACCACACAAATTTGTTAATTAAGAGTTTATATATAATGAACTATAACTATGTGATAAATTATTAAGCATGGACAAAAAAATAAATACATAATATTTATTACCTTTTAATTTTATATTTTATTAAACTCCATTTACCCATTTTTACCTTTATTGTAACTTATGGCATATGAGAAAGTCCCAAAGACTATTATAACCTTGCGGTCACATCTATGGTGGAAGCTTGCGTGGTCAAGTAGAACAAGGCAAGCTGGAGAACAATTAAAGTATACTACTTAATATCTAGGCAACCTAGCAATGGTCGTAGTCGATCACGAATTAAATCATGTTTAAAATGTCCTAATTACAACCCTTTAATTTTGGTTGCCAATAGGAGAAGAAAGACAATTAATTTCTTCATCCTTAGCTTGATTTTTATTTGATGGTTATATATATATATAGAAGTCTTATGGGATTGCTTCAATAGGGTTGACAGAAAGTTTTTAGCTTTAAAATGAAGAAAATGATCTCAAACACTCAATGTTTGTAAAAGTGATGAGGCTTTGAAAGGCATTTGATGAGCATCAATGGAAATATAGCAACTTGGTCAACTTTGAAATCTATGGTGACTTTTGAATTTCTCTACCCTTAGCTTGTTCTAGAAATTCTTTTTATTGGATATTGGTTTACTTGTTGAAGCATTATATATTTTTGTAATGTATCTATATTTTAAGCATATATATAAATGTGTTTCAGCATAAAAGTATATATTTACATGCGAAATCATGTATTACATAAATACATAATTTAATAAAACTAAACGTGTACGTTGTCTATGCTATGATTATATATATATATTCATTTTATAATTTATTTATTTTTGGAACAATTTAGTTGATATAAAGGCATGAGTTTGAATTTGATCGTACAAAAATAAATTAAAAAAAATGAAGAGAGGTATAATTGTCATCCTCTTAGGACCCCACAAAACGCCTATAATGATACAAAGTCTACTTATAAAATTCAGTCATTGCAATGAAGACACCACTTTGAAACATGGAAAATGATAACTATTAAATAAATAAATAAAATAAAGAAAAAGAGCATAATACATAAATGATTGACATAAAGGGAATAGCACTATTTCTTCTTTAACATCATTTCTTCTTTTACTTCATATATATATATATGCTACTCTTTTCAGTCAATTATTATACATAAACATTCATATATAACACGGTATTCCCTCTTCAATGATAGTTTATATTATAAGGTCTTAAAGGCATCTCTGAATTTGATACCCTTTTCTCCCTCAAAAAAAAAAGAAAGAAAAACAAGGCACTCTATGTCATACTTAGCAACTATTCTTTTTTTGGTGAATTACTTAGCAACTATTCTATTAAAATAAGGAAGACATATATATATATATATATATATAGCTTTGCAATTACACAAAAGTATAGTCAATATATATATATATATATACTGATAAGAGAACCTTTATATACTCCAAAAAAAAAAAATTACACGCATGAATGAAAGGCTTTCTTTTCCTTGTAAGAAATATTCTTCAAGCTTTTTCCTCCGAAATCCAATTCTCCAAATCAATAAAATATATAGGATGTGAGCATGGGTATGAATTGTGTAATCCATCTTATTAGTATATAATAAGATGCTTGCAACGAGGGCAACCCAAAAAAACAAAGAATTAATTCCCACAAAAGTAAAAAAGAGAGAGAGGAAACCCAAATTCAACCCAAAAAAATAAAAAATAAAAAATAATAATAATAATAAAAAGGAGATATAGAAAGAACAAAAAGCAAAATATCAACGAGAAAATAAAAAGGAAGCACAAAGACATTTTGCAGTGAACAACTTATTTTACTCAAAACACAATAATTGCAGCCTTTGACGTTTCTCTCTTACTCCTCAAAACCCTCTTTTAACACCCACACGCAAACTCCTTTGACCCTCAGAACACACTCCCAAAAATAATAAAAATTAAAAATTAAATAAATATTAACAAATAAAAATCACAGCCGCAATTTGGCTTACGAAACCCAACTTTGCTTTCCATACTACTTATTTATTTATACAAGTTGGGTTGAGACAGCATTTACTCGTTGGAATCTCATCCTCTTTCTTTTAAAATTAATTTATTATTTTATTTCCAAAATCCGTCCAATTAATTTTTTTTCCCCAATTTCTATACTTATAAAAAAAAATACAAAATAAATAAATAAATAAATGGGAAAGGGGTTTCCCTTCTCCCCACGGAATCGGATTTCTTCATTTGTCAATGTTTGAGGCTCAGTTTAAAATCTCAACCGTCCCACGTTATCCCCACTTCATTTCTTTCAGAGTACCATGCCTGCCCCTGCTGATCTACCTCTACTACAGTAATGCCATTGCTTTATCTATTTTTCATTTCGTTTTAAATTAATCAAATTACACCTAATCTATCCACCTTCTTTTGTGGCTATAAATGAAGAGAAATTGAAATGAACTTTAATTGATTGTTTTCTAATAGTAGATTCCATTTAGTTATTATAAATTTTAGATTTTCTTGCACTAATAACCTATTATGAAATTGATATTAATAATTTTAAAAATAATTATAAATTATTGCACAATTTATATATATGGAATATTTTTACATTTAATATGTAAATTGTCTTCTAAATTGTAAAATTGATATTAATACTTTTTAAATTTTAAAAATAATTATAAATTATTCCGTAATTTATAAATACAGTGTATTTTTACATTCAATATGTATTTTTTTAATCGTTTAAAAATATTTTTTTACGTCAATAATTCAAACTAATTTATTTTTTATCACTTATCTCATTTTTTATCATTAAAAAAAAATAGATACAAACATCTTCAATATATATTTTTATTTGTTTAGAAATATTTTTTACATTAACAATTCAAATTAATTTTTTTTTTATCACTCATCTCAGTTTTTATGGAAGCAGTGGTTTTAATTTCATAATATAAAATGCAATTTGCAATTTTATACACAACATTGGTGATATTAATGTAAAAAAAAATCTTAAATTTTAAAAATGGATAGTAAAATGAAATTCAATTATTCAACATGTGAAAGTAAAACGGGGAGGGGAGGATTTTTATCATAAGTAATTGATTTGAAGCCATAACTTAGACATTAATTCTCAGTGGTCATTTCACTTTATTTGTCTTCCACCTAATAATTTTTTCTGGTTATCGAAGTAGAAAATTTCTTTCTTTTTCTTTTTATCCTCTAACTCAAAATCACTGTCTCTTGAGCCAATAACTTTATAGTTGGAGGCGACATCATAATAATAATAATAATAATAAAAGGTATGGAAATTGGGAATGTGGGGGGTGTTTGTGGTCGTCTTCACACACTTCACTGACATGGAATCAATGGTTAACTTTACTTAATTCTTATCCACATTTGAAGAACATATCCTTATCTGTTGACCCGACGGTTTTTACTGTCATCTTTTTACTCTTGAGTCCTCCTTCAATTCATCCACTTGGCCATGTTTTATCATTTATTCCCCCAAATGCATTAATTAGTGGCTCTGATTAAAGATATTGATCTGATATATATATACACACACACACATAACTGAGCTTGTGAGTAGCATTGCTAAAAATATGATTCATAATATTGGGCGAAATTGGTCAACTCATGCGTGCATAATATTGCTAAATATATGATGCATGATACAAGGCAAAATTGACCATTTATATGTGGATAAATATAAAAAGTATAGAATAATTAACAATAACAAATTACATTATCCTTCTTTTTTTTTTCTTTTTTTTTTTTTAGTAGTGCGATCGTTTATATGTATATATAGGGGAATAATGAGGCGACGATGAAAAAGACTAAAAATGAGAAACTGAAAAGGGTAAGTATGTCATTTAGGAGGGGAGATTCTTGAGACGACTTGTGAAAAAAAGAGAAAAAGAAAGTGATAGAAATAGTGAGACAAGAAGATATAGGAAATCTGGACATGGGGTATGCCAATGAAGGTGGCATTTTTGTCAGTTTCCTTAAATCCGACGTGCTTGCTCGTCGTTTTGGAGGCAAGTAGGTCCCCGCCCTTTACTCTCTCTCACCCAACCCTCGCGACACGAGCTCCGTTTCCCCCTCTCCAATTACCATTATGCCCTTCTCCACTCCATCCCAAAATTTAGTCTTTTCCATTCTCCGGAATTATTATAATTATTACTATTATTATGTGTTTTTGTGTAAAGAACAGAACAGAACAGAACAGAACAGAAGGGCATCTTTGTTCATCGTCTGTACCAAATAATCAAGTTCCTCAAATACGCTTCCCGATGCGCGCACCTTATTATTTTATTTGTTATCTAATTAATAACAAATAATTTAAAACGCTTCCCCTTACATTGTTTTCTTTAATTAATAAATTTAATACCTTTTGAACTTACTAACCAAATCAACTTCTAAAAATATTTAATTCAATAAATTCTTCTAACACTATTGTATTTTGGGTGAGTATTGTCTACACTCTTTTAAGATTTCCCTTTAAATCAAGTAGCCATGAGGTTATTCGCAAAAAAAAAAAAAAAAATGAAAACGAAAGAAAGAGTGACCACGAGGATGAGGCTTCAACAAAATTAAATACCCTTGGCAATCCAACAAAGTTCTTTCTCTCTCCTGCAATATACCATAAATATTCTTAACAAAAAAATTAATGTTAACCCATATGAAAGCTGCTTATATTTGGATAGTTTGCCATTAATCTATTCCTTGTACTGCTATTTTTTTTTATTTTTAAATAAAAAAATTTTTAATATGAAAATTATCAATTTAAAATTTTATTAGTAAATAAGACTATATTGCTGTTTCAATTTTATAATCACGTAGGAGTTTAAAATAATAAACTCACTCTTTTAATAATTCTCCTCTATCTGATATTTAATAAAATTAAATACACCTATTATTTTATTAAGAAGGAAAATAACTCTTGACTCTTGTTGTTTTATTTGTAAAAAAGAAACTGAAAATACCATACATGCTCTTCGGCTTTGTAAGCATGCAAAAAGAGTTTGGAAGCTTACTGGGTTTTCGGAACTTTTAATGCCAGTAGCCATGCATTTATTTGTTGATTTATTTAATTGGGCTCATGAAAATTTAAGTTTGTAATTTTATGTTTGAGTATTTGAAATCATGCAATTTTGCATGGTAATGATTATTGTCAGATGCATTTTTATTTAAAAGAGCTGTATGTTTACATGGAGATTTTATTAAAACTTTTCAAGTAAATCTTCCAAAGGTTGATCCGCCTCAAAAAATTTGGAAGCCTCCAATAATTGGTTCTTGTAAAGCTAATGTACATGGTGCAGTGTGTAAAGGTAAAGGTTGTGTTGGTGTGGGAAATTGCTCATGATGAAGTCTGGTATGTTATTGTTGCCATGGCAAAGCCTATTCCCCATCTGCTATCCCCTTTGGGATAGAACTCTAGGTAATTGGAGATTTGATTAATTTTTGTATCGAGGTAGAAATTTATGGTGAAACAACAGAAAATAATATCAAATCTGCTATCAATTTTATTTTGGGTAATAACTATCCTTTAGTAACACAGTGTTTATTAGTCAGAGATATGAGATAGACTAAAACGTTCTAATTAGTTTTCTTGTACTTTCACTGCTAGAAACACTAATAAATTGATATATCTTTAGATACGTTTATAACTTGACTAGAGAAGGAACCTATCTAGTTGGTTCATTTTGTGGTAGCTGATACGTCTATCAATTTGACTTGCTAAAAATTCAATTTCATTTCATTTCAAAATAGTAAAATAGTAATAATAATTATTGTAATGAATATTATTATTATTATTATTATTTTAAATAGTCCATTTATCTGGCAAGTAACATCTTTTGATTATTATTCAAAATAATAAAATTATTGTTATTATTATTATTATTATTATTATTATTCATATTTGATGAATCTTGTAATGTTTGTACTATAGTAACTTAATTAATTCCAAAATTTTGATTATATATATATATATATATATATATATAAATATTTATTTTTTTTGAGCAAAACTAAATTTATATTATTGGGTAAGGGTATTTATGGTATTTTGTTGATGATAGGGGCATTTGATTTTGTTGAAACCCTAGGATGTAGTTGATTTAAGTGCAAATATTAGAGGGTATAGATGATATTAGCTCTTATATTTTTATATGTTGAATCAAAGGTTGACAAGAATAATACTGTTATTATGGGTAAAATATGCCCTTAATATATTTTATAGATTTATTCATAACCAATTATATTCATATAATTAATTATCAAATGGGGAATATTAGTCCAATGAAATTAAAAAATCCCTAGGTCTAGGGTGACTAGAAATTAGAAAACCATACTTTCATAAAATCTATCAGCCCCCTGTAGCCCAAAGACCCTCATGCATTAAGGTATGCATAATTCATCATCTTAATACTTTCTGATGAATTTTTTAATCCAAAAAACTAATTTGACTATTAAATCGGTTTTAAAGACAGCTTATGATTATTTTCTTTTTTATAAGTTTATCGGTTAAGATTCAAATTACCAAGATTGATTCTATAATGTTCGACAACAAGAGTTTAGTGCATACTATAGGGCACAACTATAAGATTTGTTCTACAATCATCTTTAAAACGTCAAGGTACCCACACACACACAAAAACTTCAAAATATTGGTGCCCAAATTCACCACTAAGAGTTGAATCTGGTTAATGTTGAAATCTGGACCGTATTCGACATTCCACACACTGCCACCCCAAACTCCAATAATGTTCCGGTGAGTTTTCGGCACAGTCAATATTAGTCAACACACTCAATTTTTGGTCAATAAAAGTCAACAATGATTAGCAATAGTCAATGCCAATCAATAATGGTCAATATTAAAATACAAAAAATGAGAGACTCTTGTAGATAAAAAAAACAATTCATAAAAGAAAAATTTGTTAAAAAAAAAATTCAAAATACAATTAAAAAATATCTTTTCAATTTTTGTTTTTATTTTTTTTTCCTTTTTTTGTTTTTTGTTTTTTTTTTTTTTTGTAATTAGATCATTTTGTTCTCATAAAGAATAGTATTTGTAAGACATTTGCCAAACACCTTTAATTATTTTCAAAAAAACAACATTTTGGCTTTTAGTACCAAAAAAGGGTTTCCAAACTATGGAGGCAAAAGGCCCTAAGCCCTTGGTTAAGAATGAACTAGAAAATATTATATTGGTTCAAACAACAAATTAGAAATGTTATTTCTTAAAACTAAAATTGAGTTTTTTCAATTCCTAGTAAAAAACGCTTAAATTTGTACTCTCATACTTTAATGATTTTCATTAGAACTAATATGTTAGAGGTACATGTATTGAGAAAAGTAAATACTGGAGGGAGTAGAAAATAACCATCTAGTTTTCACATTAAATGTCTTCATTTTAAGTGATTTCGAATTTAATATATATTAAAAGGAAATGATTTTTTTAATCAATTTGCATAGCTCATGAATATTGATTAATATTTAATATTAGATAATATGTTGGACTGCTAAAGTCAATCTATGTAAGTAGGTTTGTTGATGATTTCAATTTTCTTTGTCCTTTTTACTTCTCAATGGTAACTCTCGGAAGTATAATATATTTAAATGTTCGACAATTAAAGAATTTATTTTTTGTGTGAATCATATGTTAATATAAAGAAGAGAGCTTCTATTACTCTTTTATGAGATCCTCGATGCAGTTCATGTACTTGAAACAAATTTCATAATAGAACAACACATCAATTAGTTAATTTTTATTAATACAAACGAGTAATGACTTTAAACTTAAAAAATCTTTAAAAAAAAAAAAACAAAATATATTTTAAAATGAAGGCTTTTTTTTTCAACTCTTACATTTACATCAATGTATGGAATATTCCACTTGAAGGATTTGAAATTAAACTAGATTTAATATTCCAATTTCCTATAATTAGAAATTAAACATAAAGATATCCTTTAATCTTATTTTTTCTCTCTCTCTCGCTCTTTTAAATTTTTTTTTTATGAAAAGGTACCCTTTAATCATTAGTATGTGATTGGCTTATTTCATTTTATTTCATCTACGTTGAGAATGCAGATGAAGATAAATATGCATTCATGTATAGTATTTTGTGGTAGAACATGCATATTAATAAGGTGTTTTTTTGGGGTGTCCAACTAGCTGGCTTATTGCATCTAGGGGTGTGGCTTAGCAGTAAGGAAGCCAACCAAATCATCGTACTCATTTGTGAGAGTTGCAGTTCGAGTCTTAATAAGTCCCTGTTAAGATCCCATGTGTACTCAGTCTTGTTAAACGCCAAATGGAGGGGGAACTGTTAGAGAAGTGGACTTACAACTTTAGACTCCTATAAGATTATAAAGTTGGAACAGCAACGGGCTCTATCTTCTAACAGAATTTTGAATTAATAATTTCCATATTAATATATTTTTTATTCATATATAAAAATAAAAAATAAAAAAAAACTAGCTGGCCTATTTATGAGGTATTTAAAGGATTCCAAAATCAAAAGAAATTTTTATTCTAGTATTTTTAGTAATAAAGGGTTGAATAGGTTAGCAAGTATACATTTAAGAGGTGGCTTTGTTGGTGAAAGGATGTGAATCCCAAACCATGTCACTTGGAATGAGTTTGGTCCGTTTAAGCCAATAGAAAGGAAAGGCACATGTATAATGTATACATATGTGTGTGTACATTCCGTACGTTCACTGTGGCAATTAAAGGCGTTGGCGAGCACCCAGCGATGTTGTTCCCCTCCCAAAAGCACACAACTATTTTGTTGATAGAAAAGGCCGAGGAGGGCACATCCGTATTTTCACTTTTTGCTTTTGGACCGTTGGTGAGCTCCAGCTGTCACCGTGACATAAGGTGACTTCACCCTTACGAGGCTAAACTTTGCAACTCCTTGCAAGGGCGCAAGTCAGATGGCCACGAAGACCAATCAAACCCAATCAATGTCCAAGTTGTTCATCAGGGACAAATGGACCAAATTACCCCTCTCGCCGTCCTTAAAATCTCTCTCATAGAGGTTTATGAGTTGAAGCAAAACGGTAAAATAGTAAATTGAAGGAATACGATTAAAAAAAAATAAAAACAATAATAATAAAAAAATGGAAAAAGAAAGAGCTTGAAAGACGGCATGAACAGCTTCGGTTATTCCCACACAAAAATACAACTAATAAGGCTTAGAAAATAGAGAAATAGATGAGAAGCATTTTTTTGGTTTAAAAATGAAATTAACTTTTTAACCTTTTCGCAGAGACCTTAATGAAAGGCCCCGAGACGTTTTTTTAAGCTAAAATTGCGTCGAAGGAAAAAAGAGTTTGAGTCTCGTTTACGCCAGATGGGTCGTCCTTATTCTCTCTTTCTCTCACGCACCCATCTCCATTACTATAAAAGAAGCCACACTTTCTCTCCATCTTCATGGTATTCAGATCCATCATCTCCCTTCACTCTTTTAAAATTTTAACCTTGTGTTTTTTTGGGGTCTTCTTTAATTTCTACTGCTGCCCTTTTTTTTTTTCCCTCCCTTCTTGTTCTTGTTCCTTCTTGTTCTTGTTGCTCTCTCTCTTTTTGTTCTATTCTTTCTTGTACTTTTAAATGGACGATATAAAAGCTCCACAGTACTCTGCTTGAGTCGTTAGCTCAACTGGGTTGTGTTCAAGTAGGATCAGCTTTTCAATTTCTTCAGTTCCTTTTTGTGGAGGTGTTTTTTTCCTTTCTTCGAAGAAGAAGAAGATGGAAAAGCTTACTTTTGTGAAGAATGGTGTGCTTAGACTGCCTCCTGGTTTTCGATTCCATCCAACGGATGAAGAGCTCGTTGTTCAGTACTTGAAAAGGAAGGTTTTCTGCTGCCCTTTGCCTGCTTCAATCATTCCTGAAGTTGATGTTTGCAAGTCTGATCCTTGGGATTTGCCAGGTTGGTATTTAATTATTTATTTAACTTTTTTTTTTTAATAAAAAATCTCAATTTGTTTGGCCTAATAGTAGCAAAGCAAAGTTTAGACTATAATGCCAAAGTTACCAATCGAAGCTTATATTTATTAGATGGAACAGCTGTATATGAGGATGAGTAATTAAATAGTAGCAGAAATTTGTACACCATTAAATTTTTCTGGGTTTTTAATTTTAGGTGATTTGGAGCAAGAAAGGTACTTCTTCAGCACTAGGGAAGCCAAGTATCCAAATGGGAACAGGTCAAACAGAGCCACAGGTTCTGGTTATTGGAAGGCAACTGGAATTGACAAGAAAATTGCAGCGTCTAAAGGAAACCAAGTTGTGGGGATGAAAAAGACTCTGGTTTTTTATAGAGGGAAGCCTCCTCATGGATCTAGGACTGACTGGATTATGCATGAATATCGCCTTGTTACTGCTGAAACTAAAGCTTGCAATGGCCCACAAGAAAAGAAGTCGACCCAGGTAAGAATTTAGGAATTGACATACTTTGAAAAAACCAATTTCACATTTATCGTATTTGTTCACAAATTTTTTTGGGTTGCAGAACAATGTGATGCCAATGGAAAATTGGGTTCTTTGCCGCATATTTTTGAAGAAAAGGGGTAGTCAAAATGAGGACCAACAAGCTCAATCCGGAAATGGAAATGAACAGCAAATTGCCCCGAGAACCAAAAATACTAGGCCTGTTTTCTATGATTTCATGAGAAAGGAAAGGGCAAATTTGAACCTTGTTCCTTGTTCTTCGTCTTCAGGTTCAAGTGGAATCACAGAAATCTCTTCTAATGAATCCGATGATCTTGACGAAAGCAGTAGTTGCAATAGTTTTCCATATTTTAGAAGAAAACAGCAGCAAAATTAAATAAGTTAGTAATCCTATTTCATAGCCTCTGTACCACTAAATTTGGGCCTTTTTTTTTTTTTCTGGTTTTATCAAAATCAGAATAACCATCCAAGAAAAAAATCCAGGTCTTTGGTCATGTTAAGCTTCTCTTTGTGTTTGGTCAGAAAAGAAATCGGCATTTGACTTTGTAGTCAGTAATTTGGAAGAGCAATGGATGTTTAACGGATGTTTTTTTTCTGTTCTTTTCCTAATGTAATTTTTGAGTCCCAAGCCTTTATATTATATTATATTATATTATATATATATATATATATATATGATTTATAGCCTTCTGAACACAGCTTGAATGTAGTATTCTTCTGCTTATAATCGTGCAAAAGGAATTTCTTCACTTTAAAAGGCAAAGTTATTTTCTAAGGGAATAAGATTTGGGAGCTGGAAAAGATTAGATGCAAGGAAAAGAGAAATAAAAAAGAGAGAAAGAAAGAGAACCCACAACACAAGTGCATGAAATTAATATCAACTCTGAGAACAAGAATAAGAATATATGATCTTTGCAAAATCACCTCCTTTTGTGAAAAGGCAGAATCACTCAATCAAAAAAAAAAAAAAGAACAGAACCCAATTCCTTATTATTGTTTTCAAAATGGACCAAATCTCCAACAGAAATATGATTCTTTTATTACAAGCTCTCCAGCTCATAATCTTCAAACATACACACTCTATTTCCTATCTGTATTGTTGAAAAAATAGCCAAAAATTCCAAGAGCCAAACATTCTCATACAAAATTTCCACAAACATTTGGTGTTGCAATTAAATTTGTCGTCCTAGAATTATTCAAGAAATACAGGGAGGAGTAGGTATATATGTTTTTTTTTTTTTTGGTATAAGAGTAGGTATATATGTTGTCCTAGGGAAACAAGGTTAACTGAATTCTTGAACCTACAAGGACTAGTTGATGAAAGTAGAGAGACTTAAATAATTATATACACTGTGTGTTCTAAGGCTATTTATCTTATCTGGGACACACCTGCAATGTTTGTGAATGAAAATGAGTTATTTTTAGCGGGTCCCAATTTTTTGAAATCTGAGCCATTGCCTATTGAATTCTCGAAAGCATATGATTTTCTTGCCGATTCCTGTAAGTTTACGTAAACGATACCATAGAATCCACGATATTTTTTTTTCTTGAAATAAAAAAGGAAAATGTCTGCTCCATATCTTCAACGATGTTGATAATCATATATATATATATATATATATATGCATATTCATGTGTTACAAGTTCCTTGTAGATATAAAATGTAGACCCACTTCTTGAAGAAAAAAATATCTTCTAGTTTGAATTTGTTGGACAAGAAATATAGAGATTCTGATCCCCAATACACCTTCCAACTACTATGAGAAATTGACTTCAACCAGTAAGTTATTAATAATACATTACAAATACACATTTCTATACTCTTAATAATAGTGCTTGCTGAATTATTAACTTTTTTTAATGCATCATAATCATGGTGTATAAATTATTTAACCTTCACTAGTGCATGCTTATACAGGCGTACATGTGTCGCACATGCAAGGGTCGAAAGCCGGCTGAATGGCTGACTAAGCCATAATTAATAAAAATATATAATCAGAGAAGCAAAACAAGGAGTTTAAGTTCAAAGAATACTTATAGTCGTCTATTATTATCAGGAAATTTGTAAAATATGGAAGAACAAAACCTGCAAGTTAGGTTGTCGCCCTGGACAAGCATGGATAGTGATACCGTAAGCCAAATTAAAGATGGTTTTTAATTGGTGAGGGTGGGACAAAGCCCAATCAGTGAGTGCCGAGTGTACAAAGGTCGGCATAGAGTAAACCTTGATTATCACTTTGGTTTATGCATAATTGAGCTTATTGCCATGCCATTACAGTGAGGGGAAAAAAAAAATACTAAAATTATTTTAAAGAGAAAGCAAAAATAAAAAAATAAAACAAAATTGCCGACCAGAGTTTCTTGTGACAGTGGTTCAGTGTCACCCTTTGGCTGTTGGAGTTCTTCACGTCACTTATTATTATTATTATTGATTTTGGAAACATTATTTATTTATTTATTTCATTTTCATGATGGAGAGAGAATAGGATTGGATTGGGTTGTGGATTGCTGACTTGGGTTCACAAATTCGTCAATCACGTGGGCAGGCCGTCATGGTAGACCACACACACTCACAGCTTAAAGTTTTTTTTTTTTTTGTAGGCTCACGAAGATTAGGTCAATCACACAAAGAAAACTCTTGCCTGTCCTTAAAAAAATACATATTTACGAGACCAATACAGGTCGCTTTAAAAAATTAGGGTTTTCTTTTTTTTTTTTTTTTTTGACATTTTCAAAACATTGCATTACAGACAGGGATTTTATTAATCAATTTATTTAAGTTGACCAGTTCCCAAACCAACTACTTTTAAATGCTGTTTTGTTAGAATAGAAAAATATATATACATATTAAAGGGGTTGCTTTGTGTCACTGCAACAAAGACAGGTCCAAATTTTTATTTTATTTGACAAAATTGAGATAATATGCACCAATAAGAAAAAAATTATTTATGAAAGTGGGACCCTTTATTTACAATGAAGGGCTTTTAATAAGAATTCCCTTCTCCATGACTACCCAGCCCTGTATTTGTCAATGTAGAACATCCAATTCACACAGTTTAAAGGGTCCAAGGCCTGACGAAGTGACATTCTCAAAAATGAAAAGAGGGTTATGGACTTTTATCGATGAGCTTACTTGTACGAAATTAAAAAATAATGACTCCGTTGGTGCCCTACAAGCACAGTAACTCTCTCAAACAACTGAGGACAAACAGTTCTAGAAAAACTTTAATTTAATACCAAAACAGATAGCAGTGAGAAAATGAATTGTTTGGCAAGATGGAAAATTAATAGGTCAATGAGATTTCAGGGTGTATTTGCCTACACACAAGCGTTTACCCCAATGCATTAAAGCATTAGGAGATGCTGAGCTCATTGACAGATAAAAGAGAGGGAGGTAGGAAACACCTATATCATGATGTAGTTTCTTTTCTTTATTATTACGCCTCATTTACAACTACAGCTAATTTTCTGATGAATTCCAAAATATGCAAATGGAGAATTTTTTTTTTTTTTTCTTTCCTTGGGAGGTAGAAAGTGAGACATTTCAACATCTATAAATGCAATTAACATAAGATGTCACAGTCTTAACATTTTCTAGATGCACAAATCCCCATTAAAAGACAAAAAGTACATATTTAGCTGAACACACAAAAAATGAATTTTCCTAAAGATGCACACAACAAGAGTATCATGTGGAGAAGGGGTTGCGTGTTAAAGTGCAAACCACCAAGTCAATGGCCAAATGTATCTCTCTTATATTTCTCATACTTAATAATGACAAATAAGCAACTGAAAAATTAAATAGGTTATGCAAAAATTTCTTCAATGTCAAAATCAGTCTTCCACCTACAGCAAGTACTACAGGGATAAGAGTTTCCAACCTTTCTTTCGGTGGATTTCGTGTGCATATTTCATTCCAACCTCAGTTCTTTTAAAAATCAACATGGACCACATCATCGTAAGACAAGATTCAGTTTTACTATCTTATGAGAACTTGGATGAAGGAAGATTCTCCCTGCAACATCATAAGATTTTTTATCAGCCCTTCAAAATCAGAAGGGACCTTTCCTCAGCAAAAAATCATATCAATGATATAGCTTCATAAGAAAACCTATTAACGCGGCACGAAACCTATGACAAAACCAATTATGTCAAAGCAAGCTCAATAGTAGAATTGACTTCACTGAAACTGCATCCACTACCACAAAAACAGCATCTGTTGAATTTTAAAAGTGCCAACCAAAACTATGACCGAGTCATCTTAAAACTTAGATAGGAAATTTACTATTGTCCATACAGCTTCGTGACTCAATTCTATGGAGTGAAAGACAAGAAAGCTTCAAGTTAAAGATACACCAAAAATAGCATGTGATTTTAGTGTATCAATATTGACTAATGAAATTCACTGCGCAGTTGTCCAGGTCATCCACCATTATAATTGATTTTTTTTCCCCCCAATACTTTAGAAGCTGCATCTCAATTTAGTCTGAAAGAATGATGCACAGAACTCTCGCAAATCCTAAATATATAAAAAGATCAAAAAGGTGGTAAGTTAAAAAGTTTATACCAAACAGTTTAAAAGGGGAAAAAAAAAAAGGGGGAAGAAGGCACTGCAAGGATAATCACCTACTACTCCTTCCAAGCTTTCCCAAAGTTCTACTCTTAGTGGTTACTCCCGATGTTAATTTCACCACCTCCATCAACAGCAGCCCCTAAAGTTTCAGAAGGTTTTTCAGAACATGCCTTCAGAACAGCTTCATTCTGCAAGAAAAATGGCAACAAGAAATTGTCAATTCTTAAATTTAAAGTATAGCAAAATCTGTGCTACTTGGCACTGCACAAACAACTTGTGCCCATATCTAAGGATAACTAGATACGATGTGTTCTAAAGGAGAACTGAGATAAATGGGGTGAAAAGTGAATTTAAATGAAAGTTTCACAAGAACAAAGTGAAGCAAGTCAGTATGAGTGAAATGGATCAGGTAAACCAGCCATTTACACATGAAAACCTCAATATGCAGCCAAACCTGCATATCAACCATTAAAAATATTCCATACAGAGTGTTATGTGAACAGGTAAATGTTAGGGGCTTTATAAAAATAGTAGATGAGCTGGGTCGTAATATATTAGTGAAGAATCAAATATACCCAAGCTATATAACAATGCGATGCTTGAGTTTTTGAAACTAGAATTTTTAACCTGACATCTAACATTTCTAGCAAAGTAGCTTTACATGTAAGGTATTTTAATTATAAGGCAATGGTAATCATTGGTGGACAGCACTTATAACTACATGTATGAGACAGTAGTATTGTGATCTCCTAAATGATTTCAGTACACCATATTATCTTTGGTTCCTTTTGCACAATTTTTTTTTTCCTCTTTCTGTCAAATTCTTTCGACTACACAATTTAATTGAAAATGTCAACCTCAATTTTGTACAGCTTAACAAGAACACATCAAGAGATCCTATTATTCTGCATGCACCATCCAACCTTAATCCAATGAATGAGCTTAAATAAAAATCATGAAAACCAAACCCGACCCTCTTTTTTTCTCTATATGTTGTTTATGTCACTAAACTTGTCCTATAACCAAAAAAAAAAAAAAAATGAAGAAAAAGAAAGAGTAAAAAAAAAAAGTTCAGTATGTTTAGGCCCTCTTCATATAGCCATGAACAACTTTACCTCTTTCAAAGAAAAGGATACATAAAAAAATGAACTCAGAGGCAAAATCATGTCACAGACCAGAGTCTAGAATAAACAGTGCAACATGCGAAAAGCAACAATATTCCACATAGCAAAGTTGAAGAATCCACATAGAATGTGGATAAGTATGGCAACTTAATCTATTGAAGAATCCAATGAACAAATGTTAAATAAGAAAATCAGGCATTTTTTTCCTGAATATAATGCCAAGAAAGCCATATCAAGATTGTTGATGAAGTTGGATCCAATATACAACTACATCAATTTCTATTATAAACCATGCTTTAAGAAACCATATGGCTGAAATTTTTTTACTTTTAAGTAAACTATCAAAAAGTACCACTTATCTTCGTTTTTTTATTTTTTTAATAAGAAACAACCTTTTATCAATAGGAAACCAATATAAAGGATAAAACAGAGGACAAGGAATCCTCATAAACAGAACTACAGGGAAAAAAAGAAGAAGAAGTAAAGATTAAGACAATAAAAACTATGAAAAACAGTGTATCCCACGACATCTTTTCAAATTAGAACAATCAAAGAAAAAGGAATATCTTTGAAACCTTTGCCTTTAGAAGCCCATAAAGATGCTAAGTATTTCGCTTTCTCCAAAAGATCTTCACTACTCATCCCTTTGACTTTAAAGATTCTATTGTTCCTTTCAATCCAAATTGCCCACAGCATGGATAATTTCCACATCACTTTAGCCAAATTTAACACTTCTTCACATATGTAGGGCATGAAAATGGAGCTATAATAATATTCATCTACTTTATGAGACATGATAGTAAAATTATCAAAGGACCAAGGAATGGTTCCAAATATATGATTTAGAGAAAGATCAAGTATTTGAATAAAACCAATGTGGCATAAACTCGAAGGTAGTCTCCCATAGAATTTACTTGATTTTAAACATAGGAATATCAAATTACTTAGATATTCTCCAATCCATGTTGGTATTTTTTCATTCAGGTTGTTCACCTCATCACTTATCTTTAATAATTCATCAGAATTCATGCAACTTCTCTAGTCTATGCAACTGAACATATGTAACTTCTCTGAAATCTGAATAAGCAAGCATATTCAACAAGCAAACTGTTTGATGTCTATACAGAAGCAGGGGATCCAAGAATGCACAATGGAGAATTACATGTTCGAAATTAATTGAAAATAAGTTGCAATATGATTAGCTAGGTAAGGGTAATAACTTTCACACCTAAATTGGAGTGGTAAGGGAAGAACCTTTCGTTGCCACAATGCAACTGGGCGGTCTTCTTTGACATAAACATTATTTATTTTCTTAGTTCAAAGAAGGCGACAACTTAATTCCATCCTTTAGTACAGAAATTACACATATAATCTCTATTTATTTCTCTTTCTCCCACATAAAATGCTTCCAAAAGCAGTTCTGGATACCTTTCTGAAAATCACAGACATAACTACAACTGAAGTTGCAATTCAAGCGATACATGTTTATTATTAGTACTCTTTTATTAATATCAATTAAAACGAGTCTAATGTTTCTCCCCCATTTCTCAGTTCTTAACAAAGTTGGTAACTTTTCTTTTTTTCTTTTTTGGTATGCAAAACGTCAGTCAGACTGACAATAGCACTTGAGAAAAGAGGGAAACTGGAAGAAGTTAGTCTATATACCCAGAAGCAATACGATAAAACTGAAATTTCTATGGGAAATGAAAAGTCATCGATGTAAAAACCCTAGGAGAGAGAGAGGTTGGAGTATTTAAGTAGATGAAGCAGATAACTTACTGGCATTTTCAAAGAGAGATGAATTCTGGAGTGGATAATAGTAAAATGAAAACCATAGGCACAATAAATAGAAGAACCGGAAGTGAGTGAATGAGAGGGAAAGGACCTGCCAAACGCGGAGGAGACGCTTCTTGGCGTTGGCTTTGCGGGTGGTGGTGAGCTTTATTCTCTTCCATACCAAACCTCCTGAGTCATGCTTCTTCACTATCTCCATCACTCTCGTCCCCCAAAATGCACCCGCCATATCTCTCTCTCTGCCTCGCCGTCTCAACGACTCTCACTGATGATGATGATGATGGAGTTCTTACACTCTGATGGGCTTTATGGCTTATACTGAATCCGCCCTTCCCACCAGACGAGTGGCATAAGAAGTCCAATGGACCCAATTGTGGCTAAAAGGTTCTATATACACCCTTTGAAAAACTCTGTACACTCACTTTGATATTTGGGTTTTTTTGATGTCATAGTCTATAGTGGTGTCCTTAAATTTTTTTTAGCCATATTTTATAAGAATAAAAATTTTAGTCCATTTTATAAATATTTTTACCTAATTACCCTTTTTATTTTCTTATTTCCAATTAATACGCACACCTCCTATTTTCTTTCCAATTAATGCGCACATCTCCTACCATCTTCTCAAATTAAATACATATATTAGTAGTATAAATTTTCTTAAATTACTAAAAAATATTTTTAGTAATCTATATTTCGATCGAATTACACATTTCTTTCGTCTTCGTCAAACTAACTACTAATATACATTTAAGTTTATGTAAGTTAATATTAACACTAATTCTCGATTTTTTTTTCTTTTTACCTATTATTGATTGAGTTTGAGTTGTTAATTATTTTAGATTTGATATGGGTTTTTCACACAGAAATACTAAACTGTAAAAAATCGCGTTCGTTGAAAAAATTTCGCATCATATCGAAGAAGAAGGTGAAAAGTGTATATAAAAAATAAACCTCTTAGCCTAAACACACCCAAAAATTTTTGAAAAAAATACTCAAATTAAAGTTTATCCTCTTAGCTTTCGAATCATATATCATATGCTTCAATCCGATATAGGAAAGATCTCCAAATATAATTTCTACCAAAACTATACAAATCCGTTGATATACCATGTCGATGGATTTGAAAATGGCTTGTGGTGGGGTGGTGGTGGACACTACAAGGCCCAGGTACTTTTTGGTGCCTGTGGTCCCTCTAATGGGCACCTTGGCCTGTTGGTTGGCCACCACCACCCCACCACCAGAACCTATGTCATTTTCTGAAGTTGTATTTGCAAACTGTACGTGAGTTAGATTTCATGTATGATTTGAAAGTCTAAATCTACCCAGTAAATTATGAAAAAATATTTTCAAAAAAATTTATCTCAATCCGATATCGAGAATGTCTTCAAATATGATTTCTACAAAAACTATGCAAATCGGCCGAGACAGCATATAAGTCAGGTTTAAAGTATCATTTTATAGCCTAAATCAGCCCAAAAAATTGTGAAAAAATATTTAAAAAAAGCTTATCCTCTTAGCTTTCCAACCATATATCATTTACCTCAATCCAATATCAGAAATGGCTCCAAATATAATTTTTACAAAAACTATACAAATATATCGAGTGCATTTAAAAATGGCGTGGTGGTGAGGTGGTGGTAGCCAACTAACAGGCTAAGGTGTCCATCGATGGGACCATTGACGGTGCCGTTGGTAGGCCCACCGATGGGCATCTTGGTCTGATGGTGGCCACCACCACGCCATTTTCAAATCCGTCAACATGGTGTATCGATGGATTTACATAGTATTTATAAAAATTATATTTGGAGACCTTTTCGATATCGGATTGAGGCAAATAATATATAATTATAAAACTAAGAGGATAAATATTTTTTTAAATATTGTTTTTATAATTTTTTGGGTTGATTTAGGTCATAAAATGATGCTTCAAACTTGACTCACATGCTATTTTGGCAGATTTGCATAGTTTTCGTAGAAATTATATTTGGAAACCTTCTCGGTATCGGATTAAGGCAAATGATATATGATTGAAAACCTAAGAGGATAAGATTTTTCTTGAATATTGTTTTATAATTGTCTGGATAGATTTAGGCCTTCAAATCATGCATCAAACTTGACTTAGGTGTAGTTGCCAAATATAACTTTAAAAAATGACATAGGTTTTTGTGGTGGGGTGGTGGTGGCCAACCAACGGGTCAAAGTGTCCATCTTTGGAATCACCGATGGTGTCGTCGGTAGGCCCACCAATAGGCACATTGGCCTGTTGGTGGCCACCACCAGACCATTTTCAAATCCGCCGACGTGGTGTATCAGCGGATTTATATAGTTTTCGTAGAAATTATATTTAGAAACCTTTTCAGTATCGGATTGAAACAAATAATATATGGTTGGAAAGCTAAGAGGATATTTTTTTTTGAATATTTTTTCACAATTTTCTGGGTTGATTTAGGCTATAAAATGATACTTCAAACCTGACTCACATGCTGTTTTTGCAGATTTGCATAGTTTTCATATAAATTATATTTAAAGACCTTTTTAGTATCAGATTGAGACAAATGATATATGATTGGAAGCTAAGAGGATAATCATTTTTTTAAAAATATTTTTTTAATAATTTTCTGTGTATATTTAGGCCTTTAAATCATGCATCAAATCTGACTCATGTGCAATTGACAAATACAACTTCAGAAAATGATATAGGTTTTGGTAGTGGGGTGGTGGCGGCTAACCAAATGGCCAAGGTGCCCCACCGATGGTGCCATCGGTAGACCCACTGATGGGTACCTTGGCCCATTTTCAAATCCGTCGACGTGGTGTATCGGTAGATTTGTATAGTTTTTGTAGAAATTATATTTGGAGATCTTTCCGGTATCGAATTGAGGCAAATGATATATATTTAGAAAGATAAGAAGATAAGCTTTTTTTAATATTTTTTTATAATTTTCTGGGTTGATTTAGGCTATAAACGGCCCATTTGGAACTGCTTACGTAAATAGTATTTTTTTCACAAAAGCTTTTTATTTAAGCACTTTTTTGGAGACATCTTTTAAAAAAATCATTTAAAGTGCTTTTTGGCTAAATACGTTTCAAACTGTTTTTTTTTTAATAAAAAAAAGTGTTTTTTCATTAAACAAAAAGTAGTTCCAAACAGCCTCAAAATGATGCTTCAAACCTAACTCATATGCTGTCTCGGTAGATTTGCATAGTTTTTGTAAAAATTATATTTGGAAATCTTTTTAGTATCGGATTGAGCCATATGATATATTGTTGGAAAGTTAAGAAGATGAGCTTTAATTTGAATATTTTTTTAAAAAATTTGGATGGCATCGGTGGGCCCACCGACGCCCTAATTTGTCTTTTTAGATTTACACAGTTTTGCTAGAAATTAAATTTGAAGATATTTCCGAACTCAAATTGAGGTATGTGATATATGGTTGGAAAGCTAAGAGAATGACCTTTAATTTGAATATTTTTTTTAAAAATTTTTGGGTAGCGTTGATGGGCCCACCGACTGCCTATCATTGGGCCCACCGATGCCTTAGTGTTGTCTTTTTAGATTTATACAGTTTGGCAAGAACTTAAATTTGAAAACCTTCCCGAGCTTGGATTGAGGTATATGATATATGGTTGAAAAGTTAAGAGGATAAATTTTAATTTGAATATTATTTTATAATTTTCTTAATTGATTTAGGCCTTGAAGTCATGTTTAAAATCTGACTGATATACGGTTGATAAATACAAATTTAGAAAACGACAGAAGCCAATGGTGTGGCACTAGTAGCGGCCTACCACCATACTGTTGTTGGGCTCACCGACAGCCTAATTGTGGATACCAAGGATGTCAATCAAATAGACTATTCTAATTTTAAAATTGAACTGTTTCTAAAAATATAAAAATAATTTTAAACTATATTTTTAATTATATAATTTTTAAATTAGTTTTTATTAAATAAAATTGGACGTGTGGTATAAAAAAAAAACCCTCATATTTACTTACCAAGAATGTTTTCCTCTCTTTCTTTTTGTTTTAATTTAATTTTGGTCTTAAATTAATTTTCAAAGTTTATTTTTATTAACAAATTAAAACAAAGTAAAAAAAAAAAAGGGCAATAATTCAAATGCGGCCTCATAGTAATTTAACAGCCAAAATAAGTGATGCGTGCCAAAAGTAGATTAAGAACAATGAATGACAGTATTTTAAACGCAAGAATCATGTCGCTGCCCGAAGTGAAAAGCCTTTATGTTTCTCGGTTTGAGGACATACGGTAAAGTGGGCCGGATGAGTTTGATGATTAGGCACATACATCAATTCTGGTGTAGGAAACAAACAACTGAAACATACTCTACACGTGTAAATATGTCATTCAATCTCTTCCTACCAAAGTAGGCTGCCTACTTAGGTAAACTGGAAGAGACACATGGCGTTGGTAGTCAGCGACACAGAGAAAAGCGCTCTGCGAGTGTAGGGAGCCCACAGGGACAAATCACCACCGCCCAGCCTATGAGTCTTGGCAAAACACATCTAGATAGGATAGTGTGGGTTACTCTAGAGAATTCAGAAAATGGTGAAATGCATACATATGTCGCCTCCCAAACGTTGCTGCGTTTTGGAGCGTTTCGATCTTCCAATGCATGCATTCCAGTGCATATCTCTTTATGATCTATATATATATATTATATACGTGTATGTCAGTTTCCAATAATTGTTCGCGAATATCACGTGGTTGCTGTTGGTACGCGTATGGGCCATAGCTGATTGATAACTCCAATACATCACCCTCCACATGTATGTATAAGTTTAGAGCAAATCCCTGCACCCCACGACCATACTATTATCTAATATATAGTCTGTGCTATTTCATTTGTGGGTTTGTGAGCGAGTGAGTGGCGGAGATAGCTTTAGGCTTTGGAAAGGACTTGCGGCAACATAATTTAAAGAAATAAGAAAGAGGATGGATGGGTATGAGGCGCATCACAGCATGGAACCATCAAAGCCAAAGTTAAGACTTGATGGTGCCACGCTGTGTGCGCCTCATATATGCATTCCATACCCAATCTCGATCCGGAGGTGTGACGGCTTGCTGTTTGCTTTTCTTTAATTCATTTACCTTGTTTTGTATTTCTTTTTTCTGTCCTTATATTATCTGTTTTTTTGAATGTCAATCATGACCCTAATATATATATTAATATATGATGGGCGCCGTGATAGTGATTATGTCAAATCAAGATAGGATTTAGTAAGGTATGGCTTAGCTATTCAAAAGCAACAATATTAATCTAATATTTCACAAATTAATTAATAAAAAGTGATTATTTTTTTTCAAAAAAAAAAAAGTCCTTCAAACTTACCCAAAATTTCATTTTGTCCCTCTAAAGTTTTAATTGTGGCAATGTATCCTCAATAATGAAATAATTATAAATTACATTATTTATGTTATTGTCAAAAGAGTTTACAATTAATAATTGAAATAAGCCAATATGCTTAATATATGCTTCATTAATTTTTTTTGGGGACAAAATTGATGATAAATGAAACAGGAAAAGTTATTATTCATGTTCTTTTTCTTCTTCTTTTTTCTTATTTAGTTTCAAATAAAATTCTCACTTTAAAAATAGGGGGGATATTTAGAATTATCTCATAATTGATAGGATATGTACTAACAATTAAAATTAAATATAAAACTTTTGAACGGAGATTTTTATACTTTACAAAATCAAAACCTCATTATTTTAAAATTTCGAATATTACAAAGTTCAAGGCCTTAAGAAATAAAAAAAGGCTTTTTTTTTGGTACAATCAAGTTTGGGTGGGAACTGGGCAATAAGAATTTTTTAGTCATATTTTTTTATAGAATTAAAATTTTAATTTATTTTTTGCGTCTCTTTTCTGAAATCATTCTAGCTTATATTAAAATGTGTAAAATATAGAGATGAGATTTGAGATAATAACATACCTAACTAATTTTGCTAACACACTAATCGGGCTTTTGAAGGGTTTTAAGTTCGATCAGCAGCTAAAATACGAACTCTTTGTTGTTTATGCACACCTTTCACCCGTTAAATGCACTCTGTTAGTTCATTAATGGTCTTGCACGTCTTTGGTTACGATTGTGGTGGTTGAGGAGGTTAATTTGCTACAATTTATTAGGATCGAAGAAAATAATAGTAATTTTAAAGGGGAGAAATCAAAATGGGTTCGATAGTTCAATTTTTGGGTAGCCAACGACAATTACGTAGATTTGGTATAATTTTAATTGAATTAAAAAATAAGCAAAAATTCACTAAGCTTAAATGGACTTATACATTTTTAGGTTAAAAAAAAGGGGAAAAAATAAATAAAAGCCTACGAGGAGCCCAAAAATAATAAGCTTGTTTCTGTTTGGCTATCATACCCAACATTGTAAATGAGGTACCAAAGTGGAGTTTGGTATGTATGGGCTTATATTAAATTTAGAAGTTTTTCGATATCATAACCATATAAGCATCCTTTTTAATTTTCCTAACTTTTAGTAGAATTAAAATTATAATTAATTTTTATAATAAAAAATACCTTTGACTAGACTTGATAACATATATTGAAACCAATTCGAATTAAATTTTTCTCATTCAAACACAATCCGTTAAGTTAAAAAAAATAATTTAGATTCAAATTCATTTGTAAAATTAAAGGGTGATTTGTTAATACATTAATATTTTAAATTGTATATGAATTAACATAGTTTGCTTAACACATTTTACCCATTCAACGTTCTATATATTTTTTATTGACTTTTTTCTTTATCCTAAAAAAATAATAATATTTAATAATATAAAAAATATTTAAAAAATAAAAAATTAAATATTCAACATTCAAAGAACATATAAAAGTATATTTTGTGAACTAAACTATCAAAGTACTCAACATACAACAACAAAATACTTAAAAATATTAATTATCTTAATAATACAAAATAATAATAAAATATTATATATAATTTTTTTAAAAAATCCACCAATGAGAATTGAGAACGCTTTTCTGAAATACACCTACAAAAAAAAATATTAAAAAAAGTTAGAGAGAGCTATATGTATTGGTGCATGAGATTTTATAAATAGTTTAAAATTTCCTCTAATTCTCTATATTGTAATCATCAATAAAAACATTATTTGAGCATTGTCCGGATTTATCTTCATCTACGCTCAATTTGAAGATATCTCCACAAATTTCATCCAAATTAACCTTCTCTTCATATGAAACTATACATAAAAAAAATTAAAAATTAAAGTTACATAAATATATAAAAAAATAGTAACAAAAAAAATAAAAAATACATGAACATAAAAAATTTACTTTCTTTTTCAAAAAACCAATCACGAGTATATATTAAAGCTTACACAACTTCTGGCAAAAGAGAAGTACGATATTGATCCAAAACTTTACCATTAATATTAAAAGCGGATTCGGAGGCAACCGTGGAAATATAAATTGCTAACACATCACGAGCCAATTAAGAAAGAATAGGATAACAAAATTGCTCTCTTTTCCACCAATTAAGAACATCTAGTTCTTACTATCTAATCTTTCTTTATCAAAATATTTATCCATTTCCCTTTTCTTACTTGAAGAATTACCTTCCATATAAGTAACATCAAAATCTTCTATCACATAAACAACAATTTAAGGGTAATTTGATAAAATACCCACCGCGTCATTAATTTTTTTTTAAAAAAATATCAATGTTTTATAATTTTTGCAGAAATACCCACTTTCTTTCCAAAATACCTAATTATTTATAATACCCACACTCCCTTCACCTCTCATTTCTCATAGCGAGTCTAGCTATTAGATGACGATTCTAGCTATTAGATGGCGATTCTAGCCTTGAGATGATTATTCTAGCCATCAGATGACGAGTCTAACTATCGGATGGCGAGTCTTGCCATCAGATGGAGATTCTCGCCATAAAATGCGAGTCTAGCCATTAGATGGCAAGTTTAGTCATCAAGTCGTGATTCTAGCCATTAGATGACGAGTCTAGCTATTAGAGTTTGAGGTATTTTAGGGAAAGAGTAGGTATTCTACAAAAATTATAGGACATGGATATTTAAAAAAAATTAGTGACGCGGTGGACATTTAATCAAACTACTCACAATTTAATTAAAAAACTTATAAACAATTTAAATGTATTAAATGTAGTAAATTTAATTAAATGCAAAAGAAACTGAACAAATAATTTACCTTAAAAATGGTGTCCCCAAATTCCAATTGGTTGGAAGTCTCTTCTGAAATCTTATTTGTCTTGAAAAAATGAGAAAACGAGAAAACTCCACCATATATACATTGAATAAAGAATTCATTATATCCCAAAAAATGCTTCATCTCAATAGAATCCTTATCATAAAGCTTGGCATAAACTCATTCAACAAGATGAATTTTAAATTAGGGATCCAAAATCACAGTAATTGCAAGAACCAAACTATTATCGGATTAATACTTTTTGAATTTCAAACTCATAAGTATTCCCATCTGTTTGAGCTTAATATTTTCTCAAATTATGGGAATAAATATTTTTTTGTCAATAAGTTAGTTGGAGTGATGGATTAGATTAGAATGGATTAGATTGGAGTGTTGGAGTGGTAGATTGGATTGTAATGAATTAGGTTGGAATGCTGGAGTGATAGACTAGAATAAGATTTTGGAATGTATTGGAATGGAATTACTAGCCAAATCAAGCAGAAGCAAATTGATAATTTGTAAAATAAAATTTGTTTGGCCATGAATGGAATAATTGGCCGAGTATATTTTATAACAATGGCTGACATGAACTAATTGGATGACCAAGGGCATTTTGGTAATTTTTTTAGACCTAACAGATTTTAAGAGTGTTGCGACGACTAAAATTATGAAGGATAATTCCAGAAGAGAAGTTGGATGGGACCAGTCTAAGTCAATCTTATATAATAAATACAATAAGTCATTTCTTATCTTTATCTTTTCAATTACGTAAATTGTAGTGTGCGTGAGGCTAAACCTACTGATCTTGAAGACTATAAGAGGAGACAACATTCTAACGTGAGGGGACCCCTGCTGGCACATCAAACCTCATAGAATTACTTATCTTTCTAGATTTCCTCGTAGCTTCCGTAGAGTTTAGCAATTCTATAGCTTGTAGTGTTCAGTGATTTTAGTAAGTTTGAAATCCTATTTGACAAATTAGTTTTGTTTAAGGTAGTTCATCGAACCTATAGATTGTTCATTCTCTACAATCTAATACAGTTGTTTGTTTAGAATTAGATCATTCAATAAAATTTCATCATTTTTCTCAATATAAATTTTATTTATATTAGAGTGGCACACTCGTACAGTCAAAGAACACAATATATTTATTTTTCTTAAGCAAATACCATCTTTCTTAAAAAGCTATCATTCCTTTCCATAGCTGATTTGTAATGATAAACACCTTGGAAAAAATAGGTTTGATGTGGTTCCAAAAGATAAACAAGTGACCTCATAAAAATACCCTAAAAACTTTGATATCTTTTCTATTTTATCACATTCTTCTAAGGAAGGACAACATTTAGAATTTGAATCCAACAATTGCAAATTAAGGAATGCTCAACGATAAAAGATTACACTATCAAATATAAGGTAGGTCGAGTTCCATTTAATGGGCATATCTTGTCTTAACCCTCTCTTATTATGCATTATTTCTACTTGTACAACACAATCATACAACTTTTGTTTCCTCCCTAATGATCTCTTAATGTACTTTATGCACTCACGAATCTTCATAACAGATTCATTAATTTCTTTAAGTCCATATTGAATAATCAAATTCAAAATGTGTACACAACACTGAACATGAAAAAATTTACCATTCAACAAAAGAACACCTCTAGTACTTAATTGAGTTTTTAAAAGATCATCAAAATAATAATTGACAGAAGTATTGTCCAAAGTAATAGAAAATAACTTCTTTTCAATCCCGAATCACTTATCAATGAATTAATTTTATCTACCAATGCAACATCAGTATGTGGAGAGGACATAAGACAAAAATTCATGATTTTTTCATTCAAGTTCCACTCTTTGTCAACAAAGTGAACTGTGAGACTAAAATATCTATCAATGGTAATAGATGTCCACAAGTCATATGTTAAACATACTCTTCCTAGAATTGAACTCAACACAGTTTGTAACTTTTATTTTTCATTCTTAAACATCCCCACCACATGTGCTTTAGCAGTATTTCTACAAGGCAACTTGAGATCCAGAGAAATATACTCAAATAGGACTCTAGTACCCTTATATTGAACACAAATAAAAGGCAAATTATGTTTGATAATTGTCTATATCATCAAATCACGAAATACTATATAATCAAAAGAGGGAGAACGACATAGAAAATACCCTTAGATGTTGACAAAAGCATTTGCTTCACATCATCGTATTTATTTTTAGAATAATTTTGCATATGATTCAATATATTGTCCGTCCCATGACTACTTATATATATTGTATTTCATATTACCTACACTTAGCATGTCTTTTTGTTATCTTCACCAAGTGGCACCAATTTAAATAATGTCCAAGCACGAGAATTTAGTTTACGATTGCCCTTACCTATTTGCAAAGACATTCATTTAGCTCGTTTTGTTTCCTCATTCTCTTCTTTTTCAACATTATCTTCAATTGAAATGTCTATAAGGTTCTCAATAGAATTACTTGAAGCTATCTACATAATACAAAATAATTAGTAATGACTTACAAATGCATATACAATTGTAATAATTTTAATTATAAAAAGATTAAGCAAACAACTTAATATTATAATTATAAGAAATTGTGCTTACTGGTTGAGATTGACTACTACTCATTTCAACTTTATAAGTTTCTTCTAGAGTTTAGGTGTTGGAATTCTTTTACTAGCTGTGAAACTGTCAAAGTATCAATTTTATTTTGTTTAGAAGAGAATAAAAAAAATAGAAAAGAAATAATAAGTAGTAAATGTAAAAAAAAAAAAAAATTGTATTCCTTAGTCACAACAAGCAGCCACAACAACACACCATGCATGCATAATTCACATAACGAAACACAAAGAAACAGAGAAATTTGTATACCATTTAAAGAAAACATCAATAATATTAATATTAAAGCAATGTTATATTTGTTCAAATAAAAAAGACTTCAAATTAGTACTTCATCAAACTCTCAATTTTTACAGATTATGCTGTTTGTTAACTTACATACTACAAATTTTTGCTTCCATTTGGAAATATTTAAAGAAGCAAAGATCAAAAAATAATAAAAATGAAAAAAGTAAAATAAGTTCACATGAAAGTACTAATTAAAACTTTTCCAAACCAATTCCAACTAGCTTGTATGAACCCCAATGAGTATGGAACTTACATACTTAATGGCAGTGGTGTCCATGAATTATTAATAAGAATATATTAATTTCATTTACATTGCATAGAGTGCATGGTATATTGTCATTAGCCAGCAAATACACACATGCTCGTAAAAAAAATATAAATATATAAATAGGAATCAATTTAAATATTGTCTTCGATGATTTTTTTCCCCTTCAATTTAGGTAGTAAGGTAAGTCAAAGTCAAGTCCCATTTTAGTTTTATACCTAGATAATCATTGGAATTAGAAAAGTTCGACCTAAAATTTCAACTCCATTAAGAATCAGCAAAAATTTAACAATAATAATCTTAAATCTTCCAATGAATCCTATCTTACTTCTTATGCCCCACAAAATAATCTTACTCATCCCCTAGATTTACTAAACTTAAAAGAGAGTTAGGTATTGGTACCATTTGGCTTTGTTTGTGATTATTTTTTACTATGCACAACTTAATTTTATCAATTTCTTAACTTGAGAATTTCCACAATAGTTGTTGCTTCCTTGTGCACACATAGTAATATTCTATGTCATCTGAGTTCATTTCCAATGTAGATGCAAGTTTTGTTGAGAGGGCTGGATTGAGCTTTGACTATGTGCTAGATGTCTTAATCTCATTTTTTAAAAATAAAAATTGTACCTAGTGATGGTTTCTTTATGTTTGTGTTTAAAAACAATTTCAAGAAGTTGTTTAACTTTTGTGTTTAGATTTTGTATAGACGTTTTGCAAAAAATAATACTAAAGGGGGAGATTGTTAAGTTTTGTAATGTTAGAATTTTATGACAACTTCCAATCGGTTCAAAAACATCATATTTTACAATCTGTTTGTTATAAATGAGTATAGGAAATTGTGAAAGACCTACCTTTTTGGTATTAAGGTTTTTGTTAGTTGGTTTTAATTTTCTATTTTTAAAAGGATTGGATAGAATATGTGTTAGGTGGTAAAGTTGATTCCTGTGAAGCATCTACATGTGAGAAGTACTGATGAAATTGTCATCTGGAAAAGATTAGAGGAGGATAAGTCTGATTGATTTTATTATTGCTTTTTCTAATAAGTGTAGTAAGGTTTTTCTTTATCTAACCTAATCATATATATGTAGGACAAATATCATAAACACACCTTTAAATTTACCATAATTACACTTAATTATCATAGTTTTCTTAAACTATCACAAACATACCATCCGTTAACCCATTTCAGTTAAATTTAATAGTCAAAGGGTAGTATTGTCTTTTAATATATATTTTTTATTTAAGTTCAGAAATATACATATAATACAATAAAAAATTGACATGTGGCATTATTTATTTCTTTTTCTTTTTTTTTTCCTTTTCTTTTTCCTGATTTTCTTTCTTCTCCCGCCCGAAAGCCCCTCTCCCTCTCTGTTATGGCTACACTTATTCCATCTTTTCAGTCTATGTCTCTAATTAATTGTCCAGAGCTTGATTCATTTCCAGAATGTGGGTTACCACCAAATATAACCAAACTCAAGGTTTATTGGTGCAATAAGCTTTTCACAAACCGCTTCCAGTAGGATCTGCAAAGGCTTAAACGCATGTCAATCTCTCACTGAAATGAGTTTCAGCTCTTGTCTGAAGAAGAGTTGCCAAAATCGCTTTCTGATTTGATAATCTTTCAATGTCCTTGGCTGGAACAGCGATGTAAGAGAGATTCAGGGGAAGCTTAGCCCATTTTTCTGGTCGCGTGCACAGGTGGCCGAAGGAGAATAAACACCGCAGCACCGCCGTTTGTCGTCGCCGAACCTCCCCGCCCATAGTTATAAACTTGCCAGCTACCAGCGTACTTTTTTCGGCCGGCCACATGCCTGTTCGTCACCTGGAAATGTCAGATCGGGTGAAAGGAGGGTGCTTTTCAGATCGGCCGGCCACATACTCGTGTACCCTCCCTCTCCTCCTTTCGCCGGACTTTGGTATGATTTTCGGCAAAAGGAGGGTGGTTTTCCCATATTTTCGACCTAACAAGTATATGGGAAAACCGTCTTAATACCAGTATACAAGGCTGAAGGAAAGGGAGAGTTGCAGGTCGTGAGAAGAGAGAAAGAGAGAGGGGAAGGAGAGGGGAAGAAAGAAAAAAAATTTAATTAAAAAGGTAAAATGGATATTTTAACGGTTATATTTAAGTTTTTGAACGTTCGGACACTGTTTGGTGTATTGTTAATAGTTTTTAAAAATAATGGTGAGCAAATATATTTATGCCAAATCTGATGGGATCCCAATGAATTTTTTCCGATATATATATTTTATCTCTTTCCAAAAATATTGATTTTTTACTTTTATTTATTGTCTTAGGAAATACTAAGCTTTGGTGAATAATAGTGAAACCATTTTTAATTGACTCTGATTTTCAAAAAGCTATTATGATGTTGTGATTTAATTGACTCTGATTTTCAAAAAGCTATTATGATGCTGTGACATTTTGAAAGTTGCATAAAATTATGTTGATTTGGGAAAAGAATTTTTGTTAAGCAACTTGTTTTGAGAATCAGGTTTGATATGAGATTCTCTAGTTTTTTTTTTTTTTTTAATAGAAAAAAATATTTTCAATCAAGGGAAAAAGTTTTTAGAATTTTTTGTGAGGTTTCTTCGGGGGGATTCTCTAGTTTTTCCTTTTTTTTTTTAAGAAAAAAATATTTTCAATGAAGAGCAAAAGTTTTTAGATCTTGTTGTGAAGTTTTTTCATAAAAGAAAACGAATTACTCTGGAATAAGTTGGTTTGCATACAAGTCCACATACAATGAAGTTTGCAGTGTCCGGATTTAAATAATTTTAGTTAAATTTGATAAACCATTAAAACAAATCTTTCATTAACCATGTCCTGTGTTTAATGCAATTAAAGATTAAATAATTGACTAGTTATTCTGTATTTAGTATACACCAAACTAAACTATTTCTTATTATTATATATATATATATATACACACACACACACACTCAAAGTGTGACCTGTTAGAGAGCAAGAATAAAGAAATAAGACTTAGTTCCATAATATTATTTGTGAGTCTGTATAAGTCAGAATAATATTATAAATCTCATATTAATTTTTTTTTTTTTTGACCCTGTCTAATATGCTGCACCAAATGCCAAACTTAGACTAAATATCGTACAGCTCAGTGCAGCCTGTGTATTAAACATGCCTAATGTACTAATTAAGTCTTAATGTCGTCCACAATAAAACATTTCGATCTTACGCAGTTCAACTACTTGCAAACATCAATATACGAAACCAACTCATCAATTAGTTTTGCCATCGGCTTCTGTCACAAAACCACCAGTATCCCCAACCACAGCCACAATGCCACAATTCCTACCTTATTCCTTTTACTATCAGCGACACCATCCACATTTATTCTATAAAAACCAATATCAGCTTAATTAGTAAATAGCATTTAATTATTATATTGTCTAGCTTAATGTTTAATCAACTTATGGATACGAAAAGAAATTGAGATCTGAATTCAACTCCAAATCAATATAATATATGCAGAGTAATTTCTATGTTCATACACATACGTTTACATGTTAGAAACGATTTTTTTTTTTTTAAAGAAAATTTTTTCATTATTTTTGGGTAATTTTTTAAATAGCCTTTATTTATATGTTCTTTAAAATTACACTATAACCCCTCACATTTCATTTTTCTTCAAATCAAACCTTTTTACATAACAATGATTAATAGTCTTAAAAATTTAATAGTCTAGGAAAATGCAAATTGAATTTAAAAATTCAACTTAAAAAATTGAAAATTCTTTTAAATAAAATAATTTTGGTATTTTGCTAAGTAAAATTAAGGGGGTTAGAAGTGTCAAGTTTGAAAAGTTATTTTAGTTGAATAATATTTGACTAACTGATGTGGTTAAATTAAAACAAAAGTAAAATTTGAAAGGTTGTTGTGTAATTTCAAAGAATAGGATGATTGTTCTGCCAAAAAAAAAAAAAAATCAAAATACACCAGGCTAAAATGAAATTACCCTTATTTTCTGTCCTTTTTAAACAACAAAAGCCAAAAGCATCTATTACCAAATAAAAAATTACTGCTTACACTCAACAAATATATATATATATATATATTGTTATAATTTTCCCTTTTAAAAACGTGATAAAAGTAAATAAAAGAAAAGAATAATTGCTGGAATATTATCATTCTCTCAAAATACATACATATATATATATATATACATACATATATATATATATATATATAGATATGTGTGTGTGTGTATATCATCCTCGGAAACTAATTTGACTGGAGAAGTACTTTTTATCCGCAAAAGAAAGAAGGATTAAAGCGGTAAAAGTGGTAGTAGCTGAGCATCTACAGACGCTAATGCTATTACTAATTACTAATCAATGAATAGTTGAGTACAGCTTCCATGACCATGCGAAAAAGGTCTTTAGCCTAAACCGGGTGCTAAGCCCAAATTACTATTAAACACAATTCTGGTGTAGGCAGCTGTTAGGTGCAGTCTCGCTAACTCATAGTTTGGTGAGCTATCAACATTACCTACCCCTTTCTCCTTTCTTCGTTTTACTTGAGACTATACTACTATTTGTTTTCAGTATAAATTTTCTTAAAAGTAAAAAACGGTCAGTCTTTCATTTTTATTGAGAGTTATTAATCTAGAAATTTATTAGGGTTGAAACCTTTTTCATTAAGTAAGGTTTTTAATTTTGTAACTCTATAGGAGATCCTTATAACATGCTTATACCTACTAACAGCTCTCTTTTATCTATTATTAGCAAATTGAGTGTATTTGAAATATTATATAGGATTTGCCAATAATCAAACCCACAACTAGACCTGCAAAGTGATAAGAACATAAGTTTCATTCTATTGTATCACACCACACCCTGAAGTGTAGGTTTCATAATAGTTTCATGTATTTTTTACATTCTTTTCTTCCTTTTTTCTTTCCATATTATTTATAATTATACTATAGCCGCTTCACATTATATTTTTTTGTATGGCTAAAATAGAACTTCAAGAAAAAGTTATATTATTTCAAAAATAAAATAGAGTAATAATAATAATAATAATAATAATAATAATAATAATAATAATAATAGGTTATTTAGGCTATTAAAGTAGTTAAGGAAGCCATATAGCTGACCTCGAACCACCCAAAATAACCTAAGCTAAATATTTTATTAAAAGAAAATAAAAAAATTACAGAGGAGAGATAAATAAAATTCAGCAACTATCACAAGCAGTTTGAAAAAAGTAAAATCAATGAATAGTGTGCTGAGAGGCCAGTGTGAAAGGCCTAGTTAATCCCACTGTCGATATCTTTAATCTTCTAGCTGTTTTTCCTTTTCTTGGTCGACCCCGGTTTTCTTTTAACTATATACCATGGGTTCTGAACAGTGGCGTTAGAGACTGACGGTTGTGAAGCTGCCAAATCCAAGTTCCATTGCCCTGCACTAATTGTACCTGAAGAATCCTTAGGGATTGGAACAATGGCCTTAGCAATTGATTTTTGACTCGCGTTTGGGATGATCTCTTTTGAGGGTTGTGAAGAGCCTTCACCTTGCAAAGTCGGTCACTCATCCTCAAATGTATCATCTTCGTAATCATCAATCTCATTATCTGAGTCTCCAAAAGCATCTGCCCACGATGTGACCTGTCGGGGAACCGTGCTATAGTGTGATGGAGTCTGAACAGTCTCTGAATTACGAACACTCTTAATCATTTATGTATCAAAGTCAGTCTTGCTGGGAGCAGTACCTAGATCTGAAGCAGAGGGTCGGACCTCAATGCCTATTTTTATATTAATGTCTGCCCTGCTAGGAGGAACTGCATCATGTTGATGTACCATTTCATCTATATGAGTGGATGTCTCTTCCATATTCAATGCCTCAAAGGCATTAGTAATAGACACGATGGGTGTAATTGACTCCATATGTGGAGAACTTGTCTGCTTCAGTTTGTACACCTGAGTAAACTTTGGAGCCTTATTTTCTTTTTCTTTGCCATGAGATCCAACTATAGGAGGAGCTTTCCTAATCACCGACATGCACTTAGCCACTGAATGCCAACACTGTGACAAGAAGAGCAAAAATTTGAAAATGATTCAAAATATAATTCCACTTCAATGCAATTATTTGTCATTTCCAATAAAAGTTTTTCTGGGATAAATCTGGGTAAGTCCACATCAACTAAAACCCAAGCAAAATGCCTATAATTCTCGATAAGCGTAAAGTTATCAATCCTCAAAGGTATACTAATGCTGCTTACGAGGTCCTTGAGTATGCGAGAATGCAAAAACTTCAAACTGAAATTATAAAACCTAACCCAAATCTAAGCATTTGTTGATCTTTAAATTGCCGGATTAAATTTTTTGACCCAAGCTTGCAGCGTAACAATTCCTGGTTTTAAATTCAAGGTTCTATGAAACCATACATTTTGTCTATCTTCTGCCGAATGTAAAAGAACCTGAAAGTAGTCCATCCCGAGAGAAATAAGCTGCCAATTATCTAGCTTCCAAACGCATTGAAGTTTTAAACGTAAGTTCTCAACCTTCCAAGGTTTATCCCCTTTAGATAGAATGATTTGGGATGTCAGAGAACCGACGCAGTGCAAGTCTCTCTTGATAAGTATCGTCATTTACACAAATAGAGACTAGATTCCCTTTATGAGTTAGCACAGTTTAAGGAGCCAAATCTGAATTTCTCCCTGGCAATAATGTTCCATTTAAAAGAGCTGCAAATGAAAGTTGTTTAGAGTCCTTTTTGTTGTTCTTGGTCTCTGCAGTACCATTAATTACATCTGCAAATGAAGGATGTAGTTCCTTTGAAATGCCTCGGATAGGCATTGCCTCTTTAGGCACTGCCTTACCACGGTCACTCTGTGTATCCTTGACTCCTGCAGTATGATATCCTCCAAGATTATCCAACCTAACCAGATAATTCCAATCCAAAACAATGGGAGCCATAACAATTTCAGAAACCCCAATAGAGATTGCATAGATTATACAATGATTGTTTGTTCAATTACAAAACTGGATATCCAAAATTAAGAATAGAAACCAATTCCAAATAATAATCACAGCTCCAAGTCAATTGAAACACCACAATCACAATTTCCAGTTGCACCAACTTGCAAATTCAAAACCAAACACAATAGCAATACCTACTGCTGTCGAGGACGAGCAAACTTGAAGCTTCGAATTCCACCAGTTGAACCCAACAGATCGGCTAGAGTGCTTTACCAGCTGCAGAACCACACAGCAGCAGAGAAGGATACGTGATGATGGAGAAGACGAACAAACCCCAACTAACCTATTGATGTAGACCATCCCAAATGTAGCTCGGCTAAAACAGCTCGAAGGCTTTGATCGCCCACATTAGCAGATCGCTAGTCGAACCCAGCAGATGCTTGTGGAAGCTCAAACCCGTATGCAGAAGCCATGAATGATTCGCGATCCACACTCGAGAAAACCCAAACCCATGGCAACTCCAAGATCCAGCTTACATCCACACGAGCAAGCTTGAGGTAGAGGAACTTGGAGTAAGAATCCACCTCCAGTAAGTTAGCTGCGAACTAGAGGGTGCGCGCGAGTTTGAGGCAGAGGATCCATGATGATTAAGATCGACGTTGAAACCGTGGCAGCTGTTGCATCAGACGACAGCTCCAATGATTGATGGCAATAATGCAAGCTGGAGGAGATGACCCATAGTCTCCATGAACTGGAGAGAGTCTCTCTCTGCTGCAAATTTTAATAATAAAAAAGAGGCAATTTAGGATTCAGGAAAGCCATATTGCCAACCCCAAACCACCCAAAAAAGCCTAAGTCAATTTTATTAAGAAGAAAAATAAAAAAGTACAAGTAGGAAAGATAGGTAAAAAGCACAGCTGCTATAAGAAACAATACAAAGATAGTAAAAAATCAGTGTGCAGTGTGCCGAGAAGCTCATGTGAAAAGCTTAGCTAATTCCAATCTCGCTGTCGCAAGCTGCAATCTTCTAAATGTTTCTCATTTCTTTGGTCTACCCAGTTTTCTTTTAATTATATTCCATAAATTCTGGTAATTAGTTTCGGAGACTGATAGACGCGAAACAACCAAGTCCAAGTTCCACTGAGATAGTCTCGATAGCTTCACTCTTCTAACTGTTTTGTCTTTCTTTAGTCATTCCAGTTTTCTTTTAACCATATTCAATAAATTATGGTCCGTGGTTTCCGAAACCGACGGTTACGAAGCAGCCAAATTCAAGTTTCTTTGCGCTGTTGTAACTGCACCAAAAGAATCGAATCGAGCCATGGCTGAAGTATTTATTGCTAACCCACATAGGGGGTACCATCGTTCTCTTTTGAGGCTTCTGAAGAGCCCTTACCTTGCAGAGGCGACCACTCATTTTCAATAGTATCATCTTGCAAAGGCAGCCACTCGTCTTCAACTTTGTTGTCTTCATAATCATCATTCTCATCATCTGAGTCTCCAAAAGCATTAGCCCATGATGTGACATGATGAGGAATCGTGTCATAGTCTGATGGATTTTGAACATTCTTTGAGTTGCAAACACTCTTATCCACTTCTGTATCGAAGTTAGTCTTGTTGGGAGTAACACCTAGATCTGGAGCAGAAGGTCGAACCTCAATGTCCATTTTTGTATTAATATCTGCCTTGTTGGAAGGAACCACATGGTGCTGATGTACCATTTCATCTATATGAGTAAGTGTTACTTCAGTATGCAATACCTCGAAGGCATTTGTAGTAGGCACGGAGGGTGTAGTCGTCTCCACATGTATAGAAGATGCCTGCTTCAGTTTGGACACCTAATACAAACTCGGAGCCTTATTTTCTTTTTCTTTGTCATGAGATCTAACTTTTCGAGGAACATTCCTAATAACTGACTTACACTTAGCTATTGAATGGCCCATACCATGGCAAGAAATGCAAAAATCCAAAAACGATTCAAAGTATAAATCCACTTCAATACGGTCGTCTATCGTTTCCAATAATAGTTTTTCTGGGACAAATCCAGCTAAATCCACGTCAACTAAAACCCGAGCAAAATGACTATAATTCCTTGTAAGCGTGGAGTTATCAATCCTCAAAAGTATACCAATGCCTCTTGTAAGGTCCGTGAATATGCGCAGATGCCAAAACTCCCAACTGAGATTATAAAATTTAACCTAAATATGAGCATTTGTAGATCTTTGAAGTGCCGGTTTAATATTTTTTTACCCAAGCTTAGAGTTGAATAATTCTTGGTTTTAAATTTAAGACTCTATGTGACCATACCCTTTACCTATCCTCTGCAGAATGTAAAAGAACCTGATAGTAACCCCTCTCAAGAGAAATCAGCTGCCAACTATCTAGTTTCAAAATGTTTTGAAGTTTTGAACGTAAGTCCTCAAACTTTCAAGATTTATTCCTTTTAGATAGAATAATTCGTGTTATCAAAGAAAACTGACAAAGAGTAAGTCTCTCCTGATAGGCATTGTTATTAACCCAAACAGAGACAAAGTTGCTTTTACAAGTTAGCACAGTTTGTGGAGCTAAATCCAACTGTCCCCCTGACAGTAATGAACCTGCATAATTGATTCCACCAACTACTGCCTTCTGTGTTGGTACAGCCTGATTGATAATACCATTAACTACGTCTACAAAAGAAGGTTGCTCAGCACTCTTGTTGTGAGCTGACTCAACCTCATCTCCAGTAATACTGAAAGATTTTACCAATTTTATACCACCTACATTTAAACCAATAGCCAATTCTAGTTCCAATCCCCCTATTTCCCAAAGGCTGCAAATTAATAATAATAATAATAATAATAATAATAATAATAATAATAATAATAATAATAAAAATAAAATAAATTGAATGATATAATACAAAGAAAAAGGATAATTACACTAGCATCTTTTTTTTTTTTTTCTCCAAAGGTGAATTTCAAATAGCCCCCTGTATTTACATCTTTTCCATATTAGCCCCCTTTTTATTGGAACTACATTTTAGCCCCTTGTAACTTTTTTTTTTTCTGTTTTCAATATAGCCAGCTTTTTTTAGTCAAATCATGTTATTTTTCAAATTGATACTTGTGGCCTTTATTTAATGAAATAATTAATTTATAAGCATAAATTTATCAACAGTTTCATTAAATAAGGGTTAAATTTTGTCAAATTGTCATTAGATAATAATAAAGTTTCATAAAATTTGTTAAAGTTACATTTATTAAACTTTTACTAGACGAGTCACTTTTATGAAATAAGTTTTAAGTTTGTCAAAATATGTATATTATTAGTTTCATTGTTGAGAGGTAAATTAAAAAAGAAATGAAAAGTGAGGGGATAACTAATAATTTTTCAACATATAGGACTGCCAATATGCAAAAAGTGTAATACAAGGGGCTGCATTGAAATTTAGTTTGCATTTAATTAGATACAATTGAACTCTCCTCTTTTGAAAAAGAAAAAAGTAACATTAACATAATCTATAACGTAATGTTGTTTTTTTGGTGAATTATAATTTAATATTGTTAGTATAACTATAAAATGGGTAAAACACCCTTTAAAAATTATATTAAATATTGAGACTATATAACTTGTTCATAAAAGAAGAAAAGTCATTGAAAAAATATATATATTAAAAAATTAGTTATAATAAATCTATAATACAATGACAACAAAAACTTTTTGACAGAAATAAGAGCAGCGGGGAAAAACTCTTTCCCGATAGGAAATCCATGAGATCTCTCTAAAGATTCTCATCCTCTGTGTCAAAATCACAACTTTCTTTGCCTTTGCCTTGTTTTGATTTCTCATTGTGAAAGAAACCAAAGCTGTTATGGAAAACATACCAAATACAGAGTATATGCATACATTTATAGCAGCGTAATTACATTTGGATGGGAACAAAACTTCGAAAAAGCTAAGACTGTTACAAGAGATAAGCATAGAATACAAACATCCACTGGATAGACAAACATTCAAATATAAGATAGAGGTCTTTATAAGTGTTAATTCATTCTAATGGGTGGTAATGTGACGGTAATGAGACTTGAACCTAGATGTCTAGGATTTGAAGCTCTGATACCATAAAAAAAAACCAAAACTGTTTTAGAAAAACATACCAGATACAGAGTATATGCGTATATTTATAGCAGAGTAATTACATTTGGATGGGAACAAAACTTCAGAAAAGCTAAGACTGTTACAAAAGATAAGCATAGAATATAAACATCCACTGGATAGCCAAACATTTAAATATAAGATAGAGTCGTAATCGTTACAGCTCACTGATTTGACGGAAACGCACTTTACTGACTTGGACTCATTATCACCCTTATCGCTAACACATTGATGGAGATCTGCAAAGCAAAATTGGAGCAAGTTCAGATTAAACTGAAAATTTCACTTTAGATTTAGAAGAGGAGGAAGCCACAAGATTCACAAAAAAAGTTTTGTTGGGGAAACTTTTATCCACCAATAAGTTAAGACGGTTCACAGTATATGAAATAATTGCAAACATATACTTGATAAAAGAAAATGTAATGACCAGTGGGCCCCATCGATGGATCCCACTTCCTTTTTTTTTTTTTTTCTTCCTTTTTCCTTCTGCAGATCGACCTTCCTCTCTCTCTCTCTCTCTCTCTTTCTCTCTCATCTTCTTCTTTTTCTTTCTTCTTTCTCTTCTCTTTGTGACCGCCAGAGATCAAGCTACCGCACCACCATTGTCGGCCAACTGGCCCCACGTGCACCATCATCTACACCAGTTGCCACCAATGAGCCCATCCCAGTCGGTCACATGTGTGAAAGCTATTGTCATCTTCAAAAATTACGTGGTCGCTGTCAACTTTCTCTCTCCTTGGTTCGTCACCTTTCGGTGAGTTTTCTGATGAAAAAGTAATCTTTTTCCACTATTTTCAACCTTTTAAGTTCAAACCTAAGCTTGTTTTTAGCTGAAAATCTATAGGAATCACAAAACCCACTTGGAATCGCCACTTTTCGGGGAAATTATGGTCAAACCAAGTGTTTTACGATCGAAAGAAAGGTATATTCTTGATCTTTGAGTTATAGACTTCAATTTGATATATAGTATGTGAGTTTTGGTGAAGGTTTGTAAAAAATTTCGGATTTGAGTGTTAATGGTAATTTTAGAATTTTAATAAAAGTGGGCTCAATTGGTGTTATTTGGACAATTTAGTAATATTAAGATATTTATGGATATAATTGAGGATGGTGGACAAATTGGTTTGGGAGAATTGGTCGATTAGTGGAAGAATTTGCTTTTTGGATGGTAATTTCGGTTTATTTGCTCATAATAATTATAAATTGGGGTAGTTTAAATGTAGAATCTATTATTTTGTATTAAATGGAATTAAAGGAGAATATTTTGTTATTATTTTATGCGGACTTGGGAGTGGGTACACCTAAGGATCAGCAATGATCCTATCTGTGAGTAGATTAATTTCACTTTTACTTACATTTTTATGCTAAATTTGTTATGTTTGAGTTTTATTACAAGAATATATTTGTAAAAATTTCCAATATATTTGAATAGTATGTATATGATTTTATTACGAGAAAATCTTTGTTCTAAACATATGTTGAATTATCAAATGTGATTTTGGAGAAATTATTTTGGAGTAGCTTTTGAAAATATTGAGTTTGGGATGTGATTCTATATCGATGACATTGTTTCAGTCTTGTATTTTTTTGATGGTGTACGCCATGTGTTGCCTGGGCATAATTATTAATTTGATTGTGATATATATTTCGTCCACCTTGCGCGTAGGCTGGACGATGACTATTATGTATTTCATCCCTCTTATTTGTCTACGCGCGATATGAGGCTGGACGATGATTCATCTTTGGTACGCCAAGGGTAGTATAACAGTTTTCCCCCTCTCCATTCATATTTGCTATGCCTTGGGATACCAAGGATAATATGACAGTTTCCCCATCCCCTGTGATTTATTTTGTATCTTGGTATATAAATTTTTACTAATTTTGAGAGATTTTCTTGTATTTCAATTTACTGTGATTATTGAATTTCATTTCATAAGGTTATTTATTATTATTATTATTAAAACTGTTCCCATGAGATTATTAAGTTATTGAATATATTTTTACTCAATTTGTTATATATAAATTATTTACACTGTTTTCATGGATCCACTTACTAAGGTTGTCTCATTAGTTATTGTTTGCTGGCTGTGGTTGGATCTCCACGAAAGACATCACCACATCTTTATTCTATCGCTCGAGACTTTTCTTTTATCATTGTAATCATGCTTTTATTTTCTTTTAATTTTATTTAAGTATTTTATACCTTTAACTATTTGAAAAAAATCATCTAGATTGCTCTGAAAGTAACTCAAGTCGGTACCAATCTATCTTTTATATTAGACTTCTTGATACTTCTGAAAATTATAATGTTTATTTGTTATTCTGTTGTGGGAAATCTAGTAGTATTTACTGTGATCATTGGATGTATATATTTGAAATTTTTTTTATTTACAGGTACAAATTGTGTTAGTCTAAGTTTTAGGAGAAGTTCTGCTGAAATTTCTATAAAAATTTTAATAGAACTTTTCTAAGGTAGGACCCATCCTAAGTACAGTCTTATTAGCTTGGTATCAGAGCACTAGATTTTTGTTTCTTGTAAACCTACACACGCTTGTGCAAAGTTTTAAATCATTGAGATAAACTTTTCTTTGTGGTCATTTTGAAAAGTTCTTATAATCTCTAATTGATGCCCCAATTTCAGAAGAGAGAATGAAGTAGTGACCTAGATTCAATACAGGTTTGAGATACTTTCGGACTACTGCTTTCGATGCAGGATGCTTTCACATGTCATAGGTAGATGCCAATATAGGTACCCCACCATCATTACATCATCAAATGGGATCACTACACAACTCTCTAGTCCATGGTTAAAATTTAAGAATGGTGAGACACTGAGATTCTTAGACATGCTGAAAAATTTTCATCGGCGAGCAATCACAGGTTTAAAGAATTTTCAAAATTCAAATACAACAACAGATAACGAGGACACCGAGATTGTTAAAGCTGAGATTGCAGAGGTGTTAGACAGAAAGTTATAATTTTTAATTGAGAAAAGCAATATCTCAGAGCCAAATAAAGATCTCGGCATAGAAAATATCTTGGAGAAGGAATAAAATTAGGACCAAATCCAAAAACTTTTGTAGTGAACCCTACTCTAATAGCTCTCAAGTTGTCAATAGAGAGATTCCTTCCTGAACAAATCTCGATTTTCAATTTTGTGGTCTTTAACATTGGTAGAAAATATAGCTTTAATAAAGGCATCTCGAAAAGTTAGGCCTTATATCTAATTAGGCAACTAGCCTCTATCAAGGCCTTGGAAGAGGTGAACTTAGCCCATTCACTTAGCCCAAGTAGAAGGAGATGATGAGAATGTAACAAATCTTAAAATGGAAATGATAGATTGTTTTGAAGCCCAATAGCTCATTTAGCCTAGTAAAGGGCTCTGCTGAAAGACATGCCCTTTCTTGTTTTTGCCATACAAAGAGATAAGTTATATCTATAGAATACAAAAGAACTAAAGGAACAAGCTTAGATAATAATTGCGATATTTCAGATGCTCTTGTTTTGGCCAATCTTTTTGAAGCCAAGGTTGAAATAACTAACAATCATGAATAAAGCTTGATCACAACTACACCATCCATACCCACCTAAGCAGCATCTATACAGAATTTCTATGCTGGAAAAAATACAAACTCTCAAATTCATATAAGATCATGAAAGTGTATGACGGAGATGTGAGGATTAATCTCAAAAAATAGGGTTTTCAACAATATAAGATGTAAGAAAGATGCTAAACAGAACTGGAGGAATATAATTTTTAGAGGAGATGATACAATAAACAATAACTCACAGAATTTTCCAACGGCCAAGGAGGCAGGCCGATTCAAGCCCCCTTTTTCCCACTGAAAATAATTTTATGGAATTCTAGGGGTTTGGGGCAGTCAAGAACTTGTTTAAGGCTGAAAGAACACAAGCCCTAATATATCTTTCTAATGGAAATGAAAAGTAGTATTAAAAGAATTTAGAAGTTATGTAAAGCTACAAATTACAAGAAGTCAATCATTATGGTAGCAAAAGTAACGACAGGGGAATTTCCTTTCTATAGAATGATGAGGTTAAGTTGTCTGAGAACTAGAAGAACAACCATGTTACTTATGTGACTTTGTTGAATATGGAAGGGGGAAGTGTATGGAATCTTTATACATGCCATGAACCCTCTTACCATAAATAAAAATGTTATTTTTTGGATGTGCTTCAGTTAACAATTAAAGATGAAACTCTTCCTTGGTGTTTAATTGAAGATTTGAATGAAGTAGTTATTAGTGGTTAGAAAGCAGGAAGTAAAAGCCTGAGATAGAAAAGACTATTTCTCAAAGACTTCATCCAAAATCACTTGGTCAAGTAATTAAGAAGGAAGCCTTAGAATTAGAGAGAGGATTGATAGAGCAATTGCTAGTACGAATTGGGTTTTGAATTTCTTAAAGCCGTTGTTAAACACCTTAATACAGAAGAATCCAACTACTACCCCCTAATTCTTAATGTATTTGAGGACAAGAAATTCTACATCAGACCTTTTTGTTATTTCAAAGCATGGTCGACAAATCCACCAAGTAAAGAAGTGGTGAAGCATGCTAGAAACTGTCCAGTAGGAATGGGAATGGAAACTCACAAAATAGTAAAGAAGCTCCATAATACTTCTATAGCACTCAGACATTGGAATAAAACACATTTTTGGCTTTGTGAATTTTAGAATTAAGGAATTGGAAAGATAGTTACAGAGTATCCAAAGCCAAGAGAACTATTGTAAAGGAAAGAAGTATGGGCTGATGAAGGAACTCAGAAGTCAAAGGTATAAACCGAAGTTGATAAATAAGCAAAAATTTTGAATTATGGCTAAAAGAAAGGGATAGAAATTCAATTTTTTTTTCACAAGTACGGTGGTTTGAAGGCACAGAAACAAAATACAAGCCATTAAAGATGAAAGGAATTGGATTGAAGGGGAGCTAGATATTGGAAAGTATTTTGTTAGAAAATTTATTGAGCTATTCATGTCTATAGATTCTCTTACAGCTAAAGAGGTAGAGAATATGATGCTAAAATGCATTTGGGATACATAAACCAAAAACTTGATGCGGATTCCTATGGAGGAGGAAATCAAAGCAGGATTTTTGAGCCTTCATCCACTGAAAGCCCTAAGGCTGGATGAAGTTCCGAGTGTATTTTATAGAGATCATTGGAACACTGTAAAAGGAGAAATAATAGACATGATACAGTCATGTTTCAAGATAGGAAGAGTGGACTCAAGCATCAACTAAACCTTCATTTGCCTTATACCTGATATCAAACATCAGCTAAATTTTAATCATTATTGAGTGATTAGCCTGTGTAATCTCTTATAAAATGGTGGTAAAAATTCTGGCTAATAGATTGAGATCATATATGGACTCTATCATATTTCCAAATCAAGGTACTTTTGTACAGGGGAGGTGGATTGCGAAGAACATTGTAGTAGCACAGGAGGTGGCTTACAAGATGGGAAGGTATAAAGCAAAGAATGGTCTCATGATGAAAACTCTGTTTTTCTCTCTTAAATTTTGTGAGATGATTTTTAGCTGTTTAAGTTCGGTGGCACATCAAATTTTGGTGAATAATAGCTGCTATAGGAAGTTGAGACCGAGAAAGGGACTTAGAGAAGGAAACCCTTTATCAACTTTCCTTTTTATTATTTGTGTAGAGGTCTTATCTTGGCTGATTAATAGGCAATAAATGGAAGGAAGAATCCAAAGGATAAAGATCAACAAGAGAGTTAGGGCAATAACACATATCCTTTATGCTGATGATATCGTGATTTTCTGTAAGACAAATATTCAAAATGCTACAGTTGTGGATAAATGCCTAGCCTTATTTAGTTCTTGGACGAGACAAGAAGATGGCAAAGAGAAATTTTTTCATGAAGGTGCGATAAAAATATAAGAAGATCAATTAAGGCTATCCTAGATTTTAAGTCGATAAAGGAAAAGTCTTTGTAAATAGGGAATGTTCTTATTAATGGGAAAACAAGGACAAAAAACTTTGACCAAATTGTGGAGAGAGTTCAAACTAGATTGGAAAGCTAGCGTTCAAAATTATTATCAAAAGTGGGAAAAGAAACTTTTATTAAGTTTGTTGTCCAAGCTATTCTAGTATACAATATGGAAATGTTTCGATTATCAAAAAAGGTATATAGGAATCTTCATTCTTTTTTATGCATATTCTAATAGGGTACAAAATAGAACATGAAGCATTTTCTGGCCTTAAAAAGTTAGAAGATATTGTTTAAACCAAAGTCTCATAAAGGTTTAGGCTTTCCCTTATATTGGGAATACAAAATCATGCTTCTTACGAAAATTGCTAGTGGTGAGAAAAGCCTCCGAATTGAGATTTTAAAAGCAAAATACTTACATGGAAATCCTTTTTTTTCATTTCAAGATCAGAGTTGTTGATTTTTAGGTGTGAAAAGGGATCCTATGTGCAAGACAAACAATGTTTAAAGGAAGTTTTTATAAAATAGGTGATGATATGGACAAAAATCCATAGTGTGATCCTTGGATATCTGGTTGGTTGACAAAAAAACCTAAGGGAAAAAAGTAGAATTACAATACCATATTAGAAACGTGCGATGGACTTCTTGAATTCTAAAGGGGAATAAGATGTGGCTGCTCTAGAGGAAGTTTTTGAGATGGAAAATGTTCAGGAAATTTTAAAGTTAGAATTACCAACTTTCATGTGTAATGGTACTCTTTTGTAGACAAGGATGCCTACCTAATTTACTATCCAGAGGTTACACAAACCCCAGTGGTTGCCATTTGGAAAACAAAGCTTTATGATCATTTGAAGATGTTTATTTGGAGAGCCAGTTCAAATTGACTCTCCATGACATAGATGTTGGCTTCACGTATTAGTATTAAAGATGAAGGTTGTGTTTTCTATGATGATCAGGTGGAATCTTTTGAGCATTTATTCTGTCACTGCCTAAATTATTAAAGCTATAACATTTGGCTCTAAATGGGGTATACGATGGAATTGGCTTAATAAATGTGGAATAAAAGGTTTACTCTACAACTTATTACGACCTTCCAACAATTTCATACGGCCGATCAATAACTTTCGACAACATAAAACAACTTCCTATGGCCTACCAAACTTCCTATGCCCTCCGAATAACTTTCTACGACCATCAATCAATTTCCTATGACCTTCCAACAATTTGCTACGACCTTTTTACAACTTTCTACGGCCTTCCAACAACTTCCAATAATCTTCTAACAACTTCCTACGATGTACCAATAACTTTCTAAGGCCTTCCAATGACTTTTAACGACCTTCTAACAACTTCCTACGCCCTTCAAATTACTTTTTACAGCTATCAATCAACGTCTTACAACCTTTCAACAACTTTCTATGGCCTTCCAATAACTTTTTACAGCCTTCCAACAACTTACTATAATATTCCAATAACTTTCTATGCTCTTAGAACAACTTCCTAAGGCCTTCCACAAACTTCCTACTCATTTTCAACAACTTCCTACAACATTACTATAACTTTCTATGACCTTTCGACAACTTCCAACGACCTACTAATAATTTCATATGGCCTTCCAACAACTTCTTACAGTCTTTCATCAACTTCTTACGTCATTCCAATAACTTCTTATAGTCTTCTAATAACTTTTTATGCCCTTCCAAGAATTTTTCACAGCCTTCCAACTAATTCCTACATCCTATGACCTTCCAATTAATTTTTACACATTTTTAGTAACTTTCTACGACCTTCTAATAACTTCATACGACCTTTAATCAATCTCCTACGGTCTTCCTACAAGTTCCCATGGCCTTCCAACAAGCTCCTACGCCTTTGAACAACTTCCTACGACCTTTTAACAACTTCCTATGGCCTTCGTCCTAATTTTTATGGCCTTCCAATAACTTCCTATAGTCTTCCAACAACTTCCTACAACATTTCAAAAACATTTTACGGCCTTTAACACCATCCTACAGCCTTCTACAACTTCCTACGACATTTCAGTAACTTCTTATGGCCTTCGTCCTAATTCCAATGGTCTTCTAACAACTTGCTACAGCCTTCCAACAACTTTCTACGGCCTTCCAAAAACTTCTTACGGCCTTCAATCAACTTTCTACGACCTTCTAACAACTTCCTACGGCCTTTCTAAAACTTCATACAATCTTTTAATAACTTTCTACGACATTCCTAAAACTTTGTAAGACCTTTTAATAACTTACTACGGCCTACTAATAATTTCTACGGTCTTCCAACAACTTTCTACGACTTTTTAACAACTTTCTACGGCCTTTAAACATCTTTCGATGACCTTCCAATAACTTTGTACGACCTTCCAACTAATTTCTATGGCCTTCCAACAACTTTCTACGGTCTACTAACTACTTCCTACAACCTTTCAACAATTTACTATGGCTTTCCAACAAGTTCCCACAGTCTTTCAACAACTTCTTTAGGCCTTCCAATAACTTTCTATAACTTCCAATCAACTTTTTACCGTCTTCTAACAATTTCCTACTACCTACAATTAACTTCCTATAGCCTTCCACTAACTAGCTATGGCTTTCCAACTAATTTCTACAGCCTTCCAACAACTTCCTATAGCCATCTCAAAACTTTCTGCGGCCTTCCGAAAACCTCATACGATCTTCCAACAACTTACTATAATATTCCAATAACTTTCTACGCCCTTGGAACAACTTCCTACGGCCTTTCACAAACTTCCTACTCTATTTCAACAACTTTCTACGATATCCGTACAACTTCCTACGGCCTACCAATAATTTACTACAGCCTTTCAACAATTTCTTAAACAATTCCAATAATTTCTAACGGCCATTAATCAACTTCCTACAGTCTTCTAACAACTTTTTATGTCCTTCCAAGAATTTTCTATGGCCTTCCAATAACTTCTACGACCTTCCAACTAATTCCTACGCTCTTCTAACAACTTTTTACTGCCTTCCAATAACTTCCTATGACCTTCAATCAACTTCATGCGGTCTTCCTACAAGTTAATATAACCTTCCAACAATTTCTTACAGCCTTCAAACAAGTTCCTATGCCATTGAAAAACTTTCAATAGCCTTCTAGCAACTTCCTACGACCTTTCAACAACTTCATATGGCCTTCGTCCTAATTTCTACGGCCTTACAATAACTTTCTACAGACTTCCAAAAACTTCTTACAGCTTTTAACAACTTCTTATGACCTTCCTACAGTCTTCCAACAACTTCCTACGACCTTCCAATAAATTTCTACGACTTTCAATCAACTTTCTACCGCCTTCAAACAACTTCCTACAACCTTCCACCTACTAGCTATGGCTTTCCAACTAATTTTTACGGCCTTCCAACAAATTCATATAGCCATTCAAAAACTTTCTACAGCCTTCCAACAACTTACTATAATATTCCGATAACTTTCTATGCCCTTGGAACAACTTCCTACGGCCTTCCACCAACTTCCTCTTCCATTTCAACAATTTCTTACGGCATTGCTATAATTTCCTACAGTCTTTCAACAACTTTCTACGGCCTACCACTAATTTCCTATGGCCTTTTCTAATAACTTCTTACGCCATTCCAATAACTTCCTACGATCATCAATCAATTTCTTGTTGTCTTTTAACAACTTTCTATGCCTTTCTAAGAATTTCCTACGGCTTTCTACTAACTTCCTACGGCCTTCCAACTAATTCCTACGCCATACGAACAACTTTCAACGACCATGGAATAACTTCCTATGACTTCAATAAACTTCCTACGATCTTCCTACAAGTTTCTATGGTCTTCCAACAACTTTCTACAGTCTTCTAACAACTTCCTACACTCCTGAACAACTTCCTAAGGCCTTCCAGCAAGTTCCTACGACTATTCAACAACTTCCTATGGCCTTCATTATAATTCCTACGACTTTCCAGCAACTTCTTACGGTTTTCCAAAAACTTCTTACGGCCTTCAACAACTTTCTATGACCTTTCAACTTCTTATAATCTTCGTCCTTATTCCAACGGCCTTCCAACAGCCTTCCAATAACTTCCTACGGTTTTTCAAAAACTTCATACAACCTTCAATCAACTTTCTACAGTCTTCTAATAACTTCCAACTAATTCCTACGGCCTACCAATAATTTTCTACGGCCTTCCTACAACTTCTAATGACCATTCAACAATTTTCTATGGCCTTCGTCTTAATTTCAATGGCCTTCCAACAACTTCCTACGACCTTCAATCAACTTCCTACGGCCTATAAACAACTTTCTAAGGCCTTCCAATAACTTACTATGAAATTCAATAACTTCCTACTCCCTTACAATAACTTCCTATACTCTTTCCATAACTTCCTAAGACCTTCTAATAATTTTCTATGGCTTTTAATCAACTTCCTATGGCCTTCCAATAACTTCCTACGACCTCTCCACAACTACCTACGTTCTACGCCCTTGAAAAACTTTCTATGGCCTTTGAACTATTCCTAGGCCTTCCAACTAATTCCTACGACCTTCAAGCAGCTTCTTATAGCATTCCCACAATTTCTTACGGCTTTCAATCAACTTCGTACGACCTACAAACAACTTCATAAGGCTTTTCAATAACTTCCTATAGAATTCAATAACTTCCTACGGCATTCCAATAATTAATTCGGCCTTCCACCATCTTTGTACGATCTTTCAACTAATTATTACGGTCTTCTAACAACATTTTACGACCTTCTTACAATTACCTACGGCCTTTAATAAACTATCTTCGACCACCCGATAACTTTCTACGGCCTTACAACTTCTTATGGATTTTCAACAACTTCCTACAGTCTCCAACAACTTCCTACGGTCTTCTAACAACTTTCTACGGGCTTTTAATAACTTCCTACAGCCTTCTTATAACTTTATACGACCTTTTAACAACTTCCTACGACCTTCTTAAAGCGTCATACGACCTACCAATAACTTCGTACCGCCTTCTAACAACTTTCTACGGTCTTCTAATAACTTTTTACGACCTTTCAACATCTTCCTATGACCTTCCAATAGTTTCCTACCGCCTTCTAACTACTTTCTACGATCTTCAATCAACTTCCTACATCTTTCTACCAACTACCTACGACCTTTTAACTAATTCATATGGCCTTACAACAACTTCCTACAATCATTTTTTTTCCTACAACCTTCCAAAAACTTTATATGGCATTCCAATAACTTTCTACAGCCTACCAACAACTTCCTACGGCCTATGCATTACTAGCAACTTCTTACGCACTTTGAATAACTTCCTACAACCTTCTAATAACTTACTACGACCTTTCTATAACTTTCTACGGCCTTCCAACAACTTCCTGCGGTCTTCCAACAACTTCCTATAGCTTACCAATAATTTTTTAAGCCTTCTGACAACTTTTTACACCCTTACATTAACTTTTTACACCTTTCTAATAACTTCCTATGGCTATCAATTAACTTCCAACGACCTTTCAATAATTTTTAATAGCCTACCAAACAACTTACTGTAGTCTTCTAACAACATCTTACACCCTTCCAGTAACTTTTTACGACCATCAATCAACGTCCTACAGTCTTCTAACAACTTCATATGCCCTTCCACTAACTTTCTTCCTGTGACCTTCCAATAACTTCATATGCACTACTAGCAACTTCCTACGCCCTTTGAATAACTTCCTACAACCTTTCAATAACCTACTATGATCCTTTTACAACTTTCTACGGCCTTCCAACAACTTCCTACGGCCTTTCAGCAACTTCCTATAACTTACTAACAGTTTTCTAAGGCTTCCAATATTTTTTTATGCCCTTACATCAACTTCTTACACCCTTCCAATAACTTCCTATGATTATCAATTAACTTCCAACGGCCTTCCAACAATTTTTAACGGCCTACTAGACAACTTACTGTAGCCTTCTAACAACATCCTACGCCCTTCCAGTAACTTCCTATGACCATCAATCAACGTCCTACAGTCTTCTAACAACTTCATATGCCCTTCAACTAACTTTCTACGTCCTTCCAACTAATTGCTACGCCCTTCCAACAACTTTACATGGTCTTCCAATAACTTCCTATGACCTTCCTTCAAGTTCCTAACCTTCTAATAACTTCCTACAGTCTTCTAATAACTTTTTACGACATTTCAACTACTTTCTCTGGCCTTTTAACAACTTTCTACGACCTTCTAACAATTTCCAACAACTTACCAATAACCTTCTGCGGCTTTTCAATAACTTTTTACAGTTTTAGAACAACTTCCTACGGCCTTCCAATAACTTTCTACCACATTTCAATAACTTTCTATAGCCTTCCAACAACTTTCTACGGCTTTCCAACTACTTCCTACGAACATTTAATAACTTCCTACAGTCTTCCAATAACTTTCTACAGCCTTCCAAGAATTTTTTACGGCCTTCAAACTATTTCCTACGGTCTCTACGACTTTCTAATAACTTCTTATAGCATTCCAACAACTTTCTACAACCTTCCAAAAACTTTCTATGGCCTTTAATCAACTTTTAATGCCCTTCCAATTACTTTCTACGACCTAATAACTGTTGGAGTATTAAACCAAATTTGTAAAGTTAATTTATCATTAATGTTCTATGCATGAATGTGACTCTTCATGTATTAGCATTTAAGAAGGTTCATGTTTAGCATTTAGTGTTAATGTACCTAAGCCAAGTATAAATGTGTGAGAGTCCAAAGTTATAAAATACAACTCCTTTTATCTAAACTTAGTAATACAAAGTAATATTTTCTGAAGTATCAAGTAATCTCTTGTGTAATTGAGGGAGCTCTGCACTACCCACTTGAGTGTGCATCTCCATTCAATATTTGCTTTATTCTATTTTATATCTACATCAAATTGGTATCAGAGCTAAAAGAATCCAAAGGGAAGTGATATGTTTTTGAAAGCTTGTTTTATATGATGTTGGAAAGATGTATTTTGGGTTATGTGTCTATTCTCTGAAAGTGTGTGATTTCATGAAAAATTGTCATATGTTTTGAAACAAAATTTTCTCTCCTTCAAATATTCTCTCCGTAAATTCTCTCTTATGAATTTGTTTTACAAAAAAAAGTTTTTGTTTGGCACTTTAGAAAAGGGACAATGATCCTTAGTGAAAATAGCAACCCGATGGGGTTAGCTCTAGGTTTTGCATTGTGGCAAACACTGTATATCCTTGGTAAAATTAGCAACCCAACGGGTTAGCTCTAGATTTTGTATGTGGCAAAATCGTGTATTTTGTACCAAGAGAGAAAAAAAATTGTAAGTTCAGGAAAGGTGAACTTGATAAGAGTGCATAAAAGAAAAAGAAAAAAGAAAATAAAAGAGAAAGATGAAAAAAATGGGAGAGAAGGAAAAAAAAAAAAAAGAAGAAAAAGAAAAAGGGAGAAGAAAAAGTAAAAGAGAGAGAAGGAAAAAAAAAAAAAGAAGAAGATGGGAATGCTAGTCTATTGTTGTACTTCAGAATTAGGGGAAGCAATGCCTCAACAAGCAGATACTGGCAAAGCTTCAGTTGTTCACTTCATTGCTTTTACTTTACTTTACTTAAGATTAAAGAAAGGCGAGTGAAAGTGAAGGCTTATTTAGTAGATAGCAAGCTATGGTTTTGACTAACAGCTACATTGTGGAACTCTAAGAGGTGATGACAGAAAATCAAAACCACCCATTGTGGAGAATAGCACAAAGAAATGGAGGAGATGCTTCAGTAGAGTGTCTAGCAATATTTTTCTTTGTTTCAAGCTTTGAGAGTCAAGAGCAAATTTGGTTTAGGGGAAGCATTGTTGGAGTATTAAACCAAATTTGTAAAGTTAATTTATCATTAATGTTCTATACATGAATGTGACTCTTCATGTATTAGCATTTAAGAAGGTTCATGCTTAGCATTTAGTGTTAATGTACCTAAGCCAAGTATAAATGTGTGAGAGTCCAAAGTTATAAAATACAACTCCTTTTATCTAAACTTAGTAATACAAATTAATATTTTCTGAAGTATCAAGTAATCTCTTGTGTAATTGAGGGAGCTCTGCACTACCCACTTGGGTGTGCATCTCCATTCAATATTTACTTTATTCTATTTTATATCTACATCAATAACAACTTCCTATAACCTTCTAATAACTTCATAAGGCCTTCAATCTACTTACTACGACCTTCTTATAATTTTCTATGACCTTCAACAACTTTCTACAACCTTTCAACAGCTTCTTACGGTCTTCTAACAACTTCCTCTACCCTTTCAAGAATTTTCTACGACCTTTCAACTAATTTCTATGTTCTTTCAATAACTTTTTACGACCTTTCAACAAGTTTTTACGACCTTCCAATAACTTTCTACGGCTTCCAACAACTTCCTACGGCCTTTCAACAATTTTCTACGGCCTTCCAACAACCTCCTGCGTTCTTTGAACAAATTCCTACAACCTTCCAACAGCTTCCTACGCCCTTACAACAACTTCTTACGCTCTTCCAATAACTTTCTACAACCATTAATCAACTTCCTACGACCTTCTAACAGCTTCTTATACCTTCAATCAACCTTGTTCGGCCTCTCAACAACTTCCTATGGCATTTCAACAACTTTCTATGGCCTTCTAACAACTTTCTACACCTTACCAAGAATTGCCTACAGCCTTCCACCAACTTCATACGACCTTTCAACAAATTCCTATGGCCTTTTAACAATTTCCTACTGCATTCCAACAACTTCCTACAGCCTTACAATAACTTTCTACAGTCTTTCAATTAACTTTCCACAGCCTTCCAACTTCATATGGTTTCCAACAACTTCCTACGCCCATCCAAGAATTTTCTACAACCTTCCACAAAGTTCCGATAACCTTCAAACTAACTCATACGGTATTCCAACAATCTCCTTTGGCCTTCCAATAACTTCCTACGGCCTTTAATTAACTTCATGTGACCTTCCAATAACTTTCTACGACCTTTCAATTAACTCCTATAGCCTACCAACAACTTTCTTTGGTCTTCCAATAACTTCCTACAGCCTAAAATAACTCCCTACGACCTTCAATCCACTTCCTATGGCCTTCCAATAACTTTCTACGACCTTTCGACTAATTCCTACGGCCTTCTGACTAATTTATATGGCCTTTCAACAACTTCTACGACCTTCCATTAGCTTCCTATGTCCTTCAATCAACCTTGTTTGGCCTCCTAACAACTTCGTACAGCCTATAAACAACTTTCTACGACCTTTCAACAACTTCTTACAACCTTCTAATAACCTCCTACTGCTTTTCAATAACTTTCTACACCCTTTCAAGAATTTGCTATGACCTTCCACCAACTTCCTACGGCATTTTAGCTAATTCTTACGGTCTTCCAACAACTTCCTATGACTTTTCAAAAACTTCCTACGATCTTATAATAACTCCCAACAACCTTCAATCAACTTCCATTGGCTTCTCAAGAACTTCCTAAGGCCTTCTAACAACCTCTTACGACCTTCTAACAACTTCCTATAGCATTTAAATAACTTCCTATGGCCTTTAAATAACTTCCTAAGCCTTTACAAGAATTTCCTACGGCTTTCCACCAACTTAGCCTTCCAACTAATTCTTAAACCTTCCAATAACTTTCTATGGCCTTCCAATAACTTTTTACGGCCTTCCAATCCTGTCTGAATGCACCTGAAAGTTTTGCTACAACAAGCATTAAAAAAGAGGAATTCACTCTCATTTTCTGCTTAGTTATGTACACAGTTTGGAACCTATGGAATAGGAATGTTTTTTTTTGTTTTGATAAAAACCTGGGGCCAGCAATATGGAAGCTGAAAAAAGTAGTTGAAGAATTTAACAACCTTGGGGAGGATCATTTACAGATAGTTGCTCCTTCTGCTATGAGAAGGTATGTGGTGAGCCACGATAAATTAGCAGTAAATGTTAACGCAACTATTGAAAATGAAGGGACAGCAGTGGCATTGACTGTAAAGAATCATCATGGAATTCTTATTCGTATCTTTTCAAAATTATTTCCTGTGTCTTCCCTTGTTAAGGTAGAGGCAAGGGCTTTAAGGTGGGCAACAAAGTTAGCATTGAAACAAAGGTGGAACAACTTGATATGGCAAAGTAACTCTCAGATCATTGTCGAAGCTGTTGTTTAAGTGAGAGGTCCTTCTATGTGGGAAAGGTGGTATGAGATTATTTGTATTAAGTAAGCTTTTATTGGGAAGAATAAGAATTTATCTTTGATGAAGGAAGCTCTGGGACAACTATTGCTAGTCGTTGCTATCTTATCTATTAATAGGTTTATCGCATCATTCTGCACCTCTATCACATGTAAATTGTTTTATTATAATCCATGTACATATATGATTATCACCACCAACTTTATATGTGTTTTGTTATAACTCTTATATTTAAGCTACCTTATATAATCAATAATATTAGACTTTTGATTCTACGTTCACTTTAGTTTTTTATGTTCTTTTCTCTTTCATAGTATCAGAGCCATACACAATTTACATCATAGTTAATTCATCTCATGATTCTTTTCCCACTCAAATCACCCTTCTTAATTATTATTTCCCTTTCAAGCTTGAACAAGATAACTACCTTCTTTGGAAGTCTCAAATTCAACCAATAATTATTGGAGGCAATATGGAGTCCTACATTATTGGAGATATAGAACCACCATCATAGACCATCACTGAGAAGTCACAGTCAATGGAAAGAAAGGTGGTGAATCTAGCCTATCAACTTTGGAGAAGAAACGATCAAGCACTGCTCAAGTGGTTACTTTCCTCTATTTCTAAGGAGGTACATACATAGATCAATCAGGTATCAACATCTTTTACTTCCTATCAGCTTTAGAATTCCTTTAAGAAGCATTTTGGAAACCAATCCCGAGCCAAGATTTTGTAGTTAAAAATTCAATTTCATTTAACTAAGAAAGAATCACTTTCAATCACAAACTATTTTTGTAAGATAAAAGAACTCTTTGACAATCTTCTTATGGTCGGTCACACTATTACTGATGAAGATTTTATCACTTAACTCCTTACTGGACTACTATTGGAGTATGACTTAGTGGTCGCTAGCATTAACTCATGATAAGAATTACCTAGCTTAGAAGAAGTTCATTCACTCCTTTTGAATAAGGAAACATGCATCTAGCGATCAATGGCTAAGATTGCTCCTTCTGCATATGTTACTGACAAAGGACGCAAGGTAGAAAACACTACGTCATATGACTCTATTGGTGGACTTGTTTTTCAAAATAACAATTGCGGTGGTTTTAATAACAGTGGCCGAGGAAGAGGAAGGAACTAGGATGGTTGAACAAATAGAAAAAATTGCCCCTACTATCAGGGACAATCAAATTCCACCATGCCTTTTATGCATCCTCTGATAGGATGAGCAACTCAGAATGGCTCTTCAACAGCGGTGCTTCAAATCATGTGACACAAGACCCTTCCAATTTGCCCATAAGACTGAGTACATTGGTGGAGAGAAATTAATGATCGATAATGGCCAAGGTTTGGGAATTTCGAACACCAGCTTCTCTACTCTTTCCTCTCCATGTGGTAACGTTGTCTTAAATAATGTATTGCATGTTCCTCTAATTACAAAAAATTTATTGAGCGTAGTAAGGTTAACAAGAGATAATAATGTAATTGTGGAATTTAACTCACATTTTGTGTTATGAAGGACAAAATTTTGAAGAAAATATTGCTCCAACGAGTGTTTAAAGACTGTCTTTATAAGGTCCTGCTTCCTTCAATTCATTTAACAAATGATTTGTATAATAATTCAATATTTCTTGTTACATTTAGTCGTGAACCAGAACCTTTTTAGTGTTTTTATTTCGCTAGTTCTTTAAATAAATTGTGGCATTTAAGATTGGGCTACCCTGCTTTTCTTGTTATGAATAATGTTTCTAAACAGGCTAATAATTTGTTTCCCATTAATAGTAAGTGTGCCACATTTTGTTCTTCATGTCAAATGGTAAAGCCCATCGTCTATTTGCTCCATCATCTAAATTATTCAGTTTTGAGCCTCTTCAGTTAGTTTTGTCAGATATGTAGAGACCGGCCCCAGTAGCATCACCAGATGGATTTAAATATTATGTTTTGTTTGAAGATGATTTTTCACGATTTACATGGATTTATCCCATGCGTGAAAAATCAAAAGTCCAAAAAATATTTTTACAATTTAAAGTGATGGTCGAAAATTTGACAAATAAGAAAATTAAAATTTTTCAATTTGATTAGGGAGGTGAATATCGTCCCCTAAAGTCTCTTTTGGCATCATTTTTCAGCACCCATGTCCTCATACACACAACCAAAACAGAAAAATTGAATGCAAGCATTGCCATATTACTGAGACAACCTTGTCCCTTCTTGCCCATAGCTCATTGTCATTTACGCATTGGTGGAATGCTTGTGCAACAACAGTATACTTAATCAATAAATTGCCAACCAAAGTTCTAATTTTTCATCCCCACACAAAATCTTTTGAATAAAAATTTTGAATTTTCTTAGTTGCGCAGTTTTGGTTGTGAATGCTTCCCTTTTCTTTGATGCTATTGTACTCGAAAGTTTTCTTTGCACTCAAAAAGGTGTGTTTTTATTGCATATAGTCCCTCACATAAAGGACACAGATGCCAAAAATCGAATTCTAAACAGGCATGGTGCTGCTGCCCGACTTGAGGCGCCGATTGGGAAGAGAGATCAAAAGTGGTGCAATAGAGGATTCAAACTACGGAACCAAGGAGACCAGAAGAAACTTTAAATAATAAGCCTTAATGACGAGAGATTCCCTGGTCCAAGCTTGAATGAAATCTTCTTGTGATGAGAACCTCATAATAACATGTCTTGGATTGAGTAACTTAGGCAAAATATATGTAACACCTAATGTCATCTTCAATGAAAACTGTTTTCCCTTTGCTATTGGAACTAGTAATCACACTACACAATCAAGATCTTCCTCTCTTGTTTATACTCCAGTGTTTTCTTTGCAGGATTATCTAAATCACTTCCCAGGATCACCTAGCACATCGTCTACAAGCCCAATATCCCCCATTCCTTTATCTAATTCTACGATTAAGGACATGCATACCCCTACTACAACGTCTTTTGCTTCAACACTCAACGATGACAGTTCGTCACCTTCCATGGCTTCAACCATGGCTAATGCCTCACCACCCTCCCTTTAGTCTGAGGTCCGCTTATCTCGGCAACCTTCAATCTATGTACATCCAATGCAAACCTAGTCCAAATTTGAGATTTACAAACCAAAAATATTTGTAGCTGATCTGTCTCTTGAGTTCACAACAATAGAACCATCTACAACAACACAAGCCTTACAATCACCCATTTGGAAAGATGCCATACAAGCTGAGATCAATGCTCTAACCAAACAAAACACATAGGTTCTTGTCCTCGCTACCTGTGCTTCGAAAGTTATTGGAAATAAATGGGTTTTCAAGGTCAAATAGCATTTTGATGGGTTGATTGAATGTCACAAAGCACGCCTTGTGGCCAAAGGCTTCCATCAAACACCAGGTATTGATTTTTTAGCCACTTTTGGTCTTGCTATTAAACCCTCTATAGTTCATGTTATTCTCTCCTTAATTGTGTCTTATCACTAGGATATTCAACAGGTCGATGTGAATAACGCATTCTTAAACGGTGTTCTTATTAAGGATATTTAAATGCATCAACCAAAAGGTTTTGTAGATGCTGACTATCTAGACTATGTTTGCCACTTAAATAAATCATTGAATGGTCTACGCCAAGTGCCCCCCACCTGGTATGAAAGCTTCACACACACTTTCTGTAACTATTCAACAAATTCTTAATGGACTCGTCCTTTTTCATCTACAAGGTAGCCGGTCATATCATTTGGGTTCTCCTATATGTTGAGGACATTCTGATAACGGGCAACAATGCCACTATTATTTCTTTATTTATTTTTCAACTACACAAACAGTTTGCTCTAAAAGACCTTGGGTCCCTCTCATTTTTCTTGGGTATTGATGCTGCTAGAAGCACGACAGGTCTCCATTTGACCCAAACTCGTTATATACATGATTTATTAGCACGAGTTGGCATGTTTAATTGCAAAGCTAGTTCTACACTTGCAAGCTCTGCACTCCAACTCAGCAAAGATATTGACACTCCATTTATTGATCCAGTTCTCTATCGATGTACAATTGGTGCATTACAATATCTCTCTACTACACGCCCAAATATCTCATTTATTGTTAACAAGTTAAGCCAGTTTATGTATCACTTAACTGATGTTCATTGGGCTGCTTGCAAGCAAGTACTACGATATCTTAAAGGTTCTTCACAGCTTGGGTTGTTTTTACGTCCTTGTCCAACATACAATCTATATTGCTTCACTGATGCAGACTGGGCCTCTAATATTGATGACAGAAGATCCACCGGAGGATAATGCATTTATTGGGAGATAATTTAATCTCATGGTCTTATAGAAAACAACACATGGTTGCCAGTTCGTCCACTGAGTCAGAATATAGATCGCTTGCTCACGGTCCTGCCAAACTTTCTTGGTTACAAGCTTTGCTCTAGGAACTCATGGTTTCACTTCCTTCCCAACTCGTAATCTAGTGTAACAATATTGGTGCAGAGTACCTTGCAGCAAATCCAGTATTCCACGCTAGTACAAAGCATATTGAAGTTGACATTCATTTTATTCGTGACTAGGTACTTCACCATAAATTAGATGTTCATTATATTATATGCCCAATTTTGACCAAGTTGCGGATATTTTGTCTAAAGTCCTACTTAGTCCACGTTTTTTGGCTCTTTGGGACAAGCTAACTATTTGTTCACGTCTCACTTAGCTTAAGGGGGGTTGATGAAGTAAGCTCTGGGAAAGCTGTTGCTATCTTATTTGTTAACATCTTTACCGTGTTGTTCTGCACCTCTATCATGTGTAAATTATTTTGTTATAATTCATGTACATATATGCTTATCACCACCTACTTTATAGGTGTTTTATTATAACTCTTGTATTTAAGTTACCTTATACAATCAATAATATTATACTTCTGATTCTACATTCACTTTAGTTTTTCACGTTCTTTTCGCTTTCAAGCTTGGATCTAGAGACTGTAACAAGTTAGCATGCACAGTTGCTAAATTTTCTTTGGTTAACTCTTTCTGAGTTTTGTTATTCGAATTTAACTTTGATTCAAATCCTTATTTCTATCCAAAATTAGCTGAAGAAAGATATCCTCTTTGGTGGATTTGCTCTATATTGCTTATCCTCTTGAGTGGATTTGCCCTATAATGCTTCTTGGAAGCTTTTTGTGCTAAATGCATTATTTATTATGAAAATAAAAAATAAAATTAATTAAATTGTTTAGCTATCATCTTATCGTCAACTGGAGCTTTGAAAATATTTATTTTGTTAGTAAAATCTAAAGTTTTTTTTTTTAACAACCAATTGATAAATAATATAATTTAATAACTATCTTTTTCAATAATTATAGAAGTAAAAATTATTGTTTGAAATTATATAATAGCCTGGTGAAAAAATAGATCATTATTTTCGATATAAAAGAAATTTCTCATTTAACTCATTTAACGATTCATGAAAGGAGGATTTATGAAATTGAATTAAAAAACTTAGTAGGCATTAAATGAAAATAATAATAATAAAAGCGTTTATTTGTATTTTTTTTAGATAGTTTATATTTAATTGATAAAAATAAGATGCGTATAATTATAATAATTAAATCACATTTACTATTTTATTTTATTATTTTTTAATACTGGTTTTATTTAGTTATCTGATAGCTCTGAAGCATAAATGTAATTTTTTTTTCATATAGAATTTAGATTTGTACCTGTCTATTTATATATCTCGTCGTTAAATTTTTTTTAAGGATGTAGAGTAAAATATTTATTTATTTATATATACATATAAATAAATAAATATAAATGACGTGTTGTTAATAAATAAAAAAGAGTATAGAGAATTGTAACATATAAATTAGAAGAGGTAAAACTTATTTGTTATTTGATATTTATTCGTTGAATACAACCAAAATACTATTTGAATATTTTAAGACTCAAACTCTAAATAGGTATAAGGATCTTTTGGACATTATCCAAAAACTAAATAAATAAATAAATAAATAAAATAAGGATCTTTTGGGCCGCCTAAAAAAAAAAAATATGTTATCAGATAAAATAAAGGGACTGACAAATGGAAGATTTGAATTCATATATATTAGTCCATTTGACCACCATGTATGACGTATGTTTAGGCACGATGACAAGAATACCCTCGCTCCCTTCCTTTATTTCAGTGTCAATTTTTTAGATTTAGCAGAAATTTAAAATGCCCGAGGACAAATACGTAGTGAGACGAGGGACAATATATATATATATATATATGTATATATATATTTTAATTTAGCCAAACGACAAAAATTAAGAAAAGTCAGACGAGATTTATTTTTTGATATAATAGTATTGATTACAATTTCTACTTTAATTTTTTCTCTTGTTTGATTATTATTTTTTATTTATTAATGTAAATTGGTGTGGGAAATGGTGGGGTGCTCAGTTTCCACCTAACCAGTAGTACCATGTGGAATTTGCAAATTTGTTTTAAAACCAAATAAATAAAAATAAAATAAATAAAAATAAAACGAGCGAAAGAAGTGAAAGTGGTAGCTACTAAAACCCACATTTTGCATCAAATCGCCGATCCGATCCCAACCCCACACACCTATTGTTCCGGCGTTTACACTCTGCAATCGGGTTTCGTTCTCTTCTGATTCTATTTTTTTAATCGGAGTTTCTTTCTTTTACTTTTCTGATTCAATAGCAAGTTTTTTGCTTTTTTTCTAATTCCTGCTTTCCTCTGTTCTTAGTCCGTGTTCTGCTCAAGATTGAAGATTTCGATTTCTGTGTGTGCGTTTTTGTATTGTTTTTCTTGATTTTGATGGAAAAAAAAGTTTTTTTTTTTTATTTTGTTAGTTTGAGTTTACATCTTTCGTTGTCTGCTCCTCGAATCTTGGATTTGCGTTTTACCCATTTTTGCTCAACTGATAATTTTATGGAAGTGCTGCAAATGTTGGCTGTGAAAATTTGTGAAGAAAATGGGTTTGGGTAAATTTTATGTTTTATTATTATTTTCTTTCTGATGTGTTTTTCTCTGCAATATGCTTACAGGTGGACTTGGTGCAATTTGTGAAAGAGAGAGAGAAAGATGTGGGGCGTTATAAGGCAAAAAATGAGCACTGGAAGCTCATCTCTTCTGGTAGAAAGTGCACACCTTGATATTTTCATTTATCATAAACAGATTTTGATATCTATGTAACTTTTGTGATCTGTATTGATATTCCTTTTTTTTTTTCTTTTGTTTGTGTAATTGTCGACTGGGTCAGAATATAGGGCAGCCTTTGCAGAGGATTCGCCCTGCTGCATCTGCTTTTAGAAATTACTCTTCTGCTGCAAAAGAGGTAATGGCTTATTGCATTATTTTGTTATTTTGTTTTTGTTCTATAAAATCATGTTTACATATTTCATTCTTTCATGTCCCATTTTGGCTGTATGATGGGGGTGATTAAAACCTGTTTCGAACTCTCCTTTATTAAACTCAATTCTTTGAAGCTTGCTTAGTACTTTGGAGAAAGCTGAAATACTAATCTTTCTGTACTTGTTGCCAAATGAGATCATATATGTACATGGCTGGGTCCTTTAAGGCACAGAATTTGGTCTATTTGGTATTTCTTGGCTTGCTTGCATGTAATTTTTTTCTTGTTCGTGTAGAGTTTGGGAATTATGTATTCTTAACGTAAATTTGCAGCATGTGTAGTCCGCATCATACTACTTTCTTTTTTCTTGTTTTCCACTCCAATGCACGGATTGGAGTGCTGCTTCATTTTGAAGTATTGCTGTCACACTGGAATGTTTCGTTCTCTCAATATGTTATCTGGAAATTTTATGTGCTCTTTCATCCTCTGCAAATTTTATATTGTATCTTTCATGGATGTTAATTTATTAGTGTTATTTTTGTTTAAAATATAGCTAGAGTTTATTTATCTTATTTTCTAGTGTCCTGTTAATTGTACTTGTTCTTTTAATTAATAATAGAAATTACTTTTTGTAAAATGTAAATTATGCACAGATGACAGTGAGAGAGGCTCTGAACTCGGCCCTTGATGAGGAAATGTCAGCTGATCCTACAGTCTTTTTAATGGGTGAAGAGGTTGAGAGATAAGAAAATAATTTATTTTGTTACTAGACCCTTGGTCTTTTTGTTCTTATGCACTTGTTATGTTTTGTACATGCAGGTTGGGGAATATCAGGGTGCATACAAGGTTAGACTTGTTGTATTGTAATTTGCTATCTTCTTTGTAGGCACTATATGGAACTTAAATCATTTATCTCAGAGTTTGCTCTTATCCTCCACCTTATACAGATATCTAAAGGACTTTTGGAGAAGTATGGTCCTGAGAGGGTTCTGGATACTCCAATTACAGAGGTTCTTCTTGTTCCTTGAAACACTTCTACTAGTTTCTTAAGTCTTTTGTTTACTTTTTATTGGCAAGTAAATTATCACTTAGTCTCCCTCTCATTAACTTTGATTTTTAAGCTTACATTGGTGTTATACCTTTTTTCTGGTTTATTTGTGGAAGAAGAAAAGGAGATTCATCTTGCTTATTTACTTTTGTAACAGTTTGGCATTACCTCACTTATTTTGTGTATGCAATGCAGGCTGGGTTTACTGGGATAGGAGTTGGTGCTGCTTACCATGGTTTGAGGCCTGTTGTGGAGTTTATGACATTTAACTTCTCTATGCAGGTTGGAGAGTTTCTCTTTAGGATATAACTTTTAATCTGTTGATGTAAGGTTGATTTTTTGACTGAATATTGGTGAAATGGATTCAAAATTTTGGAACTGCATAAGACAGCGCCTTCTTAATTTGAATTTCTTCTGTATGTGTTGATTGAACTACTGTCTTCTGTAACTGAGAGATGGAAACGCAGATCAACTAAAGAAATGACGAGATCATAGCTTCTTTTTATTTTTTATTTTTTCTCCCTTTGGCTCTCTGTTAGAAAATTAAAAATAAAATCGGTATTAAAATTTTATTTCATTGGGTGTGCCAATGAATAATTGCTATTTGTACTGTTGAACATTTTGGGACTACTTTCCAGTGTTTACAGGTGTTGGATTGTGGTTTTACTAGTGTCACCATAAAAAAGGGGTGAGGGCAGTGGTAGGGTTTGGCAGGGGGAGGAGTGAGAGAGGTAATTGGCTGGTAATTGATTGGTTGTGTGAAGGATTTGGGTGTTGCTTCCACTAATCCGAAAATGTTGATAATTTTTAAGCACAAGCTCTTGCTTCTGTGTACTTTTCTGGTTTGTAGTTTAAGTCAGTGTTGTGAGCTCAGTTCTGTCTTCTGCTGTAGGCAATTGACCACATCATTAATTCTGCTGCAAAATCAAACTATATGTCTGCTGGCCAACTATCTGTGCCTATTGTCTTCAGAGGACCAAATGGGGCTGCTGCTGGTGTTGGTGCTCAGCACTCTCAAGTATTACTCTACCACATACTCTTAGTTACTTATTTCTTTTATGTGTTGCTCTTCTGCTTTGGTTGTATCTACCATGTATGGTGGACCTATATGCTTCAATTCTCAATATAGAAGACAACATTTGGCAATTGCTAATATTTTCATTATGCAGTGTTATGCATCATGGTATGCTTCCTGTCCTGGATTGAAGGTGTTGACTCCGTATTCATCTGAAGATGCACGTGGACTGTTGAAATCTGCTATAAGGGATCCTGATCCTGTTGTTTTCCTTGAAAATGAGTTGCTGTAAGTAATTCAATGCAAGTGATTGTGATGGTTGAATTGCTGATTATTTTATTAAGAATTGTTGATTGATGGAACCTTATGCTGCAGATATGGCGAATCATTCCCTATTTCAGCTGAAGTTCTCGATTCCAGTTTCTGCATTCCAATAGGGAAAGCTAAGGTAATTACTGAAGCTAATGAAACTTATGTGCAAGGTGATTGTTGTTTTATCCTTGTACGTGTTGTACTACTGATGTCATTGACATGTGCCTTCTAATATATTAAATACAGATTGAGAAAGAAGGAAAAGATGTGACTATTACAGCTTTTTCAAAAATGGTGGGCTATGCTCTCAAGGTTTGTCTGTTGCACCACTTTGAGCTGTCTGGATGTATTACAAAAGCAATAATTGTGTTTAGTGGGAAATAAATTTACGTGATGAGTGGTGAGATATTGCACAAGTAGGAATTTATTTGGATTTTGCATGATAATTCCATAGGAGTCAAAGAAGTAATATCAAACGAGGTGTTCTGGTTTTGGCTATTGAAAGTGCAATAAGAGAAAATCTTATGCTTGTTGGCTTTTAGTATTTTTTGAATTATGAGGTTTCTAATCAACTTGGTCAGTGAGCCTCAATTGCCATCCAAAATGTGGCATTCTCCTGTTTGCCCAGGAAGTTGGAGTTGAATGCGTGAAAACTGTATTTTAAATATTGATCAAAATAATATGTGGTGCTTTGATTTTTCGACATTGCTTCTGTGTTTCTCTCCAACTGGGAGTAATTTTATGGTTTTGATGTTTAGGCTGCTGAGATACTGTCAAAGGAAGGAATCAGTGCTGAGGTAAACTGGTGTTTGAAATAATATTATGTTTACGTATGGTCCCATCCTATTTACGGAGACAGTAATGAATGTTTTCTATGCAGGTCATTAATTTGCGGTCAATTCGGCCACTGGATAGAGCCACAATTAATGCATCAGTCAGGAAAACTAACAGATTGGTAACAGTTGAAGAAGGATTTCCCCAGCATGGAGTCGGTGCTGAAATCTGGTTTGTCTCTTGCCTCGATAGTCATGCATCTCTCCTGTAGAATAATTTTCACATCATCATAGCTTTAACCATTTACCTTTGTTTTTTTTTTGGGGGGTGAAATAGCACTTCTGTTATTGAGGACAGCTTTGGCTATCTTGATGCACCAGTAGAGAGGATTGCTGGGGCTGATGTTCCAATGCCTTATGCAGCTAATCTGGAGAGATTGGCTGTCCCACAGGTGAGTATCCTTTTTTTCTTTTAAGCTTTGATGTCTTTTTGGCGAGTTTATGGTATAATGCGTGCTTGGCACTTGAGTCCTTATTGTAGTGTCGGTCTCACAGTATTGGATTAGTCAGTAGGTGAAATAACCATTTGACTGCTGGATCTGCTGTTACTCTTTAAGTTTGTGCTTCTTGGTTGATGGTGGTAATGTAATTCATCCTTTCAGTTATTCATTTGTGCTTCTTGGTTAATGGTTTGTGCAGGTTGAAGATATCGTTCGTGCAGCAAAGAGAGCATGCTACAGAGCTGAGCCAGGGGCTGCAACTGCCTAATTTACCAATTGTTTTGAAAGCTTCTCCAGATCCTGGTAACTGGTTATTTTCTTTCTTTCCTTATAGCATGAGTTTCACACATTCCATTGTGAGTTTATACTTTGTTGGAGCGACTTGCCCTTTTGGAATAGCAAAGTTTCTAATATATAATTTGTTGGATTTTTTCAGGGGATTTAAGACTGTATATTATCTCTCTCATTGCATTGTGGGGAGGAACCTTTTGTCAAATAACTCAAGAGAACATTGACATAAGCGAGAAACATCGTGGGTTCTGTTTTTGTCGTTTCTATTTGGCAGTCAACATGAAAACTATGCTACTACTTGGGCAGCGATTTTCTCTGTTTTATTGAATGCCTTCTGATTTTTTTGTTTGATTTGTGACTCTGTAATTAGACATGCCTGATTGATGTACTGCTCACTCAAATCTTTAGACTGGTTCGAACACGATCACAATAAGAGAAAATAAATGGTAGTAGACCAAAAAAATACAAAACAAGCTTTTGAATTCTGACCTAACTCTTTGGGTTTAAGTTGAGTGAGTTCATCCATAATTAATACACTGGTGAAACATAGTAGTTAAACATTTTATGGGGAACCTTTTCTTTCTTCTTAATATGCATGAGAAAATATGATTATTTAGGACTTGTTTGATAATATAATTGTTTTTTTGTTTTTGTTTTTAATTTTTAGTTTTTTTCTCTTTGAATTATGTGTAATTTGATTAGTATAGAAGTTGGTTAGATATTGTTAAATTGTAGATTATTTAATTAAGTAAAATATAAAAATAAAAATAAAGTGTTTTTATTCCTAACTTTGTATTTAATATAAAATTAAAAATAAAAATATTTTAAAAGTGGTTTCATTTTCAGTTTTGTATTTTTTATTTTTTTTTATATTTTTAATTTAATTAATATTTAATAAATTTTAATTAATTTTTAAATTAATTAAATTATATATAATTTTTTTTAAAAAAATTAATAAAAAAAATAATTGTGATATTAAGTATAATCTTACTATTCTATTTTGACCTGATGTGATTATTAGTTTTTCCATGATGTTTGAGTATGCATCAGTAAACGCAATAGTGAGTTATATATATATTATATATATATATATATTAATCGTATGGTCGTATATATATACATATTTTTTTTAATTGTATGGTCAGAGGAAGCTTGTTGGTTGGAGATTTCTTAATATTCAATTCCGATTAATTACAATTTGAGCAAAGCTTATTTTGGTTCGGTACGAATATTTTATATAGGGGAGTACGAAGGACAAGAGAAGGGAATTGTTGACAAATACGAATTGGTTGGAGTTATCGATAGGCCTGTTTAGTGTAGAATTATGAAGAATATAATATTAAAATTAAGAACAAAGTATTTTAGTGTTGTAAAATAAATTTAAAAGCAATATGAGTCAGAGAAGGACACATAAATAGATAGAAAATTATCATATCTTATTATTATCATTATATGTACTATAATTATATATATATATATATATATATAGGAATTCTATGGTGGGCGACGTCGCCTATGTTATGATGGACGACAAACCCATTAATTTTCTCCCTTTTTTTTCTTTTACCTTTTTTTTTTGCATATTTTGTTTTTTTGTTTTTTTTATCTTTTATATGTTTTTATACTATTTTTTATTTTTTATATATTTTTTATTATTTTTATAATTTTTTATACTTTTTATACTTTTTTCTATTTTTTTATATATTTATATATTTTATAAAAATATGTAAAAAAAAAAAGAAAATTTGTGGGTTTGTCGCCCACCATAATGTAGGCGACATCGCCCACTATAGCATCCCTCTATATACATATATAGATAGATAAAGGTTAAAATTTATACACACCTTAATATCTTTTTATATAGATAAAGATATATAACAATAGGAAATAGAAACATATCTTAATAATATAGGTTTGATATATTTCAGTGATGTCCATATAATAAATTTTGATATTTTATAACACTTGTTATTGCATTATGTTCACGCATAGTTAAAAATTTTGCTAAAAAATCAAATGGGAAAATATAAGCTAAAGGAAAAAATAATACATGTTCATATGCTATTTTACAAAGTACGAGCTATCTCATTAAAACTTTTTATCAAGAAAGTCCGATAGACAAAAAATTATTACAGACAAAAAGTACAACCACAAATCTTTTAGGTTTGACTTATTGGATCGATAAATTGTTCGCTCCTCCTAATGAAAACAACTTGTCAAGTCTGTACATGCTTATCTCATATATATGTTTCTCAATTTAACTGTAGGTAATGACTTACATCAACAAACTTAGTTGGTATCAATTTTATTATTTTTCAGAAGTTAATTTGCATAAAAGAGCTTTAAGAGTTCGATACTCTTAAGGAGTTTTGGCTCCTTTGATATATTCACTTTTTTATCAGTGCAATGCAGGTTGCATTATTCTCAGACAACACATTAGAGATGGTAGAAAAAATCGGCCCCTCCTTACCAAACGGGATGGGGATTCCCCATTTAATCGGGATAACGGGGCAGAGATTCTCTATTTAACTGGGGTAACAAGACGGGGCCGGGGAAAATATTTTTGCCTCGGATCGGGGTTTGGCCAGGGCTAGGGAATACTATCCCTGCCTCGTATATATATATATACATATATTAATATATTTTTAATACATATTAAACCATTTATATTTTTTTAACTTATCTATTAACCCTTGTCTTCGTTACTCTCTTTCTCATATCACGACACCCCCATTTCCCTATGGTCTCACGTTACTTTCTTACCCATGACACCTCCATCTCATTCTTCTTTCTCCCATTCACACCAGCTACGTTATTGGCACAGATTCAGACAACAATCTTCTTCAACTTTTCTCGCTCAAGCTTGTGTCAACACCATTGCCTCTCAGTCTCAAATATGATATTTGCTCAAGCATCCTCACAAAGCCGACGATGACTATGACTCCATAACCTCAGTCTCTCCATCTCTCATATCTTTTAATATTTTTCCTCTATCATTCAGATATGCCATATCTTCCCTCTATCATCTAGATTTGCCTTTTCATATTTAAAGTTAATTTTTTTTAAGAAATGGGTGGGGAATCGGCATCCCTGACCCCGACCCCGCCCCACCTCCTTATAGACAGGGAATGGGGCGGGGATAGGATATTGTATTTTATAATGGGCGGGGGATAGGGATGGCAATCCTAACCCTGCAATGTTGCCATCCCTACAACACATTATGAGTTTCTTTATATGAGGTTAAGCTATAAGACTCATGAATGTCCTAAACCATTAACTTTAATCATGTACATTCATGTCCAACTTCATTCAATGCTAAAATCTTTGAATAATTCAAATAGGTAGCAATCAAAGTTTACTTAACATACCTCAATGGTATTGCAGGACCTTGACTAAGAAACACAAAACTAGTTTAATATCAAACAATGTTATATCTTGATTCTATGGGTAATATAAACCAAAATTTACAATATTGTGAAGGCAACGAAGAGTGTCCTTAATGTTAATCACAATAACTTCTTATAGGTATATCACTATGCCTACCTAATTAACTCATTATAGATGCATATCAAAGTCTGATGTAACTTGCAAGATATATAAGTGCTAATATGATGCTAAGAAAAGCAATTTCTGGCATTAACACTCTCTCATCAACCTTTTTAAGTCTATAAAAGTTCTTAACTTATTCCAATGATCGAACCATCACTATCATTAGTATTAAGTGAAACATTTATCCCATATTCTAACATAATTAGACTGATGTAACAATACTCCATTTGACAAATGCTCATTCTACAAGCCAAGATAATACTTAATTTGAGACAAATCTTTAATATCAAAGTCCTTCATATAGGAATGATCTTCCTCAAGCTTTTTTGGAGTACGATGATACTCATATCATCTACATGTACTATAATAAATACTAAAGTTTTTATGTGACTTCTTAATGAACAAACAAAAACATAACTTATTGTTCACATAAATATACTTTTTGATGTATTCCTTCATATGATTGTACCATATATGTTTGATCTACTTTAGATCATATAATAATCTTTACAATTTGATACTATACGTGTTGCAGGTCTAATTTACACCTATATTAAGAATTTCAAGTCTCTTTGAGACCTTCATATATAAATATTTTACTTAAGATGACTTAAACAAAAACATAGTCATGATGTCCATTGCATATCAAGTAATACTTTAACTGCTAAACTGATCAGATAATAAAATATAATATTATCTATAATAATAGAATAAGTTGTATCGAAATTGATATTGGACAAAAACATTTTTAAGTAGCCACTCGCTCTATATTTAATCACCTTATATCGCGCTATCTTAGAAAAGCTTTTGTGTATCCAATATATATTACATATTGGGTGTTCGAACTACATGTCCAAAATATAGCATTTATTTAGCCTGTATTGTCTCTTTTAATTTAATCTAATTAGAATGCTTTTAACATTCAATAGTGGATTTTAATTCTAGATCTATATTATCTTTTGAGACACCAAGACTACTAAAAGGCACATGTGTTGTCAACAACAATTATTTTCATATCAAATTGATCTCTTATGTTGACATAATTAAATGCAACTTAATGTATTAATCTACCAAATCCTCATCATTTTCCAAGACAGTAAGACTTGGCCATTCTATATTCTCAGGATTCTTATATAGTGCAACTGCTTTATATCAACCGAAACAGCTCTTTTCAAGAGTTACTTCTATAAAAGGCGCAAATAGTGACAAATTGCTTTTGCACCTTTTATTTTTGAATTCACATCTTTAGTTCCAACTGGCTATGCATGCTTCAGGCGTTACATGAGCTTAACAAAGATGTAGGTCCCGTGGGGAGCTTCACTCATAGTAGTGTACATTCTACAAGAATATGAGATTTTTTCACTTATTTTATATCAATTAATACATCTAACAGATCCACTTGCTAGCCTTTACAAGTATATAATTTTCATAACTTCAAATTCAACCTTGATTTGTATATGAATCTAAATAATTCAAATCAATTTTACTTCTAAAAAATTTCATAGCATTCATTTTTAGGCTTTTACCTTTCTCCCTATAATGTCGGAAAATGTGTTTCATAAAAAATACAATCAACAAATGGATAGTAAATAAGTCACCTTTCTTGGGCTCCAAGTATAAAATTCTCAACAGATATTCATAACCTATGTCTGTTGAGGGCTCATTAAAATACACAGAGGTGGTTTAGTACATATGATACAATCGAAAAATAAGTAGATTAAAAACATTAAATTCATTCCTACATACAAACTAAATATGAAAATATTAATGGTAGATTTTATGATGGATTCTGATCAAAGCTATGGTATGTAAAATTGCATATTCCCGAACCATATATAGGTAATTTCATATTTATAATCAATGGTCTACTAAGCAAATTTATATGCTTAATTAAAGATTCAACTAAACCATTATTCACATAAATATCAGGCATAAGATACTCAATGTTAATATCAACAGCCATACAATCATCATAGAAAGCTTAAGATATAAATTCATCAACATTATTCAATATGATATACTGGATCTGTAATTTTGGATTAACGAGCCAATATACAATAAATTCACATATATCTACTACGTTAAGGCATAAATCATAACTACAAAATCATAAGCCTACATATTGAGTGAAATCGGCCAATAAACATCCCTTTATATTTATATTTAAAACATAAGGGACTCCACACGCACTTTAGTACAAGATAACCATATAGTCAATTTACCCTTGACACATGCATCACATACAAATTGGTGGAGGAAAGAAATCCATGATTTTTTGAAAAGAGAATCAACCAAATTTAAATAATTCAATACATAATATTGGATATTTCCTCAATTATCAATTAGTGAACCTGAGAATATTACATATAGAACTACATATGGATTTAAAAATGAAAGTAATCAGTAGTCTTATGCTTATCTTTCCATACCACCAAGAAACACCTTTTAAGAAACTCAAGTTCCAGAAACTCAAAATGATGAGTTTTGTATGGGTTAGATAACTTTTAATGTCCATGAAATAGTTGATATTAGAGGCAACTAATCTGCAATGTTTCATAATCTTGATGAGTATGAACAAATGCATAATATGAATTATTATGAAAATGACAATATTGCAGATGACAATGATGTTTTTCGTAATCATGGTTATGATGACATTGTCGATGACGATGATGATCATTTTGGCAATACGGCACATGATGGTACTTCTGTTGAAATTCATCGCCCAAGCCTTTTCATCTACAATTGCCTAAGTCTCCTTACTTGATGATTTATCTAAAATTTTCATTAATATTGGATATATATTCAACAACAATGAAGAGTTGAAAACAAGACTAATTATGTTATGTATTGGTGAAAATAAAGAGTTTAATGTTAAAAGGTCAACAAAAGATTGATATGAGTGGTGTATTTAGATGATAATTGCCCATGGTATCTTCGTGCAACTAAGTTAAAAGGAATGGACATATTTATCGTAAAAGTTATTTTTAAACAACATAAATACAATGTAAAGATTGTACGTTGGCAACACAATCAAGCTACTAGTAGGATTATTAGCCAATTAATTAAATTTAAATTTGAAGGGATTGCTCGTGTTTATACGCTAGCAGAAATTAAGGCTGATTTGTATGAAAAATATGGGGTGAAACTTAGCTATTTCAAAACGTGGAAGGGTAGAGAATATACATTGGATAGTGTCAAGGGTACTTTTGAAGAGTTATTTCATTTATTGTCTATATATTGTTACCAATTGAAATTCATGAATCTTGGTACACTAACACATATTCAAACAGATGAATCTAATTACTTTGAATACTTATTAGTGGAGTTCGAACAAAGTATCTAAGAATTTGTATCCTATATTCTACTTGTTTTAGCTATTGATGACACTGTATTAAAAAGGAAATACAAAGATATGATGTAGATTGCATTGGCCATGAACCACAATGAACAAATATATCCTTTAGCTTTTAGCATTGGAGATAGGAAGAACAAATTACCATATACATGGTTTTTTCAAAATCTGAAAGATACCATTGGAGATCTCTCTGATTTGGTGTTTGTAACTAACCGACATAAAGCTATGAGTTAGCAATATGCAATGAGTTCTCTAATGCATTCCATTTTCTTTGCATGTACCATATAAGTTGAAACCTTAAGATCAATGGATAAGCAAAATAAGGTGGTGTTCTAATGCAATTCTATATGGCAACTAAGACAAATTTGATTGAAGAATTTCATGATCACATGAGTGATCTTAAAAAACTTGATATGAATGCTGTACAATATGTTTGAGGACGTGATCTTGTAAGATGAACTCATTCTCACTTTCAAGGTAAACAGTATAGCATCATGACTACTAACATTGTAGAATATATGAATGCGATATTACGAGATAGTATAGAGATGTCACTAATACCGTTACTTGATTATATATCAAATGAGATGCAAAAGTGATTTTTTGAAAGAAGAACAGCAGGAGAGTTTTTGGACAAGCTTATTACTAAGTGGATAGAAGAACAACTCAAACTCCATAACTCGGAGTATTCACGGTTGCATGTAAGGCCCATTAATATAATGGAATGCATTGTGGAGGGTGGAATTTTGAAGGGCATTATGCAAAAAGGTGTTTGTGTTATGTGTTCGAAATGGATCAATATCCTTGTAACCATGCTATGGCTGCTTGTAGAGAGTACAAGATTACTCTTTATAGTATGTGTTCGCATTATTACACCACTGACACTTAATGTACAACTTACATGGAGTCAATTTACCTTGTTTATGATCAAAAACAATGGCATGCACCAAAAGATGTTTGTTTCCGTATTATTCTTCCATTGATAAATGCTCGTAGATCAGCTGGAGACTGAGAAAGTTACAGATAACGTCACAAGGGAGGATATCGTTGCATATAGATGTAGCAAGTGCCATGATATTGGGCATAATAAGGAAAGATATAAATATCAATATTTATATTATCTAAGTGAGAGCTGCAAGTAGCCCATAGTGCCTATAAGTTCTAGATCCATTTATACTGCCATTAAAGGTGAGTTATTGTTATTTTATGTTGTTATTGTTATACTGCAAATTATTGTTTTCTTGCATTAATTCTTATATAGATTGAAAACGTATACATATGCTTGAATTCATGCATTATGACCACTAGCATTAATTCTTATACTATACTTCCTGTTGAACTCCATATATAATTAAATACTGAATTAAGTAACTTGCTATTTACTAACTTATAATACTAGTTGATATTTAGTTATAAATAAAATCATTGAGTTTATTTCAACAAATATTGATATCGGGATTTTCATGAAATTATTCCATATACTTCCTATTGAACTCCATATATAATTAAATACTGAATTAAGTAACTTGTAGTTTACTAACTTATAATGCTAGTTGATATTTAGTTATAAATAAAATCATTGAGTTCATTTCAACAAATATTGATATTGGGATTTTCACAAAATTGTTCCATATACTTAATTAATTGCCTTCATCAGTTACTTTTATGCATTGCCTTCATCAATTAATTGCCTTGTTGTCAATGGTACTTCTGAATTTACAGTATATTGGTATTACTTTACCTAGTGTCGAAATTCTTAATGCTCTCTTTGAGTTTGAAGCGTAATTACCGTCAACTTTATAATTGAAGCTGAGCATGTCCCTTGAACATGTATATTCTCTTAACTAGAAACACTTGGTGCCTTGAAATTAATACGATGCTTCATGAACTTAAGCAGCTGATGAGCAAGTCTATACCGCACTCCAATGTTGAACCATGTAATTTATTACAGCCTTAAATATTTATGTTTGTTGAAAGCTGTGTAGGGAACCTAGAATCTGGAATATCCGAAACTGATGGCTAGGATTGAAGTCTTACAAAGGAACCTAAAGTGTACTACATGTCTGCAGCCTACTTTTGCTACTTCATTAGTCGCTGATCAGTTTAAAACTTCTTTTATATATCTGCTATGTAAAATGCTTATTTCTGTTCTTTAATTTCCTAAACAAGTTATTATCTTAAATGTAGTTCAATTATGTATTTTGCTACTTTGACACAAGTCATGATTCATGCTGATTAAATGTATCAGATCGATACGCATGCAATTCAATTGAGTGTAGCCATTTGCTTCTTAATTTCCATATATACAACTATCATAAATAGATTAATTAAGAGACTCATTAATTACAATTATCCATAGAGAAAACAAGGACTAAAAAAAGAAGTTTAAGGCTTATTTAATGTAATATTCAAATATGACACAATAATTAAACACTTATAAGTAAGATCCCCATTGGTCATTTAAATCATCACAAGTATGATCATTTTGTATATATATATATATATATATATATAGGGGTTTGCTATGGTGGGTGATGTTGCCCACGTTATGGCGGGCGACAAGCACGCCAATTCCCTTTTCTTTTTTCCTTGTTGCATTTTTTGTTTTTTATTTTTTATATGTTTTTTCATTTTTTTATACTGTTTTTTTATTTTTTATATATTTTTTCTATTTTTTATATATTTTTTTTATGCTTATACTTTTTTTTAATATCTTTTTATTATATATATATATATATATGCAAAAAAAAAAGAAAAAGGAATTGGTGTGCTTGTTGCCCACCATAATGTGGGCAACATCGCATATATATATATATACAGAAATGATGTACTGAGCAATGTTACTCAGTACATCATAAGCGACATATTAAAAAAATTAATGCCAGTATTAGTTTATATTTTTATGTATTTTTTTTCTCTTCTTGACTTCTCTTCACTTTGCGTTTTTTCTTCTCTTTTCTACCTTTCCTGTGACTCCTAGAGTAAAATAAGACCAATTTTTTTTCTTATTCCCTCTTTACTTCGGATCCACACTTTATAAAAAATAAATTCATAAAAATCACATGATAATAGTAATATAATTTATATCCTTAATCCACATGTAAAGAGAGCTTAATAAAATATCTTGGTCTTATAATTTATTCAACAGAGTAAAGAAATTAATATCTTAGCATAGCGGAAGCAAAACACTTTATTAACTTGGATCATGCATGCCTACATAGCAGAACACCATTTTGCAGTTTCCCCAAGGCCATGATCCACTTAATCAATTTCAGTGTCATTACCTATACACATAAGCAAACAAGAGTTAGTGACAAGTCACCCAGCAAGCTCCACAATGCACACACACACAACGTGGAATGCTTATTTATGAATCAATGCATACTTGTTTACTTTCAAATAGATCTTGCATAGTTCAAACTAAAATATTTTTATTTAGTTTGAAAACATAATCACCATTGTAGGACTTTCATACATATATCTATAGGAGCTATTACCATCGGTAATCCATACAAATTATCCCTTGAATAATTAAGCAGCATAACCCAAGAGACATTAAACCATAAAGAGGCATATATGTGTAAGTGGGGTAAAAGGGACAACTTGCATCCTAGCCATGCAAGTACAAACCGATGCCAATAACTCCAGCCAAAAAGCATTAGTCATGCCCTCGTTGTGATCCTCAATGAGTCCTCCCATATACACAAATTTGTCTACATGTGTCCATGTAAACCTTACAAACTTGGTCGAATCCATAAAAACCAAGTCTTCTCTTATACGGTTCCATACATACATATAAAAGCTCCATATTAAACTTGTCAAATTTGCCTACAAGGTATTCTCTTTGAAAACATACTTTACTTTTCAATAAATCTTGTAGATATGTATTTATTATAAAATTGAATTTAAATTCATGCCTGAATACACATGCTCATGCTTATATACTTGTGATCATGCGTACTTGTTTCGTAAACTAAGAAACAAAGTGTACATGCATTCATCAACCTATCATATCTAAAACATAAATTTCTTGGCAAATTATCATAATAAATGCTTATATAGGTTTTAGCCATCTTGAATCACAAGTAATATAATCTATACCATGCATACACTTGTATTTCTATTTATTTTCCTAATTTCTAACAATCTATTTTCGTAAAAAAATTCATAAGGACATGCATAAACATAAATTTAAGCCACAATTATTCAAACTTGCCATGTAAGATCTCATGTAGTGTAGTACTAAAATTTCCAACAAGTATTACTTATTCCAAAATAAAATTGTGACATAATTTTGACATTATAACATGTATGTAAATGTTTAGAAAATTCCAATGACATAATATGGATACAAACTTAATTGAAACATGAAAATTTAATTTATTAACAAAGCTAAAATGCCTAAAATTTTCCAGCAAGCAATGTCTCTTCAATTTTTTATTTAAAACACATGTATAGTAAAGAAAATCGTTGTTCTTTGATAAATCAATTTAAAACTATAAAAAATTATTCATTACTACACATGACCAGCCTTGATTTAATGTCCAATCTTTAAACAAAAATCAACCTTGACATATACAAGAGGATCGACCCTAAAAAGAAATTTGGGTTTAGTGCATACTTTGTAAAAATTGAAACTTTTCTTATAAATCTATGTGTTTTTCGTAAAACAATAAAAACTTATTCTTAGATTAAAGTTCCAACCCATATAAATCTATATTATCATGCATAAATCATCAAATCAATCCATATAAATTTTAGAGAAGAAGAGAGATTCAAAACAATTAAGAACAAACAACCCATAATTGTGAAACTTGCCTTAAATCTTCAAAAATCTTGAAAAGTCCTTGATCACACAAAATTTCTCTCAAATTTTCTCTAGGAAATGTCAACACTAAGAGGAGAAGAGAATTGCAGAAATTTTTTTCTCTCAAATGCCTCTTAATTTAAAGACAAAATCCTAGTCAAAACTTATCTTATTTCATAGCTTTTACTTTTCTCATGTCATATAAGGAAAGTATCAATAACTTAATTATCAACTAATGCCAATTAAAAATCATAAATTTAAATATCAAATACATATATAAATGGGTGTCAACTTTAAAGACACACATGCTGGCACAAATCAAATTGTACCCAAATTCATGCACACACACAACCCTAAATTCACTGTGCAGTTCGGCAGCATGTCAGGCGCCTATCACTGCCCCTGACACGGCTGCGTAAATGCCAAGCTTTGAACCATGTCAGACATTCTCTGACTTCGTGTCCACGTAGTGCTTCACAAAGTCGCTTATATACACTCGTGCTCAAGCACACAGTAAAAATTCCACAAATAAACACACTACCACATATTTTGGAGGCGGTTATTATAGTTCACCCCTCCTAAAAAGAAATTTTGTCCCCGATATTACTCGAACACACTACCACATAACTTGGATTTCATTTCATCTTCACGTTCCTATGTTGCCTCTTCCACAGCATGGTTTCTCCAAAGAACTTTAACCAAAGGAATGGTTTTAGTCCTTAGCACTTAATCTCGTTGATACAAAATTTTCACCAGCTTCTCTTCATAGGTAAGATCCTTTCTTACTTCCAACGGCTCAAATTGTAGCACATGCGCTAGGTCATGCATGTACTTCCTTAGCATAGATACATGAAACACATTGTGCACACTTAATAAGTTTCGTAGCAAAGCCAAACGATAAGCCAAATCACCAATCTTTACTAAAATTTCAAACGGTCCAATGTAACGTGGGCTTAACTTTTCTTTCTTCCCAAACCTCATAACACCCTTTATCAGTGCTACTTTGAAAAAGACTTTGTCTCCTACGTCGAAACTCAGATCCTTCTACCGATTATCAGCATAACTCTTTTGTCTATCTTGAGCAACCTTCATTCTTTGTCGAATTCTACTTATGACTTCACTGGTTTGATGTAGAATCTTAGATCCAAGTAGTTTTCTCTCTCCTACTTTGTCCCAATATGTTGGAGATCGACATTTTCTTCTGTACAAAGCTTCATAAGGTGCTATGCTAATAGTTGCATGATAACTATTATTGTACGCGAACTCCACAAGTGGTAGATGTTTCTTTCAGTTCCCATGAATATCCAGCATACAAGCACGCAACATATCTTCAAGTGTTTGAATAGTTCTTTTTTACTGACTGTCGGACTGAGGATGGAAAGCAGTACTAAAGTTTAACTTTGCTCCCATAGCCTTATGTAGACTCTTCCAGAATAACGATGTGAACTTTGGGTCACGATCAGACACAATCAAAACAGGCTCTCCATGAAGTCTCACAATCTCGTCAACATAAAGAAGCACCAACTTTTTCATAGGATGCATCACACACATAGGTAAAAAGTTAGAAGACTCTGTAAGTCGGTCCACTATTACCCATATTGCATCATTACCATGTTAAGACAATGATAATCCCATAACAAAGTCCATAACGATATTTTCCCACTTCCATTCAGGAATCATCAAAGGTTTAAGCATTCCAGAGGATCTCTAATGTTCTGTCTTCACTTGTTGACATATTAGACATTACTCCATGAACATCGTTATGTCCTTCTTCATACCATTCCACTAATAAACTTTGGCAACGTCCTTGTACATCTTAGTAGCTATAGGATGTACTGTGTAAGGCATACAATGAGGCTCCACTAATATCTCCTTCTTAATCTCTTCAACGTTAGGTACGCACAGACGACTTCCAAACCTTAGAGTTCCATCTCTAGTGAGATTAAACTTAGGCCTTTTTCCTTGAATAACTTCTTCCTTAATCTTTTTCAGACTTGTGTCTCTTACATGTTCTTCCTTAATCTTGTTAACTAGCGACGGTTGTACCTTGAGTGTAGATAACTTGTATGAATATTGATTGGAAACTTACTCAATATCCATTCTTCTTAAATCCTCCAAAATATGCAGTTGCGTAGTAATTAGATTACCACTAAAACCAGCATACTTTCTACTTGAAGCATCAGCTACTACATTGGCTTTTCCATGATGATAATTGATAGTACAATCATAATTCTTAACCATTTCTAACTATCTTCGTTGTCTCATGTTCAACTCATTTTGAGTAAAGAAATACTTCAAACTTTTATGGTCAGTGCAAATGTCACACTTCACTCCATAAAGGTAATATCTTCAAATCTTCAATGCTAAAACTATAGCAGCTAACTCCAAGTCGTGCGTCAGATAGTTGCGTTCATACAGCTTTAATTGTCGTGATGCGTAAGCGATTACCTTCTCATTTTGCATAAGTGCGCAACCCAATCTTTTGCCAGAAGCATCACTATAGATTACAAACTTGTCTTTTCCATTTGGTATAGTGAGTACAGAGGGTCGTAATCAGTCTTTCTTTAAACTCCAAGAAACTTTTCTCGCAAGCCTCAGTCCAGTCGAACTTCACATCCTTTTTCATCAATTGCATCAACGGAACAACAATCTTTGAAAAATCTTCAACAAACCTTCGGTAGTAATAGCCAAATCTAAGAAACTTCATACTTTTCCTACTTTTGATGGTCTTTTCCAATCTTGCACAATCGTAACTTTGCTCGGACGGACTTGTATCCCTTCCTTAGACACAATGTGACCTAAGAAAGAAATCTTCTCAAGCCAGAATTCACACTTTTTGAATTTGGCATAAAGTTGTTTCTTACGTAACCGTTGTAACACAACTATTAGATGTACTTCATGCTCTTGGAAAAAACCAGTATATCATCAATGAAGACAAAAGCAAATTTATCCAAGTAGTCATTAAATACTCGATTCATCAAGTCCATAAAAGCAGCAGGTGCATTGGTTAGTCCGAATGGCATAACCAAAACTCATAGTGTCCATATCTTATTCTAAAATCACTCTTCGGTATATTCGCCTCTTTTATATTCAATTGGTGGTAGCTGGATCATAGATCAATCTTAAAAAACCCGCTAGCTCCTTACAGTTGATCAAATAAATCTTTAATCCTTGGTAACGGGTACTTGTTCTTGATCATCACACGATTCAGTTCTTTATAATCAATGCACAGTCGCATAGATCCATCCTTCTTCTTCACAAATAAAACGGGTGCTCCTCATGGGGAAACACTTGGCCGAATAAAACCTCATTCTAGAAGTTCTTGCAGCTGTTCCTTCAATTCTTTCAATTCTACAGGTGCCATCTGATATGGAACCTTAGATATCGATGCAGTTCTCGGCAAAAACTCGATAGCAAACTCCACCTCTCAATCAAGCGGCAATTGTGGTAGTTCTTCAACAAACACATATAAAAATTCATTTACAATCCGGACATGTTGAGTGCCTTGAGAATTCACTTTCATGTTGAATACATGAACCACAAAACCTTGACAATCATTTCGTAAATTCCTTCATGCTTGCATTGCAGAGATCAATTGTGGCAAAGGTTTAACTTTCATACTCTCGATTTCAAAATAGTGCCCATCAAATGGACTAAAGAGAACTCGATTCTCTTGACACACAATTTGAGCTCTATTTCCAAACAAACATTCCATACCAAAAATAATATCAAAATCATACATATCAAGCACAATCAAATCCATAAGTATTGTGTTGCTTCCAAGAAAAAATTCACAAGACTTAAATACATAATTAGCACACATACTAACACCTGATGGTGTCGCCACATGAAATATAGAGTCTAATCTTGATGGTTTCACCATCATATTAGATACGACTTGTCTTGATACAAAGGAATGCGTAGATCCCGAATCAAATAAAGTATAAGCAATGAACCATACTTGCAACGACAGAGGGGCCTTTCTCTGCTTCATCACGAGTCAGTGCATACACTCATCCTTGAGTCGGTTTCTACTCTTTAGGAGCCTCCGAACAATCGCGAGCCATGTGTCCAATGATACTTCTTGCATGTAGCACATAATAGGAAATCCTTCCTTTCACCATTATACTTATGCTTCTTCTCTCCATTCTTGCGTCCATGTTGTTTCCTATTATTATTATTCCAAGACTTCTTTTCATTGTTCATCGACTTAGTCTCAATCACGGAATCATCATTGGCTATGATTTGTGCCCTTTCGAACACCTCAGCATAGGTACTGAGTCGTAGCACAACTATAGTTTTGTAAATATCATGTCGTAAACTCGCTTCAAAATGTCTCGCCTTACTCCACAAGTGACAGATTTTCTTGACAACTCATCAAATTTTCGCTCATACTCCACAAGTGACAGATTTTCTTGAGTCAAATGAATGAACTCCACTTCCTTCTCATTTCTAAATACTTTTCTAGAAATAATTCCTTGAACCTAGTCCACACCATTGGGTTTTTGACAATTTCAAAGGTCCTCTTTGTTAAATCCTACCAATGACTTGCGCCTTTCCTAAGCATAAACGCAGCACAAGTAACCTTTTGCATCTCGGAATACATCATCAATGTGAAAATCTTCTCTATTTTCCTTATCCATTCTTCAGCATGCAATGGATTTGAAGATCCTTCAAATGGCGGTGGGTGTAGTCTTTTGAAATGTTCCACTACACTTGTAATTCCATCTTGTTGCACTCGATTTTGTGCAGCCATATTTGTCATTGCTTGAAGAAAATTTTGCATCATTGCTTCAGCATTAGATCCTTCACTAGGACTTGCTAGTTTAGGTGGTCATACCATCTAAAGACAGAAAGCACGTATAACTTAAACATAATTACCACATTATACGGCCATATATTTTCTTTTTTTTTAAGCAACCACACATAATTTGCACATAATCATATAGAAGAAAACATGCATATTTTATTAAGAAACCAAATAATGTTTCACAAGGTTTATCATGTCAAAGTGATTCATGTCAACACATAAACATCTAAACAATTGAAAAGAAAGCTTCAAGTAAGCTTAGGAAAATAAATCCTAACACCTACTTCTCACTCGAGTAATCATCATAGAACTCGTCACTATGATAATGGGGTGGGTCTTAGGGTCCTCATCCTCATCATCATCGGAATCCTCGTAATCCTTTTCATTCACAATTCTCGAAGTTCATATCCTCTAGATCTCCCTTTAGCTTCTTCTTTTTACTTTGAAGTTTAGTATCAAACGATGAGCATTAGAAAGGGTCAAAGTTTTCTTTTTCTAATTCCTTCATAATCTTTCTTCTCACCGCTTTGTCATACTTAAGCATCTCTTCACGTTTCTTTTTATGGTCCTCTTCACTACTAAACCAAGTCGGAAGAGGTTCTCCTTCCTCGAATGGCAGCGCGTCTCTAAATCTACACACGTACTCCCAAACTAGAACTTGTTGTTCTTCATCAAGCATCGCGTCAAATGCGGCGTCCCATTTGCGCTTGCTAGCCTCTAATTCATCCTCTTGGTCAACATCCTCTGAATCACTCACTGTAATAGGATCATCTTTTGAACCCTCCATAGGAGGTTTATAACATGACTCACTTACCTCACCACGAGAGCGAACAATCTTTCCTACCACCTTTACAAATAAAATACATAGTCTTAAAACATATTCATGTAAAGATAATTACATAAAACAAACATAAAGCATGTACCTTGGGATCGTGAAGGGGTTCTCGGCTTGCATGATCCAAATACATTTTAAATTAACCATAAATGTTTTAGAAAAACGGGTTTTGAAAGAAACCTGGCTCTGATACAAAAAACTATGACGCTTGGCGTAAAATAAGACTAATTTTTTTTTCTTTTTCCTTATTTACTTCGGATCCATACTTTATAAAAAATAAATTCATAAAAATCACATGATAATAGTAATATAATTCATATCCTTAATCCACATGTAAAGAAAGCCTAATAAAATATCTTGGTCTTATAATTTATTCAACAGAGTAAAGAAATTAATATTTTAGCATAGCGGAAGCAAAACACTTTATTAACTTGGATCATGCAAAACACTTTATCAACTTGTCAAATTTACCTACAAGGTGTTCCCTTTGAAAATATACTTTACTTTTCAATAAATCTTGTAGATATGCATTTATTATAAAACTGAATTTAAATCCATGCTTCAATGCACATGCTCATGCTTACATGTGATCATGTAAACTTGTTTTGTAAACTCACAAACCAAGTGTACATGCATTCATCAACCCATCATATCCACAATATAAATTTCATGGAAAATTATCATAATAAATGTTTATATAGGTTTTGGTCATCTTCAATCACAAGTAATATAATCCATATCATGCATACACATGTATTTCTATTTATTTTCCTAATTTTCAGTATGCTATTTTTGTAGAAAATTTCATAAGTACATGTATAAACATAAATTTAAGCCACAATTATTCAAACTTGCCATGTAAAATCTCATGTAGTGTAGTACCAAAATTTCCAACAAGCATTACTTATTCTAAAACAAAATTGTGACATAATAACATATATGTAAATGTCTAGAAAATTCCAGCAACATAATATGGATACCAACTCAATTGAAATATGAATATTTAATTTATTAACAAAGCTAAAATACCCAAAATTTTCCAGCAAACAATATATCTTCATAATTTGGTTTTAAATACATGTATAGTAAAGCAAATCATTGTTCTTCGATAAATCAATTTAAAACTATCAAAATTTATTCATTACTATACATGATCAGCCTTGATTTAATATCCAATCTTTTTTAAAAGAATCAATCTTGACATATACAAGAGGATCGGCCACAAAGAAAAATTTGGGTTCCATGTATACTTTGTAAAAATCGAAACTTTCCTTGTAAATCTATGTGTTTTTCGTAAAACAATAAAAATTCATTCTTAGATCTAAGTTCCAACCCATATAAATCCATATTATCATGCATAAATCAATCTATAAAAAATTTGGAGAAGAAAAGAGATTCAAAACAAATAAGAACAAACAACATATAGTTGTGAAACTTGCTTTGAATCTTCAAAAATCTTGAAAAATCCTTACTTGATCACATAAAATTTCTCTAAAAAATTTCAACACTAAGAGGAGAAGAGAACTGCAGAAAATTTTTTCTCTTAGATGCCTCTTAATTTAAAGACCAAACACTAGTCAAAACTAATTTTATTTCATAGCTGTTACTTTCCTTATTTCATATAAGAAAAGTATCAATCACTTAATTGTCAACTAATGTGAATTAAAAATCATTAATGTGAATTAAAAATCATAAATTTAAATATCAAATACACACATAAATGGGTGTCAACTTTAAAGACACACACATGCACATACATATTGGCACAAATCAAATTGTGCTCACATTCACGTACACACACGGCCCTAAATTCATTGTGCAGTACGGCAGCATGTCAGACTGACTATGCGCTTGATACACTTGGATTGTAAAAATGCCAAGCTTTGAATCATGTCAGATGCCTGACATAGAATTTATCATTGCACCTGACATTCTTTGACTTTGTGTCCACATAGTGCTTCACAAACTCGTTCGTATACATTCGTGCTCACGCACAGAAACGAAAATTCCACAAATAAACACACTAACACATATTTTGGAGGCGGTTATTACATTTTCTCTTCTAGCTGACATTAGAGCTCATTACCATAGCATTTCTCTAATTTCATCCAAAACGATGCGACAAGTAACAAGCAAAAAACTCTATTCCTCCTCCATCGTCGATGTTGCATGGATAAGAAAAAATTTTTTCTTTTTTCTTCGATGTTGCTCAAGCAGAAAAATTTGCATTTTCCTCATTTCTTAGTCAAAATACCCATGGGTTTTGAAAAAAATTAGATAGCTGCATTATGGCAATAAAGAATTGCAGTTTTCTTACATCTCTTCATTGTAGGGATTGTGCAAGGAGGATTTGAGGTTCGCAGCTCACATCCGGCCTTGCATATTCAAGGATAGCGCATGGGTTCCTCCTTTCAACTCCAACCAGCTAACTAGTTTTATATATATGGGCTTCACATGGTAATTAAGTTTTATATATACTAGCTTTTGCAAGTTTTATATGCACTTATTATAGAAAATGATAGTAGAGCCAGAGGAAGGAAAAGCGCGAAGGGAAGGGGAGTCAGGAAAGGGAAAAAAAAGAAAAAAAATAACATGTAAAAATATAAACTAACACTGGCGTTAGTTTTTCCTGTGTGTCGTTTATGATGTACTTAGCGACATCGCTTAGTACATCATTCATATATATATATATATTATATATATATATATACATGACACATACATGTTTATATACATTTAATACCTTTTATTTTTTCAATTATGAATTTAAAAATTTATTTCGTAACTTACATCGTAGTTGGAATTTATGTAATAGATAAACTATATAAATGAAAATGATATTTATATTAAATATAAACTATATCAATGATATTTAAATATAAAAACTCATAAACTTAGTTCTTGTATATGAATCTTTTATACATACTTTTCCTAAATTGTATAATGTGATCCACTATGAAGTTGAGTTCTTTTCCGACCATTAAGAACTTAATATATTTGAGGACAAAGACTCCACAATCATCATTGCATTAAGAATGAAAATAAATACGATTAGTAATTATAATGGAAATGTAATAATAATAAACATAAATTAATTATTTTTTTTCTACTTACTTCCTTTTCTTTTATGGACAGTTAGGAGCCAAAAAAATTGTGAACTCGTCAAGTGAATTTGAAATTTTAGGACGAGTTGTAAAAAAACATGTGGCATGTAGCATATATAGAAGCATGGGCATTAGTTTCCAGTAATAGTTTACATGATACGACTGATCCATTTGTCCATGTTTTCTGCAATATTACAGTGTCATATGTGGAGTACACAAATCAATATCCCCTAACAATCATTAATGCCCTTGAATAGAGATAACAACCACTGGTTGTTATCTCTATTCAAGGGCATTAATACCTACCCAAAAAAAACAATTACATAAATAATAATATAACAATAAACAGTTGTGGTCTAAATGACATAATTAAGGTCAATTGCATATACATTCATGTGTACAAAAATAATATCCAAAATTTCTATTGAAATTTTAGGAGAACCTCATTTAAAGTACTCTGTAACGATTATCCAAAATAACTCAATAAGTTGGTATGTGCTCATGGCCATCTACTGTTTATACTTTCACCCGACCTCATCAGATACTATACGATAGGGATCAAATGCAATCATACCGAGGCACAAGTAAGGTGTGTACCATCTTATGGTTCAAGGATTAACAATCGTATGGACTCTCTATCTTCTGTCTTGCCCTTCTTTTTCTTCTACCCCCAGCTAATTTTCTGCCTGATATTTGGGAGAACACCTTAGTATTGTGCTTAAACTCCGCAATGGGGGAGGACAATATGAATATAAAAGGTACTCGAGTATCATCAACATGATCAATCCTCTGATCATCTGTCCTTTGAGCATCACCTCTATCAAACCCCCTCCCACCTCATCCTTCATCGAAATAATGGTCATCGTCCTCATCCAACTACTGTAAAATATATATATTCAAGTATACATAAATATTTTTAACCAAAATAAATATGAATAATAAAACATGTAAGTTATAAATAATACGTACACCCTTTTATAGTGTTGTTGGTTGATGAGAATAGCTTGATTAAATATTCAATTTGAGTAAGTCTACTGCTCATCTCCTCCTTCATGGATAGTCTACTTTCCATCGAAGATAATCTATCCTCCTCTGACGTGCCATATAATAATAATTATAATTATAACACAAATTATAATAAAACAATTTTTATTTATTATTTTATTAAAATAATAAAATAATAATTCTAAATATATATATTCATATTTAAATATATTGGTATTACAAGTGTACATATTGGAATATTAGTATGTGGAGCTACTGTGACAATATGCATCCGGTGTAGCATCAACAGTTTAAGATGCAATAGGCAATAAATGATATGTTGAAGCTACCGAAATATCTGTAGTGGGTGATGACTAATGTCTCCGTCTCTTCACTGCACCTCTCTTCTTTACATTTATCTTATATGCTACTGGATGTCCCCCTTCCTTATATGCAACAATGGGCGCTATATTGCTTGGTCTTCATCCTCTATCATAATGAATAGTATCAAACAAAGGCATTTCATCTACTGTTGATACCATAACACCAACCACTTCAAACTACCTATTTAAATCAAATTTATATGTTAGTTATAACAATAATAACCAATAATATATATTAAATTTTAAAAAATATATTATGAAAATAAATATACTTACATCCTGTCCGAAAAAAATATCCTCCAATCTAGTCTTAGTTGACGTCCCACTAATAGTCCAATTCAGCAACCGGGGACAACTAATAACCTTAAACTTGATTCGTACATTGTAGCTAATAATGGAATGATCTCGTATCCCCACACCTAATAAAAAGTAAATTAAAAAATCAATTGTTAAGTATATGTATAAAGTAAAAAAAAAAATTAATAATAAATAACATTAAAACTAAAGAAAAAAAATAAACTATTAGTTTAGCATGAAGCCAGTTAGACTGCATGTGTGGGATGAGTTCCACTTATCCTGGCTGGACAACCACGTATCGACTTTACAGTAATGTGGTATGAAATTATGCCCCAAAGATACAACATGAAATACTCTAAGTCATCCATCATACCTACACGCTCAATCGACACCAATGTTGTCTTTTCCTTACTTAGTATAACTATCTCCAAAAAATATAGAAAGACAAGCTTAAGCATGTCTCCATCGTCCACAAGTCACTATAGTGAACACCTTAGTAATATCATGATTGTGAAGTATTAGCTTTCTGTTGCCGAAATATGTATCATGAAAACGTCGAGAAGACATAGGATGTGTGTTGCGTACAGGACCACAATATAATCCAGTGATCAAACAAAACTCTTGTATATTAAATATGGTGTACAATCCTCCAAAGTTGAGCACCATGATATCCACATCCAAAGTTGAACACCGTGATACCCACCTCCAAAGTACATTGCCATCATTGCAACTCATTTGCCTTCAGAAAATGTCCAAAATAGCTTTTCTCAAACATGATTAGCAGTGTTCTAGCAAGTTTCTGTTTGATTTTATTTACCGCCAAATTTAAAAAAACGACTTGATTGTCACCTCCATATTTATACAAAATAAAAAAAAATTATTAATATTAGTAGTAGTAATAATAATAATAATAATAATAACAACAACAACAACAATAATAATAATAATAATTAGAAAAGCTTAGTTGCTAGATAGACGGGAAGAGACATCCTAATTAGGTTGGCACCCGTCTAACCTTGGACGGAGATATCTCAATTAGGTTGGCACCCCTTCAAACCCACACCGAGGACGCTATAAATTTTATTAAATTAAAAAGTGTACATCAGTCATAATAGTTACAACATATATGAAAACTTGAAAAACAACGACGCATGCATAGGTTACAGCGGAAGTAAGAAACGAAAGTGAAATAACGATCGTCGCCGGCCTCGTTAAAATCTGAAAAGAGAAAAAGCCCCGAATAGGGAAAACCTCAATCCAGAAAAAAGAGTACCAAGACAACATAAGTAAGCTACTTTCTAAACCTATAGTTTTCAAAACTATTAACATTCATATAATGCATAGAAGTACAAGAATCTGGAAGACCCCACCACAACTGCGCTCCAGATGAAAAAACAGTAAGTTTCGACAGAGCATCCACAACTATATTTCCCCCCTTGAAGATGTACAAAACCCGAAAATGAATGCTGAAAATATGACGGAGGCAATTCACCCATCTTACTTTGTAGACCCACAGGACGACGACCTCTCAACGAATGCGTAAGTTGGCGATATAAGTAGAATCGTACTCCAACCATAAGTGATCTCACCTGAAGTCTCTAACACACTCAATGACAATAATAGCACCCAATAGCACACTCTTAAAGGCAAAACACAAGTCCAAAAAGATTACAAAACTACCTTTAACGAAATACCCATCAGATTCACCCGAGCCCGAATAACTATCAGTATTAACTTTTAATCACCCAATCTGTAGGGGAGACCAAACTATAGGAATAATCTGAGAAGCCCGAGGCGTAGCACCTACAACCCCTAAGTATCCAATCTGAGCCCACCGAATCCGAAGTATCCAATCTGAGCCCAAAATTAACCTCCAGACAGTCTCAAATGGCAGTGGCGTAGGGGCAAGTCAAAAATAGATGGGAAATAATTTCTAAGTCTTTACCACAAATTCTACATTTAAAAACTATGAAAAATCTCCACCTAATCAAGACATCATCGGTAGGAATAAGCCTTAGAAGAAGACGCCAAGCGAAAACCGAGTAGGCCAGAGGAATGAAAGTCTTCCATAAGTAATTAACTCATACCGGAGGTGAAACTATTGTAGATAAATGAAGATAAATATCTCTACAAAAAATGGAGTTTGAAACTGAATGAACTCAAACTCTTTCATCTGGTCTGTCCATCGCAATCGCTACCTCCTCAATACATATAGTCAACTAAGGAAAAGCCACATGGAAACTCATCGGAAGGTTCCAAATGCCATCAGAATCAACCAGATCACCAACTAGAAGGCTCGGATCGCATAAATCTCCAGAGTTCCATAATAACTCAATGATAAGTATCCCCAACTAGTTGTTGACTTAGAAACGATCACTATAATGGACCCCAATAATCCAAATTCTCTCCCTCGAAAGAGTAAGATAAAGCTATCTCAAAGGAGGTTAGATCGAAGAGGTGGCATAATACAAAAGGTTTAGCCTCCCTAAAAAGCACGCCCGAAGAAACCGAAAAATAAAGGAATCCTTATTCATCAACTTCCAAGCGAGCTTGCTTAACAGAGTTTTATTGAAAGTGATTAGATTTTTTAGACCTAAACCCCCTTGTTTAGTAGGCCGGCAACAGATAGACCAAGCAACCAAGACAGATTTTCGAACCAATAAAGATCCGATTCATACGAAATTCTGAAAAGCCCTGTTAAGAGACTTAAGCAAACCTACTGGTCATTTGTAAACTATAAAAGTATGTACAAACTTGGAGGTAATCATTAAATTTATTAAGCATAATAGACCTGCCAGTGAAAGAGTACGACCTTTTTAGGTAGCTAATTACTCCAAAATACAATCAACGATTGGGTAAAAAATAGTCTGAGTATGACTTCCTTTAAAAAGAGGAACACTAAGATAAATAAAGGGAAGATACTCATATCGGTTGAAGCTACCTGATTCATACAAGATCCATCATACTTTCCATGTGAGCTTCTTGAAGGAATATAATGAGGATATTGATAACCGCGTAACACAGCAAACTAGGAGGGCTCCTACTATGGTGCGAGCACAGTTTGACAAGGAGATTGAGAACTGAAGGATTGATTTTTTAGTTCAATGGAAAGGCCAAGGTAAGGCGGATACTAGCTGGGAGATGGATGTTACATTATGACAATTTGAGGACATAGTGGCTGACTACTTGAGACTTTACACAGGCCACGGTGAGGACACCGTTTTCTTCAAATAGACGCTTGTGATGTTGGCATAGTCCTTGGTACAGTGATACCTGGGAAATTTGACAAAAAAATCCTATACCGTTGGTCATGCGGTGGTTAAATTGGGGACAATATCGATTGAAAAGGAACCAGGAAAACTGGTTGGAAAGGGACCAGGGAGCATAGTAGAGGGTGCTAGATTGGGGAGCCCAGTGAGGGGTGTTACAGATGGTATCAGAGCCTGTACCCAGCCAAAAATGTGTCGACGAGGACGTTAGACCCTTAAGGGGGTGGATTGTAATGACTTGAGTGGGAGAGTGCGAAAGGCACCGGTAGCCACTTGATGTCCAATCCCAGGGTTCCTTCATAACAATCAAGACCTTTTTAGAGCCTTTGACTAAGGGGTTCATAGGAACTTAAAAGTTAAACATACTCCATAGGAACTTCAAAGTTAAGCATGCTTCATAGGAACTTCAAAGTTAAGCATGCTCCAGTATGAGCAATTCAAAAATGGGTTACTTCCTGGGAAGTTTAACAAAAAAATCTCATATCATTGACCATGAAGTGGTTAAATTGGGGATAATATCCCTTTGAAAAGGATGAGTTACTTCCTGGGAAGTCTAAAAAAAAACCTCATATCATTGACCGTGCAGTGGTTAAATTGGGGATAATATCCCTTGGAAAGGGACCAAAGAGCCCAGTAGAGGGGGTTAGATTGGGAAGCCCAGTGGGGGTGTTACACTTTGTGTTCCTACTGGTGGGGGACTATAGAGGAAATTATTGTAGAATATTCATGACACTCTCTGGGCAAGTTATCTAGGGATGATGAGGTTGTTGTCACAGTCTTATTTTGGGATAAAAATGGAGCAAAATGTCAAAGCTTATATCAAAACTTGCTTGGTATGCCAACATTATAAATCCGATAAGAAGAAGGTTACTGGATTTTTGTAACTTGTTTCTATTCTAAAGATGCCATTTGAATCTATTTCAATGCATTTTATTGCGGGATTTCCTAAAGTGAATGGCATGCGGTCGGTATTGGTGGTGGTGGGTAAGTTTTTGAAATATGCTGTGTTCATTGTTGCACCAAATGCATGCACAACATATATGGCTGCTGAGTTATTTCACAAGCACTTTGTGAAATATTTTGGAGTGCCAAAGGATATAATTAGTGATCGGGATGCTCGTTTTACATGAAGGTTTTGGACGATGTTGTTCAACTTGTTGGGTTTGGAGTTAAAGTTTTCAATAGCAAACTGTCCTTAAACAGATGGTAAAAACGAGCGTATAAATGCACTGTTGGAGGAATATTTAAGGCATTTCATGATTGGAAGTCAAAAAAATTGGCTAGATTTACTTGATGTTGCCTAATTCTATTACAATATTCATTGATCTTCTACAATTGGGAGTCCTAAGGTATTGGCCATGGGAAACCAACCAAACACATCTCACTAGGTAGTAAGGCAGAGAAAGAATGACAGTTGTCCTTTAGCTTATCGGTTTGCCCACAATAAGCAAGACTTGATGATGGAGGCAAGTGATAGTTTAGCTAAGGCTTCTAGATGTATGAAGAAGTATGCGGACCAGCATAGAAGATCAGTTGAATTCCAAGTTGGTGACTTGATGATGTTGAAGCTTACTCCACAGATTTGGAAGAAGCTTAAGAACTGGGTCATAAGGCTTGATAAGGAAGTATGAAGGGTCATTTGTAGTTTTGAAGAATGATGAGGCTCTACTCTTCAAAGAAACTATGCTTCGGGATCAGAATCGTGTTAAATGGTTGAAGGAGGGTGATTGTAACTCCAAATTCTTTCATTCGCTTCTTCGGGTCCTCAAATCTCAATGCTCTTTGTCCTCCTTATCGATACAAGGGGTTAATGTTTCAGATGAGGCGACTATCAGGAGTTATATTGTGGATTATTACAAATCTTTATCTTCGGCCAATGGGACTCCGGATGCTGATTTCTCTAGCTTAGATGGGATCATCCCGAGCTTAGTGACTGTAGATAATAATTTGCTTTTAACCGGCTCACCCGATCTTGGGGAGGTTAAACAAGCTATGTTCAACTTGGACCCAACTACCGCCCCTTTGACAATTTTCCAAGTTGCAGGAAGTCATTGCTTATGTTGCTACACTAAGCAATGTGGAATCAACTTTTTTGGAGCGGATCAAGGAGGAATATTTAACGAATGCAGTGTGTGCTAAATTAGTGGCGGAAATTAAGGTTAGTTTGGTAAAACATTATTGGATTGAGGACAATCTTATCTTTTCGAGGGGGAGAAGTCTTTATGTGACGACTTGAGTGAGTGGGTACGAAAGGCATCGGCAGCGACTTAGTATCCAATCCCACATCGTGTGGGTCATTAAGAAAAGGTCTAAAAGGAAAAAAGATTCCTTCATAACAACCGAGGCCTTTTCAGAGCGTTTGACTAAGGGATTTATAGGAACTTCAAAGTTAAGCATACTCCAGTGGGAGCAATCCAAGGATGGGCAGCAACTTCCTCGGCTAATCTCTCCTTAGTGAATCCCTTATTCCTATAATGGTCTACACTAAAAAATGCTTTTCCCGAGCTAAAGTAATTCTGGCATAAATATGACCAATAACATCCTTATTCTTGCCATGAAGGGCTTGCTTCACCTTTTTAAACTTTGCAACAACCCAATGAAAATGACTACTTGGAACCTCCTCAGCCCAAATTTTCTAAACAAAGAATTTAAAGTCCTTATTGAGCAGCCATATAGACTGAAACCGAAAAGGACGTAGTCCTACATTACCAAGGTTAGAAAGACAAAAGCAGCGGATGATAATCAGAATACTACCTGGCTAAAGTAAAACAAGTAATGGAATCCTAGACCTCCAAGTAAAAAATTAGAGCAGAAAGACCTATCCATTTTGATTTGAGCACATTCGTGGGTCCCACATCGACCCTAAGTGAAGCAAGCTCCGTATGTGTCAACAAGTAACAAATTTATAGTATCCACTGCATCCTAAAAGTCAGAACAGGAAGAGGTAATAGGAGAACCACCACCAGACCTCTCATGCGCACCTAAAATGGCATAAAAGCCTCCAATAACAGTCCATGGGTGATCGATAGAGTCAGCAAAATTTCCTAAAACTACCCAAAGATTTTTTCGACGCCCTAGAAAAACACTCTCATATACAAAAGAAAGCATCTACCAACCTTTAACCCTCGGGATATCAACAGAATAATTTACTCTTCACTGAGCAAAAGCTAGCATCCTCCAAAGAACGAGAAGTAAAAATCCACATAGTGGGCAAAACAGTTGAATTATTAGCAAAAATGAAATTCATATTTAAAGAAGATAAAAAAGAGTTTGGAATCATATCAAGGGCAACAATTGGCTCCACCAAGTATAATAAAGTGGAACTATGGAGACGATAAAAATCGTACAGTACCCTTCGACTATTTGGATTGTCAAATTCCCTACAGTTCCAGTATAGAATATTCATTGGTTACCATACTTAAATGCCCGAGTCATGGGCCTGATCAGTCTTTCTATTGGTTGCTCCTGACGCCTTCTAGCATGTTCTACTTTCGTTGGTCGACCCAGCTTTCTTTTGATTATGATCCATGCATTTGGATCCTTGGTTTCTAAAACTGATTGGTCCGAAGCGACTAAGTCCAGATTTTGTTGCGCCACGCTAAGTATTATAGCTAGGTCATATAGAATCATAGTTCCATCCATTTGCCCACTGAATGCCCAATACTTTGGCAATTGTTGTAAAATTCTAGACACTTTTCAAAAAATAATTGAACCTCAATGCATGAGTCTTTAATTTTCAATAATATAGTTTCAGGAACGAAACCTACCAAATCAACATCCATGAGAACCCGAGCGAATGACCAAAATTGTTTGATAAAGTTGCGTTATTAATTTTCAAAGGAACCCCAATGCCTTTCGCAAGATTGGATATAATTTGAGGATGCCAATATTCCTAACTCAGATTGTCAAATCTCACTCAAACCTGAGCATGCGTGAATTTTTACATCACCAGATTGAAGTTCTTAACCTTGCTTGTAGGCGAATAATCCCCAGTTTCAAATTCAGTGATCCATAAGACCACACTTTTTGATGATCCTCCATGGAAAGTAAAAGAACTTGGTAATGTCCCCGCCCTAAGGAAATTAGTTTCCATTTTTTCAGTTTTTATAAGCAGCGTCGTTAATCCGAATTGATACAAAATTTCCTTTCCGAGTGGGTGCATTCTGATTGTTGGATGGAATTGTGGGAGCAGCACCACTAACTTGTTTTTGAATGCCTATAGGCACTGCTTCATTTCCCCCCTGCAATACTACCACTAACCACTGCTATAAAGGAAGGCACAACAGAACCTTTATCTTGGGCAGGTTCAGTAGAAGTTGTCACTCTTATGAGGGGTAGGTTTTTTACTCTGATGTGGATTATCTTCTTCAAAAAAACAGTTGTTGTCAAGCGTAACACGATTAGTTTGTTCTATTTCCAACCTCAAACATTTCCAATCCAGAACAAAGGGAGCCATAGGTTAGGAGCCCCAAAAAAAGATTCCACAATTAAAAATTAAACAGGGCCAGTACATTAAAAACCCCATGACAATAAGCAAACCATACAACAATTTCATAATTCCAAAATATATCAGAATCAAAAAATGGTGTCAAACTTAAGAGTTATAAAGAAAATTTAATTCAAACCAATTATACAACCCACAGATATAATCCACTGTAATATAAATAAAAACCATGAACCCAGTATCTCACATCTGCGAACCACACATGGCTTTGGCAAGAGAAAATTAAAAGCACAGTAACAAAAAACAACGATGACGATAGTCCAATTCCATAATTGAATCTCCGCGATAAAAAAGCCAAACACAAACCTTCGAAAACAGACCACGAAATCCCACAATCTTCACCGATGCTGCTCTTCCACTCCAGCCCAACAGCTCGTACAACGAACCTAGATCCGTAACAAACCCACCAGCCCGTAACAAGGCCCAGATGTCTTGAAGACCAGACCCACCACTGCTGAAGCCCTAAATCGCGAATTTGAAGCTCCCTAAAAATTAGGGTCCAGCTGCAGCTCAGCGATGATGGAAGCTCAAACTGCGAACTAGTTACAACTCAAGCCTTGATCTACGACACTACAAATCGGATCCATGAACCAACTTACCAAACCCGATCCACGAACTAGCTCACAAAAACTGTGCCGAAGTCGAAAGCCTTCTACACTACTTGGTGCGACCGAAGCTCCAAAGCTTAGAAACCTCAGCAGATCGCGAACTTGCTAAACGAACCCAGCAATTGCTCACATAAACCGACAGTCCCACGGTAAATCAACTCCACAGCAACTTCCTGATCCTACGGTAATTCAACTTCACAGCAACTTCCCGTAACCTCACGGTGATCGACAGAGAAAAATCTCCATAATCACCTAGAGAGAGAGAGCGTGGTACTTTCCAATAATCAATAATAATAATAATAATAAAACAATAACAAATTCTCCTATAACAATAATAATAATATTAATTATAACAATAACATTATAAGAATATAACAATATACTAATAAAAACAAAAACAACAACAATGTAAATAATAATAACATTAATTATAATAACATAAATGGCTAATTTAATTATTATAACCTAGTATCTTCTTTTATATAACCCAAAATAATAATGCACTACTAACTTCAGCATTTTAATACTATTAATATTTTATTTAATTTATAGTCATTAAATATATATATATATATATATATTTATCTTCATGTTTACAAGCTGCATATTTAACCACCGAGTGAGGGAGACAGATAGAGGGAAAAAAAATAACAAATCAATTTTCACTTGAACATTAGTGGCTAGCACCAAATCAATTTTTACTTGAACAAAAAACAAAAATGGATAGAGGTGAAAGTTTGTGAGTTGCTATAAGGCAATTGAAGAGAGCAGTGAAGAAAGTAAAATTCATTCTACTTAGCTTGAAATGGAGGTGATATTGGCGCCTCATCATCACCAACACAAAGTTTGGTGCTAATAAATGCAAAAGTACTGGAGTTTCTATGACCGAATGGGAATGTATGGGTGCGTTGAAGAAGAAAAATCCGTTGAGAATTGTACATCGAAAAGTCTTCAAAGGACAACAAGTTGTTCGAAAGATTATGATAATGATCATGACATTGATCAAAGGGCTAAGGTTTTATTGCTAATTTTGTTACCAGCTTTTGCTAGAAAGACAAGTTTCTTGGAAGCTAAGATACTGGCAAGAGCATAGCTCCAATATGGAAGATGAGGAAGTTCATCGTTTTGATGAACTTTAATTTGGTTGGAATTTATTGGATTTTTTTAAGGATTTATAATACATTCATACATATTTATATATACATTCATACTATACATATCATATGTATAATTCCTGAGGAAAAAGATAATCACTTTGAGGAAAAAAATTATCGTTTTGTATATACAAATTAAAGACAAATGTTGATTTTATTTTTTATTTTTGTATTTTTTTTAGTAGGATATTATAGTTGAATTATGTCTGCCTAAGATGATACTTGGAAACATTGGAATAAAATGTATTAAATTATCTATTTTGAAATTACTTTAAAATGAAAATTGAAATATATATACTCTAGCCAGCTTATAATATTAAGCCTCAAGTAAAATAAATATCCAAAGAAACCAAACTCTTACACTTTTCCAATTTATCATAGCTATCAGAAAATAACTAAGTCTTTACAAGAAAAACAAGATGATTTGGAAGAAATAAGATAATTAAGAAATTAAACAAAAACAATTTAAGGTAAAAGAGGACCAAAAAGTTTTCAAAGCTCTTGTGAATGCATGTATGTATATATTATACTTCCACTAAATTTATAAACATAATCAATAATACACACACATTAATATATCAACAAATTGTAATTAAACTCCTACACATCCAAAATTCCAAATGATGCTGGTAATTTATAGGAGATTAGATTTCCCTATCTAAAATGCTGCAATTTGGTTGTATATCTTCTTTCTTTTTTTCTTCATTTGGGTTTAATATATTCAATGAAACATCTGTTAGCTTTTTTTATTAATCTATAATTAATTGACTACTTTATTGACCATAAATTCAACATAAGAGATCACAACTGATTTTTATAAGCAACTTTCAAACAAAGTAATCTATAGTTTTTTGTTCCAAAGCATTAAAATTTTTCAACAGATAAATGCGTATATATATATATACATATGTATAAATGTATGAATACAAATTTTTTTCAATGTAAGAACAATTACAAACCCACAAAATATATAATATATGCATCAAATATAAAATACATTTGTGGCTCTTTATAATGTTGTAGAACCAAAAAGGAACAAATAAAAAAGTGAAGACAAAAATTTACTATAAAAGCCACAATTTTGAAAATATAGATAACAAAATGATTATTATAATTTATTAAACAATGATTGTCTAGAGTATCATAATGCTTCACCTTTCATTTATAATGAGGTCTTGCAATTAGAACAATATCTGCGAAAAAAATTTGAATTTAGTTGGATATATGATATATAAACATAAAAATAACATTATTAATTGCCAAAAATACTAACCTTTATTTGAATAATTTTTTGCTTCATTGAAAAATATGAGAAGATAAGTCAATGTAGGATAACAAAAATACTACCAGTTAATTGATTTGGAATTTCAACCTAGAAAAGAAAAATTAAAATTAACACAAAAAAATTAATATAGAAAAAAAATACAAGCAAATATAAGGCACAAATATTAACTGAATAAACAAAATATGTAAAAGAAAAAACAATAGCATAATTATGTTTCATCCATCTAACCTCAAACAAAAAAACATATAGAGATTATTCAAAAGAAATTAAATTTAGACAACCAAACAAAAATTCATTTTTGTTTATCATTAGAATAATCAAGATCATTACACTAGATTAATAATAACTTTTGTCCTAATTATACATAAAATTTTGATTCATTACAATCCTTAATAAGATCATCTCTGATTGAATATAATTGATTTATATGAATGAAACAAATTTTTTATTACATTTTGATTCAGACAGTGATAAACTTGTTAAAATCATCCAGAAAAAAGTGAAGAAAATAATAGTAAAACACAACTATAAATTACAGTTAACCAAAAACTAATGAAAGTAAAGAACAAACATTCATAGTTCTTTAGGTAACTTTTTGAATATGTTCTTATATAACAAGAATAAACAGTTGCATGTTACGTAATATAATAAAGAAAAAATACACAGGTATCAAAAATGTAAATTTATACATATATAATTGACAATGCGATTTTCATAGAAAAGTGATGAGTAGGAATAGGGTTGGCTCTGAGCATATACAAGTGGTGCGACCGCACAGGACCTTCCAAAATATATGGGCACTTAGAAACATATTGACTATATATATATAAGTATATATTTATATAGTAAGAGTTTTATTTTTTTAAAAAAAATATTTCTTTTTTAAGTTAAAAGGTATAAAAACTAAAAATAATAAACACAAAAAACTATAAATATTAGATAATTACAATATTTTAATATATTAAAATTGATTTTTTAATATATGTATATAATTTATAATCTAAAATGTAATTAAATGTCGTATAAACTTAAGGGGCTCATTTTTAAAAAGAAAAAACTTTTACCTTCTTTCACCCATACCAATGAAAGGAAATAATTAATCAAAAGATAATTTTTTTCAAAAAATAATTACTGCGATAAAACATTTATTACCCAAAAGATAACTTTTATGTGTTTTCAAAATATTTATTACCTAAAAAAAACACTAACGTATAAAAAATTTCACCAAAAAAGAAAACAAATATTTAAAAGAAAAGTAAATTCAAAAGTAGTCACTCGCATTTCCCCAAACAAGCTACTATAAATTCAATATTTTAGTACTTGGTAGTATTTATTTGTATTTTTTATCTAATGGAATTACTCAAAAATATTTGTTTGATTCATGTGATATTTTTTAAATAAAAAAAAATTTCAAAATGAAAAGGACACTCTTTTAAATTTTTCACAGGGCACCTTAAATCTCAAGACCGGTCCTGAGTAAAAAGGAATATAAAGACCAACACTACTTAACATAGCTTCTACAATTATATTTATATTTTTTTTATTTAACTATTTAGGTAATAATTTACCAAAAAACAATATTTGGGTAATATGATATGCTTCCATCTAAGCAAATAAGTCACGCTTTCTAAAACTTATAAATAGTTCTAAGCATATTAGTACTTCATAACTAAATGAACATGAATGATTTTTGCAGGATATTGTAAGCTCATCAATAGTCACATATATATATATATATATATGTGTGTGTGTGTGTGTGTACATAATCCATTAAAGAGGAAGCTTTAAATAATATATAAATCTAATTATTTGATTAATAATATATTTGAATACTAATTCATTAGATAATAAACATGCCCACATATTTTTTATTTGGAAGGTCACTTCTCATAAAAAAAAATTAATTAAGTTATATAAGACATGAAATATATATTATAAAATACATCGAAACAAATTTCATTTAATATGGAACCAAAAAACAATCAAGTAAATTTTTTACCTTTTTATTGAAATGTGTTCATCCAATAATGATAGACAATTTCTTTATCATATATGTATAATTCCTTGAAAAAAAAAAGGAAAAAAAATATTAAAAATTATGAATAATTTTTTTCAAATAATAAATATTATTTGCAATAATGAACTACATAATAATGTAGCAACCATTCTGTTAAACATAACAAATTTTACTCAATAAAATGTAACAATTTCAATTTCATTTTGAAGAATTAACCAAGGACAATAACTTTTCAAAAACAACATTTTTTGTCAACCTATAATCTCCTTTGTTAAATAAATCTTTATAATTAAGAACTTTTACACAATCACCTATTTTAGCTCCAAATAAAGCTACATACAATTGTCTATAGGAAAACACAGGTTCTCTCAAATAAATACCAATATAATTTAATATTTGTCCTTGAGCTTTATTAACTATCATAGAAAAACATAACCTAATAGGAAATTTTTTTTTTTTAATTGGAAAGTATCATTGACATTTTCTATCGGAATAAATGGTATTCGTGGTAAAAAAAAAAAAAACTCTTTTCCTTTATACTCTCCAATACTAATTTTAGCATCTATCACATTGCGATCAAATCTACGACATATTAACCGTGTTCCATTACAAAGTCTCTAAAGGATTAATATTTCTTAATAATATAACAAGACACTTAACTTTTAATTTCAATTCATGTAGAGGAAATCCATTTGGAACTAAACTATTTAAAAATTCCTCATGCACATCATTTTGATCTTTATTGATACATTCATCAAACTATAATATGTTACAACATCACCAACAAATTGATCTATCAATTGATTTTTATATCATCTATATAATCATTTCTTGGTGTCAAAATTACACGATTTATCATGAAATCAATATTTTCAACATAACTTTCTAATATAGAAAACACACAATCAATCAATTCATCTAATCCTGCATTATCATCAATATTAGATATAACCATTTTTTATGGCAATTGTATGTAATCATTATGAATGTATTCTTCAATTCCATCTCCAATTCATAATAATAATTCGCAAAATAATAGATCAAGTTGAGATCTCATGTTTTGATTTAATTTTATTTTTATCAAATGTCGCCATAAATATGAATTAGTCAAGCTTGAATCTATAACTTCTTCTTTACTTGCTTTTGGAACTATAGGTAATACTTGTTGAAAATCTCCACAAAAAACAACTTTACCTCCAAAAAATGTTTTACAATTATTAATATCCTGTAAAATTTTATGCAATGATTCTATTGATTCTTTTCTCATCATAGGAGTTTCATCCCAAATTATTAATCTTGCATCTCTTAAAAGTTGAGCTAATTCTGATTGTTTACTTATATTATACATACTATTATCTTTTATAATAAGGGGGATTTTGAATCTAGAGTGTGTTGTTCTTCCACCAAGCAAAATGAAAGCAACAACCCCCGAAGAAGCTGTGGCAATTGCAATTAAACCTTTAGAACGTACATCAGCTAAAATAGTTCTATATAAATATGTTTTACTACTACCTCATGGATCATCTATAAAATAAATTCCTAGAGTGCAATCAAAAACTCTACTTAAATCTCATCATATGCAAATTTTTGTTCATTATTCAATAAACTAACAGCTAAAATATCATCTTTATTTACAACAATTGAAATTTTCTCATTTATTTCTTTATATTCAGGATGCATATCATCTACACTAAAATTAAAATCTACAAAATAATAATCAGCCATGTCTTTTCCCATCGATTGAAGAACATAACTAATATATTGTAAAAATTTTAATTTTTTATAATCATTTGTATTAACAGTATTATTATAATCTTCAGACAAAGCTTTTTCTAATTTATTCCATAAAGTCTTGGGATTATTAGGATTACAATAAACTAAGAAAGTAACAAGCAATCTACGTAATGTATAAGGCGTTTCGAATAAACATGATTCTTCTAAATATTTTTCAATATCATCGTCTGTATCTAACAATCCATATAACATTGCAGTATTATGATAAGATGAACATTAAACACCATTTACAAATCTTAGATTAGAAAAAGAGGTTGGTCCTCTAATATGATTTAGCAATAATCACAAATAATATCCTTCATCATCTAACGGACTAACACTTACAAGCCTACCAATAACAACACATTGTTTTCTCACATTCCAACACTTGAATTTCTTATCCCAAACGTAGTATGATGGCATTTCTCTATACAATAACTGTCTACTTTTTTGGCTAACTTTATTGATAGCAAAAAATTTTGTCAACATTGTTTTACAAAAAAATCGGTATTAATCATAAATTGCAAATTATTAGAGTCCTTAAAAGTAATATTCTGTTTATTTTTAAGATGTACTTGTAAACTCATAACATGTGGATTTATTTCATTTAAACAAAAACTATAAATTCTCCACATTGCTTTTGAAGGTGATATCTATCTGGCACATTGAAAATTTTTTATTTCATCAATTTGCTCAACTCTAGAACTTTAACTAATATTTATTGGAATTCTATCATGACCTTTGTATACATATTTATAAAGATATTTGACTGCTCTAATTGTAGAACAAATTTCAACATTTAAATGATAATTAAACTTTGCAAGCAACAGGAATTATAAGGAACAACCCAACAATTATCAAGTTTAGAACCTCTAACAACAATAGAAATACCAGTATTTCTTCTTCTATACAATAGATAAGAATTTTTTTCCATAGTAGTATTTACCATGAAAGGTTTGGGATATTTATTTTTACACTTGTCATTTTTCTTCATACAAATATTTTTAGGATTCAAATACCACATGGTTCATGCATCATATGTATAATCACTGCAGCATATAAATGTGCGTTTTCATTTTGATCAGGAATTTCAGCACATACAATTTTGTCAAAAACATCTTGACAAAATAAGGTATGAGATTCTAAAATAATCAATATGTGCACATGTGGTAAACCTCTTTTTTGAAATTCAATATCATACACAAGAGCAGTAACAGAGCTAAAAGTTTTTTTTTATACAATTCCTTTTTTAATGTTTCCAACTTAGCTCTAAAAACACGTGCAACCAAATCTGGTATATTATGAATCTCTTTATTTTTTGTTAATTCTTTCTTAATCTCAATCCAATTAGGATTGCATGTCATTGTAATAAAAATGTCTGGCTTTCTATATACTTGAACTAATGTCATCACATCTACGTATCTTTTATGCATATCTCTTGGACCTCCTATAAAAGATGCAAGTAATATTGTTCTATGCCCTACATTGATACCTTTTTTTTTCTCTAATATTTACACTATCTATTATACCTTGATATATTTTTGAACGAATTTTAAACTGTTTACTTCAAAAATAATCAAGTATGGAAGTTTCTAATTTAACATACATATCTACAACATATTGTTGAAAAAGATGATCAGTTCTTAAAATAATTGAATCTCCAGTTGCTCTAATCTATAGTTTTTAACAATAGTATTCACTGCATGAAACCATATCTCTCTTTTTTCTTGCACCCATTACTAAAAAGAGAAAAAAATTACATACAAATAAAAAATATAAATTATACAAGAATATCAAATTAACAAACAAATTGAGTAAATAATTGCTAACCTCCTGTTTCTTTATCTAATATTTCTACTATCGAAGCCACTTTGTTTGGATCACTTAAAAATTATCCTTTACAATAATATTGTCTCTTATTTTTATCTATCTTATGTATCCCTTGATACCAACCAGTGTTTCCAAAAGGAAACAATAAGGGATATTATAAGGAATCATAACAACCAAAATAATATTCAACCTTACGACAATAACCATAATTATTATTAACAATAATCTTACGACATTTATTATTAATATTCATATTATCTTCAACTCATATAGCAGCAACTTGAGATGCAACAGGAGTATTATAAACCCTTTGATCTAAACTTGTATATAATTTTATACAAATAGAAAAATCTTCTAAATTTTGTATATCTTTTAAACTTCAAAAAAACTTAACAGAAGGATTTACTTCTAATATCTTCATCAGCTTCTCTAAAATATATACATTCAATGTATTCGAACATCGAAGCCGATTTTCTAATTCATGTTTAGTATCATAAAAGTAAAATTGTAAATAAGAAGGTTATTCATCACCTTGAGGTATTAATTCAAGAATATAATGATAAACTTGACCTTGTACACGAAATGTATACATTCCTTTATTTCTCATATATAAATTTTTATCATATTTAACTCCAAATGATGTAAAAGCAAATGTATTATTGTATGTTCGTGCACATGTTCTAAACTCCCTTTCCACTTCATTATCAACTATGAAAATATTATATAATTCATCAGGCATTTTACTATGAACCAATAATATTTCTCCATCAGAATAACAAAATCCTTTAGACTCATATTGTATTTTATTAGCATTACAATATTTACAAAATGTAGGCTTTTCTAATTCATTAGCTTTATTGACTATATTTTTCAAATAATTAATTTCTTTTTTCTAGAGTGATTGGTATCCATTTTTTTTTTCCACGAATCAATATTTTTATTATTTCTAACATCAATAATATTCACATCATTACTAACTATCATACCAATAATTGTATTCTCCATATTTCCAATACTAATTTGATTAGATGAAGATCCCAAATATATAAATTTATTTTCCATATTTTCACAAAATTCTAATTGTCTTTGCTCTAATACATTAGCATATTAATCTTTAGTTTTTTTGATAAATTTTTGTTGCCTCTGTTATGATATATTAACATATATTTCTCTACACTTTTCATTAATCTTTTCTTTTTCTTGTTGAGACTTATTGGTACGTGTTTGGTTAGCCTTTTTAATAACTTCTTGTTTTCTATCCTATGACATATTGGCATATCTTTTTCTCCTCTTTCTATTAATTTCTTCCTTTTTAGATTTTGATATCTCATCTATTTTCTGATTTGTTTCCAATGATTTGCCCATATTCGAATAAAAAAAAAGCTTTTGCTAATTTCACCAAACAGTTATATAATTCAATCAACGATAAATTTTCAAAGCTAAATCAAACATATATATATATATATATATATATAAGTAATCAAATAAAATATAATAAACCAATACCTTTAACATTTCAACTGTTACAATTTTGCTTCCAATAAAAACAAAAATAGCAATTCCGACCTATAAATAAATCAAAAATAAAATAAAATTAAAGACACATATGTAACAAATATTATCCACATTTTTTAATAAAAATTACTTAAATTAAAATAGTTAATTCATTTATATGATAATTTAGTAGTAGTAGTAGTAGTAATAATAATAATAATAATAATAATAATAATAATAAATGAAAATGAACATGGCTGGTGGGGCTTAGTTGCAAGAGAAATAAAAAAAGACTGGTGGTGGGACACCAATGGTTTATGGGACTTAACTGGAAGAGAAATTAAAAAAAAGATTAAATCATTAGTGCGCCACCAATGGTGTGGTGGTAGGACACCAACGGTTGATAGGACTTAGTTGCAAAAGAAATAAAAAAAAAATTGAACCATTGGTGCCCCACCAATGGTGTAATGGTGGGGCATAATTACAAGAGAAATAAAAAAAGATTGAACCGTTGGTGCCCTATCAATGGTATGGTGGTAGGGCACTAACAGTTGCTGAGGCTTAATTGCAAAAGAAATAAAAAAAATTAAAAAAATAAAAAAAAAGATTGAATCGTTGGTGCCCTACCAACAATGTGGTGGTGGGGCACCAACGATCAATGTTGGTAGGGTTTAATTGTAAGAGAAATTAAAAAAAAAAATTAAATTGTTGGTCCCCACCAACGGTGTGGTGGTGGGGCACCAACGGTTATCCATATAACTTTAAAAATTATTATTATTATTATTATTTTATTAAAATCATTTCTCACTTCATCTATTTTTACTCCTTTTTTTTTCTATCTAACAGTACTTTTCAATTAATGAACTTTATATTCCAAAGCATAAATGTACAAAGAGTCAAATGAAAAAACACCCAAAAAAAAGTTTATTAATTGGAAAATGTAATAGTTAAATAAATTAATTATTTTATCGATACACTTTTTTGAATTTATTGCTATATTAAACAAAAAAAATGAATAAATAGATTAAATATGAAATAATTTTAATAAAAAAAATTAAAAGTCATGGATGACACATGACTCTCAAATATCAATTTTCATCCGATTTAACTTATTTTAAAATAAGACACCGATATGAAATAAGAGCAAAATTGAGGGGGGATATTACTTTAAAAAAAAATAAATTGAAAATACAAGGGGTTTTTTTGTTATTTTCCCAATGAAATTAGCAAGTTGTAGGCATGCACGCTACTATATGCATCATTACCGAATAGCATTATTGCAAGTATTCATCTTGCTTCTTCCTCTGTTCAAAATTCATGCATTAAACTAATATCCATAATAATAATAGATGGCTCATTCATCCACACTTCAGCATTATCAACAATGAGATAAACAAAATCACGAAAAGCAAGAAAATGAAAGAGATTATTTCACCTGCTTTGTATTGTCTTCCAGGGGCCGGCCAAAACCAAAGAAAAATTCAAATTTTATGGGTTTTTGCCTCTCTATTTTTCTTCCATTTGAATCCTTAACTGTCAATCAATTATATCTAGTTTGATCAAACCCTCTTATGAAAAAAAAAAAAAAAAGAAGAGAATAAAATGTTGAAATCAAAGAGAGAAAGAAGGTACCTGTGGTGATCAACAATGTTAGAGGAAAATGTTAGAAAATTCTTCTCCTCCTCTACTCTCTCTCCACTATTTTAACCTTGCAAACTTATGACAAATTATCTTTGTCACACAATGGCTGCCATTTAATAAAAAAAAAAACAATTTTTTCTTAATACATGGTTCAAAAAAGAAAGGAAAGAGCTAAGGAAAACAGAGAAAGTGGGTGAGTGATAGGGAAGAGGGTCAAGTGGGTGATGTGGATCCATCAATACCCATTCTTCTAATCTTGAAAGCCAACACTGGTCTTCAATTTTACAAACCCAACAAAAAGAGATGCAAACTACTATAATGGAGATGGAAGCAGATAAAAATAGGTACTGCTATAGATGATGGAGATGAAAACCGATAAAAATGGGTACTGCTATATGCAAAAAAAAATTCAAAAATAATACAACTTTTTATTACACCAACTCGAACGTGAACAACTACAAAATAGGAAAGAAAAATTTTGAAGCTGGAATTGAAAAAAAAAAAAACAAAAGGAGTGATGAAAACCAACAAAAAATTAAAGCGACAAACACCAAAACTCATACTACCACCGTGCCTTATATATTATAGTAAATATATATATTAATAATTACTTTTCAATTCAATTATTAATTATTTTATTGTTAAAAATAAAATAATTTAAAACTTGTAAATTATTAAAAAGTTTAAGATGAATACTTTTATTTATCAATAGTCATATATTAATTAAATTAAAAAAATTAGGCATAAATATTCATAATTATGAAATAAAAAAAAATAAAAAAGGAAAGGATCCGACCATTGGATCCAAAACTAATCGGAACCGGTGTCAGATCCAAAACTAGTTGGATTCAGTTATAATAGATCATCATCACCGACATTGATTATACAACTATATACATATATATATATAATTTTATTTTTTATTTTTTTTGCAGATTTTTCATAGTTTTTCATAATTTTTACATCCAAAACACAAAATATATATATATATATATATATTTTTTTTAACACAAACACACACAAAAACACAATAAATATTTTTTAAAAAATCCAAATTTTACATCAAATAGTCATAAAAAAAAAATTAAAACTTTAGATCAAAATCTCACTAACCCAAGCTACAAGATAATGGCAAGCCAAGGTCGGATCAACAGTGATGACGTGACGGTCGGATCTCTCTATACAAATGTATGTTATGTCCAATGAAGCAAAGAAAAATAAAGCAACTTGACATATAATAGTAATTTCAGATGAAACAAAATAAAGAAAAATAAGGGACAGATAAAAGCAAATATAATATTGCTTGAATTTAAATGTTAAAGAAATAAGGGTAGTATAGCAGATACATAGGTCAAAAAGGTATACTTTTATTATGGTAGAGAATTAAAAAATTATTTAATTATTTTATTAATTTCACCCATACAGTTAGCTGCTGATCCATAAAATCTGAAAGCAAGCATAGCAACAAGCTTTGGCTGTGGACTGAACAAATAACTTATGGACCTTTGTGAATAAAAAGCCTTGTAACAATTTTATGACAATGATAGATGATGATGATCAATTTCCTCAATAATTTTGATTGATATTTTCATGTGGACATGTATATACATACATATATATATATATATATATAGATAATGATTCTAGATAGAAAAAAAACATATATATATATGTAGTCCAAATTTAACGAAGAAACTTGGAGATGAAGGAACACGTTTTATTGACCAAAGAACGTGGTACTTTTCCACGTATTTCTTTATGTGTGGTCCTTTTGGATTTCAATTTACAATCTTTTTGTAATCTTCCATGTAACATTGATTCTCAGGCTGGTCACATCTCTCATTAGGTATTAACTTTGACGCCGTAATTTGAGAACATAAAACTTTTTGAGTGTATTAAAATACGTACAATACTTCCTTATACATTCCTTTGTAGAAGTTTATTATGAGAATTGGGAAAGCTAGGGATATATAGTTGTGTAATGAACAAAACAACATAAAAGCACTATATATATATATATATATATTTAAAGAATAAAGAACCGGCTGTAATCTTCCTGGATAGTGTCCTAATTAAATTAGATTAGATCTGAAAATTAAAATGTTAAATATGTTTGATTATCTTCTTTTTCTTTCTTTTTTCTACTTATGAATTCAAATTACCAAAGCAAAACGTTAAGAATTTAAGAATAAAAACGATTGAAATGAAACCCATATCAAATTTTAACATTTTTACTTGTTTTCATAATCTTCTAATTAAATTTTGTGTTTGGAAATTGTATGGGAGTAAACCTCATTTATGGGGACTAATTAAGTGGATCTGCCATTGTTGCCCCTTGTGTTTCCTTGACCAAATAATACGCTGTTTGCGGTGTGTTTGAAAACTTGGAACCTCTACGGCTGTACCTTCGTACACACACACACAATTATTCGCCTAAGAACCTCATTTTTATATAAAATATAATAATTGGTCGTAGCCGTAGCTGTAGCCGGTTCAGGGCGTTTACTAGACTTTTAAATAAAAATTAATAAATATAAAAACCCAGACAAGACGCACATACTTTATTCATAAATAATGTTGCATTACCGACGTGGCTCTATTTGATTGGTTGTCAGCATTCACTTGGAGGTACACATGGTCCAAGACTCCAGAGCCTATTCCCCTGTGGAAGAGTCAACCAAAAAAGATGATCAACGGCACTCGTTTTCAGCACCACATAACGCTGCGTTTTGCTTTAACAAAAAAATAATTAATTAATTGTTCCTCATCAATTCTATTATTATTATTATTATTTATTATTTTATTTTTTTTGGTGGCGGGTGTTGACGTAAGTTGAAGAAGAAATAGTAATGTTTGATATTGGGGGAGGGGGTGGGAGAGAGAGGTTCTTCTTCTTCATATGGCCTCTGTCATCATTGCGATGAAGAATTGAATTCTTAGAACAGAGACAGAGACAGAGACAGAGAGAGCGCTTTATAAATAAGAATTTATTGGACACAAAACGCTTTGGTTCACTTCCAATCCATTTTGAATTTTTTTCTTTCTTTTTGTCAAAAATCGGATCGAAGGAAAGCGAGGAAAATGAAAACGTCTCTGAGAAAATTGCGAGGTTTAGCACTCCACAAGCATGAAGCTAAGGACCGGAGAGATCTTCGGCCTTTTGCTCAATTGGATGAGCTTGCTCAGGCTTCTCAGGTAAGCTCCACCTCCTTCTTCCCTCTTTACCTTGTGTTTGGCGCGAAAACTTGAACACGAACGGAAAGGCATACGAAGTTTGGAATTTTACGACTTTTGACTTGGTTCTAGGGCTATATCTCTTTCCACAGCGTGAGAATTTTGCTCACCGGAAATTTGGTTTATTTCGATTGCAGCTCCGGGGAGGGAGATGAGCGTTAGAATTGGAATTCTAGGGTTCGGAGAAAGTAGGAAATGTTTTGTTTTTTAGTTTCTTTCTTTTATTCAATTTTGACTTGGTTGAGGTCAAGAACTCAAAACTTTTTGGAACCTGAAACTTGTATGGGAAATGGGCCCTCACCTGATTCCAGAATAACTTGCTAAACTTGTTTTGAATTGCAAAACTGAGACCTTTCCTTTTCGCCGGAGCTGGTGAATGGATATTGTATATGCTTTTCCTGAGTTTCGTTCTTGGGCGTATGTTTGAAAACTTCTCTGCCAATCAGTTATCTTTATGGTTTTCTCGCAGGACATGCATGATATGAGAGATTGCTATGATAGCTTACTCTCTGCGGCTGCAGCCACAGCCAATAGCGCCTATGGTACTTTCATTTCATTTTCCTTTTTCTATTCAACTTCCATATCTGCATTACCAATTTGGATGTATGCTATACTTCTATTATTAGAGGGGGAGTTATATAATTTCCTGAGAAAAGTTTTTTATTAGCACTATGATGTGGACCTGGATGTTTGGAAGAACTACAGATTTGCGATGATGACATGACCAATTAAATGCCATTTATATTGTAATTTTTTAATTTGAGCTTTTTATTGTGACAATTTAAATACCAAGTAATCTACAATTTTATCATCTAGGATCCTTTGTGCTGTGTATTATTTTAATTATATTCTTACACCATTCCTTTTACTTTTAGAATTCTCGGAGTCATTGCGGGAAATGGGCGCTTGCCTTCTTGAGAAAACTGCATTGAATGATGACGAAGAAAGTGGTAAAGTGATTGGAAACTCCATTATGTTTTGTTTCTAATTTCCTTCCTGTCCCATGGGAATCTAGTGGATGAGATTTTGTTTAAGGAATACTTTGTCTCACTTCATGTCTCTTTTATTCTCTCATTAGTCATTTGTTTCCATTCAATACTGGAGTACTGATATAACATGACTTTTAACAGCATGTTTGTTTTTCCTTAATTTACGTGTCATAGAAACACTAAAACCATATTGGTAAAGGGAAGGAGACAGGGAATGTAATGAGGATTTTAATTCCTATTTGAGGTTTTAATTATTCTTTAATTTTTATTGAGGCTAAAATCTTGTCACCAAGTTTTCTCATTTGGAAGAATGAATGCAAAGGATGTCTAAGCTTGTATCTCGATTTATGAGTTAGAAAATGTTTGTGTTTGTCTTATACAAAATCAAACATTTTTTGGTGATAATTGGTTCGTGTTGTCCCTTTATTCTATTTGGGGAACCATATCCGTATTCTTTATCTCAAATGCATTTTTGTGTTTCTCAAAACATATTTCTTTACATACGTTTGGTCCCCAAAATCAATTTCTTAACTTCTTCACACCAAGAATTTATTATGATATAATATCAGTTTATGCATTTCATGATACCTGCTTTTCCTTCTCTGTCTCTGACTATCTGAAACACACCCTATACACTGTCTCTATAACAAAAATGTATGACTCCTGCCAGTTCTAGTTTGCATTAGCTACTGAAATTTTTACTTGCTTTTATTCTCATGCAGGTAAAGTTCTCTTAAAGCTAGGGAAAGTTCAGTATGAACTCCAGAAACTCATTGATAACTATGTGAGACCTTGTTTCTTTGGATTAGTGAACATCTGTACTTGAGTTTTCCTGCGTAATAGTTATTGGTATTTCTTCCATATTTCAGCGCTCTCATATATTCCAGACAATCACAGTCCCATCAGAGTCTCTTCTTAATGAGCTTCGGACCGTTGAGGTGTGTTTTGAAGTCTTTTGATCTATTCAGAATGTGCAAGTATATATTTTCATATTTTACACACGTAGATTCTTAATCATCTAGCAGTTTCCATCCTATATTGTGAATGCTTATGTCCTCATTTATGTTGTCCGGTTGTTCTGCTGCAAGGTTCTCAGTTCAGTTGGTAATGAGACTTTTTGAAAATGTTGCTAAGTGGCTTTGCCTTCATTTCCGAACCTTTATGGTGCATACTGATGCAAATTTTATATATCGTTCTTCAATATACTCTTTTGGACTACGTATAAGAATACCAATGATGAAAACTGAAGTTGAAGGTTGACAAATGGGTTGATGAAGGATCTCAAAAGAAAGAAAGAGTCTATTGCATTGTTCTTGATAATGAAGTGGCTACTAGATGAGTGAGTCTATGGAACTCTCTGCATTGAAATTTAAAAGATATGAACCTTAGAAACTTGTGCAAACCTTAAGCCTGAGGGAGTGAACAATAGCTGATTTGGAGCCGTAAGGTATTAAAGTATGGTCACTGTCCTTTCAGCTTGTAGACTGGTTGTTAAAATAGTTTAGAAGGGCACATGAATTCTGAGGCAGTTTAACCTTGGGTACAAATCTATAGCTGATTTAGTGATCCCTGCTCAGAGGGAAGTAATGTTTATGCTTGCACATCCTAATGCTAATAAATTATTGGCTCTCCCTTGGGAAGAATCCAAAATATATTGGAGTAGCCACTGATACTAGAAAATCTAAGTATCTCAAAGAGTGTTTGATAGAGTATTTATGTCTTAAGAATTGCTGGATTTACAACACTTTCTTTTCTTCTTCTTCTTCTGTTTCCTTTTTATCTTTAATAATAAAAAAGACTATTTCTTCTTGGAGTTACATCAATTTCTTTATACATATCAGAACATTTATATTTGCACCACATGGTTAAAATTTGCAATTGCAGTTTTTGACATGGAGGTGTTGCATTATTGTTTTTATATGGCCATATAAGTACTTTATGCTTTTCTCTTTTATGTTCATGCAGGAGATGAAGCGGCAATGTGATGAAAAGCGGTATAAGATTTTTTTTTTTTCCCTTATTTCACACACAAAACACACATGCTTTTATGAGTACCTTCTCAATTTGGTCTATGGTCTACAGAGATGTGTATGAATATATGAAAACTAGACAGAGAGAAAAGGTGAGGTCAAGAATTGGAAAGGGAGAGAGTTTTTCAATGCAGCAATTGCAAATGGCTCGTGATGAATACAATGAGGAGGCAACATTATTTATTTTTCGCTTGAAATCTCTGAAGCAAGGACAATCTCGAAGTCTACTAACACAGGCAGCTCGTCACCATGCAGCTCAGGTATTTTTTTATTCTCCTTCTTTGGATACTTTTTTCTTTGAGATGGATAATCATAGAGCTGCTCTTCTTTTTTCTGGTTCAAAACAGTTATGTTTCTTCAGAAAGTCACATAAGTCTCTTGAGGCTTTAGAGCCACATGTGAAAATGGTAACCGAACAGCAGCATATTGATTACCATTTTGGTGGACTTGAAGATGATGATCGAGATGATGAGGATGACAACAGCGACGATGACGAAGATGACAGCTATGATGTGAATGATGACGGGGAGTTGAGCTTTGACTATGGGCAAAATGACCAGGAGCGAGATATTTCTGTTTCTACATCACGAAACTCAATGGAGGTTATTATCAAATTAATTTATTTTACTTCTAGCTTAGAAATTCATATAGCTTTAAACCTCTTTCTGAAATGCATTTACAAGTATGTTAAAATAAATTGGATCTTGTAAAAATTAAGAGTTTTGGAATTCTTTACATGCTATTATGCAGATTTAACCACATACATTTACATTCATGCCTATGCAGAAAGTAATGTTTATTTAATACTGTTGAATTACCACCATTACCTAAAGCTTAAGCTGAAGGGAAGTCGATCCTATATTTTTTCAATATTCTCTCAGCAAGTACCTTTTGTGAGTCCTCAAATTTGGGTTGTCACTCTGTGTTGCCAGAGTTTCACATGTTGAATACTTCTCCTAAACATGGAGGATTATCTTGAGATATTTAAAGCAAGAGTCCTGGAGCAAAGCATATTTGTTTATCCTGGTGAATACAGTAATATGTAAAGCAAAATAAAAATTATTATACTGTAGCATCTTGTTTGCTATCAACGAAACATGGTTACCATTTTGTTAATCATGTCATGTGTTTACTCTTTTAAATGACAATGTAATTTTAACTTGCTTATTAACTATGAACTGTTTTTTAAATGACAACATAATTTTCACTTGCTTCTTATCTATTAACTGTTTAATGCAGTTGGATCAGGTGGACCTTACATTTCCTAAGGTTACGAAGGTGGAATCTGTCAAGGTAAAGAATTACTCTGTTGTTTATCCATGTACTACACATGCATGTCATATAAGTGTGATGCAAAGTTAGATCAGTGAACCTGTCAATTGATCAGATTATCATTTTGATACCTTTGTTATTTGATCTTTGGTAAACTTTGAGGTGACAATAGTAATCATGTTCCTGCGTTTCAATGTCTGCATTTAGTGATACATTTTCTGGTAAAAATACGCTCAAAATGATATTAAAAATGTCTTCTAAAACCGATTGAGTAATTGGATTTGATTGGTGCTGATGTTTTAACACAAAAAAATGCTAAAACATATGACACAGTCTTCCCTACGAGGCTCTGAAACCAGGACACTCATTATGTGAAATTCCTACATGAATGTCAAATTTAGTATTTTTTACCTTTGAGACATAGCATGCTTCTAGTTTCAACTTACAAGTTTTGCTTCCTTTTTGGCATCTTTACAGGAAAATCTTGATAGACTTCGCCGGTATTCTTCTTCCTTTAGGTCTAGGATGGTCAGCCAATCAGCCCCACTTTTTGCTGAAAATAAAGTGGATCCTGCTGAAAAATTGAGGCAGATGCGTCCATCATTCAGTAGGAAGTTCCACTCGTATGTACTACCCACACCAATTGATACAAAAGGATCAGTTTCTACAGGATCAGTTAAGCCTGTGACTCAAACAGCACAGACAAAACTAAGTGAGCGTACACAGAATTTATGGCATTCATCCCCCTTGGACCTGAAAAAATATGAGACTATTATGACAGATCAGAAGGTTTCTGGACCTGCTGCAGCAAAAGTACAGTCTGTACTGAAAGAGAGCAACAATATAGCATCCACTCAGTTACCCCCTCCATTGTTAGATGGGCTAATATTTCCACGCCATGATATTGCTTCTGATTCTAAAAAAATTAAAAGACATGCCTTTTCTGGTCCTTTGGCAAGTAAGGCTTGGCCCACTAAACCAGTTACTGTGAAACATCCGCAATTATTCTCTGGACCTCTATTGAGAAGTCCAATACCTCAACCTCCATCTTCATCACCTAAAGTGTCTCCAAATGCTTCCCCAACTTTTATGTCCTCGCCTAAAATAAGTGAGCTTCATGAGCTTCCTCGGCCTCCTTCCAGTTCCACCTACAAGTCCTCAAGACCACCAGGTGTGATAGGTCATTCAGCCCCCTTGGTGCCTAGAGTTCAAGCACAGAGTAACACAAAAGTGGGGTCAAATGCAGCCTCTCCTCTGCCAAAACCTCCTCCTCTAGGCATCTCACGTAGCTTCTCTGTACCCTCGAGCGATCCTAGGGTTGTGATACATGCATCCAAACCAATGGAAGCTTTTCATTGTTCTCAGATAGCCGAAGAAGTTGCTTCACCCCCTTTGACTCCAATTGCTTTATCTAACAACTAGGCATCATTGACTAGTTCTGGGAACATCATTCCAGAAGTTAAAATCAGAGGTAATCCGAATCTGTTCTATTGTTCTGATTTTTTAGCATTGTTGTTTAGCTTTAAACATGGAGGTTAAATGCTATTTTAGTACTTTAAATCATTTTTCTACCATAATTCACCTTCTACATTGTATACAACCCTGTTGATCAAACAGGAACTGAGGTGAGGTAACATCCAGCTGAGAATATAATGAGATTATTGTATTGGTAGTGGTTTAAATGTGTGGAAAGAAATAGAGCAAAGAGTCAAAAAGATAAATTAGGTTATTTGGATCCCCATGTGGGTTCCTCAATAAGTCGAAGACAAGTGTACTTTTTTTTTTTGGTGTAAGCAGTGTACTACTAAAGTTAGTTAAGAGAACAATGTGTGAGATATCACTACTTTTTTTTGTTCTCTCCCTCTCTCTCTCTGTGTCTCCATTTCTATGGAAAATTGGATAGAGGAGGGGACACGGGTTTGTAATGTCTATTTAACAGATTACCATAAGATACCTCTGTCTTACAAGAAGATACCACTTTCTCTGCACTGCCATACCTATTTCATAATTTCTATTAAGAAGAAAATTTAAAAGAGCCTGTGAAATATGCCTTTTATTAAGGAACATTTGAGCAGCTTCGTTAAAGGATAAATAAGTTATCATAGTTGTATGTATTATCAAAAGAAAAAAAAAAGTTATCATAGTTGTATGTCTCCATAGAGGGATGGCTCTGGCTCATGGTTTATTTATCCCACTTGGCATGTTCCTGTTTCTCCTCTCTGTTTTTAGTTAGTTACTTTGAGGAAAGTAATATCTTCAGTTATGAAGTATGGTAATATATGTCCATCGCAAGTTGAACTGTCAGAGGCTAATCAGATTATTATATACAATTTTTTTCATATGCATATATATATATATATGAGTTATAATGTATATTTCAAAACACATATATAAATACGAATTCTAATGTATATTTCCATTCTGGCTCCATTTTCACTTTCTAGCTGTGGTATTTGACTTTTCAAAGTGGTAAAATAATTAGGTGGATGCAGGTGCAGATTGATTGTAGTTATGTTAGCCGTGATTTTTGGTGCAAACTTGCAAAACGAAGTAGTGGAGCAAAGATTGTTTCTCATCAGCTCAAACAGGTGCCAGTCTGTAAATATACCTTTTTGCTATGATATTTGCCAATTCTTGCTTTTGCCATTGTTATTCATTTATTATCCTGTATGATGGGCTCATGGAATAAATAATATAAATAATTTCCGTCTGTTCCATCATTGAGGAATTTTGTATTTTCTCTGAGCAATTAATAGTTAATTATCATTTCTATTTCCCTGTCTTGTAATCTGATGGTGACTCTTTGAGCAATGTCAGATCCCTTGGGGAAATAATTAAAATGCTTGTGCTGGTGTACAAAATTCATTAAATTTTCATAAAACTCGATTTTTCCCTCTTCAAATTTTAGAGTTTTTAATTTCATAACAAATTCGAGTTCACCATTGATAGCACGATTTGGAGTGTTGTCTTGTAAGACAGTATAAATGTCATAAGAAGCTTTAGCTCGTGGAAGATTAAATTATTATGCTTGTTTTGGTGGAGAAATTTTGACACCTCCGCGGAAGATGAAGGTACTTCTGCCGCAACTGAAATGACTGTCACTGAGATGGCTGTGTATTAATATGCGAGTTTCAAATTGTGAGAGTGAGACTATTTGTTTTTGTGCATGATGAAGACTATGAACATGAAACATACCCCATAATTTAAGGTCGGCTTCAATCATTTTATACTTTTTTCTAATTAGAAATTCCATATTCAGACTCTGTAACATGTTTTATAGACAAGATACGTATGTAAAATCAATGTTATTTGTCAACTTATTGGTTGGGTCATTGTATGGCATTGGCTTTAAACCTTTCACTTCTACCATTACATTATTCGGTGAGAACTTTTTTACTGTAATAGTTGATATTTGAGTATGGTTCTATATCTTTTTGCCCTATTTTAGAGTTGGTTTCAAGTCAGTTGTATATATAAATTTAGCAGTTACAAGCATGCGAACAGTTTTTTTTTTTTATTTCTTAATACTCAGGGTATTGCATGAGAGATTCAAATCTTTCCATTGCCTTATTTTGAATACACGTATATGTGGTACACTAACCTTACAAACCCTAACTATCCTGAAACCCACCCAGTAATATATCTCCACCGCTTCATCTGAATTATATAACCGCCAAGAAAAGTCGGTGAAACTTTAATCTCAAACATGGAGATAAGAAAATGGTAATATTTATATTTCATATAGAAAGGAGTGTAAAAACACAGCTTTCCCACAAAGAGGGCCTTTCAATAGACGGAGTTGTACAGCAACTCTGTGTTGCCTCCATGGTCCTGTTTCATGTACAGCTTCCTCCAGTATCGTACCTTACAAAACCCATCAGTTCTGGTCCTTCCAATCTTGGGTTATTCTTGAAACTGCATACAAACAATCATATCAAAAAACCGAAGCCCACCATAAATCAAAAACTTAAAAAGTAATTTGAATCAAAGTTATTACCAATCCTCTGTGAGCTTAGTGAACGAGCCCAAGGTTGGAATTGTACCACACAAATCATTGTTTGACACGTCACTACACAAATTTTAATAGCAAGGTTAGACTTGTAGATAGAAAGCCAAAGACGGGTTAATTTAGGGAATCGCATAATGTGACATACAATATCTTGAGGTTTCCGAGTTTAGTAAGTTCCCTGGGTATCCTTCCAGTCAGCCTGTTACTGTTCAGTCTCCTGCATGAACCTTACGTGAGTCCCAGGCAAACAGAAACCATAATCACATCTATTCAAATTTCACATTTATTAACTGCTCCTACTCACAGTACTCAATGAGTGGACATCTATTCAGATTTCACATTTATTATCTGCTCCTACTCACAGTACTCAATGAGTGCTATCTAATACAATTTTAAATCCAAAACTAAAAAATAAAAATAAAACTCTGATCTGATTCCAATCGGACGGCAAAGAAAATGCTTACAGGAACTTGAGATTAGAGAGCTTGTATAGGGAGGAAGGGATAGAGCCAGTGAGGTTATTATGGTAAAGATCCAAGCTTAGAAGGCTCTTTAAACCACCAAGTTCCTTCGGAATAGGACCTGCCAAGTTGTTCATGTACAATTCCCTGCAATTTCACCGACCAATCCTTGTTATTAATTGCAGTGAGCATCATCAATCATACAGTAGCTAAGACATTAAAAGCCATAGCCACTGAGCGTCTGGTGGGGTGGGTGAGATTCATCATAAATGTTGTTTATGCTGTATGCATATGCACCAATAAAAGCTGTAGTAATTAGTAAGAATAATATTAGCATCTTTTCTACCAGCCTGAACTTGTACTGTTTCTTCTGCAGAATGGTTTTTTCTGTTTGTTTTTTGCATCATTACCCAAAGTCACTGACTTCCAAGTTTTGGGTTTTTGATATTTTTCTGTTTAGGGAATTTCTGAAATGTTGCCAACGCAAACATGGCTTCAGAGGACAACATTTCTGATGAAAAGAATATAATATAATAAAAAAAAATTAAAATTTATAATAAACAAGAGAGGCTTAGATTCTGTTACTCACAGGTATTGAAGGTGCTTGAGCTTCCCTAACTCGGGTACTAGACTGCCAGACAGGTTTGCATTTCCAAGGTCTCTGCATTTACATTCAATTTTGTTTGTGATTCACTATTATTTAATTTACAAATAAGTAATGCTAACAAATATTAGCAATGTAAATAATTTAAAAACCCAAGAAAAAAAAACATTATTTTATTTTCATTAGAATGTAAATTACATACAGGAGAATTTCATACGTCAAATGCTCAAGACTCTACCTCAACCAGAAGAAAAAGAAAAAGTTGAATAGACCGATACAAGAGAATCATTTCCCAAACAGATATCACACACATGCATGGTTAGTGGGTTCAAACTGAGAGCTCTCTCATTAGTTTATTTTTTCTTTTCCTGATATTTGATCTTAAGTATGACCCAAGTAAAGGGAAACAGTTCATGATCAATTATGACAATGAATATTTGATTCTTTACTACTTCACAAAAAAAAAATTAATAAGTAGATCAAATCAAATCTAATATTGGTAAAGAAGAAATTGTTTGAAAAACAACTTAAGCATAAACTGTGATTTGAAAGCACATAAGAGATTTAATACACAGGTTGTGTATACATATATATGTAAGACAAATGAAATACTAAGAAACAAACAAAAAAAATTTTATTGAAAGAATTAGGAACAAAAACAACGACAATAACATAAACCACAAAAAAAAAAATATATATATATATATATATAAAAAGGGAATAGGTGAATTACAATCTGGTGACACGACTATCAGAGTCACAAGTAACATGAAACCAAGTACATGGATCAACCAAGGTCGGATCCCAGCTCTGTAAAACGTTACTCGGGTCCTTCACTGCCCTTCTCAATGCGTACAGAGCATCCCCTGTTCATTCACAACCACATCAAACACACGCACACACACACACACACACACATATATATATCAATACATTATGTAAACCAAACAAGTTTATGGATAATATAAAAAGCAATCTAAAACAGTAGCCAGAAGATAGCAGACATTTATTCTTATTTACCTTCTAAGTTTGCGTTTGTAGTAGCAAAAGGCCATATTAGAAGAAGAGCAGCGGCAAGCAGATGAAACAGAGCCCAGATCGCCATTAAACTAGAAGAAGCTTGGTAATGGTAGTTGGAGTTGAGCCTCTGAGGACCTCAAGAGTTAATATTCTGAGAGGAAGAGAAAGAGAGTATAAGAGAGATTTGCTCGTTTCTTCAAAGCAAGGAAGCATGGAATCAAAACTTCGAAGATGGAATTTATAGAGCCCATAAAATGACTGCTCGTATTGTTTGTATTACCCCAAGTTTTTTTTAAATTACGTTTGGTCATGTATTTATTGTTTATAGTCTCCTCCTTTCAGAACCAAATTTAAATCCCTATATTACCCTCCGGTATTTCTAAAAGACAATTGTGTCCTATTCCTCTATGCTGTAAGTCCTAGAGTTTTGTATTATTAATTAGAAATCTTAAATAAATACTCCAGAAGCAAATTGATTTTGGAGAATAAAGAGGAAAAGCTACATATGCACGCTCCATTAACCAAAGTTTTATACAAGAAAGTAACGCATTTATTTACTCATGGCCAAAAGATTTAGGGAGTGATTGAGGAATAAGAACCTGTATGCATAAATAGTATTAAAAATACTAGTTTTTGTAAGTGGTGCTGAGGCATTGACATGTGACAAAAAATTCATATCTTTTTCGGTGCACTTATAAGACAAAAGAAACAGCTCCAATTCCTTTGCAAGTGCATTGTTAAATGTTATTGTATTTTATTTTTCTAAAATGTTACGGTTTTTTATGATACCATATTATATATATACATACATATATATATATATATATATATTGCAGCCAAAGAAAAACAGAGCAGGGGTTTGCGTGTAAACCAAACCAGTTTTGAAAAGAGAGATTGGGTGGGAGAATCCAGACATATCTTTTGAACTCTGTCGGAGCCATACAAAAAAAAGAAAAAAGAAACAGATACACTGTCCATCTATCTATCTAATCTAAACTCAGACCTGGACGTTTCCAAATTGACAAACATCCATTTCTATAAACTTTCACAAAATTCCCTCTTTTCTTTAATTATATTATATATTATGGTACATTTCTTTAATATATATTTATGCTTTTATTTTATTTTTTTTCTGCCTTCCAATGTCAAAAGTTAGATACGAACAATTTTTAAAGATCATAAGCATTAGTAGAGGATGGAATAATGCATTTACCAAAAAAAAAAGAAAGAGGATGGAATAATGCAACTTGGAAATCTGTGGTGGTCGGGAAGACATATATATTTATGAAAATGGATTTTTGTTTCAATAAATTTTGATTTTTTTTTATTATTTTTTTTTTTTACAAAAGCCTTTTATTCCATTCTACTGGAATTTTAGGCTTTAACAAATTTATTGATACTCAGATTCGGTATTGGGAGGCTTAGCTCTAAAGCAGATAAGCAGAGTTCTTGTAAAAAAAAAAACAGCAACGAAGTCAGCCATGTTTGGCTAGCTTCCCATTTCAAATCCACAAAGCAAAACTGTACCCAAAAGAGAAATGGGACTTCAAGGATCATATGAAAATTATAACACATAATTTTAAATCAGAATCTCCAACCCCAACTTTAGTAAAAATGCGTATAAATATAAATAAAGGAAAGAAAAAAGAAACTATAAGACAGTTTGGACATATTATCAAAGAAAAGGCTTTGATAGATGAGGTCCAGTCAGACAAGCAGAGATAGGCAAGGGCTGTGATTGTAGGCATGTGAAAGACTCGTCTTTTAATGTGCTAGTGTAATTGCAGTAGTTGTAAAAGAGTCTGGGGGTCCATACATACATATCTTATAGTTTTTGAGTTTTGACTTACCCACATATCTTCATGACCAGACCGCCATCTGTTTGATGTGTGCATGTGCAAGTTTTTGTTGGGTGTTTCATTTTCATGACTTATCAAACTTTGAATTAGTGGAGGGTGTGGGGCACTCCACAGACCTTTGTATTTTATAGATAGATACATAGATATGCATAGAGATATGATTGATGATCACCTTCTCCTTAAAAGAAGTGACTTGACCAAGCCCCAAACCACTCAACTCCCTACGTCTTCTCCCTTCTTTTTTGCCTTTCATCATGGAATTGGTAAAAGGTGGAACAAACTGTAAAAAGCTCATCTTCTACTACTACTGCACCACCACCACCACCACCTTCTTCAAACCTAAAAGCTTTCTATACCAGCCAATTGATTGTATAATCACAAGAACCTCTTTACCATTAAAGCATTCGATTACACCAATTTTAACTGCTTGCTTTTTTTTTTTTTTTCTTCTTGTTAATCCATGTTAATTAAGTTAATTTACCCAACAGCCCTCACAGAGGTCCAAATGATTTATTTTCTGTAGTCCATATTATGCAGAGGGAATGCTTGAAAAGAAAAGGGTTTTACTTTAGGGAGTGATAATGAAGTCTAAGGTGGACTATGGTAATTAAAAACTAGAGGAAAAGGAAGTACAAGGGTCAAATTAAAGGGTTACTTCTAGTTTTGAATATAAGCAGACTGACCCAAACATGAATCAATAAAGGCAAACCAGCTTCCCTCTGCTTTTGCTCTCCCTATTCAAATTCAATCTGTCTTTATAAAGCTTCCCCTAAAGTCACTTTGCTACTTGTCTGGGGTTCACATTTCAAAATTACAACAGTTTTTTGTTTTTCTTCTTTTTTTGGTTGCTAATATGACATGTGAAAGACTCAGAATCCTTGGGCTTGTACTGGTAGTGTTTGAGCCGATCTACTTTGAGCCCATTAAATTAAAAGGAATTTAAGTTCAAGAGTTCCAATATGTTAAAAAATAAATTATTTCCACATATAAAATCAAAGCACAACTTTTATTTGTTTACACACAAACAACTACAATGAGGGCAGGCAAGGCATGACTATGAAAATGGAGGTTCATTTGTAGTTTGAAGCAGATAAATTTTAATGCAAATTCCATTCCGCCAAGTCCATCTACTTCTAAGCTTTAGGATCCTGTATTATTGCAGTGACAATAAGTCCTGTAAAAAAGAATTAATAAGAAAATATATAGTACTAAAGAAAAAAAAAAACATCAATTTTCATAATTTTCTTTTGTTATCAAATTTCTAAATGCATAATATACTACACTGTTTACCTGTTGAATTAGAGTGGTGGTTTACAGTCCCTTTCAACATATTGTTAGAGACGTTCCTGGTAATTAAAGTCATATATAAAATGCCATTAGTAATGATTACTGGGAGAGAATTTCAGAGTTCTAACAAAATGGAAGAAGGATTACAGGATAGAGTTTCTCACAGGACCCTGAGCTTGGCCAAGTTAACAAGTCCAACAACCTGTATTGGTATTTTTCCAGTTAAGACTGTTACTGTTCAAATTTCTGCACGAAAGGAGATTTTATAAACACCCACATATTTTTATATATTTAATATTCTATAACACTAATTAAATAAAATGTGACACGTACATTAAGAAAAAGACTTGCCTATTTATTATATATATATACATCACACGCGTACAAAATTACCCACATATAATATGGTAAATTTCTAAAAGAGCCTCGTAGACATTTTAACATAATTATCACTCTGTTTTGGAAAATTAACCTATTTTATATAAAAGTGACTAACGGTGTTAGTATTTGACTCATTTACCATTATTTTATTTATTATTTATTTTTATATATCAAGGATGGGGGAATTAGAATTCGAGTCTCTGCCGAAAAATTAATAATTTTTTACTACAGGATTGTCCTATGATACAATTTACTCTTAATTTAGAAAATGCATATTAATTTTTAAAATAACAAAAAAAAATTTCAACACAAAAAAATGTGTTTAACAACTTATTTGGTCAAAAAAAAATCATAATAAAATAATTTAAAGTGTTATATATCTATATATAAGATTATTTAAAAATATATAAATATACTAACATTTAGACTAACAACTATGATAGCTTTAACATCTGTGATTAAAAATATGATAGTTTTAATATTAGATCGATATCTATCTATATATGTATTTGTATGGGGTTTTAAAATTAGGATTCATTTAATTCTCTTAGGCTGCATTAGGCATGCGTAATCCAATAGAATTAATTTTTAAATTCAAACCGAGATTAGCTTAGTCTAAGTTAGGACTAGGACAATTAGTAATGTAATATTTGGTATAGTTTCGGACAAAATTATAAATTTATTATTCTATATTTGGTTCACACTTTTTGTTAAATATATATATATATATATAATATTTTTTTTATTAAATTTAGTTTTCTTTTAATATTTAACTCTAAATAATATGTAATTTTTTAAAAAAATTAATTATATAATATTTTATTAAAATATCACGTATAATTTTTTTAAGTATTTATATCACATCATTTACTTCATTTCCTTGATTGGAGAAGATATCTTCAATCCTAATTACTTATTTGCTTCATTTCTTTTATCCAAATTCATATCACTTATTTTTTCTTTGAAGAAAAATTCTAAGTCAGCTGTACTCGAATCTCCACTTGAAAAGGATTATCAATGAATTATCTATTATATTTCTCAGTCACATAGATGTATATTTTGTTTTTTGAATGTACAGTTTTGAGATTTCTATTTCACATTGCAATCAAATCGTGAACACTGTTTCAACATCTAAATTAGTAACATGAATTAAAGAAAAGCATGACTTCATAACGAGATTCAATATCGTTACTTTGTATGAGTTTGATTATCATCACAAGTTTCAATTAGCATATCTCTCTTTGTGAAAACTCAATAGAAAGTAATCCAAAAATGGTAACATTAAAATCAAACACATAGCCTCCTTCTTGAAGCTCCATTAGAGTACTAGATGCAGCCACCCAATTGCCAAAAATTAAAAAAAAAAAAAAAACAAATAATTAATAAATTACAATTCATCAATGAAAACAATAATATATTTGATTTTAAGAATACGATGGTCAGGCTTACTATCAATTAGTGAGAATATGTTACTATGTTATTGTTTAATTTGTTTGAAATTTTACTTGCTATAAAATGGTAAGACTCACCATCAGTTAACGAGAAAGTTCCACAGTATAATTGTTTTTCAATGAAACATTCTTGCTAAGTAATGCCTAGTCTTGTTATCTTATAGCGAGTAAATTTTTAGAAAATTCAACACATTTGAAGTTTTACTCACCATTTAATGGCAAGTCTCGCTATTAGAACAGCGATAATAGTTTCACAGACAAACGGCTATCAATGTACTTCTACCACCAATACTTAGCAAAACTCATTGAAAATGGACGTGTGTAACATACAAATATTTCATTTAGAATATCCATATTGCATTGTGTTATTGTCTCTAGTGGAATTTTACTCTCTATAAGATGACAAAACTTGTTATTAGTTAATTAAAAAGTTTCACAATGTGATTATTTCTCAATAGAATTTTCTCATTAATTGACGGCGAGTCTTATCATCTTATAACAAATACAATTTTATAAAGTTCAACACTTTGAAGTTTTATTTGCCATCTAATAATGAATTCAACTATTAGACAAGGAGAATAATTTTACAGACAAAAAATTGTGAGTGCACTTTTTTCATCAATGGCGACGCATGCAAAAATGAGCAACATATAAATATTTTAAATACTAATAAATTTATAAAAATCATCTCTCCTTAAATACTAATCAAAGTGACTTGATTAAAAAATTAAAATATTGATAATATATTGTAGTTTTAAAATATATATATATATATGCTGAAAAATAAAATAAAAAATCATAAAAATAGACAAGAAAGACAAAAGAATATAAAAAATAAGAAAAAAGAATATAATATAGATAGTTATAATAAAAATTTATAAAAATTATATCTGATTCCGTACTTAACAAAGTTATTTAATTCAAAAATTAAAATGCTCGTATAGTTTTATAGAAAAATATATCATAATATAAATAAAAATCACAAAAATAAAAAAATAATAATATAATTATGAATATTAAAATTCATGAGCATTTTTAATAATGATAAATATTTTTTAAAAGATTATAAACTGATATTTTTATAATAATTATTGATAAGATGTTCATCAACGTATCCTATATAGAAAGATATGATTGATGATCCTTCTCTTCTCTTAGAAGAAGTGAGTTGACCAAGGCCTAAACTCACTGCATCTTCTCCTCTCTATTTTGCCATTCATCATATAATTGGAAAAAGGTGGAACAAACTTAAAAAGCTCATCTTCTACTACTAGTACTACTACACCACCACCTTCAAACCTAAAAGCTTTCTATACCAACCAATTGATTGTACGTACAATCACAAGAACCTCTTTACCATTATAGCTCTTAACATTCAATTACTCCAATTTTAACTGCTTTTTTATTTTATTTTTTCATTTGTTAATTAAGTTATTTTGACTCAATAATTGAGTTCTAATTGCCCAACAGTTCTAAAAAATTACAAGAGGTCCAAATGGTTTATCCTCTGTAGTCCATATTATGCGGAGGAAATGCTTCAAAAGAAAAGGCTTCTACTTTATGGAGTGATGATGAAGTCTAAGGTGAACTATAGTAATTAAAAGCTAATGGAAAAGGAACTACGAGGGTCAAATTAAAGGGCTGCTTTTAGTTTTGAATATAATCAGACTTAGCCAAACATGAAACAATAAAGGTACACCTGCTTCCCTCTGCTTTTGCTCTCCCTATTCAAATTCAATCTGTCTTTATATAGCTTCTCCTAAAGTCGTCACTTTGCTACTTGTCTGGGGTCCCATTTCAAAGTACACCAGTTTTTCTTTTTTTCTTTTTTCTTTTTTTCTTCTTCTTTATTTGGTTGCTAAAATGACAAAGGCAAGGCTGAGGGAACCTTGGGCTTGTGCTTGTGGTGTAATTTGGGCTAAATTATAAAAATGAAAAAGATTTAAGAACATCCAATCATTAAAATAAATAAATTAATAGCATTTATATATATAACAAATCAAAGCAGAATGCTTATTTGTTTTACACACATACAACGAACATAAATCACAAACATGTATGGATCGAGGTTTATTGATATGTATAGTGGGATTTAGAAATATATCCCAGTTTTATTTAAACGCTAATAGCATCAATCAGGTAATGCAAATTCCTCATCTCCCTCTTCTCCTAAGCTTTTGGATCCTGTATTATTGTAGCAACTGCAGGTTCTGTAACAAAATTAAACACATAAAAAAATGAAGAAGAGGAACCTATATATTGTAATTGAGATGAATTTTCACGGTTTATGGGTCTAACTTATTATACAGCACAGTTCATATATATAATCAAAATTTACATAAATTTTTTACCTCTTGTTGAATTAGAAGGTACACTCCCATCCAACTTATTGGCAGAGACATTCCTGGTAAGTCATAAAAATAGAATCACACCCAAATAAATTGTTAGAGAGAATTAAATATTGAGTATAAAGAAAAATCTAAGACAATGAAAATTAAGCTTAATTAATACAAATGGAAGATTAGGATTAGGAATATGTATTATTATATATGAGATTTCTTACAGGACGTTGAGTTTGGCCAAGCGAACAAGCCCAAGAAGCTCTATGGGTATGCTGCCATTAAGACTGTTGCCGTTCAAATATCTGCACAGAAATTAAGGAGATTAGTGTGTTAATAATATTGAAAACAAATTGATTAAGGACGTGATAAATAATATATATATATATGTATGTATGTATATATGCATGTATGTATGTATGTATGTATGTATGAATTGTATAAATAAATTCACTCACATGGCCTGTAAAGATGTCAAGTTGCCAAGAGATGCTGGTATTGATCCAGTGAGGTTGTTGTTAAACAGGTTCCTGCAAGTACGTGCACAACCATGCTCACATAAACAATATATATGAATTTTATATATAGATATGTAGTATATTTCAATTTGGATTATTGTGGATCACATATATGTATATAGGGTTATTGGATATATATATATATATATATATAATACTTACAAGAACCTCAACAAATTTAAGGTCCCAAGAGATTCAGGAATGGACCCAGAAAGTTGATTACGGTGAAGCTCCAAACCCACCAGGTTCTTCAAATTACCAAACTCCGTTGGAATGCTTCCATTGATTTTATTGCCAAACACTAGACTGCCAGTGCCAGAAATTAATATAATAAGCACATCAGATGACATTACTTAATGTTATCAGTAAACATATATACATGTTGTAATTAATATCTATATATATATATATACAAGTGTAAAAAACATAGATAGATACTAATGATTTAATTTTTGGGTCTTACAAATATTGGAGGAAAGTCAAGTTTGCGAGATCAGGGACAAGAGGTCCGGCTATTCCGGCGTTGCCAAGGTCCCTTCATACATAGACAAAAAACCAAATTGAATTAGCTTAGGGAAATTATACAGTACGTAGTAGATGTAAAAGTTAAGTGCAAAGAACCTAGGCTAATTCATTGAAATATTTTTGACAATTAATTATGTACATATATATAAATCATATATATGTATAAAACGCTTACACCCTAGTAACGTTATTTTGGCCATTGCAAGTAACATGGATCCAAGTGCATGGATTCACTAATTTTGGGTCCCAGCTACTAAGGACGTTGTTTGGATCCTCCAACTTGTTCTTCCATGCAATAAGAGCATCCACTGTGCACATGTACATATAATTATATTAATGAAAACAATCAAATAAAGATTGAAATTGATGCACTGAGTAAGAGTCTAAGACTTAATTAGTTTACAGTCTTTTAAGTATAAGAAAAACTTGAAAACAATTAATTAGTACCTTCTGAGTTGCAATTCACCGAAGCAACAGCAATAAACAGTGCAAATACACAATAAACTACAACTCGGGAACCCATCGTATGCGCACAACTCAATCAAAAAGCTAGGCTAGACAATCAAGTGGGATCAAACTTTGCTCTGAAAATGTTGCTTAATTGTGTTTGATATAGGAAGTGTGTACTATATATATATACAAACTAAGATATCAAGAGCTAGACTCCAAATTTTCCAGAGGTCATTTTTTAATAAGCAGATTTAGAATAAGTCAATCATAAATGTTGATAATTAAAATATATATATATATATATATATTATTTTAGCAGTTTTCTAACATTACGGCTTCTACCAATAGACCCGCCACTTCCACTTCTAGAACAAGGTTTCGTTCTAGAACGCGCAGTTTCCTTTTGAAATCAGGAAAATGTCAAGAAATTGCTTCGAAATTGCATGTATTGTTCTAATATTACAATTATTTAATGTAGTATATATTTTCATTAAGCTTACATTTTCAAACAACCTAAAAAAAATTATTCTTTAAAGTTTCCATGAGAGAGATACATTTATTTGACCTATATCTTTAATTATGAATTGTACAAGGAATATTTTAAATATTTAGATAAAAAGAACATGAAATTCAACCAAAAATAATGAAAAATACTCTGAAAAAAAAGGCAATATTGCGTGCAAAACTTCACAAAAATAAAATATTAGAACAATTCATCCCCAGAAGGTACTAGAAGCTTTTTTTTTAATTGGAAAGATCCTCATAAATTTTGGGAAAATTCCATTTGCTATATGCCCTTTGGTCTGAATTCGCATTCCACTAATACAAAATTCCCAAAAAGTCTTAAGCATTTACATGGAGAGGGTGTGTATAAAAAGCTTATTTGCAAGCGTAATAAGAACCACTAGGAATCGTCATAATCAACCGAGGAGAAAAAAAAAGAAAAAAAGAAACCTAATTGGCCGCAACCCTTACAAAATCTTATTATCCAGCATTTCTCTTTGAAAAATTCCCTTTTGAGTTGGAAGAGGGAGTGCGCAAAACAAATTTATAATTGAATGCAAAAACTAAATAAAGACTGCAGAATTATACATTTTCACTGTTAAGACAAAATTAGAAAAAGCAAAAGTAAAAAATTTATTTACAGAGTGGCTGAGCCAGTAGAAGCAGCCCATTACAGCATGCATGATTAGCATGCATGTTACTAACCATCAGGCGCTTCGGTGGCCTTCACAAAACGACCCTTAACCCGCTTCCTGGTATCAGCTCTTGCCTTCCTCGACTCGTACCGTATATGTTTATCATATCTGTATCACATAAAGTTATATTAAAAAAAAGTTCAGATATAAACATCAGTTGCAGCAAACCAGGAAAAAGGAGGAGACGAGTTTCATCAACGAACCTTCGGGTTTTCTTCTTCTCCTTGTAACGCTGCATGGCATTTCCTCTGTTCAGAGCCAGCGTCTCTATGTTAGCCTTTGTTGTTGCTGCTGTTCTTAAACTATCACTTCTCACAAGAAATGACTCTTCCATGAAATGCATATCTTTGGAGGCACTGGAACCGTTGTTTTTACCCAGAGCTACACCTGATGTTGGTCTTCCAATAGGTACGTTGTTGCTCTCAGACGTCCCAGGCCGCTGGCTGGCTGCTGGATTATTTGTATTATTCTGCATTTTAAAATAAAAATATGTCAGTCCCAGGACCACAAACCAAGAAGCTAACCCACACTGCAAACAGTAAGACATGTAAGTTTGCTTCAGCAAAAAATGTACATGCACTTCCAAAATTTTCAACAATCCACCACATGATCCAAGAATGATCTATCTTTAGATTTGCATCACTTAATCTTTTTGTTGATATTCAAAGCATGAAAATCCTTCTACATTCATCACGCAGAGCAAATGATACGGGGATTCCAGTCAACAAAATCCTTAACTCATAATCTAAATCAGTCTATGCTCCAGCCCTCCTTCCCTCCTCCCCATACAAAATCGGGAGGAGAAAAACTGAATAAACAAATTGAATAATGATTGAGTAAAATCAGGCAATACATCCAACTGCAGGCAGAACTTACGTTGAATAACATGTCATCATGTTCCACAGCACAGTTTATCTGGTAAATATCTCCCAAAATTTTTGAACTAGTCAAGGATGTCTCTCTCATTAGTTCACCAAAATTTTTAATCACAAATCCTGCATCATTCGCACCATAGGAAACTTCCAAAGGACTTGATTCTTCATGCTCCCTCAACCGCCCCAAATTGAAGTCCCATATCTGCAATCAAGCAATAACTTTTTGTGATTATGAGGCATATAAAACATTAGTTTAATCAGTAATTCATGTAAAAATTGATTATTAACAACTTCAAGCTATTAAAAAAAAAAAGGCAAGACGGTAGGATATTCAGAAATTCCTTCAGAGCTGTAATAAGAGATTTTTTTCAAACAAGAAAAGGGTACTTTTTGAAGCTTGAGATAGAATGAATTAATAGTTAATAATATCATCAACTATTAGAAAATTCCTATGTTCCCTCCTTTCCATGCTTTTATATGTTGTGCTCTGTATTTAGTAATGACATATAGTTGATAAGGAAATGACAATGACGGCCACTGGATTTCTGAAGCATCTATACTTCTGTGTGGAAGGAGTGAGAAAGAAGCACTTCCCAAGGAATGACATGGAAAAATTAGCACCACGTACTAAAGAAAGAATAATCCTTCATATACAGAAACAAAGAGAGTAGATCCAGAAAGCAATTCCAGACGCGTAAGGACCTTGATTAAAAGACGCTATAATAAGCCAACGAAGGACATGCTTATGCTTCTCAAGGGAAAGATAAGCTAGAAAATAGGGTCGTATGCTAACTATACTTCCCATATGATCTCCCACTCACAAAGTCCGTCTTTATTAGCATCATGTAATGAATGAAGGTCATGAACCAATGCATCACCAGACAAGTCCAAAACTCAGCTAAAATGATACAAACATGAACAAAATTTGTTCTTTTCAATGCAGTCCACGTCGATTACAAACAATAAAATGAATGTATAAGACGAATTAAAAACCAAAATCAAAGGAATTAAATTCAAAGCGATACCTGCATGCTCTGACCATTGGGGTTACTATCCCACATCATATCTCCATCGACAATGCCATCGTTGTGTTTCAGCTCTGGGTGCATCGGCATCATAAGCAATGACGTAAATGGCGCTTGTTGCTGCAACTGTGTTTGAACAGAGGAATCATTCAAAACCCCACCGTACACCACATCATCCCCATCTCCCTCATTCCTCAAACCAAGCGCTTCTTCCACGTTCTCCTGCAAACCACCAACACCAATTCTATTTGGCGTCTCAAGCACTAAGTTCTCCCCACCACCGCCACCTCCTTCTCCTCGTTCCTCGCCACCATCGCTGGACATCAAATCCCTCTTAAGCAACTCCACCAGCTGCTTATACATCACCTGCTTCTGCTTCCCACATCTCCCACCAGCACCGTGTTTCTTCGTCACCACCTCTCCACAACTCATGTTGCTGTTATTGACGCCGTTGCCGTTGTTGTCATTCGGCACAATCAAATCCTGAAAGCTCAGTCCTCCATCGGGATTGTACTTGTACATCCAGGTTGACTCAACGGGCATAACCAGGTCGTTGGGAGCATCCCAGGTTGAAATAAAGGGGTCGGTTCGACCCGGCTTCTTATTTTCGAGATCGAAACCCCATATGGAAGCAAGCTCAAGCGCGGAGGGGCAGCCCGAAAAGCCTTCGACGGGGTTGCGATCGTGTGAGGCGGACAAAGAACAGCTTCCATGGGCGTCCCAATCACACTCCTGGCAGAGAAGGAGGTTGTCGGTGGCGCAGCGGACGGAGACAGGCTCGGAGGCACAATTGTCGCAGATCTGAGAGCGAAGGTGTTTACGGGAGAGAAGGTTGGCGGAGTGAACGTGTTGGTCGCAGAGGAGGCAGAGCTTGGCGGAGTCAGCCCTACAGTAGAGAACGGCAACTTGGTCACTGCAGAAATCGCAAGGCACGGTCCCTGCGGCTCCAGATTTGGGGGACACCATTTCTCTCTGCTGCTGCTGCTGCCTTTTTTTTAAGCGTGAGATTTCTGTAAAAACCCTAATTGTTCAGAAGAAGAAGAAGAATGAGAGGCTTTCAAATAAAATGATGAAGATTGAAGCCGAGAAATGAAGACAGGGAAGTGGTTTTCGTGCTTTTGGTTTTGGGTGAGTAGACAACGAAGCAAATCGGAGAGAGATAATTTCAACCTTTTTTATAAAAAATAATAATAATAATAATGAATTGCTCACTTAATACATGAAAAGAGAAGAGAGAAAGAGATTGGCAAAAAGAGTGATGGGATTTGGAAAAATAAATAAATGAATAAAATGGTATATATCTTCCAAAAAGATGGACCCCATTCCCGTATTATAATTTCACCTTTTTGCTGAGGTGGCTCAGGGGTGGCCATCTTTTTGTCAGTCTTTGATATTTTTTAGCAGGTCAATTATTCTCTCTCTTCTTTATCTCATCTTCTTTAATAATTAGATTTTAATATTAAATATTTACTAGAGAGAGACAGTGACAGAGAGACAGAGTCTGCGCTCATTCACGTTCACGTTTTTTATAAGCAAAAATTTAATGTTGGGGAGATCCTCAAATTTAGCTGCCCACTCCCACTCTTTGGAGGTTGCAAAGAAAATCTCAACGCCTTTTTGTTTGATTTGGATAATAAAATTTTTAATAATGATGACGTGGCGGTCGATCAGTCAAAAGCTCACTCACCCTCACCTGCGCCGTGCAGCGTTTTGGTTTCTTGAAAGACACACGCGCACACACAATCACTTTTAAGTACTATTAATAGTAATTTCCCAAATTTGATTACCATATTAATACCAATCTTTATATTTATACTTGTTTTGGCTCCTACCACTTTCAATTATATATTAGATTAATATCACTTTTGCCCCCCCCTAAACTAAACTATTGCATGCATATTTTTCCAAATTATCAAACCCATTACGTTGTTGCCCAACCTTATTGTTTTCGTATCACTTTGGTCAACTCAGGAAATTTTTGTATTGAATTTGATAAAACTACACATACATGCTGCAAAATAAAATAAACTCAATTTTAGGTAGGATTGCATGGGATATGTAAACTCAATTTTATTGCATTTATCATTTAAAATTTCAAATTAGGTTGAAGTGACACGAAAGCAATAAATTAGGAGGCAGTCCCTTAGTTTTATAGTTAGGGAGCGGAGTACTTTGTACATAGTACTGTCTATTTTTTTTTGGACATACCAACAATCTTACTCATCAGCTTTGTTGTTTTTTTATTTATTAGTTGCTGCAAATAAGATTAGAAGGAGCATGGTGACGGCTTCAAATTTTGGATTTTAAAATGCTTATCAAACGACATAACAAGAAGTGCCGTTGGGTGCTACATTTAAACTATTTTTAATCATAATATTCAGGCGAAATTCATTGGGGATGCACAAAAATTTGTACCAATCCAAAATATAAGATTTTGCAGCAGCAGCTTCTAGAATTGTAATATTAGGAGGCTATCCAAGTCTCCCCTTACAGCCAGGTGAGGAGGCTCTATTGTTAAGGGAGTCAAATTCAACTTATAATCTCAGCTTTTAGAGTCTATTTTTAAGATGAGATCCTATATTACATGATTACTCGTAATCAATTGCTGCTCACGAGTTGAATTAAAGAATATTATTATTTTGATTAGTTTTCGTAGACTGTACGAATCGTTTTGACCTGTCGTTCTCCAATACATTAACAAAATATCTTTGGGGTTTAAGTGTAGGACATAATTTATTTATTGGCAAGAAAAGGACGTGGCTTGCTTGCTTGCGTGCGTGGGTGGCTGGCAGCAGTGGGTGAGGAGGGGAGCAACATAGTGTTGAACATCAATCTTTGTTTTATAAAATTTTTTTATTTAAGAAAAGCAGTGAGGGCTTGAATTTCGATCACATTGGAATTGCGGCTGTGAAGGCCGACATCGTCACTCATGACGTCTACTCTATTATCTCCCGATCACCACCGTCCTACTCTTTTTTTTCAATTTTTTTTTTGATAAATCAGCACCGTCCTACTCCTCCTATGCTCACTACCACCGTTTGCATTTTTCTTTTTTTCCAATTCTTTATTAAGTTTCAGTTTATTCTTTTATTTTTTAAAAAAATATTCTTCAGTTTAGAATTTTTTTAATAAATAGAGTTCTTTTACTATTTCTTCATTTTATGAAATTGAAAGAATCGACTGGATTCACTAATAAATCTCCCTCCATCTGACATTTCAAATAAGACTAAGTACATCTAAGATAATAATGAAATTTATCAAGACTTAAATCATAACTCTCACAAACGAGTATAATGGAACGGTCGACTTCTTTTCCGCTAAATCACACCCCTAGATACAAATTTCAGCCTACTTCCTAAATATTTTAGAAAGAGAAAAAATGTATTTAGTAAAATTATGGTTTAGCAATTTGACTTTAAATTATGTCATCATGTTGAACTTCTTTTCAATTTATTTAGTTTATATACTCCTATACTTTCCATTATATATAAGTTTTTTTAATAAATAAAAAAAATTCGATCTGAATTTTATTATTTTAAAATTTTATTGATGGATAGAGTTTTATTATTATTTCAGCTTTATAATTTTATAGGAGTTTAAAATAAATGATTCAACTCCTTAACAGATCCTCTACCATCCCATCCGACATTTCAAATAAAATTGAATATACATGTAATAATAATTGATATGTCAACTTAGTTCGTACACATACTAGCATAAATATACATGAACCAAATTAAGACAAGTGTGAAAATACATTGTGCTTTCCAATGAATTGATATGTCAATTTAATTCATACACATGCTGCCATTATTTCACTGTAAAACTAACGAGATTAGCCAATGAACAAATTTCTTTTATCTAATTATTTTGAAAGGAAATATGGGACTTCTATTGCTCAAAAAAATTCCTTACATTTTGTTCTTTTTTTTTTGTAATAATTCCTTACATTTTGTTGCGTAAGAGGAATAAGGCGAGAAAAACCTTTCTCCATCCAAGTACTAAAATCACTGACATCCAAAGCATGACTTGTTAAAAGTATGAGCCACTTGATTTACTTCACAGCAAAATTGACTAAACTGTGTCAATTATATTCTTACATGATCGATTATAAAACACTCAGAAGGCAGATCACTTATCTATCCATTCAAATACATCTTATACAATAATAATAATAAAAAAAAAATGAGATGCTTTTTATTATATATTATCGATTACCTTTAATTTTTTATATATAATTTATTTGAATATTAATCGGTCTAATAAAAATATCAATAGAGAAATTTGATATTATTTTTATCTTTTAGTGGACAAATTGCTTCAAGAAAAAATTTTAGGCTCGGTACGAGAGATCAATAAAGAAATCAAGAGAAAATAGAAAATTGATAGAGAGATGAAAACAACTATGGTTGTTTGGTAGGAATGAATAGACGGTGGAATGAATATAGAATTTATCTAAACCTTCTAAATCAATCATTTCAATATTAAAATGATTGTTAATAATTAACTAATAAATTTATAATTATATTTAAATCGGAGATATGATGTAATAGGCGATATCATGCGATAAAAATAAAAAAAAATATCTTTTATATTATACCGTAATTTTTTATATTTTTTTCTCTCAATCTACAGTTTTATATCTACAAGTATTTTGCAAAACTCATTTAGAGTTTTATCAAATTCACTTTTAGAGTTTTACTAATTTGGTTAAAAATAATTGCAGACAACTCTAAATGAATTTAGAAAAATATTTAGGGAGATAGAACTATAGATAAAGAGTGTAAAAATATATAGTATAATAAAAACATATATATTTTTTATTTCCATGGTACATTACATCATTACATCATGTCTCATTTAAATCATTTAACTAATTTTTCCCCTCTAATATACCAAATTAAGATAGGGATCAATATAACTTCCTTCTTCCCCCAACCCCCTGTCATTTTTCATACCAAACATACCCTTAAAAAAATGATTGAAAAGTTAAAGGAGGTTTCTATAATTTTTTGTATAATAATCAAAATATTAAATATAAATTAAAATTTGATAGAATTGAGAGAAACAACACAACCGATATTAATAACCATCAATTGAATAATGTGGTAATAGGTGTCTTTTGATGAATAATGTAATAATAGGTCTAAAAAAGAGAGAGAAAATCTCTCACCGACAAAAAAAGAAAACAGTAATGTGATTATGAGAGTGAAGATTTGGTGGATCTACCCCTCAACTCATCTTTTTGCCGTTTACTCGCTCTTTTTCTTGGGGCGAAAGCTACAAACAAGGTAGACAACCACCCATCCCATGCGTTTTCAATGTGCATAAAAATGTGCGTCCAAAAAGAAAAAGTTTCTTTGGCTAATAACAAAACATTTAGGATTGACCTGCCATGTATGGTCCGTACAACTTTATGAAATTTTACAAAATCCCCCCGTCATATCGTTCATGTTTTACTTGTTATAAATATTGTTATGCATCCTGTATGAGATGCGGAAAATACTCTACTGCCTCTAAATTTTATTAAATTTTTATATAAAATTTTAAAAACATAAAAATTGCAATGCCATATTAATTAAAAGGTCTATAAATTTACAAAATAAAAATAGAAGAATATATGACAAATAAAAGAGTTGTTATTCATTTTTTTTAAAAAATAAAAAAACGGTTTTAATATGGATCTTATCAGCTCATGATTTAGTTAGAAAATAAAATCTCCTTACTATTCCAGCTTTACAATCCGATAGGAGTCTAAAACAGTTAGTCTATATTCTTAACAGATCCCCCTTCACCTGGCACATTAAGTAAGACTGAGTATATATGAAACAATAGTGAGGTTTACCAAGACTTAAATCACAACCCTCATAAGCTAGTATAATAGAACAATTTGTTTCCTTTCCACTAGACTACGCCCCAGGTGCAAAAAAAGTTATTATCCATCAAAAGTAGCGAAGATGGGTAAATAATAATATGCCATCTATATGATAGCTGCAATAACAGTTATTTAAGCTTATAACCAATATTATTTGTGAAAATTCACAATTTATGATAAAAAAAAATACTATTTCAAATAAAATATATATTATTGTAGGTAATTTTTTAAACTAAATCCAAATGATACTATATTATTTTTGAAAATTAATAATTTATGGTAAAAAAATATTATTTCAAATAAAATATATATTACTTTGGCTAATTTTTTAAATCTAATCCAATTATCCGGTTATTAGATGCCATATGCATATCAGCAACTTTTAAAGTTTTTTTTGTCCACCTTTTAATATAATTAAAATTTTGACAAACTTTTATAATGAAAAATAAAAAAATTCTTAAATTTTTAAATGTCCAATTTACATCTACTTTTTCTTTTTCACATATCTTCTCCCTTGTTTGTGCTCCTTTTGCGTTTCTTCTCCAATTAATTTTATATATACTTTATTTTAAAATTTTAATTATTTTTAGACCTTTTTTTTTTTTGTAAACAATTCGACATTATCAAATTTCCTATAAATTTGTTGAACATATGATGAAGAAATTCATCAGATGCTGAATTAATTTGACAACTAATAAGGAAATTGGTTAGATGCATAATTAATTTGGCAACTAACAAGGAAATTCGGCAAATGATGAATTAATTTGGCAAATTTTTAAAAAAGATATAAAAAAAAATATTTGTTTTAGTTTATGTAAAAGATTGTCAATAAGATAAAAAGATAAGATTATTACGTTTATCTTGTATTGGGTATTTATCTTCTTAATTTTAGATATACTTTATTTTAGAAATTTAATTATTCGTACACAAAATTTTTTTTCAATAAACAATTTGACGGTACCGAATTTTTAGAAAATTTGCTGAATGTCTTCTTTGCCGAATTTGTTATGGCGAACTAACTAAAAAATTAATTGAGAAGTTACAGTCATTCAAGTATATTTTTATAATTTTGAAATAAAATAATTATTATAAAGTAAATGAGCTAAAAAAAATTCAAATGCATTTGGGTTTGGACATAACATATTCAACTCCTAATTGTTTTATTCAAGTTCAAATCCAACAAATGTGAACAAATCTATTGCAAAGTTTGTAGGCCTAAGCATTTGACCTATATTCAACCAATTCTATGGCCCATATCTCATCAAACATTAAATCTAAACTCAAATCCTTCAATCAACTCAGTCAAGCCCAAAATCCACAGATATAGGTCTAAATGAAAATGTATTCGTGTGGGTCTTTTATAAACACAAGTCAACCATATCTTGGATCTATACACTTGAGGTGGCCTTTAGATAAACAAAAGTGGGAAGACATTATTTTGCCTACATTAGAAACTCCATGCACAACCAACAAGAGAGAAACCTCTTTGATCTGATAAAGACTCTTATCAACTTTCTACGTAGCATCTTCTGAGAGGTTCAACGTAACATTTAACATTTTAGTCAACCCTGAAATGGAATTCACCAATCTCAGGTCAACAAATCACTTGGCACACCAACTCCAAAATGGAGGATAGGTGAGGAAATCTTAAGTACTGACTCTCATAATATGTCACACATCTATGTCCCTTTAGTCCAATATATAAAGTAAGTGGTGCCTTTTTTTTTAGGACTCTTAGAGCCTAGAATACTTAAGGATCTCATAGAAATTTTAGAAGAGCTCTATATGCTTGAATCTATCCAGGGCCGGCCCTGAAATTTTGGGGGCCTTTTGGCCGATTTAAAATATGGGGCCTTGATATTTTACCCTTCGATCAAACTGTCGAGATCTTCGGTAATTTAGCCGATTGATGCATTCTTTTACATATGGAATGCACCTCTCGGTAATTTGATTGATGGATGCATTTCCCTACACATGGAATGCACCTCTCGGCCAAACTGTCGAGGCCCTTGGCAGTTTGGCTAAGGATTGCATTTTCCTACATATAAAATGCACCCATCGACTAAACTGTTGAGAGCCTTGGCAGTTTGGCTGAAGGGTGCATTCCCCTACACATGGAATGCACTCCTCGGCCAAACTGTTGAAGGTCTCAGCAATTTGATCGAAGGAGTGCATTCCAAGAGGGTGCATTCTCAAAAAAATATGGTTCTTTATAATAAATATAAATAATAATTTATATTCTATAAAAATATAAAAAATTTATAAAAATAATAATGTGATTTATTAAAATATTAATTTTAAATATATATAGGGATATAGGATATTATTAAAATACTTAATTTTAATTATTTTATAAATATTATATATATATATATATATATTAAAAAAAATTATTTGATGGGGCCCTCACTGTTTGAGGGCCTTATGCAATTGCATGCCCTGCCTATAGGTAGGCCCAGGCCTGAATCTATCCAAATCAAGATATTTCCCTCTAAAAAAAATAGCCAACTTCTTCTCACCTACTATTGTATCCATTGTTAACCAGAACAATGCTAACTTGTGTACTGGAAGATGCATGCCGACAATAGTCTCAGTGCCCCTGTTGACAATTTTTTCTATTATTAGATTAGACCACGAAGATTTCCTCAGCTTAGACCATTGACACACCTGCCCATTGACACACCTGCTCCTGAATTATTTTTAGCACCAGGAACAACTTCATTTAAACAACTCACACTAGTTTACCGGTCTAGAATAAGATAATAAGGCTAATACAAATTCTTGCAACAATATATATTAAAAAAACAATTCATTTGGTCTCTCTCCTCTCTCTCATCCCCTTTCTCTCTCCCTTTCCTCACTGGATCTCTCTCGTAGCCCTTCTCCTCTTCCTCATTGGCAATCAAACTCATATATTAAAAATAAGTTATAATAATAATAGCACTAAACAAGTATTGAAGCTGTTTTTCTCCTTAATCTCAACAGAGTTGGAATTGAACAAATGAACAAGTATTGATATTGTTGGAGGGTGCCGCACCTTTTGACAAATATAAAAGGTAGGTGCAACAGTCCATGTGACAAAGGAGGAAGAGAAAGGCTTTGGCTGCTAGGTGCAACAGTCCATGTGATAAAGGAGGAAGAGAAAGGCTTTATGCTAGCATTTCTGAAAAGAAGAGACGGTTTGCCTGCAGAAGAAGAAGAGGGAGGGGCTCTCCTATAAATAGCCCATCTCTTCAGTTTGTTGAGCATCCCTCAGAAATCTTTTGTAGTGAGAGAAATTAGAGAGAGAAAAATTTTATTGTGTGAGTTATTTTTCTCTCATTTGTATTTTTTCCAGTTTGTGGGTATATTATCAAAATACCCAAATTTGTAATTCCTCTTTGAAATTAGTGGAGTGGTTAGCAGTGCCCGAGGACGTAGGTATAATTTATACCGAACCTCGTAAATATCGGTGTTTTTTTTTCTTGTGTGTTCTGTATTTAATTATTGTCGGGGTTACTGTTCATACGTACAGTATTTCATATTCAATACTATTCACGTATATAGTACTATTCACATATACGGTACTATTCATCGTGTGATCGAATTTGAGTGGGAAATTACCCGATTTCCCCAACAAGTGATATCAGAGCCGAAGGTTCGTCCTAGGCGTTCGTTTTACTATTGAATATAGTTTGTGCAATATGACCGAAGTACCCTCGGCCAAAGAAGAAGCACCCTCCTCTTCCGGCAAGTCGGTAGTTCCTTCAACCATCATGACAAGGACAACTATGTGCAAGGTTCGAGGTGGAGAAGTTCGATGGTACTGGTCATTTCGGCATGTGGCAAGGCGAGGTTCTAGACGCTCTCTTTCAGTAAGGTCTAAACATTGCCATTGAATAAAAGAAGCCCGATGGAGTTTATGAAAATGAATGGAAAAACATCAACCACTTAGCATGTGGTACAATTCGTTCATGTCTATCAAGAGAGCAGAAGTACACATTCATGAAGGAGACTTCTGCAAGCAAACTCTGGCAGGCATTAGAGAACAAGTTTATGAAGAAGAGCAGTCAGAATCGGCTCTATTTGAAAAAGAAGTTGTTCCGCTTTGAATATCATTCAGGTACCACTATAAACAACCACATTACTACTTTCAAACAATTGGTAGCAGATTTGTAAAATTTAGATGAAACTTTCAAAGATGAGGATTTAGCTTTGATGTTGTTGGCTTCGCTTCCGGATGAATTTAATCATTTAATTACCACATTATTACATGGCCAAGATAATGTGTCTTTAGATGTTGTGTGTACTGCTTTGTATAGTTATGAAACTAGAAAGAATGATAAAAAGGAAAACACGTTTGTAGCAGCGGAAGCTTTAGCAGCAAGGGGTCGCCAACAAGACTCAAAGAAGGGAAGACGGGGGAGATCCAAGTCAAGAGGAAGACCTGGTAAAGATGAATGTGCCTTTTGTCGTGAGAAAGGTCATTGGAAAAAAGATTGTCCGAAATTGCAGAAAAGAGAAAAAACTGCTTCGGATGCATGTGTAGCAGAGGGCGTTGATAATGATGATCTTGCACTGGTAGGTTCATGTTTGACACTCCATTCAGACGAATGGCTTATGGATTCCGGATGTACAATCCATATGTGTCCCATCAAGGAATGGTTCGTCAAATTCGAGGAGCTTGATGGTGGAGTTGTTTATATGGGCGATGATAGTTCGTGTAAAATACATGGGATTGGTTCAATCTGGCTAAGAAATCATGATGGATTAACTAAAGTTTTGACAGACGTTCGGTTTGTACCGAATATGAAGAAGAATCTCATCTCTTTGGGAGCCTTAAAATCAAAGGGATTTACTATGACGATACGAGATGGAGTTCTGAAAGTTACAAGTGGTGCTCTCTTGGCAATGAAAGGAGTACGGCGGAATAATTTGTACTATTATCAAGGAAGTACAATTATTGGATTAGCAGCAGTAGTTTCTAATGGGGATAATCTTGGAAAAACTACCAAGTTATGGCATATGCGATTGGGACATCCTGGTGAAAAGGCTTTGCATACACTGGTGAAGTAAGGTTTGTTAAAAGGTGCAAAAATTGGAAAGTTGGATTTTTGTGAGCATTGTGTTATGGGGAAGAAAACAAGAGTTGAATTTGGCACTGCAATCCACAATACGAAAGGTATTTTGGACTACGTTCACTCTGACGTATGGGGACCGACAACGACTCCATCAATGGGTGGTAAACGTTATTTTGTTACTTTTGTTGATGACTTCTCCAGGAGAGTTTGGGTGTATCTCATGAAAACGAAAGAGGAAGTGTTAGGAATTTTTCTACAGTGAAAAAAGATGATTGAGACACAAACTGGTAGAAAGATCGCGAATCGGATCGCATAACGGACCGAGTACCTGAAATGACTCGTTTATGAAAGTCTGTCGTGATGAAGGTATTGTGAGGCACTTCACAGTCAGATATACACCACAGCAAAATGGGGTGGCAGAACACATGAATCAGACTCTAGTGAAGAAGGTCACTAGAAGGTCCGGTGTATGTTGTCCAATGCTGGGTTGGGCAGACAATTTTGGGCTGAGGCTTTAACGTATGCGTGTCATCTTGTTAATCGACTAACATCTGCTGGAATTGAAGGTAAAACACCTATGGATGTATGGTCTGAAAAACCTACTAAAGATTATGATTCTTTACATGTATTTGGTTCTATTGTATATTATCATGTAAGAGAGTCTAAGTTAGATCCGAGAGCAAAGAAAGCACTTTTCATGGGTATTACTTCTGGGGTAAAAGGATATCGTCTTTGGAGTCTTGAAAATAGAAAAATAATATTTAGTAGAGATGTTACATTTGATGAGTCTGCTATGTTAAAGAATGTGACAATAGAGACAAATAGAGCTCAACAGCAGGTGGAGTAAGTTCAAAAACAAGTGGAGTTTGAAAAGACTACTATTGTCCTAGCAGATGAAGACGAGAGTTCTCCAACAGCATAGGAGAGTTTTGATGAAGAGGAGGTATCAACCTAAGAATCTCCATAGCAACAGAGATCAATTGCAGTTGATAGGCCGCGGCGACAGACTGTTGATATACCTGCTCATTTGAATGGTATGGCTGACCTACCTACCCATCTCAGAAATACGGTGGCCTATGCACTACCAATTATAAATGATGGTGTTCCTTCTACTTATCGTGAAGTAATCAAAGATTCAGAAGTCGACAAGTGGAAGAAAGCCATGGATGAAGAAATGCAGTCACTTTAAAAGAATAAGACGTGGAAGCTAGCTCAACTACCCAAAGGTAAAAAGGCAATTGGGTGCAAGTGGGTATTTGCAAAGAAAGAAGGATTTCCTGACAAGAATAAGGTTCGCTACAAAGCAAGATTGGTTGCTAAGGGCTACGCTCAAAAGGAGGGCATTGACTATAATGAGGTATTTTCTCCAGTTGTTAAACATTCCTCAATTAGAATTTTATTGCCTTTGGTAGCGCAGCTTGATTTGGAACTAATTCAATTGGATGTGAAAACTGCGTTTCTACACGGTGACTTAGAAGAGGAAATCTATATGACTCAGCCTGATGGATTCAAGGTTGTTGGAAAAGAAGATTGGGTTTGCAAATTGGAAAAATTGTTGTATGGATTGAAACATTCCCCGAGGCAATGGTACAAGCGATTTGATCAGTTTATATTGACAAAGAAATACACCAGAAGCAAGCATGACCATTGTGTGTATTTTAATAGGCTACAAGGCGGTTCTTTCATTTATTTACTCTTGTATGTTAATGATATGTTGATTGCATCGAAGAGTCTGACAGAGATTAATATACTGAAGGCTCAGTTGAATCAAGAGTTCGAGATGAAAGATTTAGGAGAAGCTAAGAAGATTCTCAGTATGGGGATAAGTAGAAAAGGGGAGTAAGGTTGCATTGTCACAAAGACAATATTTGAATAAGGTACTGCAACGTTTTGGTATGGATGGCAAGACAAGACCTGTAAGTACTCCACTTCCTCCTCATTTGAAGCTCAATTCTCAGTTATCTCCCAAGAATGATGCGGAGCGGAAGTATATGGAAAATGTTCCATATGCAAATGCAGTTGGTAGCTTGATGTATGCAATGGTGTGCATGAGACCCAACATTTCACAAGCAGTTGGAACTGTAAGCAGGTATATGCATGATCCTGACAAAGGACATTGGAAAGCTGTGAAATGGATTCTGCGGTATTTAATTAAGACTGTAGATGTCGGATTGATGTTCGAGTGGGATGATACAATTGGTCAGAGTATAGTTGGATATTGTGATTCTGACCATGCAGGTAATTTGGATAAGCGTCGATCTACAACCGGTTATGTGTTTACATTAGCAAAAGCACCGGTGAGTTGGAAGTCTACTTTGCAATCAACGGTAGCTTTGTCACTCTCTGGAGCAGTATATGGTAGTGGAGGAGGTAAAGGAAGCAATTTGGCTTCGGTTACTTGAAGATTTGGGTGTTGGTCAAGCACATTCCAGTGTATTGTGACGGTATGAGCGCTATTCATTTAGCAAAGAACCAAGTCTATCATGGAAGGACGAAGCACATCGACATTCATTATCATTTTGTACGGGAGATCTTCGAAGAAGGTGAGATTCTACTTCAGAAAATTAAGACAGAGGATAACCCTGCAGATATGCTGACTAATGTGGTAACAACGATAAAGTTTAAACATTATTTGGACTTGATCAATATCCTGCAAATTTGAATTGGCGCCAATAGGCGCATTTGAAGGCATTGCGAGATTCATTTTTGTCAAAAGAGCGTCAAGGTATTGATATTGTTGGAGGGTGCCGCACCTTTTGATAAATATAAAAGGTAGGTGCAGCAGCCCATGTGACAAAGGAGGAAGAGAAAGGCTTTTCACGTTCTGAAGAGGCGCGGTTTCCACCGCGTATAATGTAGAAGAAGAGGGATGGTCTCTCCTATAAATAGCCCATCTCTTCAGTTTGTTAAGCATCCCAGAAATCCTTAAGAGAGAGAGAGAAATTAGAGAGAAAAAAATTATAATTTTCTCTCATTTGTATTTTCTCTAATTTGTGGGTATATTATCAAAATTACCCAAGTTTATAATCCCTCTCCTCTTCCTCATTGGCAATCAAACTCATATATTAAAAATAAGTTACAATAATAATAACACTAAACAAGTATTGAAGTTGTTTTTCTCCTTAATCTCAACAGAGTTGGAATTGAACAAATGAACAAGTATCGATATTGTTGGAGGGTGCCACACCTTTTGACAAATATAAAAGGTAGGTGCAACAGTTCATGTGACAAAGGAGGAAGAGAAAGGCTTTGGCTGCTGGCAGCCTTTGCTAAAAGAAGAGATGCAGTTTCCACTACGTATAGTGAAGAAGAAGAGGGAGGGGCTCTCCTATAAATAGCCCATCTCTTCAGTTTGTTGAGCATCCCCCAGAAATCTTTTGTAGTGAGAGAAATTAGAGAGAGAAAAATTTTATTGTGTGAGTTATTTTTCTCTCATTTGTATTTTCTCCAGTTTGTGGGTATATTATCAAAATACCCAAATTTGTAATTCCTCTTTGAAATTAGTGGAGTGGTTAGCAGTGCCCGAGGACATAGGTATAATTTATACCGAACCTCGTAAATATTGGTGTTTTTTTTTCTTGTGTGTTCTGTATTTAATTATTATCGGGGTTACTGTTCATACGTACAGTATTTCATATTTGGTACTATTCACGTATACGGTATTATTCATCGTGTGATCGAATTTGAGTGGAAAATTATCCGATTTCCCCAATAGATATAGTACCTTGATCCAGGATGATGAAAACGATCTTATCATCCTTGTAAGGTAAACCCAGCAATAATCCAAGTTCTTAAACTATAAATTCCTATTCTGCAACCAAGTTATTAAGTTTTTCACCTCCACATGAACCAAGTCATACTTCAAATTATCGACTCAGAACCACCATTAACGTTACTCTCCCAGAGCATATAGGAATTCATCAAAAACTCAATGTCTTTTATGTGGTGGTCGAGTATATCCATGGTAGAGTTAACATCATTCTAGGTTGTGAGTTTGCTGTCGATAAGGTTCAGATTCAAACATATCGTGGCAAGAATTAGAGTGTCAAAGAAGGATTGGGAGATGGACTAAACAAGTTCCAAAGCGAGCGAGGTGGTGGAGAAGCTGGATAAGTTTAGAGTCAAGTTTAGAGTCAGCTAAAAAAAGATTCGCCTTATGTTTGGAAGAGCATCTTAAGTTCTCCACTAGTTATAATTAATGATGATTGTTTTAGAATCGAAGATGGCTACCAAATTCATCCTTTGAAGGATCCTTGGGTTCCTGACTTATTGGGGTTTATTCCAAAGGTAAAAGAAGGAGTTTTGTTAGATAGGTGGACTTCAACAGCTTATTTGAAAGATGATGTCTCATTAGACTTGAACATAAGTCTCATTCAAGAGTTTTTTGAAAATCAATTTGCTGCTGCTATTCTCAGGATTCAATGGCCGAGTATTGTTTGCCAAGATAAGCTATTATGGATAAAGAACAAGAGTGACATTTTCTCTGTCAATGAATGTTATAGTGCTTCCTTTTCAAATAGTTTGAGTAACGAATTTCTAAGGTCTGGAGTATACTTTGGAAAGCAAAATTTCATGAAAGACTTAAAGTTTTTATCTTACACTTATTTGGCTAGTGTAATTCCCATATTGCATGTTATTGTTTCAAAGATTGGAAAGGGTGAAACTGTTTGTAGCCTCTATGTAGCAAAGGAAGATTCAATCTAGCACTTGTTTTTTCTTTATCCTGTTAATCATGCAATTGCCTATGGAAGTAATTGGGGTTACTTACTTGATGATTGGAATTTCAATGATATGGAAGAGCTGATTCAGATGTGTGTGAATTCCCCCTTTAATGCAATTCCCCTGGTTTGGAGAAAGAGTTCGTGACAATTTTTTTGCTACGTTGTTTTATTCTATTTGGTGTTTAAGGAATGAGAAGACTCATTCGAATAGGAAAGGGATTCTGAAGGCAATAGCATATTTTAACAGATTAGTAGAAGATTTCTCAAGTCCTTTTTGTCTTGCAGTTTCTAAGGATATTGTTAGTGCTTTTGAGGCCTGGACTTCTCTTATAAAATGTTGGTTAAAAATTAATACATATGCTATTTTTGTGAATGGTATGGTTGCTATTGCTTTTGTGGTTAAAGATTCTAATGGAAAGTTAGTTTGTTTGGTGTCAAAACTTATCAAGTGGCCCATCTTCTCATATTGCTGAATTATCTGCTATTGATTGGTCTTGTACTCTTTTTAATCGGTTTTCTTAGAGGAATATGGTTTGGAGCATTAATGATTCAACTGTTGTTAGAGAGATTGTTTCGATGGAGGACCTTCAAGGATGTGACACTAGACATCTCATTCTTAATTGTTTGAATTTTTTAAAATTTCAGGATGGATGGTGTAGTGGAATGCTGGCACCTCAAACAAACTAGCTGATGCTGCGGCCAAACTTTCTCTCCAGACCAATAAATCTCTTTTGTTTAACAGCTCTAATGATGTTGACTTCCCTAATAGTTTTAGCTCTTTACTTGTTTCAGACTTTTATAGTTGGTTTTTTGCTGTATAATCTCTATTTACTCGGAGCTTTTTGTGCTTAATGCAAATTTTTATTCACTAAATCATGATATTTGGCGGGCTTATGTCACCTGAAAATATGGGGTCCTTATAATTTTTTTAAAAGATATATATATATTTTTAAAAAAGTTACATATAAATGTAAAAAATAATATTTTTAGTTAAATAAAAAATATTTAAAATTACAAAAATAATACTAAAAAACTTTTAAAAGTTTAAATTAAATTTATTATTCTAATATTTTTCCTTCAATACAAATTTATCAACTATAGTTTTACAATCAATCTTTGTAGAGATTCTTTTTTAATATCCATCATGGTAAAGCTCTAAAGTATATATAATTGATTTCTCTGGTAATTCTCAATTTTATTGAAATGAATTTTATCTCATTTATTTTTTTCAATGAATCCATAAATCTAGTTTTTGTTTTTAAAGAGTTTTATCATCAAAGAACTACTGTTAATTAAAAAACTCATATGAGAAATATTAAAATCACTAAAATCAAATACATAACAGCAACCTATTAGGGAGTAGACATAAATAAAAATATGAGATAATATATATATATGTATGATAATGATTATAAATATGAAAAAATATGCATAAAAAATTATAAATTAGATAGACTGAAAGATCTAATATAAAAAAGAATAAAGTGAAAAGCATCATTCTACTATTTTTCAGAGTTAAAAATGTTTTATTGTAATACTATTGAAGTTTAAAGTTTGCACAATGGGTAGAAATAATAAAAAATAAAAAGAAAAAGGTGAATAAGAACGATAAAAGGAGAAAAAAAAATTGATAAGACAATATATAGATTTCAACAAAACAAGAAAAAAACAATAATGAATATTTATAAAATGATAAGGTGGGGACCACATTTTCATTAAAAATATTATTTTAAATTTTTATTTTATTATTTTTATAAATTTATATATAATATTGATTTTTTTTCTTTTTTTGTTGAGGGCCCTCATCATTATAAACGGTGCGTTAGCTGGTGGCCTGACCGCCTGTAATTAGGGCAGGCCATTAAGTCGAGTGGATCTTGGAGCTGAGTCAGAAGGCTGGCGAGGTTGGTTTCAATGATTGCCCATTTGACTTGGAAGGTTTGGAGTTTAAGCGACTCTTGCATGAGCGACGAGAGGAGCTTCTGAGCTTCACAGAGGCGGTGGTGGTGGCTTTCTGGTAATTTCACGGCGGAAAGCATAAAGGAATCAGAGCGAGAAGGAGAGAAATGAATTGTGAAGAAGAGGGAAGCAAATAAGGTTAGGTTTCTCTGCAGACGACACATATGTTTCTTGGGTTGTTGCTGTTTGATTGGTAGATTTAATTAGTGGTGGTTGATGTGATTGGCAATCAGACGGTGGAGGTTTGACAAATGGTTAGTTGCTGGTAGTAGGAGGTTGATAGTTAAAACTATACAAAGCGAGCTAATGGACATAATTAATTCAATAATGTCAGGCATATCTAAAAGTTTTTACAAAGTTTGGTGATTTACTGATTTCTATTCATATAAAAGTTCACTTATCTTTTATTATTAGATATATTAAATTTTTAATTAATTAATTTTGATAAAATAAGTATACATTATAATTCGTTTAGATGTATTTTTTTTTAAGTGCTTTTAATCAATAGTATTTGTTTTTTTCATATATAGCACTTTATTAAAAAAAAAAAAAATACTACTTCAATAAACAATTAATATTTGGTTACTATCCCATAAAAAAAAAATTACCTCTTAAATAAATGAGGTATTTTTATTATTTTAAAAATTCCTTTTAGTATTTTGGCATTAAATATTGTTTTAAAATATACAAAAGTACTTTTTGGTTAAAAAAAAACCCTATTAGCTACTTCTCCCAAAAAGCACTTAAAAGTGCTTTATAAATATTTTGCTAAATATATTGCAAAATGCTTTTTGTTAAGAGGTTTTTTTTCTTTAAAAAAAAAAACACGCATTCAAACAGCCTCGTGATAAATTAAGTAGGGTTAGTAAGGTAGAAATTGAGAAAAAAAATTAAAACAATCTAATGAAAATTCTTAAATAAGACCTTAATTTAATAATAATTATGTTTGTTTTCTAAAGTACTATTGATACTGTGATTTTTTTCATAAGGGTTAAAAAAAAGAAAAAAAAAAGAGAGACCTAATTGCAGGTTTGTAGTAAGTTCATAAAAATTAGATTTATTTGCGCCATTACCATTAGTCTATGAACTTTACCTATAATAGCACCTTGGTCCTTTGATTTTTTTTTTTTTGGCACTTTTGTCTTAGAACTTGAATTATAGTTGCTCCATTAATCCTTTATATATTTTCTATTAAATTCGAAACGATTTTGACATGTGCAATACACATTATATGATCTTGAAAGACATTTGAAATCATTTCACTCTTAATTTGTTTTCATTTTTTATTTTATTTAGTATAAAATGATTCTTTTTGGTAAATTATAAAGTCATTTCTCTATTAATATTTTTTGTTTCATTTCACTTGACATTAAATAAAACCAAAAAAAACAAAAAGTTAACAGTAAAATAATTTTAAATACCCCTCAAAATTGCATTTGTACATGTCAGAACTGTTTACAATTTAACAGAAAATATATTAAAGAATAGCAGTGCAATAATAATTAAAAACTAAAGTGCTACTATAGATAAAATTTAGAAACCAATAGTGCAGATAAGTTTAAAAATTATTTTGGATATAAACTTTTTTAAAAAATTTGATATCAGGAAGATTTTCATTTTTATCCTGGAATACTAATATAATATGTATAAGCACGACAGGTGAGAGGAAAAGTACCCAAAAATGGTTTGATAATAATGATGTTTAAATCGTTCTCAATTATTTAAGTAAGTTTTGGACTCAGTCCATTGTCAATGCAGTGGAGAGTGGACCCTTTAATTGGTTGTGCATTTCACACAAATAGGGAGCCCAAACCCAAGACCTATTTTCTGCATTAAATGTTAATAGCCCAAATCCAGTACCTTCTTGTCGTTGTTGTTATTATTATTTTTTTAATGGTCCCAAAACCAAATTCAGTGCTTAAATGAATGATAGGTTAGATGTTAAAGAGATGGATCAAAGGGAACAAGAAGAATTTTGTAACAAGGATGCAGGATTTGGAATTGGATTGGGGCACAAAAATTGCTACTGGATATGGGAAATGAGCTACTCACCAATCTTATTAAGGCATAAATAAGTGCCTTTGGCGATTCTTAGTTTACAATTTTTGGTTACAAAAAACTGATGCTAAGAAATAATCTCACCGCACATGTACGTTAAAGAAACAGCGACAAGTACTGTTGAGATCCTCAAAGAGATTAAAAAAAAAAATTAAGAAAGAGAAAGAGAGATTCTGTTCGTGGTAGATGGTTGTTTCCTACTAATTTTTACCTTTCAACCTAGCTAACTTTCAAAATCATGCGTTTGCTTCAGTCTGTACCATAATATATATATATATATATATACTTAATGGAAAAATGAGCTATACGTACGTAGCATTCAAATGAATAAAACGCTAGCTGATATTCTTATATAAGTAGGGTTGTCTTGGAATGCATGTCTTATATACATAATATATAATCACAATCATCTGTTCAGAAAGAGCATTAATATTATATATTAGCATGGAATTTAGAAATCAAGAAGAACAAAAAAATAGAGAAAATATTAATAGTCCAATATATATATATATATATATATCAAACATATATGCTTTCTTCTAGCTGATACCTATTCCCAATGATTAACCTTCGGTGTCATAAAAAAGAAATTAAAAAAGCCAACGAGAGACATATGCTCCTCCATTCACAGGTCCACTCTCCATATTTACTTTTGCCCTTTTTCTTCTACTTAATATTCCATGCAATGGAGGCAGATAAAAAGATGAAAACGATATACATATATATGGTCTCTTAATTATATATCTTGTATATGATCCTTGTTAATTTATAGAAGAAGATTGGTATATGTCTATACGATCGATGTTTTGCTTTATACATGCGTTGAAATGCCAAATAGAGAGTTCCAAGGATTCGTATCATATATATGGCTACGATTGCATATGTTTTATCCACACAATTTTACGCCAGCACAAGTCAAAAAGAATTTTTCCCGACACAAAATATTGCAAATTATTAAGACCCACTAATTAAAAGCATAGAGAGGAGAGAGAGCAAGCCAAGTTTTGATTGTTTCGAATTGAACATTGACTTAAGGTTTTCTAGTGGGAGGGGTATGTGGCTGTGGGCCGACGTTTAGTTGTTCGAATTGGAATAATACGACCACATATATATAAAGAAGAGGAACTAAAAAGAAAATGAAACATATAGAAAAGAAGCAACTCGATCAATACCCATAAAACCTAATATCAAGAGCTTTCAACCAGATAAACTTGACCGAGAGATCAAATATTTCTTTTTAAGATTTTGTTCTTCTCCTCCATAGATTTCAAAAGTAAAGGTCAGAACCCATTTTTCATATACACAGTACTGCATGTACATCGACATAGAGAAGGAAAAAAAAAAAGAAGAAAAACAAATATGCCTAAAAGTGCACAAAAAAAATGATACAGAAAACCCTATTTATTTCCCATAGCCCTTGGGCAGCCGAAAGGCATACATAATTCTGAGCAATGACAGAGCGACATGTGAGTAAAGCTTTTCTTTTATTTTATAGATAACATCTAGCGTAGCTTTTTTTCTTTTGATTTTTGGAGGGGGGGCAGAAATATCCTATCTTCAAAAATCATCAACATCAAGACCCATCAAGACCCATCACTGAACATTGGGCGGCGTACGTTGGGCCATGCAAAAAAATTGTGGAATATATTCGACGATAAGAACCTTCATGATTGGATGACGTACGCAGATTGACATGAAAGCTATAATTTTCTAAATTACGAAGTGAAATTGAAGATTGACGCACGCCCATTGTTCATCGGCTATATATAGAGGCTCACCGCCATTCCTAACTTAACAAATCCATCCAGCCATTGAAAAGAAAGTAACCCATGAGCTATATATATATATATATGTATAGAAGATGTAGTATAGCTATAGTTAAAAGTTTGCGAGCCAGAGAGCTAGCGAAGAAGAAAGGTCCTACATGAGGATAAAGAGCTTGTTCTGTAGCCAAGGATGACTTGCCTGCTGCTTCACAAGGATTCTCAGAAGCAAAAATAAAACGTATAAAATATATATGACCTACAATTAGTGTGTGTATATGTATCTCAAAATGGTGGGTTGTCTATATATCTAGCTAGCAATCCGGTTTAAGTTTTTAAAGAAAGAATCCTTTTCTGGTATTCAGGCAGTCTCCTTGGCTAACAAGACAGGCTCTTATCTCTCATGCTGGACCTCTTTCTTCTTCTTCTTCCACCAGCACTGCAGTTCAAGACCTTGCTCGACCTAGCCAGCTAGTTTTTCATTGGATAAGCTTCTGAAAGAAATAAAAAAAAAGAGGTACATATCATATATATGATTATACATTATTTTATATTTCACTGATTCTTTTTTTTTTTTTCTCAAACACAGAGAAATATCTGAATCACATGGTCCTACATGAGGATAAAGCGCTTGTTTTGTAGCCTAGGATGACTTGCCTGTGGCCTCACGAGAATTCTCAGAAACAAAAATAAAACATATGAAATATATATGACCTACAATTAGTGTGTGTATATACATATCACAAAAATGGTGGGTTGTATATATATCTAGCTACCTATCTAGTTTAAGTTTTTAAAGAGAGAATCCTTATCTGGTATTCAGGCAGTCTCCTTTGCTAACAAGACAGGCTCTTATCTCTCATGCTGGACCTCTTTCTTATTCTTCTTCCACCAGCACTGCAGTTCAAGACCTTACTCAACCTAGCCAGCTAGTTTTCATTGGATAAGCTTCTGAAAGAGAAAAAGAAAGAAAAAAGAGGTACATATCATATATATGATTACACATTATTTTATATTTCATCGATTCATTTTTTTTCCCAAACACAGAGAAATATCTGAATCACGAAATCCAATCTAACCTATTACAAAAGATATACATGTTCCTCTATGATAATGCGCATGCCTCAATCTGCCGTGTTGGCTATACTTGCTGCAGAAAAAGGAGATTAATTAATGGCTTCCATATATGATGCCTATGGCGGCTTAATATTAATATTTCAAGGTAGTTTTTGGTTTCCAGTCAGCAGAAAGCAATTGATGCCGCTTACCAGTAAATGCAATTAACTTAGATATATTATTAGTCTGACTTCCAATCTTTTCATTTAGTTAGAATCTTTATCAAGTTCAATAGCAGTTTAATTTCAAAGTAAAATAAATAGATCTTTCGGTACTTCTTCTCTTTTTGTTGATATTGTAGTGCAATGGGCGTCATGGTATGCACAGGGTCCACGGAGACATGCATATTATAATCAGAATTACATAAATAATATTATTATCTTAATCAACGTTAAATATAATCATATAATATATAAGCAAATGTAGATTCTATATATACTCTATATGATAATGCTAAAGATTACCAAAAAAATGATGATCAGTTCAATTGTGCGAAATTTTATCTCTGAGAGTTTTTAAGAGACTGGTAATCTAGTAAAAGTTTCTCCATGAGAAAATAGTAATCGTTTACCTGGTTAGATTCCTATATATATCATGCCCTAGTCAAAGAAAACATAGAAAGATTTTGATTCCTATGGAATTGTTCAAAGACTTAGGGCACATTTTTTTTGGTGAAACGAGAATGCATTAGCATAAAAAAAGACCTCAGAGAGGATTACAAAGCAGCATCTGCCTGCTCAGCCAAAATCTTGTCCAAAATACAACTAGGGAGTTCCTTCAAAGAGAACTCATCAATACTAAAAACATAATTATTGGAAAGGAAAATTTTTCCTACCATATTTGTCAGAGCATTACTGATTCTACTTCTCTAAGACACCTTCCAGCTTTGTTGTCCAAAACACATTCGAATGTTGCACAAAGAATGATAGGAATACCAACAAGATGGTTTTTTTTTTTTTTTTTTTAAGTTAATAGCTTTTGCAACCTCCTTAGCATTTGCTTCCCATTCCACTCTTCTCAAACCACAATGCTCCACATGTGTGGCCGCCCATCTCAAGGCTACCACCTCAACTTCGAAAGAAGAATTGCAAGTAAATAGGTTGGAAGCAATAAACAAAACATTACTTTGGTCGTCCTTAACCACCATCTCAACAGCTGCTCTAGTATTGACAAAAGCAGTATATTGATACAACCTTATAACAGGAAGCATCTGGAGTTGAAGTTATTTGTTTCTCCTTTTTTCCAACATTTATAAACTCGTCCACCATAAAATTAAATCTTCTAATAAGTTGGTAATAGCTTTTTTCTTCTTCAAAGAACCAGTCGCATCTCGCTTTCTAAATAGTGTAAAAAAGTGTGGCACCAAAAATTAACTAATCAGTTTTATCCATTTCGTCCATAAGCATGTCAATTGAAGGCTCCAAACAACACTTCATTAGGTCATGAATGTTATCACACTCCTAGTGGTCCAACCGACACCTCTATTCACTCCCAAATGCAACCATTCTGCCTAGTTGGCATTTCTTGAAAATATATAAATTTGATTCCACTGTAGCTCCACAAATATTACAAGAAGCATCCCCAACACCCGTTCTCTGAGTTATGATTTCTCTTTTGGGTAAAGTATTTGCAAGCATCCTCTACAAGTGAAATTTCAACCTCTTTTGTAGGTCGCACTTTCAAAGTTGCTTACAGATAGGGTTAAAATCATTCCTAACCCTATTTTTTATGACTTCCCTATAACATCTCTTCATTGAAAAGGAACTTGAGGCATTCCTCATCCAGAGTAATCTATCCATACACGGTTCCATAGGCCAATCTACAATAAAAATAGCTTTAGCCGAAACTTGGTCGCAAATACTTAAGATGAACTCCTTATCTCAATCCATACCATTTTCCAATCAAAGAATAGCTGCTGACTTCAACAAATCTTCTTCCACATTCACTATAAGTGTAGGCACAAAATTTGGCATCCATGAAATCAATAAATCTCATGTAGATAGGGATAAGGAGTTCATCTTAAGTATTTGCGACCAAGTTTCGGCTAAAGTTAAAGAGACAGAAGCTGTCTAAAACAACTATACATCAAGGCCGACATTGTTGCACTATCTAAAGAGACAGAAGCTGACGTTGCCACCCTTCTAAACATTGTTGCACTCTCTTTTTTACTCTATTGAATTCCTGAGATCTCTTTAGACTGAAAATGAGAGAATTCTCCAAGTATACTGCTCTCGGTCCCATTTCCTTGAATTTTATGACTTCTTTGACTATACTTCTCATCAATCTATTAGTTCCAAGGGAGAAAAAAATATTTAATTTTTTCATACTTGCTTGTTGTCCTAACCAAACACTATACATGGCCAAAATACTCCTCAGCATTATGACATTCTCTTCATTTGATTGGCAAGCTAGAAGAATATCATATGTATAAAGTAAATGGAAAATCGAAGAAGCCTCTCTACTAATTTTGATCCAATTAACTTTACCAATACTCTTCTGATGCTAAAGTAGTCGTGAGAACACTTTAGTATACATAATGAATAGGTATGGAGATAAGGGATCCACTTGCCTCAAGCCTTGGGTTAGTTTGATCTCTTCACAAATACTTTCATTTAGCAAAAGATTATAGTTTATTGTACTTACACAACTATATATCAGTTCTCGCAGATTGCTTAAAAAACCCCCAAACGCCCAAAATCATGTCTAAAAAGTTTCACTCATGATGATTATAAACTTTTTTAAGGTTTATCTTCACTAGCATCAAGCCTTTTTTCCCCTTGTGTTTCTTGACATTGTGCACCAACTCTTGGGCTATAATGGAATTTTTAGCAATTTACCTTCCCTTTATGAAGGCTTCTTGGTTAGAAGCAATCATGCCATCTAAATGCTTTCTGAATCTGATCGTTATAATCTTGGATACAATTTTAATAACACATTATATAGGCTAATAGGCTTAAGGTTAAAATTCGAAGCTCTTTTGACTTTCGAAATTATAATAATTTTTCTATTCATCAAGGCTGATATGTGTCCTCGCAAAAAACATTCTTGCACATAACTAGTTACCTGAGCCCCCACAATATGCCAATATTTTTGTAAAAGCTTCTAGAAAATCCATTCAGCTCTGGGCTCTTTAAACGGTGTATATCCCAAACTATGAAGCAAATTAAATCTCTTCTTCAATAGGAAGGACCATCAGTTCTTGGTTGTCCATCTAAAAAATACAAGATAATATGAAATCCTACAGTGTTCTCATCAATTAGGGGGTGTTTAAAGTATAGAGCTTATCAAATTCTTAAATGAAGTAGTCCATAATGTCTTCTCTATCAGTGAGCCACTTGTCTCCTAACTTTATGACTTCAATTTGTTTCCTCTTTCTTCTAATTAATGTAGAAGCATGAAAAAACTTAGTATTTTTGTCCCCTGAGCTAGATACAATTCTCTCGACTTTTGTTTGTAAATACTCTTATTTAGCCCTCAAGGTACATAGTTTTTCAATTGTGCTATATTGTCTAGAATTCGACACATCCCTATGAAAATCTTCCCTACTGTTGTAGCCAACAAAGCTCCTCTTCCAGATTTTCTATGGCTGTGTGAACTTGTCCAAAATGTTCCATGTTTTACATTTTGATAGCCTTCGAGGTAGACTTCAATTTATTACATATTTTCATGTACTCTGCCCTATCAACATATTAGTTTCCCAAGCTTCCTTTACTATACGAACACTGTTGTCATCCATGATCCAAACATCTATAAATCTAAATGTGCATAGAACATAATTATCTTTTGCAGCTGTTCTAATTAAAATGAGAGCATGGCTTGATTCAGCTATTTTAAAATTCAGTATTGAAGCTTAAGTGAAGAGTCGTAACCAATCCGGGTCAGCTATTGCTCTGTCCAATCTATACTTGATGAATTTCACATGCTTGTTCATCCAAATGAACTTTCTGCCCGAGAAATATAGTCTACTCCACTAGAAATGTTGAAAAAATCTTTCAGAAAGAGTCTTTTTCCATAAATGTTCATACCACCAATCTTCTTAGAGCTATCAAGTCCCCAAACATCAGCCAAGGAAAGCAATCCGCACTAATTGTTTTTTCCATACTCTCCCAAAATTTCTTCTTTTCTTTGTATTGAGTAGGGTCATAGTAGGTTAAACCTTTCCAACAGTTTGAGTTATTCGCATTTGAGACAAAGAAATTTATAATGTTTGCATCTTTGTAAACTATGTCAATTTTTATCTCCCAAGACCATATCAGAACTAAACCACTTTAACGACAATTATAATCCACCACTTCAAAATTATTAAAGCGTAATCTTTTACATAGTTTATCCATACCTGGTAACTTACACTTTGTTTTTGTTAGGAATAGGAAAGATGGTCTCCACTTCTTTATTAAACCACGCATTGTATTGATCATTTCTATTCTCCTTAAACCCATGTAATTCTAAGCCAAAATGGTCATGGAAGAATGGGGCTTGTTGATGCCCGCCTCCTCAGCCTTTGAAAAATCCATATCGTTTGTGAGATTCACAGCCATCATGTTTAAATAGGAAGAATCATTTTTGTGTTCATTCTGATTTGCTGGAGAATCCTCAATTGATAACATCTTAATTGGGTAAACTTCTTGCTCGGTCTCCATTACCCTCCATCTCTATCTTCTTTAGGTAGACCTGGTAAGGTATTTGAGTGTTACTCTTCATGGATTGAAACCGAATGGTGAGAGATAGGTGGATTGAAATTGAATTTCCACATCTTTAAGCCTGAGATTGACATCCTATTCCTCTACTCCTGACGTTTCCACCTCCTTTGAACGATTATATCCATTAAGGTCTATCACTAGATCATCCTTCGTATTGTCTGGTTCATGCCCTGCATTATACTCTAATGGGTTTGAATTAGAACCATTACTACCCACTGATGGGTCCTCTCCATTAAGGCTTATAACACCTTCCCTATAAGTGTCTTCCAAGTATAAATAGGCCTCTTATATTTTCTTTTTCAACATGATAGGTTTAGGTCTCCCTAGCTCACCTGTTGAATTAACCTTATTCGGCCTGATATTCAACCAATCAACAACCAATCAACTAATTCGTCTTCTATGCCATGTAGGTCTAAGCTCCTGAAATTTTTCCTTCTGTGTATCTTTGCAGAGGTTAACATCTTTATCCCTTGTTTAGGTCATAGTCTTAGCTGGGGAAAATCAAAATGGTTCTTTTTGAATTTTTCCGACACTAAGGTTTGAAAATCAAACTTTCCTCTTGCACAAGTTTTCTTAATCGTTAAACGTAGAGATTCTATTTCTAAACACGACACATATGTTATTAAAGTAGTCTTGACTAATCTGATTTGAAATTTTTTCGACTTCCTATTCCTGTGTGTTTTCTTTTTCAACTTTTCCAATCTCTTTTGGCTTATTCATCAAACAAGCAAGGTTGGTCTGGTTTGTCATTTTCATATTGAATACCAAACAACCAAGATTGGCTATCAGAGATCCCTAGATTACTGAAAGTTATCCTGTCGGTGGTACCTACTCGAGCCATGGTCCGTATAACCGTGCCACCACTCCATTTGTCGATTTGATAGTTGCAGGTTCTGAAAAATTACATTTTCTGACCACGTGATCCATCATTACACAACGAAAGTAGAAGTCAGGAAGCCTCTCGTATTTTAAATTGTATCCAAACTTCATTTCCATATCCTTTAGTCTGAAAAAAATCCTATTAGAATTGGATTATTCACTTGAATGTCGATATGAAATCGTAAGTACCTATGTGCCACCACCGAGCGATTGTTGACAAAAGAGACACGCAATTCTCCAATCTGATTAGGGGTATTCAAAATTTAAATGTAATTAGATTATATTGGATTTAAAATTTTCAAATCCAATTAGATTGGATCGGTTGTCGATTTTTTATTTTTCAAATCTAATGCAACCAAACATATCCAATATTATTATTTATTTATTATTTAATATATATTTTAATTCTTTAATATATATATTTTATTATACAAGGGAAGACACTCATCAGCCAAACGATCGATGATGCCTCTTTGTGAAGAAGGAAATCACCTATCGACCAAACTGCTGAAGGGTGCCTTCCATTGTGTAGAGGGAAGGCACCCTCAGCAATTTGGTCGAGGGTGCCTCTCTTCACAAAGAGGTCCCCTCAGTCAAACTGCTGAGAGCCTCGACCAAACCCGTTTAGCCAAGGATGCCTTCCCTCTTCACAAATTATGTTTTTTTTTTTTTTTGTAAACTCTCCCCAAATTATGTTAACATAACTATTGACAATGATTGGATTGGATTGAATTTCACTTATGTTATATTGGATTGGATTGGATTGGTTTGAATTGGATTTCAAAATTCAAAATCCAACGGATCGGTTGAATTATTGCTAATTTTGGCCGGTTTTCAACCAATGAACACCCCTAAATCTGATTGTCAATCTTCATAGCCACCCTGCATGTAGGAGCTTTGGGGGTAAACCATGTACATATATGTAGAAAGTTGAGGTCTTGAAATCAATGTCTTGCATGGCCTCTTGAAAAAATTCGATCTTTATCCTCTTCTGTTGAGAAGTGTTATCTTCAAACTTCTCCACTTGAACTCTCCCTTTTAACTGCCAAGAGTTTTTTCATTATGTCGACAATGGTGAACTGACAAAATTTTCAAGCAGAAAGCAGCTTGCGCACCAGAATCTTCTTCGTCCACTGCACTGCATTTGAGTCTTATGGTTCTAAAGTTAAAGAACTAAAAGCATCTCTTAGGTTAAGGGCTTTTGAGAATCCTGACTCCATTGAAGATTAATAAAGAAACAAGCACCAAAAAGAATTGGGAAAAGTAGGTCGGACTGCTCTGAGCTCAGTTAGCCACTTGGGCTCTCATGGCGAGAGAGAGCAATAATTTTGCTGTGATACTTGGTTGCAGAACTAGAAAGTATACAGGAGGTTTGAAAAGTTGTATAGTCTAGTTGAACTGCTAAATTACGACTTAGGGCACATTTGGTACACGAAATGGGGGAAGGACTGAAATAGCAATTCCATAAGATTAAGTAAAATTATGTCTGGTTGGTTTTTACCAAAATGATAGGTCACCAATTCCATTGGAATGGCTATTTTCCCATTTGAATGAAATATTCTTTTTCAAAACCTTAGTATTAGCTAAATAAATATTATATACTTCAAAACAATTAAAATGGAAGAAATAAGATTTACCCAAAAAAACAAATAGAGGAAATAAGAAATAGAAAAAAAAATTATTGACCTAATCATCAGATTTAATCCACTAACATAACCAAACAAATAACACAATTAATGATTCTATTCCTATTCCATCGATAATAGGAATAGTAATTCCGTATACTAAATGTGTTAGGGCTTTTCATTACAGCCAATGAATCACTTTTTTGAAGCATATATAATAATATGGACTTACTTTTGAGCATAAACTATTCAATTAGGAGACAACGCTCTAGATTTAAATTCATAGGACGATTGGATATTTTTCACACAACAATACAAAAGAATAGAAAAGAAGGTGCATAATGTTACTTTTCTAGAGACTACTAAAAAAGAAAGAAGAAAAAAAACTAGGGAATTACTAAATATATTGGAAGGCCGTAATTGGCTGAGTTTTTCTATGCTTCTATTCATATGATTGTAAATTACTCAGTGATTTATATTGGTTAAGGTTTGGAATTAATAACAAAAAAATTAAACATGTAAAAAGAACAAGAAATTTATGACAGTGTATTCAATTAAGAGTTTTAAAGATGCTTTTAAAATTAAAAAATTTAGATGTATTCAATTAAAATTTCTTTAAAATTCTATAAAAATCATGAGGTATTCAATAAAAATTTATATAGATTTAAAACAAGTATACGAAAGTTATTATTTGAAAAAAAAAATAATTAAAACATGTTTTTATAAAAACACTAGGAAACAGTTTTTTCAAATTCAGGGCCAAATAAGCTATTAGTACTAGTCATTTTGACTAAGAGAACTTAATATATTTTGAAGATAAGAAAATTATACCAAAAAACAAAACAATTTATTTATCTTCTTTTTTATATATATATATAAAAAATAGTTTCATGTTTGTTATTTATAATTTTGATCATACTTATTTAAACGATAGCGGACTGAAGCATAAACGACGACAGTATTTCGGATAACATCCACCGCTTTTAGCAATACCTGTGTGAAGTGTGCATCAGATGTAGGCAACCCAAGTCTGCAACAAGCATTTCTTGCTTCAAAGACGATAGCAACTGAAACCAAAAACATTTGCATACGGGGTCTGTGAGAATTGTGTTCCAAGAGGGTGCTTAATACAGTCATCTGTTTCACAATTCAGAATAATTTGGATATGGAATAACTTATTTTACGTATCACACGTTCCATTTGCATATTTCTACACAGAACTTGTACATAATCCAGTAATCTTCCATAGTTAACACCATAGTGGGCTCTAGCATCACAACACTTGTTAGTCTATTAGAACAAAGCAATGCAGGTGTCCAAGCATAAAACAAATTTGCATGGTGAACTGGACAATACATTTCATTCGAGCTTGAGAGTTATTATATCATATACAATATCAATGTTCTCAGTATTTAAAAATATATTTCCTAGCAATTTATCTTATGGATCCTAACGAAAAGATAAGAAAATACATGCAAAATGTGAAACACAGATGAATATCAAACTTATATTCCAGGCAGTGCAAAGCTTTGCTGTGTCCAGTGTGGAGGATCCATCACAGCACAAGGGTCTGATTTCTCAAAGTTGGCAACCTACAAGAGACACCAAAGCGCATAGCAACAACATTATTAATTTCATCAAGCGAGCAAGTTCAATTTCTCATATAATCTTTGTGGAAAAAAACATGCAACATGCCAAAGGAAGTCCATCAAAAGTCAGAAATTAATAAATGACAAGAGTTAAAAACTCATACCTTTTCCTTGCAGCTGGGGCAATAATGATATTTATGCCAGAGACAGTCCATCGAAGGGCATAGAAAGCAAATTCCAAGCATCATCGGCATCATGCAACCAATAACAGCTGCCAGGCTTGGCTTTGATCTGGATTTAACAAGAGGTACAAGTCTTAGAGGGGAGAGAAAGTTCAAAAGCGCCCGCGCCAATGACACAAGTTCAAAGAGCTTATTTTTTGTCCTGTTATTAATGGCTTTGCATTAAGGTTTTTCACACGCTGCAATTTTTATTTTCAGGAAAATCTACTCACACATCAATGAGAATTGAGCCTGAGATTTCACCACCCACACCACCCCATCCTTTCAGAGAGAAGAGAGTCAAGATACCAATTGTACGTCTTTTATGACTACCTTTACAGGGGATGGTAAGTACCAAGTGACAACAAGCATTGCTCTGTGGCTTTCCTCATTCTATCATGGGGTTCAATTAATTTGGATAACTTCTGACCATCTCATAAAAGATTACGATGTCCAAAAACTATAGAAAACAATTTATGCCCTTCTAATAAAAACTCAACACTTATGATTACAAGAAACGACTTAGTTCAAAAATTAAGCCTTTACAGCTACTTTTATACTTGCTGATTTCAGCAAATGATGTAAAATCAACAATCCATGGAATTTTCATAAAACTGCAGGTCTACTTTCTACTTATCTGTCTTCCAAGATAATACAAGGATAAATTACTTCTCTAAACTTTGAATAACATGAAGACTGGGTTCTTAGAAGAGGTTCTGTTTCTAAATTTCAGTCATCATACTAATCATTTCAGCGAATGGAGAAGACAAGAGTGTGTATGACAAGCAAAATTTCTATCCATTTTTCTAGTAACCCCAAATAGAATCATTTGCCCATTGGCTCTGTCCTGTTATTATACACTCAACTTTACAGTCTGCTAACCCGAATCCTTATCCTAGAGCTCTTTGAAAGGTAACATATCCATATCCATTCTTTCTGTCATTTCACCAGAAATTGAATTCTAATCAGATTACAACCTAAAATATCACTGAGTCTCAAAGTCTCCAACCAACTCCACCAATGAAAATTCCATTCCAAAACATATCAAGGCAAAGGTAAAGACAGATATATCAATCCGAGGCCCCAAAGATACATTAAAATAATCAAACACATAATTCAATAACCCTCTGAATCCGCGATTTAAATTAAATGGGGAAAAAAAAAGAAAAGTAAGCGACACATTAAAGACAAATAGAGGACCAAATTCAGTTAAGATAATGTTTAAATTTAAGCAAACAAAACGAATGAAATTCAACGTGGAAAAAAAAATACATTACCGAAATTGTAAACAGTCCTAGGATCGTCAAAATTTGATTAGGTGTGTATAAATTTCACGCACAATTAACTTGATTGATTAAAATCCGATTAAAAAGAAAAATAAGAAGAAAAAGACAAAGATCGGATTTTTAATTTTTGAAAGGAAAGAGAAGGAGAATCGGAAATTACCTGACGGTGGTGACTCCGGAACTACCACAGTAAACGCAGTTGAAAGGGGCGGGAGTATCCCTGTAAATTGTCTGCTGGATGGGAACGCCTTTAGGATCTCCAAAGACGGCGTTTGGAGGGATCGCTCCGGCTTGGTAAGGATTCTGTGCCGTGTAGTAAGGCACTCCCATCACCGCTTCATCGTTCTTCGACATCTCTCTCAATTTTTGTCTCTTTGCTTGTCGATTGCGATTTCGGAATCACCGCAGAGGAGGTTCTTTGTGAATTCCAATGACAAAAAATATATATATACAGGAGCTTGCCTTGGACTTTGCGGCTCTGCAATTTCGTACCCACCTTGCGCATAATAGCGTAACGAAGAAGACGACGACGCGTTGAATTTTCCAAATGACTAAATTGTCCCTCTTTTCAAGTTTCAAATTTGCAGAGGAAACAAGAAGGAATTAAAGCAGGAAATTATGTGGACGGTGGTGATTGGTTGGTTGGTGCATCAACGTCGACTTTTGATGCGCTGGGCCTTTGAATGTAGTATCCATCGGGCCTTCTCGATTCGCTGATCATTTTCTGAAGGTTTAATATTGATGCGAGATTGTCGTTCCATGATAAATTTTTATTAAGATTCTAGATTAATTTAATTTTATTAAATATCTGAGGAAAATTATTAAAGGAGGAAATTTATTATTTTTATATTGACATTTTCTTTTTTATTAAAAAAAGGTATTATACTATTAGGAAAACTAATTATAAATTACGCACAAGATTGGAATATTCTAGATGTATCTGACCAATCCCCGTAAGAACTTTGAATTGTCAAGTCAATGACTCAGCATCCTTTATTTTTAATTATTATCACAATTTTGAACTTTAAAAATTAATCTGGGCCTTGAAAAAAGTTTTGGTAGTTGATAAAATGGGCCGTAATCCAATATCATTCTCTAACCACATTTCACTTTATATACGTACAGTCAAATATCTCTATAAAAATATTTTATATAAAATAAAATTTTTAAGTAATAATAAAAAAATTATAATTTTAATTATAAATAGTAATAAATTTTATATTATAATAAATTATAAATTTTTTAGATCCGGTCTTAAAAAATTTACCTCTATATAATAATAATTATATATATTATAAATATATATATATATATTTTATTATATTAAAAGTTTAAAATAAAATAAAATATTTATCTAAAATTATTTGAAACAGTGATTTATATTTTATAATTGCTATCATATTTTTGAACTTGCAGGTACGTAGTAACTCATCAATATATATTTATTAAGTTTACATTAAAAGAAAATATTTAAAAAATACAATTTAGATTTTTAATATGACTTTGCATATTTCAACACTATTTGGATATATGTACTATTTTTTTAGAACTATATCAACATCTTTTATCAATGTACATATATTTTGAGACTCGAAATACTATATTAATTAATTATTATATATTTTACTTCTATGCAACTTACACTATAAATAACTAAGTAAAAAAAATAAAAAATTAATTATACCTCTATTGAGTTATATCCTCTTCATAGTAATAAAATTTATTTCATCCCAACAGTATAAATATAAAGAGGTTTTACTGTATACAGTTAAAACATTGTCCTATGACACCTACCAACTAAACCAACTTTATACCCATTTATTTATGTAAATTAACCAAAATATCCTTGAGGAATTTTATGGATGAATAAATATAAAATTATATATCTATATTTGTTCAACTCTGGTTAATCAAACATATGTTTTTTTTTCTTAATGCTTTCTCATTGTGTTTTTTTACTATGTTTGAAAAAAAATTAGAAGAAGAAAAAAAATGGTCCATAACTAATCAAATAATTAGCCCATACATTTATGAACGCTTCTCATTATTCATAATTTATTATGATTTTTTTTCAAATGAAAAGAAGATGACGGTCGATAGCTGCTAGTATGCTAGAGAAGGAAGAAAGAAAGAAAAGTTAAATTTTCAATTTTAGAGAAAACTGCGGAAGGGTAATTTAGAAATTTTAATAGTTCTTTTTACAAAAGATGTGAATATAGTTGCTGTTATGATTCTCTGATCACAAATGACAAACAATTTGAAAGAAAAATAAATCTATTTCACAATGAATATGATTACACAGTGAAAAGAACAAAACAAAAAAAAACTCTCAAACACCCAGCTCTATGCTTTATCTGGAGCTCTTTTTTAATTCTCTTTGGAGTTCCTCACTCTCTGGTGTGTTAATGCCAACACACAAAATATTTATGCCCTTTTATAAGCAATTGTTAAGGTATGAACATATTTAATGAAAATTATAAAATTCAACAAATACTGCACCGACTGTGTAGCTAGTAGAAGCTTCAACCACTTTCTTCATTCAATGCACCAACAACTCTTCTTGACTGTGTGAGTGGTTGGTTAGGTGGACAACGGCTAGACTTTCTTACAATTCTTCCCCTACAATTTTATTCAAAACTTATGGTCACATGCTATCCATTTCAGCTATGTCTCTGCATAACTTTAGTTTTTCCTAGTAAATCATATTTGTCAACATGTCTGCTAAACTCTTCTTTATATGGATCTTTACTAGTCTCAACAGTTGTTGATCCATCACTTCTAGCATCTAATAGTAACAAACGTAAATATGCTTTGTCCAGGAATGGTACATTAAATTCTTACTCAAGTTTAAAGCATTTTGGCTATCACAATGTACCTTGTACTTTTTTTGCTTGAATCCTAGTTAACCACAACATTTCTTTTGCTCATTTTGCTATCGTAATATATTCTATTTCTGTTGTGGATAAAACACCATATCTTTACAATCTTGACTACCATGATATAGCTCCCGCTTCAAAAGTATAAACAAAACCTAAAATAGACTTTCTTCCATCAAGGTCTTCAGTCATATCTGAATCTGTATAGTCTTCCAAAATTAGGTCAGTTCCTCCATAGTACAGACATGTCTTTGATATACCCTTTAAGTACCTGAGAATCCCCTTGGCTGCCTTCCAGTGTTTCTTTTCAAGATTGGAAATAAATCGGGTCATTATTCCTATTGCATAAGCAATATCTGGCCTAATGCATATCATAACATATATTAGACTCCCAACTGCTGAAGAAGAAGGTATTGATTTCATCTCCTCTATCTTTTTCCTGGATGAAGAGCACAAACTCTTGCTCATCTTAAAGTGATTTTCTAATTGAATGTTGACTAGTTTGGCATCATCCATGTTGAATATCTTTATCACTCGTTCAACATACTTCTCCTGAGATAGCCATAACATTTTTTTCTTCTGTCTTGGATTGTTTGCATTCTCAAAATCTGTTGTACTAGTTCTAAGTCTTTCATATCAAAACACTTAGAGAGTTCCTTCAACTGACTAATCTTTGTTACATTTTTTCTAACGATTAATATGTCATCTATATATAGCAAAAGTGCAACGAAATTTCCATCCTGAAATTTCTGAAAATAAACACACTGGTCTTCAGCAATCTTTTTGTATCCTTGATTTACTATGAATGAATCAAACTTCTTATACCACTACTTGGGTGCTTGTTTAAGACCATATAAGCTTTTCTTTAGCTTGCATACTAGGTTTTCTTTCTCTGAAACATCAAATCCCTCTTATTGCTCCATATAGATTTCTTTATGCAGATGTCCATGAAGAAATGATATATTTACATCCATCTATTCAAACTCTAAATCCAAACTACCTACCAATCCAAGAATGATAAGAATTAAAGTCATATTCACAACTAGTGAAAATATTTCGTCAAAGTCAATTACTTTCTTCTGAAGAAATCCTTTCACCAGCAACCAGGCTTTGTGTTTCACCACCTTTCCACAATTATCTTTCATAAACTTGAACACCCAATTATTATTTAGTGTTTTCTTTCATTTTGAAAGCTCAACCAACTCATATGTGTGATTTTTTCCTTAAAAATTTCATTTCATCTTACATTGCAATAGCCACTTTCCTTTGTCTTGATGAGATATAGCTTCCTGAAAACTCTTTGGCTTCCCTTATTTAGTAAGCAGAATATAATTCGATTTTGAATATTTAGTTGACGAAATCTATCCGCGTTCAGAACTCCTCAATCGGCTGGTTTTAGAAGTTGTACTACTATCTGATGGAGAGGATTAAGTCTCCCCCTGTTTAAAATCGTTTTCTTCTTCTCTTTGTTATACTTCTGATACTTCTTCGGGCACCTTATTATTATTTGTGGCAGGTTGTGTAGGTGTATTGTCTAATACAAAATCTTAAGCACTGTTTTTCGAATCAGAATACATTATAGGCTTTTTAATGTCTTTTATTGTCAGACTTTCATTAAACACTACGCCTGTGTTTCTAATTACTTTATTGGCCTTAGGATCCTATAATCTTTATCCGTATTCTTCATCTCCGTATCCTATAAAGATACATGGGGTAAACCTTGCATCGAGCTTCTGCTTGAGTTCCTTTAATATATGTACAAAAGCTAAAAAGCCAAATATTCTTTAATGAAAGTAGGAAGAATGCTTATCAGACCATACTTTCTCTAAAATTTCAAAATTTAATGGAACTGATGATGATTTATTGATTAGATAATAGGCGACATAAACAGCTTCTCCACAGAATGGCTTTGGCAGCTTAGCCATATTGATCATACTTCTAACACTTTCCATGATTGTCCTATTTATTCTCTCGGCTACTCCATTATGTTGTGGGGTTCGCAAGACTGTCTTATTATGTCGAATGTCATCTTTACTGATGTAGGCATTAAACTCTCCAGAAGTGTACTCACATCCATTATTTGATCTGAGGTAATTCAGCTTCTTTCCAATTTCACGTTCTACTATGGCATGAAACAGTTTGAAGTAATCTAGTATTTGACCCTTAATCCTTACAAAATGCATCTAAACCTTCTAAGAAGCATCATAAAAAAAGGTCAGGAAATACATATTGTCACATAATGATTCTACCTTCATGAGACCACAAACATCAGAGTGTACGAGACTGAGCAACTCTGATTTCCTCGATAAAGAGGATTTGAACGAGACTCTTTATTACTTACCAAATAAACAGTAATTGCAAGGATCTAGTATAGCATCCTTGGAAATAGTGATAAGCTTATTCTTTGTCAAGGTTGTCAAACAATTCTCACTCATATGACTAAGTTTCTGGTGTTATAGATTTTGAGATGCCTCTTCCTCTGCAATATTGAGGCTATCTACACATCCACATGAGTTTTGTATAGAATTCCACAAATGTGTCTTCGGGCGACAATTATGGCACATTTCGTCATTTTTCATGTGCCTTTGCTAAAGTGGTTATCGTAGCCTTCTTTGTCAAAAACTATTTCCGAAAGCAGATTAAGCCAAAGATTTGAAACATGACAAACATCATTCAAAGTAATCGTGCATCCTACACTTGTTTTAATCTGAACATCACCAATTCCCACAATCTTCGCAGAACTGGTATTTTTCATCTTCATAATACCAAAATCTCTAGCTTTGTACATGTTGAAGAAGTCTCTATACGGAGTGATATGGTAGGATACTATTGTGTCGGCTACCCATTCGACATCTTGACAGAAAATGTGAAGATGTGTCTCTTCTTAAGTGAAACAATATGTCACCTCTCCAATAATACTATTTAGTGCTTCTCCATCCTTCTTCTCCTAATTAGTTTTCTGAACCTACTCTTGTAGCAGTTTCCTACAGTTATTCTTTAAATACCTCTCTCAAACACAGTGGAAACACATGATTGTTGGCTTTCTTCTATTTGTGGATCTACCACTACTTTTACTCCCGCCTCTTCTACTACTATAAATTCCTCCTAACTGTCTTCCTCTCCTTTCGAGAGTATGTGATTGATCAATCCTTGCATCCTTTCTCCTAACCTCATTGAATAGAGTATCTTTAACTATAGATATGGTAAGTCTGCTATTGGGGCTGAATTGTTGAGAGAAACTACCAGTGTTTCCCAACTATTGGGAAGAGAGCTGAGTAGTAGGAGGGTCTGTTCTTCATCTCTTAACATTAAGTCCACCATAGAGAGTTAATTTACTAGCCTCCGAATCTCATTGGTATGCTAAGTTATAGAAGTTTCACTTTATAGTTTTGAATTCACCAATCGCCTCATCAATATAGCTTTATTTATAGTAGTCTTGGCTTGGTACATGTCCTCCAACTTCTTCCAGAGGGCATATGCATCTGTCTTTTGTGCAATATGATGGAAAACATTGTGATTGATCTATTGATTAATTTGACCGATTGTTTTCCTGTTAATTTTCTTCCACTCTCCTTCTTTGGTGGGGTCATGATTTTTCCTTTTCAACTCAAAGGGATCAAACAAATTTTTACAGTTAAGGAGATCTTTCATTCGAGGTCTCCATAGTGTATAGTTGGTAACAGTAAGCTTGATCATATCTCCAGAAGATGACTCTTCCATTGTTATTTCTACTTTGTAATGACTTGATCAAAAAATTTTGCATTCAGAATGGTCAAAAATTGTAGTTTTAACTTTTCGGGTCAAAAAATTCAAATTTAAAAATAATTGGGGCAAAACTATAATTTTCAAAATCTTTGGAGCAAAATTGCAATTTTACAAACTATTAGGGTTAAATTGTAATTTCATAAAGCTTAAAGGCCAAACTATAAATATAAAAAATTATAAGGACCAAATTATAATATTTAAAAATTTCAAACCTAGTGCTGACGTGGAAGATGACATGGCACGTGATTGGGTGTTGACGTGGCTGGTGACTGTGTCGATGATGTGGTGGATCGCTGTAGCTTGTCTTCAACCCTGAGGCGGACACTATAGCAGTTCACTAAAGTAGAAATTTTAGATTTTGTTTTTGTCTCCCAAAATACACCCTCGAGCTTCACCTGAGCTCTGATACCATTTATTGTGATTCTCTAATCACAAATGATAAATAATTTGAGAAAAAACAAATCTATTTCATAATAAATATAATTACATAGTGAAAAGAACAAAACAAAAAAAAACTCTCAAACATCCAGCTTTCTCTGGAACTCTTTCTCAACTCTTTATGGATTTCTTTACTCTTTGGTGTGTTCTCTCCTCTCTAGGATTCAGAATGCCAATACACAAAATATACATGCTCTTTTCTAGGCAATTATTAAAGTATGAATACATTTAATGAAATTTACAAAATTCAACAAATACTGCACCAACTATACAGCTGGTAGAAGCTTCAGCCACCTTCTTTATTCAATGCACCAGTAACTCTTCATGAGTGTATGGGTGGTAGGTGGCTGATTAAGTAGACAACGGCTGAACTTTCTTACAGTTGCTTCGGTAGTGTGAATAGAACTACTCATTAAACTTGTAGAATGAAAGATATCGTGACTCTATTTTTCACCAATAAAGGAAGGTATTTGTAAGGAATCAGTAAGCTGGGAGCTCAGTGAACTGAGAACACAAGGTAAGTGGAAATGTTGATGGGATCACCGACGTGCACCTCTGATGTTCTAATTAATGTATGTACCAGCAATGATATGGAAAGTAAAAAATCGCAATGGAAAAGAAAGTGGATTATTGAAGGGATTAAGTGTCTTAGAAGAGAATAACTAAAGAGAATGATTGACCATTTTTTGGATGCACAACAAGTATTAGGAGTGGGCATAAAACCCGCCAACCTCAGAAATCACCAACCCACCCGACGGTTGGTCATCGAGTTTTCGGGAGCGTGTATGTTTGGTTTTAAAATAAAAAGAAAGTGTTCGGGTCGGATCGGTAGCGGATTGATGATCTCCACCCGCACCGACCCAACCCACACTGACTGCTTAAAACAAAAAAATTAAAAATATTTTTCATTTAACTAAAAAACATAGGGTTTGTCATTGTCACTTTGTCTGAAAGTTGGGAGTCTCAAAAATTCTCCAGCAGTGCAGCCTTCTCTCTCGTTCATTGTCTTTCATCGCTGTGGTTTGAAGAGATCGTTGCCGTTCTTCATCGCAGGGTTGCCGTGGTTGGAAGAGATTGTCTCATTCTTCATCGCAGGGTCGCTGTGGTTGGAATTGAACAATCATAAGGTTTCTCGTTTTGACGCCGCCCTCCTCACAAATCGCCAAGTCTATATTATATTTCACTGTCTCTTTCTCTCTCTTTCAAAAATAATGAAAGTAACTTTGGATTTTTCCATGTGCATCGAAGCATGTTTGACAGAGAAGCATGTTTTTCTCTGTCAATAACTTTAGATTTTTCCAACACACACTCAACTTGTGCATCAAAGTATGTTTTCTCTGTCACTTAATTTATTGCTCATTGACACTTTCTATGGTTCTTTTGCATTTATGGATTTGACTGACTAAGTAGAGATGAAAAATAAATTCGTAAAAAAGATTATTAATTAATACAACACACGCCCATTTCAAGTTGAAATTTTGGTTCACAAAATGTTGTACCACATTATTAATTAAAGAAAAGTTGGTGGAGCACTTTTAATAAGTCCAATGCAATCTATCATTTTAATATTGAAGCTAAAACTTTTTAGTACTTTTTGATCGGTTTGTTTATACCTTTAACCAACGTTTAAAGTGAAAATGCAAGCCAATGCATTTTGGGTGTTGAGGTATGAGCTGAAGCCCAAACCGATCGAGCCCAACCGAATCGATCCGTTGTTTTCACGGGCTGAGTTGGTTCGATTTGGGCCTAATATTGAGCTCGTTCGGTTTTGGATCTGATTCAATAATTATTTTGGTCCAATATTCGGTTGGCCCTAAAAACCGACCCAACCCACCCTGAGCCCAGCCCTAACAAGTATATAGGCATGACTTAAGATCACGCCACCTGTTAGCAAGTTTGGTGCCAAGAAAGTGGACGAGCCTCTTTTATGGTGTCACGTAGAGTATAAAGGATAATTCGCTGAGTTGAATGATATCATTATCAGTTGGAGTCCAGGTTTCCACTTGAGTACAAACTACAAGTTTTCTGAAATGGGTAGACCAATCTTGAATCTTTTGTGGCCAGTTTTCTAGACTTTACTGATATGGAATTTCTTACTTGCTCACCAAAAAATGGTCATTGAATATCCTGCAAGCTTATGATCCCATAGTCCTCCAAAATCCTATGGTGTTTTATGTTATTTGTTTAATGGGCTTGGTTATTGAACTTGACACAAAAATAAAATTAAAATATCCATTCTATAAGCAATGAAAATACTTAACTTGTTAACCAATACAAATTACATTACATTAAATCGATATACTCATTAATGCAATACAGTTTTGGAAAGCTCAATATGTCTATGCACACTTGTTTAAAAGAGAGAGAGAGACAGAGGAAGAAGTGGACTCCCAACCAATATGGTATTTTTTATTTTATTTAATAAGAATCAATTAAGGTAATCTCATGTCATGAATCTCTCTACAAAGTATAAATATATAAAATGTCGTACTTATAATTTTCTTAATATAAGAATAAGGATATATAATGGTATTATATGGTTATGATGAAGTAGTGATAGTAGGAACGTAATTCCTAATTAATAATTAATTTAATGGAATGAATTACACAAAACAAAGCGTGTTCTTAGAGAAAAGCATTAATTAATTAGAATAGATGCCGTGTGTGGCTGATCTGAGAAGCGAGAAGCATGAGAGTGGAGTAGTGTGGACGGTCAGGGCCACTAGGGGATGTTCCCTTCGTGCGTCCAACTGAGCATCGCTATTTGTGCACTGCATTAGGATGCAGAGAATGATTAGGGAAACCCGCTTAATTGGCTCAAACATACCAACACACACCACCATGTATTCTTTAATTTTTATGATCATCATCACCCCCATACCACCACCATTCTATATGTCTACATTACACTTGCGTGCATACATACATACATACATATATATATATATATATATTAGCTTTTACTTTTGTAGTCTATTGAGAAAGGTTTTCTTTCACTTGTATCCAAGTTCAAGTCGTAAAAGACACTTGAGTCATGTCATAAGTATCCTCTAATGGGGTTTCAACATTATATCAGTAGGGGATGAACCCGTTATGATAATTATGTATTGGAATTAGGTATGTAAATGTAATTTATGATAATTAAACTGAGTGGGAAACTATAAGAAACGTAGTTAAGATTATTAGTTATGGTATACATGGTGGGCAGAGGAAAGATATATATAAATTTAAAAAAAAAAAAAAAAAATGGGGATTGATCCGTGAAGAAAAAACAAAAGCGGTGGAACATCCCAAGGACCCCAGCTGGTAAAAGAGAAAGAGAAGGAATATTAGTGCAGAGATCAAAGAAATGGGTGTCAGGAAGGAGTGGTGTAAGAGTTCAGAAGAGATTCCACAAAAATTTAATTAATATCCACCACACTCATTTTTGGGGCGTCTTTTCTATTGCTTTCAAAACTCCACCATATATGCCATTACCCTCTCCTCTCGTGACCCTTACTTATACTTTTTCTTTATATATATATATATATTTACATTTTGCCTATTTTTATTATTATTCTTTCTCTATTTCTATCTTCTTCTTTGAAAAAAAAAACCACGCATGCAGCTCCCCCAATACATTGGCCCTTCCTCGTCCCTTTCTATTTGTCCAATCCTTGCCCTCTATTTTGTCCCTCCTCCTCTCTTTTAATTTCTATCTTTTTTTTTCAAATAATAATAATAATAATAATAATTTACTCTTATTGTTGATTTTTTTTTTCTTTTTCTGTAAACCCACCAGTGTATGTGTATGCAAATATGGTCCACACTCATATTTACTTTGAGTTTTTTCAAGCAAAAGAAAAGTAAAATTAATTAATTTTGTAAAAAGAGTTTTCGAATTTTGACAAACCCTAGCTAGAATCCATTGAACACAGTGATATGCATGCATCTCATTAATTAGTTTTCCATCCCATGTATGTATGGTGTATATATATATATATAAATAAGACAACGCATTCACACATGCACATAAGGGTTTGGTCCCAAAACAAAATGTGGAGAATAAAATACACCAAATATTTTTATGAACTTGACGCGTTGTTTAATAAAGTTGTTATGAGAAAAAAGAAGATTGAAGAAGTTCGTAAGTAACAGTAGTAATCAAGAGTAGAGTTGTTAATTACCATTTTAATTAGGTAGAATAGGTGGCAAATAATTGAACTTACCCCATTTCAAGGGTCAAATTTTCACTTCTAAAATGGCCCATTTGAAGGGTCAGGCTTACATATATATATATATATATATTTTTTTCTTTTTCTTTTGCTAGTTTTAGTAATCAATTTTTTATTTTTGTTCTTATTAAAACTACACTAGATTTTGTAGACATTAAAGTTGGACCCGTAAATGGCCTCCGCATTTGCCCAATTATTATTATTATTAATTTTCTAAAAAACAATATAAAAAAATTAGACCCGTAGCACCATAAAATTGCAACTAAAATCTATAATTTAAACTCGAATTTTGATTGGATTCATGAAAGCTTAGATTAAGATTAAGATAACAGTCTGTTTAATACGAGGGTCAGGGAGTTGGAGAACAATAGGTAACTGAGTCCCCGCGTGTGGAGACACGTGGACTAAGGGGGTGCGCGTGGGGCTAAATTTCTGAACTTTTCAAGAAAACCAGAAACTGTTAAAAGGAAGTTCCGGCATTCTTGTTGGAAATCACAATTTTACCGGATCTCTCTCTCTTTTAATTTATCTTAATATATATATATATATATGTATGTTTATTTCACTTTTCAGTAATTAGAGATATTTAAAAATAAAACAAAATCCAAAGAGTTGTCTCAGTTCACGCTCCTGAGAACGCGTGTTTGATCAGTAAGTTCAAAGACGGGCTGTGCGAGACAAATTGCATGTCACAGTGGCTCACTGGCTGGGTCCCACATGACCTCTTTCCCTAAAGATCCCACGCGCATTTGCAGGGGCGTGTGTGACAGTCAACCTATTTCTACCCTCTCTGATCCTCTCAGAGAATAAGTCTCTATTGTTTGTCCATTAATTATACTCCATTTTTTTCCCAAACTCTCCACCTAATCTCTCTCTCTCTCTCTCTCTCTTTCTCTGGTTTGCGAAATCTTCTTGTTTTCCTTGTAAATAGCTGTTTTGTATTACTTTCTGGGAATTTTGTTTAATTTTAGCTGAAGAAAAAAGTTATGGCAGCTCCAAACATGGCGACGATCACTGCCTCTTTAGAACGGTCTCTTCAAAACTGTTCGCTAAACCACCATCGCCATAATAGCAGCAGCACCAACTCTTCAAGTGGTGGCGAAGGTTCAGATCGTGTAGGCATTGGAATAGGCACAGCGAGGTCTTCGTCATCAACCTCATCAACCCCAGATGACAGACCTGAAAATCACCAACATCATCACCTCTCAAACAACACGGACACAGCCTTGGAACTTAACTCCCATATCTCTCTCCCATACCATTGGGAACAATGCCTCGATTTAAAGGTCCCTTTTTCTCTTCAACTTCTTAATTAGTCCTTTTTTTCTTTTTACCTCTTTGAGCTTCTTTCAAAATAAATGCTAGAGTGTTGCAGATCTTGCGCGACTTCTTTTATTTGTTTACAATTTCTTTTGTAAGCCAGACAGCTTTTATTGTTTCAATAGCTACCAGTAATTAGTTTCTTTGCTTCAAAACCAAAAATGGCGTAAGTGGGAAAGTCCCTTTTTAATTTCCAACTAGTTTCATTTCCCTTTTCTCTTTTTTTCTTTTTTGATTTCTTACTTTAGACGCAAAAGGAAAGACAAAGTTTTTGTGGTTTTGACTATCTAGCTAGTTGGTAACATTTTGTTAAACGTCAATATAAAGAAACAAACTTTCTGGGGTTTGGATTAAAACAATAGGTAAATGGAGAAAAATGGTAAAAGCCGTCATGGATTCCATTATATAAACTAAAAAGGAAATATGGGTTTTGATCATACATTAGGTATTTCTATTCTATGTATAAAAGTTTTTGTTGTAATGGTATAACATAGTACTTGTGTATTAGTAAATGTAAAAAGGTCTGTGGATGAAGAGTATGTTCCTGAGTTAGCAGTGGTAATAATGGTGTTCAAATATATTGCAGACTGGGGAAATTTACTACATAAATTGGAGGAACGGCATGAAAGCAAAAGAAGATCCGAGGACAAGAATGGAGTACAGTGGAGAATACTACTACTCAGAAGAAGAACAAGATAGCTCGTGTGACAGTGAAGGGTCTTCGTCAGAGTCATCTCCCCCATGTTCTACATCAAGATCAGAGCATTATAATAACCGGGTAGATCAGAAAGACCATGTTTTGGTAGTGGCTGGTTGCAAGAGCTGTCTCATGTATTTCATGGTTCCCAAACAGGTCGAAGATTGCCCCAAATGTAATGGTCAACTTCTCCACTTTGATCGATCCGAAAATGGCTCTCCCTAGAGAATTATCAACATTTAATTTTCTTCGCTGTTCTCTATCTCATTCTTTTCTCTTCGCAAACTTTTTCTGGTGTGGATTTTGCTACAATGACAGACAAATTGGGTTATGAGTTTCACTGTTGTTCCTCCATTTTTTCATTTCTTTTTCTTTCTAGTTTTGTCTTCTTCGTTTTTTTTTTCTCCTTATTGTTTTTGTTTTACTTGAAATTTTTATTTGTTTTGATACCATGGTGGAGTTCTACAGAGCTATCAGCAATGTCAATGGTAGAGAAAAAGAATAATATTGGTAATGATTGCGACGTGTAGTTTATGCTTTCTTTTGGTTCTAAATAATCCTTTTATTATTCACAAAAAAAAAAATATTTTTATTATTATTATTATTATTTTTTAAAACCATTTATTTTTTTCTTCGTTGCTTTTTTTTTTCCTGGGAGATTTGCTCTTATTCTTCTTCTTATTATTATTTTTTTTGGTGTTAATTTCAATAATTAATGCCTAACTATATGTATTAACCCTTTCAATCTGGATGAAATTATAAATCATAAACATATGCCAAAAAAATAAACAAAAATCATAAGCATCATGTGCGCCATGTTTCATAATCATGCTTGATAAAAATAGAATACATGTGAGATATTCAACGTGCTTTTAATCATAATATATATGCTTCTTTTATTGAGTTACACCTCAATAATAACAAAGAACAAAAAATAAAAACATAATTTAAAACAAAACAAAGAAGATGATAATTAATCTCCAATTACAACGTCTATAATTACATTTTTGTACATCTTTATTTAAATTAAAAAAAATATTTGTTATTGTTTTGCTAAGCTACGGACTTGGTGGGGGCAATAGCATCAAATATAAAGCAGACTTCAATCCATAGTTTTGAAGGAGACATTATATTGACTTTGATGTTAAGCATTTTCCAAATTTTGCATCATCCATACTATCAAATCCTGGCCGTTGATATAATCTCCTATTTAGAAATAAACTTAATGCAGCATACATGCACTAAACCAATATGATTACGATACTATACGATTTTCCCGCCATATAAATAGGGGATTTGATTTATTTTAGCATATAAGTGAGGGCAATGTCAAACATTTGGTACATCGTCCAATTGCATTAGACCACGTCAGAGGTACGAGTATTTTAATTGCATTATCCTGAGGTGCGTGTTCTTGACCTTTTTTGGTTTAATGATTCAAGCTTTATTTACCAAAATAATAATAATAATAAAATTCATTTAAAATCTTAGAATTTATGATGATATTTTTTTAATGACATAAATATTAAATACAATAGTAGTAATATTAATTAATTAAGTAGGCCGGCCCTTAAACGATGGGGTATTAGTGATCAATTCATGTGATTAACAGCTGAATGAACAACTCCAATCATGAAAAGTCAGGCTTGTATATATATATATATATATATATATATATATAGAAGTTGGTCAGCGCTCAACAATTTGACATTTACAATTTTATAATTTGTTCTTGCAAAACCTAATAAATGACATTCACATTATATTTGGTTGCTAATGGGAAATACAGCAAGTACTTTTATAATATATTTAACTCGTTTGGACAAAGAACAAACAACTGCCAGTAATACATTATATATTTATATATATATATATATATATTTATAAAAAAAGAAAAGAAAAAAGAGAGACTAAAATGATGTATTACTTATTATAATAAGCAGTAGTCATACCACAGGCTTTTTCAGAATTGGTCCACTGCTCTCTGCCAGTGTTTTGCCTTGAGAAAAAGATTTCAAAACAGCACTACTTTTAATTAGCTAATAAAGCTAGGCTTGTAATTTGCACGACACATGGATTTTGACCAGAGACTATAATTCTCTGTCAGAGGGAATATATAATCAACTCTCCTATATATTATATATGCATCTCATCAAGATTATTATCATTATTTAATTAATTAAAGAGAATTTATGAATTTTATAATTTCATTAGAAAATTTTGCCTAATCAAGTCCAGCTTATATCAGTGAGTTCCTAAATTATATAGTCAATAATGAATAGTAATTTGTTGCTACTTTCCTTGGGTTAATTTATTTGTGTCTCCCAATATCTGCAGGTCATACTAATTGTTTAATTACATTGATAATCGGATTGATGAGTTTGAATAAGTATTAAGTAAATAGATTTTTTGAACTTATTTTAAAGGGGCCTAATCTTATCATCACAGGATTATTATGTTAGTATATAAAAAAATTTTACTGCTCTAGTTTTGCAATCGAGTTTAAAGCAGTTGACTCAATCCGTTAACAGATTCCTCTCCACCTGAATTTTCAAGTAAAGCTAAATACACTTACTAAGACTCAAAATTATAATTCTTGCAAGCGAGTGTAATGAAACGGTCGATTTTATTTCGGTTAGACCACACCCTCAAGTGCATGATGATAGGTATGTAAGAACAAGGAGTTAGGTGTATATATATATAACTATAAATAGCTAACTAGCGTAACGCACATTATTTAGAAGAAGTTAATGTACATGTGAACTATCATATACATACAATAAACTAATAAAAACTAAAGGGTTGATTTTATCTTCTTGAGTCTCTCTCACCGGAAGGACGAGTGGTATACCTAGTGACTCAGAGGTTGGTCAGTCTTGGTGACCAACCATATCTATATATACATATATATGCTATCAGAACTGGAACATAAAAGACAAAAAATAGTATAAATGAATGATATTTGTTAGTATTACTATATATGATGCCGATGTACTGTTGTCTGCATGCATAGATAATATAAATAATCAATTAACGGGAGGGGCATTTTTCTTACCACTTGATTGTTTTACATGCAAATGTATCTTCGACAAACGATAAATGCTTTCAATTCATTTTGAAAAAAGCTGCAAATGGGGGAAAAACTACGTATACAAAAAGTAGATATATAATTCACGAATATATATATATATATATATAGATAGATAGATAGATAGATAGATAGAATCTGGAAAAACGTACTAAATAATTTAAATTCAGAATATAATAAATATGTACGTGAAGCTAGCAATTAAGATGGGAATTACTAAAAAATAAAATAAGTGTTCTGGTGCGTGCAAAAGGATGCGACATGGTGCAGTTGTTTGCTCTGCTGAGGTGAGGCCCTCCATCCTAAAAGATTCGAATTTCAGGCTCACAGGCAAACACACAGACACAGAGAGAAAGAGAGAGATGCTTAGAACTGAAAAGAAAGAAGATGGTCCAAATAATAATGGGGTTGAGGATCGCAGAGAGAGAGAACTAGAGGGAGGTTCATTGATAGGCATATATAGCCGAGCAACTGTGGAGAAAACAAAGCAAACTTTTAATATATTTATTTTGTCTAACATCTTTCATGTTTTGGTTGGCAGCAGAGAATCTGAGCAGTGATATATGAGGGCCTAAATCCAAAAAAAAAAGGAGTTGCAGTGCTCACTGTACGAAGAAAGAGATGGATGGAGAGATATCAATGAGAAGAGAGAGAGAGAGAGAGAGAAGCAAATGAGCGAGAGAGAAATTAGATCTCTCTCGTTCTCTGTGTTTCTTTTCTCTCTCTCTTTCACTCTCAATCAGTTGGTCAAAGACAGAGAGACTGATACTACTGGTGGTAACAATGGAGGTGTGGGTGGAAGATAAGGACCTCAAAACCCCAATTGTGTACCTTTTTTTTTATCCTCTATCATCCAGACCCTTCCTTCTCTATATTACGGAATCTCTCTCTGTTTCTCTAGCTTTGTATTTTTGTGCCTTTCCCTTTTCAATCTTTATCTTTATTTTTCCAGAGTCCCTAATATTTTCACTTATATGAAAACACACACACACACACTATTTAACTTTATATTAAATGCTATCAACATCAAAATAATTCACATTATTTTTTAATGGTTTTGGGTTGAGCCTAGAGGATTTTTCTGATTGGGCTCTATTACTTTCCAAAGTCCAAACCCAGATGGAGCCGCCTTGCATTAGTTGGGCCTTATAAGCGTATGACCTTAGATTTCCTTTTTGCTCATATTTTCAATCTCACACATTGCCCTTCTTTTTTCATGAAACAATCACGTACTACCCACTCATCTTACCGAAAGGTATATTGATTCTCTTTTTCGATTAGACCTCAACATTATGCTAAAATTGAATATCACACTTCAATAAAATTCAAGAAAATAAAATTGAGAATTATGCTTCCCCTTCCTGAATATGAAAACCAATTTGGCTCTCCAATTCATCTAAATAAAGTTGGAAACTAAAATGGAAAATGGTATACAAACTTAACCATAATATAATAACATGGATAGAAAGCTTGGAACTAATATATACCATATGAACTTTGATAACAAACAAGCAAGCTATGCCTTGTATACTTTTACATCATCTTTATATCTATATCAAAATTATGAGACAGATAAAGAGCACAAAAGCAAACACTGAACTAGCCAACAACTGGTTGTTGTGCAATCCCAAGCCCTCTGAAATCCGACACACTTTCTAAGATATGATGCGAAGCTTTCTCGAAATTGACAAATCCCATAAACCAGAACTCATGGCCATCAGTAGTAACAATATGTATGTATTTCTCTGCTTTATTATCTGTCATGATCACTGGGTTTACGTTACCTATATTCCCCAAGGGTATCATTACCTGCTCAAGCCATCAACTTCATCAAACTCAAAACTCTCTCATACTCGTCATTGCCAAAAATTGTTTAACAGTACAGTAATCTAAATATGTATACCTTGTAGTAGCTCCAAGCCTCTTGTCCGGATGGAGCGGTGAAAAGCAGGGGACGATCACTGCAAAAAGCCAAACGAGCAGTTGACAAATACAGAGTTCCAGCAACAGGTCCTGTAGATGTGGAAAGATAACAAGCAAACGTCTTCTTCAGCTTTTCATTTGGATGAGTCTGAAATATCTGCTTGAACAGAGACTCAAATCCACCCTCCGTTATTGCTTTTGCCGTCAGGTTCACTTTACCCCATGCAGCTTCCGACACAGAAGGCCCCATCTTCACTGCGACCAAATCAACCGTGATGATCACACAGACAAAACGTCAAACAACAACATGATACTATCATATGCTAAAAATAAAAAAATATATATAAACCGTACGATTGTGCCATATGTCGCGGGCTATGGTCTCGGCCTTGGCGCTCCAGGAGTTGAAAAGGTGAATTACTGGCTCAAATGGATTGTTGGTCGGCTTGTCAACTGGGGCATATTGCACATAAGGTTGGTGGATAATTTGCTGGTTCTCATCTGCGTTCCACAAGGCTGCTTTTTTGTTGTCTGGGTGTACACCAGGTGCTGCTGGAACTCCCATTATATGTGTGCCCCATTTCTTGGTCTCCTCCTCCGAGGGACGAGGTTGCTGATGAGGCTGCTGTGAGACATCGCTGATATGAGACTCTGGTGCTTTGTCATGATGAGCTAAGCTAGATGCTTGATGATGGGGCTGTGTTTCCTCTCCTGTGCCTGCCATGGCTGATTGGATCTGAACAGAGAGACTACTATAGACTTGTTAATTCCTTAGATGGGGTTGCTGGCTGGAGATGGGTATTTCAATACGCGGCTCTTGTTCTGGTTTGCAATTAAGGATATGTTTGAAAGAGGATCAGGCAACAGCACTTTCCAGAAGGGGGTATTCGAGTAAAAATGGATTGGTATTACAAACAACCTTTTTTTATATCAGGGTAAAGACCAAGAAGCTTCCAGTTCCCTGTTCCAGAGAATGGATAACATGTGCCCAAGTCCCAGTTTTCTCCATCATTGTCAGCTAAAAAATACGTATAATCTACGTTATGGTGACCCTCTTGTCACTCACTTTTTGATGGAAGACTTTGGAAGTTTTACACCAAAATTGAACTCCAAAAAGAGTTCTGAATTCTTCTTCCAGCGTAGCGAATCAAACCTCATATTTTTTATTTTTAACTCAGGTGACCAAGCAAGCGTACCCACTGAGGATGCATGGCTGATGGCACGTGGGAGTATTTGAGAGTGAGGGAGAGCTACGTCTTTATGCCACGCGTTTGTTTCTAACATTGCCTACCGCATGCAAATCCGCAAATCCGCTACCCTTTCCAACTGCATCAAGACAATTCAATTAGATACTGATTAGTTAATGTTCATGTCCGGTAGATAGTTGTTGACTACTTGACTGGATTACGTCTAATTATGGCTCAAATATAACTCATAATTTAATATGAAGCCTGAGATAGAAAGATCAAACACCCTCCAAATTGATTAAACCCAAGACAGAGAGAAAACAAACACATTAATTCTTGTGAGAAGCCTATCAGAACATTCCTGCTTAATAAACCCTCATGTTAATTAATTCGGCTAAGATTAAAGGGTGAGTTGTAGTTATCCAAGCCTGTCCTAATCCTTCACTCTGCTTGTTCAACTCTTTGTTAGTATGCTCAAGAAAAGTTCAAGCGGGAAGCTTCCCATGACACTCCAAGAGGCTAGTTTAGTTAATAGAGTGAAGTGGTTCACCCTTATATACAATGCAACAACAACAACAAAAAGAGGAACACTTGCACACACACTCACTTTTTCTCTCAATTCCAAGCAAATTAAAGCCATGACTAGTTACCACCACCATGTTTCTCATGAAACTCAATACCCACAAGGCAAGTATTTTAATTCCATATATACCCACTCCTTTTTCTCTCAAGAAATTGAATCTTTTTTTTGTGTTTCTCTGATTGATTTTAGTGTGATTCTTACATAATGATAATAATAAATGCAAATTGAAAACCAGGGGGTCCACAGCCGTACCCAGCACCGCCTGGTTTTCCATCTTCTCCACCACCACCACCTGGATATCAAGGTTACCTCTACGAAGGAAATCCTCCTCCTCCTCATCCTACTCCGATCCAACCCTCTCTATATCCTCCATACCGCCATTACCATGAAGGCTCTGGATGTCCTTCATTCCTCAGAGCCTGGTATGTTTCTCTCTCTTTCTTGGATTTAGCTTTATTTCTATTTCATATATCAGATTGAAACTGATATTGAAGTCCTCAGACAAATTGATCTTTTTCAGTCCTCAATTAAGTTTGTTATATTTACTCAAATAAATAAAATCAAACAAAAGTGAGCACAAAAACTACAGGTATATTATTCAAAGACCAACCTTTTTAGTCAATAATATAACCACATTTAACCTTTAGCACAAAGTAATTGGAGAGATGTGTTTATTTACACTATACAGGTGTAGCATTAAGCATTCCAAAGAGCAACCTTTAATTAGAAGACAATAAACTGTAGTTACTGAATAATTTTATGGTATTAGTCAATAGATAGGTGAATTATATATTTTGAATGATCAGCGGAAAGGAAGTAGCACGACTTATTTTCTAACAGATTTTTGAGCCTCATATTCCCAATTGAGGCTCTTTTATATATATAAAAACCTAATAAATGCCAAATGCAAGTTAATTATATGAAAGGGAAAATATTAGGAGTGTAAGTCAATTATATGAAGGAGAAAAATAATACAATTGAGGTTCTTTTATATATATATATATATATATAAACCTAATAAATACCAAATGCAAGTTAATCATATGAAAAAGAAAATAATATGTGTAAGTCAATTATACGAAGGAAAAAAATAATATGGGTGTGAATTTATTATTCTAAACTCCGACACACTTATAAAATTGGAGTAGCCCAACTTATTTCCTAACAAATTCTTTAGTATTCTCAAGTTAGGCCTTTTTATATACAAGAAAAAGCCTAATGAATACTAAATAGAAGTCAATTATATATTGTCACTTCAATTGATAAATAAAATTAATAAGTATAGCATTATTGTTGTCTAAGTAATACAAGAACTGATTCATCAAAAAAAAAAGTAATACAAGAACTGTACGTACTTAGAGCTCATTCAGAAAGTTGGACCGAGCTAAAAAGAACTAGTTTAAATTATAATCCAATCACATGTTTGGAGAAAAAACAATTGTTATTGGATTGGACAATGTTAGTCCAACCTTTTAAAACTTGGGGGATTTCAACGGAACTAAACTCATAGGCCACTATATTGGACTGACAGTGACCTGTATTGACTTTCGTTAATCGGTCTTAACATAGAATGGATGGATTTCAGCTACTTGCAATCAATAATTGTCTATATGCATGTTTCATTGCAGCGATCAGAATAATTAAGTTCTCGTTTCCATTATCTTCTTCTACTAATTGTCTTTCATCTATTTTATATGTACAGTTTGGCTGGGTTTTGCTGCTGCTGTTTGCTGCAGGAGTGCTGCTTCTAGGCCTCGAGACGCACATGCTCATATATATGCAAGTCCATATATATAATTAATTAATTAATTATGGTGTTAAGATTTGCTTTTGTTTTGTCGGTCTAATAATTGAAAATTCTCAACAGTGTATGCGGATCATTTCAAGAATCGCACATCTTTTAATTATTACATGAAGTTTGTGAAAAATTATCAAAAAAAAAAATATATATATATATATATATGAAGTTTGTGAAAGTATAAACTTGAAATATTAAAAACCTTCAATAGTGGAACTATAGAAGATAAAGCAGACTAATATTGAGGAAGTCTGATTTTTTTTTTTTTTTTGCCATACTTGAATTAAAAAATAAATACCAAGAGTTGGTATTACTATTATTATTATTATTATTATTATTATTATTATTATTATTATTATTATTATTATTATTATTATTATTATTATATATGCTTGTACAATAGGAAGTATGTTATAGTACTTCCGGAGTATATACCCTCTAACTCTTAGGATGATATCACATTAGCAAAAATATTGTTGTCATATGATATGACATTGTCCTATTGATCTCATAATATATACTTCATGAGTATTAGAGTTTTTTTTCATAATAAAACAGTACTATTATTTATCATAAATTATGATGGATATAAATTACACAGTAAATGTGATAACAATTATTTTATACTTTTAACCAATCATACACTACTATTACAAAACAAGATATAGCCCTTTCTTTTTTATCACATTACTAAATTGTTATTTTATTAAATCACATCCATTCTCATCTGTCACTTGCTCAAAGTTTTTTTTATTGTATTAATTTGTTCAAATATCTTAAAAACTTTTTATTTTTATCCATTTTTTATAATTAAATTGCATATATTTTTTTGGTAAATATAATAGCATTAAGCCCAAAAAGAACTCCAAAAGGAGCAATTACAAAGAGAAACCTCCAACCAACATATCTATCTGTAATTGGAGATCAATACAACTAGGGATGACAGTATTATCATCAAAATCTACGAAAGACACAGCATGATTCAAAGTATACTTTGCAACCTTATCAGCTACACAGTTAAACATCCTACTAATCCAAGACAAAGACCATTTCATTTGATCAAACTTCCTCATAATATTTAGGACCTTATCAACAGAATCTCCAGAAAAGTAGTCTGATGTGGAGTTAGTCAGTTTAGCTAAGTTTAAGGAGTCTATATAATACTTTAAATTCCTCCAGCCTCTTTCCATAGCGAGATCAGACACCCAATCAATAGCCTTCAGTTTTGCAGAATTTGCTATAAGCAATGCTGTCATCTTTGATGCCATGAAAATAAGCTTACCTCTATGATCTCGCACCACAAAAGCAAAAGGTGTTCCGGTTGAGTGAAGAGCTACATCGGTGTTAGCCACAAACTAGTCTTCAGTGGGAGGGGAAGGCCACCCAAGCCCCTTATCTTCAACAACAGAAGCTATCTCCTCCACCACACTAGAAGATATGAACTCCTCCACAACATTTTCAAAATTATGAATTGTTGCTTTGAAGTCCTTCTTCCTATCAAAGAAACTCTTATTCCTATAGTGTCAAGCTGAATACAAGGCTGAAGCCGGGATTAATGAAGCTTCTTTGTTCTCAAAGCTCTTGTCCCTAGTCAAAACTGTTGGATTTAACACTATAGCTATAAGGCATTTGACATCGGTACAGTGAAGACCTTCCCATTTTAGACTCCACTTGCTTCCAAAAGCAATGGCCCTTATAACACAACAGTTACAAAAAAGATGATCTGTTGTCTCTCCTTCATGAATACAGTACATGCAGTTTCTCTCTTGTAAACCAATACGGTCAGCTAAGCAAACTCTGGTTGGTAAACAGCCCACCAAGATTCGCCACAGAAAAACTTTTATACGAGTATGTAATTTAGACTTTCAAAGTTTTTCCCAGATAGGATCCACCTCCTCAGGCTCTGTTGAACCTTTCAAAACTAAATAAGCACTTTTCACAGAGAACATACCTGTGGAATTTGCCTTCTAGATTAGTTTATCATGATACAATAAAGTTGACCATTCAATTCTTTTGATCGCTTGAATGTTTTCATACGTAAACAAGTCAGCTAGGATATCTTCATTCCATTTTCTTGTATTAGGTATAAGCAGATCAGCCACAAATTGACAATTTATCCCTTCAACTCCTGGTTTAGGATCCGACACTTTATTTTCCAACCAATGAATCCAAGATTTCTTCCAAAAGTTGATGGACCCATCCCCAAGCTTGAAGCAATTGCCTTTGAAAATAGTAGCTTTTGTGCTCAAGATTCCTTTCCACGTCCAAGAGTCTCCAGTTTTGCGTTCACATTCAAAAAAATTCCCTCCTTTTAGATATTTAGCACTCAGTAGATCTACCCACAGGCTGTCTTCTTTCCTTACTATCTTCCAACCCAATTTTTCTAACAAGGTAGTATTGTAGTCTTCAAACAGTCAAAAACCCAAACCCTCTATTTCTTGTGGTTTGCACATCGCCTTCCAGCTCTTTAAAATTGTATACCTCTTGTTGCCAAGTTTGACTCCCCACAAAAAATGCCTAGCAAGGGCATCCAAATCTTTACAAACTCTTTTTGGAAATCTACACGTTGACATTTAGTAAATTGAAATTGCTTGCACCACTGACTTTAACAAAGTTGTCTTTCTTGCTTTTGACAATAATTTACACTGCCAACTCTCAAGACGTTGTTGCACTCTTTCTTTGATTATGTCGTAATCCTTAATCTTGTTCCTTCCACACACCAGCTTGTTGCCAAGGTAACTTGTCTCCTTTGTCATCTTTTTGAAACCCAATGATGTCCTTATATTTCTCTTTAAGGCTCTATCACATCATGGAAAGAAGAAAATACTTGACTTTTCCCTACTGATTTCTTGCCCAGACCACGAACAAAAATCCTTCAAACATTCCTCCACTGCCTTTGTATTCCGAATGCTAGCTCTGCAACTGATTAATATATCATCTGCATACAATAGATGAGACACAGGTTGTGCATTCCTACTTATCTTAATTCCATGTATGTTCCCAGCAGCTTCTTATTTCTTAATCATACGGGTAAGGAATTCTGCGCACAAGATGAAAAGATACGGAGAAATTGGATCCTCTTGACGCAATCCTCGTCTAGGCTTAATACAACCATACTTGCTACCATTGATCAGCACACTATATTCGACTATACTGATACAGCTGAAGATCAACTCTCTAAACTTCGTAGAGAAACCTACTGCTTCTAAGATTTTAATTAACATGCCCCATTCAAGCTTATCATACGCCTTCTTTAAATCGAATTTTATCATCATTAAGCCCTTTTTTCCTTTGTGGTTGCTCACTTTGTGGGAAATTTTGTGAGCAATTACTGAATTTTCTACTATCCATCTCCTACTGACAAAAGCACCTTGATTGTTTGAGACAATACGGTCTACGAATTTCCTCATTCTCTAAGATAATATCTTTGCAATCACTTTATAAGAGAAGTTGCATAGACTAATTGACCGAAACTGGTTAAAATTTACAGCCTGTTTCATTTTCGGGATGAGACAGATAAGAGTTTAATTAATAGCCTTGTCCACTCTTCTAATCCGAAAGCACTCTTGCATCATCTTGGTCATCTGCTCCTTCACTGTGTGCCAATACGTTCTATAGAAGTCCCTAGGGAAACCATCTGGTCTAGGGGCTTTCAGCGGATGGAGGCTTCAAAAGCCATTCTTTATTTCTTATTCTGAAGGAATTTTCATTAGTTCTTCATTCTCCTCACTGCTTGTACATTCTGTCATTAGATCATTAAATTCAATGGGAATTTGACTGTAGTTTGACTCATAGAGATTGACAAACTCCTTAGAGAAATAATTTCTGATATCTGTGAATTTTGAATACCAAGTGTCTCCTTCCTTAATTGCTTCGATTCTATTCCTCCTCCGTCGAACTAAAGTGCTAGCAAAAAAGAATTTTAAGTTTCTGTCTCCAGTTTTCAACCACAATTCTCTTGATTTCTATTTATTGATTAACTTCAATCTGTTACACTGCTCGATCAACTGCTTTGTAACCTCTTTCCGTCTTCCATCATTAAAGCTATTCATTTAGAGATCTTCTAACTCCCGTTCTAAATCCTTTATCTTCATATGTACCATGCCGAAATGGTCTCTGTTCCAACATCTCAACACTTTTGTTGTATTAATCAGCTTCCTCGAAGTTTTATGGGCCTCCATTCCCACTCCAACTATTTTACTCCACGCTCTATTGACAACATCAAAGCTCGACCTGTCTCTGGACCAAGCTTTTAGATATTGAAAAGGTCTACTTTGATTACTTTCCTCTCCGTTGGTCTGCAATAAGATGGGGCAATGATCTGAGGCTTTAGCAGATAAGTGGCAGACCTTTGAATTAGGGAATAAGCTTAACCAGTCTTCACTTGCTAAAGCTCGATCAAGACGTTCTTTGATATGGGAGTAGCCTTTTTGGTTGTTGGTCCAAGTATACTTCCTCCCATAGAAACCCAGATCAATAGCAGCCATTTGGAAAATAAACTCCTTCAGGAACAATTTCCCACCCCTTATATCACGGCCACCACTTTTCTCAAAACTATTGGTAATTTCATTTAAATCGCCTATAATACACCAAGGTTCCTTTTCCTGCAGAAATGTCTAAGCCAACATCTCCCAGAAAGAATTCTTTTCATGAAAATAAGGGGGACCATAGCAGCAGTAAAGTTTCCACACCTTGTTACCTTCCATGTCTATAACGGAGACATAAATGACCCTGTCATTACTCCACTCTAGAACCAATTCAGTATCATTATTCCACATTAACATCAAACCTCCTGCCGAGCTCGACGCTGGTACTATAATTGAATTCTAATATCCTACCTTGTGGCACACTTTCTTCATCTTCATTTCATCACCTTTTGTCTCTATTAGAAAGACACATCGGGGTTGATACATTCGAATCAAGGCCTTCAAATTGTTTACCGTCTCTGTTCGGCCTATTCCCTTGCAGTTCCAAGACATACAGCTTAGAGGGCAAGGGGGGCCTATTCGGGCCCGCCTCCTCGACCTCGAAAAAAATCTCGGTCCCCTGACTGTATATATAATTGCTCCCCTTAAAACCCAACCTTTCGATTGAGTTTGCTCCTGCATCCCTCTTCCAATCGCGCCTCTTATTATTGCTAAATTGTATGTGACTTCTCTCCCCTTGCATATATTGTTGTAACTTATAACACTTAAAATATACATGTAAATGTGTGACATAGCAGAAATGAAGCAAACCGTTCCATCACACTAGTTTACGAGAGTTGTGGTTCGAGTCTGACAAGCCCAGTTATTGCCTCAGGTGTACTCAGTCTTATTTGAATCGTCAGGTGTAGAGGATCTGTTAGGGGGTTGAGTCAGCTGCTCTCTTTATTTATAAACAGAATTCTAAATTGATGAGATCCACATCGAAACTCTTTTTTTATTATAAAAAAAAATTAATAAATGAACATTACTTAATATAATGGCAATTTGGTAATAAGTAACAAAAGTAAAGGCAATATTTTTTGTAAATTGTGCCTTAGGTTTTGTAAAATAATAACTTGGATACGTATCATGTAGTGAAGGGGTAGAGGCTGTGTAGTCAAAGAGTGAAGAATCTCTTATCATAGAGCAGCAAATGTTCTAATAGCATGGTGCTCTCAAATTTTAATATTGATATATCATATTTAATACTAATTCAAAATACCAATATCAAATTATAATATAATACTCAATATATTATACTAAAAAAATAATAATTCAAAATTAATTTTATATATATCTATTTTAAAAGTACATCCAAGTCTCCCATTTGATATGGATTTTTTTAATGACAAGGTTATTTTTTTATATTAAAATATTATTCTTACTTGAGTGCAAAAAATGGATATCAATGTCAAAAATTTTACCATCAATTTTCGACACCCTACTGGAGATACTCTCAATTATATATAACAAATTTTTTATTTTAAAAAGTCATTGTATAAAATAGGAATAGATACATATAGCCTCTCAAATATTTGATTCAATTTCAATCAATCTATACATATTTAAAAATTATATCGAAACAAAAATTATATCGAAACCCCCAATATTTATTAAAATATTATTCCATCTACTAAAATTAATATTTGTTAGTTAAAAACTTTTATTCATCCTATGTGGCATGAAGAAATAACATTTTTATCCTCAAAATATATAAAATATTTATTTAAAATTTTTAAAATATAAAATTAAATTAAATTATTAATTTAAAAAATAATTTTTTTCAAAAATTTTTTTCTCTCCTATCTCCTCTCTCTCTCCTCACCTTCACGTTTTTTTCTTCTTTTTTTTTTCTCTCTCCTCTCCCTCACATTCATCCTTGTATTTATTTTCCCCCTTGCTTCCTCATCCTTACAATTTTTTCCTTCTTTTTCTCTCCTCTCTTTATTTGGCTTAGCTGCTTATTGGCTTTGGTTTTTTTTTTTTATTATTTGCACTATAGGTTTAAGATAAAAAATCACACACTGGAAAACAAATCACACTATCTAAAATTACAAACCCAAATCATTTTTTTCCCTCCTAGTGTTGATGTTTATAATAGATTTTTTTATCTTCATGTTACTGACTTATATACAAATTTAGCAGCTTTCAATGAGTTCTTCTTCAATACTCTTGAATGTTGCGGTTTAACTTGACAGTTACTTCTCTCTCAAATATTTTATTCTCTCTTTAAATATTATATCGCCCAAATCTCCCTGTATATGATTTTTTAAGATTTTTTTTTTATTTCCCACTAACCTTAGAAACCTTTCTCTCCCATCTTCTCTTACTCCCCCTCATTATTCAACCCTCATATGCAATTGGCCTTGAATTAAATTGCGGTGTAATAAGGGTTTTGAGGTCATCTAGGAGAAAGAAAGAGAAATAGAGACGAAAAAAAAAATTCAAAGTTATAAAAATGAAATTGTATTATAAAATATCGAAATTTAATGTGGACATTATTAAAATTTATTGGACCTAGATAATATGAGAGGTTTTAATTAAACTAAGTTAAACCTGAAATATTCTTATTACGATGTGCATTAGTTAACTCTAAAATTTATCAATATAAGAAGAGGTTAAGGTACAATTAAATAATAATATAATCTCAATTTTTCCTCTCTATTTCCTCTATGTCTCTCTATTTTATTTACTGTTTATTACTGATTTTATAAACATTATCAACACAAGTCTCTAATCTAACCTTTGGATCACAAAAATAAGGCAAAAAACAATTGAATGGATAGTTCTTGCACATAATCATTTCAAACTTGTCAAATTGCAAACATGTTTTTACCTTTTAAATGGTAACAAAATAGTATAAATTTTTTATATGTTATAGTAGGGTGGTAACGGGCGGCCGGGCCGGGTGCCCTCCCCCTCCGCCGCCGAGATTTTTCCACCCCCCCGCCTCCCTAATCCCCGGTTATGGGAGGTGGCTGGGATTCTCATGCCATGGGATTCCCTATATTTTTTTCTTTTTTTAAAATTATAAAATTAATATATATATAATTATATTAAATTTTAATATAAATTTAAATATAATTATATATATTTTTTAATTAAATATTAATATAATTATAATATATATTAATATAATTATAATATATATATTAAATATATATAATATATATATACTAAGGTGTCTGGCGGGATATTATGCCCCTACCGCTCGGTAAATATTTTTACCCCCCCCCGCCAACCTAGTTAGGGGAATTCCGCCTAATGGTACCCGAGGTGGCGGGTTAAATTGCCAGCCCTATGTTATAGCTGACATTCAAAACTTTCCAATGATACATTATTTGTCTTGATATGATGTATAAACTTGAGTTATGATTTTTTGAATATTTATCAAATCTGTTAATTGAAAATCTGGTTTATGGTCAGCTTTAAAATTTTTCTCTATGAACTGTAGATCTTTTTTTGGGGATGAAGTTTTTACAGGATTCTTTCCTATATGTTATCTCATAATGATAAATTTTGAGGCTCAAATGATGTAAACATGATTTGATTTGGATTTAATATTCTATACCACCTGATATTTTATTGAATAAATTTATTTCTATTACATTATTAGGGTAGAATTCAAAATTTCTATTTTTAGTTTTTGCTGAAATTTTACCAGGTGCATATTATGTCTTGGTTAAATCTTAAAATTTTAAGAATTTTATGATTTATACATAATTATTTATAATTTTATGATTATGAGATGTGCACAGTAAAAATTTATTTTTTGTTTTTGATTATGTGCAAGGCCAAAATTTATTTTATAAGTTATTTTCTTTCAAATTGATTAGCAATTTTTGTGGTTATTTTTTTACCTGGAGCATGTGATAAAATTTTTAGATAATTTAGTCTATCTATTGTGGAGAAAAAATTCATGCAGCTCATATGGTATGTTACAGTTTTATCTTTCACAATATATATTTACAATATTCAAAATTAGAAAGGTATATTTAAACTCATCCTAAAATTATGAAAAAACTTTATATGTTGTGTTGATGAGTATATTTTAATTAAATATAATTATTATAGTTTATGCATCACATCTAGTATGAATTACATGAGGTTAATTCGAGCATACTGTCCATTAATTTTTATTATTTGTATTTATTTTATATGCATAGTTAAAATGACAAACATAATAATGGAGTTTGCACAATTAGATATTTTAAAAAAAAACCAATTTTTTTAATTTTTTTTTAAACTTAAGCTTTTAAAAAAATTAACAAAAAAGACTTGTGCATTTTGACTTCAAGGCGATCAATATAGTGCTAACTACATTTTACCACATATTGTCCTAATGCGAGGCATCTTCTAGATGCCTCGCATGTAGACACATTTTAAAACACTGTTTTTTAACAGTCAAATAGTATTATAATCATTATTATACATATACTTTTTTATATTTAAAATTAATAATAATATATTGTCTCTCTTTCCCACACATATCTCTCTTTTCAACCATCTCTTCTCTCTCTCTTTTTATTTCTCTCTTACCCTTAAAGTTACGTTTGATATGTAGGACCGGACATGATTAATTTTTGAACTCAAACTAAGACTAACCTAGCCAGAACTAGAACAATTAGTATCTTTCTATATTTGGTGCAGTTTCGGATAAAATTATAAATGTTATCTTATATTTTATGCACATTGGACTGGACTATTATTGTAACACACCCCAACCAAGCTCCATAAAACGAACATGACTGGGATGGCTACCAAAACCAATACGAATATATATTTGCGGAAAACATTTAAAGCTTAATAAATTTACTATATAAAAATCTTTGGACAGACAAGACCGATACCTTGCCCACCAAATACTTATTAAGATAAAATTTAACCGTCGTCTTTTTTTTAAAAAAAAAATCCTTAACAAAAGGAAAAGGACCAATACAAACCTCACATTTTTGAACAATAATATGCTTAAATAAATAGAAACATTCATACTCCTAACTTATTTCCTAAAATATAAAATCACTAATAAAAATAATTCAAACTTGGTAAACCTAACTTCTCATCTTAATATTGGAAAACCTTTATTTTGTACTCCAAAGGTCTCCCTCTGAGCAGCCACAAAGTTCACCATTTCCATAATTATGCTGAAAGACAAATTATTTTATGCGTTTTTACCTGGGAAAAATAAACATACTAAGGCGTGAGTTAAATAACTCAGTAGAATTCCCACACAATTAAAGCATACATCCATATGCAATCTTAATCATAATCGAAATTATAATTCAAACTTAATCATAATCAAAATCATAATTCAAACTTATTATGCAATTATAACATATGCCAGACCATACTCTAACAATATGCTTATTGGTTGGAATTTTCTTTCATATACCATAACATATCAAATCATAAGTGTGCATGCATCTCAATCTCACTTATAGTATCACACAGTAAGCATTTCAATCTCACATATAGCTTACTTAGTTTGTCATGATCAAACTCAAATATTTGTATAGCGCTTCCATGTACCAACCAAATGTAATGTACCGCCTATACCGTCAGACATTATCAAACTCATGCATGCATGCTCACAAAGCCTATTCATTATCTTAAGCAACTTATAGTCTTAATCAACTACATGCTTGATACACACAAATATCAAAACACCACTATAGATATCCATTGCAAAAAGAAAATATCTGCGTCAAATTCTATTCCACAATCAACACCATTTGCACAACCTCCGTACAGATAGATTCATAAACCATATTGTACACAACCAAATAATCAATTCATAAGTCCACAAAAACTCAACTAAATTTCAGCATTTTGTGTGATTTGTAAATATTTTAACAAAAATAATTACTCAAACAGTCACTATATGAAAAGAATAACCCAGTCAGATTTCAGAAATTATAACTACTTCATGAAAATTCCGTTTGATCTAAAATCAGTGCCAAAACAACAATACGACATATGTCTATCTGATGAAATTTTCCCAGAATTTACCAGGTAAAATAAACTTGGTTTCCAAATTTAAGAACCAAAACTGTAAAACCAATCCAGCAGTGATACAAAAACTTATAAAATTCACAGTTAATTATATATGACTCCAAAATTCGAGATTTTTCATATATATATTCCAGAGGGTCTTAGGTAAAGCATATAAAAATTTCAAATTAAAACAAATTGATTTTCCTATCGAAAAGTTACAGTGAAACCGGACTGATCAGAAATTTACAGATTGAAACAGAGAATTTTGAAAATTCATAATTAATTATAGAAAATTTGGATTGAGGTAAAAAAAAACCAAAACGTTCAAAATTCATAGATCTATCTAATATAAATCATTCAAAAATTTTCAATATCAAATACAGATCACAAAAATTCAAATACCCCTTTAAATAGACAGGTTTTTCAGCAAAGTTTAGAAATAACTCAAAATTTTAATAATTCATTTATCAAAAACAGCAAAGAAAGTATATAAAGCAAATTGATGCTAGGAATCCTACCTGAAATCCTTGATTTGATCTTGAAAAGTTGTAAAACCCTAGCCCCCAAATCAAGCTCTAAAAATAAATCTCAAGAAAAAAAGAGAAAAAGATTTAGTATTTAAATCTTTCACAAGAAAAATAAAAACTCCAGATTTCTTTGATCCAAGTATCAACTACTCACCTTTCAAAAATCAGTAGGTTCCTTCTCCTCTTTTTTTCTGAACCCTCAAAAACTCTCAGACGTTCCTCTCTAAAATCGTACGTTTGTTTTTTTTTTTCTAAAAGGCATAGTCATAGATCTTTAAAAGACTTAAGAGATTGAATTTGACTTGAACTCTTTTTTTTTTTTTAAACAATAATAATAATAATCCAAAAACCTTATCAGTTCTGTTTAAAAACAGATTTCAATCTACTTTATTTTAAGATAATAAAATCATATATAGTCATGTTTATCTGATAAAATCTTATCTCAACTAAATAAACAATTAACAAAAGAAAATAATATATTTATTCTAAAATCTAAAAAAAAACAATGATTTAAATCCCACAATTAGTTTTTTCCTTTAATATATATATTCTTTCAATATAATTTAAAATTTATATTAAAAATAAAATTTTTTATATTTTTCGCTAAAATAATATGTAAATAATTTTTTAATATACTTATGTAATATTTCATCCAAAAAATACAAATTAAAGAGAAATAAATCATTGTAAACAATTAATTCTGCTTGAAGTTAAAATTATCTTACTAAAAAGTTTTTTTTTTTTTTTGGGCTTTAAGCCTTTAAACTTAGCATTTCTCTTAACAAATATATTTTTCCCCAGGACTATTAACCTGTAATGCTTGAATAGTCTCTCCTTTTTTCTTTCTTTTTTTTCCCTTTTTACACATGTAATAATACTTATTGTTGTAAAGAAAATGGTCAAAGCCATTCATTCTAAATTCCAAAATTAAAATTATAGTCATGAAGGTTTTGCTATACTCACAAAATTACAATAAAATAGCATATTTAAGTAATGAACATTTTACATTCTGACTCACAATCATCTCCTTCTTTCTGGATTAAGATTGCTCAGATATACAATTTGAAAATTCAATTAATAAAGGTTGGTGGTCCTCAGACAATCTTTGGCATGCTAAACCAATTGTATAACCTAATGCCATAGTAACATAAACAGCAACGCCAATCTGCATATAACTACAAATAACCAAAGAGAACATTACATGGAAAGAGACAAAAAATATTTACTTATGTGTCTACAGGTCTAGAGATTTTGAATCTCTCAATTAAAAATTTCAACTACAATCGTCGTATTGCAAGAACAATCTATTGAAGTTTATAGATAATGAGATTTAGAATATTTATACCTATCAAGAAGGGAAGAAGGTAACAAGTTATACTACTCAAATTCAAAAGGTAATCTATCTCATCAATGTGACATGAAAACAGATTTAAAATCTAATAAAATAAGACTTATTAGAAGCCTATTAATAGAAAAATAAGACTTACAAGTAAAAACTAATATTCGAGTTTATTAGTTTCACATTGCACAGTTTATGAAATACACAATTCCCAAATATTTGACTTCTATTATTGTTCTTCAATTTTCTTTGGAAACCAAACAATATTTTAGGATTAGTCAATTGATCAATATGCTAAGTAAAGTTAATAGAATTTTTCTTTTTCCTAGTTAATCACAACTTTGTCCCAAATATTTGATGAATTTTGTCTACCTGGTAATTTTTTAGATGATTAACTACCATATAAAACTATCAGTAGCAAAAAAAACTAGCATCCATAATTTATGTCCTGTCAAAATCGAGAGTGCAAGTGCAATGCAAGTAATTTCTACCTCAAAAATCCAATACAATGTTGACTTGCAAACAAACAAAAATGACCAAAACAAAGACCCAATTACATTGGTCCTACTTTTCCTTTCCTCATCTTCTACCATTCTCTTCCTCAAGCTTTTATCCTCATCTAATCTCCCATATTACTAACACCAATATTAAAAAAAAAAATCGTCGAAAAACCAATTTCATTGTTGATAAAGAAAGTATAATAAATTAACGAAACAAAAGAAAATCAAAATTAAATTACTTTCCCATTTCAATTTCTGAGAAAATTGAACACAAAACTAGAAAAATAAAAATAAAATTCATAACTTTTTCTTTAATGTTCATCAGTTTTCAGAGCAACCACACAAAAGCAAAAGAAAAAGAAAAACTTTATAAGAAATACATAATATAATCAAGAAATTTATGAAGTACCTTCATAGGTTGTTCTTAAATGTGGCATTTCCGGACTATAAAAGGTTGCAGATGGACCCAAGCTGAGATTTGGGCCCACATTCCCAAATCATCACTCACCAAACCCAATCTCAGCCATCCATTCCCAACCCTTTTTCCTTCCCTGAAATCATCATCTTCTGATTGTGTTCTTTGTCTTCCTCAGCCTCGCTATCGTCAATAAAAAATGAAGATTCTTCCACTATACATCCCAACCCCAACCCATCAATTACCACCAAAATCCTATCGCACCCGCCTCTCTATATCAGCTTGGAGCCACACATCTCGACCCAGTTCTACCTTTTCAACCAGGAGTCACGGGGTCTAATAATTCGCTACCTCCTCAAGTGCCGTCTAGCCACCCCAGTCGAGGTGGGAAATCTGACGTGGGCAATGAGATCTTTCCGGTGATCAATTTTTGAGAGTGAGAAATAAACTTTAATGAGAAATGAGAGAAGTCCGAGCTAGACCCACTGATTTTGGAAGGTCATAAACTAAGACAAAAAGTAATCCACCTTCATTGGATTTTACTAATTCTTTAACAATTATCCTCGTCCCACCCAGTCCGATGCGCCAAATGACCTAAATGCAATAATTCCTCTATCTCTCTTTCCTCACACACCTAATAAAATAAAGCCTACATCTCTCAAATTAAAGAAATCCTCTTCTGAATTCAAACATGGAACCCTTTTGCTGGTTTTCCACAACCTAATTTAGTAAAAATGTACAAGCTCTAAAATAATAATATTTATTATTATAAATATTTAGCTTTGTTCTAAATAAAGATATATATTATATTTATATTGAAGGAATAAAAGAGAAATGAAAAGAAATGATTTGATTTCTTTATTTGAAAAAATAGATGAAAACGAGGAAAATGAAGATTTAAATTGTAGGTATTTTCCCCATTTTCTTTCCACTCAAAATTGTGAGAAAAATATGAGAAAGGAAAAAGTTTATTAAAATTTTAATATTTCAAAATTATCCTCTTTTTTTTTGTGATTTCCAGCTGGTCTATCCAGACTGGACGCCCAGACATAGTCGAACCCGGGCTGGTGGAAGCACACCCTCAGTGGTTTTACCACTGGGCCAAAGCCACAGGTGTATTTCAAAATTATCCTTATTAATATTGTTTGAGAAAAAATTTGTTGATTTTTATATGAGAGTGTTTTTGCAACAATATAAATTGTATTAGTTGATTTTTCATTTATTTTATTTTTTTTTCATTCTATTAAATAATCATCCACACAACAATTATTATAAATACTATCTTTTTTTTTCTCTCTTTTATTTTCTTATCTCTTCTTTTTCTTTTCTAAATTCAGCTCAAACTTATCCTTAGCCTTTGTTTGGAGGGATTGAGAGAGAGGAATGAAATGGTAAAAGAATGAAGAGTATGATGGCTATTTAGTAGGAGTGATAGAAAGAGAGAGAGGATGAGAGGATAGATGGAGAATTTATTCTAATCCCTCAAATATTAAAAGGATTATAGGAGGGAGAGCTTTAACAATTAACTAACAAATTTATAGTTATATTTATATTCTCATAATTTTTTCAATGCTAATATTCAAAACAACATAAGAGATCAATACAATCCACTTCATCCTCTAACTCTCTCCTCCAACTCTTTTACATGCTATATTTGGTACGAGACATGGGTAAGGGAAATGACAAATAAGAATTAGGGAGGGGATGAAAGGATGAGGTGGATTGTATTAATCGCTCATGTTATTTATGTTATTTTGTATGTTAAAGAAGAAAAATAGAGAATAAATAATTTAAATATAATTTTAAATTTATTAATTAGTTGTTAAAAATTCACCACTCCCTCCATCTCTTTCCATTCATTTGTTAATTATTCCTACCAAACCTCCACTAAAAGTTTAGGAATAATTTGTAATTTTCCCTTTTTATTAAGAAAAATATTATCCATATATACAGTTTACATTTGCCAAAATTTACCGCCTTATAAACTAAAATTGATAATGACAAAGTTAAGAGATGATCTATTTTCAAGAGAGGTAATTTCATTAGCTTGGTTCAAATATAAGGGAAAACTCTCTATTTCAAACAATTCATAAACACCAGAGTGTTGGTTTTAAATTACTTAAACATCCTTAAATCAAATAAAATACATAACATTTTAACTATTCAAACTGAACAATATTTTGAATAAAAAATTAATAAAAACTATAAATTAAAAATTTATTATTTTTACTTGCATTCATAACCTCTATAACTCAACAATTTACAAAAGAAAAATGAAAATAAACCTTTAATTCAACCCATGAATTATTTTATTTTATTTATGTACAACTAAAGGCCTCTTTTATATTATTAAATTTTTTAAAAAAGCCAAATTATAATTATAGCATTTTACCAAAAACAAAATATACAATTATAGCATTGTATATTAATAAAAATTATAAAATTTATGGGTCGAATTATATATATATATTTTTGGTGAAAGTTGAATTATTAAGGTTATGTACATAAGTAAAGGAATAAATTTTTAGTTTCATAGTTTCTATTATCTGTTATTCCAAATATTTTTAGGTATAGTTAAAATGTTATTTATATGATATATAAATATATATTCTACAGGACTTAGGAATATTTAAGTAATTTCAAAATAGAATAAGGGCGTCCTGCGTATTAAATTGGTAGGTCATGCTGGTCATTACTGGTTTAATCAGGGGCAATTCTATAATTCCAGTCAACACGCACAAATCAAACACACTTTTGCGCGGCTTTGTTTCTGTTTTCTGACAATATTCTCTGTACGGAGACTGGCTCTCTGCCTCAACACTACTATCACTGCGATTACTGTTGTCTCAGTTTTTCTTAGGCTTTCGTGCACTTCCATTTACGAGAAAATACAAACCCCAATACATCATTTAACGTAAATCTAATCCCTACCAAGCACAGTACAACATTAAAGAAAAAAATTTCTTCTTCTGCATACTTTTTGTTTAAGATTTCATTTAGTTTGATTAAAGTGGAGTGAAAAAAGAAAAACAAAAAGAAACAAATTTTTATTGGGAAATTCATCAAAAAAAAAATTTTTTATTGGGAAAATGGAAATTAAAATCTTTATTGATCACATTTATGGCATTTTCCTAGTTCCCAAACAGTTCACTCTTCTCTCTCAGCATCTTTTTTCACTCTGCACTCTTGTAGGGTTTTTGTCTGCAACCCTTGTTTCTTCTTTTTCCAACTCTTGAAGTTTGAGAATCTGGGTTCGTGAGGTTTCACATTACTCTTGTTGTTCTGGGAAAGCATGGGACTTTCCGTGATTTGAGGTTTCACATTACTCATGTTGTTGTGGGAAAGCATGGGACTTTCCGTGATTTGAGTTCTGGGGTTTTGGGTTTTCACATTCCTGAGCTTTGGGTCTTGGAAGATTTGTACAGTTCATTTGATTTTTTGCATCGCAGTGTGATGTAGCTTGAAGATGTGTTTCGTGCAGCGGGATGATGTAGAAGTGAGCATCGTTTAAGCTATGTCACTGTGCTTTATTGCTTTTGGTTTCACTGAAAGTGGGTATTTTTGGTGGTTTATGGCGCAATGTTACTAGAGGTGTACATTCAAGCTCTGAATACTTAGGTGGAGGAATCTGAAATCTTGGAAAGATCTTGAGTTCGTAATTTTTGTGAATGCTTCCTGAAGCTCCATCAATTGTGATCTATTTGTTCCAAAAGAAATGTACTTTGATCAGCTGTCTGTTGAGTTTAAGTTTGGAAGACAAAGTAGTTTGCTGGCTTAAACCTGTTTAGGTTTCTGGGTTTCCATTAGCTTTCTGGAAGGCTACTACTTTTTTTCCTCTGAGAATGTGATTTTGGAGCTGAATTTGAGCTGCATGGTGTTTAGTTCTCTGATTTTGTTTTAAGGGGTCTGCCTAATTAGATCTGTTGGGTTTTCCTATATAAGATTCTGGCGCAAAGATATTTAATTTTGCAAACTTTCCTGTTAAATTCTTCTTCGTCTTATTGACTGAAATTTGAGTTCTGAACATTTTCAACTGGAGATCTTACAAATCTAGTATATGGTTTGGACTAAAAGTTTTTATTATTCCTAGAATTAGATCACTGTTTGTTATCTGTAAGGTCAACTTTTTCTGTTCTGGTGTGATTCTGGGGTCGGAATTGCGGCTAGAAGAAGGAATCTGACTTTAAAGAAAGTAGTTGAATATGGATTTCTTTAAAGTTAAGAAATTTAGAAAAGCCCACAAACCCAATCCAGAAAATGATTTAGAGGACAAGCCTGTGCCACAGCCAGAGGAGCCAAAGAAGGAGAATGGTGTTGATAATTTGAGTAAGACAGATAATGCTGTTCCCACGGCTGAAGCTGAGGATGATGATGACGATTTCATCACAAATGAGGTAAAGAGGAGGTTGAAAGAACTGAGAAGGAATAGTTTTATGGTATTGATTCCTGAAGAAGAGTCATGCCCAGAAGAGGAAGAAGAAGAGGAGGAGGAAGGTGAGACAAGCTCTAGCGAGTGGAGGGATGTGGAAGAAGAAGGACGGCAATGGTGGGGTGGTTTTGATGCTGTGTATGACAAGTACTGTGAGCGGATGTTGTTTTTTGATCGGATGAGCACACAGCAGCTTAATGAAACTGGTAAATTGTTGTTTTGAATTGAACTAACCACTATCTTTCTCTAATAAAACATATTTCATATTCCAGGACCTTGTTTTGGAAACTGATCCTTTCAGAGCTCAAACCGGCTTTGTGCAATTTGTTTAATATCTTGAAAAGTTACCCCTTCTTCTTAAGAAGATATATTAGTAGTTGTTCCAGATCTGTAGCTCTTTAGGAGGTTTAGGAAAAGGTCATTACTATGGGCAGAATATGAACTAATAACTAATATGTTAACCTCCTTCGAAAATATTATGTTGTTTTATTTTTGTAAAATCTCTCTACAAAACGTAAACGTTTATTCTTTAATGATGTAGAATGACTAGGAATATTACTTAATAAAACAGTTGCTCTTTAAAAGATGACAACTTAAAACATCACTAGAAACTAGTCTCCTTTCCCACACATCGCACTCTAGTTGGTTCCATATGCAATGTGTTTTCTCTTATGTCATTGGCCTCATCAACTACTCAACAAAAGCTTGGAAGGTCATTATGTCAAGACATTAGGGTGGCTTCTGAGTGTGTCATTCTACAAGAGAGTTGTTGCTGTATTGAACTGATCCTACATTTTGGGTGACAAGTGAGTTGTTGCTGTATAGTTTATGGGTTTACGCTGTCACTTGTCACCCAAAATGTCTGGACTACATCCACAGAGCTTAGTCAAGGAGAACTCTCTGCACTATTCAAATAAGTTCATATACCCTCTAACAATATTCACACACCTCACAATTACATACGTATGTTTCTCAACCATTCGAGTTCATACACCCCCTGACAGTATTCACACCCTCACAATTACATACATATGATTCTCAATGCAGATCACCAAGTCTCATGAACAATGTTCAAAGTCTAAGATCGAACAAGGAGAATCACAAAGGAAAAACATGAGAGAAAACGAAAAAACGTAAAACCCTCCCTGGCTGGTGCTTGCAGCACAAAACTTGAGGAGGAGCCTTTGGCTTTATACAGGGGCTGAAGAAGAAGCAACAATTGAGATTTCATCAAGACAGAAAACCTTAGTGATCAATGACTCTACTTGGTCATAACCCAAACGGCACAACTGGTTGCCATCTTGGCCATAAAGTTTCATGTTGTTAAGGTTAAACAATAGTGCCACATCAGACTGAGGAATGATGCTTCACAATAGCAAAGTGGCCTTGTAGATTTCTAGTTCTTTGATGAATCAATAGCCATAATTTTTTACTTTGAGTGTAGAGAAATTCATCTGTGCTTCTGATGTTTTCCAATTATACCTCAGTTATGACAATGCAATTACCAAATATTTACTAATAAGGAATTTTTAAGGAGGATTAAACATGGATTGGACATTCTTTAGCCTATATTTGGTAGGAGGGATGGATCAGGATGAAGAGGGAGGGTGGGATCAATGGAGGGATGTAACATAAGGTTGTGATCTACAATATCTTTAACTTTTAATTAAATGCTGTTATTCGAAGCCCTTATATGCTTGATGTGTTGTAGTTGATTTTTCCATCTCAAATAAACGTTGTCTCACAGGCTTCAAAATCCCCACCACCCCATCACCAAGATCTGCATCTAAGAAGCTAACTTCTCCTCTCCGCTGCCTTTCTTTGAAAAAGATTGAAGAACCTGATGATGAAACTGAGCAGCTTCAGAAACCAGAAAATGACCCTTACCAGGATATTGAGACAGCATATGTGGCTCAGATTTGCTTGACTTGGGAGGCACTACACTGTCAATACACCCAACTCAGCCAGAAAATCTCATGCCAACCTGAAAATCCCAATTGCTACAATCACAGTGCCCAACAATTTCAACAATTTCAGGTTTTATTACAAAGGTATATTGAGAATGAACCTTTTGAGCAGGGTCAGAGAGCAGAAATTTATGCTCGCACAAGGAAGCTTTTGCCTAAATTGCTCCAGGTCCCTAATATAAAAGGTAAAATTCTTGCAAATAAACCCATAACAATCTTGAATCATTTTCATGTTTTGGTTTTTCTATGGCTGTGGTTGCGGTTAACAATTTGGTTGATGAACTTGTGCAGCTTCAGATCAAAAAGAGACAGAGGGAGAAGAATCATATTCAACGGTTCTTGCCGCTGATCTCATCAAGATTATTGAGACTGTGATTCTTACTTTCCACCTTTTCCTAAAGATGGATAAGAAAAAATCTATTGGTGCTCTAAACCTGTTTGGAAATCAGAACCAGATGGCAACCCCACTACAGCAGATTCAATCATCTCTTGAGAAGGTAAGGTAGAAAGTAATTCTTTCAGGAACTTTTATTTATTTGTTGCTTTGTGGTTTTGGCAGTAACATAATACGACATATGATCTCCATAGGAGCTAGTATGATGAAAACTTTGTCTACATTTTATAACATTTTTTGAGCTGCAGAAAGGGATGAAACTGAAAGAAGTGCGTAAAAGGAGGAAAGGTTGGAAAAAGAGCTCATGGCCGTCGTCACAAGAAGACATTCAGCTGTTGTTCAGCCTCATCGATGTAAAAATTCTATGGAGGGTTCTGAAAATGGTGAGGATTAGTAAGGAACAGTTATTTTGGTGCGAGGAAAAGATGAAGAAACTAGATGTTTCAGATGGCAAGTTGCAAAGAGACCCTTCTCCCATCCTTTTCCCTTGTTAGCTTTTGAAGTGAATTACTGAAGCGAGCAGAAAAGAAGCATGGATACGGACATGTTTGGCTTTTTCAAACTCAGCCTCTGTCTCTGTCCAGTCATTTTTTCTAAAACATGGATGCATGGTGTGCTGCAAGCCACAATGGTTAATGTTTTGTGGTACCATTTGCCCATTTTGTTAACAGGAATTTCCTTATTGCTTGGAAATTATGTAAGACTTGATAGAGGAGGACCTTGCTGCAGTTTTATATTTAAAAGAAATTTGTGTGGAATTGTACTAGTAATGTTGTGTTGTACAACTACATTGCGGCTTGTGGATAAGTACGTGCTTCTTTTAAGTTGAATGTGATTGCAAGCCAAGTCCATGGGTCGTATTTGTGCCTTGCCTTGTCTTTCTCTATTCAAAATGTTTTAATTAATTTTGCGGAATTAGTGAATCAATTAATGAATTTTCTTAAAATCTAATCCCCCATTATTGTTGAATATCTAAAAGGAAAGTAGTTAAACCATAAAAAGGGCCGCTGACAAATTCTATTTGCTTTATGTTAAGATTGGGAGCTCCCGACCGTCAGATCATTTCAAGGCGTTTGGTCAACCGAAGATATTCTTTACATTCCGGAAGAATCAGCTGCCATTGCCGCATTTACTAAGTAAATAACTATTAGGCAAGAGGGTTGCTTTCTATGAAAATTAAAAAAATAATAATAATTAAAAAAAAAAAAAAAGGAAAAGAAGAAGAAAGAGAGAGTTGGAGTGAAAAAGACGGACAAATTCTGGGAAGACTTGACGAATTAGCCGTTAATTTGCGTCGCATTTCAACCATAATCTTGGGGGGGATTCCTCGTCGTTATTCGACCACATCCAAACGCAGCCTTCGACATGTCAACAACCGCAGTAAAGCCACGTGTGGGCACCCCTCTCTTCCTGCAACCTCCATCCAACACGTGTCCCCGCCTTCTACAATCTCCAATCACCAAAACGCCCATCACTCGCGCCAAGTTTAACCCGAACCGAAACAGAAACACGGAATGGCATTCTCGTCAATTCGCATGCTTAGAAATAAACGAAAAGTGTTGTATGCTTTCCGAAACAAAGACAAATGGCATGCCTAGGCATCAACATTTTTGTCTCTATGTTCTGATGTAAATCACCCTTGAACTTGAACAAAATTACAAGTAAAAACACAGTATAGATGAGGGATGGGAAAGGCCCAATACGTCTTTTTGCGATACTTAGATTCGGTGTTTAAAATTTTGCCCTCTGCTGGAAATTGTGGCAAAATGGTGTTACCACCAAGGGCATGTCAGTCATTTTATCGTTTCTGTTTAAATAATTTTGTCCGTATACATAAGGAGGGGGTGTAAGGGTTAATTCCGTAATATGCACAGGACTCTGCCAGGAATACGGGGGTTGGAGTGTGGAGATGAAGAAGGCACTTCGAAGTTGAACAACAGCGATGGCAATCTGTAAGACCATCACCTGAGAGGTTCTGCGGCGGCGCTCTCTCGTGGCGAGTCGAAGTCCCTGTCACTGTAAGCCTTCTCTCTTCTCTCGTGGCGGCGCTCTTCTTCTCTCTCTAAGAAACACTAGAAAACAGAGGGTTTTGCAGCTTGTTGAGGTAGTTGGCTGGTTTGGGATTTTGTAGGTTTAAAATTTGGTGGAAATCATTTCCTGGGTTTGTTTTATTTTTGGGTTTTGGTTTGTTTTTGTTCTGGGTTTATGTGCTGGATGCTTTTTTGGAAATTTGACCTAAAACTGAAGAAAGTGATGCATTTCTTACTTTAGAAATAGTACTTTAGAAGAAGGAGGTTATATAGTGTTGAATTTAAAGGTAAATAGTACTTTAGAAATGGCTAAATTGATGCATTTCATACTTAATATTACTATTTACTGTGGAATTAGCAGAGAGGCAGAGGGGTTAGGTATTCTCGAAGGAGCTGAGAACGGGCAAAAAATGGGAGTTACGGTCGATAATCAAATTTTGCTCTTTCTTTGTAATATACTACAGTTAGGATTAGCCCTTCTCATAGGATGGTTGCATGGCTATGTCTTTTTCCATCCTGATACTTGCTGCGAATTAGACTTACTGATTTTGAGTTGTGAATTAGAAATATATCAAAGACAGCTTTCAAACTCGTGCAAAAATAACTAGTGTGTCACCCAAAGAGTGTCTGGATGTTGATATGGCGGTATTAATTATCGGATAAAGCTAGTCAAGCAATGAAATTGAGTCTCAAAGTCGAGCCAAACTATGAAAGGCACATGGTATATATACTAGGGATGCTACGCTCTAGAAAATTAGCGATTATTCCACAAATTAGGATATATAAATGATTATTAACAAGTACATAATTTGTATTCATATCATATTTGTCGCCTTTCTAATGATAATGCATTGCCTTGCTAATGGTTTTTTTACCTATTTTATGTTAATATAAGTATCTATTGTGTTGTGAATAAATTATTTTTACACAGAAAGAGATCGTGAAGGTGACTGTTGGCATAAAATTTTTCTTGTCATTGTATAGGTGGGATGGCAACTGAGAGTCCTGTGAGAATGGTGGAAAGTAGCAGAGGTGGAAAGTGGCCGTCATCTAAGGATGCTGCAACTTTTGGATCTCCACTAAAAAGTATGGCAGCAGAGGAGTTGGGCTTACTTATGAAAGGACATGGTTTACGCAGAGATCAATCAGACTTGATTCCCAACCGAAGTGGTAGTGCTCCACCAAGTATAGAGGGTTCATTTGAAGCTATCAGGAACCTGTTAACTCAACAGAACACTAGGTTGAATTCAAGCTTTTCGAGTTTAACAAACACACTGAAAAATTTTGAGTCCGAGGAACAATTGCGGTCTGACCCAGCTTATTTGGCATACTACTGCTCTAACGTACACTTGAATCCAAGGCTGCCTCCACCGCTTGCTTCATCAGAAAATCGTCACCTGTTACACCATATTGCTGGTTTTGGTAACAATTATAGGTTAACTTCTCAAGATGATAGCAGCAATGGATCCTTGCATTTTTTTCGAGGTTCTCTTTCTACTCATAAGGAAGAGACTGAAGAGGATAGTTCATCCAAGCCAGCTTCAGATATTTTGGAAGAAAATGGTAGTTCATTAATATCTGGAAAGAACATGGCTTCTTTAGCAAGTCGTCATAAAAGTTTGGTTGACCTTATACAGGTTGAGAACATAGCATGAGTTTTTAGTATGATATTTGGCATGCTTAATCATGCACCGATATACTTGCCTATGTTTGTTATTGGCTTTGTATATGCTAAGTTCTTACAATATCAGTTCTTATGATGTTCTATAACTTTCTATTTTCTTTTGACTTTTGTTTCATTTTCTTGGTGGGTTGTAGGAAGACTTTCCCCGTACACCATCTCCAGTATATAATCTTTCTTGTTCCTCAAGCCACGAGATAACAGATGAACTGGTTGATACTGATGTGAATGCAATTCCAATGAATGGTTCTTCTGTTGAAATGTCAAAACTACCAGAGTCGAATTCAGGCTCTGTTGATGTTAATCATGAGACAAATGCCCTGGAATCACATACTATTAAGTTAATACCTAGTGATTCTCCTTTTACAACTTATCCCAGTGCACAAAATCCTGATGAGACAAGGAGCCCACTAAAAGATGAATCAAATGGTATAGCTGCCAATGTGGAGAATAATGCATCAGTTGGTGACACCTTTAGGTTGGATATTCCCAAAACAGAGCCTAGAAAGAAAGGAACTATTGTTGAGATTACTAAAACCCAACAAGAAGAGCAACAATCTTACGGGAGACATGGGCCAAAACTTCATCTGTCTACACAACAAGGCATTCAATACCAAGCTCAGGGGGTCCAGGCTCAAGTAATTTCTCAAGGAATGAATCACTTGGAAAGTGGCATGGAAAGCCTTACCCTTGGTCATCCCAAGTTCTCCTCAGTTGACGTGCAGCCACCATTGCACTCTCCTGGGTATGCGCCACCCTTGTATGCAACAGCTGCAGCATATATGGCTTCGGGAAATCCATTTTACCCCAATTTTCAACCATCTGGTTTGTATGTCCCACAATATGGTTTAACAGGTTATGCCTTGGGTTCAACACTTTTGCCCCCTTTTATGGCTGGGTATCCTTCTCATGGTGCATTTCCTCTGCCATTTGATTCTAGTCCAAGCTTCAATGGTCGAAGTACCGGTGTTTCAACAGGTGAAGGCATTCCCCATGTAGGTGATCTGCAACACCAAAGCAAGTTTTATGAGCAGCATGGCTCAGTGCTGCAAACTTCCTTTGTTAACCCTCTTCATATGCAGTACTATCCACGACCTTTGCAGGATACTTATGGTGGTTCTGTTCAGCATGGTCAGTTTGCGAGAGGTGTCATTGGGGGCCAGTTTTCACAAGAGTCAACTTTTGCCACTTATATGGATAATCAGAAATTCCAAACTCCGACAAATGGCAGTCTGAGCATTCCATCTCCAAGAAAAATGGGGGGTTATGGAAATCCTTCAGGCATGGGTGTCATGCAGCAATTTCCAGCGTCACCTCTTGCTAGTCCAGTAATGCCATCATCTCCAGTTGGCAGAATAAATCATCCAGGTCATCAAAATGAAATGAGGTTTTCGCAAGGTTCAATTAGGAATACTGGAGTATACTCTGGATGGCAACAGAGAGGCTTTAACAGTGTTGATGACACAAAAAGGCGTTCTTTTCTCGAAGCATTGAAATCCAGCAATGCCCAGAAGTTTGAACTCTCTGATATAGAAGGGCGTATTGTTGAATTCAGGCATTGTTCCATACTAAGTTTGCTTATGTCTACATAATATAACCACTCTGCAATCTTGTGTGAAAAAATAAATGATTTATTATTCGTGTTTAACTTCAGTGTTGATCAACATGGAAGTCGATTTATTCAGCAGAAGCTGGAACATTGCAGCTCTGAAGAGAAGGCATCTGTTTTCCGAGAAGTTCTTCCGCATGTTTCAAAACTAATGACTGATGTTTTTGGGAATTATGTTATTCAAAAGGTATGCTTTTGATATTGTAGCTTAATTTTGTGTTGTGATGTGGCTGCTTTTTTATGATTTGAAAATTGAGAGATTCCACAATAGTTTCCTTTTTACTGATTTGATAGTTTATGGACTTTGGCGGTGATGAAATGAGGAAGACATGATGGATGGTTGTGTTTTTAAGTTTTTTCCTTTCAATATGGTTGGAAAGAAATAGGAGATTGTTTGAGTTTAAGTTTCATGATTCTTCATTCAGCTTGGATCGAATTTATTTTTTACCTTATTTTTGTGTATCAAATCCCAAGGATTATCTATTTTTCTTGCTCAGTCTGAGTTTGGAAGAGGTTTTTTTCTTCTGATTTGATACTTGCTTACTTTGTGTTTTGCTTTTAGGGTAATTTCCACGCACTTTAAGTCTTTAACATCGTGTGCTTACATCTCATCAAAGAATATGTTTCTTGTGTTAAAAACAACTAATGTAATTGGTAATTTGCATTCATCTCAATTGACTTTTGTACTTGGTGACTAGCTTATAGTGAATGTAAGTTTTGGTTTCTGTTTCACAGTTTTTTGAGTATGGAAGTTCTGAGCAGAGAAAGGAGCTTGCAAATCAACTCTCCGGACACATGCTACCTTTAAGTTTGCAGATGTATGGTTGTCGTGTGATCCAGAAGGTATAGAAAGACCTGAAAATGCTTTTTGTAGATATATAATCTTCTATTGACTTCCAATATTTATGTACTTTCTTATTTTAAGAGGAGTTAAAATGCTTGAATTAAATTATCTTTTATGTACTGTCAACTTCCAGAAATTTTAGGATTTTGACCACAACATGGAATGGCTGCATAAAACATGAGTGTCATATAATTGTGTTGGACAATGGGGGCGAGTAGGAGTTGAAAGATCAGACTCTCATGTATAGTTGGGGATGTAGGACATTTTCATGAGATATGTGTTAACTAGTACGGACTTCTAGCTTCAATTTTCTCTAGAGCCTGATTGTTGGCTAGTGATTTACAATACAAAAGTAAGAGGATGATTGCCGTTTGCAGGTTCATTTACATGGAAGTCACGATGTTCTGTGCTTTCTTCATTTTGTTAATACTGAATCCTCCCTCTCTCTTGTTTTGCCTTCCTACTTCTTCACTTGTTGAAGAGATGATCAGTCTTCCTGAATCGGATGTGTCCTCCTTTCACTGTAGTCATGTATTTTGCTTCTTTAAAGTGGGTGTTCAGATATGTTATTTTTTTTGCTTATGAAATTTTCTGTTTACTATTTTACTATATGTGAAGTCTTTCTATGCGTATATGTTCATATACATTCTCTCCCTTTTTAATCTTCCAATCGAGGAACTTCCTGCCTTGGATGAGTTCTGATCATCAATTCATGTTTTGCCATTTTGTCTCCATATCTTCTTCTTCTTCTTTCTTCTTTTTTTTTGTTCTTTTTTTTTTTTAAAAAAAAATTATGTGCTGGTTTTGTTCTCTAGGCCCTTGAGGTGATTGAGCTTGATCAGAAAACGCAACTTGTGCGTGAACTTGATGGACATGTTATGAAATGTGTGCGTGACCAAAATGGAAATCATGTAATCCAGAAGTGTATAGAATGTGTGCCAATGGAGAAAATTGGATTTATCATATCTGCTTTTGAAGGCCATGTTGCCACTCTTTCTACTCATCCTTATGGTTGCCGTGTCATACAGGTAACATAATATTCATCTCAGGTGTGAAGCTTTCAGTTAGGTTATTTATAATGTGTTTTTGATTTGTTATGTTTTTGCTTGTGGTAGCGAGTTTTGGAGCATTGTGCAGAGGAGCTTCGTTGTCAATGTATCGTGGATGAGATCTTGGAATCTACTTGCATTCTTGCTCAGGACCAGTACGGCAATTATGTCACCCAGGTTGAATTTACCCAACTTTGTGCTGCTCTGTTTTTTTATTTAGGTGGATGCTAATCATTTTTGTTTAGTATAAACGAATTTTGAAATTTTCCTTTTGCTTCTTGTCCCCTGATCTTGAATTCTTTAGATGATATTATTCACATTTCTCCTGTTTTTGGTAATAGTTGAATTTTTACTTCTAGAAGTGATTGTTTTGTTCACATATCTTTTCATCTCTCTTTTCTGGTGACTTTTAGTTGAATAATTTTCTCTGGTATAAAAGGTGAAACAGAATACTATCTTTTATCTGTTTATTACCCAATATGTTTTGAAATACATTGATTCATGTTACTAACGTCTTGAGATTTTTAAGCAATTAGTTAAAAAGATATAGAGTGTACCTGGAGATGAGGATGGGTTTTGTTCAGTATTGGTCAATCTTTGCTCTTTTCTGATTTTCTAATCTATTTATTTAATTGATTCTAATTATTATTTCCATCATTCTTTTCTGTTTATACATGCTTTCTAATAAAGAGATGGATCATACTACTTGCAGCATGTTCTGGAGAGGGGGAAGCCCGATGAAAGAAGCCAAATTATCAGCAAGTTAGCTGGGAGAATTGTACAAATGAGTCAGCATAAGTATGCATCCAATGTTGTTGAGAAGTGTCTGGAGCATGGTAATACTACTGAGAGGGAACTTTTGATTGAGGAGATCCTTGGGCAGTCAGAGGAGAAGGATCATCTATTGGTAGGTCAAGTGAAAGCTATCTTTAGTTTTTATAATTAATCATTGGTATATAGTTCATGTCTATGACATTGCCTGAGTACTTTCTTTTGCTTGATCATTTGAAGCCAGTGAAACAAAGGGAGAGCATGTGTTTATGATTGGACCTAGTGCAAATTATGGCCAAACTTGTTGGCCTAAGCCTAATAGTGTAATTGATTTCTTTTAGGGAAGTAGTTTAATAAATTAGGAAGTATGTAAACTATAGAGTTAGAAGTTAAAGAATCCTAAACAGTTTCAGATCTGAATTTTATTCAATACATAGGTGCAAGTTGATTGTAATGACTGTAAAAGCCCCTTCATTCAGGCCTATAGCAACCCAAGAATCTTTGTTGTCTATTGAATGTTCTTTGTTAATTTTTGCCATTTTCGCTCATAAAAATGGTTGCGCATACCTTTGAGATGACTCAGCAATGTCATAGAACCAAAATATAAGTTACACGGCTTGAAAATTAAGAAACTAAACAAAATATAAGTTACATGACTCAGTAATGTCATTATGCTTGGGGTGTAAAACTTTTCTTAGCTACTTATGTAATATTCTTGCTGGAGAGAACTGGGCTATATGTTGAAAGCCTTAACATTCTGACCATCTATCAGTTACTGGTGACGATTTGCATAAACTCTTGTATTAATCCATGTGCTGTAAGTAGTACACTTACCCAACCATTTAATGAAGAATTGTTGATGTTGATAGCTGTTGTAGATTTTGGTTATGCATCAATGACGGATTCAATAAGTTCTGCATCACATATAAATCTTGAAAGCGAGTATTAGTTAACTAAATCAAATATATAGCTTATCTGCAAATCAGGTGGTATTATGTTAAGAGAGCACGTCTAGCAAAAGGAACATGCTATCTTTTTCTTAAAATTGATTATGCTATTCTTTATTTCTCCCAAAGCTTATGTGAGCTTGATACTCTGGTTACTTGGCCTACTGTAAATTACAGATGATTTTTGGGAGTAATTTAATCAAGTATACAGTATAGTATAGGTTAAAGTTTCTTATTGTGTTTCCTGTTTGACTTCTGTATCCTAGACAATGATGAAGGACCAATTTGCAAATTATGTGGTGCAAAAAATTCTGGAGACTAGCAATGATAAACAGAGGGAAGTACTGCTAAACTGTATAAGGGTCAATATTCAAGCCCTGAAGAAATATACTTATGGAAAACATATAGTCGCTCGATTTGAACAGCTATCTGGGGAAGGTGTGTCAGTTTTCTATTTTCAGTTATTGCACACATGCAAAACTATATATGAACGTGAAGATGACTGTTCTGTTGTGGTATCTGTTACTTGAACTTATATTATTCTCTTCGTGTTGAACAACAATTCTGTGTGCGATGTTTATGTGAGATGGATTTTCTTAACTAATATCTCGTATCTGCACCATTTAGATTCTCATAAATACTTAACATTTGGACCAAAAAGTATTGAGTTGCTTCTTATAGGAAAATGTTCCATGAATCATTCACGAGCCTAGAAGCTTATAAAAAATGAACCCTCTTTTCTTCATGAATGAGCCATATATTAGGTGAAGAAGTTTTTCATTCAGGAACACGCTCATTCAGAAACATATTGCTAATTGTTTTCTAATAATATTTTGTTTTACATGCTGAGCACACTTCTGTGTAGTTCTCCATGATTTGGGAGAGAACATATTAAAAGTTGGGATGCTGATGTTAGTGTTTGACATGCAGAAAGCCAAACTTCAGAAGCTGAAGGTGCTTAGAGTGGGAGGCTCTATAGGGAAGTTGCGCATTCTTGTAGTGGTTGCAGAAACATCATATTCAAGAACTCTCTCGTCATCAACTATAAAAAGAATACTTTTGAGATGGGCAATGTCATCTTTTATCTGCAGAAATATGCTCTCCTCATCTGTATCTGTTACTGTTAGCATTTTATTATATTACATTTGAAAAGTAAATGCATGTCTCATGCGTCTTCAAAAATTGTATCATGTACATTAATGTATAGAAATAATTTATGGTGATGAATCTAGTCAGAGTAATCTTATTGGCCACAAATTTGATGGAGTAAATGATTTGTTTGCTTGCTTGCTTGTTCATCTGTTTGTTTTAATTGCAAGTGTCTCTTTTGTTTTTGTCTGTTTTATTTACTCTAAATGGTGTCATGTATCAACTTTGAAGTGGTATTGATTTGGTGTTATTGATTGAAATCTTGTTGAGTTTCAATCATATTCATTGGTGATTGATAGCATGTAATATTTTGAATTGTTTCTTGTCAATTTCCAATTTTTGCACTCAGTGTGCTTGTGATTTTAGATACTAAGACCTGGATTTTTTTTTTTTTTTTTTTAAAAAATGAAAGAAAATCAAACAAGCATCCTGGATATTACTTTTTTATTACCAAAAAACCTGGTAATCAGACTATTTTATTTATTTTTGGTTATTTGCTTTAACAGCCTTGGCTCTCTCTTTACTCATCAGACTCTTATCTGCTGCAAATAAATGATTCTCTCTTATTCACTTTATTTGAAAATTTTCTTTTATTATTATTATTATTTTTTAATTTATTTGTCATTCAAAATTTTAATTTTGGAATAATCATACGCAAAGCCAAGTAATGTGATTTTGAAGGCGAAAATATGCTGTATGTATCGTAAAAGTCAAATACGGGGATATTTTGGTCAACATCTATAATTTGGGTCAAAGGTTTATTTCCTCCATAATTTTTTTGTTTTTATTTTTCCTGGTTCGATCAACAAGAAATTGGAGAAAGTGTTAATTTAGAATTGTGGGTCAAAAATGGCATGAAATTTATGTGGAATTTGGGTCCTCAACAAGTTTCAGGGAATTGAGCGGATGATCCCCTGAGGCGCAACGTAGAGAGAGAGAGAGAGAGAGAGAGAGAGAGAGAGAGAGAAAGATGGATTCGAGGACAGAAGTAGGGAGACCAGTGATCGTGCTGATATGTGGTACGTTGGTGTACTACCACTGTGCGTATCGGAATGCCAGCCTCGTCTCTCTCGTCTCCGACGTCTTCATCGTCCTTCTTTGTTCCCTCGCCATTCTTGGCCTCCTCTTCCGCCAGATGAACATCTCGTTTGTATTCTTCCTCTTCGCTTCCTTTTATATATATATATATATATATTTTTATTTTTTTTATTTTTTTTTTTTTTCTTTCTTTCTCTCTTTTCCCGATCGATTTCTTGGCTTCCTGATTCCCCTTTTTCCTTTTTCTTTTCTTGTTTACTAATGCTTTCTATCATTGAATAGGTTGTCTCAGTTTTAACATAGTTGAGATTGGAAATTCGAAAGAAAATTATGAACTAGTGTTTTTTGGATATTGTTAAGACAGGTTCTTTGCTGTAATCGTGTTAGTTTGCAGAAATTTGTTCCTTTATTTTTGGTCGTCTCTCTCTATTCTGGGGTTTGCTTAAAGCGTTGGTAAATTAGTTTTTTTTTTTTTTTTTCTGTATTGTCATAATAGTGGGACTTTCTTGTTCAAGAAGCATATGCGGCCCTTATCAGGAAAACTTGATAGGGTTTTTTGCTGTGAAATTTGAATACGTTGGAGGCGGCTTGAGTGTGTTTAACATCGTGAAAAGGGATACTGGAGTCACTGCCTTGATCAATTACTTTTTTTTTATTCCTTTTAGAACTTGCCAAAAAAAATGTTACGTGCAGTTGTTAAGGATGGTTTCACTTAAATTTATGATTGATGAATTTACAAACCAACCAAGCTAGCTAGGTATTTCAACTTTCATGGGACCTCAAATGATGATCTTTACTTAATGTTGTTGGTGTAGGGTACCCGTGGATCCGCTTGAGTGGCAGATATCTCAGGACACTGCTAATGGCATTGTTGCTTGTTTAGCGAATACTGTAGGTGCGGCTGAGTCTGTGCTGAGGGTTGCAGCGACTGGACATGATAAGAGGCTCTTCGTTAAGGTAAACATTAAACAGATTCAATTTATTTTCATTTTTACATGGTCTCCAGAACTTACACTCTGATTTTGAGTTCTCATTATTGTTCTTAATGCAATGAAAAGGGAAATTGTCTCTAACATTTATATGCAACTCGCCTAGTCTGTAATAACTGAACCTACCAATCAATTCTAATGTTGGAACTTGCATCTTTTGGCTTGCCTACAATGTATTTATGGTGAAAGGCCTTTTTGCTCACAGAGCATTGTATGTCTGGAAATGGTTTAAGTATGCAATGTCAACTAAGAACGAAACTGCATTAGTTTGATTAATGAATGATTTTCTTTTTACAGCCAACTAGAGACCTTATATATCTGTTGAATCTTTCTCAGGTTGTCTTTTGCCTTTACGTACTTTCATCTTTGGGACGACTAGTTTCAGGTCTTACAGTTGCTTATGCCGGTATGTTTGCTTTTAGCTTTTATTACCTTCTAGGAAACTCACATGAACTACTATTGTGTATATTAAAGTAAAACCATGGTGATTATTTGAAACATTTTTTATTGAATGCAGTATTCTCAGTTTGATTAGCCATTTTTTTTTACAGATGATGTCTTCTAGTGTAAAGAATATTTTGAGAAGTGAGAACTCTCTGTTGCTTTTCCAACCTTTAAATGAAGATTATAATGCTAAAATGCAAAGTACCAGTAAAAGTATTCCTTATTGGAATGTGATGGAAGCAATTCTTTTCAGTCCACACCTCCTTATTCAACTTTTAGTGCTTTGAAGTAATTTATATTTAATCATCAATGAGGATGGGTGATTATAATCAACTACTTGTCCTACACAATGTTCATTTTTAAAATTCTTTAAACCGTGTTCAACCTCCCAGTTATATATTTTGATAGTTTTAGCTTCTGTTATGGTGTTAGGAAAGTTGCTTATCTAAAGTCGCTTTTTCTGGTGGGCTAGTTTTCTTTCCTATGTTATGTTTGTATGTACATATATGTGTGTGTGTGTATATCTCATCTGGAATTCTGTTTCCTATTTGACAGGATTATGCTTGTTTTGTGTTTACATGCTTGCGGAGAACTCTCAATCAATCAGTGTATCTCCTGCTCGTTTCCTAGGGAGAAGAAATTGCTCTGCCGTGGAGCAATCTGCTGAGCAAGACGCCATGTAAATCTATGCTCTCTGTAATCACTGTGTTGCTACCAATCTTCATGTCTTACTTTGGTCGCAGAACAGCCACTTACAGTTCCTCTGTAAATACAAACTTGTCTGCTACCTACTTGATTTGTTTGAGGATGCAAGTGAAAAGATGAAGGGAATTATGTCTGGAAATGAAAATGATAATTTTTTTTTTCAACAATGGATCTTTTGGTTTTGTAGTTTTGTCTCTTATGAGGGAATTATGTTTCTTGTTTTCTATTTTTATAAATAAAAAACGGATGATAGATATTTAAAATTAAAGAAGAACTGAGATAATAATAGGGGAAGTTGGTTTTAAAAATACTTACGAAATAGATCAAATGAATAAAATATAGGAAGTAGAAAAGCACAAAATCTTTTAAATAATTTTAAGGTTATATTTCATTAAACCAATTATTTTATTAATTTTATACCTACAAAATTGATAATAGAACGCAACTCAGAATCTAAAAAAACGGAAGAGAGAAAATGATCAAAAATTCCAAAGGAACATTATTAGTAAAGGCACTTTGAGAAACATCATTTTTGTTAATGATACAAAATATCCATCAGTAATTATCAGTTGAAGACCTCCTACAAAATTTGGGTTAGAACTCAAAAATAGACCATTCCACACCTTGCCTCACTTCCCCCTCTTACCCTCCAGAAAGAATAAAAGAACAGTGTAGCCTCCCCCAAATCTTATGGGAGGTGAGATTCAATTTCAGGTATATTATATTGATCAAGTTTCTTCAGCAAGATAGCTGACACCTACTTTCTTGTAAATTTTATACTAGACATGTATATCTTTCCACTATATGAAATCTTGCAAAAGCCTTCATTCATAGAACACGATTCTGCACGACTAATATCTCCTTCCAAGCTTCGTAAAACATCCAGGTTATGCCAGAGGATGGCATCACTTTTAGACAGCTTGCACCCCACCCTCTGTAGAGTCCCCTCAGACCACCTTCCCGGACGACTTCTGAAATTGCTGCCACCATGTTTGGCGGGCACTTCCCATGCAAAGCTCCCACCATCAGCCGTTTCCTGGCCACTTCCAATGGAAAGCTTATAGTGCTAGCCGTGAAACCTGGCCAGTGAAAGAAATTCTGATTACATAGTTGATAGAGCATACTGTAGTTTGAATGAATGTACAAAACAGGATCTTATTCTCATTGAAAGCCAGATTCCCTTTCAGACAAATAAAATCTTTCAAACAAAATAAAACTGCTATACCTTGAACTAGGAACATTCTCAAAAACAAAAAAAAAAAACATGATTTCAATTTTGTAAGCCTGTCTCCAACACACGTCCAAGAAATTTGATGAACAGAAAATCAATATCATCACGTAGGGAAAGACGCAGTCACATTCTCTACTTAAGAAATTTCCCCATTTCCCATACAGAAACTGAAGTAAAATTTCCCCATTTAATACTCTGTAATTCAGGACACAATGTCTCCACAAATTACACTTGTGTCCTTGTCAACAAATCATTGGATGTTAGTAACTGAGGAGTTTCTCACCTGCAAGAGCTCCAATAAAGAGCATCTCAGGACGGTTTAGAGACTCTTTTTCCTTTGACTGGCAGTAAGATTTCTTTATTGTCTCATACATGAAATAGTAACATGTGCTGTACGGAAGCATTCCCATCAATGTAGGTGAAAGACCAGAATAAAATGCACCAATTCCACCATCCCTATTAATCTTGCTAATTGCAATGCTTAAACTAGGATATGCTTCAGGACTTATAGTCAGCCGATCCTGCAAAAACAATTAGATGAAAAAACTCGTTCCTGGAGCAGAAATAACATACGATGGAGACATTTTCATAGCGTAAAACCAGGAAGAAAAAACAAGTTAGAGATTAATTCCAATGAAATTCATAAAAAATAAAGAACCAGATGTAAAGGCATATGATAATCAAGCATCATGAAACATGGTGTTGATGTGAAGTAAACCAGCAGACAGCTTGTGATAGAGAAAAGAAATCTTAGCATTCCATGAAAACCATATGGTAGTTGAAGTCGGTCACTCTCTAGGGTTCCAGCATCTGGGATCCCTGAGGAAGTGGATCAAGTTGGCCTACGATTTCTATCCTCATAAGTGATAATGTGATGAAAAATACCTTTAAAACTTCAAGGGGATGGCAAACAAGTGTACTAACAACTCCTGCAGCAGCACCAGCCACAGCAACTGGAGAAACCCAGGGTATAGACAAGTTTAAACTGACTTGACCAATTTGCACCTTTGGGCAATCACCCTGCTTCCACTTCTCTTGGGCTGATGTCATTGCCCGTTTCACACACTCAAACGTTGCAAGCTCAATTGCTTGTGTAGGTATTATACGAAGCATGTTGATTGCATTGCCAGCCCACAGTCCTTGCCAACCCTGCTGCTCAATGACCTCAATGAAACTACCACTAATATTTTTGGACCCAACACCAACCACCATTCTTGTCCTGCACATATCACATCCAATGAATCAGGAAATATGTATTATACTTAAATAAACAGTTGTCACAAAATAGTCAATCATTAGTTGCATTTAATATTCTCTAGTTCATCATGTTTGGAATCAAATTTTTCAGTTCAATAGGGATGCATAACTATTGGAAGAACCTACTCCCTAGCTTGTCTTGGTTGGGTTGTTACAACTGACTGGTTCCTCATGAGAAAAGTAAGTGATTAAGTGACTATTTGCTGAGTGGGACCTCCAAAAAGCACACAAAACAAGGGTGAAAAAATATGCTGCCAGCCATTTTACTAACAAAATCCCAATGGTAGTTCTAAACCATCCACATAATATCACAAATTTTTTCTTATATTAATCCAATAATATCAGAAATTTATAATTAGGTCTCAAGTATGAATGATAAGATACACCTTCAACTTCCATTAACCATTTTAGTCTCTAACCATAATGCCATGGCTGACTGGATCTTCTTAAGCTCACATTGTGCATGGAACCCTAATTCCACTTGATACATGATGCGATTTCACATTAGAAGAATAACAATCTACTCATAAATGATAATCAAAACTCAAAGTTGGGTAGTTTCTGAAAATGAAACTAAAGTTATATGCGTATCCAAGCGCAATATATTACAAACAGTGTTATGTGGTATAATAAATGAGAATTAGTTAACGATCAAAAGTAACCTAATGGTCTCAAGAGGAGCAAGAACTGCTTTAGTCATAGCCCCTGCTAAAGCCCCACTAAGGAACTCACCAACTTCTCTTGTCCTCAAGAAATCCTACAGAACACAAAGCACATCTTTGTTAGAAGATCCAACAAGAAGAAAAACAACATGCTAATTGTTTTTCTGTTCCCTATATAATTATTTCCAAAACTTAAAATCTATCCAAAGAGAACCAAGCAATCAAATACTGGACATATGTTACAGTAGTAGAAAAAAAATGACATTTTGAAGGATGAATACACCAAAGCGGAGAAAATAAAAGGCCCTTATTCGTTATTGGAGGCAAATGAAGGAAATTAAAAGTAATACTTGGCAAATTATCTATCTAAATGTATTACCGAAAAATTAATCAAACCTTAAAACATGCCATATCATCCCAAGGTAAAGGAAATTATATAGTACTCTCCAGATTTCCTCTGAAAGCTGTAATAATTGGTTAGATTATAGTGTCTGATAAATCTTTTGTAGTTCCTGTGCTCACTCAAGCTGAGCATCATAATTTAAAATTAAAATTTAATCCCTTATACATTCCGGAAAAATAAACTAGGACAATTGAAATTCTGCATATTCTCTTTTATTTTTTTTCCTCTATGCCTTGAGCCTTTTTCAGAAACAAAACAGATTCAAAGTAGTTGAATAGGTAAAGAGAAAAAAAGGGCAGACAAAAAAATTCAAATATATCAGAAAAGGAAAGAGCTCACTTTTATGGCCGTTCCCAAGTCGGGTCACTTTGGGTACCTAAAGAAGGGAGATCAAAAGCGGTACTAGTTGTTTTACATTGATGAATTCCAGGTTCGTTTCACCTAAAGCTGCTACTGCTTCCAGGCTTATATAAGATGTACGGCTCCACAAAACAACGGGTTTTTATTTATTTATTTTCTTCTAAACAACAAATAGTTACAAAATCATCCGTCTTCCTAACTCTCGTACAATCTTTCTGGACAACCAAACAGAGCAAAGGGAGACTTACCCTTATAACATGCCTGAGGTTGGGTACTTGAAACCGAAGCTCAAAAGTTGGTTTAGTCTCCTTCACTAGGTGGTCGAGTTCTTTGGAAACCATCGTCAAACCGTACACATCTCCAAAAACCCCATTGCAGTTCTTCTCCTTCAGCGACTGTGATTCGAAAGCCATGCTTTTCCATATCAGAATCAAAATCCCAGCCCCCAAATTATATATATATTTATATCTATATTATAAAAATCAAAGTCTGATTCAATGCAAAAATATATACAGAAAATTTAGCAGAAAATATATCCAAAAACAAACAAAGAAACGATCTTGGATTCTTATTCAAGAGTCTGTATATAAATAAATGTATACATATATTGAGAGAGAGAGAGAAAGGGGGGGTTGGAATTGACATGCCTGAGACTGAAAGAGAGAAAGGGAGTGGGGTTTTGGAGACATTTGGAAATAAGGAGAGAGACTGGGGTTGTGTTGGTGTCTATGGTTTAAGGCGTTTAGGCCTTAGGGTTGGCTTTTGATTCTCAGTCATACTGCTGTTTTCAAAGTAGGAGGTTTGAGCGCTTGCTTCTGCTGCGACTGCCCCTGTCAGTGTCAATTGCAAATATATTTCTAAATTATGTATTTTTATTATAATGTTTTTTTTTTTTGGGTTTTTTTTCAAAAAAGGCAATGACTACTTTCGGTCGTGCCCATAATTAGATTGACCAATTTCATTGCAACCAACTCTGCCCAACTACTATTTACCAAAACAACACTACCCAATTACTACGAAAATGTCAATCTTGGCAATGGCACTTTGCAATGAGTGAATTTTTAGTATTACGCTATTACTACATTTAATGAATAATGCTTTTCCTCAAAAACCCATAATTATTAATCACAACTCACATCCAATCTATCCATAAAAATATATGTTTTCATCCAGGTTAAAATCATAATGTAGTTGACCGTTTAAATCAAACCCATGCAAGCAAAAAATATACATATATATATATATATATCTAGTAGTGGAAATTCCAAAATCTAAAAAAGCATATGAAAATGAATGAACCGGCAAGTGCCGAGGATAAAGCCATAAAAAATCAAAGGCAAGGGTCTTCGTCAATGGCTCAACACCCATGCTTGCGCTCCACATTTTTGTTTTTTGCTTTTTGCAATCGGCCAGGGACCATTTAAAAAGTCTTGCTTTCCACCTGTATTATTCCAATTTGGCTCTTTATGCTTTTTTTTTTTTGTTGGTTTAATATTTCAGTAATTACGTTTATATTTTGTTGAATTTACGTGTTGGATTTTACAAATATGAAAATGCACCTTTCATGCCATTTTAAACACGTTTCATTTTGGAAGTATGTATTACATACGTTGGCTTCGTTTTGGAAGAGTGGAATGAAATAGAAAAACAAAAAAAATTATAGAAACTCAAATTCATGAATCGTGAGTACAAAGTTATAGTTTTCCTTTATAAATCAATTAATTATTTCGTAAATGTTTGGATATGGAGTGTTCATTACCATGAATGTAACCACCATGAAATATAGTATAAATGTTTTTCATAATTTTTTACTAATTAGTTTTTTTTTTATCTCTCAAGCCCACCCTTTACCATGTGGACAGAGCCCAAGCCCTTCCAAAATAAAGCCCATGAGTGTCAGATTGGCCCATTACTATTGGTTCAAAGCATTGAACGTTTTTTTTTTTTCTTTAAAAAATAAAATAATTATTTTTTCAAAATGTAATTTTATTTGGACCAATTTTCCCTCGCTTTGTTCAATAAAATTATTCACTTTTGAGAAAAAAAAAAATTGTACATATCAAAATTTCGTTTACTTAATTAAAAATAATTTAGCAAATTTATTAATTTTACTTTACATAAACTATAAATTTTAACTATAATTAAAGTCCACTTAGCCAAAGCCAAAAGTGACGGCCAACATCTTTTGTTCATCTCTTTCATTGTTTTCCCTCCTAATTGCCAAAACCAACTGTGTCTGTAAAAACCCTAATACTTCTGTGTGTTTGGAATTTAGGATCAATGGCGAATAAATTTTTCACGAGAAGAGAACTATTGGACCGCTGGAGAGGCATTGAGGAAGAAGAAGAAGAAGACGAAGATGATAATCGCATTGATTCCTCCGAACGCCTTCGTCTTCACCAGCACAAGGAACAATGGTTTTATTCTCCTCTTTTATTTCTCTCTTGTGTTCAATCTCTTCTGAAGCAAAATTTTGCTTTTCGAAGCAATTAAAACTACTTCCAAATGCTAAACTGGACTATGTTTATATGTAAATAGAGCATTTTCTTTTTTTCATTTGTTCAATATTGATTATTGCTTTTAATGTTTCTGGTCCTTTCATGGTTCTGTTTTGTCAGTTATAGTTGATGTTTGGTCTCAGTTAAATTTTTCAAAGTTTAATGAGATACAATTTCTTTCATTGTTTCAGGTTTGCTGATGCATTTAATTTCTTGATTTCTTTGCCAAAACAAAATCACATATGGTGTGGCTCCTGGGATTTAATGGGGCCCCTTTTGGAGACTTTCTATAATTATTTCAAAGATGAGCGCCATGATTCTCCTCTCAAACATCTGTGGAGTAGGATCTCTGAGGAAATGAGACACTGCATTCAGTGCATTTCTCAGCACCATCAAGCCCAAGAAATGTATAGCCTGGAGTATGAATTGAGTTCCATTGGTCCCCTTCTTGATGTTTTGAGAAGTCTTGATGAGGAAAGAGTGACTCAGCACTTGAGGGAGATTAATGCTAAATTAGCACGGCAAGAGTATGATACAGCTTGTGATAATGCTGAAGTTGTTAGTGTCATGTATGAGGTGCATAGCTCTTCTCTTATATATATGCAATAGATTTGTTATTAAATTGTGAGATAAGAGCTGAATTTACATTTCTTTGATCCATTGTTTGTCATTGTTTTCAGGTTTTGATGTTCCCCATCCTGTTAGATGATCAATCTTTGTTTACTGAGTTTGAAAACTTTATTGAAGCAGTAGACAATATGCATGAACTAGCTTTGGGAGGACAGCAACAGTTTCCGGTATTTTGTTGGTGCATTTTGTTTGTCATGAGTTTCATTGGCTTTTATTGATTTTTACACCTTTTTCCCCTTTGGAAGTGATGACGAACTTTTTCAGGGTGTTTATGCTTTATTTTTCTTCAAAAGAAGAGTGCGCTCTGTTGGTCATCGTTTAGCTGGATCTATGGGAAAATTGAGGTACTGTTCCTTTTCTCCCCCCAAAGTAAGGATAACATTTCATTAATTAAAATAAATAATAGAACTATTCAAGAAGATGATGCATCCTAAAAATTGTAAATTTGGATAAAAGCCAAAGCTCCTTTTACAATACAATACTAATTTCTAACATAGATTTATTTGTTTGTTTATTTTTTTGTGTGTGTGTGGTGGGGGTGAAGTGCGTTTCAGGAGGGGGTCGGTTGGATGTTTAACATCAGAATGTTTGAATTTCTATGTGGTGCTTGGTGGTGATTATCTGCTATCCATTAGTGTGTTGATACTGCTGTTATTATTATCACTATTTTACATTGAGTATTTCACCTAGGAAATTTTGGTTTTTGTTTAATGATATGTAGGAACAGGACAAGGTAGATATTGTTTCTCTTATTTCTAAATGTTAATCTCTCCTTCTGCGTAGGAGAGCAACAGACTTGGAACCTTTACAGCCTTTGATTAAGAAGTTCATTGGTTTTTTGGAGACAGAAGCTTTGCCTTCAACTTTGAAGACTTCAAGGCCAAGGGCTGAGCTGGATCGTGTGTCCATTTGGCTTGGAATCAAATCCCTGTAGGAACTGTGTGACCAAATTTTGATTCTCAGAAATGTTTCTTTTACCACTTTTCATGCTAATAATGCTTGTAAGTCTGTTTTATGAAGGCTTGGAGTTTTAGAACCGCCAGCTTTTGAAGAAGGGATATTGGAAAGATATCCTATTTTTCTTGATATTGTACTCAACCATATTAGTGGTGATTCAGTGGACTTCTCCCATGCGGTTGCTTGCTTGAGACTACTCTTTGAAATGCTTGGTATGCATATTCTTCACTTTCCTAGTTACAAAGGTCAATATTCTGCTCAGTAATGGTCTGATTTTATTTATTTTTTTCAATTATTGCTGTGGCTCACTTCAAGGTTGCAAGGTTTGGTTGAGATCTACTTTGTCGCCAAGTGTGATGCGGAATACACTTTTGGGTCAGTGTTTTCATACACGAAATGAGAAAAGCCACAAAGACATTTTTGATCTTTTTCAGCCTTTTCTGCAGGCATGTGTGTGAATATTGTCATTTATTTCAAGTCCTTTCTCCCAGTTTCTATTCTATGTTTTTGTTTGTTAGTCACTTCACATGGTATGTTTTGGGTTTTCTGACATTACTGATTTCTGCAAGTTCAATTTATGCAGTCTCTTGAAGCGCTGCAAGACGGAGAACATGAAAAACAACGCAGGAATTTTCTCTATTTTCTCCTCCATCAGGTACCAGTGAGCAATAACTTCAGCATTTTAACCAGGCAAAAGTCTCGTCAGGTTTGCATTTTCCTCTATAATGCGATAACTGTGATATTAGTCTGTAGCCATGTATCATTTTGTCATCAAGATTGTACTTGTTTATATTACTTATCATTATTATTATTTATTGAAAGATTGTAATTTCAGATAGCCCTTCTTATTGTACACCGAGGTTATGCAATGAACCCACCATGCCCCCCCTTCGAGTGTGCACACATGTGGTATGTGCTCTAGTTTATGGTTGATTTTTATTAAGATATTGCAATCTAGTTACTTTCTCTGAGTGTGAGCTTTTTTTTTTCTTCTCTCTTAAATGCTCTTCGGAATGTCTAAGTTTGGATTAGGAGTATGTGATATGCCTTTAGTAGGAACAAATTATACAGGAGTAGTGGGGGGATATATGAAACATTTATCCAGGTTGGAGCATTAGAAGGAAATGTGGTTTGTATCACTATTTTTACCAAAAAAATGGGGAACAAATTGTTAATGTGCATTGGCCGCCCCCCGTCCCCACACCACCCACCAACACCCCACCCCAAGAAGGTGAACTTAATCTCTTTCGACTGCTTACTATCTTTTCTGAATTTATTTTCTTTGTGCTTTATTCTCCTAATAATTTGAAAAACTTGGAAAGTCAATCTAAAAGCATATGTAGTAACCTATGTAGGTGTCTTGGCTTGACAAATATATATGTGTTACTTTTTTCCTTGATATTATTGGTCAAGGATTGTGTACAAAGGTGAAGCTGCAAACTCACTTTATTGGCATCGGACAGGGGCCCTCCTCTTATATTGTCACTGAAGGATTCTTCGCTTCACAGTTCTTTAAGGCAACCTGCCTTTGATCTCATTCAAACTATTATGGTATCTGATGCTTCTTCCTTAGTAAGTTCAGTATTAAATTGCTGCCCACTTCTGAGTACTGAAAGAAGCATGTCTTCTAAGTTGAACTATGATGAAGATGATGAAGATAATAGCAGGCTTTCATTTGCTGTGGATGCTGAAGAGAAGGATGATAGTTGTTGGAAAGGTTTTAGCAAGCAGGGTAAAATTACATCCTTGGAATTTAGAGACTGGATGTGCATTCCAATGTTATGGATTGATGTTCTCATTGACATAAATCCCTCAGTTCTTCCTATATCATTCTCAAAGGCTGTCTTTTGGGCTCGGACTCGTTTTTCTATGGTAGAACCTGAAAGTAGTTCAGAAATGGCAATTCCAATCAGAACTTGGCTTTCATCCTCTGCCACAGATATCTCTGCATCCTTTGGGTGGAAGGTTCCAACTGGTTCCAATGATGGTGGAGACGGGAAGGAGTCAAAAAACTCAATAAAAGTGTCAACATTGTCTCTTCCTCTAATACGAACATTCAACAGGTTAAAATATTTCACTGCTGGCAAGATAATTTATGTCATGGAACATAAGGTTAAATGTGTGTAGTTCATTGGTTTGTTAAGCTATATTACCTCTCCTATGCATACCTTGATCTTTTAACAGTTATGCTGGTGGTGGATTACAGGTTAACAACACATTTTATAGTTCAGGTGGGCCAGGGGGAACTTCGGAAGCAGTGGACTTGGGAACCAAGGATGGGTGAAAGCTTGATCCTTTCCCTTTTGGATCCCAATGATGTAATTATGTTAAATTAATTATTTTATATTTCTTATCAGATTATTATCAATTCCAACATACTTGCATTGGTTGTTTGGCAAGTGATCAATTTACTCTGCCCTTCCCTTCACTTTCCCTGATTAATTCCTTATCACTTCCTTCTTTTATTTATTTATTTTTAATGCAGACTGTGAGGCAGTTTGGCAAGTGCACCTTGGAACAGGTTTCCAACACCAGGGGTCTTTCATGTGGTTTGAAATTTCTTTGTTCTAATGGATCTTCGTTGCCGGCCATTTTGTTGGGGCTGAGACATGCTGTGAGACTGGTAAACTAGCTGTCTTTGCTTTGTTAACCAAGATTTCATTTTCAATACTTGGTTTCTTGAAGTTATTAATAATTTTTTCACCCATGTACTCTTAAATGAGGTTTTGTTCTCATATCAACTCAAAATCACACAGATCTCATGTTATAGGAAGAATGCAATTTGGAAGTGCTGATATTGTTAGATAAATGTCCGAGGGTTATCACGAACAAAACACTTGATATAATTTTACACACTTTATCATTTTTATCTGGCTTATATGGTTATTTCACTCTCTTCAGGTCCAACTGGATATTGTTCTATTGAAGTTTCAGACATTGCAGCATTTTTTCTTTGTTCTTCGTAAATTGCTTATGGAATGGGATTCACCTACTCCAGATGTTACATCTGATCATTTAAGTGTTTCAAAATTCTCTTCCCAAGGTGGATTTCTGAGGCAGCCAGTCTTTGATTCTTTACCTGTGAATGTCAATCAACATTCTTTAGATGTTGACTCAAAATTATGCAATGAATTCTGTTACATACTATCAGAAACTGCCTGGCCTTCCATTCAGAGGTGCTTGATAGAAGGGAAGGCTTTTATTGATTACAGTATTTCTCAGGTACTAGGCCAGCTTTTGTGCTTTTAAATGTTCATCTTTGTTTTTCAGTGCATGCAATTATTGTTGTACTTGTTGACGCATACTACTATCTATTTTTCCTCTGATTCATCAGATTGAGAACAATAACTGTCCTCACATAGCAGTATCCTCAATCTCTCTCTTCCTATCCTCTCTTGATGTGGGTTCATGTGTAGGCATGCATATTTTTATTAGTCTCAATTAGATCATTGTTGGGTGGACCAAAAGCTTTTGATTTAATTTTGCTTATATGTGACTTTTTGACTCAGCCATTTTGTAGATGCAGTTTTATTTTTTTAGTATGATGGGGGTTTAATAATTCATTCAAATCGACATAGTGGGCCTAAAGTAGTAGCAACTGTCTCTGTTGTATCATAGTTTGGTCTCATTGTGCAGGCATTATTAAGAGTATTAGTTTTCTGTTGTTTCAGATGACTTGTGTTCGCTTACTCGAGATACTCCCTGCTGTCTTTGAAAGGCTTTATCCTTTGTTTATTAAACAGCCTGGTTTTTCTGGTATATTGAAAAATGCCTGTGACTTCTCCTGGCTTCATGATCTTATGGATTGGGGGAAATCATCACTCAAAGTTGTAGTTGTATATTGGAAACGAACAGTTGCTTCTTTGCTGAAGTTGATCAAGGAGTCTTGCAGTAATACTGCTGCATCGACAATCATGAGCATTGAAAATCTTATTTCATGTGGTGAGGATTTCATATTCGCTCACACATAGAAAGACAAAATGTCTCTTTCTTTATTTTTCTAATTATTATTCATTATCATCATTGACTTTTTCTTCCTCTGTGTTTTGGCCTCTTAATTTAGATAGCATTTCCTTGGATCAATTGACGGAACAAGTATCACGCCTTACTGTTAGTTTATGTAAAGAAGCTTCTAATAATATTGGAAAATACAATTTCAGTTCAAAAGCTTCATTTCCTAAAGGCTTGAAGAGTTCAGCTACAGATGTGCAGCCTTTGCCCAGTGAGGATATAGATGTTAAAGTCCTAGTTCCAGCTTCGATGGATGATAAAAAGGAGAAAGAAAATTTTATTGTTCTTTCTGATGATGAAAAAGAACCAATGGTTTCGCCCACTGAGTTCATGTTATCTGATACTAAGACTAGTCATAGCATGTTAGATGTTGAAACAGTGGCTTCCAGAATTGATGAAAGCACTTTACATCCTGACTCTCTGAAGAAAAAGGTTCATGACATTGACACTTCAAAGGATATGTTGGAGCCTTCCCAGAGAGGAGATGCTACAAATGGCTTTGGCTTTACATCTCAGAAGGAGGACTATGATAGATTAAGAGGGAAACCAACATCTATTACTCTCCCCAAACCAGAAGGTGTGGATAGCAGCCAAAAAGAAATAATCCCCAAATGTGGAAGTGATTCTTCCAGATCCCAGGGTAATTTGAGGATCTCATTTAATGAAGCTGTTAGTACCAAGAAATTGAATAAACCTCGTGACAATGTGTTTTCAAAGAAAGCCGATACCATGTTGAGAGAGATAGTGTGCAATTCTGAAGATGATCCTTTGGAGTCTGCCCTTGACTCTGTTAGATGCCAACCATCACATATGGAAAAGCCAAACATTTCTGTTCCGAAACGACAATTAATTCAGCTCAAAACACCAATTGGAAACAGAAATGCTCATCTTCAGAGGCTGGAGGCTCCAGAAAAAAGGTTCAAGTCCCCAAGGCTTGATGATTGGTATAGGCCTATTTTAGAAATAGATTATTTTGCAACAGTAGGATTAGCATCAGCTAGTGAAGATGATAGCCGCACAGTTTGCAAATTAAAGGAGGTACCTGTGTGCTTTCAATCACCTGAGCAATATATTGCTATTTTCCGGCCATTGGTTTTGGAGGAGTTTAAAGCACAGTTGCAGAGTTCTTTTCTAGAAATGTCTTCACTGGAAGATATGTATTTTGGCAGCTTATCAGTTCTCTCAGTCGAAAGAATTGATGATTTTCATCTTGTTCGCTTCACCCATGATGACAGTGATTCTACATCATCAAGAAGCTTTTCAGAAAATGACCTTGTTTTGCTTACAAAAGAGCGTCTCCAAAGACCCTCTCATGATGTTCATATGGTTGGAAAGGTAGTTGTTCATACTTATCGTAAATTGCTTTGGTAGTGTTGGGGAAATTTTTATTTTTATTTTTGTGTAAATTTTCCTTATGTCCCTAGATGATCAAAGTATCTCCAGATCAATGTGTGTATAATTGATTATCCATAATCCTATTCTTTTTATTTTTAGGACGAATCCATAATCCTGTTCTGCTTAAAAAGTGATTACTAGACTTAGCTTGGTAATCAGGATGTTTCTTGGTCTTTTGATGGATTTGAAATGTCTTGATTTCTATTAATAATAGGAGCTTCATATTTCTTGGTTGCTGAAGTTTTAACATTATGAGGATTGAGACCTTAATGAAACTTAGATAAAAAGATAAACCTTCCTCTGTTCTCTGCATTAAGTAGTGATCAAAAGTGTTTAATGGATGCACATACTTTTAAATCAGCTTTGCAATTATGCAGTTAGATCCATGCGTAGGTGATGAGAATTCTCTGCTGTAGATTATTAATACAGAACATTAACTGTTTGAATAACTTGTGGCTGAACATCAAAAGCTTTTGTACAAGACTCTCAAGTTTTTTTCTAACAGATCATGATATTTGTGTCTAAAAGGAACCTGTATATTTCTCAGGTGGAGAGGCGGGAAAGAGACCAAAAGAGAAGGTTAAGTATATTACTCGTCAGATTCTATCTTCAGAATGGTAATTCACGTTTAAATCAAGCCAGAAGGAATCTCTTTGGACGCAGTAAATGGCATGCAAGTCGCGTTATGAGCCTTACACCTCAACTTCGAGAATTTCAGGCATTATCATCTATAAAGGACATCCCCTTGCTTCCCATTATTTTGAAGCCTGTCAGTGGTTCTTGTAATCATAATGAATACACGGAAGTAAATCTGAGTAAGCTGGCTCAACCCTTGCAGAGAACACTAAAGTCATCCTTTAACGATAGTCAACTTCAGGCTATTAGTGTAGCCATTAGATTGCCAAATTCAAATAAACAATTTGACTTATCTCTTATCCAGGGTCCTCCAGGTTTGTGATTTTGGATCCAACTTTAGCTACTTAATTTTTTTATGTAATCATGATATCTCTATTAATTTTAATAGTATTTTTATATAGGTACTGGTAAGACACGAACCATTCTGGCCATTGCAAGTGGTTTGCTTGCTTTACAGAGGACAAATAGTGCAAAAGTTTCAATTGGTGGCATTAGGAAACAAACTCATACTTCAGTCCCCAAGATTAGCTTGACTGCTGCCATTGCAAGGGCGTGGCAGGATGCAGCCTTGGCTAGACAATTGAATGAGGATGTACAAACTCATCCAAAATCTTCAGAGAATTCTGTTAGAGGAAGGGTTCTCATCTGTGCTCAATCCAATGCTGCCGTTGATGAGTTGGTATCTAGAATATCCATCCAAGGCCTTTATGGCAATGATGGGAAGATGTATAAGCCATATCTTGTAAGGGTTGGAAATGCAAAGACACTTCATTCAAATTCACTACCATTTTTCATTGATACACTTGTTGATCAACGTTTGGTGGATGAGAAGATGAAATTGAATAATGAAAGGAATGATATGAGTGTACACTCTTCAGTTGCTTTGCGGTCTAATCTAGAAAAGTTGGTTGACCGTATTAGGTTCTATGAAGCCAAGCGTGCTAGTTTAAGTGATGGGAATTCTGACCTTAAGATGTCTTTGGAAGATGGCACTCTTAAGGGTGATAACGTGAAGGAAATGTCTGATGCAGAAATAGGCTCAAAGCTGAGAAAGCTTTATGAGCAAAAGAAACAAATCTATAAAGATCTTAGCTCTGCGCAGACACAGGAGAAGAAGACCAATGAAGAAATCAAAGAACTTAAATATAAGCTTAGGAAATCTATACTAAGAGAAGCTGAAATAGTTGTGACTACTTTAAGTGGCTGTGGTGGCGACCTCTATGGTGTGTGTGCTGAATCTATGTCGAGTCATAAGTTTGGCAGCCGATCTGAACATATTCTTTTTGATGCTGTTGTGATTGATGAAGCTGCTCAAGTAAATTATTTTGCTTCACTGAGTCTTTTATCTTGATGGCACTTGTCAGGCATTTATGCTCTCTTTTTCTGCTGTTTTAAGTATTTTTTCTTGTGACAGGCTCTGGAACCTGCAACTTTGATTCCACTTCAGCTTTTAAAGTCGAGTGGTACCAAATGCATCATGGTAAGGAATGTCCCACTTAATTAAATCTGAAATTTCTTTCCTGGTGTTATGGAACAGTGTTAAAAGTTTGGCATTTATTATTTAAGGTTGGTGATCCGAAGCAGCTTCCTGCAACAGTACTCTCAAATGTTGCAAGTAAATATTTCTACGAATGCAGTATGTTTGAACGACTACAAAGGGCTGGTCACCCTATCGTTATGCTAACTGAACAGGTAAGTAATAATTGGTATGCTGGTAAACCATTTTTCCACCAGATGGTTTTTCCAACGTCGTGGGTGAATAGTGAGCTTTACTTACAAATCTCTATAATGTCAGTATAGGATGCACCCAGAGATATGTCGTTTTCCTTCTTTGCATTTTTATGAGGGAAAGTTGCTGAATGGTGATCAAATGTCTAGCAAATCAACCCATTTTCATGAGACAGAGGGCCTTGGACCCTATATCTTTTATGATATTATTGATGGCCAGGAGCTTCGTGGTAAGAATTCTGGTGCGTTATCCCTTTATAACGAGCATGAGGCTGATGCTGCAGTTGAAGTAGTCAAGTTTTTTAAGAAGAGGTATGATTTCCAGTTTATGAAGTGGTTGATTTAGCGGACTGCTGTTATTTTAATTCTCTTTTGTTTTTCACTTAGGCATCCATCCGAATTTATTGCTGGAAGAATTGGCATCATAACTCCATATAAGTGTCAACTGTCACTCTTGCGTTCTCGTTTTTCTAGTGCATTTGGAGCTTCTGTCATAGATGAGATGGAATTTAATACTGTCGATGGTTTCCAAGGTCGGGAGGTTGATATACTAATACTTTCCACTGTAAGAGCAGCCGAGCAGCGAAGCTCTACCACACATGGGATCAACTCAAGCAATATTGGATTTGTTGCTGATGTAAGACGGATGAATGTTGCATTGACAAGAGCCAAACACTCACTTTGGATCATGGGAAATGCAAGGACTTTGCACACAAACCAAAACTGGGCTGCTCTTATTGAGGATGCTGGAGAGAGAAATCTGGTTATAAGAGTTAAAAAGCCATATGGGTCCATGTTTAAATCAGCTTTCCGGAGAAACCCTGCTGAAAATAATTGGACCAAGAAACAAATTGAGAAAAGCAGAAAGGTAACTTTTGAAGGGAAAACAAATAATGCTAACCACGAAGCTAAAAGGAGACATAGTGGAGATTCAAAAGATTTTTCAACAACTAGAGAAGAAGATTGCAGGGTAAAGAAAAGGAAAGCCAGAGAGAGAGACAGAGACAGAGATGAAGTTGATTTGCCAGTGAAGGATCTTTCATCTGGAGTTACAGATGGTGGTGGTGGTGACAACAAAACCTCCAATGATGGAAAGTCTGTAATCTCAGGGAAAACTGTTACAGAAGGGAAAACTAAGGGCAAGGAGAGTAGTGGAAAGAAAATAAAATTACAGAATTCTCCTGTGGGTAACACAAAAGGTGAACATGAAAATTCAGGGAGAAATATGGACGAGGTTGAGCAAAGGATGAGTGATAGTGAAAGAAGTTTGAAGTCATCACACGTTTCTAAAAAGACGAAAACGTCTTCTTTGGGGGCTGATAGAAGCGGCACTAGGAATATGGAAGAATCAACTGCATCTGCACTAGTAGTAGAGGCGAGAGAGAGAGATTCAAGTGGTAAAGGAAAAGCTTCAGTTCAAGTTGGAACTTCTGAGGATCTAATTGCTAAAAGGAAAAAGCAGCGTGAAGCTGTTGATGCTATTCTTTACTCAGCTCTTATTCCCTCAAAGAAGTCTGAAGTTTCATCAGCAAAATCTGGGCCTACTAAAAAATATACTCCATCTTCAACGGAAAGTGGTGGGATGAAACCGCCCAAGAAAAGAATACACTAGCCCCACCCCCACAATGCTTTATTGCTTTTATGTAATATAGGTGAAGTAACTTCATAAGTATATATCGTAAGTATATATTGCAAAAAAAGCTTCTACACTATGCAAAGTGAAGCCCAACATACAGAGAGGCCCACTAATTGATCTGCCTGCGATGGATTTTTGAGAGATTTATATACAACGGATAGGTAATTTGTTGGTGGTTTCTTAATTTGACGCAGCTAATTGGCAATTTGTTTGTTGACTGGCAATTTTTCAAGAATTGCGATGTAAGAAATGGACCAATGACTACAGGCCAAAGGGGATTTCATAGCATAGTTTGAAACTGACTCTTGAGATGCTCTAGCATACGAAATTGAATATATACCATTTGTTTTTTTCTTCCTCTTTCTTTGAGTTATGTGGAGCTGAAACAACAAAGAAGTGTAGCTCTTTTCATTTCTAATTTCAAGCCCGAAAAATGGAGTTGTATGTGAAGTTAAATATATTATAAAAATGTTCAATTTCCAAGTGTCATAAGATGGTTGCAGAAAGATTGCTTAATGCTTGAAAAAACGTGTGCATTTATTACACAAATCAAAGCATGTCTATCGGAGGGTGCTGTTTCCACATCGTGTAAAAATGGAATTTAATCAAAAGTTTTATGCTTCTTAATTAGGTATACATGACAGAAATTAGACTCTAACAGTACTAGTAATCATATTGGGATGGGACCTATAGTCAAGGAGAAAATTAAATTAAGTATAGACTAAAAGAGTGCTTTACTTGAAGAGCACGGTAGGAGGAATATGCCTAATTTAACTCTCTTTCATTTTTTGGGTGTGGAGTTTAACCTTAAAACTCTCCCATAGCGTATAATAATTAAAGGAATCTTGCGCTGTTGGGGTCAAATATTGAAAGCAACGGTGATCTTTTTCTGAAAGGTTGAAACGTTAAAATTTTAACACTTTGAAGGGGTCTATTCCCTATTGCATGCAATCAACTATCCACACAGATCAATATTAAGCTAGCTTTCAAAATGAAGTTGACTCTGTATATTGAGCCTCCATATATACATGTAAGATCACATATATCATAAAAAAAACTAACGCCATTTTTAATGCCATTATTCATTGATTAAAACATATGCATGGTATGATCATGAAGGTAACCGATCGACCAATATATATTCCAATATGATCAAAATGAAAACTTAACATCCTTGAAGCTGCACTAAAACGATGGTAAATACAGAAGAGGACTTGGACACATTAAATGTTATGCGTTGTTATAAATACTGTCCAAGTACTGCTAATAACTAATAATTTCCTACCTTATTATAAGCCTAGCTAGCTAAATCCTCCTCTATCCTCACACTTATCTCTCTTCCATTACCATACATTAATATATTTGAACTCCACAGAAGGAGAAGAAGAAGATGATGATGGATCATCTACACATTTGGGGATGATGAGAAGGTGTGCGGTCAGAATCAGAAGGTGAGGAGCAGCAACTGATCTTGTCCTTGTCAGCAGAATGATTGAATCCGAAGTGATCATGCAAGAAGAACACGTCTGATGAGCTTTTGTGTTCAACAACCTTCAAGATGTTCTCGAAAACAGGGACATCGCATGGAATCTTGAGAACACCCTCTTGCTGAAACCCAAATTCGTCTTCAGCTTCCTGAAGTAGAATACCAAAGGCTTGATGACCCAGGTATTCTGTTGGTATTATATATCTTTTGAGCTCTTTCCCAACACAAACAGCTAGAAAACCTTTGGGAACAATATCATTATTTGAATTTGATGAAGCCCCAATGGAAACCATATCTGTGAATGATAGAGTTCTCTTGAGGAATTTCATGCTTTTTCTGCTGCTGCTATTAGTGTTACCTGCAGAAATATTAATATTGGTACCACTGCTGGTGTTCTTGGGAGCATTTGCTAGCTTTTTCCACTTCTTGAGGATTTGTTGTAGTCTAACAATCTCTCTGATCTTGTTAGACTTCTTTGAATCCATGGCTACCTAGCGCTATAGGCTATAGCTACTACTCCCCCAAGAAACTAAACTCTCTTTTTTGTGTGTGTTTTTCTTAATTACCTATAGCTCCTCTAACTCTGAGAGTGAATATATATATAACAAGTAGTGGGGGTGGCCATGAATTTAAAGAAAATGAAAATGGACATATATAGTAAATTAATTAGTGAATATAATAATAAAAGGGTTGGTTTATATATATATATATATATAGAGAGAGAGAGAGAGAGAGAGAGTATTTTATTGACGTATCATTAAAGTTAGGGTACGTCGGTTGCTGGTGCAACTGCCTCTGGAATCAGAACCCATCAACCCCTTTTTGTTTGTTTAATCCCCATAGCTGATCATCAGTAGTTTCCAGACCCACACACTCTCTTTCTCTCGGTTACGTCGTAGTCTATATATATATATATATATATATATATATATATATATATCTTTAACTCAATGCATATATAGATTAAAAATTAACACGAAGTACACCTAAAAATAAACAACATGGATGGCCGGAATACATATATAACTGCCACATACTTCTGGTCACAACCTTTAATTAGATCGATCGTAATAATCCATCTTTAGTTAACAGATTGAACCAGGAAGCTGATTGTAAGATATATCGTTTTAAATAACTGTTTTTCCTTATTAAAAGCATATATAATATTTTTCATATCTTCTTTTGGGTTTCTTTTTTAAGAAATGTATGCACAAATTAATTAACCAAATTTCGCAATTCTCACATGGAAAGCGTTTTTGTATTGCAACTTGTATACAAGGCACGCGCACTGCCCGGGTGACAGTTGAATACGGTAAGGCACCTCTGGTGTTCAAATTAATTAAATTTTATGTACTCTTCAAAGTTTGGGTCTTGCCTAATATTTAATGTTAGGGTTGTATGAAATTGCTTTGCAACTTTATGTTGTTTATGTTGCTTTGGATGCTTAGAAAATTGTGGAAGATGTCACTCAAGAAATTACATGTGAAAATGTTCAATTTTTTAATATAAACTAATGATCGCCCACAAGTTAATATCTTAGTACACAGAGAGAACATGGCGGTCCTTTTCATTCAATCATATATATGATCCATTATTAGTGTTATTCATTAATTTTCTTTTGCAGTCTACTTTTGACTATACGTACTCATGAAATAATGATTACTATTATTTTAATATACACGTATATATGCAGGAGAGATCTGTTAATATTGCATCTAATACGTACATTAAGATAGCATCTAATTCGTACATTAAGATAGCACAAGACCGCAAAAGGCTCTGTAGCTAATGTTGGGTTTATTAATTCCTCATTTGCATGTGTACGTAGATGAATCTTATTGATTTGGTTTCCTTTTTCTCTTATTGTCCGAAAGGAGCTCGGAAAATAAAAATGTTAAGTGTTTTACAGATTAAAGAGGAACAAAAAAAATAAAAATTAGAAGGTTAATTCCATGCATCATCTCTTACATACTCTTTCTCTTTTTGTATATATACACACAAGTATATAAAGTATAATCAAACACATACATGTATTTACTGTTAATTGACATTATTTATATTTAAAGTAATTAATGTACCGTACATATATATTAATGTAGTGTTTAGGGATCAGAAGCATGAAGTGCAAACTACCTATATATTGACAAATGTTTGTTAATTAATTTAATATATATATATATAAAAGAAATAGTGCAGGTACTTGCGCATGTATTTGCATATGATCCAGCATATGCATCTTGAAAGGTACGTACTTGCATACAAATTATTAAGGAAGGTGTAACAAATAAGGCAATAAATAATATGGGGATATAAGTCAGCTAGCTAGCTGCAACTTGTCTTAAAAAAGGAAGTAATCAATAATGGAAGCTAATTAATTATTAACTCCTCAAATTCATTAATCTGGTCAAAGATTAACGGAGTGATGGGTGGGAAATTAAATGATACACAAATGCATAGATTTAAGAGCTGTTTGGTACATATAATGTTGGAAAATATCGTAGTTTATTAATTTTAATTATGTTGAGCATCGGTTGCGAATGCAAAGCACATGAATTTCCCTCAAGTTTACATTTTAATTTATTGGTTCTGCTCACTCTGTTTATTGAATAATAATAAATAAATAAAAAGTGAGTGTATGATATATTTCGATTGTTCTTCGTTTGTTGTTGGTCACACACACATATATATATATATATATATATATATATATATATATGACCATATTAAGTTACTGATAGGCCGTACTATGTACAAAGTGAAAAAAACAATCACTGGGTCTGCCTGTCAGCTGTGGAGCTGCATGAATGCACGCATGAATCATTATGCAAATGCAACAGATTAAATGGAGGTAGAAATTGAGCAATCATTTATAGAACCAATCTGCAGAAACGTTCCCAACTATCAAGTTAACCGAATTGGGTCTGGGTGGCTGCTTCATAATTGAACATTTCAATCATTAGTATTCATGAAATTCAGTATTATATATATATATATATATATATATATATTTTGACTGACTACTACGTACTGTCTTACAATTATATGCATTGCTATTACCACGCATGTACATACATTTGCAATCCATCGCTGCTTTCTTTTGCAACTCCCAATGAAATTAAGTTATTACCAAATCCCTACATATATATAAATGTTATATTAAACTATAACCACATTATTTTATTAAATGAAAATAAATAATATTTATTATTTTTTTTTACTGATCGGAATCTAGAATAGCAGCTATATTTATATATAAAAGTAAATAATAAAGAGTATGTAGTGAGAGAGAATTTAGCATATCCCTGTCTCTCTATGTGTACACACATATTAATTTTAACATATGTAAATATGGTTGGTATGATTCGGAAAATCATGGGTGGGGAGCACCTCATTATTGATGGGAGTAATAGAATCGAAGCATTTATATGTTTCAAACAAATGCAAAATATATTCATGGTCTCAAATGATTTTCTATCGTCTCCAATGTGGCGCTCACTGCCACGCATAACTTTTCCTTTTCAATTTAATATTTTTATTCACATAATTTAATCTTTTTTTTTTCTTTTTTATTCTTCGCTCAAATATGTTATCAATATATATTACAAATTATTGGAAGGTGAAATTAAGAGAGAGAACGGCTAAAAGAAAAGATATATTAGTGGGGATTGATGCAAATTGGCCCATGATGTGATTATTAATGAAGATAATAAAATAATAAGAAGATAGCGAAAAGCTGAAGCATTGGATTGGATTTGGAAGGTGTAAAAAAGATTTGTTTTTGAAATTATATTTTAAAGGTGCTTATAATAATGCAATTTAGAAAGGCTGTGTGGTGTGGCAGAGAAATAGAGCAGAGCAGAGCAGAGCAGAGAGAGTAGATCTATAAATTAAATGGGCAAATTGCATTGCATGTGGCTGAGGGTATGCATAGGCGACGAGTGTGGTTACCTAATAATAAGACTACGATGCTTTTGGACCCATGTGCACCTCACATGCCCCAGGTTGCTTCATCATCATTCAAACTCCTACGTTCTTCACTTGACCCAATAACCAATCCAAACCCCATTAATTTAATTTTAAAATTAAAAACAAATAAATAAATATTGGACAAAAAAAAAAAAAAAGTAGTAATAAAATGGATCCTAAAGTTCGAATCCAACTCCAACCTTAAAGTTATTCATCAAAAAATAAAAAAACTCCAACCTTAAAGTAGGGCCTTGCAATTGGGAAAGGGCCTCATGGATGTGATCCAGCTTCCAACAGTAGGCCCAAAACCACGTCTATTGCAAATAAAAATAAGAGTAATAATCTAATAACAACTTGGCTGATTGCAGAAACGGATAACAGTCAGTCCCTGGTGCTGTGTCTGTGAGTGCACCATGACCACTTGTTGGTCTCTTCTAGGTCAAGTTCATATCATAGGTATTTTGCACAGTGATTTCTTTATTCTTTTTAATGTTTAATTTGAAGTGGGTTTTCTTTTTGATCAATTGTTTGGGTTCTTATATGTTGTAGGATGGCCGCCCCAGGCACCGAAGCAGGGGATTCCCCATAGCACTGTAAGTTGCGCAGTTGGAACTTTTTTTTTTATATATTTATTTTTCCCATAACACTCATTTCTCAATTCAGCCGCTCGAAATTTCGCTACTCCTGGGAATAGATTAATGCCCAATTCTATTAAAGTTTTAGACGTGTGCTGAAAGAAGCTGCTAATTTTGCATTTTACATATTTTTATCAAAATTTGATTAAAGATGATAAAATGCTGATATGACTTGGGGTTTGTGCTAAACATAACAGAAATAGTTAATTAAAAGGATTTATATTAGTGCTTAATACAAATAATAATTAATAAAATCAGTATTTGGAATTACGATCCTGAAATTAGCAATTTTAGGCTATGGATTTAATAATTTGGTTTGCAAACAGTTGTGTGATTATATAAATAAACTCGTTGACTTCATTCAAGGGCCATGTTTTCATATCAGAAGCTACATCGGTTAGTCTCCAAATGTGACAAGTATTCACATTAATTGTGACAGGAAAGCTACAAGTGTTGTCCTAAAACACATTCTTGGAAGCTGGACTCAAGAGTTGGATGGCGAACCTTCTGTTGTTCAAAACTTTCAGTTGCAGCGGCCTCTCCTAGCAATAGCATTAAGTTGTTAGATGATGTAGTAAATAGAGTTGCAAAAGATGCCAATAATATTGCAGAGACACAGGGAATGATAGTTGGTGAATTGGACCCTGCAACAGTAAAGCTTGCTATTGGATTCCTAGGACCCTTTCTATCTGCTTTTGCTTTTCTATTTATTTTGAGAATTATCATGTCCTGGTATCCAAAACTACCCGTTGGAAAGTTTCCATATGTAATAGCTTATGCTCCTACCGAGCCACTTCTCATCCCAACCCGAAAGCTCATTCCACCCCTTGGTGGAGTGGATGTAACCCCTGTTGTCTGGTTTGGACTCGTTAGTTTCCTTAATGAAATTTTGGTTGGTCCTCAAGGCCTACTTGTTCTCCTTTCTCAGCAACTTAGCAGCTAAATTTCCTTCTTTTTTAACGTCATATGCTTTTCTAGTAGACGGTTGTCACCCTATCTATTTTGTACCTGCCCGTGATGCAAATATGTTCAAGATTATTCATGAACATTTCTAATATATAATCAGTTTTGCATCAAATCCATCTGTGCTTTAAGGATGATTCAAGGATTTTTGCTCCAGCAACTTCTGTTCTGTTGGGATGACTTTGAGAGCTTGAATTGATTATGTTAAACAACGATAAGGTACAGCAAGCGTCTTGAAAAGATTTTTTTGGTAGAATAACAGCTTGGAATAATCTAAATTACCTTTCATTTGCTGCTACAATACAATTTTTATGTATTAAATCAATGTCATTCTTAAAAGATTACTATTTACTACTTGCTGCTGAAGCTTATAAATTTTTTCTTGGAAAAGTTATCCAGCAAAGCAAGGACCAAGGAAGGTCAGAGTAATCAAGAAAACTGTATTCTATAATTGGTGGAAAAATGAAATTTCTCTTGGGATAATGAGAATTATGGTGATATGTTTGTCATTTCAATACGAGTGCTACTTCTTTGAGCCTGTTAGGTGTCTACTTTTGTTTTAATCTTCTATTCATTGACTTACAAAATGCATTTTATGGTCATGCACCATTGAATCTAGTTACTGCCCCTGCAATACTTCTGGAGTCCTAAATGTAGCAAATAAGAAGGAAAAAAAAAAGTATAAAAAGAAGAAGAAAAAAAGAAACCTTGTAGAATAAAAAGGTAATTAAACAAAGTTGGACAATTAATACTCCTAGAGGATCAACTGTGCATCGATGGATATTGCCAATTATAGTTGCAAAGAGAAGGAAGGAGTATCGAAACAAAAACAAACAAAAAAAGAAAAAAAAAACCTTGTTTGCAATACTACTACTACAGCCAATATTATAAATGAACGTATTCATATATGTATGTATATATATACAACAATGACATCACCTTAAAATTTGCTCCGTCATCTTCTTTTAGTAATTTTCTTATCCTTTGCCAAACAAGTCATTAAAATCATGGTAAAATCCTCTTCATCACATGGAATTTGGAGGCCACCTTGTTGCTCAAAGCCAAACTCTTCGGCAGCTTGATCCATTAGAACCCTAAAGTCGGGCATTGACAAACAGGTCATGGGAATGACAAACCTACGAAGCTCTGGCCCAACATAAACAGCCAAGAACCCTTTTGGAACCTCCTTAAAATTATTGGCATTGGATTGAGCAAGCAGTGACTCCTTTGAGTCTTCACTGCAGGATTCCAAAAGCGTCGTCGCATCGTCAGAAGTGCCCTTTCCGGCCATGGATGCAGGCCGTCGAAGCAAGAGCTGGTTAATGTTCTTCTTTGGTCTGGCAAGCTGCTGGCACAGTTGGCGTTTCATCTTGCTTGCTGGATTACTTATGGTGGTGATCATTGTGTAATATTCCAATTTGGTTAGAAATCTTGGAGGCTTAATTCTAATTGCAACAGCTTTCATTTCTTTGCAAAAATGACTATACTAGAATATTCTGCATACAACTCTGATAAAATGTCAATTTAGTTTCATCGATCTGATTGATAAAATAATAATCAAAAGAAAAAAAGATATATATGTAAATTAATATGAAAAACTGGAAGGTAATAACAACAACATAGGTCATGGGTGTACATGTAATGAATCAAGAATATATAAAACTAGAAAGAAGAGAAAAGAGAGCTGGGTTCGTGATCATATTAATTACTGAGGTTTAATTAGATGTACTCCCAAAGCACAGAGAGAAAAGCTTCTCATAATTGGAATTCTGGAAGAAGACGTTGTAATTATCTGCTCACATATTAATTAGGAAGTCCTAAATTTGGTTTGAGATTGTCATTGTTTTAATGTGGTGGAGTGGATGATATTGAATGTTAGCTGTCATATACACATCGCACGATGAGTTAAGATCATGTAAACCATGCATGCAAATTAAACTCCCAATAAAAAAAGAAAAAAAAAAGAGTTTTAATTACCATTCATTTCTCACAGAAATTAAACCCTCATTGTCTATATTTGGTTGATGTTATTACTTTAAATAGTAATTTAAAAAGCATTTATCGTTGGTGAATATTATTTGTGTTTTTGAACGGTTCCAAAACCCCCAAAATATTATTGGAACTACACAAAGTATTAATTAATTAGACGTTCCAAGAAGAAGAATATATACATATATATATATATATATATATATATATATTTTGCATATGTCTTCTTCTTGGATCTGTTTTATTGTTAATTTCCCTGTTGAAAAGTACCCATTTTACTTTCTTCTATGCTTGCAATAGTTGTTACACAAAGTAGGTGATGGGTTTAGTATTGAAAATGCAAGTACGTAGTAAATAGTAATTTACAGGCTGAGTTGATGTGAAGCACTACAACGTCATTGGATGAAGCACCTTCATGTGAGATTAGGTGTGCATATGTGAAAACATGTTATAAACATCGTAAACATTATTGTGTGTGTGTGTGTGTGTGTTTTTTTCTTCTTTTTTTTTTAAAAAAACATAGGAGCCTGATGTATGGAGACTTTTAACTGATGTAAATGAATCCCAAAAAGCTGTGGTATCAAGTTGTATTGGCACTAGGGATCGAATGTGATCATCAAAATGCAGTGAACTGATAATGAAACAGGAAAAACTAAGAAAGTGGGTTTTCTATTGTAAGGATGAACTCCACAGCACTCGTATGTTTTGTTTGTATAATAATATTACACCCTGCCAAATTTTTCATTCAATTGGAGTGGTGAAGGGAAATGTTTCTAACTTTGTTGCGAGTGAAGTACGTACCAAAGGTACGTATTTCTCAAGAAACATGTATAGAGCAGAGGCGGTTAATTGCTTTATTAATTTTGATACTGCAAAGAACTAATTGCCAAAATGTATCAGAATCACTGTCTCAGGCTTTTCATGCTCCAAGTTTCACTAACAAAGTGGAGATTAAAGACTTACTGCTTCCCAAATGCACGCCTTCCTACCGTTTCATGTTCTTCTAAGTTGCACATAACAGCTCTATTTGAACTGTTAGTTGTAGATGAAGCTGCAAGAAGCTGGCTCAGCGCACATAAATGTGGCACAAGGAAAATAGGAGTTTGATGAAAGGCATAGTAGAAGACACTTGGTTGAGGTTGCTGTGGTGTTTCCAGTCCACAATGCAAGAAGATGGTGTCGACATTCCTATGTTTTTTGTACACATAGTTTAGGAAAGTAGGACATTTATTAGCAGATTGTTTGTATTTACAGCAAAATATTTGTTTTTCCTTTTTTAGATGGTTTCTATGTGTATTTAAATCTCTCTAGAGTTGTAAATTTGTATTCAAGTTCTGAAATATACATAAAAGATTTTTCTTCTGTCTTCATGGTATCAGCGCTAGGTTTCTGTAACCTAGGACGTTAGATGGCGGAAACCAGTGAAACCAGTAGGAGGAGTTCAACATCATCCGAGGCTCCATCCACCTTGGAATCCTCCATGGAATCCATTGGATCCAACAGTTCTTCTCTCCAATTTTCAATGGAGAAGCTCAATGGAAAAAATTACCTTGAGTGGGCTCAAGCAATCAAACTTGTGATTGATGGAAAGGGCAAACTAGGGTACATCATCGGAGAAACAAAAAGGCCAAGTCAACTGATGGAAATGATTTGGAGATTCGAAAATTCCATGGTGACTTCATGGCTGTGTCAATCAATGAAGCAATCGATTGGAAAAATATTTATGATTCTACCCTCAGCTAAGGATGTTTGGGATGCAGTTCGTGAGGCATATTCAGACTTAAGAAGATTCTTTTCAAATCTATGAGAATAAACACGATTGTGGAAGATGTAATAGGGTGATAGAGAAGTCACAGATTACTATATCGAGATGAAAACCTATTGGCAGGAACTTAATCTGCTCACTGAAGAGACATAGATGTGTGTTGGAGATAGTGTGAAATATACGAAGAAACTAGAAGATGAACGAGTCTATCAGTTCCTGGTGGGTTGAATAAAACTCTAGTTGATGTTAGAAGTCCGATTCTTAGTTGCAAGCCCTTGCCTTCCACACATGAAGGTTTTTTAGAAATTAGATGAGAAGAAAACATACAACATGTTATGTTGAAAGAGCCGACACTATCTAGGTCCAGTGGAGCAGAGATGTCTGTGTTAGTATCAAAGGGAACTAGGTCATGTCAGGTCCAATGGAGCAGAGATGTCTGTGTTAGTATCAAAGGGAACTAGGTCATGTCAGGCCTAAATTGCTCTAGTTTATCAAGTCCAAATCAGTTAGGCCCAAGTCAATCAAGACAATTTGACCCAAATCAAGCAAGAAATCGACCATGGTGTGACTATTGTTGTAAGTCAGGAGACATCAAAGAGACATGTTGGGTATTACATGGGAAGCCTGCGGATTGGAAGCTTGAAGATCTCAAGCTCTAAATCACGGTGGATATCAGGCATCTACAGAGTATTCTGAAACATCCTAGGACATTGGCTTAAAAAATGAGTGTCCTCCTGTCTCCAGCAATGCCTCCAGTTCTGATAAGTTAGAACAGATTTATACAATTTTTTCTAGTCTTCAATCTTCTGATTCCACAGTGTCTACTGGTTCATTAGCTTATAAAGGTAACTTTCAATATGCCTTGAGTACTTCTAAAACTCGGAATTCCTGGATTATTGACTCTAGGGCGTCGGATCACATAACTGATGTTGTCCATTTATTCACTTGTTACTCTCCCTGTGCCGACAATATAAAGGTCAAGATTGCTAATGGCTTCTTATCATCTGTAGTTAGAAAAGGCAAAATCCAGCTTTTCGAGTCGACAGTGTTAGATCATGTTCTTCATGTTCCAAATCTGTCTTGTAATTTATTATCTGTCAGCCAATTAACAAAAAATTCAAATTATGCTGTTAACTTTTTTCCTTCATATTGTGTTTTTCAAGAGCGGTCCTCAGGGACGACGATTGGCAATACTAAGGAGTGTAATGGTCTTTAATATTTTAAGGAGCCTTCTATGCGTGAACAAGATCAATTGGCTATCTGTGATTCTGTTTTTGTTATTAAGGATAGTGATTTAATGTTATGGCAGTTTAGAATGGGTCATCCCAATTTTCATTACTTAAGACAGTTGTTTTCTTCTTTGTATTTGAATAAAAAACCAATTGAATTTCAGTGTAAATTTTGTGAGTTTACTAAACATCATCGTTCTAGTTTTCCTTCCTCAAATTATAAACCATCACAGCCATTTACAATGATTCATAGTGATTTGTGGGAACCTTCACGTATCTCTAATTGTACCCATACCAAATGGTTTGTAATATTTATTGATGACCATACTCGTTTGCATTAGGTGTATTTACTGAAAGATAAATATGATATCCAGTTTATTTTTCAGCAATTTTGCTCTATGATTCAACCCAATTTTAGAGAAAAATTCAGATATTTAGAACGGACAATGAAAAAGAATATTTTACTCTAGAAGGGAAAAACCTAATGGTGATCTCATACCTGTGGCACCAAGAGAGTCTGAACCAGGGAAAGCTCCATATGTTGATGAGTCACCTTCAGATTCTCCAAATCTAGGTAATTGTGTTGTCTTTGATTCTGTTATCTCTGATCTTGATTTGCCTATTGCTTTGAGAAAGAAACCCACATCATGCACTTTTCACCCTATCTCTAATTTTATGTCTAATAGTAAACTGTCATCTAATTTTTATTGTTTTACAAAAAATCTAGATAGCACAGAAGTACCTAATAACATCATAGAAGCCTTACAATCACCACAATGGAAGGAGGCTATTTTGGAAGAAATGCGAGCTTTGGAAAAGAATGGTACTTGAGATGTGGTAAATTTGCCAAAAGTAAAGAAACCAGTAGGGTGCAAATGAGTTTTCACAGTGAAGTACAAAGCCGATGGGTCAATCAAGCATTATAAAGCTCGACTTGTTGCAAGAGGATTTACTTAGACTTATGACATTGATTATACTGAAACATTTGCACTGGTCGCAAAGCTAAATGCAGTTCAGGTTCTCTTATCATTGACAGTTAATCTAGACTGACTTAAGAATGCTTTTCTGAATGGAGACTTAGAAGAAGTCTACATGACATTGCCACCCGGGTTCTATGAGAATGGTGGGAAGGAGTCTGTGTGTAAGTTGAAAAAGTTCTTACATGGCCTTAAACAATCACCCAGGGTGTGGTTTGACAGATTCTCTAAGGTATTAAAAGGATAAGGGTGTCAACAAGGATAATATGATCATACTATATTCCTCAATCAGTCTAAGAATGGGAAAAAGACGATTTTGATTGTCTATGTGGATGATATTATCCTTACTGAAGATAATGCATGTGAGATGGAAGGCTAAAAAGGATATTAGCCTCCAAGTTTGAAGTAAAAGACTTGAGGCATTTATGCTATTTTTTTGGAATGGAGATTGCCAGATTAAGTAAAGGCATTAGTGTATCTCAAAGACGGTATATTCTTGACCTTCTAACCAAAACTGATATTAGGTTGTAAACCTAGTGATACACCAATTCCAGCAGGAAGCAGAGAAGAAGAATCTGGAGGATTTGTTGACGAAGAAAGGTATTAGCAGTTAGTTGGGAAATTAATCTATTTATCTCGCACAAAACCTGATATAGCCTTTGGCGTGAGCATGGTTAGTCAGCATATGCATTCATCAAAGGAATCTCATTTACAAGCTGTGTACAAGATACTTAACTATCTCAAGGGCTCTCCTGGCATAGGATTATTATTTAAGAAATAGGATAGTAAATAAGTGGAGGTCTTCACAGATGCATATTGGGCAGGTTCATGAGAAGACTGAAGGTTTACTATTGGATATTGTACATTTGTGTGGGGGAACTTAGTGACATGGCGAAGCAAAAAACGAAACATGGTGGCTAGAAGCAGCGCAGAGGCTGAATTCCATGCCGTGACACAAGGAATATGTGAGGGGTTGTGGTTAGAGAAACTACTAAAAGAATTACAAGTTACAGTGAAGTTGCCTATTAGACTTTATTGTGATAATAAGGCAGCGATCAGCATTTCGCACAATCCTATTTAACCTGATCGAACAAAGCATATAGAAGTGGATAGACACTTTATCAAAGAGAAAGTGAAAGATAAGATTATTTGTATCACTTATGTGCCAACAAAGAAACAAATAGCAGATATGTTTGCCAAAGGGTTGTCACAACAAGCGTTTGATGAACTTATTGGCAAGTTGGAGTTGATTAACATCTACCATCCAACTTGAGGGGGGGTGTCGACATTCCTACGTTTTTTATACGCATAGTTTAGAAAAGTAGGATATTTATTAGCAGATTGTTTGTATTTACAGCATAATATTTGTTTATCCTGTTTTAGGTGGTTTCTATGTGTATTTAAATCTCTCTAGGGTTGTAAATTTGTATTCAAGTTCTGAAATATACAGAAAAGATTTTTCTTCTGTCTTCAATTGGCTCATGCTATTGCAGTTGCATTGGTTGAGTAGTTGACCTTTACCTACTCTCTATTTTAACTAATATGGATTTACTTTTGTTTAAAGAGGCAAATGGAAGGTATTTTAATTTTTTTAATTTATTTTTTTTTAAATGCATATTTTAGGACTTATTTGACAATGCAACCGTTTTTTTATTTTTATTTTTAATCTTTTCCTCTTTAGTTAGAGGCAAATGGAAGGTATTTTAATTTTTTTTAAATGCATATTTTAGGACTTATTTGATAACGCAACCGTTTTTTATTTTTATTTTTAATTTTTTCCTTTTTAGTTAGATGTAATTTAGTTAGTTTAAAAATTAATTAGAATTTATCAAATATCAGTTAAACTAAAATATGAAGAAAAATATAAAAATAAAAATAGAAAATAAAAACACTTTTAAAGTATTTTCATTTTTAATTTTTATTTTTACATAATTAAATAGTTTAACTAACATTTAATAAACTTTAATTAACCTCTAAACTAACTAAATTACACATAACTCAAGAAAAGAAATTAAAAACAAAAATAAAAAACAGTTATATTTTCAAATGCAACCTTAGTATTCTGGTTTCTTTATTTGCAACCTGAACTCATCATTGTGATAGACAATAATGCTCCTGAAGAAGAGTAATTGATTATTTATTACTTCCATTTTAATTTAATGTAGGTAAAGCATTCATTTCAACTGGGCTTCTTCTTTAGACGTAGCAAATATTATGAACCCTAAATATGCACATTTGGGTTCTTTTAATAAAAATAATAATGTATAAAAGTTAAATATCTATAATTTGTACATTTGGGTTCTCTAAAATTTCTATATTTGTAAATAGTTACAAATGCCACCAATATGGCCAAACAAATAAATAATATTTAAAACTTGATTAACATTACTTGTATCTGCTGCAATTGAATGGCCAAAACTAAGATAACGAGAGGCTTCATTCTCCAAAGCATGCATTGCAAATAAAACAAACGACACACACTAGAAATGGAGTTCACTTCACTGTCTTGAGTAACGATCTACAAGTGCCTTGGCTTTCTCTGGTGCAAAAAACCGTGCCTGCAGTGCCCACACAACACAACACGTAAGCAACATCCAAAGTTTTAAGAAGATTTATATGTAAATACGAAAACTAAAAATTTACATGAAAACTCAATCACTCAATCCCTTGTCATGTGTAAGCCTGAAGCATAACCTCATTGCAACGCTTAACACAACAACATAATGCAAATTACTATAGACACCCTAAAGAACATGTGAGCCATAACCTATATGCCATTTAGGATCCAATCACCACATCATCCAGACATTCATCTATCTATATACTCACTTGTATGAACATCCTCTCTGCATCTCCAACTTTACCATTTTCTTTCAAGATAATACCCTGCAGTTGCACAGCCATCAATAATATTTATACTCTTCACTTAGCAGCAAAATGAGAGAGAAATACATCAAACGAGATTCGAAACTCGTGATCTCAATAACCCTAAAAGATTCTTAAGACATGGTATGCAGAATAGTCAGCAAATGAAACCAATTAGACTTCCTTTCTTCATTTCTCTTTCCACGATTCATTAATTTTAAAATTAATTCTCCAGAAAGCTAAATAAATATTTATTATTTAGTGGTAAAAGGGTGAAAGTAGAGACAATATAGCAGGGAAAATAGAAGGAAAGAAAGATGAGAACACCACCTTAGCCAAGTAACCGCGGAAATCATCAGGGTGAGTAGAGATGAGTTGATCATAAACAGACACAGCGTCACTGACATGGCCCCAATCTGAGTATGCTTTCCCCAGAAGTAAATCAACCTGAATGAAAAATATTCATCATCAGCATCACCATCATATATATATATATATATATATGTATATGCTAACCAAAATTCATGTACTTTATGCATAGAGAAACAATACAACTCACTTGAACAGGATCCACCTTCTGCAAATCTGTTTCCTTTGTGCTACTTTCACTTCTTACATCTGAGTTTTCTGCTTTTAGCTGTTGTTGAGAGGCAAGAAGGAACTGAACAGCCTGAATACAAACGACAATAATCAATTGTTGTTACTTTCAAACTTATCAAGGTTCATTGCGTGATAATCCAAGGAACTCGATGAAATTTCCTCTTTTTAATACCAACTTATCAAATCCTTCGAATAAAATAAAAATTCAAACTTATCAAAGGATCACTGCATGATAATTCACTAATATGATAATAAACCTCATCCGGTTTCTTTGCTGCAAGTAATGCATTTGTACGGCCACGTAGAACATCAAAACTGAGATATTTAGACACCTGCCATTTAATAAAAAGATGTCACATCCTCATCAACCACAAAATTATGTAAAATTAAAGAATTTTAATACGCTACTAGTCAGATGAAGCAGACACTATAAATGCCATCTAGTATTATTTCAACATTCTATGAATACACTAAAAAAAGATAACACTTTGGGGGTTCCAACATAATGGGGTTGCTTGCTCATCTTTAATTATTCACAGGAATAGGACTGGACTCAACATATATATAACTCATGTATGGACAGCTGAGGGGAATATCAAAAGTAGTTTAAAATCCTGCATATCCAGAGAAGATTTACCATTGCAGAACTCTTATATGCATTGGCACTTCCTTCATAATCCTTTAATTTATATTTAACTTCTCCAAGCAAACGAAAAACATCAGGGTCACTTGGCTTCTCCTGCAATAACACAAGAGATCAATTCACATAAGGATGTCTCAGACAGCAAAACTAAGCAGCATTGACGCCAACAGCTTGAAAAAAACAAACCTTTATCAAGTCCTCAAGCATAGAAGCAGCCTGATTATACTCACCTAACTCTGCTAAGGTTACAGCAGCTCCCTACAAATCATCCAAAATATGTTATAGATGACTGCTGCAGGAATATAGGTGACTCACAATGACACACAATCAAGTAAAGATGTTTTTGAATCTGTCCTACTCAACTCATCATTCTTATCATCCTAAATCTGATATGAATGCAACTTGTATGTGTGTTTTCTTCTCAGTCCCCTTTGAGAGAATTAATGAGGCAAGTAAAGTTCAAGCCTTTCTCATTACAAATTGAGTCCTTCCACCAACTTCAATGGTTCTTGTCATCCTAGATATAGCTTGGATGGGATCAGGTTTGTTAAAGTTACCACATCTAACCAGCATAAAACCATACAAATCTTAATTTCATATGGCTCTTTTTCTGATTGATATGTGAAATCCTGTGCAATATGATTATTTTAGCATTTTAGTTTGAGACTGAAAGCTTGCAAATTGCTGAAGTAAAATTGTTTTGAACAAAACAGTTCTTTTAATTTTGAGTATGTGTGAATTATCATAAATTAAAATAATTAAAGGTTTATTTCCTTACACTTGAAAATGCTACCTATCAACTACAAATCTTAGCATGCATAACACTCACACAACCATGGTGAGATTAAAAATCATGCCAGACCTCAATAAAATACATTTATAATTACATTAGCAATGTATAGTTCATAAAATGTTGTTACTCACTTCAAGAGCAGTTGGATCTTTTGGAGAATTTTTTAGCGTCGTCTGGTATTCCCTCAGCCGAGTCTGCAAGATATTAGAACTAAGCTGTTAGCCTATTGAGTAAGTCGAATTCATTTCTATGATTCTACCAAAAGAAATAGTATGGAAAGGTAGTTCAAAAGCAAATAAAATTAAAAAAAGTTGACAGAAGAAATGCATGAGCAGCAGAAAAATAGCATGATGTCACATTTTAACTTCCTTTTTGTTTTCTTCTCCTTCCTCACCCCTCTCTCTCTCTCTCTCTCTCTTCTCTTTTGCTATGAGTTGTAAAAAAAGATCATGCACACAGCATTTTTAGCATCACACACTCCGCATTCTTCTTGTGACTCCCAATTTTATCAATTGGAATTGGATAACTAAAGGCTACTTTGGAACAATTTTACAAAGGAATGGCCAAAAGTAGAACTCAGAAAGTGAAAATAAATTCCAAACAGATAATTCAAAATGCACAACTGAATGCCATTACTCTCCAGGTTGTGTGCTTAACACTTGCATCTTGTCCATGAAGAACAGCTGGCTGCACACTATATTAGTGGTCCTTAACAATCTTTGCAAGGTTATGCTTAAGTTACATGGTCTAAAACTAGCTCAGTATGTTGATGACTATAACTTTCACTCGTAGTCTATCTCATGTCAAGTCTAGTCATGTATATAACTTTACATTCACAAAATATATATATATATATATATATATTGACTATTAAGCAATATTACCTCAAGTGTAAGTTTCTCTTCTTCTGACAACTTATTATCGACGACTGCAGTATCATCGGAAACACTGAAAACTTGAAGACCATATGAAAATTAAATCATTTCTCCAGAAATCACAAACAATCAAGTAGTACAATAAGGTAAAGACTAAGAAAGCAAGGAAAAGTCAAAACAAATGGTATAAAAATTATAACTATTAAGAACCAACCTGCTTAACTTTCTTCTTTTAGTGATAAAAGCTTTCATTTACAAAAATTTAAAAAGAAAAAAGACTTCAATCTTTACCTTCCTGAGGGAAGAAAGTCCCCAAGAGCAAAAACCAAACCGAAAACCACAACAGCTACGCCGACTCCAATCTATTCCATGTCAAACTTCTTTTAGTAATCAGTACAGGAAAAGATGCATTCATGTGATGAAAAAACACAAATAACTTTTCCAATCTTACCTTAGTACCAAGTCCAATTGTTTTCTTCTCCTGTTCAACTGGTGCATCATAGTCAATAGCCACAAATTCTTTTTCCTCATCTGCTTTTTTCTGCTCCAGTGCTGACCTGAGAAGGGTTAACAGTCACAGAATAAGGTCCTATACATAAAAAATAACTCGTCCAATAAGGTAGTATTGGATATTACAACTTTATAGTATAAATTAAAAAAATGATAGAAACAAAACCTACTCAAATTTCCCTATGGTAAAAAAACCAGTATTCAGAAAATGCTCCACAAATATCAGTTCAGACTCTCCTTTAAGTGTTATTACTACAAAAAGATTCTTTTCTAAGTGGAAAATAAACAAAAAAAAAGAAGGGAAGTTTGGGTATTTCCAACATTAGCATTTCCCCTTACTAAGTAGCTAACCCATTTTCCTTATCCATCAAAGTTTAAGATTTTGTGACCATGTACCTTTTAACTGCTTTAAGTCGCTCCTCAAACTCAATGTCTACAGACTTCTCGTTAGATCTCCCACCAAAACGAGAATTTAAACCAGGTGCTTCTACAGAGAAAACTCATTTTAGGTTGATGCAACCATAAAGGAATTCCAAGGAAAAATCCGGGTGAGGGTAAAAACAGCAAGTCCCTACAAAATTAAACAAGCACTTCCCACTAAAATGGTCTAAAGAGGTCCAGTAACATGATTTTCTATCCAAGCTACTAGCATGTCAATACCTAACAAGAAGTCAAAGTATCTAATAACCATGTCAAGGACATTGTTATATACGTAAGAATTTCAGGCCGAAATAATATATAGAATAATGTCCATCACTCAACTAGTCCATTCAAATAGCAACAAAATGAGCATGTAAATAATGGATGTTCTGGCTATAGATTAACAAATCAATCCACTTACCAGATCTTCTAGTTGTTGATTTCCTCTGTTGTAACACCATACCCTTCTGTTCCCTAGAGGTGTTGGTTCTATTCCTCTAAGTATTTCAAAACCAACCCATGAGTGCCCAACTACAAACTTTTAAGTATAAATTAAACATAAAAAGGTAGAATGCAAAACAAGGGTCTGTACGAAAACACACAAACATCGAATAAATCTTATAAAAAAGAAAAGAAAAAATTAGTGGGTTACAATAAAAGGTCTCATATACTCTTGTAGTTGGAAATTTAGAGCCAAATATTTAAATTATAATACAGGGTTTTACTCCATTTCCTTTGAAGAATAAAACGAAGCAAGTAAAAGGGAAAATACGCTTTTGTTGTTGACGATGTTGTTATTGTCGTTGGTTTTTGATCCGAAACCACGTCCGGGGTTTGAATCAGAGCATCGTACTGGAAGCAAGAGGAAACGACTCGTCGCTGTTGCGGTTGTGGCTGCAATCAACATATTCGGTTTTGGGAGCGAATTGATGGTTTGCAGTTATTGTTTCTGGTGTTTGCTACAAAGTAAATGGCTTAGCCTTTAGCTCTCCACCTTACTATCGTCTGGGTTGGGCGAAGCTTTTGGAAATGGGCCCTCCAATATCCGCTACATTCTCCACGTGTCATCCCCACAAATTTAAATACCATTATCAGTTCAAGGTTTTGGTCTATTCCTTTAATTTAAAAATTATATTATAGCTCCTTTTGTCCCTTTAGTTGTTATTTTGACCCAAAAAATAAAAAAATTAAAAAAATTTAAGGGATTAATTATTTTAAAACAAATTTCTTTTCCTTGGCCACTTTATTAATTGTGTTTAATAAACATTTTTTTTTTTTTTGCAATTATCGAATTTGGAGAATTAAAGCAGAAATAATACTTTCTTTTTTTCAAAAGAAGGATTAATACGGTTTACTACCCCCAACTTAATTGAACATATAACTGCATAATAAGCAAAATAAATTATGTAATAAAAATGAAAAATGATTAGACAACGAAAGCAAGGAAAATACAATCAGGATGGACCAATATACTCTCGTTTTCCAATTTTACCCTCCATAGAAAGCTTGAGAAAAATTCAGGGCCAAAGAAAGTAATTGCCTAGGAAGAAGAATGCAAATGTATCCTAAGGAGAATGTTTAGTGAGAGTGGTAGCAGAGTTCCAAATCTGGGCAATGGAAGCGAGGACATGAGGGAAGACAGTCTCAATCCCTTTCAAGGTGAGGCCGGAAGCAACGCCAATAGCAAAAGTTTGAGCATAGCCAGGCTTGGAGTCCAGCTTCATGTCGAGAATGGCAAGGCGGTTGTTGGTGGTATCCATCTTTCTCGACGTCTCCACCAAGAGCTTGTCTTTTCTGCCTCTGCCGGAGGAGATGACCCTGAACAGTGCTGTCTGAAGGTCTTCTATCACCTTTATGGAGGCTTCTTGGGACTCCAGCCCTTTTGATTCGTAATGGGATATCAGTTCTTGTGGTTTTGGCAACTTCATCTGCCTCGTCCCACTGGAACTATTACTGGGTTTTTGAGGGAGAGGGATAGGATTTGGGTTTACGGTTGGTGTCGGAGGCTTTTCCATTCACAATGACCAACTCTTCTTCACTTGGGGTTTTAGGGTTTCAACCTGCAATTTGGGGCTGCTCTCTTTCAATAGGGGTTCATTAACAAGAAGATAAGGGCGTGTTATACTGACTACACACTACAGACCAGGGTCAGATTGTCTTTTTACTCTTTTTTATTTTATTTATTTTACTAATTATAAAACAAAATGTGACATTGACATTCATTTTATCTATAAATTATTTTTTTAATACATAAAACAAATACATTTTATTTTTAAAAATCTAATAAAAAATGAAAAGAGAAGAGCAGCAAATAAATTTGCCACTGTGACACCGTGAGGCAAATTAAACTGGTTTCTTTGAGGGTCCAGAGAAAAGAATATATGATGAATTTTAATTTGCCTGTAGTAGGCCACACAAAGTACATAAAATATAAAACTTAAATATTCATAATTATATTTGATCATTTATTTAGTTATGATGACGTTTAATAGGTCTTTAATTTGACATTTTAATTTTTATAATGTAATATTATGAAATTGTTAAAAATGTTTTAACTTATATAACTTATCTATAATTTTTTTTAAAAAAACAAATACATAAAACAAATACATTTTATTTTTAAAAATCTAATAAAAAACGAAAAGAAATGAAGAGCAACAATTAAATTTGCCACTGTGACACCGTGGGGCAAATTAAACTGGTTTCTTTGAGGGTCCAGAGAAAAGAATATATAAAGAATTTTAATTTGCCCGCAATTGGTCACACGAAGTACATAAAAGAGGATTGAAATTGCTCACATCCCAAAGTTAAAAAAACCAGTGGTCGGTTCAATTACAGGTTAATGATTACTACAATAAGGCCTTTTTTTTAGTTTATCAAAGAAAAAGAAAAACCAAGGAAGTTTCTAGTATATGAATATAAAATCAGACAATCAATAGACATCTGCTTTACTTATTAAGATTAAAGATATATTAGGCTAAACAAAGGGAATTTCTTTAGTATATGACTGACTATAAATCAGGCACCCCCATGACAAAACCATCACCTAATTTGCGTATTTGCAAAACATCTAAAAAAAAATTAAAAAGTAATCAGCAAAAAGGGTGCAGTGCCATGTAAGGTATGCTGGCTGAGACCACAGCAGATGATATGAATGGAACAACTGAGTCTCTCTCTCACTCTCTCTCTAATCTCTCTCACAGAAAGACGGGAGCCATAACAAGTGTAATGGTTGCAAGCATTTTTATGAGTACGTGAATGGAAGGCCCTGCCGTATCTTTGAATGGGTCTCCAACACTGCAAAGATGAGTTAAAACCAATCACTTTTCACAAACATTACATGTATGTTTTGCCCCATCGTGATATCAATTCAATAACATGCTTGCTAATAAAGCTAGTAAGTATTTCCTAGTCTAAATACTAACAACTAAAAAGAACAATAAACAAGCAACGACACTTACGTATCTCCTGTAATTGCAGCTTTGTGGCAATCACTTCCTTTCCCTCCAAGAGCCCCAGTCTCAATATACTTCTTTGCATTATCCCAGGCACCACCTGCTGTGTTTAGGAAAAGAGCCATAAGAATACCAGATACTGTCGCAAACATCAGCAATGCAGCTACAACCTTAGCCCCTAGTAGAGGATGCCCTGTGTAATATCCCAAAATCCTGAACACAAATCCTGCAAAGTGACATTGATCTCAACTTAGCACTTGCATTGCACAATCTCACCATCAAAACCGCAAAGATTTACTGCCAAAACAAGATGATTGACCTACCAACCACTATGGGTGAAACAATAGCCAAAGCACCAGGTTTTATCATCTCTTTCAATGAAGCAGATGCTACAATTGCAACACAACGACCATAATCAGGTTTCTCCTTGTAGTCCTGCAGCAAGCAGCAGGTTACTAGAATAATTTTCGTCTTCACAAGTTGACAATGCATTTATCAAAACGCTAAATTAATTTAAAACAGGGAAAATCACCAGATTTAAACATTTACTCACCATTATACCAGGCCTCTCAATGAATTGTCTTCTTACTTCATTAACAACCTCTTGAGCAGTTCGGCCAACTGCTGAACAGGCCCATGCACTAAAAAGAAAAATAAGCATAGAGCCCAATAATCCACCAACGAAAATTTCTGGAACAGCAATATCAACCTGGAAATCAATTCAAAGCTGTCCAATTATGAAAAGAATACACAATCTTGAAACAGGAGAAAGTAACCAACTAATATTACCTTTTTGGGTAAATAAATAACCAATTAATATTTCTGTTTACCTGCTTGAAAGGTTCATGAGCAAGTGAAGCTACCTCGTCCATATAAGCACTAAACAGAAGAAAAGATGCAAGGGCTGCAGATCCTATGGCAAATCCTTTTGTGGTGGCTTTTGTAGTGTTCCCTACTGCATCCAGAACATCAGTGATCTCTCGAACGCTTTCAGGCTGAAAGTACACAATTAATTTGGATTATATATTATCAAATTATAAATATTTTAAAAGTACAGTACATTTCTACTGACAGACAAAAAAACTTTAAAGAATTCATCATTATTTCGAAAGGTTACCTGCTGACTCATCTCTACAATTCCACCAGCATTATCAGCTATTGGACCAAACATATCCATAGTGAGAACATAGGCAGCAGTGCTGAGCATTCCCATTGTTGCTACAGCTGTGCCAAAAAGCCCGCCAGTTGGATTTCCAGTTTCATCTACCAGTCCAGACGTATGCCCCAGCCAGAAGGCTGATATAATAGCTACACTAATAACAAGAACAGGAAGAGCTGTTGACTCCAAACCCAGACTGATTCCAGCAATTATATTAGTTCCATGACCTGTGGAGCTTGAAAGGGCTAATGTCCGTACAGGCTCATGCTTATAGTCAGTGTAGTACTTGGTAATCCAGACAAAAACATATGCTGTGATGATACCAACTAACCCACACAAAGCAAAGTTAAACCACGCAGACGGTGCTTGTTCAGTGTGAAGCAACCAACGGGTAGACTGTAGAGTAATTCAAACCGCAACATTTATCATTCATGCTTTTGACTTCTAAAAAGACAGTAAAGAAAGTACTGCAGGCTTCAAAGGTCTAAAATAAGTTTAAGGGAAGGAAAATATTATATTTATATTTTTTAAAAATGTGAATAAGCAGATGCACTGTGCTAAAAAAAAAATTTCAACAATGAATAGTTTTACATTGTCAATGAGGGATTACCATGCCAAATGTCAAAACAGCCAAAACTATAGTGACAGAATATCCTTTCTGGAGAATTGTCATTGGATCCTCTATAGGAGCCTTTGCACCAGAATCACGTGTACCCCTAATTGAAAGTATTCCAACTGATGATATCACCAGATCAAATGAGTGAACAACAAGAGGGAACAATATGAAGCCAGAAGGATCTGCACAAGCAAGAATAAACAATGAGTCCTTCAAAAGCAACAGATGATCTTGTCTCACAAAACCAGTGAGAACTCACAAGGGAGAAGATCAAAGCAAAAGGACATACACGCAAGACTGCAGTCTGCAGATATCTCTACAGTGTACTTCAAAGCTCAAATAAGCAAAGGTAACCTCTACTTACCTTCAATTTTACAACGTTTAGCCATTGTTCCCCCAAGTATCATAGCACTAATTATTTCGGCTGCAATACTTTCAAAAAGATCAGCACCTCGAGCTGCACAATCACCCACATTGTCTCCTACCTTAAATGGGATTATTTCAAGGATCAACGTAAAATTAGCAATTTTCACAAATAAATCTATCCAACAAAATGAGATGATGAGTCAGAAACCCATTCTGAGAAAATCCTCAACTATATCTAGAAAAACTATATTACGTTTCTCTCTCTGCTTCTTCATCTTCCTTGTTTTCTCTTTCCCCTCCCCCGAAAATCAAAGAGCATACTTATGCAACCTCCATTAGAAACTATAAACATTTGATATGCTTCTATAGATATTTATGTAAAACAGGACTTTATAAAGTAGGAATATATCATCTGTTTCCCAATGGAAAATACATTTCTAACGAAGTTCCACTTTCTCTAGGGATGGATTGGCTATGGAATGAGAAAAGAATAAAAACACAGCAGACTATAATGTACAGGTCTTAAATGAAGCCAAAAAAAGAAGGAAAAGGATAATTACCAGATCTGCAATCACAGCAGGATTCCTAGGATCATCTTCAGGGATTCCTTGCTCCACTTTTCCAACAAGGTCTGCTCCAACATCGGCAGCTTTTGTGTATATTCCACCCCCCAACTGAGCAAACAGGGCAACAAAAGAAGCTCCGAAGCCATATCCAACAAGAAGAAGAGGCACTGAAAGATAGGTCCATTAAAATCAAGCACCAGATCATTTTTTTTAAAAATGCAGATAGTGGCTCACCCTAGGCATCCTAGTAAAGATAAGTCATGATAGAGGTGTTCTCATCAATATGTTCAATATTTCCAGCATAACATGTCCAGCACATAAACATAAGGACTTTCTATTTTCCTAGTTTCTCAATTGGAAAAGACAATCTTATCAACTTAATAAAGCAGGAAACCTCAGTGAATTTCAATATAAACACTCAAAACTTGAGTGCTTTTTATTCTATAACGATCAAATATAGCAGTACTTCTCAAGACCCATCTATGCTGATGGAATAGCAATGAAGAGAGAGATGAGGAAGAAAACAAAAACATGTTTGTTTATTCTGATGTAATAGGTTTTATATTTCATGCTGAGGAATAAGGACAGTTGACACCTACAATCAGTAACCTTCATTGACCCTGGCGAATCCACCTCCAGCCAAACATAAAATGTGGCGTACAAAATGGCTATACCAGTAACAGCCATACCAACAACAACCAAGGCAGAAAAACCACCAGCACGAACAGCTATCTGCACATAATGTTTTCCTTAAAATTCAAGTCTGAAAACTGATTTAGACAATTATCAAGTAGTAAGAAACAAACCTGCAATGCTTCTCTTGCAGACCGTCTTGCAGCACTAGAGACTCGAACATTTGCACGAACAGACACCCACATCCCAACGTATCCTGCAATACCAGAACATAGAGCTCCCAAAAGAAATGCAGCAACAGTGATAAATGCAGAACTAGACCTGCATCAGCAAGTTCAAGACCATGAATATTAATTGGCAGGGAGTTGGTTAGACAAAAAAGCTTTGTAACAAAAAATAAACAACATTATCACCTCCCAAGACCAGAAGATTCTTGTTGGGGAGTTGGACTGCGAAACAAATATATGGCAAGGATAACTAAAGCTAGCAAGAATGCCATCTTGGAGATAGTCCCATATTGGGTCTTGAAGAAACCTTCAGCTCCATCACGTATCGCTTCTGATATCTAAAAATGGAAGACCCCAGTATAAGTCCAATAGGAGTTCATAATGGTGATCATTAATTAAAAAGGAAAATTTCATCTTCTTCTTTGTCAAACTGCTGCACTAAATAAACAATAAATCAAATAAGTACGCACCGACACTTTCTTTGTTTGAGGAAAACAAAATTTATTGGAGGAACAAAGTTACAAAGCAGTTCATCTACGTTAATTTAAAATACAACCTAAACATATTCAATATAGATGTACCTGAACCATCTCAGAAGGCCCCTCATCCTTTGAGAGTACCCATTTCGTAAGATATATTGAAAAAAGAAAGCTGAGAATACATATAGAGAAAACAAACACAATTATTGGAGAAGTGCTTGCTCCAATGTAAAAGACCACTCCAAATCCCAAGAGCAAGAATACAAAAAGAACACGGACATTTATTCCCATCAGAACTCGAAAAATCTGCACAAACAAATAAATCACCATATGAGGAAGCTGCAAATAGAAAGACTACACCAAAGGGTATATAATACTACCAAAATGACAAATTAGTAAAAGAGAAACATTAAGTTGTGCTATATGAATCCTAAAAGTATGAAATGACCAACAAAAACTAAGTTTCATAATACAGACAAAAGTTTCAGCATCATATAAGCAATGCAACACAAGTGAGTTCAATTCTCGAGAGTGGTTGCTTTGCATAGAAGTTCTGAAGAGTACCTCATCCAAATCAAGAGTCAACCTTACTCTAATGGGATATAAAGAGTTACTTCACACAAGAGACAGAAGAGAGAGACTTACCTTCTGACAATGTCTATTATATGAGTTTGGCAGATGGATTAACCATATGAAATTCAATAAGAAACAACTTCCTCTCAACTTTTTTCAAAATTAAGAGAATTTCACTTTCTCAAGTACACTAAACACATAACAATATATTCTAGTTTAAATTTTACTATAGCTTATCAAATTGCATACGTAATGAATAATTGGAATGGGTTTCATCTTCTAGATATTACATTACATTCATTTTTCTGAAAAAAAAAGTTCATTATCAAAAATAAAAAATTTCTCAGAAAACATTTACTTCATAACAAAAAAGATCAATGGCATCATATCCGCACTAAGGCATTGCACAGCCTTAGTAAATCACTGAAGAACATCAATAGAAAAAGGATAGAAAACCCAAAGTTTAAACTAACAAAATGTAAGACTCCAGAACAACTAAAGGTATACTAAGTCAAAATGAGAATAGATACAAAATAGAACATAAGATCCTTACCCATGGGGTGTAAGCTTTACTACGCATGTTGGGAAACGTCCTTGGCTTGTCCTGGTAAGGCCCCAAATTACCATTCTCTATATCATCATCGATCATCATTGTATGGGAGGAATTCACCCTTCGAGCTACAGGAAAAGGGTTGTACTCGCCACCTTGGGGCAAGTCACCCCCTGAACCTGGTCGCTGAATTTTGAATGTTCTTATCTAGCCAGGAAAAAATACTAGAATTTGAGCTTTTACAAGTGAAGAAGCAATAACAGTCACCAAAGGACGAGATGTCCTATAAATTCAAAAATCACAGTCCAGAAAAAGCCCACTAGTTTGTGGAGTTCATTATGCAGATAAATTAAGCAACTACAAAGCATCTCTCCTCTCTTTCTAAAATAACTTAATCAAAACTAGATAATTTGCTTTCTTTCCCTTCCCTTACGTGTTGTATATGTTTCTAATCCATAGAGGGGTGGGGTGGGTGGGGGGGGAAAGAAAAGAAGAAGAGAGAGATTAGATTTATAATTAATTCCCGATTCCCAACAATGCAAAAAATTTAAGCCAACCTAATTTGAGAAGAGCTATGAATATATTAACAAATGGCAAAAAAAAAGGTTTTGAACAAAAAAAAAATGGCACTAGAGTACATAAAATAATTTTTAAAAAATAATTATTTCTAGAAAATACATACACTAAATTGTCAAAATGCAATTAAAAAATCCTCTCCCCTTGCAGAAATACAGACAAGAGAGTAATGCACTACAGAAATTACCATCGGCAGAACAACAAAACAATTCTATGATAACTTCATAATTTGGAGAGAAGCAAAAACTCAGTATTTTCATAATACAAACAGATGAAGAAAACTATCAGCTTGACTGTAAAATTAGCATTGCATTTAATTAATTGTCATAATTCGCGATATCAATACAAAGAAAAGCTAAACGGAAAATAACAACGACACTTGAATGTTGATTGCCAAGAAAATTAAAAAAATAAGTTATATATATATATATGTACATATATACACACCGAAGACCTTTTGCATTTCCTCGGTAAATAAACAGAGAAAAAACGGTGCAAAATAAAGCATCCCAAAACAAAATTAACATAAAACCCAAGGAGATCCAAGAAACAGAAACCTAGATTCAAGCTATAAAGCACGAATCACAGCGAAGGGGTTCATTAATCTAGCAATCGGGGAAAGAGAGAGATCAAGCAGAAACACCATTTGCGAAGTTGAGACATTACCAGTGAAGGAGAAACCACCGAGAGATCGACGTCGCCAGAGATTTCAACAGCCTCCTACTGCGTCCTCTCTCTCTTCAGGATTTTGCAGAGACTCCTAGAGAGAGAAACTCCAAGACTCTTTTTCTTTCTTTTCGTTTTTCGTTTTTCTTGTTTTTTTTGTTTTTTTTTTAACAGAGGTGATAGTTTAGAAAGTGATATTACGATTTTTCTCCCTTTTATTTTAATTTACTTCCTCTTTTGTGAGATCTGAAAATTATGAAACCATTTATCCGTTTCTCTTCCCTTTTTCCGTATTATTCTATTATTATTATTTTTCAACGATTTATTTTAATTACCAGCTTGGCTTTTAAAACCTTTTTTTCTTTCCTTCTTTTTTTTTTTCTGGAACCAGATTATCATAGGGAAAATTCACCCTATATTGATTATCATAACTCTATTTTACCCTTATATATATAATATATATAATTTCTTTTTTCTTTATTTATATAATTATAAATGTTGAAAAAATTATTATTTCTTGGATATCTTATTTTAATTTTTGAACATAACATATTCAAAATAGTTACTAAATGACATTTTATTTAGCATCCAAAATTACTTTATTTTGATAAATAAGGGCGACATATACTTTTCATAAGTCAAATTAGTCTAAAAACAGCTGTAAAAACTAATGGGTTACACAAAAATGGTGTAATTTAATGGCTATTTCTTTTTTCTTTTCTTTTTTTAATTCAAAGCTTCGGTCTACATTTTTGTTATTATTATTTTTATCAATATCTTTTCGTATATATTCGTTTAATATATATCATTTATCAATATCTTGAATATAATAATAAAATCAATATCTATTAAAACAAATTGACCCAAAAATAAATTTAGTAAAATAAATCTACCGTTACAAATCGATAGGGTGATTAATTGATAAATAGTTAAGACACCATCATCATCATTATCGATTAGTTAAAAAGTTGTCCACAAAAGTAAAATTAATTACCAAGGAAAAATGCAAAAGTGGAATCTTATATGGCATATAGAATATGCCACGTCAGCTCTTCATCACAATTTATGAAAGCTTATCTGTATTTCATGCTATTTTGCATCTAATCACAAATTGTTTTTTGGTATCATTTCATGATCAATAACAACCTTCTTTTTTTTTATTAAAAAAAAAAGAAAAGAGTTTCTAATTTTTCACTTTTTTTTTTGGGGGTCCATACATACCAGTTTTAAATTAAGCAAATCCACATCGACAAATAAAATAAAGTCCGTGAAACACTTCAGTCTTGATCACAAGTGGAGCTTTGCCATAGAACTTGACTGCCTGACTGCTTGTTGATGGATCAGTTAGCATCCGGTGGTTTTGTGTAATCCTGACTTAGGGAGAATCCTTTGCGCTTAATATACTGCGATGTATAGCATCTTCAGTTACCAAAAAAAAAAAATGTTGCATCAGTAAGACTCAATTTCTATGGTACGCTCATGTAAGGATTATAGGAACCTGTATAACTATATTTTAGCTTATGTTTTCAGGGTACATGTTGATTATTAATTACACAGATTTACAAATTCTAAAGGACATAACTTGAAATCGAATGCATAATATATATGCCTAGCTAATAGGTGTCTAGGGTTGCCTCCCTTTGTCTCTCACTGTAATTTCCCTATGTTTTAATCTTGGCTTCCTTTGAGGCCATGAAATTATCACATGAGAAGTCGTGTTTATGTATCTGTGAGGGTGTGATCTTAGTTTTGAAGGTGTAACAGAATCTGAATTAGTTCAGAGTTCCTTTCCTTGTCAAAATTCGAAGTGGATATAGCTCAAATATTATGGGTGAATCACTATAAATTTTTGTGTATTTCTTTATGTTTTTCCAGGGGCCTTCAACTTCATTTTTCTAGGCTTGGTCGATTATGCAATTCATAAGGTGGATGTTACGGATACCCTTATCAATCTATAGAATAAATTAGACTCTCTGTATTATATTGTTTCTACCTCCAATTTGGTACTTTTGAAAGACATGCTATTTAATTACAAAATATATAATTATAAGACCATGAATGAAAATATAGATGAATTTAATCGGATGATTTTGTTATTAAAAGACACAGATCAAGCTCTAAATGGTTTTGATGAAGCAATGATTTCTTTAAATTATCTACCTCTGAATATCATATTGTTAAGAATGCTTGGCAATATATTGCTGTAAAAACTGGAAACAATTTGTATGCTAAGGGTAGTGCAAAAAAAGAAAGAGAATGCTAATGTGTTTAATCAATTTGGAAATTCTTATTCTAAAGGAAAGAAAAAAATAAAAAGGGAAAATCTAAGGCTAAATGCAAATGTTATCACTGTGGTAAATAATGATATATTAACAAGTACCGTTATGATTATTTTAAAAAGCATAAACAAGAGGCTAATGCATCTATAACATCTAGTTGTAATAATGCATGCTTGTCTGAAGTTCTAACTGAAGTTCTAACTGTTTTTAGTAATATGAATGAATATTAGATTCATGTTGTTCTTTTCATATGAACCTTAACATAAACTTATTTAATAATTTTAATGAGCATGAATATGGTATTATTTGCATGGGTAATAGTGATACTTGCACTAGTCAAGGTATTAGAGATATTACACTTAAGTTGCATGATGGCAAAGTTAAACTTTTAGCTATTGTCAGTTATGCACTTGGCATGTTACTTATCAATTATTCTAAATCTAAAATTGTTGAATTAAAAGCTCCTTTTAATACCGAGTTTAATATGAAAAATTTAAGTTATACTAGAAAGATATTTGGCATGATGATTGAAAAAGATAGGACGAGAAGCAAGCTGAAAATTCATCAATTCTCATATTTATAAAAATCTGTTACAAAGTTTGGTTTGTCTGATAGTAAAAATATTTCAATTCCTTTGCTGGTCATTTTATCTTGTCTAAATTGTAATGTGCTAAGATTGATTCTGAATTTATTTAAATGGTGAATGTACCTTATGCAATACTACAGGTACTGTGATACATTCAATGATTATTACTAAGCTAGACTTGTCATATTCATTTTTTTTTTTACTTAGAAGATAGATGTCTAATCCTTATAAAGATTATTGGACTACTTTAAGCATTTGTTGAGATTTTTCATCAAAAAAAAAAAAAAAAGCATTTGTTGAGATTTGTTAACAATATAGTTTACCTTTGAGAAAAGTCACAATGCACTTAATCTTATAGGTTTTGAAAACTCAAATTTTGCAGGTGATTGAGATTTCTAAAAGTACACTTCATCATACTTCTTTACCTTAAGTGGAAATTGTATAAGTTGGAAGTCTCAACTCCAACCATTGATAGCACTCTCCTCTATAGAAGCTGAATATGTTGTTATGACAGACGTAGTCAAATAAGCTATTTGGCTGCATGAAATTTAGAAGAAATTAACTTACTTAAAGAGGATATTATTATTTATTCAGACAACTAGAGTTCTATTCATTGAGTAAAATTCATGTCTTTTATGAGAGGACAAAATATTCGAAGTTAAGTATCATTTTGTAAGAGATCAAGTGGTTACTGGTGTTATGAAGATTTAGAAGGTGTTAATAAAGTACAATCCATCAGAAATGAGGACCAAAATTATAACTGCACTCAAGTTTAAATATTGTTTGGACTTACTACATGTTGGTGTTGGCTATGGCATGTACCAACATGAATGATGATGGTAAGGACATTGAAGCATGCTGCACTAAAAAAGAGCCAGAGGTTAAATGCTTAGGAAAGGTCAAGAGATTGAAACTTCAAGGTGGAAATTGTTGTTTCAGTGAAGCTCCAACTCCTGTTGTTGACTTTTTGTTTGGACAAACGACACATTTTAGATGGCCAATACTAAACGAACGACAACCAGCTATGTCCTTTAAGAAGCAATCATGATCGTAGATTCAAATGCTGGAGCTGACTTATGTCGTTGCTCCCTCAAAGGCTTGCAATATAAAGCCTAATGCTAGCCTTGAGATTGGCGTAGGGGTTTTATGATGCTTGGTGTCTAGGGTTGCCTCCTTTCATCTCTCTCTGTGATTTATTTGTGTTTTAGTCTTGGGTTCCATTGAGGCTTTGAGATTATTACTTAAGAAGCCATGTTTATGTATCCGTGAGGGTGTAATCTTTGTTTTGAGAGTGTAATAGACTCTAAATGAGTGCAGCAAGTTCCTTACTGGAACTCGAAGTGGATGTAACTCAAATATGCGAGAACCATTATAAATATGTCTCTTTTCTTTATGTTTTCCATATATGCATTGCATATTATAGGGTTCTTCATTTCTAGTTTGTTTTGGCTTAGATATTTAAGAGGATTTAGGGTTTAAATCCTTTTACATGGTTTAAAGCCGCAATCATTGTTCAGTCTTAGCACAAAGCCCTAGATTTACCTTATACATCAAACCGCCTTAGCTCAACAAATATGTCATTACAGAATGTCCAAATTTTGACGCTAGAACCATTTAATGACGGAAGAAATTTGAGGTTGTAGCTAAAACTGGGCACTAAATTTTCTCAAAGATAAAATAAAAATTTCATCACTGAATGTCACCTTTCAATTTTGTTAGTGATTTAGTGACAAAGACTTTTATCACTAAATTTGAGTTTTCACTACAGAATGAGTTCATAATTCTCATCAAACTATATATCTTAGTGAAACATTTCCAAGCTGTTATTATTATTATTTTCTAATGTAAGGATACATCTATTGTTGTTATTTTACATAAATAAGACTTTAAAGTAATTATATAATAAAATTAAATGACATTTTACTAATTCAAAAGTATCCAACAAAATGAAGTAAACGAATGCTAAATACATGATAAGTAATTCCAAAATATAAAATTTTTATTCTAGAAACATGAAAGACAAGACGATGAGAGCGTGAACACGACATCAAGGATTGACAACAAGGATTGAGAGTGATTGTGAGAGTGGAGGAGATGAGAATGGTCGTCTGCGAGTGGAGAATAATGAAACTACATAGTTTTTCTAACTTTAAAAAAACAAAAAAAAAAAAAATCAAAACTTAAAAAAATATGATATATTTTATTAAAAATCTTTGCGGCAGACATCAAGTTCGTCACTAAATGCGTTTATTCAATTTTATACGGAATGGATATAATTAGTGATGAACTAACTTTTGAGCTAAATTAACTTTTTATCACTGAATGATACATTTATTGCAGTGGCCTACACGCATGCCTTGTGTATGGTATTACCATATTGACCATGCACACCACTTGCATATGTTTGTTACACATAAGCACAATAATAAAGCTTTTCAACACAATTTGTGTTGGAACGGAAGTAATGTGATAATTTTTAATAAATTAAAGCTTATATTAGATATAATATGACAATTACCATGTCACTTATATTCCATAAGAAGATGTGATTAATAGTAATACTCGAGCTGATAGTAGCTTTGAAAGTAGCAGATTTATAGTCTGAAGAAGCCATTGAGTGAAGTGGGAGATGAGGTGCATGCAGGTGTAGAAGGAGCATTACATATAATTACAAGCACAGAGTGTTAGTCATGTATAATGGTATGTAGAATGGTAATCGCAATATCAACTTTTATTGGTGAATTCTGGTGTTACTAGTGCCTGATCAGTAGTTTTACTGCTGCTGAAAGTATGCAATACTAATTCATCAAAAAAAAAAAGAAAGTATGCAATACTATCATATACAAATATTAGTTCGAGCATCTGGCTCTACAACTTCTAGCTTCATGATCCAAGTATGTCAAGCTATGAGAAATGGTGTGGATCATAATTATATGATATCCTACGTACTATGGAATGAAATGTACTCCATCGGATATTCCCATCATTTGCTTGCCTGTTTCTTTCTTTCTTCCCCTACAAAAATAATCAAGTAAATAAAAATATTAACTACATTATACTGTATACATGCATGACTTTGTTTTTGTTTTTTGTTTTTTTTGTTAATTTTAGGGCTTAATTAATTAGCTCTTCCAATGTCTGTGTGTTTTATATGTAATGAATACACATGAATTAACATATATTTTTGTAAACTAATTCATGTTGCAAACTGGGAATCCAGTAATTAATTCTTCTGACGAAATTAATATACATACATACATATATGGATAGAATCTGCCAGCAGCTGATGACGAATAAGGTCACCGAGAAAAGGAGAGGTGGAAAAAGAGGCACACATATAATAAGCGCAAAATAAGCCCTATTACCTACAATATTATATTATCTATATATATATATATATATTTAGGCGAAAATCACAATCAAAGTGCGCACTTTAATCCATGTCATAGCTTGATTCTTAGCAAAGCAATTATGTTTTCCATTATCTGCTAATATAATGTTCGACCAGCAAGCAGATAAATTAATTATCCAATTTAGAAATTAAGCAAGTGTATGTAGTGATAAGCCAATAAGCGCAATACTACCATATCTATTTATTTAATACCAAACCAACTACATATAGTGCTAAGCCAATAAGAGCGCAATATATACCATGATACGAATATACAGAAGCAAGCAATACCTAAGAACGGAAAAAGTTACTGCCATTTAATTGGTCGCAACCCCAGAAGCAATACTTTCAATGGGAAAATACATTTCAAAAAGAAAAAGAAATTGCAACCAAGCCAGCTAATTAGTGCTTTGCAGTCTCTTCTTAATTATTATTAGCTTCCTTCGTCAACACATCACCCTATCCTTGACCATACGAATTTTGATAAAAATTTCTTTACTACTGCTTGCATCTGCTTACTCTACGTAGCCTACCTAGCTTATTTACTCGTCTTTGCACAAGATTTAATTTGAACCATACAAATTTCAATCATAAAATTGGATCACTATAAATTGATGGTTTCACCTTCTCAATACTCATCATCAGTCTTTCATCAAAGCTTGATTGATATCATGACTCAAGAAATATAGTATTTCTCTCTGTCTTTCTTAACAAATCGTGAAATATCTTGGTACGTAGCTCAATTAATTGTGCTTTCTCATACGTTTATCAATTTTGTACTTGTTAGTCTCTTTAATATCATATATATTAGCTTGAACTTAATTAAGCCATAACTAATATTTGCTTCAGGTCAACTTATAAACCAAATGGGTACAAGTAAAAGTAGTTATGAGACAACCGGTTTGCTTATCTTCACACTTGTATGCTTGATTATTGAGGGCTGGTGCCTAACAGCAAATGCATCCAAGTTGTCATCACAAGTAGTGGAGGATTTCTTTGATGGCAATGCTTATGCTGCCACAAGTGTCAAGAGATGGGCAGTTCTTGTTGCTGGCTCCAATGGTTGGGATAACTACAGGCATCAGGTGAAATTAATTTTGATCACTAATTTAACTTTTGCTTGTATTTGATTGTGTGAGAGATAATCATATTAATTATTATACAATATGCTAATTAATTTACAAGAAATTAAAAAGAACTTGCCCTTCATTAATGCAGGCTGATGTATGTCATGCATATCAAATACTAAGAAAAGGTGGAGTAAGTGATAAAAACATCATTGTTTTCATGTATGATGATATTGCATCAAACAAGAACAACCCCAGGCCTGGTGTCATCATCAACAAGCCAGATGGCAAGGACGTTTATAGAGGCGTCCCAAAGGTCGATCATTACCTCTTAATTTTATACATATATATTTCAATACCCACTTAATTAATTTATTACCCAATTGGTTAATTCTTTTCAATCTTAAACAAGTATACACTTTGACATTAATTTCTTCTTGTTTATATATATATATATATATAGGATTATACCGGACACAATGTTAACACAAACAATCTGTATGCTGTTATTCTTGGAAACAAAACTGCTCTCAAGGGTGGTAGCCGCAAGGTTGTGGATAGTGGCCCAGACGACTATATTTTCATATATTATGCTGATCATGGAGGTGTTGGACTACTTGGTTAGTATAAGTAGCTAATTATAATAAATTTAAGTCCACACAAATTGTTTATATTAGCACACAATAAAAATAATATTGTGGAGAACTAACTCATGTTGTACTCAGTGAGGTTGTATGAGGAGGACGTTTTCATTTGATATTTTGTGTTCAGGGATGCCTGAAGGTGACTATGTCTTTGCTAAAGATCTGATAGATGTGCTGAAAAAGAAGCATGCTGCTAGAGCTTACAAAAAAATGGTACATGGCACATATAATATAGTTACTCTGCATTGGATACAGAGGTTAATTTTAACCCATAAATATATGAAACTCATATATATTTCTTTTATGAAAACACAGTTATTGTACATTGAAGCTTGTGAATCTGGAAGTATCTTTGAGGGCCTCCTTCCAAAGAATTTGAATATCTACGCAACAACAGCATCAAATTCACAAGAAAATAGTTATGCAACATATTGTCCTGGAGATTCTCTGGCAGAATTTGACACTTGTTTAGGGGACTTGTATAGCATTTCTTGGATGGAGGATTGGTATGTACTTCACTGATCACATCTTTTCTAGCAAATTAAGCGTCTCTGTTAGAAAATGTTTACTTGTAATTAAAGAGCTACTACAATATGAATTGTATTGGTCATGTTTTGGTGATATTTGACCAACAGTGACAAAAAAGATCTGCATAAAGAAACTTTGGGGGAGCAATATGAAGAGGTAAAGACACTGGATTTGTTATTGACGCATGTACATAAATATCCCAGATAAGAATTCAAAAGCAAATAATTTCCTAGTTAAACTAATGCTAGTCAATATTGGTTTAGTGCAGGTTCGAAAGAGAACAGCTGATGGTACTGATGGTGCTGATAAGTTAAGTTCTCATGTTATGCAATATGGAAGTAGTACTCTTAGAAGGGATTTGGTGTCCTATTACATGGGAATCAACCCTACAGCTTCCAGTTCCAGTTATACTAGTGAAGATGAAATCCATTTACCATCATCAGTCTCACTTTCAAGGGTTAAAAGTGTTGCCCAGCGTGATGCAGATCTACTTCATTTTTGGCACAAGGTTGTTACTTGTTAGCCTAGGTTCCTTTAGTTATAATTCTTAATTTTACCAACTCAGTGATGAATTGATGATCTCTCACTAATTATTAAAATTAATTTGTACCCTAATATATGTTTCTGTAGTTCAATACGGCTCCTACCGGCTCTCAACAAAAGCTTGAAGCTAAGAAGCAGTTGGATGATGAAATTTCTCATAGGAAACATGTGGATAATAGCATCAATCAGATTGGGAAGCTCTTGTTTGGATTTGAAAATAGCTCTCGAGTTTTGAACAAGGTCCGTCCTCCAGGGATACCTCCTGTGGATGATTGGCAATGTCTTAAGAAGCTTGTAAGCCTCAGCTTAATTTCTTACTTACAACACATACACACACATCTATTAGTTAAATTAAGCATATGTATGATGATGATGAGATGAGTAGTATTCTGATTTACTGCTAACTCCTTCCTGTGAAGGTGACAACTTATGAGGATCATTGTGGACCTTTATCAAGCTATGGAATGAAATACACGAGAGCTATAGCCAACATGTGTAATGCTGGGGTTACAACTGATCAAATGATTGCAGCATCGGTGAAAACGTGTATTCAAAACAACCTCTAGCTATAGCTACAATATTTCTTTCTTTGTATGGCCTATATATTATAGTACTGTCATAGAAACAAGCTAGCTAGCTACTTCGTTTATAACCGTACTATTGCTTGACTAAAAGAAATGCGTATCTATGTCAAATGTAATGTAAAAGCTAGCTTTCCTTATCTTGTTATGTAATATAATGCTTCAACAAGTAATATGAATTGAAGCTTTAAAATTAAAACAAATATGTTCATGCATGCTAGCTTCAACATGTTTCCGAGTGCATTTTTTGTTTCTAATATATAAAGTAGAAACAGAGAATATGCTACCCAAATCAATTGCATGCATTAATTAGCACTGTTGTCGATCACCTAGAGTTGTAACTTGTAAAAAGGTAAAAATCATGCTTTCATTGAGAGTCGAACTCTTACAAAACGAAAGTAAGAAAAAGGTAAAAATTATGCTTTCATTGAGAGTCGAACTCAAGACCTCCCGCTTACTAAACGGGTGCTCTAACCAACTGAGCTATGAAAGCTCACAGATAGGATCCCGTGTTTTTTAAAATTCATTATAATTATAGGACAATCAACCAGCAATCCACTTTATAGATGGAAATTAGGACTTTATTTATCGGTCTCTTTACTTCCCCATAAAATGTCCAATAGCTATGACGTAGAGCTCTGTCATATATCACAGCTAAGCCATTTTAGCTACCATAGTCTTTTTATTTTTTTATAATTAAAAAAGGCCTCGGTAAATCAATTAATTAGAAAATATAATTTATTTGTTATTTTATTTATATAATTCTATGGAGTTCAGAATTATATGCTCGTATTTCTAATAGTTTTTTCTCCATCTGATAATTAATAAGATTGAATACATTAAGGTATTATATAGATATATCAAAACTCGAATTCTAACTCTTACAAGTAGAAGTGAGAGTTCTATCGACTTTCTTCTACTGCGTCACATCCTACGTGCAACTACCATAGTCTATTAATCCACTACATGTTGGATATTTTAAATGTTTTGTAACGTTTTAGCATTAAAGTGAATGAATTCTATTTTCAGCTTTGGTTTTAGTGATTTTTAATTTTGTAAAAACGTTAGAAAATAGAATGTTTTATTTTATTGTCTTATAACCAATTGGCCATTAGTTTTCCATAAGATTTTTTAGTTTTCAATTGACACATGCGAAGGGGAAAAAAACTGGGAACTTGTAAACGTTTTAAGTCTGTATTTGGGTGATAGAGTGAAGGTGTTGTTTTAGTTCGTTGGTGAAGTTTGGAGGTGCTCAATCTGTTCAGTGGATTTGTTGTTGTATCCTGGGAGATGATCACTCTGAAACCACAACACCGTGTGGAGCGAAAGGACCGGAATTGTCTTAAGATTGCTATCACTCAAACAATATACATATATTATTTATAAATGTAAATTACATGCAATAAACAATATACGTATGAAACATTACTAAACTATCAAAACAACAAAGAAACATGTACATTGCTCGTAAGCAAAATAGAGTGCAAAGAATTCGTTTTAAATTTGTTCATCGCATAGCATAGCACCGAACGTAACAGGTTTGTAAAACAATAGAAATTGCATGAGATTGAACATGAATCCCCAAATCAATAAATTAGATAGGAAAACCTGTTGGCTACAAGTTACTCCTACACAGACAGGTTTTGGATTGATTCGAAGCATGTGTGCTACCACAATTTCCTTAAAACGAATTCGCCCCACACGGTACTGTGGTTTCAAAGCGATCGTCTTCCAAGATATAACGAATACATTGAAGTTCCGGATTGAGCACCTCCAAACTTTACCAACGAACTAGAACAACACCTTTACTCTATCACCCAAATACAGACTCAAAACGTTTACAAGTTCTTAGTTTTTTTTTTCCCTTCCCGTGTGTCAATTGAAAACTCAAAAATCTTATGGAAAACCAATGGCCAATTGGTTACAAGAGAACAAAACAAAACATTCTATTTTGTAACGTTTTTACAAAATTAAAAACCATTAAAACCAAAACTAAAAACACAATTCATTCACTTTAATGCTAAATCATTATAAAACATTTAAAATATCCAACACTACAAACTATAAGTTGTTATTATATGGCCTCATGATTGACTAAAATAATATCAAACCCATGGTAAGTACTGTTGAAATCTAAAATAAGATCAGCAAATCCAAACAGCAAAATTAAGAACATAAAATTCCAATACAGCAAGATAAAGTAGTTCAAAACTACCTCTGAAAAGATTACATTTAGGAAGAAAAATATCACGAATACATGGCTCACACTGACACACCAACCTCACTTCAGCTCTCAAACCCCTAGCTAGTTTTCTCCCCTTATAAGCACTGCACTCTTTCTAACATTGGCTGCCAATATTATGGGCCTTTTGCAAAACTCCAAAAGCCAACTTTTAGCTGCATTATCCAGTCAATCGATAAACATAAACTATGTAGCTACTTTTCAACCACAAACTTAAAAAAGCTAAATCCACACACAAAGTTATCAACCGACTTCAAAAAAGCAATCTGGAAGCATATGAACAGCACACAAATTATTAGAGTCAACTTTCACAAGTACTAGTGCCAATAATGGTCAATCAAATTTAAATCCGTACTAGCCAAGAAAACAAATTTCCTACCCAATATTTCAGGCAATTGAATTTAGTAAAATAAAATTTACAAATCAAATTGAAGATATACTTCTATTTACAAGCTAGTGATGGAAACAAATAATAGTCATATATCCTTATCAGTTATCACCTAAGTCGCCTCCTCTTGGAAATTCTTGCTTCCTTTGCGAAACTTCTTATCTTACTTAGTTGAAGTTGTCCTGAACTCCTTAATCTTCGACACCTCCTGCCCTTATAATAAACTCCCATTTCTCTATTCTTCAACCTCACATGGCGGTGATGGACATGGGAGCTATACCCACTTGAAGGATTAATAACAAAACCTCTTGTTCTCCTCCTAACATTGCATCTTCTATTGAAATTTAAATGATGATAACTGTCTGAAAAGGAACTTTCATCACTTGAAGTGTAAGCTTGTTCTATGTCATGGAAATGGCGGCGCCGGCGTCGATTTATCCTCTTGGTGTTCTTTAACTTGAGCCACAAGAAACAAGTTATATCCTCTAGTGCAAACCAATATGCCTCACATGCAGCACAGCACATCCTGCAAAGGCTTCTTCCAATGCATTGGCAAATCCCAACTTTGAATAATATGTAGAAGAATAATAAAGTTGAAAGCAGATATAAATCAACAATATGTATTCAGTTTCTCCAATATTAGTTAGCAAGGTATATTAATCATCATCATATGGTAACCAAATAAGGTATATCAGGATAGAAACTTACTTATGTAGCAAAGGACCAAGATCCTAAAAAATTTCAACAAGTTTGATGCACATAAATGGTCAATAAAGCAAACTAAGTCCCATGGTCCTGAACAAACGCCCCTACAGATTTAAATAAAATGAAAATCATCTCATAAGCGATTGAAATCATTTTAGAATATAAACTATTATAAATTTGTGTGTTTTTTTACAACCCTAGACGCTCAATATATAATCTAAAAAACATGTATAATTAATATGAGTGGCGAGAAGATATTACTCGCATGATCCACCAAATAAAGACTTAAATGGAGCCGTAAATACGTTTCCCAGAACACCCCCAACACCATTTGCAGCTTTACTTGCAAGGGTCCCCATTTCATTAGCCTGTGTAGGTCTCAATCTTTAGTTATTAAACAATAAAAGAGAATTTTCATGTTAATTTACAACTTTCCAACTTAACTTCCTAAAATAATATAATGTAAAAAAGGAAAAACAAAATTTTGAAAATTGAAACAAATCAAAAAGACATCGAAATTCATATGACACCAATCATTTATCTATTTAGCTTGCAACCCAAATATCAGTTATACATCCCCCCTTTTTTTTTTTTAAGATAAATGTACGTAAAATACAAGATTTCACTAAGCCCTCCAGGATATAAAAGGGAAACAAAATTAAATACATTTGAGTCATCAATGTACGTCGTAAACCACATACGATGCACCAAATTAAAATGAAATTTCAATTTAACATTGTTTCTTGACGCAAAGTATACAGACAGAAAGACATTAGCATGAACCACGGATCATGTAAAAACTAATAATAATAACACAATGGACATAGAAAGGTAATAGTAGTATGTATCTGTGGCCTGACCTCGAATCTGTATGTAGAAATTGTGAAGAAGACAAGGCAGTATACTGAGAAGAGAAATGAGAACGTGAAAGTAGACGGTTTTATTTCAGCGGGCGGGACGAGAACCATTTCTTAGGAGGGAGAGCTTTAAGCAGCTTCTTGGGCCCCCAGCCACTGGTTAATCTCTATTGGGCTTTCTTTCAATTTGCAATTTCGTAGGCGTCCGAAAAGCATCAAGTCTGTACTTCACTATTCCACTGCTTCATCTCTATTGGCATAATCCTTGTTACGATTATACTTCAGATACATTCTTACACTATTTTAATAGACAACAAATGTAGACACATTTATTTAAGAATACCTTTTGTAAAAATAGAACTATACAAGAATGGATATGGATTAGTCTTCAGTTGGGCATCTATAATAAAAGCGGTTAATGGTAGCCCAATAGGCCAATTAGGCACTATTAGATTGGATTTAGGGGGAAAATGTGTTCACACCTTTTGATGGGGCTCATTAATAAGGTGTGGTTTAGTCGGTATAAAAATTTTAGAATAAAATTTATTTAATTTATAAGTTAGATTAGTCCACTTGGAGATTCTGAGTTCATAAATTTAAATAAATTATATTAAATATTTTTTTATAATAAAAAAAGTTTCAAAATAAAAATTATCAGTTCACCTTTATAATCCTTTAAAAATTTAAAATAGCATCAAATATGTAAATTGACAAATATTTATACTTTATTTATCATTTGTTTTATTATATTTGTCATGCTTATTTTATTTTCTTATTCTGTTTGGTTTTAACCAAAAGATTTTGGATTTGATTCCGACTAGTATTTTAATCCGTTTGTTTTAGTAAGGCTTGTTGTCAATAATGCCATTTCTTTGGCTTAGTTAATTAGAAAGTATTTGACTTTGTTAAAGATGGCAACTTCAATTAATGAAGATAAAAGACCCGGATGTATCAAACTGTAGTCAAAGATGTCAACTTCAATTAATGAAGATAAAGTATTTGGCTGTTTCAAGTTGTAACATATAGCATTAACTAATTTTCAAAGGCGGTGTAATTAATTTGCCGCCTTTCAATGCCTATATATATACATGTAATTTTTCTTCTTCTTCATAAAGTGATCTCCATCTTGTAAGGTATAGAAAGACAAAGTATTAGAGAGAGAAAAGAGAGGTTTCTTATAATATATTTAGTCTTTATAAGAGAAAGGTTATTATTATTTTGCTCTTCTTATTAGAGAGAATGTTTTTGTAATTTCTTTTGCAATACAGAAATTCTCCTATAGTTATTGTGTGCATTTATTCTTTGATTTTCTCGTTACTACTCCTATAGTTATTGTGTGCATTTATTCTTTGATTTTCTCGTTACTACTTCAGTTGCAATTGTTTTCCAGTAAGGTTTATAGCTGGTTTTTGTGTTACAGTCAGATCCAGTTAGTGAAAAAGAAGCATCTTCAACCATGATGACAAAGTACCAAATAGAGAAGTTCAATGAGAATAATTTTTTATTGTGGAAAATGAGAATAAAAGCAATTTTAAGAAAAGATAAATTTTTGGCAACAATTGGAGATAGGCTCAATGAGATCTTTGACGACAATAAGTGGAAGGAGATGGATGGTAATGCTATTGTTAATCTGCACCTAGCACTAGCCAATGGAGTATTGTCAAGTGTAGCAGAGAAAAAGATAGCAAAAGAAATATGAATACTCTGACAACGTTGTAAGAGGCTAAATCACTACACAACAAAATCTTCATGAAGAGAAAGCTTTATACTCTTCGGATGACGGAGTCAACTTCAATGACCGACCCCATCAACACCCTCAACCCTTTATTTTCACAGCTCACGTCAATGGAACATAATATAGAGACGGGTGAACATGCTGATATTCTACTTCAGAGTCTACTTGATTTGTATAACCAACTCATCATCAACTTAACCAATAATATAGAAATTCTAGTCTTCGATGATATTGCGGCTGCGGTTCTTGAAGAAGAAAGTCGGCGCAACAACAAAGAATATATATTGGGAAACTCACAATAGGCTAAAGCCTTGACGATGATGAGAGGGAGATCAATGGAACATAGCCCCAGTGGAGGCCAAAATCAAAGTAGATCTAAATTTAGAAGTAAGAAGAATGTCAAGTATTATCACTGTGGCAAGAAAAGGCACCACAAAAGGGAGTGTTGACATCTAAAGAAGAACGAAGAAGCCAAAGGAAAAGGTGTTGAGTCGTCAAAAGCTTAGGGTTATGTAACAAGTACCTCATATGATGGTGGAATTTTATACAGCGAGGCAACAATAGTTGTTGAAGGCAGAATAAGATTTACTGATGTCTAGCTTATGAACTTAGGAGCAACATGACATATGACCCATTGGAGAGAATGGTTTCACTACTACAAACCTATCTCAGGAAGATTTGTGTTTATGAGAGACGATCATGCCTTGGAGATTGCTGGTATTAGTACTATCAAATTGAAGATATATGATGGTACGATTTGAACTATCCAGGAGGTATGACATGTGAAGGGTATGAAGAAAAATCTATTGTCTTTGGGACAATTAGATAGTAGTGGGTGCAAAACTCATGTTCAAGATGGAATTATGAAAATAGTTAAAGACGCACTTGTGGTGATAAAAGCGAAAAATATAGCTGCAAATTTGTACATACTTAAAGGAGAAACACAACAAAAGAGAAGCGTTTATTACATCATCAAGTTCTACAGAAGAATCAATGATGATGTGGCACCACAAGCTTGGCCACATGTCGGAACGAGGTTTGAAGATTCTTGCTCAACAAAAGCTTCTTCTATGACTCAAAAAGATTTCATTACCTTTTTGTGAGCATTGCGTTATTAGTAAGCAGCACAAATTAAAGTTTAACAATTCTAATACTAGAAGCAAAACTATCTTAGAACTGATCGATTCTGATATTTGGCAAGCACCAGTTTTGTCCCTAGGAGGTGCAAGATACTTTGAATCTTTTATTGATAATTACTTCAGGAGATGTTGAGTGTATCCAATAAAAAAAAAGATGTATTTTCAGTTTTCAAAGTATTCAAAATGTGGGTAGAGCTTGATATGAGAAAAAGATCAAGTGTTTGAAGATAGACAATGGAATAGAATATACTAGTGAAGAATTTGATAGCTTCTGTCAATAAGAAGGTATCAAGAGGCAATTCACGGTGGCGTACACTTCACAATAAATGGAGTAGCAGAGCGTGTAAATAGAACTTTGTTAGAACGGACAAGAGCGATGTTGAGAACTGCGAGGATAGCCAAGTCCTGTGTATGTTATGCACAACACCCTGAAAACATGAAATCTATATCTAAAATTCAGAAAATGTATTTTTTTAGGGTATACTGATGGAGTTAAGGGGTACCGTCTGTAGGATCCCATTGCCCACAAGGTAATAATTAGCAAAGATGTGATATTTATAGAAGATAAAGTACAAGAAAAAGAAAATGATAGCACTTTAAAAGAGAAACCAGATACTACTACAGTTCAAATTGAAGAAAGACAAGAATAAGAAATTCTAGATTCTTTTGAAACAACATCAGAGCATATAGAACAAAAGCAAGCTGAGATTGCAACTCCACAAGTCCAACGATCAACTCGGGAGAGGAGAGAACTAGCTTGGCACTCATAATATATTATGGAAGGAAATATTGCATATTGTCTGCTATCAGAGAATGGAGAGCCATTAACTTTTCCTGAGCTTTAAATAGTCAAGAAGCTTCTCTATGGATGGCAGCAATGCAAGAAGAAATTGAAGCTCTTCATGAAAATAAGACATGAGATCTTGTTCCACTGCCATAAGGAAGGAAGGCTATCGGTAACAAATGGGTTACAAGATCAAACGAGATAGCAATGACCAAGTGGAGCGATATCGTGCTAGATTGGTGGTGAAAGGATTTATTCAGAAAGAAGGCATTGATTTCAATGAGATATTTTCTTCTGTTGTTTGACTTACAAAAATTAGAATAGTCCTGGCGATGTGTGCTACATTTGACTTCCAATTAGACCAGGTATATGTGAAAACTATATTTCTTCATGGAGAACTTGAAGAATAGATTTATATGCTCCAACCAGGAGGTTTTGAAGAAAAAAGAAAAGAGAACTTGGTTTGTAGGTTGAAAAAATCTCTATATGGTCTCAAACAGACAGCGAGATGTTGGTATAAAAGATTTTATTCCTTCATCATGAGCATTGGATACTATAGACTTAACTCAGATTCTTGTGCTTACTATAAAAGATTTAGTGATGGTAATTTTATTATTCAGTTGTTGTATGTTGACGATATGTTGGTAGCAAACCCCAATAAATATCGTATTAAAAACTTGAAGGCACAGTTAGCTAGGGAGTTTGAAATGAAAGACTTGAGACTAGCAAACAAGATTCTAAGGATGCAAATTTTCCAAGACAAAAATAATAGGAAGATTTGGCTTTCTCAGAATAACTATTTAAAAAAAATCTTAACAAAGCCGATAAACAACCATAAATTTACTTGGTGTTGATCCTCTCTTGGCCTAGCAGAAATATAAGTAGCATGTGCATGAAAATAGAAATTGTAGAGAAAACAAAAAGGGTTATAACAAAAATGGCTTTAAGTAGGATAAATGTTGTCTGTAAAGCCATTTCTTTGGCTTACTTAATTAGAAAGTCTTTGACTTTGTCAAAGATGGCAACTTCAATTAATAAAGATAAAGGATCCGGTTGTATCAAGCTATAGTCAAAGATGGAAACTTCAATTAATGAAGATAAAATATCCAGTTGTATCAAGCTGTAATATACAACTTTAGCTAATTTTCAAAGACGGTGGAATTAGTTTGCCGCCTCTCAATGCCTATATATATACATGTAATTTTTCTTATTAAAGAGAGAGGTTGTTATTATTGTGCTTTTCTTATTAAAGAGAATGTTTTTGTAATTTCTTTTGTAATATAGAAATTCTTCTGTGTGCATTTATTCTTCAATTTTCTCATTACTACTTCAGTTGTAATTGTGTTTCCCGCACCACAACTTTCTAATAGAGCTATTGACAATTGAAGCCCAAGTCCTCCTGTAATTTTCCGCCTAAGTGGTGCAAAAGAAAAAATTTATTTAAATTTTAAAAGGGTTTTTCAATGCCAGTTAAATATACCATAAGGTTTCCTTCCGCTTCTTTTCTTCATATTCTTTGTCATCCTCTTCTCTTTGATCTTCTTCTTCTTCTTATTTCATGTCCTTTTTTTTTCCTTTTTTTTGTGGCCACACATATTTTGTAATGGTTGATTTTATTTTCAATAAGCATGATCATATCTTTTTTCATGTTTTTTTTTTTCTTTTTGTGGCCACACATATTTTGTAATGGTTTATTTTATTTTCAATAAGCATGATCATAGTCATACTCTTCGGCTCATGCCACAATTATAGAGCCATACACTTTTTAAGAGCTCTCATGAATAATAAATTATTTATAGTTCAAGAGAATTAATTAGTTCCCAAAAAGAAAAATTAATTGTGTAAGAGCGCCACAATTAATTCGTCTCAAAATGTAAAATATGGAATGGATTTTGCATAAGCAATGAGAATTCTTAAATTGAACTCTCTACAATGCTGCTACTGCTTCCTATGGCAAAATAATAGCAAAGTCGGAGTCAGGCATTATTTCATCCAATCAGGTATAAAATTTAAAAAAACAAAATTGTTTTATGGGAGCATGGCGTTTACTATTTACAAAACACAGAAGGAAAAAATATATATATATATATATATATCTCTACAATACACAACCAAAACCTTCTCCAAGGGCAAAGGCAGGCTGGGGTTATGGACCAAAAATGAAGTGGGAAGCAAAATCATGGTCATTCATGGCCAACATATCTTTTAAACTACAATCAACGTTCCTCGACTTAACAATCCAGAATCTTGGTTTGATCTTCTTCTCCAGGGAATAACTTAAGTACCGAGGATACTCCACCACATCTGTAATTGGCTTGTCCATGGTGTTTAGGAGAAATTCCAGCTTCGGTCTCAACACCTCTTCAATGCTGTAGCCTAGTAACGGCGAGAATACACGCACCATGAATGCCACATCCCTCTCTGACAGCCCTAAATTCATCAAATACTTTATCCTGCCCATCCAAAACCCACCCATCATCAACATTTTTTCATAATATTGACATTGTAGCTAATCTACTCATCTCAAAAGACTACCACCATTACCGAGGAAGCAGAGTTCTGTCAGTGTCAGATACGAGAAGCTCTGGATATTTTTTGATAACCCGAGGAAGGTGAGCTCTAGAAACACCAATAGCAGCAAGAAATTCAAGCTTCCTCTCAAGAGTATTTTCAATGCTGGTAACAAATATTTCTGGACAGCGACAAAGAATCTTTCCAATAGTTTCTTCTTCATCAAATCCAAGATCCTTCAGAAACAAAACCACCTGTACAAAAGCAACAGAAGTACGCTGCTCACTAAATGGTAGTGATTATATATCCCTCAGTAACACTGGACCAAATAAAATATACCTACCTGGATAAATTCTTGAGGTTTCCGCAACAACACTTGAGGGCTTTTGCAAATAATCTGACCCAATTTCTTGTTTTTAACACCTAATTTGCCAATCTCTTCAACCATCAACTTTAGCTTGCTAGTTGAACAACCCAGTAAATTAGGCCACTTTCTGATTGCACGGGCAGCACTCATTTTTGGCACCTGCCAACATGAAAAATAATATTTTAAACAGAATATTAACTAGCATTTCTTCATATCAATATCATTTATGTCACCCTGACCACCCGATAAATAGGTGACAGAGTTAACGGGAAGACAGAGAGATGCACATAGACAGAGTATATTTTCACTAGGAACGATCCAAGAGATCAAATCCCAATTTTCAACAGAAATGGGATTAAATAAGGAGAGCATATAGCAGCATGGTGTCTATCAATTAAAAAAGAATGAAATCATATCTACCAAGCTCAGTACTTCAAAGAGAATGGATTTGTACATGTCAGGATGGGATGTTTCTTAAGAAGTATATCTACCAAGCTCTGTACTTCAAAGAGAATGGACTTGTACGTGTCGGGATGGGATGTTACTGTACTATTAGGCGGGGGCAGGATTCAAACCTGCAGTCTTCAAGTCATGGCCTGATGAGTCGACCAATTCCTCTACCCCGCTTTTTCCCCATCTCTTTCTTTCTTTAACCATTCCCACCTAGTCCCCGGCTTTGGTTGCTTGGCCGGGATAGAACCAGCGATTAGTAAGCTAGGCCAAGGCCCCTTGTCTAGGTTGGAGCTATGAAGCCTGACTTATTATTATGAAAAGGAGAAAGGGGCATTTCAGCTTGCTGACTAGGGCTGGCAGCAAAATAGTCTTTGATACCCCATAACATAAGAAAGTTGTGGAGTGCGTAAACCCCCTTAGAGAAAGGGGCTACTTTGTTGTGGTTGTAATTGCAAATGAGCAAGTAGGGGGCGACTAAAGAGGTAAACCAACTAATCAAGATCTCATTCATGTCTCTAGTTCCTTCTAATTCACCATGCTTTACAAGAGGGAGATTGGTTATTGCATGCATAATGAATGAGAAGAAACCAAAAGAAGGAAAAAAGAAGTAAACATTGTTTATTAAGAATGTTATCCTTATGCAGAAATTGAACTAAGAAATTTAACTCCTCTATATTGGCGAGGATGGTGCCATGATCACCATATATAGAGAAGCAATAAATAAAATACCAGCCAAATGACCCAGCTCACAGCACGTGCTCAAGCAATATTGCTCATGCTTGTATTACAAAACATGTTGTTAGTCTTGTAAAGACAGAGATAAACAAAAGCAGAAACATTTTAGTAAAAAATAGGCCAGAAGGTAATATTAACACTGTAGAATTCCATACCTTCTCTATATCAAAGAAAGAAAGGACCTCCTTGTAGTTCTTTTGAATACTTGTTGATAGAATCCAAGGATACTTTATCAACATTTTGCCAACGTCATTATCCTCCAAAGCAACCTGCATAGCAATCATGAAGAAATTGCTCTATCATAATTAGACAGAATTACCATAACAGCATAGAAGTCCCATCTGCTGTCCAAATCATAGACACAGGAGAATATAAAAGTAAATCTCACAAGAAAATAATTTATACAGGAGAACAACGATTAAAACTCACCGGACTGAAGATGCAAAAATTGTATTGTTTGTAAAGAAGTTCTTTTAGAAGCAATGCATTTGGAGTACTCTAAATGAAATTTTTTGAGACAGTGAAATTGGTTTGCTACTAACATTAATATTTTAAACTCAAAGTTAAAGATTTCCAAAGAGAAAGGGTATTCTCAAACTTTGGGAGAAAGAGGGATGAAGCCAACGTGATTGCAAATGGGATCTTCTTATTACTGCGTATTGCACCAGAAATATCAAAACTTTGTAGTGAAGAATATATTTGAATTCATCTAAACGAAGTACTCTTTTGTAGCATAAACTAAAATAAAGAAACAAACCTCCTTGAAAGCCAGCACCCTTGTTCTAATGACTTCAATGTTGCTAAAAGTAATGGGAGGAAACAATAGAACTATGCTTCCCATGCACTCTTTGGATACTCCAAAATTTTCAAGAAATTCCTCCAAAGCTCTCATATGAGATTTCAGCGGTAACAAAAGAAGATGTGGAAATGACTCCACTAGATAGAGAAAAGAACCATCTTCAGATCCCAACTTGTTCAAACCTCCACGTCTTGCTTCAATCTATAGCATAATATTAAACATTCACCCGGTAAGAAAAAACCATCCAGCTATCAATGTCAACTTAAAAGGTAAAGAAAACTGCAATTCCGTGGAAACATAAATCACTCAAATTTGGAACAGAATGCCAGACCTTTTCAAAAAATGACAAAGTTTGCTGCAAATCTTCATCAATTGGAATTGATAGGTGCATCATCATACGACGAGCTTTTTTCCCATCAAGCTCTCCTCCATTACTGCCAGAAAAGAATGTGTTCTTCAAATACTTTACCTATAAGCCAAATGCATAATAAGCAACAGTCCTGCCACAGATTTAAAGATTTTTATATAGTACTAGATAATGACGTAGTGCCTATGCGTAAAGTTAAAATTTTTATTTGGTTTTAAAAGTTTAATTTTTAATTGGTGACCTTGATATATTGCCACTGAGAGAGCTTTTTACCTTTTTTTCTCATCTCAGTTTTTGAAAAATATATTCGACTTTTTTCTCTTTTAACATTCTCTAGAAAAAAAAAAAAAATAGTTCTAACCTTTAAAATGGAGTATCCACTGCTCTTAGCAGGGAAGCGCCGTTTAAATACATAAGAACCTTCCTCCCCACCTCTCTATATCGACTCTATATGGTTCTTACAATTTACTAGACGTTATTTGAGTAATACTATAATCAACATATTATAATCCTCTGATGAGATATTGCTGAAAAATTCCCACAAAAATGTTATCTTTTTTACAAAAAGGAAAAACAGTTCCTTGCTCTCACCTTATCAATAAGACTTGGAAGCGTCTCAGCCGATAGATATCTTGCGACGTTCATGGCCGAAGAGAGACTCAACCCAACACCACTCTCCAAAACCGCAACTTTACCATTATCACCTTTCTCCTGGGCCATATACCTCACCTTCTCCTTGAACCCCACCAATTCCTTCCCCTGGCTTTTCCAAGAACCCCATAGCTTAAGCTCGTCCAATTCTCGAACCCCCTCCAACAGCATCCGCAAATACCGTGGAGAATTCAACGATATGAAGGTGGCTTCCTCCTGGGAAACCCCGAATTCTTGTAGAAATTCAGAAAAGGCTTCCTGGGCTTCTTCGAATTCTTCTGACTGGTCGTCTGGGAGAGGTGGAAGACGACTGGTTTGGTTGGCAAGAAGGGAAGGGAAAAGGCGGTAATGGGTTTTGAAGAGGACGTGAAATAAGGGGTTCTGGGATTTGTTGGGGTAGATAGAGAGGCCGAAGAAGGGATTTGAGGATTTGGAGAAGAAGGAAGGATTGGGAGTGTTTGAGGACGAAGAGGCTTTGGAGGTGAAGGTTAAATTTGGTGGAGGGAGAAATTTGGAGGAAGACATGGTGGACAATATTACATTACTACAATATGCAATAACACTGTGTCTGTCTCTCACTGCTCGTGCCTCTCTCCCTGTCTAAAACCCTAATGAACGTCCTAAAACCCCCTCCTCCATATTATGAAGAAAAAGACAGACAGGAAAGAAATGTGGCTGTGCATGCAAACTCTGTGATTTATTAGCTGTTCTCATAATTCAGGTGTTTACCAAACAAAAACAAAAAAAAAAAAAAGTTATACAATTTAGCCGATATTGTGAATTTTGATTAGCAAGCGTTACCAAATAAAATAAGAAAAAAGAACATAAAATAGTTTTCCGCAAGGGCCGGACTCCGTCTGTCTCAGTCCTGATTATGAAGAGGTGGGTCACGAAAATCCCCCATTAAAGGGAGGTGGGATGGAACGGGAACATTCTTTCTCAATACCCTGTGCATTTTTATTTTTTTTACTGTACAAATTTTATTTATATTAAAAAATTAAATTAAAATATATAATATAAAAAATTTATTTATATATTATATAATAAAAATATTAAATTTTAATATAATTATAATATATATAAATTAAATTATATAATATATATAAGGCGGGTTCGCCAAGGTAATTTTTTTTTCGGCCCCACTCCTCCGGTCCAATTAGATAGACAATCTCCAAGTGAAACAAGGCGGGGATAAATTGACAACCCTATCCTGATTTGTTAAATGTAAAGTTACTTCTGACTTTCGTAATTAGGAAGAGTTTGAAAAGTTAAATATTGCAACTCATTAAATGAAGTTAAGAAAAAAACAGTGGTTTTCAAGCTGCAATCAAGCTATAATATACAGTTATGTACAGTAAGGATACAACTATATTATATGTTGCCTCTTATACCTTAATGCCGCCTTCAATGTCTATATATATACATCTAATTTTTATTCTTTAAAATAGAGATCTCTAATTTGTAAGCCTAAGGAAAACAGAGTGTTAGAGACAGAAAAAAAAAAAAAAAAGTTTCTTCTAATACATTTAGTCTTTGTGAGTATACTTCTCCTATTATAAGAAAGAGACTATTATTATTGTACTCTCCTTATTAAAGAGAAGGTTTCTGTAAATTTTTTTACAATATAAAATTCTCTTATAGTTATTGTGTGTGTTTATTCTCTAATTTTATTGTTTCTACTTCAATTGTAATTGTATGCCCATGTCACAGCTTTTTAACAGTGGTATTAGAGCCAGGTTCATAGCCGATTTTTGTGCTACAGTCAGATCCAGTTAGTGGAAAAGAGGCATCTTCAACCATGGTGACGAAGTACGAAATAGAGAAGTTCAATGAGAATAATTTCTTATTGTGGAAAATGAGAATAAAAGCAATTTTAAGAAAAAATAACTATTTGGTGACGATTGGAGATAGGCCCAATGAGATCCTTGACGACGACAAGTGGAAGGAGATGAATGACAATACTATTATCAAGTGTAGCAGAGAAAAAGTCAGCAAAAGAAATATGAGATATTCTGACAAAATTGCACGAGACCAAATCACTACACAATAAAATCTTCTAGAAGAGAAAGCTTTACACCCTTCGTATGATGGAGTCAACTTCGGTGACCAACTACATCAACACCCTCAACACTTTATTTTCACAACTCACATCAATGAAGTATAACATAAAGATTGGTGAACATACTAAAATTCTACTTCAGAGTCTATCTTATTCGTATGATCAACTCATCATCAACTTAACCAATAATATAGAAATTCTAGTCTTTGATGATATTGCAGCTACGGTTCTTGAAGAAGAGAGTCAGTGCAAGAACAAAGAAGATAGACAGGAAAACTCATAATAGGCTGAAGCCTTCACGATGACGAGAGGGAGATCAACGGAACATGGCCCCAGTAGGAGTCAAAATCAAAGTAGATATAAATCCAAAGTAAAAAGAATGTCAAGTGTTATCAATGTGGCAAGAAAGGGCACCACAAAAGGGAGTGTTGGCATCTTAAGAAGAATGAAGAAGATAAAGGAAAAGATGTTGAGTCGTCAAAAGCTTAAGGTTGTAAAGCAAGTATCTCGGATGATGGTGAAATTTTATACAGCGAGGCAACAACAATTGTTGAAGGCAAGTGAAGATTTACTGATGTTTGGCTTATGGACTCAAGAGCAACATGGCATATGACCCCCCGGAGAGAATGGTTCCACCAATATGAACCTATTTAAGGAGGATCTACGTTCATAGGACATGATCATGCCTTAGAGATTGCTGGTATTGGTATAATCAAATTGAAGATATATGATGGTACGATTTACAACATCCAGGAGGTACGACACACATGAAGGGTCTGAGAAAAAATCTATTATCTTTAGGATAATTAGATAGTAGTGGGTGCAAAACCCATATTCAAGATGAAATTATGAAAATAGTTAAAGGCGCGCTTGTGGTGATGAAAGTGGAAAAGATAACTGCAAATTTGTATATTCTTAAAGGAGAAACGCACTACGAGGAGAAACGTTTAGTGCATTTTCAAGTTCTAAAGAAGAATCAACGACGATGTGGCACCGCAAGCTTGGCCACATGTCAGAATGAGGTTTGAAGATTCTCACTAAACAAAAGCTTCTTCCAGGGCTCAAAAAGATTTCATTACCTTTTTGTGAGCACTGCGTTACTAGTAAGCAGTACAGATTAAAGTTTAGTAGTTCTAATACTAGAAGCAAAACTATCTTAGAATGAATCCACTCCGATATTTGGCAAGAACCAGTTATGTCCCTAGGAGGTGCAAGATACTTTATATCTTTTATTAATGATTACTCTAGGAGATGTTGGGTGTATCTAATCAAAAGAAAAACAAATGTATTTTCAACTTTCAAAATATTCAAAGTGCAGGTGGAGCTTAAATCTGAAAAAAAAAAATCAAGTGTTTAAGGATAGATAATGAAGGAAAATATATTAGTGAAGAATTTGATAGCTTCTGTCAACAAGAAAGTATCAAGAGGCAGTTCATAGTGGCATACACTTCACAACAAAATGGAGTAGTAGAGCGGATGAACAGAACCTTATTGGAACATACAAGAGCGATGTTGAGGACTGTGGGGATGGCCAAGTCATTTTGGGCAGAAGTAGTTAAGACTGTCGTCACCATCAACTGCAATTGATTTAAAGACACCAATTGAGATGTGGACAGACAAACCAACTGATTATTCTCATTTACATACATTTGAAAGTCCTATTTATGTTATGTACAATGCCCTAGAAACATTAAAACTGGATCCAAAATCCATAAAATGTATTTTCTTATGGTATGCTGATGGAGTTAAAGGGTACTGTCTATGAGATCCCACTGTCCATAAGGTGATAATCAACAGATATGTGATATTTATAAAAGATAAAGTACAAGAAAAAGAAAATAATAGCACTTCAAAAGAGAAACCAAATACTATTACAGTTCAAATTGAAGAAAGACAAGAACAAAAAGTTTAAGATTCTTCCAAAGCAGCACCAGAGTACATAGAATAAGAGCAAGCTGAGATTGCAACTCTACAAGTTCGACGGTCAACTCGGGAAAGAAGAGAACCAGTATGACATTCATAATACATTATAGAGGTAAATGTTGAATATTGTCTACTATTAGAGAATAGAAAACCATCAACTTTTTATGAGGTTTTAAATAGTTAGAAAGCTTCTCTATGGATGACAGTAATGTAAGAAGAAATTGAAACTCTTTATAAAAATAAGATATAGGATCTTATTCCACTACCACAAGAAAAGAAGGCCATTGGCAACAAATGGGTCTATAAAATCAAATGAGATAATAATGATCAAGCGGAGCGATATCATGCTAGATTGGTGGCGAAAGAATTTATTCAGAAAGATGTCATTGATTTCAATGAGATATTCTCTCCTGTTGTTCGACTTAGACAATTTGAGTAGTCCTAACAATGTATGCTACATTTGACATGCATTTAGAACAGTTTAATATGAAAACTTTGTTTTTTCATGGAAAACTTGAAAAAGAAATTTATATGCTCCAATCAGAAGGTTTTGAAGAAAAACGAAAAGAGAACTTGGTTTGCATGTTGAACAAATCCCTATATGGTATCAAACAGACGTTGAAATATTAGTATAAGAGATTTTATTCTTTCATCATAAGCCTTGGATACAATAGACTTAATTCAGATCCTTATGCTTACTACAAAAGATTTAGTGATGGTGATTTCATTATTCTATTGTTGTATGTTGACAATATATTGGTAGCAGGCCCCAACAAACATCGTATTAATGACTTGAAGACACAATTAGCTAGGAAGTTTAAAATGAAGGATGTGGGACCAGAAAACAAGATTCTAAGGATGCAAATTTACCAAAATAGAAATAATAGGAAGATTTGGCTGTCTCAGATGAACTATTAAAAGAAAATCTTACAGTGCTTCAACATGTAAGATTGTAAGCCAATCTCTACCCCTCTTCCTATTAATTTCAAGTTATCCTTAAGTATGAGTTCTAACAATGAAGCAAAAAGGATGGAGATGTCTTGAGTATCATATGCATTAGCAGTGGGTAGCTTAATGTTTGTTATGATTTACACAATATCAAACATTACACAAGCAGTGGAAGCGGTTAGTCGATACATGGCGAATCCTAGTAAAGAGTATTGGAATACTATAAAGAGGATCCTAAGATATATCAAAGGTACCTTAAATGTTACATTATGTTATGAAGGATCAAACTTTATTATAAGAGGGTATGTTGATTCAAATTATGTAGGTGATCTTGACAAAAGTAAGTTCACCACATGTTATATGTTTACTCTTGATGGAGTTGTTATAAACTGGGTTTCGAAACTGCAGTCTATCGTGGCTATTTTTACGACGGAGGCAGAATACGTTGTAGCTATGCAAGCTAGTAAAGAGTGCGATTTGGTTGCAAATGTTACTGGAGGAGCTCAGACACAAACAAGAGAAGATTGCTCTATTTTGTGATAATTAGAGCATTTTGCACTTAGAAAAAATGCAGCATTTGACTCAAAGTCAAAGCACATGCGAGTCCAATATCACTTCATTCGTGAGAAAGTGGAAGAAAGAGTCTGAAAATACAAAAAATCCATACTAAAGATAACCTAGCTCATATGTTAACAAAGCTGATAAGCAACGACAAGTTTACTTGGTGCCGATCCTCTATTGGCCTTGTAGAAATGTAAGTAGCATAGATATAGAAATGAAAATTATAGAGAGAATAAAAGAAATTACAACAAAAATTGCTTTAAATGAGAGAAATATTAAAAGTAAAGCCACTTTTGACTTTCTTAATTAGGAAGAGTTTGAAAAGTCAAACATTACAACTCATTAAATCAAGTTAAGAAAAAAGTAGTGGTTTTCAAGCTGCAATCAAATTGTAATATACAACTATGTACAACTAAGAGCCAACTATTATATGCCGCCTCTTATACCGCAGTGCCGCCTTCAATACCTATATTTACACATGTAATTTTTCTTTTTTAAAATAGAGTTCTCCATTTTATAAACCTTAAAAATACAGAGTATTAAAGAGAGAAAAACAGAAATTTCTTCTAATACTTAGTCTTTGTGAGTATATTTCTCCTATTATAAAAAAAAATTATTATTATTGTACACTCATTAAAGAGAAAGTTTCTATAATTTTTTTTACAATATAAAAATTCTCCTATAATTATTATATGCGTTTTTTCTTTAATTTTTTTATTTTTACATTGTAATTGTGTGACCCATACCACAACTTCCTAACATCATTAAGGGTGTACTCTATCAATAATTTTTCGAAAAAGTGTTACCCTCCTAGTAATATTTAATTATGAAAAATAAAGTACAGACAAAAAACTAATATGTACATATAATAGATCAGTTGTCATGCATGTACACAAAAGGTATACAAGCATCCAAAAGAACAAGTTGGTAATAGCATCCAAATTTTTTTTTTTTTTTTGGTAATAGCATCCAAAAGAACAAGTTGGTAGTTGGCATAATTGACAAAGTGACGCATAAAGTATTAAGCTACAACTAAAGTAACAGCACACACTACCACACCTTTGTTCTGCAAAGTAAAAACATATATACATATACATATAATAAGGATATATCAAACCCAAGTCCCTTTGAAAAGAGCATCAGTAGAGATTGGAGTGTCACCAAAAGTGTGTACCAAATCAGAAAAAAACTCATCATTGAATTCATCATCAGTGTGGAGGTCCAGACCCAACTCTTCTTGTATGTCATCGGAATCGGATATGAGCAAGAACTCACAACCTTCATAATTCAAAAAATAGGGTGGATCAGCTGAGTCGTATCGAGAATGACTGAACAACCCCTGCAGGTGGGCAAGAAATACGACTTTGCACTTGTTTTGAAGACCAAAACCTCATTGTCTTCGTCCTTGGGAGTGATCACTAGCACTAGTACTAGGGTCTTGTACTTGATGTTGAAGTGGGTTCTTTATCTGTATAATGAAGGAGGCTTCGCGTTGGATGTTAAGCGCCTGCTGAGGTTCATTATGATCATCTTGTGACGGGAATTCCAGCTTGTAGATCAAATGGGTGTGCATTGATCTCTTGTGGCCACCTGGATTAGTGTGTCTCAGAATGCGGTAAACGCCTTCACTTAGTGGTCTTGCTAGAGTTGTGTCAGTGGCCTCTGTTTGAAGTATCTGTTGAATGTGACATTTTTGCTGTTCTGTTTTTTATATTTGGTTTGCATATTTTGGTTGTTTAATTTGTTTAATTATTTTTGTTGTATGTGAACTTTAGTTGTTTCTTAATTTATGGTGTTTGGTAATCGGAATATGGGTTTGTATATCATTAGCATAGTATCTGCTATATTAGATGCAGATTAGGTAAAATGCAGGATGTTGTAACAATATATACAACTTATTTATCGGAAAAAAATACAAACGGATGTTTCGTCGAACGTTTCTTCCATCACTATAGTGTTTTTCTATCTTGAAAGCTAACAAATGGTATCAAAGCTCCATTGATCTTAGAAGGTTGAGGTTCATTCACGTTTTCCAGGGAAAAACTTGGTTTTGTTGTGTGTGTGAGAGAGTTAAACATTGTTAGTTTTTCTCCATTTTTCTAGTTTGTCTGGTTATGGCTTCAAATTATTTTTCTACTATTTCTCCACCAATATTTTCAGGTGAGAATTATGCTATGTGGTCCATAAAAATGAAAGCTTATTTGCAAGCTTTTGATTTATGGAAAGTTACTGATTCTGGAGGAGATCCAGCATATTTGAGAGCAACTCCTACTGTGGCTCAAATAAAAGAGCACAGTGAGGAGGTTGCAAAAAATATAAGGCCTTGTCTGCTATTCATTCATCTGTGTCAGAGGTTATTTTTACAAAGATTATGGCTTGCACAACAGCAAAAGAGGCTTGGGACTAGCTGAAGGAGGAGTTCCAAGGAAGTGCAAGAACAAGACAAATGCAAGTTTTAAACTTGAGAAGAGAGTTTGAAACTTTGAGAATGTAGGACACAGAACTTGTGGAGTTTACAAATAGACTTCTTAAGGTTGTGAATCAGATAAGGGTTCTTGGTGAAGAGTTACCAGGTAAGAAAGTAATGGAGAATGTGTTGGTTAGTTTACTAGAAAAATTTGAAGCAAAAATTTCGTATTTGGAAGAAGTGAGGGATCTGAGTCAAATTTCAATATCTGAGCTTATCAATGCTCTTCAAGCAACAGAGCAGAGAAGATCCATAAGAAATGAGGAGTCTGTAGAGAGTGCTTTACTTGCAAAATAGAAAAGTAAAGTTACTGTGACTAATTTTCCAAAAAAGCAAAATGGAAAAAGAAGAGATAAGGGAAAAGGCATTGATGTCTCAAGTAGAGATGGTGGGAAGAAAAAATTTGAACCTTACTATCATTGCAAAAGATAGGGTCACACAGCAAGATTTTGCTCGTTTAGACCAAATGTGCAGTGTAGAGAATGTAAACAGATGGGGCATGTGGAAAAAGTGTGCAAAAATAAAGCTGGACAAGTGCAGCAAGCTCACCAAGCACAAGTTCCTGAAGAAACACATCAAAATGAAAAAAAAAAAACAATTTGTGGCTACCTGTTTTTTAGCTAGCAGTAGCAGAAGAGCATGGCTGGTGGATAGTGGTTGTACAAATCACATGACCTATAATGAGAATCTGTTCCAACATCTTGACAGAAACTTGATTTCGAAAGTGAAGATTGAAAATGGAGTCTTTGTTGACGTTCTTGGCAAGGGTGAGGTTGTTATTGACACACCAACAAGTACCAAAGTTATATCAGATGTTCTATTATGCCTAAAATTAGTGAGAAGTTATTAAGTGTGTGACAAATGTTAGAAAAATATTATTCTTTAAATTTTTTTAATAAATCTTGCATGATATATGATTCTCATGGGTGTGAAGTATTAACTATTGCTATGAAAGAAAAGAATTTTGTTGTGCATTTAAACAAGAGTATGCATGCTGCCCTTAATGCAAAAGTTGATGAATCAAAGTTGTGGCATAGAAGGCTAGGACACTACAATTACAATTCCTTGAAGTATATGCATACACATAATTTGGTTCGAAATATGCCTAATGTGAATGAAGTTGATGGTGTTTGTCAAGCTTGTCAATTTGGCAAACAAAAAAGATTGCCATTTCCTTTACACAGTACATGGAGAGCTAGTGAAAAATTACAGCTCATTCATACGGATGTGTCTAGACCTATGAGTGAAGGTTCTTTAAATGGCAGTAGATATTTTATAATCTTCATAGATGATTTTCAAGGATGTACTGAGTGTATTTTCTGAAGCAAAAATCAGAAGTGGTGGCTGTTTTCAAAGATTTTAAAGCAATAATTGAAAATAAAGCACAAGCAAGCATCGGGGTGATTATATCGGATAATGGGATAAAGTCTATAGCTCAAAAATTTGAAGTTTTATGGAAGGATTCTGGTGTTATTCATCATTTTACAGCTCTTTACACCCCTCAGAAAAATGGTGTAAGTGAGAGAAAAAATAGGACAATTATGTAGATGGCAAAATGTATGTTGTTTGAGAAGAATTTGCCAAAAAGGTTTTGGGCTGAGACTGTAAATATCTCAGTTTATTTGTTGAATAGGTTGTCTATCAAGGTATTTGATTTAAAAACACCATATGAAATTTGGTTTGGAATGAAGCCAACAGTGGAGCATTTGAGAATTTTTAGAAGCATATGTTATATGCACATTTCAGAAATTAAGAAAAACAAGCTTGACAAGAAGACTGAGATTGGAATTCTTGTCGGTTACAGAAATACCACCAAAGGTTTCAGGGTGTATGAGCTGAAATCTAACAAGCTTGTGATATGTAGAAATGTAATAGTTGATGAACATACTGTTTGAGATTGGACAAAGGAGGAGGTTCAATCAAAAAGTGTTGAAATTGGGGAATTTATTCTACAAGTTGAAGTTCAGGATGAGTGATCTTCAGATGATGAAAATGCTTTGGGAATCAGAGGCACAAGACCTTTGAGTGAAATTTATGACAGATGCAATGTGGCTTTAACTGATCCTGTTACAGTTGAAGATGCATATCAATTTGAAGAGTGGAGAGAGGCTATGCAAGCTGAAATGAAAATGATTGAAGGGAACAAAACCTGGAAGTTGGTAAAAAAACCTGAAAATAAAAATGCAATTGGTGTGAAGTGGATTTTCAAGACAAAGTATAATGTTGATGACACGGTGAACAAACACAAGGCACGGTTGGTTGTTAAAGGTTATGTTCAACAACTTGGTATTGATTATGGAGACACTTTTGCTCTGGTTGCAAGAATGGACACAATTAGACTTCTGTTGGCAATTTCAGCAAATAAAGGTTGGAAAGTGTTTCATATGGATGTGAAGTCTGTATTTTTGAATGAAATATTGTATGAAGAGGTGTACGTTGAGCAGCCAGAAGGTTTTATTGTTCTTGAAGAAGAAGACAAAGTGTACAGATTGCACAAGGTACTTTATGACCTTAAACAAGCTCCTAGAGCTTAGCACAGCAAGGTGGATACTTATTTTGTGCAGCAAGGGTTCAAGAGAAGTGAAAATGAACACACTTTGTATGTGAAGAGTGATGGAAGCTTGCTGGTTTCTTTATACGTTGATGATTTATTAGTGACAAATTGTGATTTGCAGCAAATAATTAATTTCCAGTGTGATATGGAGAAGGAGTTTGCAATGTCATATTTGGGTTTGATGAAGTATTTTCTTGGTATAGAAGTGTGACAGTACAGTCATGGTATTTTCTTGTCATAAAAGAAATATGCACGTGATTTGCTGAAAAAATTTCATATGGAAAATTCTAAATCTGTTGCAACATCTATTGTTCAAAATCAAAAGTTTGAAAAGGAGGATGGAGCTGCTAAAGTGGAGTGTTCAACTTATAGAAGTTTGATTGGAAGTTTGTTGTATTTATGTGCTTCTAGACTTGACATTATGTTTGCTGTGAGTTTGCTTTCTAGATTTATGCACTTTCCATCTCAAATTCATTTTTCTACAGCAAATAAGGTGTTAAGGTACATTAAAGGCACATCAGATTATGGAGTAAGATTTTTAAAAATTAAAGGAGGCAAGTTGGAAGGCTATACAGACAGTGATTGGGCTGGAAGCAGGGATGACATGAAAAGTACATCAGAGTACTTGTTCTCAAATGGTTCAGGTCCATTTTCATGAAATTCAAAGAAGCAAACTGTAGTTGCTCAATCTACAGCTGAAGCTTAATATGTCTCTGTTGTAGCTACTGCAAATCAAGTTTTGTGATTGAGGAAGTTGCTTAATGACTTGAGTGAAAGGTAAGAAGAAGCAATTGTAATTTTTTATGATAACAAGTCTGCAATTTGTATTGCAAAAAATCCAATTCAGCATGGTAAAACAAAGCACATTTCAGTCAAGTATCATGCCATAAGAGACGCTGAAAAAAATGGGGAAGCGAAGCTAATTCATTGCAGCTCAGATGATCAGTTAGCAGACATATTGACTAAAGCTTTGCCTAAAAACATATTTGAAACATTAAGAAAAAGGCTTAATATTTTCAGCAAAAGTGCCAAGGAGGAGTGTTGAATGTGACACTTTTACTGTCCTGTTTTTTATATTTGATTTGCATATTTTAATTGTTTAGTTTGTTTAATTATTTTTGTTGTATGTGAACTTTAGTTGTTACTTAATTTCTGGTGTTTGATAACCAGAGTATGAGTTTATATATCATTAGCATGGTACCTGCTGTGTTAGGTGCAGATTAGATAAAATGCAAGATATTGTAACAATATATACAACTTATTTATCAGAAAAAATTACGGACGGACGTTTCATCGAACATTTCTTCCATCTCTACAATGTTTTTCTCTCTTGGAAGCTAACAGTATAGTTTATATATCATTAGCATGGTACCTGCTGTGTTAGGTGCAGATTAGATAAAATGCAAGATGTTGTAACAATATATACAACTTATTTATCAGAAAAAAATTCGAACGGACGTTTGGTCGAACGTTTCTTCCATCTCTACAAGTAATTAAACTCGGAAGGAAAATTATATAGAGACCATTTTACCTCCTTTAAGGGCAGTCTTGACATGTTCTATACTTGTGGTAACCATATCCACAAACCCCCAGTAAGGTCGACCTCCCTCGCTTGCCTGTGGAAGACTTTTTCGACCCATCACAATCAACCGCAGCAACGGTTCTTTCTCTATGTCTACTTTCTATTTAAGATATATATTTTATATATATGACCGAGATCAGAAACTAATCAAGGAAGCTAGTAGCCTTAATTTGTTAAAAAATACATACATATATGTACAGAAAATTAATCAAATTAATGAAGAAGTTCATATAAGGGTAATCAAAAAATTATTTATAACAACCTGGCTACCATGTCCACCTTCAATGCTTCCAGAGGCAGAGACAGCTTCCTTGCCGGAATGAGGATCCTGCTTCTCTTCAACAGGCCTTTCACCCGACTCCACCTTTAAAACAATGTACAGTCGCTGAACATCGTCTGCGCTATGAGCTTCTTCTTTCTCTACTTTTGGCCTGTAGAAGAAGAATATTTCTCCTCTCTCCTACGGAGTATAGTTTAATAGCAGCGACCAACAACAACCTCAGTAGGCTTTCAGCTATAAACTTAAAAAACTTTAAAACAAAAACAATAAAAGAAGGAAATTTTAAGAGACACAGACGGCCAAGTGGGAGGCTGAGGCAGCACCTGAATTTCAACGTGGGGTTCAGTTCTGGTCTTGAATTCTTGGCCTTGTCCCATTTCCGACTACTTTTGGTTGTGAAAATGAGAATCTTCCCAGTCCTTAATTAGGATCCCCGCAGGCCAAGTGAAACTGTAAGGATGTTCTTAATTTGGGTTTTCTGCTTTTTGACTTTTCACTGGAAATTATAAGTAATTAACTATTCCATTTTAAAGAAAAAGTAATCCAAAATCAGAAACTTCCCGAAGACACGTCCCATGACACATTCTGTATTCTGAAGGTGCCACGTTCACAGTGAAAGCGCGACCTGTCGAAAGCCTAAGCAATTCTTATCTGCTTTCCTTTTTGGTTTCTGAATGTGTTTCTATTTCTATGTATTCCACTATTCGTACTAAACCTTACTGTTTGGGAAGGGAAAAGAAAATGCATTTCATTTGAACGCATGGTGGTCAGTAGAAGGCATGGAAGTAACTAAATTAAATTGAATTTACAGTAAATATTTATGTGTACATGGTTATCCGTATTTACATACGTATGAATGGACAAAAGTTGAGGCTGACAGAAGCTCGAATTTTGATAGATAGAAGAAGTAAAAAGCGGCCAACTGATCAATGAAATCCCTGGAGCAACTTCACTGTCTGTTGAGAACGAAAGGACAAACTTTGACTTTTTTATTGGATTCTACTTTTACTTACAAAAAGTTGTTAGCCTTGCATGAGCCATAGCTGACATTGATGACCTTACTGATAAGTTGGTCCTGTCAAAAGAAAATTAATTAATTCTTCATTATAAACTTCATTTTTTATAGATCACTCCATACGTACCTTGTTAATTTCCCACACTTGATGAAGTGCTCGACTGGCTCTTTGAACTTGCTGAGTTCACGAGCTGAGGATCGCTCAGCACATCCTGCTAAACATAAATTAAATAGTTTATCTGTAACGTCATATGAATTCCTACCTAGCTAGCTGCTAATACCTTGTTACTGTTCTATGATAATGTTATTTTAACACAACGAATACCTGTTGGCTGGAAGTAATAAAACTGTTGGGATGTGGGGGGAGACCAGCAGTAGCAGTGCTAGTTCGTAACAAGACGTGGTTGGTCTTTTCGTCGGCGAGTTCTCTCAATTTCTCAAGCTGTGGCAATACTTCATTAGCAAGATCAGGCCTGTCCTTCCTTCTGAGTTCAGCACACTGGCGTGCTAGCTTTGCAAAGCTTAGTGCTTCTTCAAATGGCCAATCAGACACTGCTGGATCCAGCATCCCAGCAAATGTGCCTCTCTCTATTGACTTCTCCACATGATGTGTCAGCCCCATCGGTGGCTTGGCTGTTATGAGTTGCAGAAGGAGGATTCCAAGCGAATACACATCAGATTTCACACCAAGCATTCCAGTCTGTTGATACTCTGGATCTATATAACAAAATGTTCCTGCTGTTGACGTCATTCGACACTGTGTTACATTCTCTGCAACTGCTGGGACTAGCCTCGCAAGTCCCACATCACTTATCTTACTCACATAGTTGTGGTCTAGCAAAATGTTTCCTGGCTTTAGGTCTCGGTGCACTAATGGTTCTGGCTTTGTCTGATGTAAAAACAATAGGCCTGTGGCTATATCAGCAGCAATTTGGAACCTAAGTTGCCATGAAAGAGCAGGGGTGTTCCCTTTTCGAAATAGACGATCTTCTAAGCTTCCATTTGCCAAGTATTCATACACTAGAATTCCATATTCTGGACAGGCCCCCAGAAGTAGTACCATGTTAGGATGCCTTATGCAGCTAAGAATGTCAATCTGCATTATACATATTATAACACAAATGAGGTCAAATGATCAGAGGTCTAGGCATTATATTAGTTTCTTAGGAAGCAAGTAATTATATTTCTCGGTCACTGACCTCTTGCTGAAATTGTGACCTTCCTTGGGCAGCATCTGGGCGTAGAACTTTGACTGCAACTGATGTATGATCAAGGTAACACTTGTAAACAGGACCATAACCTCCTTCGCCAATCTTGCGAGATTCAGCAAAGTGGTCAGTTGCCTTTTCAATCTCCTCGATATTATATCTCCTGTACCGGACATCACTTTGAGCTAAATTATCAAGTACTTTCCTCATTTCCTCGGCTTCTTTGAGGGCTTTTGATTCAGCGTTTGCTCTTTTCTGTGATTCCAACTCTGCAATCCTCTTAGCAGCGTCAGCTGCTTCTATGGCTGCCCTGCACCTAGCTTTCTCTTTCTCTGCAATTGCCACTGCAGTTTCCTGAGCTAGTCGTGCCTCTTCTAGTCTACGTTCTTCAGCAATTCTCAAGTGATGTAAATCCATTGCCTGCAGTGGATTAGTACAGCAAATTATATGGTGGATGCAAGTGATTTTATGCATCAACATCTTATAATATTACCTTCTGTTGGGCTGTAAGTGCTTCTCTGCATGCAGTACTGTACATGTCCATTGTTTGCTTTAGTTCTAGCTTTAGCCTCCTCATTTCAGCTTCCACTTCCTCCTGCTGTGTGTTATATAGTAAATAGTAAAAGCATATTATAAGTCAACCAGCTGATGGATATATATAATTTCTTACCAGGTTTTGTGATGAGCATGAGTATGAGGTTCGGTTACTCTCCTGTGAAAATGATGCCCTATCATGCAGAGAACTAAGATCACTGAACTTGGGACCCAAATGGAATGACCCTAGGCTATTTTCTGAGCTGGTAGAAAAGCGTGAGGGTACTCTGGGATCCATGTAATCATAGGACAAAGGTGAGCAACACTCAATGCTTGGCCTGTCGGAGCTTGGTCTTCCGGAGCTTATAAATGATATGTCAGTATCTGATTCTGAGAACGCACTGGACCTTCCTTGTAAAACTGATCTTGCCGTTAAGGGTGACCTTATGGATTCATCATGCGAATTACGAGGCTTGAATGATGCCCTGTCTGCAGGCGCATTGCATCAAACACATGAAAGCATTAATACTAATTATTTCATAAGTGGGAGCACTAGTGCCGGATGCTAACAGGCTCTATAAATTTGTATACATACATACAGGTTAATTGCGGAGTGAAACGAACCTCTAAAATTCATACTCTTTCTAGGTGTGTCAGATGAATTAATAGTAGGAGGCTGTATATGGTTAAGTAGGGGAGAAGAAAATGGGGCTGGCCGACTAGCATGCCGCTCTGAAGAGACCTTCCCTTTGGATATGATATAAACTGTGCAAAAATCTGGTGCCCCTTTTGAGACACTACTTGGTACACTTGATGCCTTGAATCTGCACGTACCACACACACACTGCATACATTTGAACATCTATTGCTAATAGTAAAATAGCATGCAGAAAGAAGCCTGAAAAGCTAGTATACCTGATAAATCCATGTTTTGCTGGGGCTCCCAAAACCAAGTTCTCAATTGCAGCGTAGGAAACATACTCTGTCAAGGCTTTTACTACATCTGTGTCTTCAAGTAAGACATCTAGGCATTGTATCTGATCCACACATACAATATATACATATATAGTTTTGAGACAATAGCTCGCTAGGCAAAGGCAACTAATTAAAGGAGAGAGAAAGAGCGTACGTACATCTTTACGGGTACAAAAGCAGTGGAAGGTAAGAAAAAGATCTCTTTTTTGCTTCTCGAGTTGCTGCTTATGTGGTGATCCAGCTGTATTGTTGCCATCACATACAATGGCATTGTTTGCCCCTACTGCACACCTCCACACAATTATAACACGTTATTTATGTTTACAACTCCACACTTCCATATAAAGTATGTAATATTCTCAACTGGTTTACCATCACTCAACCTTTAATTTCCAGCTATCCCATTAAACAGATACACACACAAGCTAACCACTATAAAATACTTATAAGCTAGCTTCATCAACGGCCACTAGCTAGCTTGCAAGCCAATGGATATCATAAATATGTCAAAGTTAGGGATGTCGCTGAGGTAGAAAAAGAAGGTTACAGAAGATACCATTGAATATATAATTCTCTCCATTTGGTTAAAAGCCAGGACCTGTCAATAACCAAAAAAAAAAAAAAACATTCTTTTTGATAGATATTAAACCAATGTTGAGATGGGCGACTCCTTATTATGCTGCAGGGATTGAAGTAGGGAATGCCTCAAATTTATAGCAGATACAAAAAGGGTATAGGATGATTCATTTCTGATTGAATGCCACCCCTCATTGCCTATATATATATATATATATATATATATATATGTCATACAATTTAATCGGTCATCTATTAAGGGAATGGTTTTCATTTGTATTCAATTAATCATTCTCCTTCAAAATTTTCACCAGATATCGAAAATATTATGTTACATTTCTTAACCTTGCATCTAATTAAACAGTTTAAACATCAAATAAAAAGCTGTTTGGTTAGGTAATCTGCAAGACTACGATAAATGTTACAAATTAAAAAATTAAAAGCACGCGAAAAGCAAACCAATATTGCAAAAATGAGAGGAAAGAGAAAGAAGTACATGAAGCATTGGAGGTGCCCTTATGAACAACATGGATTAGAACAACAGTTTGGCCCCTGGAGAGAAGATTCTCAGCAGCCCATTTGAGAGCATTTTGACTCCCTTTGTCTTTGTCTATAGCCACTGCAACCAACCCATTTCCTGCCCCTCTTCTTGTCCGATGTCCTCCCCTTCCTTGCCACATTTTCTCTCAATCTTGTTACTACGAGGGACCAAAAAATAATAATAAAACAAGAAACTTTCAGCAAAATATGTACAAGTCACCCACGAGTACGTCTCGAGATTGTCTGATCTTATACTTCACCACCTTACCATTTCCTATTTACAAACAAGAAGACAAGGGAGAAACAAAAACAAAAACAAAAAAGAGTTTAGCCAAAATTGTTATTATATAACCCTAAGTTCCATGACCTTTAAACTCTCTCTGTCAAAAAGAGATTTATCCCATCTGGTTTGACAAATAAGAAATTCCCATCTCTTTATTAATTTGTGTTCAAGAGGTGTCGGTTGGTTCAAATAGAAGCCTCATAAACGTTACTAAATTAGAGTGTTGGCGGTTTTCACCTTGTAGTAGGACCCTTCCACAGCCACAATTCTCTCTTTCAAATTGTTCATTTTTTTTTTTTTTTTGATGCACCACCAAATTTGACATACCCAATAATAGAATAGCTAACCACAACTTTTCGACTTCACATCTCACACATATAATATTTGTCATTAACAGTTACAGGTAGGTAATGTGGTGCAATGCTTAGCCACCTGATCACGTTAATTTTTGTATGAAATTTTTGCAAGTAATTTATCAATTAGTATAATATTGTGTTTCGAGCCCTGCCTTGGAGTTGCGTGTTATTTAAAAAAAGAAAAAAAAAATACTACATAACAACAAATTGGCTCATTCATCAGGATTTTGATGGAAAAAAAAAACATAATATTTCCACAAGCAAACCTGTAGAGAACAGAAAGTAACAAGGCTGCGGAGACTACTGGAGAGAGGAGGCAGATGGGTTCTACACTTTGTTTAGTTGCTGAGAAAATAAGGGAACATAGAAACAAAACAAACAGGGAACTGCTGTTCATCACAAATTGTGATGGATGTATATTAATATGTAATTTTGTTTTCAAAGTATTCATAAAAGACCTTCCATAAAGTTGGCTTAGGGCCTCCAAAATCACAGAGAGTTAGCTAACATACTTCACAGTTGATCAAACTGGAAATAATCCATATGTAAATATATAAATTGTAATCCATTGGTTTTAAATAACGGTGTCCTTGTGTATTTAGAGAAGTTACGAAAAATTGCTCAAAATGGAAACTGAATGAAACAAGAAAATTCAGTGTTAAATTTTAATTATTATTAACACGTAATAAACTTAATTAAAAGGGATAAATTCAGTAAATTTAAAAATACAAACAACCTATATGTAAAAATTGTTAAGAATAATATAAATAATCAATTGAAGACTTGAAGTATCACAACTTACAAGAGAATTAAATTAATAATGAAAAAAAAAGGAGAAAAAAAATGAACATCTAAATTGTTCTATATATAAACAAAACTAGGTACCTTAATTTTTACAACAAGAGGTATATATATAATTAGTTAGTCATCCCATCCATCGATCCCAGAAAATAGAATACATTCCAATTCCCAATTAACATCCATGACGACGACCCACATGCAATATTGCATATAGAATTAAATACAAAAACAAACGCTTGGAACTCTGCAATCAATCTTCTTCTTCTTCAGTGATATATATATGTCATGGTCTAATTACTTGTAATATATCAAATAAATTAAAATCAATCACTAAAATAATCCCCATCATAATTGAGTTGGTCAATCTTGTGAATAACCTGGTTCAAATCCAATCTAGCATCCAAATCCTCCTCACAGCAACTCAAACCAATCTTCAAGAGCTTGACCAACTCCTCTTTACAGTTCCTGGCACCCTCCATCTCCACATCAAACACTTCACTGGTCCTCTTTTGCTTGATCATGTCGTTGACCCAAGTGGCTAAATCTGCATTTGGGTCGTACCTGTGTGTCAGATAGTTCTCTGGGAACTTTCCTGTCAACATCTCCAATATCAGAATTCCGAAACTCCAAACATCAGTCTTCTTTGTAATGCGGCCAAGTTTAGCGTACTCTGGGGACTTGTAAGCCATCATTAGGTGTTGAGCATGTTCTTGGTTTATGACTGGGATCAGAGCGTAGTCGTTCAGTAGTGGCTCCAACGAGTCGTCCAGAAGCACATTTGATGATTTCAGATGACCGTGAGGCACTACAAGGCTTGGGAGTGCGCTGTACAGATATGTCAAACCTCTGCCTACGCCTTTAATGATTCTCAGACGACTCGGCCAGTCTAGTCCTGGCTCCTCTATGTTGTGATTTCCATGAAGATGAAAAGCCAAGCTGCCATTGTCCACAAAGTCAGAAACCAAAAGCTTCTCTTCTTTCCTATAATAATAAGCCACAAGTGGAAGCAAGTTTTGGTGAGTCAAACTGCCAAGCCTTCTCATGTGCTCCTGGAAATCTTCTCTGCCAACGTTGTTCATTTGCTTATACCTCTTGACTACCACATCGTCGCTTAATATGGAGGCCTTGTAAGAAGCACCAAATGTACCGCTGCCTAAAATCTCAGCGGAAGCTCTAAGAAGGTCGTGCAAATCAAACTTGGCCCTATCATTCCAGACGAAAGACAATTTCCCAGCTTGTTCAACCCTCTTTGGGGTTGCATGAGCATCAGCCAACTTCAACTTTGGGGGTTCCATTAACGACGTTGAAGTTGCATACTTATTGCTTCGATCATTCACTGTTAATGTTGAACTAGTATTACAAACCTTGTCATTGCCAAGAAGCTGCAAACCTCGTCGTTGCGTTTTCAAGTGAGATATTATGAAAAACGCTGCAATGGCCACTACTACCAGCACTAGAATTATCACGATCAACACCATATTTCGTACTGATTTTTTTCCAGACACTTTGACCGGGGCGGTCATATTATTATTATTTTTAGTAGTAGTTGTATTAGTGGGGGATATGCATGAAAATCCCAGAGGCGGCCCACATAGATTTGCATTGCCTGCATAGATTTTTATGGCATCATCAATTATCATACGTTATATAAATGTGTACATATGTATATATATATATATATATATATATATATATATATATATATATATATATATAGCAGAGGATGTACATGTATCAATTAATTAATGTGTGTGTATATATATATACCAGAGAAAGAAGATGCATCCAATTTGCTAAGGGTGGTGGGTATTGGACCATCCAAATCGTTATTGGATACATTTAATCTCCTCAAACTCGGCTGCTGAAAGTCTGGGATTTGGCCTTGGAATTTGTTGTCATCTAGCCTCAACTCCGTAAGCCGAGGCAATGCCGTAAGGGAAGAAGGGATTTTACCCGCAAACTCATTATTGTTGAGTGAAATTTTCTTCAAAAATCGCATACCCAAAAAAGCATCACCCGGAATCTCACCTGAAAAATGGTTATAAGACAAATACACGGATCGTAATGTGCTGAGTTTCTTGAGATGAGGCATGGAACCGGTAAATGTGTTGTTCATGATGCTCAGCGTTCGCAAGTGAGGCATGGAGGCCACATAATTCAAATCCAACATACCCTTTAACCCCATGTTCTCCAGTTGAAGACCACGAACTTGGCCATTAAAACACAGCACCCCAATCCAATTTCCTCTGTTGCCATTGCAGGGGCTTACGGAGGGTTTCCAACTGCTAAGAGCTTTGGTGTTTGACAAGGAGTCCTTGAAACTCAAGAGGGCGTCCGAGTCTGCGTTCTCTGGCTCACCAAACGATGACATGAAGGAACATGACGATAAGACGATGAAGAATGAGAGGAAAACATATGGGTTTGAGTTTGGTGCGCGGCAGAGCCTGGCCTCGCACACGCCCATTACCGACGTATGCGACACTAGCGACGAATAACTACTATTCTTCCAATTCCAATGATCAATCAACAACCCACTATTGTATTAAAGTGCTAATTAAATTAATTGCTAATAGGGGACGAAAATGGCAGAGAAGGAAGAGGAAGAATATGGAAGGTGTTGGTGATCAAGAAGGTGAACAGATAATTAAATTAATTTTTTTACAAAAGAAAAAAATAATAATAATAAATTAATTAGTAATGAAACTAACAAATTTGAGCAATTCGATTGCATCAACAGTTCTCACGGCAATTAGTTTTGTGTGTATAAAAGTCTGAGCTGTTTCGGGGAGAGATCCAAGGGCAGCCCTTGAATTGAAGCGTTGTTTGTTTGTTTTTTTTGGGTATGTTTTGCCAATTTTAGGATATATAAATGTTTCACTACTTCAGAAATTGCTTGTTGCAATAGGTAGGTTATTATTTAAGATTAAGTTAAAGAACTCTCTGTCATTTTAACATACATATATGTACCCAAAAAAAAAACACTCAAAACACACAGCTATTAACAATGTTGTTGAGAATTGAGAATAAAATTAAAGAGAAAATATCGAACACAAAGCACACAAAAGATTTATAGAGGTTCGGCAAAAAACTGTGCATATTTCCTCTTTAGCTCCAATTGGAGCTGCTGTACTATTATTGATATTTGATCCAAAACTTCTATGCAGCAACTCCAATTATCACAGTTATAAAGCTTCATCAAATCAACCAGTGTTTATGTAGAGCAAGTCTTTACAAACTCTAAACTTGCCCACTGGTAACACTTTAGTTCCCATATGTGCAGAATTGTATTCAGTTAGTATCTTCTCTAGCTTAACAACTTTTTGAGATATTATATCTCTAACAAAGTGGTATTTAACACTTATATGCTTTGACCTCTCATGAAATACTGGATTCTTACGAAGGCGGATTGCACTTTGACTATCAAAATAAACCACTACCTTTTGCTGTAACAATTTAGCTCTTGCAATAATCCTTTAAGCCATATAGCCTCTTTTATCAGTTCAATAGTAGCCATATATTCTACCTCTGTTGATGAAAGAGCCACTACAAGTTGCAACTGAGATTTCTAACTAACACAATTATCACAAAGTGTGAAAACATAAGCAGTAGTTGACCTCCTTCCATCTCTGTCACCTGCATATTCTGAATTCACATATCCTTTCAACACAATTCCTTCCTTGCAACTTTTGAAAACTAAGCTATCATCAATTGATCCTCCAAGATATCTTAATAACCACTTAAGTGCATCCCAATGCTCTCTCCCTCAGTTGGCCATAAACCTGCTTAAAACACTAATAGCATGTGCTACATCTGGCCTTGACCTCGCAACATTTAAATAAGGAACTCTACTCATATCTTCCTTATCCGCTTCAGTTGATGGACATTGGTCTGATGATAACTTATAATGACTTCCAAAAAGAATACTTGTTGACTTGGCCTAGTGCATCGACAACTTGTTCAAAACCTTCTTTATATATCCACATTGGTTTAAAAAAAATTTGAACTTGCTTCTATCTCTTTGCATATTCATCCCAAGAATTGTCCTTATTTGACCCAAGTTTTTCATATCAAATTATGATTTTAAAGTTTTCTTTACCTCTTGTATACCCTTAAGACTTACTCTTGCAAGAAGCATATCATCTACATACAACAGTAGATAAATTACTTTTTTGATGTCATCACCTTTATAATATAAACAACTATCAAAGTTGTTTTTCTTGAAGCCAACACTCACAACAAATGTATCAAATCTTTTTTACCATTAACATGGAGATTGCTTCAAACCATAAAGGGACATTTTCAGTAAACAAACCAATTTTTATTCTCCTTTAACTATAAAGCCCTCAGGCTGCTCCATAAAGATTTTCTCATCCAATTCATCATGTAGAAAATCTGTCTTCACATCGAGTTGCTCTAAATCCCCATTATAATGAGCAACTACAAACAAGATTACTCTTATTGTTGTATACTTAACTACAGGAGAGAAAATCTCATTGTAGTCAATCTCTTCTACTTGTGTGAAGCCTTTTGCAACCAACCTTGCCTTGAATCTTACCTTTTCAAATTCAGAAGCTCCATCTTTAACTTGAAGATTCATTTGCATGCTACTACCCTTTGATATTCTAGTTTAGGAACCAACTTTCAAGTTTGATTCTTATATAGCGATTGCATTTCTTCAACCATTACATTATGCCACTCATTGGCATGCTTACTATTCATAGCCTCTTGATATGTTTTTTGTTCATTATCCACCAAGTCTTGAAAAGAAAGTAAGACATAAGCAATATAATCTGCATAACCATACCGAATTGGTTGTTTTACATGCCTTCTTACTCTATCTCTGGCAAGTTGATAATCTTGCAATGAATTTTCTTCAACTCCTGGTGCTACATCCACTTCATTCTGACCTTGGGATATATTTTCAGATTATGTTTCTATTTCATTTTGTTCATGTTCCTCACCATTGCTAACTTCTGGTTCATGAAGCTACTTTTGAGGCTCCACCTCAAACTGAGAACTCTTAGAAAAAAAAATAGAATTTTTCTTTAATGTAGAATCATTAGTTTCTTCATTACTTTCACTCAAGCAAGGAAAATTATCTTCATTAAAAAAAGCATCCGTACTAATGATCACCTTAAAACCATTTGATTCTCTAACTCAAAGTCTATAACCTTTAACACCTTCAGGGTAACCAAAGAACACACATTTAACTGATCTTGGTTCCAATTTACCCACATTTTGATGTGAATAAGCACAACAACCAAAAACTCTCAATATTGAATAGTCAGCAGGTTTACCACTCCAAATATCCTATGGAGTTTTAAAATTTATTGAAATAGAGGAAGACCTATTCACCAAATAAGAAGCAGTCATCACTGCTTCACCCCAAAATAATTTAGATAAGCCAAAGCTTATCAACATGCATCTAACTTTGTCTAAAAGTGTTCTATTCATCCTCTCAGCAACTCTATTTTGCTGAGGAGTATTCTTAATTGCCTTGTATCTAAGAATTTCATGATTCTTACAAAATAAATCAAATTCATAATTGCAGAATTCTAAATCCTTGTCTATTCTTAAAGCTTTTACACTTTTAGTAGTTTGATTTTCAACTAGTAATTTCCACTACTTGAATTTAGTATAACCTTTATCCTTATGCTTCAATAAATAAACCTAGACTTTTCTAGATTTATCATCAACAATAGATAAAAACATATCTATTTCCTCCATGAGTTGAAACCCTTGTTGGTCCTCACAAATCAGTATGCACATAATCAAGAATATAAACAGATTTATGAGTGTCAATGTTAAAATTGAGACAGTGATGTTTACCTAAAACATAATGTTCACAGAAATCAATTTTGCTAATTAAACTTTAACCAAACAGCCCTTGTTTGTCAAGCAAGTTTAAACCTTTTTCACTGATATGACCTAACCTTCTATGCCAAAGGTAGGTTTAATCTTTTTCTGAAGAATCAAAAACTGCAAAATTGTTCTCAGTCACCGTTTTACCTTGTAACACATACAAGCCATTTTGTCTAACAACTTTCATAACAACAACCATTCCATTCAAGACTTTCATAGTCTTATTCTCTGTTTTGCAAGAATACCCTGACTCATCAAGAACACATAAAGAAATTAGGTTCCTCTTTAATTCTGTAACATGCCTTACATTAGTAAGAGTTCTTGTAACTCCATTTGCCATTTTAATAGAGATACTGTCAATACCAATGACATGACATGCCATGTCATTGCCTAATAAAACTTGTCCACCATCAATTTCCTAAGACTGAAACAAGTCTCTCCTCGGACACATATGGTAAGTACATCCCGAGCCAAGTATCCAATCTTGACTATTTTGTTGTTTAGTAATAGAAAGTACTTCACCATCTTTATTGTCTTTACTAACTACAGCAGCATCCCCACTAGCCACATCTTTTTCTTTTAATTCTTTTTTCCTTTTAAAACAATCTTCAATATAGTGGCCTTCTCTTTGGTAGTAGTAACACCTTCTTCCTTGTGGTCTTAATTTAGACCTTGATTTACTATTATGTCTGTCTTTACTTTTACCTCTCTTATTATTCCAACCTTTATTGGGATTTCTGCCTCTTGTAACAAGGCCCTCTGCTTGAGAATTATTATCCTTCTCAATCTTCAACTCCATATCCCTTGACCTTAAGGAATTAATAACAATATCAGAGGTTAAAGTATCTTTTCCATACTTTATCACATTTTTAATTTCCCTATAATTCTCAGGTAATGAATTTAATAAAATAACAGCTTTTTGTTCATCAAAAAAGTTCTCATCACAGTTTATAAGATTCAACACAAGTTTATTAAATTCATCCAAATTATCTTCAAGATCTAATGTAAGATTCATCTTGAAGTCAAAAAATTAGTCAAGCAAATAAAGTTTATTAGGAAGACATTTTTCCATAAATAGCTTGTCTAATGTGGCCTAGAGTTCTAAAGTAGATTTTGTATCTTCAACTTATCTTAGCACATTATCAGCAAAATGAAGAATAATTATGCTATAGGCAATTTCATCCATATCCTTCTTTTAATGTTCTTGAAAATTTGTTGAGTATGATCCATCCAATGCTTTAACCACCCTCAACTGAACAAAAATGGCTCTCATCTTTTTCTTCCATAAAAGAAAATCACCTTTTCTATAGAATGCCTCTAAATCAATTTTTGAGAAAGCCATACAATACCCTTTTATATATATATATATTTTATTACAAGTCCAAATATGCTTTAGTCAAAAGAAGGCCTAATAATTAACCAAAGAAAGAGGCCCAATCTCACAAGGCATCTTCCACGGGCTTAGAAAAATTAAAGCCCAATTCCACCAAATTGTGTGCAGCCCAAGCTAAAAAAACAAAATTCACGCTAGATTGCGTGCGTGACCAAGCTTGACCGATCTGCTACAAGACGCGAACGAAGAAGACAACGACGCTAAGAGCGATGCCTTCAAACTACGCCAGAAAAACGCCAAAACGCAACCTCGGCTTCCTCCTGCGCGAGATCAAACGCAAATTCCCAGCAGCTCACGATGTGTTTTTGTAAACCAAAATCGCGGCCAACTTGCAACCAACAAAGGCCACTAAGACCAGCGACTGAACCCCAACTTCAACTGACTTGGAACCTGATTGCTCACAAAGAACCTGGTGACAAAACAACGATTCTAGAACAACAAGAGATGATAATCCACTGATTTAGGCTGTACAAACTCGCCAAACAGAAAGTATGAATCAAGATGGAGACGCTGCTTGTTGAGTCACAAATACGACGCCAACAAATTCACAAAGAACTTGGTGAACGTGGATGACCAAAACGTCGATTGTGTCTTGCTGAAGCTCTGATACCACTGTTGAGAGTTGAGAATTGAGAATAAAATTAAAGAGAAAATATTGAACACAAAGCGCACGCAAGATTTATAGGGGTTGGACGAAAAACTGTACCTATGTCCTTTTAACTCCAATTGGAGCTGCTGTATTATTATTAATGTTTGATTACTCACTCTGCTGTATTATTATTAATGTTTGATTACTCACTCAATTATTTCTCCCACAGTATAATCATTAAGATTATACAACTTAGAAAAAGATCCCCTTATATTCAGGTATGGATTCACTAAGAACACCAACAATCTAAATCACAGCTCTCAACTATCTGTGTATTGTATTTTTTTCTTCTCTGGATGTCAGTGTATATATAGATTTGAAGGAAAATTGAATCTTATTAGAATTTAGATAAACCAAGAAACCTATTAGGAATAGGTTAGCTTGTCTTTTGGATCACTAATTCTAACAAATGTAGTTTTTTGCAGCTAAAGAAAATATTTTACAAATTAAATTCAGGATTAATGATGTTTAAAATCTCCAAAATACCCTGTATTGTACTTACATGCACGTACGTTAAAAAGGAAAATCAAACAATTTCCTAGTCTTCACGGGTGCACAGCTCAAGCCTAATGTATAGAAATAGAATTCAAAAACAGATGAGTTAGAGGTCAAAAGTAGTGAGTATAATATATGATACGTCTTCGTTTCGTTGCTGAGTTAATACAATCTATTTTATCTTTTTATTTTTATTAGGAAAAAAAAAAAAAAGAGTAAGCGAGTATAGTTTCCTATGCATGCCTGAAGAGTTTAAAATTAAATATAAAAATCAGGTGGAATTTGAATACAATAAGGTTAAATGTGCATATTCATCCATTAATATTCATGTGTATGTGCGTGTATATGTATGAAAGAAATTAAAGCATATTTCGCGGTGCCTGACTGATTCATGCTTGCATGATTATTGACTAGAAAGACCTCCTTACTTTGTGGATGATCAGTTTCAATATAGAGCTATGCCTCCTAATATTTAGTCAATTAATTCGTCTCCCATCAAAGTTAATTTGGACTAAATTAAAGAGCTTCATGTCATATATAAATATGTCTTAGTCTAGCTTCCGTTATCACCAAAACCAAACCAAACTAAAATATATAAGAAATTAAAAGTAAAAGCTAATAGATTCCATTCTTTGGTTTTTTTTCCAAACTAGGACCAAACCAATTACAAAGTTGGTGGATTGATTTATGAATCCCCTGAGTAGCTTAATTAGCTAGTGCTTAGCTAGCCGCTCTCAAATTCAAGCCATCTTCCAACAAATTATATATCAGATCCCATGGCCATCAGCTGGAGCTAATAGTTGTGTTTGTGTCATTCACAGCTGAGGTAGGTATAGGTATAGTTTTGGTCAATTAATTTCAGGGCATGACAGGCGGCGAGAATGGTAAGTTGAAAATGAAAATGCGGATGGTGATACTCAACTACTACTGCTTGGTAGTATTGGGATTTATACATTTGAATCATCATCATGTGGTTTTTGGCTCCTATTCCTCCGGTGTATCTACGGCGTACCACCACTACTACCGCCAATATGCAGCGCAGCGCATCCCCACTACTACTCCTCCTGCACTAATTACCCTATCATCACGTCCTCCTCCGGTGCCTACCTACTTTATTACACTAATATTCTTTCGCAATTTTCTTCCTTAATATACATGTATATAACTTTTATTTATGTACATTAACATATATACATATATATACATACACACACAGATAAGTCAGTCCAACTCGCGTGTTTATCACGTGACACACTATGGTGCTGATCCCACAGGACGATCCGACAGTACGGACGCCCTGAACCGGGCTATTTCCGATGCTTGTAGGATTCCATCGTCTTCTTTGAATGTGAATTTGTTGGATGGCGTTGCCGACCTTGGAGGTTCCCAGCTTGACCTCGATGGTGGGACTTACAAGATCAGCCGTCCATTGCGTTTGCCACTTATCTCCGCTGGTAACTTCATGGTACGAACGTATTCCCATCTTTATTGCCAACTTCACTGTTCTGTAGCTACTTTATACACCACCACCACCTTCACCTGTTTGATGTAATCACCACAGATTCACGGGGGATCCCTTTCTGCATCTCATGATTTCCCATCCGATGGTCATCTGATAGAGCTGCACTCGTCTCATTCCTTGATATCCTACGAACACATCACCCTCAAGGACCTCATCATTAACTCCAATTTCAGAGGTGGTGGCATCGCCATTCTTAATTCCCTGCGGACCACCGTCGACAATTGTTACGTCTCCCATTTCACTACCAATGGCATCCTTATACGTGGCGGCCATGAGACCTACGTCCGCAACTCCTTCATTGGCCAGCACATCAACGCCGGCGGCGACCCCCGCGAGAAGGACTTCTCCGCCATTGGAATCAACATCGTCGGCAATGATAACTCAGTCACTGACGTCGTCATCTTCTCCGCTTCCGTCGGGATCCTCGTCTCCGGCCAAGCCAATGTCTTCCAAGGGGTCCATTGCTATAACAAGGCGGCCGCATTAGGCGGGGTAGGCATTTACATCCGGGCACCCGGTTTCACCCAAACTCGGATCCTGAATTCCTATTTCGACTTCACTGGGATCGTTGCCGAAGATCCGGTTCAACTCCACGTCGCCGGTTCCTTCTTCCTCGGCAACGCCTTCGTATCCATCAAGTCCTTGAACGGCGTCGTGTCGGCTGTCAATATTGTTGATAATATGTTCTCGGGTGATTATACAGGCGTCCCAATTGTCCAATTGGATCAATCCAACGCACCATTTACTAGGATTGATCAAGTTGTGGTTGACCGCAACAGCGTACGTGGCATGACCCTTAAATCAACGGTTGCTAGAGGCTCGGCTTGGACTAATGGCACCACATGGACGGTGGATTTTTCGAGGGTCCTACTATTCCCAAACCTAATCAAACACGTCCAATACACATTGCATGCTGCGGGTGCAACCTTTCCTAATCACATCTTGCGCAATATATCGGCCAATCGTATCACAGTGGAATCCGACTTCCCAGTGTCTGCCACGTTGCATGCATCAGTGGACCAAAGCATGGTTGGGTAGCCTCAATGAACGATGATGCTGGTGGGTGATCAGTTAATCATTGGACGGCTATGATCAGTTTTATTTAATATTGTTATTGATGATTGAAATGTATGCATAGAAAGATACAGATAGGGATATCCAACATCATGTACATTCTTTTGTTTCTGTTTTTATTAGTAAAATTGGTCAAAGATAAGAAAACGTCGAGCGTTAAATCACTTTGCTCAACACGTAATCTTTTTTCTTAATTGTTCACCAAAACCAAATGCATTTTTCTTAATTTTGACAATTCCAATAACTTACGACAAAGGTTTATTAATTAGTTTACCAAAGAATAATGTTTGTCATCATAATGAACACGTAAATACCAAACATGGAATCTTCAAAATTATATATATATATATATATATATATGGGGAATAAAACGATTCAAGAACTTTAGAGGCAATGAATAATGGGTTTTTGAATAAAATGACCATTAAAATAACAGTATTTGGACAAATACCCACCATTCTATATTTCTTGTAAAATCTAGACAGTATACCGAATTTACCCTTCACTAACTCTCTTAGCCTGAAACCCTATTCTCCTTAAACCCTACCCGCGTCAAACCCTTCCAAGTCGCGCGTCATCAACTCACCGCCTTCTCTCCATCACCCACAACAATGGCTCCATCAGAGATGAGGAAGCTATGGCAAATCCACCGAAGCAACAATAGTAACTGAAGCCGCTACCACGAAGAAGAGGAGCCGTGAGGTTGAGGAATCCTCTAATGCACTCCAGGTATGAACAAATTAATGATAAAAAAGAAAGAATTTTTATATATAAGTCTTCTATTTGAATGAGTATTGTGTATGCATATACAATTTATATAGACGGCCAATTTAGGATACTCGGTCAAATATGCCGAGGCATCTACCATTGGCCAGGGTGTCCTCTTGTTATATCACGGGATACCCTCTTAAATTTGCCGAGGCATCGACCTATTTGGCCGAGGGGTGTCCTCTTATATACGGGATACCCCGACCAAATGTGTCGGGCATCGATAAGTAGCCGGGTGCCTCTGTTATATACGGATACCCCGCCAAATTTAGGCATCGGCCAACTGCTCTCTTATTATATACGGGATACCTCGCCAAATTTCGCGCATCGGCCGTTGGCGGGATGTCCTCTCGTTATATAGGGATACCGCCAAATTGGCGGCGGGTGTCCTCATATACACGGATATATACGTGAGACCCGCCGCCGTGTCATGCCTTGGTACATTTGGCCAAAGGGTATCCCGTGTATAATAAAAAGACACCCCTCGGCCAATTTGGCCGATGCCTCGGCACATTTGGTCGAGGGGTATCCTGTGTATAACAAGAAGACACCCCTCGGCCAATTTGGTCGATGCCTCAGCACACTTGGCCAAGGGGTATCCCATATATAACAAGAGGACACCCATCGGCCAACTACATGCCTCATTTGTCCGGTTGCTTTCTTTCATTTACAGGTGTTTCACGGCCATACGGCAAAGGACTCGCAATCGGCGAAAGTGAAATACCGAAACGTTATGAATGAGTTATGAATGCAATTACACATGAAATTCATACACTTCACACATATATACCTATACATATATACTATTGTTGTTAGTTTCAATTGAAAATGCAGCGATTGTTTTTTGTTAATAGGTTTTTGATTATTTTGATATGTTTTGTGTTATAGGTTTCACAAATAATTATTCCCGAGGGTGCAGGGGATATTGCTCATCTCACAGTCATATCCAACCTGCAAATGGCACTCAAAATTATCTACAATAAGCTACAGAAGGGGATAGATCAATTTGAGGCTTCAATTTTTGGTGATTTCACAAGGATGAAGATAGTACAATTTTGTGGTGGATTTGTGCACCACTTGCTATTGAGAAAACTATACAATGATGACCCACACGTGATCGAGTTCGAATTCAATGGAGTTGGAGCAAGGTTTGATAGGAAGGCCTTTGTCATGTTCACTTGGTTAAACTGTGGTAAATTCCCTAAGGAAACGAAGATGAGGAATTTATCTTATAACTTGTGAACCAAGTACTTTGGTGAATCGGGTCCAATGACACAAACAGAGTTCGGTCAGGCGTTCAAGGACATTGAATTCAAGTACGACAATGATCAAGAAATATGGGACAATGTCAAATGCTGCATGTTCTTTTTTCTAGAGACGTTTCTCCTACCGATCGATCAAGATTAGTGAAGAAAAATAACTTTACAATCATTGAAAATGATAATTTGCTAGAAAAGTACCCATAGGGGAACTTATGCTATGATCTTGCCATTTTCAGTCTCCGATCGAAGATGGAGGCGGGGAAACACAAGACATCCTATAGTCTTTACGGATTTTCTCTTACATTTCATGTGACACTATATTACATAAACTGTCATTGTGTTTATATTTTATAATTATGTGCTCTTATCAACTTCGTTATGATTTTTTGTGTAGATGTGGGGCTTTCATGTAATACTCATGTTCCCACCATGACATCGCTCGGAGCCTTTCTCGGTGTCAGATATCCAAGGATGCTAGGATACCAATTCCCTAACATCGTACACTATAATAGGCCAACGACGTCTTCAACAAAAAACAAGTAAGTTCAACCCAATTTGAATTTTCATATGTACTTTTTATGATCGGTTGTATGATTTATTTCAACTGTATTTTTGTTCTTGTAGTATATCGTGAATAATGAGCTTATTCCCACTGAGGAGTTGCAGAATACTTGCATGATCAACTTCTGGGTAAGGCCCAACGACAAACAATATGTTGGGCCACCAGTTGTACATATATCGCCCCTCATCCAGAAGGCCAGAGCCGAACTGAGTAAGAGCGGTGTATGCTACACGAGCTAGCGCACAATCTCAACTTGAAGGTGCTCATTCGTAGTATCTTGAAGGCATGATAAATGAGTTGCGGGAAGATTTTGCAAATATGCGAGCTGACTTTGGACTTCAATTGGCGCAATAAGGCAGTGATATACAAGAGTTGAAGACAATGGTGGGCCAGTTGTTACAGCATCATAAATAACAGGTTTATTTTTTTAATTTGCATTGATTATTTTTTACTCTTTATTTGTTTAATTTTACTTTTACTAATTAATGGTTTACTTAATTGAACTAATGATGATTTTGGTATATTATGTAGCAAATAGTAGCTTATACGCCGCCTCCACCATCCCCAGCCCCAGAACAGAAACCACATCATCCAATTCATATGGTTTGGGATCCTTTTAAACCGGTAGACAAAAAGAAAAAAGATGCATTGTCCAAATTTCTTAAGGATAAAAAAAGTAAATTATCTACGATCGACGGTTTTGATAAGATAAGTAAAGAAGTTTATAATTTATTCTTAGCCAGTGGAGGGTGGTTAAATAATGATGTAAGTATAGTTTTAATTAAGCAAGTTGTAACTACTTTGTGCGGGCGAAACCCAAACTTCACTATTATAATTGTTTTGTAGGGAATGAATGTTGTCCTGTATTTCATTAGAAAGAGGATCGTTAGTAACTCTGGACTATTTCCATCGAACGTGATCATAGCCGATTGCTTCTTTTGGGTACGTTTTATGTATATGTTTTCAATTATCAAAATACAATAATTGTGTACACACAAACACAATATATTTGTTTAGGTCCGTGAATAATAGGCCTCAATGCAAGGGCGTTATAATAAGCACATGGTTCGGGATCCACATGTTGATGAGGACATGGAGCAATTTGAGCAGAACATTGATTGGGTGAGTGAGATGAACGATACACCCTTCAGTGAGTATTATGCGGGAAAAATGCCGCTCAAATCATCATCTTGGGCACACAAGGACATTGTGAGTATTAACCATTTTATATTTTTCAATGTTATTTAACTAATTGTAATTAATTTTACTTACAAATTTTAATTTTTCTAAATTGGTGTAGGTATATATCCCATTGAATAACAATGGTGCACATTGGTTGACAGCGAAGGTTGATGTTCCTAGCCGACATATTACCCTATACGACTCGGCAATTAAAATGACGTCTAAGTCATGGTTTCAAATCAAGAATGCAAGACCATTGGCGATTTTGTTCCCGTATTTGCTGATGGTCAACGGATACTACAGTCATCGTCCGGATCAAACGCTGGACTTAACTCCATTCAGAATGACCCGGGAAGAGGATTCCTCACTCCCACAGCAAATAAGCGAGTAATTTCTTCAATACTCATTTACACATTTTTTAGGGTATCAATGTATCTTATTATTTACTTAACCAATTCCAATGTGTTTTTTCAGTGGTGATTGCGGTGTTTATGCATTGAAGTATATAGAATACTTCGTTGCTGGAAGGCCATTTAACTTCAACAACAGTTACATTGCTTTATTTAGGGAGAAATATGAAATTATTAAAGAATTATTATTTGTTTATTGTATGAATATAAATTTATTTGGTTGAATAAAAATTTATGAATTCAATTCTTATGAACCATAATTGTTAAAAACAAAGTTAACGAAATACTCTAAACGCCGGGCACTCTACTAATACGCCAGTAGTCCTTACAGGCACACGCTGATATGCCGAGGCACTCAAAGTGGTCGAGAAATTTCAACAAGTTAGTAGCTTGCGGAATTTCACTGGCTACTATGCCGAAAGGCTCAAGATTTGTTGAGTAGTCCTTTTCAGCACACTCGGCCGATATGTCGAGGCATTCGCATAGGGCGAGTGAAATTCCAAAGCCATTAACTTGCTGGAATTTTACTCAGCCACTTTGTCGAGTGCCTCGGCGTATTAGCCGAGTATTTCGTTTGACTTAGGGATTTAACTTACAAAATTTTGTTTTTTTTTTTAACAAAATTTGGGTTTAACTTACAATCCAATTAATACAATACCACAATAAAATGAATATCTATAATGGCATATTACTAGTGCATGTTTGTCGGTTGTGACCAACTGCCTCATATCCACTACATTTACGATGTGGTCGGTCTTCTCTTCTGGACAGAATCCTTCGAGTCCTAGGTCTTCCAGGACCACGCTTAACTATTGGAGGGGAGATGATCCGATCAATTACAGCCGACGATACATGCCAGAAACGTCTATCATCTAGAGGATATATAGTCATTACGTAGCATTCCCTCCATGAAGAAACACTGTAATATTCAAAACAAAAGCTATTGGGCGTCAAATTTCTAAATCAACATGCAGCAATTGCATGTATACATGGATACTCATCCATTTGAAATTGCCAACACGAGCATGTTTTAGCTTCCAAGTTAACTGTACTAACGAATTCGAAAGGACAAACTTCAAATTCATACAAACTCAAAGGGATTACAGTGAATCTCTGACATTCGTTTAGCCTCTTTATTAATATCTTTTCAAGCCATAGCGTAACCGGCGTGGAGGTAGCTGCAGATTCATTTCGATGCTCGTAAAATCAGTTTTGCAACAAAGACCTTATTGCCTCGAGTGGAGGTACAAGCGGAAGTGACCTAGCATCTCTTAAGACTGCATTCATACACTCAGCTATATTGGTTGTCATTATGCTGTATCTATTGCCCAGGAAAAAAGCTCTTGCCCACTTATCAGGACTAGCTTCCATGACATATTGATATGCTCGTATATTAATGGCCTCTAGCTTTCGCATTTGCAGCTCAAAGTCTAAAGCAAATAAGCTTTTGCTTGATAAAAAGCCATATGGACATGTTTATTTTTTCCAAAATGCAGTTTCACATTGCAGCTTAGATGATACATGCAATTTCCATGATAAGCATTGGGATATACTAGGGCAATAGCCCTTTCCAAACCCTTATGTCTATCGGTAATAAATGCTAAATCATTAACCTCACCGTAGGCCTCTTTGAACTTTTCAAAGAACCAAGTGTATGATGTTTCATTCTTAGTATCCACAATACCAAAGGCTAAAGGGTATATCTGCTCATTCCCATCGAAGCATGATGCAATAATTAAAGTACCCTTGTATTTTCCTTTTAGATGGGTCCCATCCACAGCTACAACATGCCTAACTTTATGAAATCCGACAATACTTTGACATAAGGCCATGAATAAATATTGGAAACAGTTGTCATCATCCGTCTTAATATGAGTTATGGTACCTGGATTCTTTGCCTCCAACATTGAACACCACACGGGCAATGTTTGATATGACTCCTCAGGGGTGCCTCTGATACTATTTAATGCATTTTCTCTTACTCTTCATACCTTGTCATATGTTATATGGACCCCTAGCTCATTGGCAACATCAAGTACAATCTCTTTTGCTCTATATTGGCGACCAGTAACTTGGTACTTAGATCTAATATGATTCCCTATATATTTGCTGCTTGCTTGCCGATGATCCGTTGACATTGCCGAAGCCTACGAATCGGATCTTTAAAGACTACCTTTATAGCCCACAACTCTACATTAGGGACCCTAGTGGCACATACCCATCATGTACAATTGTCGGAGGTACATCCTACCTCAAACCTTTGTAAACAAGACTTCATGACCTTAAATTGAAAATTTTCCTTCATTGCATACATGGCCAACTTCCGTTGCAACTCTTTTTTGTTGGCGTATATTTGACCAACCCCGGGTGCATCGCTTCCAGATAGTGAATAATTATTACTTGAACTCGGTTCAATTGTTGACGATGAAGGATGGCTAACAAATTGAGATGCACTTACCCTTTCACTTACTCTTGTTGTTTGTGAATTACTTTCATTACGAATAGGTGGAATGAAAACACTATCCGTCCTATACCAATCCGATACAAAATGAGCATCACAATTTGCTTCAATTAGAATTTCAAATGTACCATTGACTTTGATATCATTACTCCTCATACTATCATTATCCAATTCGATATCATCATCCAGTACAATATCATCTTCTTGCATTACTACATTCGTACCATCATCACACTCTAAATCATAATTGTAAAGGTTATACAACCTATCATATTCATCTATTGTGGGCAACACGTGATCAGCCACTGTAATGTCTTCCTCATTGTTCAAATTAAATGCAATATTTTCCTCAATTTCATTATGTGGGATTGAATAATCTTCATTTCCAATTCCACTACCATTAACATTCACATCAACTATAGGTTTCGACGTTGAAAGTCTATTGCTCCCACTTCGAGAGGCAAATGGAATCGCAGGATCAGAATCTCTTTCTCCAACTGCTGTTGTCTTTTGTAACGGAGGAGTATCTTATAGCGCCTCAACCTCAATAAATAGTGGAGATGTATGCATTGTATCCACACGAAAATGCTCTTTAAAGAAACACTTCACATCTCCATCATTTTCAATCTCAATGGGATCCAATTTATAACATGATCGAACTATAAACTTCATTTTGATGCAAAATTGGTTGGGATTTAAACTTGTTGCTTCATATGCTATTTCTAATAACTCATTATATGTGCAGTTCATGTGTATGAGCCTTGCTTTCGTACTCCCATCCACATAAGTCTAATTCCTTTCGGCATCCATCTCAAACCTTCCATCACAGCGAATCACAACTATAGCTGTTTCTTGCATCAACAACCTACAAATACAAAATTATATAGGTTACTTTTTTTGTTCCAACTTTTATTTTATGAAATCAAAAAATAATTCTTGCTGAAGTTGGCTAACAAATTGGCATAGGGACTCGGGCTTTCCCTATGCCATTCTGCTGAGGAAAGCATAAAATGATATTCCCGCAAGATGGGGACTCGGCAGCCCGCCGAGTCCATAGTCCAACTTGCCTAAGAAGACCATTTTATGCTTTCTAGGCAGATTAACCTAGGGCCTAGGCAGGCCTGCCGAGTCCCTATACCAATTTGCCGAGGAAGGCACCACCAAAGCCAATGGATGCACCATTGGCAAGTTAGCTGAGGCCCTATGCCAACCTGCCGAGGATGCATCCCCACCAGTACAATTTCTTCCAGATCTCGTCATTTTTTTTTTCCAAAAACTCATGCATTCCAAACACAATACATCAAAACCACAAAATCAAAAGCAAATACACATACTTATTACTTATTACCTTCTTCAAGCATATTAACGCAAAACATAACAAAGTATGCAATCAGAATTATGAATTTGTTATTACCTTTTTTTTACAGCTGATGAGATTTAATGGGAAAAAAGGAAAAACAAAGAAGTCTCTGAAGAAAAAATAAATTAATAAGGAACAAAGAACAAATTGCGGAGGTAGATAGAAGAAGAAAGAAGAAAATTGAACTTTTAAAGGAAACCCACAACTTAACGCACACAGATGGAAAGAACAAAGTGTCAGATGAATTAACGTGGAATCAGTTCTTGTGTACAAGAGAGTTAATGAAGGGCAAATTCGATATATTGTCTAGATTTTACAAGAAATATAGATTTATGGGTAATTTTTCAAATACTGTTATTTTAGTGGTTATTTTACCCAAAAACCCATGAATAATTTTTAAAACTTGACAAGATCTATTTAATAATATCAAAAAATATATGGGTGAAATTGTTTAAATTAAAAATATAATAATTATGTTTGACATACGTCATAAAATGTAAATAATTAAAAGTATAGGGACTATATTAATATACCCTTCAAAATGTAAAGGTGATAAGCATAATTAATCCTTTTATTTTTAATGAGAAAAAAAAATAATATAGAATCTTAAAAATAAAAAATAATATGGAATCTTGCAAATAAAATGACTCAATAAACAAGGAAAATAATTGAATGAAATCCCCATCTTTCATTGTTAATATGAACCAATATTCATGGTCAAATAGCACTGCATAATTTTGTTAACATTTTCTTCTTCAAATATATATATATATATATATATATATATTTTAAATTTGGATGTGGGAGGATTTGAGCTCGAGACACAAATACTAATGACACATTAGACTGTTAGTAGATCCACTAAGGGCTCACCTATAGGTATTTTTTAAGAGCATGTATCACATGTGATATTGATAAGTAATTGACACTATATTGAGTTAGTGAGAATTTAGTGTTATGTTTTTCAAATATGATTATTATGATATTTTATTTACTAAATTATATGCTTGATTATTTTTTATATGAGATTTTATTTTTAAGTGAATAATTTTATCTTTTTTAATGATTATGCTCAAATGGAAAAATTGTAGGAGATTTTTGTGTGAATTTATCATAATTATCTAAATTTTGAGTAATAATAATTGACGATGCAACGAGAGGCACTGAGCTTAATTTTTTAAATATTCCATCCGGTCCATTAAACTAAAAGACTTGTCTATCTAACTATTTTATGATAAACCTAATTGAAAGGCTCGACAGGGCTATAAGCCCATTTCTTATGTCTAGAAGAATAAACAGAAGTGGGAGGAGGGTGGTGTGTGGCTAGATTGATGAACACTAATAGAGAAGGTGAAAGGGGTTTGGGTTAACAGAGCTTCTTGCACTAATGTTGCTTGCTCTTGTTGGTTGATCTTAGAGGAGAACAATGGCATCTCAAGACCCTTCAAACATGAATGGTAATCTTTAAACTATTTTATATGTGCCTTTGATAAAATGAGATTGATTTGAAATATATATTGATGATAATGATGAATGTTGATGTGTATTGTGTTCATTATCTATGAATAAATATAGCAGTAGCTAGTTGTCAATATATATATTTATATATATAGTTTAGTTTGTCAATGGGATTGTGGTTGTATGCATAAGAGCTAGCTAATTAACCAAAATTAAAGCTAATTCATAAATTTTATAATTGACTCAGCAACTTTGTTAATTAATTAAAATTAAGTTGCAGGTACATGAGAGCTAGCAGGCAATTAAAAGAAAACAGAATTTCATCGAACAAGGGCGAGCAAGCGGAGGTTGGTGTTGAAAAAAAGACTGAAATCTATTCAATATTGGCAACTCAAATCTGTTCAACATTTACAACTTCAAATAGTTAACAATTACAACTCCAGCAAGTTGAAATTCTCTATTTGATGGTGCTATACAATTTGAATTTGTAAACTTTGAGCTCACACAATAAAAATTTATCTATAAAAAGGCATGATATTTCTGTATAATTAAAAAGGTGAGTAAGAGAAGAAGAGGCTCTGTTTGTAACCTCTATATAAACTTCTCTCTGAATATAGTAGATATCTTCTGTGGACGTAGGCCAATTACTGAACCACGTAAATTGTTTATGTTTTTCTTATTGTTTTATGGTTGTTTTTCAATTTCTAGACAATTGACACAGTAGTTGGAGAGGCCCGTCGCAATTTCACCCAACAACATTCAAAAGGTCAAGGATGGCAGGGAATGACTGGGGGTGTTGATGAAGAATGCAATGTTACATCATGCATTTTTTCACTGTATGCGAATATGTACCCTGCGTGGACTTTAATAATGCTGTACCATACTCGTTTTAAGTACCCAATTATATATTTATATAAAAGAATCAGCTTTTGATTTTCTTCCCATCCTAGGTTCTAATTAGAATTTTGTTGAATTTGATTGATATATGCTTTGATTATGTACATGGTTTTGCAATTTGCAAATGCCTGGACCAAGGAGATGGTTAGGAAAATAAAAAAGCCATGCATGTGATATGACCTTTTTTATAATATAACTTGCTAATTAATGTACAATTAATTACCAAGGAAAAAATTTAAAAATAAAAAAATAAAAAAATGAATTAGTAGTCATAGTCATTAAAATCCATCCGTCGTGAAGCTCCTCCAAGATCCTCTTTCAACTTCAAACTCGAGCGCTGAACTAATCGCACCAATGCTTGCACCACCTCCGATATTGGTGGCCGGAATTCAGGTTCGGGCTTCATTTTTATTATATTACATTATTAAAAAATAAAAAATAGATACTATGTTAAGAGAATTGAATATAAAATCTAGGAATTTATTAACTATATAGTAATGTGTTGTGTATTACCTGAACACACAGGGCAATGATATCAGCAAAGCGAGAGAGTGACTTGGGAGGGTAAAGTCCGCGCAGCGCAGGGTCCACCATATTTGCCAAAGCATCAAAATCATGTAGCTGCGGTGTTGCCCATCGCACAAGGCACTCTTCTCCTTTGGCTTTCGAACTTATTACATATATAATTAAATTAGTACCCACAATCCATGCATATACATATAATATAATTGAACTGATCATTAGTTAACATTACGTAGACGACGTAGTAGTAGTAGTACCTGTCAAATGGCATACGACCTGTCAATAACTCCAACATGACCACCCCAAAACTGTATACATCACTCTTCATTGAATACGCCGATGGCTTTGTGCACTCTGGAGCATTGTATCCTACGCCCAGGTTTTGGCTTGTACGCTGAAATGTAATCAATTCCCCATTAGAATGTACTACTACTAGTATTCTACTTAAATGCATGATAGCAAACAGCCCATTTAATTCATCTTTGTGGTATCATATATTTCTTATAAACATGATCACCTGGTGAAACTTTGCCAGCCCACAATCGCCAAGACGAGGGTTGAGTTCCGTGTCAAGAAAAATATTGGATGACTTGATACCCTTGTGTACAAGTGATGGAGAGCAACCCTCATGGAGGTACCTGAACATCATTTTTTGAAAAAAATTAATAATGATAATAATAATATCATTCTGGTACAAATGCATTAATTTAAAGAAGAAACCCATATGTCTGTGATTGATTTGATTCCGTATGTAGCTAACAGAGTACACTATTACTTACTCGATAGCCCGGGCCAATCCCAAGGCAATTCTGACTCTGGTGTTCCAAGTCAGTGGTTTGCTGTAGTCGTCTGACATGTGTAAGAAACCATGAAGGGAGCCATTTCTGAAATACTCAAAAACTAACATGTTATGCCCCTGTTCTGAACAATAACCAACCAGTTCTGCAATGTTTTGGTGGCGAAGCTTGCATATGCTGGCAACTATTTCAGAAAAGAATTCTTCCCTTCTGTCTCCTTGAAAATGGGAGGAATCAATCTTTTTCACCGCTAAAACCTGTTCAACAGTTAATTTAATTTAGACGACACTCATATAGAATCCTAGTACTAGCAATAGATAAAAATAAAAGTACCTTTCCATCAGGATATTTTGCCCTGTAAACACGTCCAAGAGATCCCTCACCTAGAAGCCGACCCGCTGCAAAATTAGCAGTAGCACTCTGGAGATCCGACAAAGCATAGGATATAGCACGAAAGGAGGTGCTCCTTCTGGAATGCAGACGGTTTGCAAACTCATTGTCACTGAAGGATTGCTTTAGACTAACTGATGGAGACTTTTGCAAAGCAATGTTAATGTCAATTGAAGCAGATGAATCCACACTCTTATAATCTGTCACCAGCAAGTACTTTACTTTCTTAATTACTTCAAAGTGAATTTTTTTTTTCTTCTTCTACAAGAAATACAGATGTATGTTTTCTAATCAACCAATTAATAAATAAAACATACATATGTCACTACCTCTAAAGTCTCTGCGCGAGTCTCCAGATTGTCCCCGTGATCCAAGCGAGAAAGATTTTCGATGGCTGAGCCTCTCTTCATCAAGGAAATGTGAGGAATTAACAGATTTTTTTCTTGAAAAAACAGAAATAATAATTATGAGCACCAACAATACACCCAGAGCTACCCCAGCTATGGTTAATCCAATTGCAAGGGAATTCCCACCACCACCACCACCGCCTTTTCCCTTTTTATCATTATTTTTTTTTGAAATTGAAGATGACCCAGACGACCAAGAATTCCCTCCAGTCCTGTATAAGAATTAAGAACAATCAAAATGTCAAATTCACAAATCCCTTACGAACACAACCATATAATATTATTTACTTTAGAAAACATGTGTACTCACTCCAAATTATCAATGTCCTTAATCTTATCGGGAATTGAGCCAGAGAAACCATTGTTTTCAATGTTCCTGCCACATGCCAAAATTGTACAAGTTTACTAATGTTGGAAACATGTATGAAACTTATCATCCTAAAAGACAAACAGACTATCAAGGAATTTTCAACAGTGATAAAATAATATTAATCTCTGTTCTTATATGTACAGTGGCCTGCTCTACCACTTGGATAATGAATATTTTAAACTTTCAGAAGACAAGTCTTTGATGCGATTTCCCCTAAACCTGAAGCCAACTTAATTATTTACATCTCCCATGCCTATAATATTCCATTTTTCCAAAATAAATAAAACTGTGATTTTCCCAAAAGAGAAAGTGAACCTAGGCTTCATAATTTGTACTGAATTAATAATTGTGAAAGGGAGTTTTTAATTGTTGAGCAAGTGCTTAATTGTCCAAGCAATCACACAACTAATCCCAGCATATAGAAGGTCGAACAATAATATTTTAGGCTTTTAGTACCTTCTCAAGTAATACATTTGTAAACTTATAGGCCTACAGATTTCCTTTTCTCCTATTTTAAAGACCAAAACATCACTGCTTACTGAACATAATATGGGACAGCTTAAAATATGTAGATTTGGATTCAAAAGACATTTTTTTGAGAGTTTCAAAGAATAACAAAGCTTGTCAAATATAAAACAACACGAACATTTATTGAAAGATGATATGTGTTAGTATTATCTAATTTTTATCCAGCAACAATCTCTAGTAGACAAAATTTCTACTGAAGATCTACTTACAAATCCTCGAGGGGAAGGTTGGTAAGGACATCGATTGTACCCGTAAATTTATTGTTCTGCAAATGCCTGTATGAGAACATATAAAAACAATAAAAACCAAGAAAATCCAAATGTATAATAACTACAAGTTTCTTTCATGTACGTAGTCACTTCTTACAATGTGGTAAGGCTTGAAAGTTTAGCGAAACTCTGAGGCAAATTGCCTGTTATTGAGTTGGAAGAGAGATCCCTGAATGTCAATTTGTCAGTTTTAATTAGTCAATAAAATGTACTTAAAATTTTCATATAGAGGAACCTCTTAACACTTAATATACATGCATGTATATAATGTTGAAGTTAAATGCAAGGGTGACTGAAACCAAAAAATATCCATCTACAACAAATTAAACATAAATCACAATATTGTTCTCATAATGAATTCAGATAATCTTAGTCAAACAATTTAATTACTTTTTCAAGTATCTCCTCCATTAATTCTGCGAGTAGCATCAAACATTTTCCAGAAAATAATTTCAAAAAAAAAAGGGGAAAAAAGGAAAAAATTAAAATGAGAAAGGATCATGTCCCAGCTGAAAGTAATCAACGGGTACACACATCTCTTTGAGTTTAGGCAGCTGGCCAAACATATCACTCAATTGTCCGTTGAGCTGATTATTACCAAGATTCCTGCACACACACATATATATATAAATATCCACAACAACTTTAATTAATCTATGAATATATATATATATATATATTTATATGAGAGTCAATATTTCTTATAGAAGATAAAGTTAACATGTTGCTTACAGGTACTCCAGGTCACTCATCTGAGAAATTGAGTATGGCACATTATTAGTGAAGCCATTCTTAGAAAGATCTCTGCACAATCGACATAAGCATAAATATATTATGAAAAATAAAATGTTTAAAGATACGTACAACCCCATTTGCAAATGCTTTTAACATTTTTAAAAAAAAAAGTTTGAACTTTTGATAGTACTACCTTGACTGAGTTTAGTCATCCAATAAGTTTAGTGAACTTTTGATAGCTTTACTTGACCGAGTTAATCAGTCAACCAATTAATGTAATCACAAAATTCATCGTGTAATTTTAAACTACAAAATTGTCATTCCATAATTATAATCATACAAACAACTGTGTGGAATACAAATAGTATTAGGAAAAACTCCACGTCAGAAAAATTAGATAACAAACTAATAGTATGATATTTCAGATCAACAAACTGAATTAAAATTAATGAAAACACGTTGCTGACTTACAAATGTTGTACATTGGGAGGAAGTTGATATGGTATATCACCCTTGATGTTGTTCTTGCTTAAATCACTGTACTATGACAAACAAATGCATGTGCTGCCTTCAGGTTATAATGTATATTTGTATATGTTTCTAAACCAGATGAAAGAAGAAGAAAAAAAAAATTCTAATTTTTTAAGAAACTGGGCCTCACAAGTGGGTGACGGATGTCAAGCTTGAAAGCTGGTAGCCCATAGATCCAGTAAGTCCAAGACCAGATAAATCTCTGCAAAATTAAAAGGAAGGTAATTAAATACATGAACTGCTAATCCTCTTGACCAGATAGATGGATATCAGTGAAAATATGTAAAAATGGATAATTAATTTTTACATTTTAGTAACAGATGAGTCGGTGCATTTGATTCCCTGCCAGGAATCACCACAAGGGTCACCTCCACTGGACTTCCAACCACTTAGTTTTGAAGGAGAATTTAAGCTTGTATACATCACATTAAGGGCAGAAACTGCATGCAAGATATATGCAGTATAAGAGTAAACATCAAATCAAATTTATTTAAGTTGTTTTCAGAAATTTGTTGAATATATCATTTATATATACTCATGAAACTATGTCCAAAATGTTTTTTAAGTTATGAGTAGCTTCTGTTTATGACTTTATTATATAACCCAGCTAATCTAGCAAGCAACTTTGTAGCTATTTTGTGAGCCTACAAGGCTCGGGATGGGAATGGGCATTAATTTTCTTCTCTATTGACTTTAATTCTTTCGTCCTACTTCATATAATACATATTTTCAATAGAAACAATAATGAGAACTAAAGAAGCCATGGAATGTGTTATTTGTTTAACTTGAAAACTTAGAATTAATTAAACACATATCAAAGAACATCCATATGCAAAAGAAAATAAAAATAAGGAAGGTTAATTAGGAGGATAATAATACATAAAATTAATAAAAAGTAGAATTATATGTACACACACAGAGAGAGAGATACATACCATCGGGGGAATCGGTTTTGGAAAGAACCTGGGAGGTCAGGAGCAGGACCCCGGAGAAAACAATCCAGAAACCCAGAAATTGAATGTTGCTGTCATTCATCGTTGCGTACATGTGCGAGAGATAACGCACACACACGCACAAAATAAAATGAATAATTAAACTCTTAAAAGAAAATTGCAGAGGTGAAGTGGGATTTGCTCATGAAAAGGTCTCTGTCCAAATTAATTAAATACCAAATAACAACAGCAGCAACATCAATTTCTTTTGGCTTTTCTCTTCTTTTTTTCTTTTTTCCTGTTAAATTAGATGGGTGATAGTTTTGAGTTTTAGGGGCTAAAATTAGAGAAGAAATGGGAAGATAATAATTGTAAAATATACAACTAAGAAATGGATGGGAATGAGACACTGCCACTACCATTGCAGCAAGCATACCGAAACTTCAGGAGAAACGAAAGCCTCTCATCATTTTCCGCTTTACTAACAACATTTTCATTTTCATTTTCATTTTTATTTATTTATTTATTTATATACAACCTTCCCTCCTCTGTTGGCTGCTGCTGACCACCCTCACACCCGCCTTTTTTCCAACTTCATTTTTTTTTTTTCTTTGAAGAAATGCATGCGTAAAACTGGAAAATAAATTTATTTACGTTATTGCCCCTGATGTTCAAAACTTCAAATACATGTAAGATAATGTTTGAATGAAAAGAAGCAAAGTGGACGTGAGAGATATGCTTTAGAGATTTGCCTAATTCACTAATATTAATTACTGAGATGTATACATCATATATTTTGGACGTTTTAAATCATAATGCCTTCTTAACAAAAGAACTAGTAATATATTTGCAAGCTCATTATATTTGATAAGGACTCCAAACCAAACCTTACTATTAGTGTGCCTTGAAGATATTTACAAATAACTGATTTGCATGACTGTATTGAACTATCTCTAATGACGATATCTACATACCCAAACCCACCAAATTATTTTATATCCTCTGCTTCTCTTCTGTTTCCCTTTTCTTGCAAAGAAAAACAGTCTCACTCAACAACACAATCCTACACAGCTCAGCAGTCTTATCAAGTCTTATGACTACTACTTATATATCAGAAACTTGACTTGAATTAGACCCCTCCAAAATCAGTTGTTAGCATAACAAAGTCATGAAACCTACAGACTTAGCTTAGCTTTGACTTGATGTTGCACCACGCTTACTGAGCTTGGTCAATACATACGCCATGACAACCTTCGCACCCAAACTCGAATGACCACGAGATAGACAGACCAAACCCCCAATAAGCAGCAAGCCATTGGCTACCATTTTCCTTGATGGCCTTCTTGAGAGTTTCCTTTCCTGGCTGGTAACTGATGCCCCATGGTGAACACCACCCGCTTCAAAGGTTGCTTCTGAGGTCACTCCATTTGTGGTATCAAATCCAGGGGGAACCTATTATATAGATATGCATATCAAGGAAAATAATCAAACACACTGATCTAGATTCCCATTGTTACATATAGCTCATAATCTCCTAAAAACTAACTTAAAACCAGACATGGAAAAGACCTAGACTATAGCTTATCACCTTTTTCACCAAAGTGACTGCATTAACTGCATAACTTGATTGAGGATGACTTATTGTCAGATATTTGGATAGTGCATTCTCCATCTTACACACGTAACTCCATATACCCTTTGCAAAACCCAGCTTTGCCATCTCCGTACTTAAGCCAGCATCTTCTTGATGAAACATTTTGATCTCACATGCATTTCTACCAGGCACTGCAATTTGAGGATAGGGAATCAGATATATATCACACCAAAACAGATTTGGTTTCTTATTAAGCGATAAAAATGAAGCTTACAGATTCAATGCACCTAAATTTCTGTGCAACAATTGCTTCAATAGCACCCTTCATTTACCATTAGTATATGAAACAGACCATTGACTATCCTTATGAGAAGGTATCACACAATAGTTACAAACTACATTAAAGTATAAGCTTGACATAGAGTTGGTCTCCATGAATCACAAAACTCTAATGAGGTAGTAATGATGTGGACAGGCTGCATTATGATTTTATTAAATAAACACAAACATGAAAGCTGCTCAAAGTGGGATAGTCAATTTTCAAGGGACAATGAAGATAATGGATAGGTATTATTTAAAACTTGCCTGCCTTGATTCGCCAACCAGATCTGAAAAGACCAACACGAACATATTTCTTTTGTTGTGGTGCCAAAGGATGTTCGCATTCCTGTCATCACCATAGGAGGAAAAAAAAGTAATAATAACAGCAATTGATACGAACCATAAAGCTTCTATATATAAGCAAAACAAATATGTTATAATAATAAACAATTGTCCTGAGTAATTCAAAAACTTGTGTGTAAACCGAACGCTCCAATTCTTAATTGAATAGTATACAACTCTCATCTTTAATCAGTCCTTGCTCCTACGATTCACTAAAGTAGAAAGGTGATGGCATATTTTTCACAGAAATTTATTGAGATTTACATATAATTGCAACTATATTTTCTGTTTCTCCTTACTCTTCTATTTCTGCATTATCTGTGTTTTTGGGCAGGGGGAATCGATGGAAGAAATAGGACATGTAACCAAGGATTACTAACACTCTACCATATTTCCACTAAACAAGATAGGAAGTTTACAAGAGCAAATTTTATCACAAAAGTTAAGAGTACATTAATTACAATCACTGAGTGGAAAGATCGTCATGAGAAATATATCATTGGTTTAGGAATTCACTTTTTCTACAGAAGTGGATAAACAGCAAAGAATTTCATACAGGTGTGAGACAGGTCTTTCTCATATTATAAGTGGAAATTTAAAATGAAAAAGCCCAACAAAAAGATAATATCATTTTAATATTGACATTTAGAGAAGGAAAATATATATATTAACAAAAATAAATTCAAAAGTTGCAAAGTGATGAATATTAACGAAAGAGCTAAATGTTATACCAAAAGTTTCAGATCTACGCCTTAAGCTAATGTCTAAGAAACTATATATTTGTATGCATATGTGACTTTGTATAAATATTTAAGAAACTTCTAATAAATATCATTAATTCTATTAAATACTCTCCTATCAGCCAAGCTGAGCTAAACTCAAATTTGTTTTATATAACTGAAGCAAACTTGAACAAAGCAGCTTTTCAGAAGCTTGGGAAATCTAATACTCTGTTCATGTACACTCCTAACAATTCCTGTCACATGATACAAAACATCACAGGATGATAGAGCAAAGGGGGGGAGACAGAAATACTATATGAACGCATCTGTCAATGTAAACTACGATAGCATAAACAAGAACACAGAGTGAGAAGAAGAGAGATGCAACACAACCCAGAAACGCCTACAAGTGATTTATATATTGAACTATAACTGGTGACAGCAGTTACCTTAATAAAACAGTAGAATGTCTTATCCTTACCCTCCCACAATCTCCATCCTAAAACATATTCTCTAGGTTTTAAGAGTGGAAACTTTTTAATTGTGCGGCCAACTTCAACTCCACTGTTTTCATCAACTTGTAACTGCTCATGATCAACCAGAGTCTTGTCCCATTTCTTCCTGTAGTCATTGTCCATGTAGAAGTCTCTCAACATCTCTGGGAAGCAATTCTCAAAAACAGTCACACTCAAGTACTTCAGTGGGCCATCCTGAAAGTGACAAAACTAACTCAATTTCAGAACCTTTACTTGCTACACCTTTACAAAGAAAACTGAGATAGAAGCACTACTCTACACTAAATCACAGTGCCAACCACTTGGGTAGTATTGATAGCTTATAAACGATAATCTGATTTAAATTTGAATATAAGATTTGAATCATAAAGTGTAGAATCATTTTTTTTTTTTTGTTCATTTAAAAAAAAAAAAGGATAAACAAAAATGATAGTTATATATACATAACCACAAAATGAGAGGAACAAATGATTTACTTAAATAAGAAGCATATTCTTCTTATATTATCATCTCTAAGTTTTGGCAAGTGAAGATAAGAAAAGCAAGAACGATGCTTCTCTAAGGACTGTCCAAAATGCAGATAAATAGCAGTCTGACAAGACTTTGAATAAGATAACATGACAAGTGACTGTAACAACGGAAAGTGTAAAGATGAAACACCTGCATAACTACACCATATCCGACAAACTTGAATTTTCTATAATCTAAAAGTTAAGAGAAATGTCATAATCAGTTCAATGTCTTCAGCAGATTAAGCACAATTGAAATAACCTTAGGCTTGCAGCACTTAGCACTGTAGAACAGATTATTATTCCTTTTCTCTAACACATTCTTCCATTTCTCATTCTCACTGAGCTTCTCTTCTAAATTTTCAAGGAGAAATGTCAAATCTGTATCTGTTACAATCTCTGAGATTCTGCAGAACCAAACTGAATCAGCATATCAGCAATACAATCAAATCGAAATACCTCACTGTCAAATCAATTATATACTAGTTGTTCAAATTTTTCAATTTAATAAACTCCACATCTTAATATTCTTAATAACTGGTAATAAACACTTGTACCAAGGCAAGAAGTTATATCCCAAAATAACAATCAGGATTGCAAAAAGGAAATTCTTTTCATCTATTAGAGTTTGTAAGATTTCTTTCTTCTCTTTCTCAAAAATTACACATTATGCATTGTTAGGCACTACTTGTCCACTGGAAGTATAATAGGAAATTGAAACAGGAATCTCAAAAAATTAGAATAGTGAACTATAAAGACTGAATGAAAATAAAATGAGGTGGAAGCTAGCAACCAAATAGAGTGAACTTAATCAGTGAATGTTGAATACTTTCAAACTACTATTTTCTTCCAGCCAAATATATACATCCAAAACAGACAATACTAAGCCCCACAACTTCATAGCAATAGCGAATAGAGAAAGCAAATGATAGACACTCAACACTGCACTCGACTGTACCCTGCATACACTTGTAATAAAATTCACTTGAAATCATTTAAATCCCAAGTCTCGGTTTCTTTTTTTTTTTCCTTTTTCAAATCTTACACTGTATCAGTTAATCCTAATGTAATCTTCGTTTCAAATTGAATAAAACTCGAAGCTACACTTAAATTCAAAGTCAATTTCTGTTTTTTTTTTGGGTGAATAAAGTCTCATTTCTGTTAGGACAACGTCTCTAAAGACAATATATAGTTAATAATCTCATATTACTAAGGTACGAAAAAATTAAATGAGTTATGAAAATCCAATCAAAAAATGCCCACAAAGCCTTAATTTTCACCAAATTGTGACAAACCCTCAAAAGATAAATGAAAAGTTTTTAATATTCGAAAACCCAGCAACAGACTATCTTAGATTTCATAAGAAAAGAAGTAGCAAAGTAGAGAAACAAATACACGTTCTAAGAAGAGAAAGAGACTTAACCTAAACAGGGGACTCCGAGAACAAGAAGCAGCGGCATCAGAATGAGAGACGAGGGTTGAAGAGGAAGAGGAAGGGGAAGAGAAGGAAGGAAAGCGAGAGTACAAAAGGAATTTTCTAGAGAAGTGCCAGAGAAAGATGAAGAGCAGAGCCAGAAGAGTGGCCCAACCACCATGAAAGTTGTCCCGCCAGAATTCCTGCGATGATTGATGGAATATGGTAGAAGAAGAGGCCAAATCCAAGATTTTGGCCATGGTGTCTCAGGCTCAGTCACTCCGAGTCTACTTGTGTCGTTGTTAATATGAAACGCAGCCCAAATCCCAAACCATGTGAGCCTGTACGTTCCTATTGCTGTGCATAGGCAGGAAGAACCTTCGTTTGGCGCTTTGCGAACAACCCAAGGCATCTTATAAGTCTTCCACACGGCCAAGTTTGGGGGCCAATTCTCTAGGAGGACCCGGGCGGGGGAAATTGCTCAATAAAAAATATCATTAAAAAAAAAAACCATTTCAGGTATAAACCAGATATGTATATTACGAAATTGTAAAAAATAAATAAATAAAAAAATTGAAAATACGTAGTGAAAAGGTTCAACAACTAACAAGAAATTACCACAGTTAGACAATATGTATTCCTCTAATTAATTTGATTTTTGCACCCAAAAAAAAATTTTAAAAGTATGTTAGAAGACAATTGACAACAAAAAGAGTATAGTTAAATTCTTAGTAATATTATTATTATTTTGCTGTAATATAGTTGAATGAAAAGGGAAGTCAAAATGGTGGTGATCCTAGAGGTAAACATAAAATAAAGTGAAAATGGGAAGAGCGCCATGCTCGCGTGCATGGTGTCCTTGTCAAAGTCAGAACGTAATGGATAAGATAAAGAAATACATGCATGGAATCGGCTCGCAAAGGCATACCACACACACAATAAAATGAACATAAATCATAATAATGACCACGGTGGGCTTGCCTTCAACCATAGAACACAAATGAACAAAATTAAAAGATGACACTGAGGAGAAGAAACAAGAAAAATAATAATAATAATAATAATAATCAGATGTAAGGTCTTTTCCTCCGTTTCTTTATTATTAAATTAAATTAAATTTGCCTGCAAAGATGGATCATGAGGAACCCTACATAGGCAAAATGTCAGCCAACATGATATCTTCATGAAAACTATTATCACTGAAAGCAAACTTTATAAAAGTTTAAAAAATAAAAATTAATGCCTACAAGTTGAAAAGCAGCAGCAAACACTCAGGAAGAAAGCCTATTATACATGAAGCTCATCGGCTTCGTTCGTAGCAAGTTGAAAGACCATTTTGCATTCAGATACCCATCGATGCACTCCACCAATCCAATCAAGAGAGAGTATCAGCACCAGTGGCCTACCTTCTCACAAATATTTAGATACCCAACGGAGTAGAAATGAAGTTTTTGTGCGTACCATACAGTACATACGGCCAAAACAACAAGTCTACCCCCACACAAACCAGAGCAGAGAGTACTTTCTTTTTATTTATATGGTTCTCAACTGCTCTGAGTAGCAGACACAGCCGCTGTTATTGCATCTTCTAGTTTTACTCTGGTGCCCGACGACACCTCATTTCCAGAATTAGCTCTCTCTCTTTCACTGAGTGTAGCTTCTTTACCACCCTCGTCTAATCGAACAACTTGAGCAAAACTCTTGGACATTTGCTTGATGAAATCACTGGATATTGTAACAGGATTTCGGTGCTCATTTTCGCTTACTACACCCACACCCATCAGGTTGCCTTGCTGTCTGGCCTTCCTGTCTTGCATTGCTTTCTGCCTGTCTTCGTAGAATTCAAAGTCATCTATGATAGACATATCAGTTTCATAATTCTTGAAAATCTTCAGCATCTCAATACCCTGCTCCAATTTTACCTGCAAAAATTCAATTTCAAACACAAGGCACAATAATACTAAACATCTATGTTTAAGGTTTTCTACATATAAGTTCTCTCCTGTGTGAAAAATAAAATAAAATAAAATAAAAATAGCTGCAGGACTTTTTAGTTCCACAGTTTTAAAAAGATTCAAAATATAGGACAGCTAATCCATCCACTTTCTCATTATTATCACTGCTACATGTAGAAACAAGAACTTTCCCATAAAATACAATAACCACCTACTTCTGCAAACCAAATTTCTCTCCTAGGCACTGATAACAAGATCAATACTTGCAAATTAACAATTCATTCGCAGACAGCAGCTATGTGAAACCACTGAAAGTATGCCAATAGATAGAATCTAAAGACCTGGATTTGTACTGCTTAGCTGTGAATACTTAAATGCAATCACAACATTTTTCAAGGTTCTTACCTCTTGAGTGTCTCGGCTGTTAGTTACAGGCTTGTTGTCATTATTTTCTAGTACAATGTGGCGAAACTGACTATTTGGAACGTCTTTAATGATATGCCACTTCACAGGAAACTGCCCACTCCATTTGTCTTGCTGCCAGTAATCTACACTTTTGTCAAAATCAACAGGTCCAGTCATTTCAGCCACCCCACAGAACTGAGCACTGGCATTCACCTTCATATCAATATAACAAACATTGTTTTAGAAGAGTACAATGCCAAAAGAAAACAGGGGAAAGACCCAAGATATTTTTAGCATAAATAGGTAAAAATAGCAACAATAAGATAAACAGTAAATTCATCAAGTATTTTAGAAGGACAAGTATTGATCTTATAGTGTTTCAAGGTAAGGTCATACAAAAGAATTAGATAAATATAAAATGTGTAAGATGAAAACACCACAGAACTGCAATAAATGTAAGAAACAATAAAGTCAAAAATTTTATGAACTTGAAATCCTAAATAACATGCTTAAAAGTTTGGCTTCAAAGGTACAGAAAATCATAAATCCAAAAAGAAACACCTAGGTAACCAGAGATCCATACTTTGTGATTGTAAATTGTAAGTGTAACTGCAGAGAACAGGGCTTAGTTAACAAACATAGAACAGATGATAACTTGCCAAAAAAACATATCTATATGAGGCCAAGAATAATAGAATCCCTAAATTCAATTCTATATCTACATCTCAGTTCCCTTAAGCAAGAGAGAGCTCAAAGAAATTCATAGTGCCTTGTGTAATAACGCAATGTTATTATCACACAGTGTTCGTCATAAGCAAGACTAGTAGTCTTTTCCAACAGGAAACCTCATCAAGTTTATCTTGGCATTTTCTACTTTTCAGTAGGACTTAAGGATCAGATATTCACCGAAAAGAGAAGAAAAACTGGGCAGGTATCTTGCTTCTCCTTAGCTTCACGATAGGCAGCATCTAACTTCTTGTTCCCATTTGGCGTGCTGGCCCAGACACCATACTTGATACTCTTGTGAACATTGTCTTCGCTATAAGATTTGATAATAAAAAATTTGGCATCTTTATATTCTGTTACAAAGTCTCGCTGATTGTATGATTCATTGTGGACCCTAACAATTGATGTGTTATGCTTGTTACTATCCACAGAGGAACCATCAGCAATGATTTGATTCTTTGGCTTTGAGGCCCTTGGTCCTCGGTTCTGCTCATTAAGAATATCAAGGGTACCATTACAGCTGCAAAGTGAACTGCTCCCCCTCAAACGACGTCTGCTATTTTCAAGTGATAGCCAGCCCCGACTGTTTACCCCTAAACTGGAAAAGGATGCATTTCCAGGGCTTGAGCCTTGACTAAAACAACTGGGCAGGTAGCCTCTATTATAGGAGTTTGAACCAGATCCAAATCCATATAAAGATCTTTGTTGTTGAGAAGCCTGAAAATATTAAAATTTTAAGCAATATATCAAAAGCCATGAATCCACTAGTTATACCTAGATTGAAACAATGGAAGGGATCCAATTCTTAAGACCGTCACATACAATGACAAACAGAAATATTATTAATTAAACAAAAAGCATATTTGAGCCTAACTAATTCATTGAACTCCATTCCTGTTAAGGCATGGTCACATGTGGGTAGCTGTGACAGCTAAAATGCATGCTTATTAGCATTAAACACAAATAAAAGACCAAGAAATTAAAATACATGCCCTACAATTTTGTATCCAGTGGAACCTGAATTCATTCAATTATAATCCTGATACAATATTGATTTTAAAATCTTTACAAAATTCCTAAGAGTCTCTGCAATTGAGGCAGTCTTAAAATAAATTAATTTAGCTCCTTTTGGGCTCTGCCAATTCCACTATCATTTTTGCCAACTTGCAATGTTCTCTTTCAGAGATATATATATATATAAGTAAAGAACAAAAATTTAAAGATTATAAAATCAGGATGATTTTTTCCCCTACAGGCAACATCAACCAGATATAGTCAAATGTCTAAATTGCTAAATAAACTCCTAAAAATAGCATAATTATTTTTGAATACATAGTAAACAAAATTTCAAATATAAAGAAAAATTTCAGATAATGTGCTCTAGAGTTATAAAATGGTACTTAAAGAATATAAAATTTTGCCCCTACATCTTGATTCTCCCTGTCTCAAAATTATATGGAATAAAACACACTGAATATTTAAATAAAGATCATTTGCATTATCAACAATTGAGAGAGAGAGTGGGGGAGAATACAAACCATTCCAACATTCTGCCCAAATGATCCAATTGGGCCAATAGGCTGTGGAGATACTGCTGGTGACAAGGGTGTCAAAGACCTCTGCCTGTCTGACGATTTTGACCAATCTGACCAAAGTCCTCCAGATCTCAATCCATCAAATCCTTGCCGGAAATCATGGAAACCAAGAGAACCAGGATTTCCAGGAAAACTGCCTCTAGCAAAAGATCCTACAGGAGGATAACCAGGCCTTGGCCCAAAAAGCATACTATCACCTTGCTGATCAACACTTAGTAATGTAGGGAGTTCTGGCTGTGAGACTGGAGTTGGTGAAGAAATATATGGCATACTGGGAGGACCTAACTGCTGGTAATAAGGTGGTCCTGAATATGGAAACTGCTGAGGGGAATATAACTGTGCATCTCCACCTGCGGAAGGCAAAGGTGTTGTAACTGGGGAATAAGGACCATAAGGTATTTGTGGATTATAACCATATCCAGAATGGAAGACAAGAGAAGGATTTTCGTTGTAGACACCCTAGTTAAGATAAACTTTAGTAAGTGAACCTGAAAGAAAGTTCTTAAAGATGAAAAGCAGAAGAAAGGAAAAGAAAATATTGGCACAAGATACTAACAGGAGATCCAATCTCCAGCCCTTCAGCATTGAGGTATTGAGGATATTCATCCCATTCACCAGCTCCATTGTCATAACCTAGAGCAACATAAAAACAGGGCAAAGATATCCTTGTTTTCATACAATAACATAATACAAGACTAAAAGAGTACTATGATAATTCATCTTGACAAGAATTTATCTAGGTGATAAATGTATCACAACCATAAGGGCTAAGTCATTGAGATATAAGACATCAACATCTATCGAGATGAGTTGCTAGCCTCTTAATTCTTGGGGCTGGAAAACCCAAAAATAAATATATCCCATTTATTGCCTAACTGATCCTTAACGGAGGTTCTATCAGCAACCACGAAAATAGTTTTCAGTTCATCGATATCTAGTGGGTAGTTTTTTTAGAAAGACCCAATATGTGATCTGAGAAAAGGATGACAAGTTGCCATCTTCATTGTTCCCTGTGGACAATGCATTGTTTTTTCCAAGAGCAAAAAAGAAACATAAGTTTAAAACACATCTAAGTTGTTACTATTAGCATATTTGATGTCATGTAAAATTGACACACTTGATCTAGGTTTGTAAAAAATGACAAGCTTCTCTTTGTTATACATAAGATAACATCAGGTTCTAATACCAAAAACTTTTTATTCACTTTACGTAAATGTAACATCTTATGAGTCCTAGATCTGCTATAAAATTTGCATGAACTGTTCCTTGCACATAAAATTATCAATTTTCTTTCAAACAAACAAATAAATCAGGATGCGGGCATTACATAAAAAGAAAAGGAACCTTCTTAATGAAGCATGAAGACTTAGTAAACGGCAACAAAGTAACAACATAGCATCAGACCAATTTGGCTGGATAAGCCAAATACATGGCTTTTCAATTTAGGGTGTAATCTTAGATTACCTCTATAGTAAAAAGTCTGTGCCTGAGGGGCATAGATGTTAGGTGGATAGACTGTGCGGTCTCCGCCTGAGGTAAAAGATCCTGATTGACCTGATGGGTCCCTTGCATGACCCATTGTTGCAGAATCCTGAGATGGATTAGGGGAAACTGACCTCTCATTGTTTGCTAAATTTGGCTGACAACAAACAATATAAAAAAGGTTATTAAACAAAAATTATAATTAAAAACTAAACAAATAAAATTATCCATAGAGAAACAGCAACAAAGCAGAAGAACAACAAAGTTAATTAACAACTACCTGCTCCTTCATGTTATCAGGTTCAGCAGGTTTCTCTTCTGCATCCATGATCAGTAGGCTAAGTGACTTAGTAGAGTCTTAGAAACACAGGCAGTACAAATTATTGACCAACCAAAGCAAAATTCGGGCATAGGAAAACTTGAAGCTATGAATATGTGCGCACAAATCCACACGTGCACACCTATGCACACATGATAAATAACAAAACATAAATATAATTTTATACTAGTTTTGCCCATGTTAAAAGTCTTATAATGGTTAGAATAAAAATTGGAACCATTTAAAATTGTATGGGACAAAGGCTATATACATAGCATGGCTAATAATTCATTACCATTGAGATTAAATAGAACACTTAAGGTATGATAATCTAAAATTTTAAACTTCAGAAAAACTCTACCAAGAAAAACACTTGAGCACACAAGGAATGAATGGAGTTCAGTACTCCAAATTCCCTTAACCATGCAATAAATGGGTTAAGAACTATTAGTTTTTACACAGTTAACCACAATACTCAACATTGATGATATTAGTCCACTGAGCTTGTAGCAATGCATAGAGGGTTTGAAGTTAAACTTCCAAAAATTATTCGTAACAAAATTGGACCTGCAAAAATTGTGAGTGCAAAGGCCCCTTCTAAGCTTCCAATAAGGTAAACAAGTCTTTCTTCATTTTTCATATTTCTGCCTTTTTCTTTTCTCTCAGCTTATATTTTTTACTTTAGTTAATGCAAACGAACAACTTCATCCATTCACCTCGTACTATTTCTTTGATGTGTTTCTTCTCAAGTTCAATCCATTATGACACATTGATAATGAGAACAATAATGACAACCACAGAAAAGTAGCAGGATGAGATCGCTAGAACTTTTACGTGACTGAATGATTAGAACAAAATTTTGCCTACTGTGGTACATCTTTAACATGAATGTTGATGATAATTACTGAAATTATTACAATAAACAACCAAAAAAAGAACCCATCGCGGCATTCCTAACCACAATCTACTCAGCAGATGTCCACTTATTCGACAAAATTCAAGAAGCAAATTCGTATGACCCTAAGGACAATTGAGCAGTACCCTTCCACACGCAGACCCATATGACATAACCCCAAAGCTTGCCATACTTGTCAGATTACAATACCCAGATCGCAGATCTCCATACACTCCTTAGCCTCCGACCAAGGCAGATCAAGTCACACTTTCACACACAAACCCATCTACAGGTGCCACAACACACAATAAAAAGCACAAAATGTTCACACTCGAGAAGCATCAAAGGCTCAATTGAACCAATAATCCTCAACTTGTGGAAATATATTGTCAGGAGAAGATTTTCAGCTCCATAGAAAGAAGAAATTTATCAGCAAACATACAAGATCTTCACCAATTCATCGACTTGGCAAGAAAATCATAGACATAAATGAAACACGGAAAGAAAGAATTGAAAGAGAAACGAGATGAAAATCATCATAAATCAACAACGCCATGACAAAAATAAGTCATAAAAAAAGATGCTCTGAATTATATTGGAATATGGAGTAGTAGGTATTGACGTACCACAAGTACGATCCGGACCCTGTGGTTGGGTTGCCGCCATGAATCAAAAGGAAGATCTTCAAAGACTCTCTCGCACGAGAATCTAAGCAAAAGACAGACTACAGTACACAGTATCTACCTATCCACCACCCCTCTCTTTCTCTGAATAATAATAATAATAATAATAATAACTACTACTTAATATTATAAATTAATTATTAATTATCCAAAACGCACAACATTCTTATTAAATTTTATTTATTTTGCAGAAACAAATATATTAATATAAGCTAGTTCTCTCATGCTCTGCTATCCTTTCGGTGAGACAGAAATCCAAAACAAAACCCAATTTTTACATGAAAATTATTATAATTTTGATAAAACCACTAGAGTCTGCCAAAGCTATGAAACTAGCTAGAGTGCATTCACTCACGCTTTTACTCTTCTAATTTTATATTTGTTGTCAAACACGTAAAATTTAATTAAAGTATAATTATCTTTTTTTTTGTTTATTTTTATTAATAACTTAAAACTTCGTTTACATATCTTTATTATAATTTGCATTTTATCTACGATTCTTCTTTTACTTCTATTTCACAAATTTATCATTTTTTTTTATCTATAAAAAAAATGAAGAGTTTATTAATCAACCCAATTTACTACTACTACTTGTATGATTATGCACTGCTTAATTTACGGATGTAATTGATCCAAAGAAGCGTAATAAGCTGTTTATGCGCAACTTTCACTGTCATTTTTGGGTTCATGCTCTACAATTAGTGTTTTGAAAGTTGGTGAAGAATGAATTGACGGGAGGAACGAGAGCAAGACATGAGTTTTGATTGAGGCTTGGGAACCAAAACCACATTCGTCATCACGATCTTGTTATCCTGTGCATGGGAGTAGAAAATGATAACAAATAATGCACGAGGAATAACAGGCAAGCTGTGATGTGAGTGAGCATCAATCATATCTACATCACATTATATATATATATATATATATAAAATAAAATACAAAAAATGGGAAAAATAATAGAGGGTGGGGGCATTTAATTAGGTATCAAACTAAAGAAGAATGAACCAGTTTAGACTTAGCAATAGAAGAGGTGGTCGTGGTAGTGGTAGTGGTAGTGGTAGATGAACCATGGACATGGTCAGTCAATTGACGACCCTTGGTTTCAAAAGGGAATAGAAGTACGCCGACTCCTGAAAGAAAAACAACAATCTCAAACAGAATAATTGATGCTGTTTGATGACAACCGTGTACTAATCCTACTGACACAAGGGGGCATATCATTCCCCCTATTCTTCCCACCGAGCTTGCTATTCCAACCCCTGTTGTTCTCACTGACGTTGGGTACATCTGTGTTGTTTGTCATTTGTCACCAAAAACAACTGCATTATTAACACTTTCAAAAAAACCATCCCAATATGTGATATTAAAACAAACTCTTTTACGTTTTTACCTCGGGAGCATATATATAGACAATCGTAAATGTCGCTGTAATGCATATCCGAGCTCCAAACAGAAGTCCGGTTGTTAATTCCTGAGGCTGGTGAACCACCAATGGCAAAAGAAATATGCAGCATAGAAAGAACATGGATGACATTGAAAGTTTCCGACCCAGTCTATCTACCGTGGCAGCAGATATGAGCAGCCCAGGTATCTCTACATGGAATCAAAAACTGAAGCTCAACCAAATAACCTTTATCATTTTCTATTAAAAAAAAATTAAAATGAATAAATAGACGAAAGTTACCTGCAAAACTAGTGATAAAAACATCCTTATAGCTAACATCATGTGATTTTTCTGACCGCATTTTGTTTGGCATACATTTACCATGCCCACCACTCAATTCAGAAGTAAGCAGCACCAGCCCATAATAAGAAAAAGCATTTCCAAAGAACACTAACCATAAGAGCAAAGTTGACTTGACTAATTTTGGAGAGAGAAGCGTTAATAAGGACGAAACACCCCCAAAATTAGATTCCATCACCTTAGGCGTTGCATCTTCATCTCTTCTCGGTGAGAGTAAATGTGAATCTTCTGTTGGAAGACTCTTTTCATGTAGCTCAATTTGGTGATCAGAAATTAGAATTCCAGAAGGGAGTTTTGTTCCATTCAATCTTGCTATTTTCTCTAAAACACAAAGTGCTTCTGTTGTTCTACCTTTCAAACATAAAAACCTTGGTGACTCAGGTGCAACCGAATAGAATACAAGCAGAAGAGATGAAGGGAGCGAAGACAGTGCGAGTAGCCACCTCCAACCCAGTGTTGGCATGACAAACTGCATTGAAGAAACATTTAAAGATAAAGATTTGAAGTAAAATCACGCTTGAAGAAACTAATAACTACTTGAAGAAGAATTACTCTACACCAACCCATGTAAATCGTTCTTGAAGAAACCATTAACTACTTAAAGTAGAATTACTTTACACAAACCCAAGTAAATCGTGCCTGAAGAAACTAATAACTACTTGAAGTATAATTACTTTACATGAACCCAAAGTAAAATCATGCTTCAAAGCAGCAGATACCAAGTATAACACGCAAAAAGTTGGGAGAAATGTTCTCGCACGCACAAAAACAGAGAAAAAAAGGGCATTGCATAGCTGTGAGCAAAAGGGCATAGTTCTTACAATTTTTGGGATTTTTACATTTGGACCATGTGCACCACCAGAAGGATACGATCCTTGCTAGGTGACTCAGTAAGTAGTCTTATGTGCAAGTGAACTCCAAAAATTTACAATATCCTTCTCCAAAAACTATAATTTGTTTATTAGACAAGTCTGAAGACTTCTAAAGGTCCTTAAGTCCTTAGAAGTCATCTTCTGGGTCTTCAGTCCTATAACCAATGCAGCCAGCAAATGTCTAATATCTATTTAGAAAGTTTTATCATTTAGTATGTAGTATTTAATATGTTAGTATTTTAGTATGTACCATGTTAGTCTGTAATTTAAATTAAGGCAAAAAGGACAGAAATACAACAGCCCACAACCAATGTAAGTGGGTGATTCTGCAGGGTTCAAATAGATCGTTAAATCTCACAGAGCCATTGTCCATCTATACTTTCTTTCTCCTTCAAAACCAAATATTTTAACACCCTTAGCCCTTGAATAGGCTTCAATAATCAAATTAACACAACAATACTTAATTATCTCTATTTCCTTGAAAAATGCTGCAACCTAATTTTTTAAAATCAGCCCTTCATCCGTCTCATATTCTTATCTGTTCACACCACAAAACCATGAACCTATCTTCAAGTTCAACCATCCCTATTCCAAAAGAAATCGATTTGTTCCAGTCGCCAAGACCACAATATAAACATATGTACCTAATTTGTCACTATTCCAGATTAAGGAAGAAGAGAATTAAAATAATATGGGCTTTTAGGAGAATCTCAGGCATTGCAATAATAAAAATGCTTGGATATGAGAGAGATCACTATAGTTTAAAGTATGATAGAGAAAGTTTAACATTCTGCTGCGCCTAAAAACCTCAATAACCTTATCAACGTCCCTTCAACACCACTAAAGAAACTAATTAGCATCAATGCTTAAAGTTGCTGTAATTCGAGAATACAGTCCCATTTAATAAAGAAGCAAAGAAATTTCAAGTTAGCGAGAAGTGGATAAAACACAAAGAATAACAATAAGGTAAGGAGAAGCACACCCATGCAAGTGAAGCCTCAAAAATGGTTCCAACAGTCCAAAAGGCTGAAAAGATAACCATCCAAGTGCCTCTATTGGGAGCAGGAATGAACTCCAGAAACCAGGACGAAAGCACAGGGCCACCACCCAAACCAACACCCACTAAACAACGAAAAATGATCAATGATGTATAATTAGGGGCAAGAGCACTCATAAAACCAGCACTAGAAGTTACAATTGCTGTGATGAGGAATCCTTTCCTGAGAAATAGAAAGGAAAGAAAAAGAGAAACTGTTTAGTATTAAAACACACACAAAAATTAAATTAATCATACTGCTTATAAAGGAAAGAAGAAGAGAAACTATTTAGTATGTAAACACACAAAATTTACATTGGGCAATTGGGTTTTGGTGAAAATGACATCCCCTGGTCCCCAGCCAATTGGTTTTTTTTCTTTTTTCTTTTTTCTTTTTCTATAATTATTATTATTATTTTAAGTTTGGTAATTAACATGAAACAATAGGGAAGTAACTGGAAAACCAAAAGAAAGAAGAAAGACCTGCGACCGTGTCGATCTGAAACAATGCCCCAGGAGTAGGCACCGACGAGCATCCCGGCAAAGACAACGGTGGTGAGGAAGGCCTGTTGATTGGAAGAGAGACCCCATGATGAGGAAAGTGCTGGCCCTACAAAAGAAAGAAGCATCATCTCCATGGCTTCTGATATCCAAGCCATACCCGCATATCCAAGCACCAATACCTGGAACTTCCCAAATCCCATGGCCACCAGAGCTTCCTCCACACTGTAATTTGCGATGCCATCTCCCATCTATTTACAATTCTCACAAAAACCACAATCCACAATAAACTACAAATGCAATCTACGATTCAATATGATCCAATCCACAATAAAATCAAATGCCCTTTTTGATTTTTAAATCCATCAAACAAATAATCCAAAGTCAAATATCATTGTTTTCTGCACAGAATTTAGAACCCTTTTGAACAGCGATCGAACTCGGTGGGTGTTCTGTCTTGTTCTCATAGAAGTCAAAATCTCATGCGGAAGTTGGTCTTTACATTTGAATTATAATATTGACATCATTTGCAATATCTTTTGCGTGTGAAGTAAAGGCATGTTTCATTGCTTTCTGGGTTGCTGCTATCTTCTCGGTCATCGTTGACTTTACGTGCGATTGGATCAGAAAATTTCATAAAAATAGGATTAATTCTTTAGAAATTAAAGGACACTGGACCATTGGACAACCAGAAGTTGGGCTTGGGCTGAGCTCACCAGAAACTTGGAAAGTCTGGGCTTTAAGAGTGCCCAACGCAACCACCCCCCTGAATTGAATTCTGAATGTAAACGTGGCTTTTGGAGCAAGAGGGAAGAAACTGAAGAGATGACTTATAATTTATTATTCTTACAGTTTATAAAAATTAGAACATAGTACGATTATGTAATAAGTGCAGTATTATGACGTATTTAGATTCTCATTCCGATACAAGTATAAACGGAACAATAGAAGTGTAAAAAATAGACAATTTGCTGCCTCGTTCTTCGCAAACAGAAAACCTTATAAAAATCTTGCATTCTTAATAAATAGAGATAACTTTGGATTACTAAATAAATAATGATTCATAAAAGAACACTATTATTGGCTCCACCAGTTTCGGATTCCAAAGATTCAATCAAAAACCACCCAGAACTTGGGCCAATATCCACGTCACATCCTAGTCAACAAACCTTGGGGATGGGGCCCAAACAAGGACTTTTCGGACATTTTTGTCGTGTTCTAAAACCCACAGAGGCATGCTGCTCTCCGCTTCGGCTAATAAAATTTGGCCTTTCTCCTCCGCCATGAGACCACCATGAGGCACATCTACGAATTTCCTCATCCTTTTTTCACTATTTTTTTATTTCTCTTTCACTCTCCTTTTCTTTTGTTTTGTTTATTTATTCAATTTCACCCCCCTTTCCTTTCCTTTCCTTTCTTTTCCTCTGCTTTGCTTTGGGTGTTTATGTCTCTTTCCATCTCCATTTCCTTATTTTTATGATTATTGCTCATCATGTCCAATTACAAACAATATTGATGATTAGCTGCGAGATTTTCATTTGGAAGTACTCTTGGTTTTAATTTAATTCGTTAATTTTCTTATATAATTATATATACGTATATATAAGCTAAACTACAATAGCTTTTAATTCATATCATTGACGAACTCCACTCATCGTGTGATAACTAAGTTGACGAACTCCACTCATCGTATGATAACCAAATTGACCACCGCCAGGCAGTGTGGGGACGAGCGCTGACGTAGACACGTAATGACAAGTGCCAGAATTATTACATATAAATATGAAAAAGGTCTATTCAAGCATCTGTCATCGTCATCTCTTATAAGTATAAATTGGTTAGAGTACTAATCACATTACAACCAAGCGGCCAATTACTTTAAATCATGAAATTTCTCAGTTCACCAATTTCTAGGAAACTATTCGGTGATTTTCAAAATGACAAACCAATGTTCAATTCCTTAATTTTAGAATATATTTGGCAAAAATATATATATATATTAAATTTTAATATTAAAATTTATTTTTCAACACATTATTAAAAGGTAGCATATCACTCAAATATATCATGTTAAAAATATAATAATGTGAAAAAAATAGCATATCATTCCAATATGTCATTTTTAAAAATATGATAATACAAAAATAATTATACATTTTTACTTAAAATAATTATAATTTTATTTTAAAGAGTGAAACGAATGAATGGGCTCTTCCCATTTTGTACGGATGTCTATCCTACTCTATACAGATTTTTTGAATGATAATGATATTTTTTGTGTCTAATTTTGCATAAAAATAGCATTATTATTTTTTAGAATTAAAATAGTATCTATGCTGGAGTATAAAAAATGGGTGCCAATGTCAAAATTTAACTAGCTATCACTTTTTGCACCATATTGGAGATGCTCTTATGTTGTTGATTTTTATAATATATAATTCAATTCCGATACACATCTTATAAAATTCGAGTTTTTTAAAACAATAGTACCAAATTATAGTTTAATATTATATCATAGCAGAGGCTCTCGGTTCAAACCCTACTACTGCAAGTCTTCAAAATAATTAATTTCACTTTTACGTGTTGGGCTTTCCACCCACACTTCCTTCATCCCTTTAGTTGTGGTCACATGTCATTTTATGCGATCCAAATACTCTATTTATTTTTACCTCACATTGATTTTAATCTAAATAAATTTTTTTATTTTGCCACATCATAATAGATTAAAAAAATAATTGAATTAATTGACACACTAGTGTGGCATATTTATATCCATAAGATATTAAATGGAAGACTAAGAGTCAACTAGTTGGGCCAACGAGAGTGTAAAACAATGAAAGAATTATGATTCCTCCTTGTAGGTTTTTTTTGACGTTTTAGACTCAAAATTCACACGAAAGGGATGTTAAGGCCTATAATATGATTTCAATTCATCTCTTTTGTTTTTGCCTTTTCTTGACTTTAATCTAATAAAATTTTTATTTTATCACATCACCATAGACTAAAAAATTAAGTAAATTAAATGATATAGTGGTGTGGCATAGTTATATCCATCATATATTCAATGGAAGACTAAATGTCAAGGAGGGACAAGGAGAGTTGTTAGAATATGTGTGTGAATAAAATTGTATATTCGTTCTAAATACGGGTCCTAAAGGATCTATAAAATGGCTTAGGTTACTTTCCCCATTGGATTAACTTTTTGCGGTGGAATCTCAAGTCTATCTTGGTGTTTAGACCCTCACAAGTGGTATTGGAGTTTAGATGTTAGAATCATGTTAAGTTGATGGTATTTTTAAGGTGTCGAATGGAATGATGTGGTGGACCCTCATATAGAGGATCATGGCATGTGTGAGACACCATGACCATGATTGTACGGTGATAATATAATTTTGTGTCAAGTTAGTCATAAGTTTAGGTTCTACATTAGGCGCAAGGGGACCTCCATGAAAACCTGGATAGCAATGGAGTAGGCTTTGCAATGAACCTTCTAGTGGTGGAGAAGGCTTCCATAAGATAGGGTTGAATGGTTGTTACTTAAGGGGGCCTTTGGTGCTTCATTTTAAGGGATGTTGGAATATGTGTGTGAATAAGGTCCTACATTGATTTTAATAAGGGCCCAAAAGGTTTATAAAGTGGCTTGGGTTGCTTTCTATATTATATTAATTTTTTGTGGTGGAACCCAAGCTTATCAAGGTGTTTAGACCCTAACAGAAATAAGAAATAAGGAGAGGGATTCTAATTCCTTTTTGTGGGTTTTATTCAACATTTTATGCTCATAATTCACATGAAGTGGACATTAAAGTCTATGGTGCATTGTCGTATTACACCAAAATTAAATTACTGAAATTACTAAACACATAGTAGTAGTAGTAAATCCAAGTCATATCCATAAGTATTGGTTTAACAGACAATTTTATCTCTATTCTAATCAATCAACTAGAAAAATAGAACTAAGATGGGAGGTTTTTCAAATTGTAAATATTTTAAATAATTGAATAAATAAAATAAAGCAAGGTAAATCAAGATGAATAATCAAGTAAACACAATCTCGATTCAGAGTAATTTCATATTATTAATTGCATATGATCATTGATAAGAAAATTCAAATTAATTATTAATTAACCCTTTAGCTTTGGCGTCAACATATATTACGACCAATTTACTGCAATCTTTCCTTAGTGTTGAACAACTCAGAAATGTTGTGAGTAATTACTGATCATCAATTATTCAAAATCAATATGAACCCAATTAATTTGGAATTGTATTATGATCTAGAAATATAGCCAAAATGAGACAAACCCTACAAACATTGCAAGATTTTAATCTAAACTATATTACCAATATTGCTACAGATAAATAAAGCCAGAGTACATCTCATATTTAATTTAGCATGCATTCAATTACATACAATAATATTAGTACCTAAATATCATAGATAATTTAAATTAATCAAGAACATAGAAGAATATAAATGGACAAATCAATTGAATTAATTGAAGAATTATATATTCAGATCTCACACATGAACAATTAATAATTTAAATTAACTCCTATACGAGAGAAGAAATTTAGGTACTTCTAATCCTTAGAGCTGTAATCAACAATCAAAAGTTGTTATTGTATCTATCGTCATCCCCTTAAACCTAACAAAAACCGTCTATTTATAACAAAATCCTAACCTTATTAGTTTGACACTTAAAACCCTAAAATTACTGACACACATGTGTTTGCTCATCCAGTTATTGTGTGTATGTACACTTCTACTATGCATGTCAGGCGCCTGACTTTGAATTTGTAGTCGCGCCTGACATGCATTAGGGTTGTGGGAATTGAGCCTCTCCTTTGTAATTTGTAAGGCCCAATAACAGAGATCTAATATTGAACCTGACTTGACTAACTTGATCGTTTCTTCATTATTTCCAACCAAGTCCTGCACATCTACTCAAATGTAACCCTGCATGCAAAATACATCATCATTAGCTCAATTCTAGAAACTAAAACACAAAGAATTACACATAAAAATAACAAAATAAAGATTCATCAGTCTATAATATAATTTTGATTCACCTCTTAAAAATTTGAGCTTTTGATCCATCTCTTATAAATTTGAGCTTTTGAAAATAGTGGATTCGTGAGTTTGATTCCATGTTTTATGCTCAAAATTCACATAAAGGGGACGTTAAAGTCTACAATCTAATTTTGATCCATTTCTTAAAAATTTGAGCCTTTGATCCACCTCTTATAAATTTGTGCTTTTAAAAATAGTGGAAAATAGTGACAATTAGCAAACAATGATATCGAGTTATAATTTAACATTTTATTAGAGCTATAGATCTTAAGTTCAATCCTTGACACATGCTAGTTGGCTTGTGTGATGTAGGATTCAAATGTTAATAATTTCTAAAATCTCATATTAAAGAAAGACATATAAATATATAGAGAGAGAAAGCACGGTTAAAAAATGCCATGTCGCGATAGTTACAGAATGCGTAAATGAATGGCTCCGTCAATAATCAAAACTTACCGTTGAAAGTTTAAACTCCATTTTTATTCATTTTCGAGTCTTCACCAACCCACCTCTATATGTCGACTTTTTGCGAATGCCTTTATCTATTCATGACTTCCCTTTCAAAACTCTCGACTACTAGTCCCGATTCTTCTTTATCGTCCACCATCAGTTCCAAATCCAAAGGATGTTGGGGTTTAAAGGATTTTTTTTCCTTTTTTAATATATATTTCATAATATATTTGTGGCATTCTATGCTCCCAAGTCGGTGGAAATGGAAGTTCCACAAATAGAACAACATCATCTCTATGAGAAGGAAGGCCAAAGTCCCATAAAAGGTTCTATCACATTCACAATACTTAGAGAAACAATACTTAGTTTTGTCAGTTATGCTCTCTCATAAGAATAAATACGTTTAAAATAAAATTTGTTTAATTTTTATATTATTTTTCTAGATAGTCTTTTGTCTGATAAGTTAAGATTTATTTTAAATTAAATTTATTTTTAAAATTATTTATCTTAACTGAAGTGATCTGATAAGATAATTTTTGTAATTTAAACTTTTTATTTTTATTATAAAATATGTCATTGTTTTTTCTTTACGAGGCTGCTAAGGATTTTCAATCTTCAAGACAAAGTGAAAAAACTGATGTAAAAGAGAAAACAAACTTTGTTTTTCCAGAAAAATTAAACATATTTTGTAAAGAACAAAAGGAAAAGAATGAACACTTACATTCTTTGGTTTTTCCTTGTGTATTCTAAAATTATCCATGGATTGTCTATGCCACCCATAGCTCCACCATATTTAAGGATAACATTGAAAAATTGGACGATAGATAACACGATCTAAGAGTTCAAATTGCATATCAGATGGTGTGGTAACTTATTTATGGTGCTAATTACCGAGTTTGAGAAGCAGTTGGAAGATTTGCACAACCAAAAAGTAATCTTGAACTCTTTGTATTTCGTAGCATGTTTTGCATAGCATTTACATATGTATGCTTTTGCTGTCTATGTATATATGTTGATGCATGTAGTATCAAAGTTATGCTATATAGTTATGTGAATTTTAGAGTTCAGTTTCATGTAATTTATGATATAATGATAGAAATATGGCACTTAGATTTCTATTGTGATGAAATTGCATAGTAATATGTGTTATGTATGTTTATTTATTATATGGATGCTGTTTATTTAATTTTAGCCATGGTCTATGGTAGAATTTCCCTATTTTATTTTTTCTTTTTGATGTAACAGGGAGACTGAGTGATTTATTTATTATTTTTCAAATTTTAGTATTTTTATTTTATGTAAAAAAAATGAAGAAAATACAAATGTAAGAATTGCATTTTGGTGTTTTAGCGGCGGCGCGCATTCAGGGGCTGTGGTCGCTAGGTTCTATGATGGGCTAGGATTTTGGTATTGTGTTTAGGTTATTTATAATTTCTGAGCCTCAAAACCTGATAAAAAAATTAAACCCAACACGTTGGGGCTCATTAGAAGATGAAAAGGAGGATTGAACCAGCATTTTAATTTGGGCCTTATAATTTTAATTTGGATTTATAATTTTTTTTTAGGAAACCAAAGTTAATTAATTTATTTAATTTACAACTTTTATGAATATTTTAATATTAATTTTTAACATTATTATGTGATAACATGTCATATATAATAGGTGGTATCATATAAGCTTATATTATTGAATAATTGCATATGCATAATAATTATTATGATTTTATATAATTTAATAATTATTATGAGAAATTATTTTTTTTAAAATAATTTAAAAAATCCTAAATTTATTTTAAAATATGGAATGGGAAAGATTTTTAATTATTTATTTATTTTAAAACTTAAAAGTTTAATAATAAAATGACTATGTGATGTCCTAACGGATAAATATAGTTGGATTTTATTGGATTGAACTTTAATTAATTTTCAAAATTTTCATTAGGTTGTTCAACCCAATGTCGACAGTCTTATATATTAAAAAATAATTTAAAATTAAAATAATAGTTAATAATATTCAAATTTAATTTATTAATTATCCTTCCAACGAGACTATAATTTTTAAATTAAGGATCCAAAAGTTTATGAAACAATTACATTAAAATAAATTTGTATTATCTAGATAGGCTATATCTAAAGAGGATGAGATTTAATTAATCCGCATTCTTCCCTAGGAACCAACTTAATAGAACATTATTTTATTTCATGATCAACTTTAATTTATTATAAATATCTTATTCAATGTGAGTATTTATAATAAAAACTAAATAATTGTTTACAGTAAACAGAAAAAATAGTTTATGAAATTTACTATATTTTTATGTTTATTGTGAAAATACATGTTAATACTATTGTGCAATTTTTATTTCAGAAAATGACAACTTTTAACCTTGTAGAGACAATATTGAGTAAAAAACCTATAGATGAAAATAATTATAATAACTGAAAAATCAACCTGTTCATTGTAATGAATTATGAGGAAATCAAGTTTGTCCTTATCACGCCAAAGTTTACTGTTCTAGCAGCTAATGCCTTTGACCAAGTCAAAAAAGATTATAGGAGCTGGAAAAGGCAAATACAACAGTTCACTGCTATATTCTTGCCAGCACTGCTAGTCATTTAAAGAATCAGATATCTCTGATTGAGAATGAAGCAGAAATGTTTCAGACTATCAATGAGATATTTGCATAAAATATTAGTTCTCTGAGACAATATGCTATGAGGGCATTGATGTACACTCGCATGACTGGAGAACAACTATGATAGATCATTACTTGAGAATGATGTTATACCTCAGTCAAGCAGAAGCGATGGGTACTAAATTGGAGTGGAAGTCCCAAATAGATATTATCCTAAAATCATTACCTGAGCGCTTTAATCAATTAAAAATAAATTACAATATGAACACATTAAATTTAACTCCTACGGAGTTAATGCATGAGTTTGAAAGCCCCAACATGACTTTTATAAAGTAAAACAGTGTTCAAAATGCAGAGGGTTCTTTTTTAAAGTGCAAAGGGAAACCTAAGGGCGGTAAAAATAATAAGAAGAAGAACAAAGCATATGTACTATTTGCCAAGACGACCACTATGAAGAAGCCTAAAGGCAAGTGCTTCAAGTGCGGACAGAAAGGTCACTGGAAGCAGAATTTCCCTCAAATTGTTGCAAAGAAGTAAAGTATAGGTGAGTTGAATGATGTTGAAGCTTGTTTATAGGAGAATTATAATGATAAATGGATTATTGATTCAGGAGCCATTAATCATGTTTGTTACTCTCTGTTACGATACTACATATGTAAATGCTATGTAAAATATGCTATTGAATATAAAGAGTTCAGGATTACTTCTTAGATGTGCAGATCTTCTAGCTGCTCCTCTAACTTGGTAATCAACATCATAAATCAGCTACCACACTATCTGATCTGCAATCTAAATCATCAAATCGTACTATTTACCATATAATCTTCTAGTGCTATCCTCAGATGTGGTGTAGCTGTAAATGGATACAAACAATTTATGGATAATTTTAGAACACACAAGAAAAAAACCAAAGAATAGAAGTGTTCTTTTTTTTTCCTTTTGTTCTTTACAAAATACGTTTAATTTTTCTGAAAAAATATAGTTTGTTTTCTCTTTAATATCACTTTTTTCACTTTGTCTTGAAGACTAAAAAACCCTAGCAACCTCAAAAAAAGAAAACAATGATATATTTTATAATAAAAATAAAAAATTTAAATTATAAAAAATATCTTATCTCATCACTTTAGTTATAATAAATAATTTTTTAAAAATAAATTTAATTTAAAATAAATCTTAAATGTTCAGATAGAATACTATTTAGGAAAAATAATATCAAAAATTAAATAGATTTAATTTAAAATGTATTTTATTCTTGCAGGATCTAAGAGCATAACTAACAAGTTTATCTTTGCGTTGGTTTCGCTAGATTTTTATTTTTGTGAGACCTCATTAAAAACCATATTATCTACCATATCTCGCGATTATCACAGAAAACTCAAAAGAAAAAAAAATTAGAGAAAAAGAGAAAGAAAGTGAAAGAAAAGGAGTGGAATTTGATATAGAATTTTTTTTAAAAAAATGAATTAAGGAGGTCATCGACATTTTTAGGTTTAGGCTTTGGGGTATGAAAAAAAACCCAATTGTTTGAATGCCCTTTATTCTTACTCTACCTCCAACATTTTTGGAGGCTAAACACTACTTTGCATTTCAAAGGAGGTTCATATGGGGAGGAGAGGTTTTAGGAACGAAACTGTAACTCGATTTGACCCGTTTCGATGATCTGCGCAGAATTTGGTTGCAATCGAAATTGTTTCTGGTTGTATAGTTTTGGACCTCGGTGACCAGCGATGATGGATTGCGTTACTTTAAAGCAGGCGGAGACTGTGATGTTTGCTTTCAACAACTCAGGTGCGTTTGACACAAAGTAATGGGCTGGTGAAGACTCGAAAATAAATAAAAAGGGAGTTTAAACTTTAAACGGTGAGTTTTAATTATTGACGGAGTCATTCATTTATGCATTCTATAACTATTGCGACATTGCATATTTTAAGTGCTATATATATATATATATATATATATATATATATGATAAGATGTACCCCGAGCACCACTTACATTAAAATAAAAATAAAATGCATGTATTTATTATATTTTATTTCTCTAATTTTGGTATCCTTAAAATTAATACTTATATTGTAACTTTTGGGGCTTTTATTTGCTAGTAAATTAGGAAAGGTTGATTTTTGATATATGGGTGTTGTGCTTTTTTTTTTTTTTTTTTTTAAATTTAATTATCATGCATGCTTGGCCGTTGATAATATTAAATAAATGCCCGATTTAATCTCTCTCTCTATATATATATATATCCTCGGAAGGATACCTTGGGCTTAACATATTAATTTTTTTTTATAAAAAAAAAGTATAATTAAAACACATGAGTAGTAGATTATTAATTAGTTTTAAAAGCTGGCTAGTCTGGAATTTGCGAGATGACACCAAAGAGAGACACTTGCGACAATAATTCAAGCAGTTTCAATCAAATTGGGGAGGGTGAGTGACTGATGTTTTTTTTTATAATAGGTGAGCGACTGATGTTGCTTGTAGTTGATGTCTGTAACATCATATTCCTTCCTATTATGTATATATTATGCCGCTAACTCTAAGTCATGTCGACATGGCCCACGTCCTTACTTCTAATCATGCTTTTGATATAATGTTAATTATGAAATTATGTTACTCTTTCTCTTACTTTATTTACAATATATTAATATCCACAAGCTTAATTAAGGTGATCAATTTTCAAAGAGGGTATTGGGGAAGCTTTTTCCTGGATCCACTCATCCATCTCTTATATGTTTTGCTGGTCGCAGTATGCTGCATAGGAGCCGGACACTTGTCCCATCAATATTATATATATATATATATATATATATTTATATTATGATACCCAGCACGTCATAATTATGCATAGACAATTTTTACTTTTGAACTTCCATAAATTATCTAATTGGAAAGTGAATTGAATTTTTGAACTTCATTATTTAGTGAACACATGCAGGAGAAAATGCAGTGAAATAGAGCGTAAAGCCAAAGATCAAGTGCAAGGCTTTTGAGTCCAATATGAACAGGACGACCGAAGACGCGAATTTTTTAGTACGTACGGCTCATCATATTTTTAATAATTGGGCCGCAAGTTGAAGCTGATGTAAAAAAACTCTTTAAGAAAAATATATAATTTTCAAACATTTACGTATATGAATTGGAATCGTCCTCCTCGTCCTCGTCCTGGTTACGGCTACTATTACACGCACACGTATAAGTGGAAGAAAATTAGTACCGTCTATGGATTGGAGGATTATGTGTTTACAGAATTTATAAAAAATGGAAATAATATTCAAAAGTGAGGTCAATGAGCAGCCCAAACTCAAGTGCGTGAGCGTGGAGTTACTTTGTGGGCATTTTTCTTTTTGTTTTGATAGAAAGTTAGCATCCAAAAGTCACTGTGTGGCGTTGTTGAGTGACTGCAAGTGCAAGTGCAAGTGGCGTGGCCCAACCACCCACCACTTGAGACATCTGACAAAAAGCAGCCTAGCTAATTTCACCGTTACCAGCCAATGGAGCGTGGAAGAACTCGGCCCTTGGAAGCGCGTGGCAAATGATTTGCAATCGTCATCCGCTTGTGGTTTTCTCAAAGTCCTAGTATTCTTATTCTCGGCAACGTAATCAATCATTTGGCGCAGCCAATGCCGAAGAGCAAAGCCTAAACGGCTGCACCCAGTACCCAGTAGCCATATCATATCGTATCAGCCACCTCCAGGTTGCCTTACTACACAATTCCTACTGTAAATAATGGCATACCCAGCCACCACACAAACTCTATTATTGGATATTGTCGTTTTTTGTTCATGACCACGTTAGATTCACAGAGTTAGACATCTTTTGCGGCCAGCCAGCCTTTGATGATATTTCTCTGCGTGTGTCTGACACCTACATCATTTCATTTGCTTTGAACAACAAGATCCAAGACGCTTATATCTCTCGGGTTAGACTACTTATCCTTCTTTCTTCTCTCTATTTTGCGTTTCATAACAGATGGATTTTCACTTCTCCTCTGCTGCTTAAATGTATGTGTTTTATCTGCTTCTCGCTCTTTTTTTATTTTGTGGGGTTTTGTTTTAAATTTAATTTGTCTTCCAAAATTTCCTTTTGCAGATTTTCATTTTTTTTCTTTTTGAAATAAAGTTCATTTTCATTTTCTTTTTCCATTTCGTGGTACTATGCCTTATCTTTGATCATGGTTCGAAATTACTAAAATCGATTGCAAGTTTTGGTGCTTTTTCTTTTTACTTCTTCTTCTTCACGAGCTAGAAATTTTTTGCCAGAATCTCAGTTCAGCAACCATTTACATTATGACTTAATTTTATGGGTATAATGATGGACATAAACAATCTTTTATTGGAATGAAAATAATAGGGCTCTTGAGTTACCAAAATGGTCGCAGACTCGGAGTGAATACTTGCCCATTTAGAAACATTTGAATGTTGGGCGAAACAGCAGACAAAATTCATATAGAATGCAGTGGTTGACTTTAATGGGCTATGGAGGACCAAGATTTATTGTGGTTGACTGCTTTGAATCTCTGATGGTCGCTAACCTTAAGAGCTTTGCCTCATAATTCTCAGTCAAGAACTTCATATGATATTTCTTTTTGAAAAGAAACTAAATTTCATTCTTGCTCAGGTGTGACGTTGCATTTTTGTTTGAAATACTAGGACTCTCACCAATTAGGTTTGCCTCTACATGTCTTTAACAGTATCAGTTTGACTTGTTGAAATCGTCTAATTTACGTGCTGGTTTTGTTGGTAAAGACTGCTGTTGTGTCTGAAGGCGTTGAAAGAATGGCAGAGGTTACCTCCTGTTATAAAACAACTGAAAACTTGATGCCCCACCAAAACAAAAGGAAAACCTTTTCCTGTATTAGTGGTGTGGTGAGTCTACAAAATTGTTTGAGGGTATTAACGGATTACAAGTCTGTAGCACAACATTTTGGTTGTAGATTCTACTAAAACCATTTATTAGGACTAGAAAGTGAAAATAGACAGGGTGCTTTATGGACTATCTCGAAGAGGATTGACTTCTTTTTAGCTATGGTCGTGTTAGCAGTTAAAACATACAAGTTGGGCTGAGAGGTGCTTTTGTTAACTTTCTGTTGTATTGACTTGATATACAAAATGAGTTCACTTCCTAATAGTTTAAGCTTTTTGCATTGATGGTAAGTTAATATGGTATTAAGCCTTAATATCTTATTAGCATTCTGTTTGAATCCTGCAATCCTATTTTAACACTTTTTGTAAAGTTGTCACCTTAAAATCTTCAGCTTGATAGGCATTAATGCATTTGTAAATTATTGAAATATAGTTTACTTTTGACACTATTTTTGCCCTATTGTTAAATATGTTACCTATCGGATGAACATTAACAGATGCATAAATGCTTTTGCCAGGCTAGAAAATTGGGTTCATCGTTTTGCTCTCAATCAAATGATTGGATTGGTCATCTCATTTGTATATTTTCACATTCTTACCAGCGTTCGAGTGCCTGTTTGTTTTGCAGGATTTATATCTGAAATAACGAAGATGTTCCTTATACCAATTAGTTTGTTTGTTTTGCAGGACTTGTATCTGAAAAATCATATACGTTTCCTAATACCCATTAGTTGATGAGTTGGATTTGACATAGTTCATTTAACCCAAGTCAGTGACAAAATTTCTCTCTACTGTTAAATCAAGGAGAATAGATTGAGATATTCCAGCTATTAAAAGAAGTAGATGTTGTGGGAGCCAATTTTTATTTTTAAAATGTGACTGCTTGTATCTTCTAAGAGAGAGATAAGGCATAAGAAAAAGAGGAAGAGAAAGAATTCACCTTGAAAAGGCATGGAGGATGTAATTGACTCTAGTCATTGAACTCAATTACTTGTATGCCAATCTAAGCTCAGAAACGTCCAAATAATTAACTTCTCTTTCAATTTGTGGCATATTTCACCTGCTAATCTGATAGGTTGATGAAGGTTGGGTTACCGTCTACCATGAATGGCCATAGTATCATATCTATAGCACAAAGTGAGGCTACCAAAGGAGTCAAACAGTCATACTGTACTGCCATATCCCCACTACATGACTTTTTGAATGTTCAATCAGAAGGCCAGAGTTTATTGGCCAGTGAATGTTCATCTTCACACCCATCACCTTTCATACGAGCGGAGTCTCTTAGTTCCCCTACTCATATGCGAGCATCTTCTGTACAACCTCAAAAGTGTTCTTTCAGATCTGACTCAAACAGTCCCGTGTCTCCTGGTTCTAATGTTCAGCATCCTAAGATCGCATTTTCACGCTCTTCTGTCTTCTGTACCAGTTTATATCAGTCATCGTCTTCAAGCTCAGAAACCAGTCGACAGCTTGGAAATCTGCCATTTCTTCCACATCCTCCAACATGCAACCAGCCAATTTCAGCTGCCGATTCGACAAAATCTCCACTGCTTTATAGTGGGGATTTAAGCGATCAATATGATGAGGAGCAATCTGAGGCTCTGATGAAAGACATTCTTAATTTGTCCGCGGATTCTTTTAATGGTAGCTTTCATGGTTTTAGTTCTGCAAGGGACAGTCTAGCACTCACAGAGCAATTGGACCTACAGTTTTTGTCTGACGAACTTGACATAGCTATCACTGACCATGGAGAAAATCCCAGACTTGATGTAAGTATATTGTGGTCACTAGTTGAGTACTGATTGAACATAGACTGCTGAGTGAATATCTAACTGAAATTTTATCAGATACAGTGTAGTGTCTAATTTATCATATTGGTGTTTAAACTGTAATGCCAGAAAAATGAATAAATTAGATGCGAATATAATTCTAAAAGTCAAATTTGGAACACTATGTGGGAGCCATTTTTTCTACTTGTATATGTCTGTACTCGTTGCCACTGCTACACTAGCATGTACTCACTAGTACCTTGCTTTTGGATGCTTTTGTCCGTCTAGGAGATATATGAAATACCCCAAGCGTCGGCAAAACCTACTACAGGATTGTCATGCAATCAGAGTCATCATGCAATGACACCACCGGTTGATGCTCTTTTAAACCACCCCTCTCCTGGTACTGCCGCTGAACATAAACCAAGAATGCGATGGACTCCTGAGCTCCATGAGCGTTTTGTAGAGGCTGTTAACAAGCTTGATGGGGCTGAAAGTAAGTAGCTACTTCTATTATTCCCTTCTATTGGGGGGATTGCTTCTATAATTTTTTTAAAACGTGTATATAATTTTATAGTCTAATCAAGTTAGCTACAAACTATTTTGAAAGATTCCAACATTTTATCTGTTTCTATATAAAGCTTATGACTTTACTTTAAAATGTAGAGGCCACTCCAAAGGGTGTCTTAAAGCTCATGAATGTTGAAGGTTTAACCATTTATCATGTGAAAAGCCACTTACAGGTATTCATCTGTAATTGTCTTGTGATTTAAATATAAATGTTTGATTTAGCATCTAACCATCTGAGTCTATATTGTCATTTTCATGTCTTTTGAAGAAATACAGACTTGCAAAGTATATGCCAGAGAAGAAAGAAGGTAAGGAACAAAAGAAGTGAGGATTTTGTCCTGGCTTAAAAGATATCAGAAACTATAATTGAAAAGCCACTACAATGCTTTTGCATGAAATTTATTTAAAGCTAAGACCTGCTAAGTTACAACAAACTAATGAATGCTTTTACAAGTTGTTGACTTCTGATTTTCCCTTCACATTCTTCAGATAAGAAGCCCTCCAGCTCCGAAGAAAAGAAAATACCTTTGAGTATCAATGAAGGCGATATACGGAAAAAGGGGTCAATATTGCATTCATGTTCATGTTCATTTTATAAATTTCATAAAATGTATTGCTATGTTTTATGATATTCTATCTTGCCTGTCACGTATGTACAGGAGCATTCAGATCACTGAGGCTCTGCGCATGCAAATGGAAGTTCAGAAACAACTACACGAGCAGCTTGAGGTATCATTTCTGCTTAGTTTTGAATTGAAAGTGATATATATTTATGCTTCAATAAAATTAGCATTCTTCTTCAATGCTTGAACACCTACACAGGTGCAAAGAGCCCTGCAGCTGCGAATTGAGGAGCATGCAAGCTACTTGCAAAATATCATGGAGGAACAACGGAAAGCTGGCAGTGCCTTAATTTCTTCTCAAGATTTGAGCCAAGGTTCACAACAGCAGCCTTCTCCATTAGCTGTAAATGCATCATCAATGCGGTCTGATGAGTCAAAATCCGACTCTTCATCACCTTTACCATCAACATTGAAGCAGAAAGCTAACGAGTGTAGTGAATCTAGGCCACAAGAATGCACCAAAAGGCTCCGTCTCGAAGAGAAACCGGAATCAGTTGCTGGAGATGAAATTGTAGTAGCACTAATTGAAAATCCTTAACAATGACAGCTGCTGTTTTACTCTTCTATCTCCTTCTGTGGTTTTCATTTATTTAGTTATTTCTACCATCTTCTTTACATCTTCAGATTTTGTAATTAATTTGTTAGTTATTTTTGTAAATTCTTAGCAATTGAACTGAGATTTGGTTGGTTTGTTAGAAGTTTGAATGGAAGACTTACTAGTTTTATCATTCTGTTGTTACTCTTTGTCACCTTAAATTTATCCATAAAAAGGTTTATTCAACTTGTATAACCAAATTTCCCATCGGGCGGAAAGCAGTGCAGGGTGGAGGGTGCAGGCCATCCGGAGAAGAGAATGGGTAGATTTTATGGGTCGATCAGGCCAAGCCGGATCAAGGATCTAAACGATTGTCTGGCTCGGCCAAATAGGATGTTCTTCGGAGAGAGGGTATTTGAATTGGCTCAGCTTGTGCGTGGTAAGAGTGGGGGTAATGATCAGTCAGCTATGGTTTGGGACGGCCTTTCTTAATTTGAGCGTGGTAAGGATTAAGGAAAGTTCCCAAGTAAAGAAAGTTCATTCAGCAATCAATACTAGGTTCTTTCCCAAATTACACTTTCCTAATTTGGGAGAGCTGATCCCGGGGACTTGCCCTAAATCAAGGCGGCTAGGTTTCCTATTTTCATTTAGGATTTTTTACCTTGGTGGAGAAGGCAAAGCCAGGCCTATATATACGTCAGTCATTCTTCATGATAAGGTACGCACTCTTAGCTAATCTTACATTCAAAAGCCCAAAACTCACTCATTCACATACTGATTTGAGCGTCGAAGTGTCTTTGGCCGGTACCACACCGGTGCCCTCAAAAGCTTCACGTTTATTTGTTTTGCAGGTTGACGACGGAGTGCATGACGGTTTAAGACGGAGCAAAATCTGTCATAAACACAACTTTTTACACTTCCCACTACATTTCTCTTTTTGATGGACGCTTCAGACAACTCAAGTATAAGCTTCGTAAAGGCTTTTACGTCGACATACGTTTAAACCCTTTCTACAATGCCATTTATTTATGTATTCATTTTTTGTATTTTTTTACAATGTCTTTACAATTTTTTTGGTAAAACAGTGTCTTTACAAGTTGTTGACGTATTACAATCACAAAAATGAAAAAAGGGCATGTGCTCTCGCCAAGTTTCACTATGTGATGTTTTTCAGTGAACCTTTTAAGGAAAACGGATAAGATCAAAGTCGCTCGGTCAGTCTCCAAGCCACTGTTGTAACGGCTTTCTGAAATGGAGTAATCCAGCTTCTTCACTGTTTCTCTCTCTCAGCTTCTTCTATTTCATTGTGGTGGTATTTACTTCTCACTCTCGTTCTACTACATAAGTTGTGCATTTTTTTTGTTTCCTTTTTCTTTTCCTTTCTTCATGTATTTTGGTCTTTTTGGCTTTCACTGCTCAGCTTTTTCGTACTTGTCTCTTTTGCCTAACTCAGAATATTGAAAATAATCTCTTGTATTTCGTTCTGGGTTGGGTTGGTTCTCAGGAAAAAAAATGGGATATGGTAAAAGGAAAAGCACTACCCGAAAGGAATAAAATTTTCTGAAAATTTTGAAGTGGGTCGCTTTCTAATGGCTCATGCAATTTTCCTCCTTAGAACTTTTTTTGTTTTTCGAAGTGAAGGCACCGGGTAAACTCTATACTTTGTTCTATTTTAGTAGAGAGAGAAGAGAAGGGTTGGGAGGAAAAGGTGTTCCTTTTCTCATCTTTTTCAGTCTTTCTTTCTTTTTTTCCTGTACAAGTTTAGTTATTTCCTAGTTGAGCTTCACTTATGGGTATGATTAAGCGAATTGGTCGCCAAACATTTGGTTGTTTCTGAAACCGACATGTAATTTCGGAGGAAAAAAGTTTTACCTGCCTGCAGATTGTTGTTCATTCCCAGAATTTTTCTGTTTTAAACATTGCGGATTTGTTATATTGTACATTGTAGTGAATGGAATGATACCTTTTTTGGTGATTATCTGCGTAGAACATCCCAGCATTAGTTGCGTTATCAACCAGTTATTGGATTGAACAAGAATATGATGCATTGTTGTGCCCACACGCTCTTGAAACAGAGACAAGTTTCTTTCTTGCTCGCGTTTACTTTATAAGATTCAAATTTCTGATAGCTGGGTGAAATTTCTAGAGAGATTTTCAGTTAATCTCAGTAGGTCTAAGTATTCATTGAATTTGGGTTATATTAAGACGCAAGATTTACCGATAGGACTTTCGGATTGATAATAATAAAGAGAAAAATGTGTTTTTTATGGTATCTCAAAATTTATTGTTGTTTATATAAAGATAAGGTTGGGTTTGTTGAACCTTATCTCACCCTCCATATCAGCAGGAAAAGTTTGCAACTTTCAATTAATGATAATAACAAAATGGAGAGGATTGATGAGTGTCTTGAGTATTGCTTTTAATTAATTATTTTTTGGATATTTTTTTAGTAATTGCATGATTTTCTTATCACTGTCTTCATAGGAGGCTAAATTGCATATGAGTTGTGGTTTAGAGAGCAAGGGCAGCGAGATTGGTGGTGCTAGGTTAACAAGTAAAGCTTATTTTGGTGAAGTTAATGGTGTGCTAGCAGTAGAATTTGAGTAGGAGATTTTGACTAGGAGATGGGAGTTAAGGAGTTGAATCTTAGTTGTCTAGAAATAATATGCAACAGAGAGATAAACAAGAGGAAAAAAAAAAAACTAGTTTTTGCTTTGCCATTGCACCTTTTAGAGTCAGTTCATGAAGTTTTTTTTGCTTGTCAGTTAGATATGAAACAACAATGAGTAACATTGTTTCTGCATATGGAGCGAAAATGCCTAATAAGATCTAGTATGCCACTACATTTTCATAGGAGGAATGATGTTTTTCTTTCCTCACTTTTCATGTAAAAAAGGAGACTTGATCATATTTTTGTTTTGAGATTTGTGACTGTATTCCTCCTGCAATATAAATGTTTTAATTACATTTTTCTGTGAATTTGCTGGCCAAGCTTGTTGTAATTTGTGAAATGTACACATTGGACAACTTCAGGTCTCTTGGTTCCTTAATTTAAAGATATGGATGGCAGTGGAGGCTGCATCAATGTTCATAACCATGGTGTGATGCTTGATGCTAAAAGAAGTAAAGTCCAATGCAACTACTGTGCTAAAGTTGTGAGTGGTTTCTTCCGCTTAAAGTGCCATTTAGGAGGTATAAGGGGAGATGTAACACCTTGTGAAAAGGCTCCTGCCAACGTGAAGGAACTTTTGAGAAACAAGTTACTCAAAAGAAAACAAGAAAATGTTGGCAAGGAAGTTGGAAAGGTATATCACCCAGATCTTCCATGGAATAGGAATTGTTCTCCCAACTTGAAAAGTGCTAAACATAATAATCGTGAAACCACTCAAAATGCTGGTACTTATAGTGGAAACCTGGAGGAGATGGATCGTTATTTACAAAGCTGCACTACAGAGCATGTTACTGTTCCTAGTGGGAGTGCAGATTCAGAAACAGCTAGCAACAATGAAACAAGAGAAGATTCAACATCAAGGAAAGTCCAAAAATACATTGGTCGATTTTTTTATGAAACAGGTACAGATTTCAGTGCTGTTAATTCTATCAGCTTCAAGAGAATGATAGATGTTTCCTTTGGTCTTAGTCAGGTGGGGTACAAGATTCCTACTTGTCAAGAATTGAAAGGGTGGATCCTTCAAGCAGAAGTGAATGAGATGCAAGAATATGTGAAAAATATTAGGAAATCATGGGTAATCACAGGGTGTAGCATTTTGTTGGATGGATGGATTGATGAGAAGGGTCGAAACTTGGTTAATATTTTGGTTGATTGCCCTCAAGGCCCAATTTATCTTCGTTCATGTGATATTTCTTCCTTCGTTGGTAACAATGAAGCGTTACAATTGCTTTTGGAGGGAGTTATTGAGGAGGTTGGGGTTGACAATGTAATTCAAGTTGTGTCACATTCTACAACAGGTTGGGCTGGGGCTGTTGGCAAACAATTTATGGATAGGTGTAAAGGAGTGTTTTGGACTGTGAGTGCATCTCATTGCATAGATCTTATGTTAGAAAAGATTGGGATGATTGGCTACATTAGAGAATTATTAGATAAGGTCAAAACCATTACGAAGTTCATTCATGGCCATGCAACAGTTTTGGAGCTGTGGAAGAAACATACGTTTGGTCATGATCTAATTAAGCCCTCTAAGATAAGATCAGCAATGCCCTTTATGACTTTAGAAAATATTGTATTAGAAAAGCAGAAACTCCTAGACATATTCGCTTCTTCTGAATGGAACATGTCAGTCTGGGCATCTCGTGCAGAGGGTAAGAGGGTAGCTGATTTGTTGGGAGATCATTCTTTCTGGATTGAAGCTAAGATGGTCATGAAAGCAACTATTCCACTGGTGCAAGTACTGAGTTTGATCTTAAAGGCTGAGAAGCCACTAGTGGGGTACATATATGAAACCATGGATCAAGCAAAGGAGACAATTAAAGAAGAAATGAAAAATAAAAGATCCCAGTACATGCCTCTCTGGCAAGTGATTGATGAGGTTTGGGACAATTATCTCCACAGCCCTCTCCATGCTGCAGGTTATTATCTAAACCCAAGTATCTTTTATTCAAGTGATTTCTATGGTGATGCAGAGGTTACCTCTGGCCTTCTGCGCTGTATTGTGCACATGGTAAAGGATCAGAAAAGTCAAGACTTGATATCCCGACAACTCGTGAAGTATGGAAAATTTGAAGATGGTTTTGAGAAGGGGAGTGCCATTGACCAAAGAACCACCTTTCCTCCAGGTAAAGGAGAATTAAAATTAGAAATGGTTGCATTTTAGTTAGGTTGTATTTAATTACACGGTAATAATTAAGATTAGTAATTTATGTAAAAATCTGCTGCTGCAGCTATATGGTGGTCTTCTTATGGACAAGGTCATCCTGAGTTGCAGAAATTTGCAGTTCAAATTTTGAGCCAGAATTGTGACGGTGCTGCTAAATATGGGCTTAAAAGGACAATGGCTGAGCAGCTGCTCACAATTGGAAGGAACCCTATTGAGCTACAGAGATTGAGTGATCTGGCATTTGTTCATTATAATTTGCAATTGCAGCAGTTTCAGTCAGCCATGAAGAGCGACGTTGTGGCTGAAGAAATTGATCCGATGGATGATTGGATAGTTGAGGAAACACGGATGAACTTGGACTTTGCTGAAGGGGCTATTGATGAGGGAGGAGCTTCCAGATTTCAAGCAAAGAAAGAAACTTTGAAAGATAGATTAGACAAAAGCTATGGACATAACTTAAAAAAAGAATGAATGGAAGACATTTTGAAATGGTGGTAATCATCATCTTTGGTCTGGGTTGGAGTTCAAACATCTTTTATCTCACATTTTTCTTTCCACTAATGAATGTATATGCTTTTGTAGGAAAGATGGTGGATTTATTTTCACCTTTTGTCTCTTTATGTGAAAATTGTTTTAACTTTGGTGGGTGGTTTATACTTTATATTATGAATACTGTTGTTTTTGATACGCTTATTATGCCGGATGGTTGTTGAAATTACAGACGTCCTCATATGATTAAAAAAGGCGAAAGTTTTCATATATCAATTCACAAATAAAATCGTGGAAATCTTCGTACTTGGTTCATCTGTTGTTGCAAAATTAATTTGGAAGTAGAAGTTAGAACCTGGACTTCCACATTTCTGGAGATGGTGCAACACAAATTGCAATATTTTTAAAAAAAGTATTAATAATTATTATAATTTTAAAATATAAATATAAATTTATAGGAAATTATATTTACACCAATTTATCCTAAAGCTTCCAACAAAAGAACGAGGGGAGTAGGATGCGTGTGTAAAGCTGTTCGGGGGAGGGGGGGGTTGTCTTGGCAACACGTGACTAACGTATGCGTGCTACTACGGCAAAGTGCAAACCCAACCTCCTTCCGACCTAATCTTTGTAATAAATGAACATTGATCACCACCATGGTAAACCCATTGACCAAGTATGCCCCTGTGATTTGTTCATATTCCTTCTCTGTGGTGTGCGGTTATTGTTTACGCATTTCCAGCCAGAAAGAGAGATTTAATCCAGATACTCATATAACACAATAATGGTGATCGTTTACCGACAGCTGGGTTCTCCTTGTAATTTCAAATTTCAAACACAAATCAGAAAAATATGGAGTTTAATATGTGTCAGTGTCTTCGAGCTAAACACCTTTCTATGATTTATCAAAAAGAAAACTACTGCATCATCCTTCTTCTTTTTTAACTCTCCTGGAAAATATTTGTCCATTTTCCTATTAATAATATAATCCAAGCTTCTTTTTTTATTCATTATTAGTAATGTATTGGAGACTTGGAGTGTTGGTCAAACTCAGGTACTATTCTAGATTTTATTTAAGTCGCTAGGTGGAGGAAGCAGCTCTAGATTCTCCCAACTTTTTTTGTTTCTTTCTTACCCGAAATCTTTGTTTGCTGCCAAGTCTTCTTTCTCTGTCTTTGTTCCATACTAATTATTATTATAATAATATGGAATCATGATTTGAATTTTTAGAGGGAGCGAATATATGATGCGACAGTGTGTCTCGTTGACACTGTAAAAAGAGTAGGAGTTCGATTCAGTGTACTCTCTGGAACCTCAGGATCTTTCACTATTTGCATCTTCCTCAAAGGTCAACTTTTTCCCGCTTTCTGTTTATCAACTTCACTTTCGTTTTTGGAGGGCTTTTTCTATTTTTCAACTCCAAAATATCACCATTTTCATTTCTTGAAAGAAAAAAGGGTTCCTTTCTAAATAAAAAAGAGGTAGTTGCTAATTTCTCTTTCATACATTTAAATTTCATAAATTTGATTGGGGTCTGTGTTGTTTTTGTTGTTTTATATGTTTGTTCTCTTGTTAAAGATATTGCAATAGAGGGAGCCATTATTTTCATGGGTTGCTGATCAGTGTAAAACTGGAGAGTGAAGAGGGGTCGGGGGAGGGTCTTCTGGAGAATAAGGACCACTGGGATCGATCTTTTGGATTATTGTTTTCCTTATTGTTTCTATGAGTAATGTATCTCATCTGTCATCATGTCGCATAGATTGGAGGTTTTTGTGGAGCAAACCCCTTTGCCTTTATTTGACGCAGTTTTGACAACGTAGAGCTTTCACTCTCGGATTATGAGCTGTGTAAGCAAATAATTATCTCTTTCATATCATCTGAAAAATATATATATATATATATATATATATATAATTTTTTGTTCCATAAAAGGGAAGGGAAATTTGTAAAAGAACCCACTTCTTCTCTCGAAATTAACTTCGGAAGACTTTCCAAGGGAATGTTTGTGGATTGCGGTCCTATTAACTCACAATTAATGGAAGCTACTTTTGAGTTGCATGTGGGTTACGGAGGTACCCACTTTTCTTTTGGCTTTTAGCATTTTCTTTCAATTATTAGTCCTATCAACTACAGTGAAAAAAACCCTTTAATCCCGTATTTTGCCCTTTTCCTTTTAAGACTATCACACTCATATCATTGTGTGCATCATTTTTTACTGCTTCTGCCCAGCTCTGAATTCCATGGAGTGCAAAATGTAATTCAGTTTGGACGAAGGTAACGCACAATGTTGCCTTCAATTTGCATTTCTATTTCAGGATTTGTGGATTTTCTTAATTTGAAACCAAAATCTGGGTTCACGAAGTCGTGTTGATAATTTGTATGGTTGTGTTGAAAATGACCGGTAGCTGTGCATTCATGAATTTGTTTGTCCTTATTATGGGCTCACAGGTGTCACAGTGTTTCTTCTAGTTCTACATCTCGTTGTGCACTGGCTTTCATGTTATGCTAAGATTGCCCACGACGAAACTTTTTAAGATTTCCAATTTTTAAAAGACAAAAGCGCCAGATGTTTGATGTTGGAGGTATATTTCCAGGATTTATGGTGCTTGTTGGTACATGGGCATAACTTCTAGCACCAGAAGCCACGGTGTTTGCAAGGACTTCAGGGTGTGCTTTACATGATAAAAGCCATAACCCATGATCGCATTATGTGTGACTCACCAATTGTCCAAACTGCGTTGAGCCAGTAAGGATTTATTATCGTTCTCGTAGCATTTCTTCCTTGATCCTACCTCTGAGCTTTTCCTTATTTATTTTTATCGAATTTTCACAGGAGCAGTTCCCTCTGTAAATGTCCTCATTCCGGTGATTTTTATAACTCAGAAATCCGGCAGGCTGCCGGAGAACTTGGGAGCGATGACTCATCCTTAGAGGTAGGAAGTGGTGGGCTTATCAAGTGGATAATTTGGAGTCTTAAAGAAAAGGATAAAAGCCTTTTATTCAAAATCTTATTTCCTCTAGATGATATTTGCTTTATGTCCTTCCTCTGCCTTTTCTACTTCTCCCCCTCTTCCACTTTGGACATTTCATCCATCAGCTCTTTGGGTGAAGCAGATGTATTATGTTTGTGATTCTCAGTACATTAAGGGGTTATTTAATTAATTAATTTTTTGAAAATCTTAAGTGTAAATTTGGAACGATGACAGTATTTAGTATAATTTTAATGCTAGAGATTTTGGTTAGGATATTCTAAATGTGGAGGGAAAATTTCTTCTATTACTCATTTACAAAACTTGATACTTATTGCTGCTTGTATTTGTCAAGATAGACTTCTTATTGATGGTGTATTTGTTGATTGTTTAATTTCTAGGTGGGCTATCTTGGAGAAGGTACTACAAGACTTGGAATGTATAGTAAAAGCAATAATTCTTGTCCATACAGATTCCAACTTGAACAGGATGTAAGATTTTCCCTACCTAGAAAACACATATTCAATTTTTTCTTCGTAATCTACTATTTACTTTGTATCCTCCTCAGATTCTGTGTGAAAAGCCTGAAGCAGTTGCAATAACAGAATATAACTTATAGAGAAGCATAAAAATTTCAATTATAACACATGAATTAATAGCTGACATCCTGATAGTATGATATAACCGTCGCAAGAGACAACGCTATGAATATCTCTGTGTTTTTTCGATACTTTAATCTCATGTAAAGCTAACTTCTTGTTAAACCTTAAGTTGTCTATCAGTTCTTATCTCCTGAATTTCTGTTTAGTGTATGTGTTTATACCATATATATATATATATATATTTTTTTTATTTTTTTTTTTTTTTTTTTGCTGATAAACTGTGTTTATACCATATTGCTAATGCCTTCTGTAGGTTGAACTGGGTATAATGCTACAGTTTCAATTGAACTATAAATTTTTGAATAGAAAATGTATCCATAGTTGTAACTTGTAACAGCAGGAGTGTTGGAAAAGTATAGCTAATCTTGAGCTGGGAAGCTTAAAAAAATTAGAGCTGGTCCTTATTGAAGAAATTGGTTATCTTATATTCTTTGAAGGTCTCAATTGATGATATTCAGTAAGGTACTTGTTGGTTTGGAATCCTAAGAGCATGGTCCATAATCTGTGATTTGCAAAACCTAAAGAAAACTGGTCTGTTGATGCTTTAATTCAATGTCCACATAAAATTTTCAACCTTAATTGATGATAGAGGTGTATGTTTGTGTTTGGTTCAACCTTAATCACCTAAAATATGTGGAGTTCTGAGTGCATTTTTAACAATAAAATTGTGTGTTTGGTTCAACCTTAATCACCTAAAATATGTGGAGTTCTGAGTGCATTTTTAACAATAAAATTTGTAAGCAGTAATTGCTTTCATGAATGTTTCACTGCCATTAGTTCTGCTGCATGAAGTTAGTATCAATTCTTACATGAATATGTGATTTTCCTTCTAAATTGTTTAATTGGATTTTTGCTTTCAAATTATTTTTATTTGTTTTGTGCATCAGTCTGTAGGGTAATTGGTAATTTGTTATTTGATTTAGTATCTGTTATGAACAAACACATGATAAAACTTTATGGTGAAGGCTTTCCTTAATGTTTTTATATTTTAGTTTTATATTTTAGTAAATAGCTTTCCTTAATGTGTTGTAGCAGTTGTTGGTCAAAGATGCAGCATGAGCTGCTGTGAAGTATTTTGGTTGTAAATTTAGATTTAACATGTGTTCCATATCTGAGATCTGTATAATAAAAATGGAAAATGCTAATAACTTTCTGATTCTGACACACATACACAAGTGAAGGAAATGTAATGGTAAGGCTTGGATATTTGTTGAAGAATAGAACTTGTATCTTCATTTTTGTGTTTAGTTATTACGTGAGATATTATATAGTTTGGATATAGTTGCTGGAAGCTATTCCGTGGTTTCATAAACTTCATAATCTTATTTGGGAATAGATTGTACTATTGTAGGTACAAAGATTACAAGCGCAGTTACAAGAAGAAATGGACCTGCATGCTATTCTGGAAAATGCCATTGAAAAGAATGCAATTAAATTATCCAGTTCAGCATGCCTCCCACTTTATGTATGTTACTCTCTACTAGTTTAATATTTGTATAGTTTGTTATTTAATGTGTGTAAATTAATCAGGTGAGTGTACTCTAAACAATCCTATAACTGATATCTTAATAGAACACTTGGCATGGTTATGGAATGTGTGTTGGCCGAATGTCCTGTAATTTAGTGTAGGGGAATGTTTTAAGCTTGAGGAGACAAAGAAAACGTTTTTATCAATTATATAGATAACTATCATGGTTCAATCCTTTTAATCATGCTTAATAGGGTTGGCCTTGTTTAAGTTCCTTAAATTGTTTAAAAGCTCTCTACTATATTGGCAGAATGGGGAAATGTAAATATGTAATTCTGCTGGACTTTTTTGTTTTTATATTGGTCCATAAGATTGTCCCCTTGGAAAAGCTCAGATGGTAACAACCACCGGTGTATACCCCTAGATCCCAGGTTTGAGACTTGTGATTGTTGATCCCCCTCCCCTTTATAACTATTGACGAAAAAAAGTACAAAAAAAAAACAAAAAAGTGATGAAAAGAAAGATCGTCCATAAGATTTCTACAGACAGTTAAACTGGTGCTGAGATTTTCAATTAACGTTCTAGTTGTCCTGACCATACAAGGTGGATTACTATAGATCTGTATTATGGGGGTAGGAACTCCCAGAAATTTACTAATCATTTGCATGGACTCCTTTGCTGTTAAGGTTTTACTTGCTTCAGGCTTCTAAATATAATAACTTGATTATTGAGGACTAATGCATAAATGTCCCTAACTTCAACCAAAATTTGGAATTCTACCATATTAACCCCCAAAAGCTTAAGCTGTTAAAAGACATACAGACAGCTTGGCGCTTTACCAGTTTAAGCTATCTTTTATCATTAAAACTTAAGCTGTTGGAAATGAATTCAACTATGTATATCTAGATAACACAAAACACATTTAGGACTCCACATCAACTTTTTAACCATGTCAGTCCAAGTCTACATAAAACTAGAAATCGAGGTTAGATCCATTCATCTGTTTGTTTTCTTTTGAATCTTAGCTGTTTTTCATTGGACTTGAATTATGATTAGATGAACCATGCATCTTTTGTTATCATGCATTAATCATCGGCTTCCAAATTTCAAGTCATTTTTTTCAAATTTTTACAGGCTCAAGAGCTCTTATCCAATATTTCAGTGCTGGAGGTTACAGTTTCAAAACTTGAACAAGAGATGGTATCTTTGCACTTTCAATTGAGTCAAGAAAGAAATGAACGAAGGCTTGCAGAATATCGCTTGAGGCATTCATCTCCTCTTTCAATATCACCTCGCTCCATTAATGTTCCGGTATGATCGTGTCTTGATTCGCCCACCTATTATTTCAATATAATGTAGAAATATTGAATGCTATATAACCAACAACTTTGAAATTTGAAGTTGGATAATATTAAGAGTCTCTGAAGTGGTATTATTTGCAAGTGCTTTAGTAATGCAGAGAAAATGTCCACTCAAAAGGGTATACAAATAACAAGCATTTGTTAATAATTCAAATGGAAAATCAAAAGTTAAAGTTCATTGTTTATTAATTTTTTTATACATTTATTTCTTGGTTGGTCTAAAGTAGTAAAGTATATACTGCTCTCATATCCTGACAATCAATCAAACAAACATGAAAGCTCACTGTTTGTTGTCTCAAGTGTACATGTGCTTCTAATATATGGAATGTTCTTGGCAGGAGTTGAAAGTTCAACCATCAGAACCTAATGGTGGATCATCTTTGATACTGTCAGAAATGAAGGTATGTTTCTAATGTTCCCTGTATTGTAGTGCTTTTATCTTATTGAGCCTTAACAACTCAACTTTGTATACTTTGTGAAAAAGAATTTTTTTTTTTTGTTTTTTTCAAATGATGACATTCCTTGCATGTGTAATTTCATTCACTGTCTGGAGTGTAATATAGGTGGCTCTTTTGCCAGTTTTTGTGATAAATATTCATATATGAATACCTGAGTACTTAGATATGCTGATAATTGAGCAAAAGTAGCCTTAAAGTACTGCAGTCCTAGACATATGCTGCTTGATTGATTAAGGCGTTGCAGCGGGTATAATTTGTTCTCTTTATTGGTGGAAGCAGATTAACTTATATTGGCATAAATTTGATCATAAAAGCATAACCCTCTTTTATGATCAAATTTATATTTGAGGAACTGTCTTCATGTCTTTAGGCAATGCCCATGGTGACAAGATTTGTAAATAGTATATATAGATTGACAAGCTCAATGACATTTTTATGCTTTTTTTTTTTATGTGAAGAGTCTCTTTCTTTTCATTAATAATATATATATAGATTGACCTGAGATTTTTCAAATCAGGTGTTAAATTCTGGCCTTTGATTCTATCACCTGAAAAAATTGTGAGCCTGGCCCATGTCCAAGAAATCAAGAGCTAGGATTTAGGACCTGATTATAAAACTTTCAGGTCGTCCTGACCTAAGAATTTTTGCATTTATATGAAGGTTTATCTTTCTTTTTGGTCTATCTATTTGTTTCCCTTGTTCAATGGATATATGTATATGAGTCAACATGTGCATGTGTATATATGGAGTATATATGGTGAGGTAGTTCTCATTGAGCTTCACTGGTTCTTGCCTTAGTAGAAAGTTGTTGTCAATGATGTTAGAATTTAACATATGGTACTTGGTATCAGACTGCAGTGGACTCAGTTGCATTTTGCCATGGTCTGAAAACGTCAATTAAGATGGACTCTGAGTCTTGTCAACCTGATTGTGGGAAGCTTTATAAGGGGATGCCACCCAAGGGCCTTTGGGATCACCCCAACCAACTGTCAGAAGAGATGGTTCGATGTATGAAGAATATATTCATGTCTTTGGCTGATTCTGCTGTACCATCCAAATCAGTTGCACTAGAGAACCACTGTTCACCTCTGTCACCCCGTGGACATCTGTCCAATTCATCTTGGTGGTCTTCATCTGAACGGTCTATTATTTCCTCATGGGTGCACAGTCCACAGATTGACATACAGAGTAACTCTGAAATATTGGCCCTAGAGACTGCATGTGATCCCTACAGAGTGCGTGGGAAATTAAGTTGGACAGACATAGGAAACTATGGATTGGCAGCTGAAGTTTCTTGGATGTCAGTTGGGAAGAAGCAATTAGAATATGCTGCAGTGGCTCTGAGGAAGTTCAGGTAAAATTTCATTCCATTCTTCTGTTGCTTTTTCCAATTTTTTTTACCTCTTATAGAAACCAGGCAACGCATGCACACTCACATATTTATTTGAGGATTTAATACTCTTCGTTCCGAAATGTTTTGAAAAACCATTTGCATAATGTATGTTTAGTCAATCATGCCCATCTATTTGATCATATATTGTAAATGTGGGATTTACACTGATATATTGGATCTTTTTTTGATTCAGAAAATAGCCAACTTACAGAGATGAAATAATTAGATGTGAATTTCATAGTCTGAACATCACCTGTTTATTCTGTTGATATTAGTTACTATGTCAAATTATTCATGTGAGAAGCATAGTTGGTTCCTGTGCTAAATGAAGAGATCTTATTTGAAGCTTAGACATCCCTCACAATGTGGGAGTAAAAACTTGGAAAACTTAATGAACATTAACCTCTTCATTAAATGGTTCTTTTCTAATTTCATTTTGGGTATCTTCTAATGGTCAAGTTGTTTTCTTTATAGCAACTGAGTGACTGATAAATATCAGTATCTTTTTCTGGCAAACAGAATACTTGTCGAGCAACTTGCAAAAGTAAACCCTATCCACTTGAACTGCAATGAGAGGCTTGCTTTCTGGATTAACTTGTATAATGCACTGATCATGCATGTGAGTCTCTGTGATCCATTTACATTTATAGTTTTTGAGTAAGTTACAAATGTGCTGGTTAACTTTGCAAGGTGTGTTTACAGAAATGTGGATTTTAAAATGAGGGAGAAGTTAATTCTTGGCTTTAACTTTCTCTCCATTTAATTGTGGACAGGCGTACTTAGCTTATGGAGTCCCCAGAAGCGACTTGAAGCTTTTCTCTTTGATGCAAAAGGTCTTATTTAAGCTTCAACTGCAGTTTAAAGGCCTAGTAGATTCATTCCTTTCTAAATCCACTTGTGAATGTTACATGCTGAATTCAATTTCTGTTGTTGCTTAATTGTTGTTGTTACTGCTTGTTTGTGCTTGGAGAGTTATATATTAATGAAAAGTTCCATTCTCAGGCAGCATACACTGTGGGGGGGCATTCTTTCAGTGCAGCTGCAATTGAGTATGTAATTCTGAAGATGAAACCGCCAGTTCATAGGCCACAAATTGTACGGTCCTTTCTATTGTTCTCAATCAATCGTTGTTGCTTTCTTCTCTTACTACATGTGTCTCATGATTGATATTTGTAATGGAAAAATATCATCAGGCATTGCTTCTTGCCCTTCACAAGCTGAAGGTCTCGGAGGAGCAAAGGAAGTTTGTGATTGATACACATGAACCACTCTTAGCTTTTGCTTTAAGCTGTGGAATGTATTCTTCACCAGCGGTAGTCCAATTACAGTTTACATAATTTTTAAGGAATTCTAAACTTTTCCAATTTGCTCCTGCATGTTGAGCTCTATTTTTGATGTGGTTGTAAAATTGCAAAACAGGTAAAGATCTACACTGCAAAGAATGTGCGGGAAGAGCTTCAAGAAGCACAGCGTGATTTTATTCGAGCTTCAGTTGGTGTCAGCAGCAAAGGGAGGTTGTTAGTGCCAAAAATGCTGCACTGCTTTGCTAAAAGCTTTGTGGATGATGCGGAGTTGGCTGTATGGATATCACATTACCTTCCATCTCAACAGGCTGCATTTGTGGAACAATGCATATCACAAAGGCGTCAAAGCCTTCTTGGTTCGCGCAACTGTGGCATTCTTCCTTTTGATTCACGCTTTCGTTACCTGTTCCTGCCTGAGAAAATTGCTCTATGGTGACTAACTACGTTGCTATGGTCTGGGCAAGTCAAGCTGGAGCTATTGGTTCTAAACGATGCACTTTATGTTGGTCCCAAATATTTTTTGATTATGCAAAAATTTTGGATGGCCCAGCAGTCTAGTTTAGTTAGCCTCCTTGAAGAAAACATGTTCGAGGATGGAGCAGTTTTGGTCTTGTTTTCCTTATAGACCAGTACTAGTTGTATAAATCCTTCAATGGGTGTTGTACATTTTGTTCATACTCTCAGACACAGTGCTTATTTTGTAGCAAATAATTATTATATATTTATTTTTTCTTTTTATATTCCACAAATGTCAAATAAGAGTTTGAAATTATTAACGCATTGGCCGATGATTGCTTGAAATATATAATGTTGGACATACTGCCCAATATATATTACAGCTGTCAGCCTTACTAAAAAAGAAAGGTCCTCTGGACTGACCACCAGTCCACAGCATTTAAAAAAGCTATTACAGTCTCCTCCGGCAAGTTCTATAAAGATAACTAAAATGAATCTTGTAATATAACATCAGGAGACGTTGAATGTTCAAGCATGAGGGGGATTTGCCCAAGAGAGGCACATGTGTATATGTGCGTTGCTTTGCTTGGTTTTAGGGCCCGAAGAATAAGTTGGGGAAAGATGATCATGTAAAGAATTGTATACATATATTCCAAATAATTCATTGGTCAAGGGGGTAAGTATGCGTGGTTGGTAAGAATAATTAATGGATGTATAGTGAAGGATGGAGTTGAGTCAGTCGTACCAAACATATTTTGAGATAGGATTATAATATCTATGTGATTATTTTTGTTTTGAATATTCGTAATTGGGTTGTTGAGAAATGTTGGGTGGGTCTATCTTCATGGACCCAAGTGTAGTGTTGAATGTTGGAAAAAGCACAAAACGCGAGAGCATCATTATCTACGACCAACCTTCGTACGTATGTACCACAAAAAAGACAAACCTTCGAACGTATTTACCAGAAAAAAGACAAACCTTCGTACGTACTTTTTCTTTTTTTTCTCATTCCGTGTCTGCTAAATGCACTGTACATACTCGCTAACTTTGAAGATTTTTCTCCAGCTTTCTTTGTGTGAAAAAATACAAGCCTAACTAAATTAACTACTACTTTTCTCCTCCTTCTCATTTTCAAATGTAACCCAAGCACGCCTTTTGACGTTTTTTCTAACCACCCACCCACCCACTCATAACCTAGTTGTTTAGCTGGAATTAATGGATATGATATGGAATTGATTGATTTGTCTGTACACTACACAATTAAACAAAAAAAAAAAAAAAAAAGAGTCAGCATTTTACCAAAAAAAAGAAAAAAAGAGTCAGCAGCACATAGAGAGAGAAATGTATATGTATGGTTTTTTCTTTTTCTTTTTTCATGGATAATGTATATGTATGATTGGATATGAAGGAATTTTTTTTTTTTTCTTTTGCAAGTATTGCATATTTTTCTACATGGTTTGGTAGGGTAATCTAAATTTAAACTGCATTTTATTTTTTAAAAAATTTATCCAAATTATTCAGGACACCTCCAGATTTAATAACTCATGTCTAACCACATTTATTTTGTTCATGTTTTCTTTTCTTTCTTTTTTTCTACTTACCTATTTTTAATCTAAATCTCTTTAAATCATATAAAAAAGTTATTTTCTTCTTCTTTTCTACTTATTCATTCTCAATTTAGATCTTTTTAAATTATATGAAAAAGTACTATTATTTTTTTTGTAATATTCTTAACAAAATTTAGTTTAATATTTTTTATCTGAATCGAAAAGTTTATTTTTAGCTCAAATTTGTAATATTTGAGAAAAATTTTAAATTAAAATTAAAAAAAAATTCTGGAACATTCTATGGTCGAGCTCCTTTGCCATTTGGAAGGGGACCATGCGATATTGCATGGTTGCTCTACTGTGTCACATGGCCATCCTACCATATCGTATGGACACCCTGTTCTATGATATGACCGAAGGTAAAATTTATAAAAATGATATTTCATTCAAAATTTATCGAAATGAGTTAGTTTAAAAATTAATATAATTTTATAAAAAAAATGTCACAAAATAAATAAATATTATAACATTGAAAAAAATAATTAGTTCATTAGAAAAACTAATAAATTTATAAAACCAAAAGTTTTGGACAATGCTATGATTTTCATTTAATTTATGACATTTTTCTATAAAACTTTATTAAATTATGAATATTTTAATTTGTAAATCAAGTCATTTTGAGTAAGTTTTGAATGAAATATCATTTTTACAAGTTTTACCCTCGGCCATGCCATATGACAAGGTAGTTTAGTCATGCCATATGATAGAGAATGTTTCAGAAATTTTTTTAAATTTTAATTTGTGAATTTTTTCAAATATTACAAGTTTGAGCTAAAAAGTAGATTTTTTAACTCAGTTCGAAAGATTAAACAAAGATTTTGTCAATAATATTGTAAAAGTAGTATGTTTTCATATGATCTACATAAATCTAAACTGAAAATTGACAAGTAGAAAGAAGAAAAAAAATATAAACAATGCAAAAGTAGGTAGGTATGAGTTATTAAGTTTGGGGCATTTTAGGTAGATTTTGAAAGAAAAATAGAGTATGATTGATATTTTTTAAATTTAGATTATTATTTAGTGCATTTAACCAAGTAACCCCACATAAAAAGGTTATTCTTCATAAGTAATATTATTTAAAACGGTCTTATATCTATTTTTATTTTTTTGGTGGTATATTTTTTTATAAAACTATATTAAATTATGAACATTTTGATTTATAAATAAACTTTGAACGAATTGTCACTTTTACAAGTTTTACCCTCAGCCATGCCATATGACAAAAAATGTTCCAGGATTATTTTTTTTTATATATAGTTTTAATTTATATATTTTCTCAAATATTATAAGTTTGAGCTAAAAAGTAAATTTTTTAACTCAAATCAAAAGATTAAATAAAGATTTTGTCAATAGTATTGCAAAAGTAATACTTTTTCACATAATCTGAATATATCTAAATTGAAAATTAATAAGTAAAAGGAAGAAAAAGAAAATATAAACAAAACAAAAGTAGGTAAGTATGAGTTATTTAGTATGATGGCATTTTATGTAGATTTTGAAAGAAATAAAGTGTGATGGATATTTTTCAAATTTAGATTATTATTTAGGGCATTTAACCAAATAACTTAATATAAAAGGGTTATTACAAGCAGCAATAAGTAAGACTATTTAAAACAGTCCTATATATCTTTTGAAAGACGACACAAGTAGGAGTAGCTAAGTAAAAAGCTTTTAGGATATTGGCACCAATGCTATTTAAATTCTTTCTCATTTTGTACTTTGTTATTTAAAACTACATAAATTCTACCCTAATTTGTACTTTACTATCTAAAATTTTATTTTTGATATGTTGGTACTTAAATTATCTTTTAGTTGCACAAATAGTACTTCTTCTTCTTTTCTTTTTTTTCTATATCTAAAGGTGTGGCTCAATAGAAGAAAATCACCATTCATATCACTTCGTGGGGGTCTAAGGTTGTAGGTTTGAATTTTAACAAGTCTGTTTGTTACTTAGATCACTTAACGTGTCAATAGTCAGTGAAGGGAGAACGATTATAAATATGAGTTTGCTATTTGAAATTCTGAAAAAGTTGCAAAAACCAAACACCTACTAAGAGCTTCTTCTTTTTTTAGCAAAAAGAAAAAAACATTTTTATTAACAAATTTTGTCATATATGGGAGGATCTATAATCCAACATTTATACCGCTTATATAGCAATAGTGCAATATTCAATAAAAAAGTAGATAGAAGAATATAAATAGTGGAGCGCTTCTCATTTGACTTGGTAAATTCTCACACAATCTATTAATACGATACAATCCGTACGATTAAAATAGTATTTGAATCTCGTTAATACAGTTAGATTCATAACATATTAATCTGTTATCTCCCGTTAAGTTTACGGGTTAGAACAAATAAAATCCATTATAAATAGTTCACCTGTTTAATAAGGTATTTTAATAATTTTGTAATATTAGTAAAACTTTTAATTTCATTATGCATGATTAACTCTTTATTATTGAAATTATTATGTTTTTAGGTGTTTATTATTATATATTTAGTTTATAAACAATATTTTTATATGTTTATTAAACTATTTATTTGTTTAATTTTATATAATTTATATTGTATTTAATATATATATATATATAAAACAAGTATTTAGTATATGTATTTATTTTTTATTTAATATATTTTTTATAATAGATATTATTATTATTATTTTTAAAAAAAAAAAGAAAAGTAAAATGGGTACATCATGTTAATTTATATTTAACAAAAGAAAATTACGATACTGACAGTGCAACCTACATTTTATAATGCATTTTGGTTTCTCCCGTGTTCACGTGTCACATGATGGGTCGGGGTGGCCAACTCCAAAACTGACAAAAGTGAGACTGATTGATGGGCCTGGGTGGTGGGTCCTACCAACTCTAGATCTGATGGCGGATATAACTTATGCGTACAGATTTTTTTATTTTTTTTCACATGCTGCGATCCCTACCGTTTGCATGTTTATCACACCAACGGCACCAACTGTTGCCGACAAGTCTAGAGCAAAAACTGTCGCCCACACACATATATATGTATATACGTGTGGAGTAAAACATAAGCTTTGTATTTGTTTTTCTATTATATTATTTTAATTTTCTTATCATAATAAAATATTCTACTTAAGAATTTACAACTTAAAAAATATAGACATGAAGGGTTATTACTATATATATGTATTACTCCTTTAATTTGTATTTATTTTTTTTATTATATTATTTTAAAATTTTTTTATTAGAATAGAATATTCTATTTTAAAATGGCGAATTCATACTTGAATTTACAACTTAAAGAATAGACGTGAAGGGGTTATTACTTGGATCAACTTCACTCACTTGAATATTATATCATTTAGTTGTTAGGCTGATGATATGTTGTATTATATATATATATATATATATATATATATATATATATATATCCTTAAATTATGTTGGCCTCCTCAACCAAAACCTCAAAACTCTGATCGCCAAACATGCATATATGCATGTAGTTTCACCTTCCTCGGAGAAAATTTGGGTTTGGTAACCTGAATTAGCTAGGCATCATTGAAATATATATATATATATATATATATATACACACACACACACACGCAGAATATCGTATTAACTGCAGTAGAGTAGTTGGTTCAATAATATATCCAGTGTATATATATGTAGCTGAACTACTTTCCCTATTAATTAAAAGGGAATCCCTTTGAATTTCACGTATTGAATAATATTTGATGTTCAAGGTGTCCATGTGATACTGGGGCTTTGAAGATTGGGTGAATGTTGTAACCAATACTCTTATCTTTATTGCCTTAATTAATGGTAAGATTAATAACAAATATAAGATTATAATTTGTATGCATGCAGTTGTGTCACGTTCCAACAGACGACAAAGGGTAAACCATAATGCGACAATGAGATGAGGTGGTCTCCCTTTTTTATAACAAAAAAGAAGAAGAAAAAATGCATGTGTCAACCAAGTCATATATATATATATAATCAAGAATAGCACAAATTAAATAATTCATTTCAAAGGTGATGCCATGAACTCATTCATTTAAATCCCTCAACTACAAAAATTAATACTTTTATTAATTAATATATCAAGTGGCATTTATCGGTCATACATTGCTCCGCCGCCAGTTTAGAACCGGGGCGATCAACTTTAGAATATAAAATAGATATAATATGATATAATTTTTATAATCACAATAAAAATCCAAAATGGTAACCCAGTCCAAAGATTAGTCAAATCCAATGTATAAATATAAATATCTATTAAATATAAATATGAAAGGGGAACAGAAAGACCAGAAACATAAAATCATTTATAAAGTTTTTCATATGGTATTTGTGTTTTTTTTTTCCTTTACAATTATAGTCAAATAAGAAAATCATCCACACGTACATTAACCGACTTTTACACTAAGAATTCAAGAGAAAAAATTTAAAATTAAAAAACAAAAACAAAAACGTAAGCCTTAAGTTGATATGTTTCTGAACAGGTCAGTATAGGCTACGTCGTACTTAAAGAAGGTATGCATGGGTTTTGCCCTTTGAAGATTTTTGGGTTGGTGAAGTGGTCAGTTTATTCAAACTAGTGATTTCACTCTCCTACTTTTGTACAATCTTGAAACCCTCAATTTAATATTATTGTTTGTACAAGTAATTATATGATTTAGTGGAAAGAAAATCGACCGTTCTATTATATTTATTTACGAAAATTATGGTTCAAATTTTAAAAAACCCCATTATTACTTCAGATGTACCTATTATTATTTCAGATGTACTCAATTCTATTTAATATGTTAGATTGACAGATTAAGGGGATCTGTTAGGGATGTGGATCAGTTGCACTAGACTCCAAAAGTTATAAAATTAAAATAGCAAAAAAATTTTATATACTGATAAAATTTTAAACTGATAAGATCCATATCGAAATATTTTTTTATTTATAAAAAAAATATATCCAATATTTTTGTCACTTATCATTCTTAAAATAAGATATGCATGGGTTTTGCCCTTCGAAGATTTTTGGTTTGATGAAGTGGTCCAGTTTATTCAAACTAGTGACTTCACTCTCATCATTTTGTACAATCTTGAAACCCTCAATTCACAGTTATTGTTCGTACAAGTAATCCAATATTTTTGTCATGTATCATTCTTCATCTTATTACTTAAAAAGAAAATGAAAAAAACTAATCTTAAAAATACTTAAATCTAAACCGACTGAAAGAAAAGTAGTGTATAGTACAAAGATAGTTTTGGAATACACATACATATGATTCGTGACTATCATTGACCATGAATTGTCACAGAACCAGAATACTAATTTGGGAAGCTAGCAGCCCAGCTGGATGGATCAAGTAGGGAAATAAAATAAATCAAATTACGTAATAATAATATTTAATTAAACGGAGAGTGAATCAAGGTAATGAAAAGTCAAGGGCCTGAACACTTGAGCAGCCTCTTTCTCAATAAACTCCAACTGCCTCTTGGACAAGTGCATGTACACCACCCAATCACCGTTCCCGGTGGCCGTCGGCATTGGCATGACGTATCCGGCATCTCCTCCCCATGGAAAGTGGTACGACCCAAAAAACGGTCTGCCCCATCCGAAATCAACCTTTGAAACAGGGAACCGCTGGCCGGACGATACGACAAAAGCCGGGCCGTCTTCGCTGCCGCTGCCGTAAATCTTAGCCAGCCCCGGCACCGGACGGTGAGCCTCCACCCAGTCTATCAAACCCAAGAAGTGCTCCTTGGTGACTGCCCCTTGTATGAAATCGTGGACTTCACCGGCTACCCAATCCAGTGGGTTTTCGACGAGCTCGTCAACCATCTTGCTGCCGAAGGGAATTGAAAGGACATTTCCAAAGTAGGACTCCATCAGATTCACATCCGCTGCTGCTTTTAAGCCTTTATTGTCAATGCCCATGTCTTCTTGATCCGATAACCTCTTGCGCCCATCCACCACAATGCCCATTTTGCAACATAGGCTCTTTGAGTTATGTTCATTGGTACTTGTACCACGAGTACCGCATTTCGCCACCAGCTTCCACAGCAAAGCACTGAAAGACTCCAGCTTGGTCCTTTTGCAGCCATTGGAGCTGGCGAGTTTTTGAAGATGCTGGAGTTCACCGGCTTCAACGTAGTAAATACGGCTTATAAGATGGTCTTCGGTGGGAGCTGGCGGCGGCAGAGCGGTGACTGGCATGTACATGTCGTCGATGGAAGGGTCGACGGAACCGGGACGGCGAGGGTTCAGCAGAGACCTCCGGAAAGATGGATGTAGAGTGAGTGGCTTTGAATATTGGTCATGAGCCGCCATATGTGCCCATGACACCAAAAACATGTTGGCTGAGTAGGCATCCGCTATGCGATGGTCAAAACTACAGGCCACCACCACCCCTCCACACTTGAGTTCTGTTGCCTGTGTATTTTCCATTTCCAAAAAATAAAATAAAAATCAAATTGATTAATTAAAGACATCAACATCAACACCGTTTTTTTTTTTTTTTTTTTTAACAAAAACAAAAACATCAACATCTATGTTCTCCTTAAAAATGGTTTTGCAGGTACCCATTTTTCTTTAAAAAAGAAAAAGACGTTCTATTTTGGCTAGTAAAACATACAAGTTACCTATTGATCCATTCCTTTTGTATACAAAAACAGGAAAAAGAAAAAAAAGTAAATCTATGATCTATGGTAGATTTTTCTGTAATGGAAATTAAAGATCCACCATGAACTCCATGCTTACAATAGTCGTCATAAAATTAAATTAATGAATGAATATATAAAATATTCCATGCATGCAAATAAAAAACGAAAATAGAAATACGAACCTGAACAGCCAGAACACCATGCTTCTTATTGGGAACCAGTTTGGCCTGAATGCTCTCGTCAGGGTTATACAAATTGAGTTGCTGAAGATCAACGTCTGCAAAAGCTTCAATGAAATCAACCCCACGGTTGTTGCAAAGAAGCTCGGGTTCAGAAACAGAGTTAGGAACCAACTCGCCGGCAAAGGCATAGAAGGAAACAAGAGCTTGAGCCAAGGCCTTCTTAAGAACCCCAACCATGAACCCAAAGGAACCTGAGGCTGTGGGCTTCTTGTAACAAAAGAAGACACCAACATCCATAGGAGGCAAAAGCAGGTCCAGATTGGAGAGTGGTAGCCAATGTTCTTGCAATGGCAGTGCTGCTGCTACCACCTCTTTCTTGCTTGCTATAACTTTGAATTCACCTCCTGACACTGAAACCATCCTTCTAATTTCTTTCTACTTTCCTTCTAGGTTAGCTACCTATAGGCTATGAGAGAAAGAGAGCGAGATTATTATTAATGCATATGAATATCTCTCTCTGTATAAGCAATGGGTTTCTTATGAGCTTGCTAGCTTCTCAATTTATAGGCAAAACTTTGGGACTTAAATTATTTAAAATACTAATAAATTAGTCAAATTTTGTCTTGTCGTAAAGCTTTCTTTTATTTTACGACACAAGAAAGCCAGTCCCAACAACCAGCTAGCTCCGTTACTTGTATTTATTTATTTATTTTAGGAAAAGAAGAGAGTTGTTGAATTTGAATGGTTCACATAATTAAGTAGAGCAAAAAATGTGTGCTACAACACTGACAAGTCAAATGGACATAGGTTTATACATTATGGCAATGCCTATAATGGAGTACATTATACAGAAGGATCAACGAATGTATACAACCAAGGCAGGCCCTTACTGTAGGGGTACACTGGGGCTCCAAAAAAATATTTCTATTTATATATATATTTATTAAATATAATTATAAATGATGTAATAAAAAAATAACATTAATTTTTTATTAAATAAGGTATTTGTAAAAATTATGGTCCACATTATTATTTATTTTTTTCAATTTTAATCATTTTTACTTTTATTTATTTTTTAAAGTTTATTGTTATATTTGTTCTTTTTCTTTTATTGTTGTTTTCTTTTCTTATATATATATATATATATATATATATATTTGTTTTTCATGTTTAATTTATTATCAAAAAATTTCAAATATATATTTTCATGCTGCTTCATAATTTATATATATATATATGACATAATTATAATTTTTATTTATTTGAATAAAATAATATATTCTCATACATTTTATATTTTTATTTTCTCTTATAAGGATCATCACGTGATTTTATTATTTTTTAAATGAGTTTTTTAATTAATTATAAAATTATAGTTTTATGATGACAAAATTCTATATATAAAAAAGACTGAAAATAGATATAGGTTTGCTCTATTAGAAACTAAATTTTAAAATACATAAATTATAATAGTATAATTGTTGTTTTTTATTAAAAAATAATAAATACTAGATTTAATTTATACTTTTGGAAGCTTTAGAATCATATTCGTTTTTTCTTTTTCCTTTTTTATAATTTTGAATATTTTTATTTAATATAAATTATTTTTATAATTTCTATACATTTTTGAAAAAGAAGTTTTCGTATACCCCATAATTAAAATTGGCCTAAGGCCACCTTTTTTAAAAAACCTTATATAACTAAGCAACTTTGTCCTATATATACATTACATTTAGTACTTTTTTTTTTTTTGCAAAAATATAGGTATGTAGTACTTTTTAAACATTCCTCCTACATTTTATATAAGTTATATGATAATGGCCTCATATGAGCAACTACTTAAAAGAAATTAAATTTATCCAACTTGTACAAACAGAATAAAAAGTTGACCAATAAGGCTAGCTAATTAATGTATTATATATTGCAAAGAAATTTTAATTAATTTGGTGTAATTGATCAACTGTCTAACGGTCGTCAAGGATAATAATTGAAGAATCTAAATAGCAATTTAATTAAGTAATACGTCTTTGTTTGTGTACATATTTAACTAGTTAGATGTTCAATGACGTGAAAATTTATAAGAGAGAAAAGAGATGTGAAGTGATGAGATGTTTTTTGGATTCGCATGGAAGATAAAATAGATTTGCAACTCACATTTTTTTTGTTTTTGGTAAATAGAATTAAGACTCATAATTTTAATCTGATTGGATACTAATGGATGGCGCAAGGGCTGCAAGCCACGGCTGACTTGCTGACTGCTGACTGCTGACTGCTGACTGCTGACTTCAAGTGGCCAACAACAGTGGGCGCACGGGAGCTCATCAACAATACCTTATTTAACAAGAGACCACCACCTCTTTGGAGAAGGGGGAGAAAAAAATAAAACAACTCACCAAGACATTTTTCGTTATTTTGTGTGTGAATAGGAATTCGTACGATTATTATTGTTATTATTATAGATAATAAGCACATACCACTCGTTTCATGTGGATAGTTATTATATGTGTGTGTGAATAGGAATTAGTACGATTATTAAAAATAGTGAGCATACACCACTTATTTCATGTGGTAGCAAAATTCAACATTGTATGAGTAAATTTTTTATTAGAAAAAGAAAACATTATTACAAAATGATCATGCCATTCAAGGTGGATATGAATGCTGATAGGTTCACAAATGGAAATGGGCCTATTTAAGGACAGCAGCCCAGACAGCTTCAACATTGTTTGAGAAGATTTCTGTGGACACATAGCCTTCCACTTTTAGTAAGAATATTTTGGAGAAGGCATCCATCTTCTACCTCACCTCCTATAAGATTGGAAAAAATGGAAAGGCTAGCTCCAGTGAGGACTCTGAATCCCCGCACTGAGGTGTGTTAGTAATTTCTTGGAGGATGGTATTAAACGAGGTAAGTACATGGAAACCTCTTTTATTAGTAATATTTGTGAACACGTGGTGGATACTGTAAGCATAACTAATATAATTAAATAATACTAGCCATGCTCAGTGTTTTCTTTCGTCTATCAAAATTACGAAAAGGGCAAGAATGTTTCTAATCCATACAATAAAAATTGTCTTGAGTTTTGATGGAAAAGTCACAGACTTTTTGTTAGACTAGGCATCCTAAATATTTTTTTTGGTTAAAAAATAAAAAATCTCATCAGCTCATAATTTTATTAGTAAATAAAGTATTTTTACTGCTTTAATTTTATAATCCTGTAAGAATTTAGAGCAGGTGGCTCAATTTTTTAATAAATTTCTCTCCACTGTTTTAAATAAGTGTGAATATATATGAGACAATATTAATTTACCGCAGAGTATTACTCCATCAGGAAGACGAGCGTACCTCTCCCAACCTTTTAGTCAAATGGAGATGAGATTAAAAAAACCGTCAAGTACATGATCCGATGTTGGTGGTAAATTGCAATAAGTAGCCTCCCACACCAATATGTCCTCTTGAACTGGATTCAATGAGAAAATGAATCCAATCTATTTATTGGGCTTGGGCTCTATTAACGGGCTATCATTTTGTAAACATAAAAACTGTGGTACGAATTTGACTCAATTATTTGTTTATACTAAAGTGTTGAGGTTCTAAACCCGTTGACATAGTTTAACTGGCCCAAGTCCCTGACTGTTAGCAAAATTTGAAAATAGGGTTTTTCGATGATGCTATATTATGTTTCAAATTTATTTGAATTTTTTTAACCAACTCTTATTATATTTATTATTTTAATTAGTTTTTAAATAAAAAGTTAAATATATCTTCAATGAATTTCATCGCTAATTCATCATTGACAAATAAATTGCCTACGAATCTGGTCGTCCAATCTAAGCCGTCAAGTTGTTCGCATCGAAAGTCTTGCCGCTAATGACGTGGTTCACAACTTCGTCGCTAATGATGAAGTGCTTTATGATGAAGTGGTTCCTCAACTTCGTCGCTAATGACGAAGTGTTTCGTCGCTGATGAAGTGACTTTTAACGATGAATTTCGTCAATAGCAAAGTAACTTTTAACGACGAAATAAATTTTAGCGACGAATTTATCATTTTTTTTTTAAAAAAAAACTCTGTTAAAAATTTCAATTTTTATACTCTTTGATATATATTAAAGCTTATTATGATTTTTTTTATCTCAATCTATATTTTTTTCATATAACTATTTAAAAATTTCAAATATATAGCTAAAAAATATTTTGACGAATTATAAAAAAAAAAGCTAAAAAAATAATTCATCATCTAAGGGTGTGATTGTAATTTTGAAATAAAATAATTATTTTTAAAGAAATGAGCTAAAAAAATTCAAATGACAATGAGCCTGAATATAGCCTCGAAAAACCCTTAAAAATAAGATAAAAAATTGTTAAAGTGGGGGTGAAAAAGCTTGCGTGATCTGAGTGTTAGTGGCAATTTTAGCCTGCAAGGACCAATATGTAGACTTGAAAATGTGTCGTGTTAAAATGGATTTGTGTCGCGTTCATGTTAAATTTTTCTCATTCAAATATAATTTGTTAAATTAATAATGAATTTAAATTTAAATTTATTTATTAAATTAACAGGTGATTCGTTATACGACCTATTAACCCATTAATTTTCTTGATCGAATATAAATTAACATGTTACCTCGTATTTGCTTAACTCATTTCACCCAGTTTATATATTTGTGTTGACTTTATATTTTTATCCTAAAAGAATAATAATATTTATTAAAAAAATATAAAAAACTAAAAAATCAAGTATACTCCTTGCATACATATATTAAATCCAATATAAATTATATTAAAAAAATATAAGTTCAAAAAATATAAAGATTTAAAAACATATAGGAATTATTTTCTATGACCTAGATATACAATAATAAATATATACAAAAATAAATTATCTTAAAACATAACTATTAAAGTATGCTTACTAAACAAGTGAAATGGGTTATTAAGAGTTTCAGTCGTTACAACCCAACCGATATTAACTAGACTTCTAATACTATTTTAATAATGTGGATTCATGTTGTGTTAATTAGTCTACCAATGTGTACAATCGGATTAAGTTTGTCAAGAAACTCAGTGCAAATTATTTACCTGGGTCCATTAATAAGGTGTGATTTTGTAGGGAAAAGAATTGTGGTATGAACTTGACTCAGTCATTTATAATAGAATACCCACTTAGGTGATTCTCGCCACAAATATGGATTAATTGATAAGTCCTTGAATTGGTAAAATTGCAAGCTCAAATTATATTTATACATTTTTGTATTATTTATTTAGGGTATTTACGTTAAATGCCCATGTGAACACTAATTTGTTCTAAAATATCCACTCATCTATAATTTTATTTAAAATGCCCATATATTTAACTAAATACTAAAACACTCCTACTTTAATTGTAAGTGTAGTTTGGTGGTGAGTAGCTTACTCACCACCTAGTGGCAAGTTTAGCAGGCTGATAGCAAGTAAATTTTTAAAAAGTCCATAAAGCTTGTGGCGAGTAAATCACACAGTTCATATTCAATGGGGGATGCTTACTCGCCATATAGCTAGTTAAATGTAAATTGGTGGTGAGTATGTATACAATAATGGTAAATAGTTTATTTGCCATTTGGTGGCGAATCTCGTTGTTTGGTAAGAAAACAGGGAGAGAGAGAGAAATTGTAAAATTTGAAATATAAGTATTTTAGATAAAAGAATGTAATTTTGATAAAATTACGAATAGATGGATACTTTGGAACAAATTAATGTCGAGATGGGCATTTAGGGTAAATACTCTATTATTTATTGGTTACTGGGTTTGATTTTATGCAAAGAATTTTGGGTTTAGGATATTTTATTTTTATTGCTGATATGAGCTCACATCATTTAAGCCAAAACCCACACTATTTTTTACCAAATAAACATGGGAAGGATAAATTAGTGGGTTTTTTTATGCCGTAACCTAGACCACCATCAATTAATGAGAAGAAACCAATTTGATAGGGAATTAAAATTTTAATTTAAAATTACCCGTATACCCTTGAAATTGTAAAATGAAGATAAAATTTTACCCACCATTGACCCCTCTCTTATTCTTCTTTGGCTAACCACCTCGATGAAAACGGGATTTATTCTTTATTGTCACTTAGCAAGCCTTGTGTTTTGTTGTTCGGGGAAGCATTTGAACCCTTTATAATAGCAGTTATTTCATTAGAGTTTGTTTTTTCATGTATTATATTATGCTTTTCTTTGATAATAATGGTTGTTTTTTTATTTGAGTTATTAATTTTTAATTTTTTTTGTTAGAAAATGCTTGGGTATGTGAATGTTGCTATAAAATGTGTTAGAATGAATGAAATGACTTAAAATGCTTGAAAGGAATTAGAATGCATGCTAGTTGTTTGAAAAAATGCTTTAGTGAAGCTTGGTTGTTTTGATTTTGAAGTTGCTTATATTTTAATTTTAGGTTGTATGGCGTTGATGAGTTTTGAAGTTAGAATGTATACTAGGTGTTTGACTAAAGACTTAAGTAAAGTTTAGTTGGTTTAATTTTGAATTTGCTTATGGATTATGAGTTGATTTTATGTTGAGTTGTGTTGATGAGTTTTGGTGTTATAATGTATGATAGACATTTGAATAAATGGTTTAAAGAAGCTTGGTTGTTTAATTGCATGTGTTTTTTACTTATTTATGTTTAGATTTAAGCAAGTTTAAGTAGATAAAAAAGAAGATGGACACGGTCAGTGCAACCACCAATGGGTGGTGGTGGCATTGACCACACGAGTATAAGTACCATGGTGTTAGGGGGTCGAAGGGCGTAGGCACGTGGGTAGTGGTGGCACCACCAGGCTTGTGTGCATGATGGTGAGGCTTAGTGGTGGGAGTACTACCAAGACATGGCTTGGTGGTAGGGGCACCACTGAAGCGTGGCTTAGTAGGGTTTGGTGATGAGGCTTGGTAGGGGCACTGCCAAAACATAGCTTGGTGGTGAGGCTTGGTGTTTGAAAAAAATTATACAGGATTAAGGGGTTATAAATGATAATAAATATTCATTTATATATATATATATAATTGTGTTATTATCATTTATGATACCCTAATTCTGTACAATTTTTTTCTTTCATCTAACTTTTTATCACCAACAAAAAAAAAATATTAAAAGGGTATTATCTATTTAATATTATAAAAAAATACAAATTTATGTCTCATAATTATCATAACATTTTTCTCATTAAATTAAAAATAAATAAATAAAATCTTCACTTCTAGCTTCTTCTTTTTTTAAGAAAAAAATTACAGCCTCCAAATTTTAAGTTAATTTCTATAGTTCATTAGTTTATTACTAATTGATTAATAAGTTGAAAAATTAAATTAAAAAAATCATATTAACTTTAGCATTATTTTTTGGAGTTTTTATCCGTGAATATCTTCATCATTCGAATTAGGTTATTATGAGGTAACCTTTTTTGTTGGACAATGTTCTTGTGAAACTTATAATGTTTTGTAAAAATCATAATGAAATTTTAGTTATAAAAATAAGAGTAAAAAAATTATAAAATAATTTATTAACAATAAACCTTCAACCTCTAGTAAAATTATAGGCATATAATGAGAATAATAAAACTTAAACTATGAAGAAAAAAATTTTAATAAAAAACTTATGATGTCAAAATCTAATGATCATAATGGCCATCAGAAAAAATTTCTTCAGATTGTTTACTTGAATTTTGGTGGAATGCACTTCTATCTCTCAGCAAAATATAAGGAAGATAAAAAGATATAATTAACAAATTAAATATTAGGTTGTTGTAAATGGTAACAAATATCTTTTTTTTTTATAACTTTTAATTATGTATTTTAAAAAAGCAAAGCTAGAAAAAGAGAAAAAAAAAATTATTTTAATAATAATAGGTCATTTGATATATGTTGTCGCAAAATTTTCATATGTATTAGGTGGACTAAGCCTTTTAATACAGGTCGAGATTGTGGTTTTTTTCTATGTCAAAGGCATGGGGTGAACATTTAAGTTATAGATAGACACAATCTCAAGTCGAACTGGTGGTGTTCAAGAATAACGTATATATTTGATAAGGAGGTGTTTCAGGATAATAGTTTTTCAATAAGAAAGGTTGATGACTTTTATCTTTATTATTCTTTTTCACTATTGAGCATAAAAGTGCTGCTAATAGGCTTCTGAAACCCTTTAAAATCTCCCTTATAGACCAAGTGTGAACTGAAAGAGTCTAAAGGCTAAATCCAACTCCAAAGTTACCGTCGGATGGGCAACATATGGCTTCAAATCCTCACTAATGTCGACAGCTGTCCGCTGGATTTCACTTCGAGTTTCCATCGGGAGATAGGATTGAGAATTGCCGCTTGATGGGTTAAATGAGTTGATGTGTTGTTTATACTGAATTTTATCCCCGAGTGACACATAGTGTCAAGTCTACACCTTTAGGAGTTGAAAAAATGCAAGTAACTCATGTCGTGAAGCATTACCTTCCTAAAAGGTTGGATTATGTCAACTTTCCTTTATAATAAATGGCTAATCCTAGGCTTGTTAAAGCTATTTCATATAAAATCTCTTTTGTCCCAACTCATCTCACATATCAAAGTATCAAATATTGTTATACTTGGGCCTTGTGGTAGTCAATGGGCATGGTGAACAAGTTTCTCCCACTTTCGAAGGCGTTTTGGATATTTCACCGTCAAGGCTTTAATTTATGGGCTTTTAAATGCCATAACCCAATATGTATTAATGAAAAGAATGCACATTTTTATAGAATTAAAATTGTAGCTCGAAATTACTTTTATACCCTTCAAATGCATTGAATTGATAATTAAATTCTTTAACTCAATCAAACCACTCATACTGTCATAAATACCAAGGGACCTATCATCTCCTTTCTTTTCTTCTTAGCCGATCCACCTTCCTTTTTCTTATCACTGTTGCCATCGCCCTCTTGATCTCCTCCTCCTCTTCTTCCTTTTCTTTGTCAATGTCGTCGCCGTCATCGGAATGTAATTTAACTTTAGCCAAATTGATATTATTTTTTGGATCAATAAATCTGTCCAGAAAAAATATACCAAAAAAATATAAATTAAAAATTATCCCCTTAGCTTTCCAACGATTTATTATATGTATGAATCCGATTCCGAGGTCTTCAAATTTAGATTACTCTAACAGTGTTCAAACTGGTCTATTGCGCACGTTAATCAGATTTGTACCTCTTTTTGAAGTCCTATATTAACCCAAAAAACTATGAAAAAAATATTTAAATTAAAATTTATCCTCTTAGTTTTTCAACGATATATCATATGTATGAATCTAAACTCAGGATGGTCTTAAAATTTAAGCTTTTCCAATAATGTTCACAAATACAAGTAACGGGCAGAACTGTCGGTGGGCCACCAATGACAACTACCAATTATAGGTGGGCACCACCACCCCTTCGGTGGCCCATCTACAGCCCTACGTGGCCACCATAGGTGCTATGGTGGCCACCGTGCTACCATGCCGTTATGGTCGCCACCATGCCCTTCCCTATGGTGGCCACCGTACGATCTATTTTGGACTTTGCATGTCAATCTAATTAATACTTTTATTTATATGCGTAAATTAATCTAAAAAATTCTGAAAAAATATGTAAATTAAAACTTATTCTCTTAACTTTCCAAACATATATCATATGCATCAATCTGATTCTGATAAGGTCTTCAAATTTAGATTCCTCTAATAGTGCGCAAACTGGTCTGCTGCGCACGTTAGTCAAATTTGTACCTTTTTTTGAAGTCCTACGTCAACCTAGAAAATTATGAAAAAATATTTAAATTAAATCTTATCCTTTTAACTTTTCAAACATATATCATATGTTTAATCCAAGCTCAAAAAGGTCTTCAAATTTAATTTTTTCCAACAAGGCGCACAAATGCAAGGGACAAACAACACTGTAGGTAGCCACTATAGGGTCATCGGTGGCCACCATAAGCTCTATTTGGACTTTGCATGTCAGTTTAATTGACAATTTTGTTTGGATGCCTAAATCAACCCAGAAAATTATAAAAAAAAATGTAAATTAAAGCTTATTCTCTTATCTTTCCAACCATATATCATATGTATAAATACGATTCTAGTAATGTCTTCAAATTTAGATTCTTCCAATAATGTACAAACCTATATGTTGAGTACAACAATCAGATTTGTATGTTTTTTAAAGTCCTATATCAACTTAAAAAATTATGAAAAAATATGTAAATTACATGTTATCATTTTATCTTTTCAACCATTTATCATATAACTTAATCCGAGTTCGGAAAGGTCTTTAAATAAATTTTCTACTATAACTGTACAAATCTACCTGATGATAGGCCATCGGTGGGCCACCTCCATGTTGTCGATTGGCCATCGACGCCCTGATTCCCCACCTAAAAATTCTGAAAAAAATATTCAAATTAACGCTTATTCTCATAGCTTTTCAACCATATATTATATGTCTCAATTCAAGTTCGGAAAGATCTTCAAATATAATTTTTTAGAAAACTCTACAATTTTCACCGTGCATTGTTCTTCTCTCACAATAACAATCGCAAAATTTTCCATCGAACGCGATTTTTTATAGTTTATTTTTTCTTCATAAAAAAATCATATTAAATCCAGAATCATTAAGAAATCAACTACCCCAATAAAGATTAGATAAAAAAAAATTTAAAATTATTGTGTACTGGTTATATATGTATTTAATTTGGGAAGAGGGTACGTGGGATATGCGTTTAATTTAAAAAATGAATAGGATGGGTAGTAAGATAAAAGTATTAAAAAATAAACTAAAATTTTAATTTTTATAAAATATAACTAAAAAAATTAAAAGATCTCATCACTGACTATGACGTCAGAAAAACCCCTAATTGAGCTCATCTTTTAAATTGATTGAGCTTTATGGGCTTCTCATCTCGAGCTTGCTCATTTGGCTTAATAGAAAGGGTTTTATGGTCGTACAACCAATTATATATTCAAAATTAGTAAAATAATCATTCACTTTTTGGTTTATCGGACATAGTCAAAGTGTACTTTTATGACTTATGTATTTACTTCTCTACCCTCATTTAATTTGAAAAACTATTCACTACCAAACCAACTCCTGTAATTTGTTGCAGTAATTAATTTTTATTTCAACCATTCATTGTATAACTTAATGTAATCTCTCACTCTGTAAAATTTTAAATTATAAAACTCTCATATGAAATTTTACTGTAAAAATATATGATCAAATTATCCTTTTAAATTCATATCCCAAACTGCATCTATTGAAAAAGGTACGTACATTCAAATTTTCAACATTTATATAATTATTTTGTTAATTTTTTACTGTCAGGGAGGTAGGATCCATCAGTCTAATGGTCGAATAAAGGTTACCAAAATAGATCCGACCGTCTGATGGACCGTTCGATTGGCATGTAAGGGAAGATCTGGTGATAGGTTGGTCGAATCTGGCCAAATCCGATCGAATATGGGCCCAATCTGGTTAGATCTATCTAAATCCAATCGGATCTGGTCGAATTCGATCGAATATGACCAAATCCGCTCGGATATGGGCCCAATCCAATCAAATATGTTCAAATTCAGTCGGATTTGGTCCAATCTGACCTAATTCGATCATATATGGCCCAATCCGATCGAATATGACCCAATCTGGTTGGAAAATGGGCCTAATCCAGTCGGATCAACAGCGATGAAGCAAAGGCACCCAAAGTCGAATGAAAGGCACCCAAGGTCGGATCAACGACACCTAAGGTTGAATCAACGGCAACCAAGTTAGATATAAACAAAGGACGAAAATAAAAATGATAAAAATGATGAGGGGATGAGGTGCGGTCAGATTTCAATGAAAAAAAAATTACAAAGAATAAAATCAAGAAATAAGAGCTAAGATTTCAAATGAGAAGACAAAATGGGTCGGATATATATGTGTGCGCAGTAAAATAAGAAGAACAAATGCACATGTTGGTCAGCTATACTTGATATAAAAATACACAGTTCGAATTAAGATGTTAAAAGGATGAAAGTTAGGTAAGTAAATGCATAAATTATAAAAAATATACTTTAACCACATCAGATAAATCAAAAAATAAATAATTATTTTACTAATTTTGAATGTACAATTAATTATAGCGTCATAAAATCCTAATAGAGACAAACCTAACTCTGGGTCAACAATACATATATTTGATATTAAAATTTTAAATCCCTAACATCGCCCTTTTCTAAAACTGTTAAAAAATCAAAATAACTACTTTGTAAGAGCAAAAATAATTAATTAAATTTTACATTGACTTCTGTTTCGAATGCTATTGTTAAATTTTAACATTAAACTGCAAACACAAACCATACCAAACGTATACCCTACTCCAATAACATACTAAATCCATGGATCCAATTTAACCTCAAATATCAGCTTATAAAATAAAGTTTGACCAAAACTTATACAGTACATTTTTATCATATACTCGCAATATGGTACTACACTAACACTACAATGTTTTTTTTTTGGTAAAAATCTTATAATGCAAATTACTGATAATATCATTTATCATTGTAAAAATGTGCAACAAAAACAAAGAGAAACAATCACAAATAAATAAATATTTAATAATCACATAGCTACTCAATCTTGGATTTATCAGCATCATCAGGGATATAGTACGACCAATATAGTGGCAAAAGTGTGCACACCGCCTGTATCAGCAAGGCAAGCGGAAACCCAGAAAAATCATTTGGCGTGACACCAACGTAAGATGCAAGCCCAACGCCGAGGTATCCACTCACTATGAACGCAAGTGCTGTCGCAGACATAACGAAGGCCATCAGTGATCCCTCACATCCTGGCGGGCAGAGCCGAGCTATAAAAACGCTGAATGGCAGAATCTTAAAAAAGAACATAACCTCCAAGAGACCCGAGAATATCACTACGTAAACCGAATCTGGCATTCCCATACTTCGGTACATCCCTTTCACAAACAACACGTCTGACACCATAAACACCACTATCATTGCCTGTATGGAAGAAATTAGTTTCCTTGATGGGACCAACTTCAAGTGACGATTATACACGACGCTCCATAAAAGCATTGCCGCCTGCCCAAACACCTTTGAGATACCCAACACCGATGTCTCGATCCTCAAAAATTGTGTCTGGTAAAAGAACATGGTACCTGTCAGAGTTGGAATTATGGCATATGATGCAGCAAACCATGTTATTGAGTAAGCAATCTCTGGTTTTTGCAAGACAACTGTGAGCTCTGATAGTTGTTTCCCAATCCCAGCTTCTGATGGATTCTTGGGAAGGTTCAATGAGCCTTCCCTAACAACGATGGTTATAAAGAACTGGAGAGACAGAAGAAGTCCAAAAAGAAGGAACATCTTTTGTGGGGAGAATCTGTCAATGACAAGACCACCTAGGAGGTTTCCAAGGACTCCACCAGCAGATGAAGCCATCCAAACAAATGATTGGAGCTCACCAGAGGATGGTGTTTGAGGACTTCTGGAAGAAGTAAGCTGTTTACCTGCTTCAGCAACAATGGCATCATTTGCAACTTCAGCTATCGAAGCACCAAGGTTACTAAGGAGGAGAAATAGAGTCAAGGTAGTAATTGAAATGCTTGATTGGGAAAGGATTGCTATAGCTAGCCATGACACTGCTTGTAACAAAGCTGCAAAAACAGATTAGTACGGAATTAAGACCTGCAGTAGTTCATCAATGAGCCAAAGCGGCCTCAAATAAAGTTTCAACAAGTTTTAAAATTGTCTAATGACATTGAATTATGTAAATGTTCGGAAGTGTTTTTGCTTTCAGAAAATAAATAACTAAACCAGAATTGTGACATGAAGGTCTTCACGCTTCAGAAACCCACCTCAAAGAATGTGATGAATAATAAAAATAATTCAACAAGATAATATCAAAGGAAAGGGTATTGTCACAATCATCAACCAAATGTCAACATAGCATCCATGCTTCTTGTTTTTAAGAGTGAGGGGGACACCAAGAAAGTGAATCTTACTAGCAATATCCAGCTTCCATATACAAGAACCTCATTGAATGTTATGCAACGTCTTTTATCCAAATATCTAAAATTCAAGGTGTATAGTCGACTAACCTATGATCACAGCCACTAGGCCTGCTACATGTAATTTACTACTCCCAAATTCATAATTTTGTTTTCAATAATCAAAATCATGGAAATACTTTATACTATCTATCTGAAAACAATGAAATTTTTTACCTGCTAGTACTTTCCGATAGCAACTGCCCATATAATTCTAAACCAGGATGTTTGCAGGAATGCGTTTTCCTTTGTGGAAGTCAATAAGAAATTAACATAATGACAAATATCCAGTGGTCTGTTCTGTTAGCAAGCTTATGAGTGGAATTAGGAGAAATATTGTGAAACATGGACTTAGTGCTATGAGTGGCTGCAAAAAGTAGACAAAAAAGGGAAATAAGATGGAAGGATGATCGAAATAAATGATGTTTTAGACTGTCATCGTTAATCCCATTGCCTACTTGCATTGCAATTAGTGTTTTGATCGCATTCCTGCCTTATCTCCATTAATGAGGCAAGGATGGATTGAACACTAGGACTTATAAGAGAAAGCAAATCAAAGCAAAGGCAAGAGGATTGTGGAATGGCTAAGATGTCCATAAAAGGCAAAGAACGTGGCAAAAAAGAAAATTACATACCACCGATGGCTATGTAGGGAATCCGGTGCTGGCCGGCGATGTAGACTGCATCGGAAAGGATGCCATAGAGGGGCTTTGCAACCATGGGAAGGTTGGAGGAGTTGAGGAGGAGCTGAAGGGTAGAGGGGTGCACGTGGAGGGCGTCCTTGAGAAAGAAGTTGACGGCCATCCATGGGAAGCACCTGAAACCTTGCACCCAGTAGCCCAAGCCCAGAGCCTTACGTATAGAGCTGCGTTGGGGAACCTCTAGCTCTGAGTTCGATGCCACCATCTTCTGAAAACAATAATAAATAAAGAACATTCTGAGGTGATTCTAATCCATCACACATGGATGAAAATGGAGTGAGACCACAAAATAAAAACAGCCTAACCCCTTCATAAGTTTCTGACCCAATTCATGAGATTAAATCCCTCATACCAGAGATCAAATTTTAATTCATATTATTATTATTATTATTACTATTTATTCTTGTTATTTGTTATTTCAGAAACACACAAGATTAGATCATATTTAGAATTCAGGAAAGGGACAAAATTCATAGTACTACCCACACAAAAGAGAGAGCTTGAGATAAAAAAGGGGAAAAACTGCCAAAAAAAAGGAAAAAAATGCTTAGAAACTCACCGGAAGGAAACGAGAGATTATAGCTGGTCAACTTGTCTGACAGATCTCTACAAATGAAATGCTTTCTCTCTTTTTTGATGAATAATGAAATGCTTTCTCTAGGTAGAAGAAAACGAGAAAGGAATGGACAATTCTCCAGACTAAGACCAACAAAAACTAAAAAAAGAAAATGATATAATCAATAATATTCAGTTAAAATTTAAAAATAAAATAAAAAGTAGAGTTGCCAGTTCGCAAAGAGACCGGAGGATGTGAAAGTGAATACAAGCACTGAGCAGAGATAGGACTGAGAGAAACGGTGGGGGAGGCATGAAAAGGAGACAGACAAACGGCGGACGTGTCACGCGTGTGGGACAAATTCTTTCCTAGGGCGGTGGTAGGATCTGACGTGGCACCGCAGCCAGTGATTTCACGCCATTTCGTTTTTCTTTTAGTTCAATGAGTTTTCGCCCTCTACTTTTTATCTCTAGGGCAAATCTCTCACTAGAAAATACACGTAGTTATCACCATTTTTTTTTAATTTATCATGAACTCAACGGTAGGGGTTAAGTCCGTCTAAAAGTCGGCTGTTGACTAGCTTGACTATTGAATTGTCTATTTTACCCTTTAAAAAAGTCAGCTTCATTCAAATACAAACAATCAGGAAGATACTAAACTTCGACGAGAACCATTTTCCTTGCATTTATCAGACTGTACATTGACAAAAAAATTCTCCCCACTGAGAAACTAGAACAAGTATACATTGACAAAATTTGAATCCTCCAATTCCAGAGGTAATACAAGTTCAAAATCTTCTTTCTTTCAAAGACAATACAGACAAAAAAGTGAACCACAAAGACAGTCAATTTTCCTGATTGCTTTACTGTAATTACTCAGTACCTTGACATGGCAATAATGATCAATCAATAAAGTAAAAAATACAGCTCTGTACAACCATCACCTTCCTTTTGGATCAAGAAAAGAACAAAGCGATATCCCTCATAACCAAGTGTCACAAAATCTCGCAGCTACTTCTCAATTTGGCCATCAGAATAAGGGTGAGGTGAGCGATCCACGTCTCAAATATGAAGTTACCAATTCTTACCTGTGAAAGCGGCTAAACAAAGGTGGAGGCACTGCCTTGGAAATTCAATTACCCTGATACAAGAAATCATTTTAGTTATAGAACATAAGAATTTAAATATCAAACAACTGAGCACTCTATTTCTCTGCATCTCTCATTTATTGCAAGGAACATCTAAGGAGTCATTAAATTGTGCAGTAAATCAAACGCACCTATCTCATTATGTCAAACAAGAAAGAGTCAACTAAAAACTGTAAACTAGTTGTGGTAGGAATTAAGTTTTTAAGAACTAGTTGTGGTAGGAATTAAGTTTTTAAGAATATTACATATTTAAGTGAACATACATCTACACTCTTTTCTGACATCTTCACATTATAATAAATATCAGTATGCCATTAAGTACGCCATTCATTAAATTAAATAATTTATTTCTTTCCTTTAAATCAATAGATGAATTTACATCACAAGACGACAGAAATCATAAATCAAAAGTTTGCTTAGGATTTTTACAGGAGAAACGATAAAAAAATGGTCAAGAGAAAAAGTTAACCAGCAGCAGCTATTCCCAACTCCATTATCGGCAACATATTTCAAAAAGATGATATTGTATGACCCAATTACCATTGACCTATTAGGAAAAATATGACCAATATATAAAGCAGAAAACCAAATGAAGAAGCAAAAATGAAAATGGGAAACCCCAAGTGTGAAAAGTTATCATCTTTAAAATACCCTGCATGAATAGACGATAGTCAATGAAAAGGAATACCTTTACTTCTAATAACCAATGCCTGGTAATTTTCAGAACGTGTTCTTTCCAAGTAGGGAGCAATTAAGGCATCCAATTTTACCAACCAGAGTGCAACTGCAGATGTAGTGTGGGGGATGGATGTAAAGCATGCCATGATTTCTTTGGCCACATTATAAGAATCTTGTCCAACAACACACTGACACAGCCAGTCCTCATTTATGGCACCAATAAAATCAGCAAGAACCTGCAAGAGTACGAAATGAGTAGAACAAATGTGTGAGGTTTGGAGAATCACAATGCAGTTTTCCTTATAAAACCTTGGTACAACTTATACCAACTTATGTAGCCTCCTACAAAGTAAAAGAATGAACAGAAGCACGATGTCGAATGAAAATTATATAACCTGAAATAGCTCTGGCAAAGACGATGTTCGTCTGAGCCGTTTCACCCATAACTTATGAGCAGATTTTGTCCAAGCACCCACCAAAGCATCTTCAGGCATAACTGACTGCACATCAAAAGGATGGGTGGGCAGGAATAATTATTCTCAAAGCTAAAAAATTGAGAAGTGCAAGTTCCCACCTAGAAGCAAGATCAATCATTTGCAGACTACAATAAATAATACAGATGTAATAAGAAACACCATTTTTATACATCAAAATATTTTGTGAGGCCAAATTAAATTAAACATTATGCAAAATTGGCTGCCTGAGTCTAAGCTAGGTTAGAAACTGAACTACTATTTCAATGCATTGGTTTATTTTACAGTGTTGGAAAATCTCCTTTAGATAATAATGATGAAATCCACTTCCAAGTAAAAATCTTATCTCAGAGCAAAATTTTGCTTCTATAGGGGAGGTGTTAAATACCATAACTTATTAAAAAACTTTATTCTTTATAAACTGTGCGCAGATAGTATATTAAGCTAACATAGAACAACTAAAGTACCCTACATGTAGGTCCACCCAATATCTAGAAACCTACTTGCATGTGAATAACAAGCGATTACCACAAACTAGTGTCATAATAAATCAATAACAAGAAAAAACAATCAGATACTGATACCTTGTTAAATTTTACCACAAGATGTTGAACAACAGACCCGACAATTGAATATCAAAACAAACTAACAGAAGCCATTTTGGACCTTACCATGAGTAGGTCCTAATTTAGTACAGGTATGAATTGAATTCACAAGGCAACACATAACTGGTTAAGGTGAGCAAAAAATGTCTAGATTGATTTATAGTTTAAAAAGACATTTTATATGTTGACATGGAAGGGATTATAGGAGATGTTTACAAAATGATTTAGTCAATTAAAACATACTGTTTGTACTTCTGGGAAGCTTATATAGGTCTTAAAAAACGGAAAGGGTGTTAAATATATGCCGAGGTAGATTTGTAAAAATGTAATTGTCAAGAGAAGATGGATAATTTTGGAATTTGAATTACATGTTTGACATGTAGAAAGCAGACTTTTTTTACTTTAAAAAAAGAAAAGAAAAAAAAAAGGCAATTAAATAAGAAGAATGGCTGCATTGTGAGTGAATTAGTTGTAGAGGAATTAGTTGCAGAGGAATTCCAGACTTTTGGAAGAAAAACCGCAAAATGAAGAATTTCTGATGGGAAAAGTTCACTTTTGAGCATCACTATGGGGCCTCTTCAGCAAAATAATTCAAAATTCTTTCTTTCATTTTGACAATTACAAATTGGAAGAATGTTGTATAATTAGGATTTAATTATTTTAATTTTCGTAAGTTTTAGTCGGTTTGTACCTTTCAGTGCATTTATTGTTGCTCAAATCCAGTAATTCACTTTTCCATCTTCAATGAAGTCTTATTTATATTTCTTACCATAAAAATAAATAAAAATACAGAGAGAGAGGGTTAAGGACACACATACAAACGTACACACACACACACACACACACACACACACACATACAAATACACAAGCAGAGACAGACATAGACACACACACAAACTGATGCAGTACCCTACTTTTAGCAAAACAAAAAAGCTTTTTAAAAAAAAAAGAAAAAAGAAAAGAAAGAAGGGGAACAAAATAGCTAAAAGTAGAGTGAGCGTTGCTTAACATAAGCTTAGCAACGTTGCTTATGAGATCATCTCTCTCACTCTTTCTCTCTCTCTCTCCCTCTACATATATGTATATAGATGTATATAAGAATCAACCTAAAACATGGTATGACGTGGGGCTAACCTCAATTGCATGGACTGCAGCTTTAAGTGATTGGATCTGTGATGATAGGACCTTGTGCTTTGGAAACATATGAGTAGCTTCTTGCTTCCTACATGTGGCTGCATGAATGGCATATCTTTCTTCCAGATTAAAATCAACCTCAAATGTGGTATGACATATTCTGCAGTGCTTCTCATCTCTCCAGTACAGATCATGACAAAAATCACATCTAGCAAGTGAATCAAAATATGATCTTTTACCATGCTTCACGGCATTAAGATCTAAGTAGAAGGAATTCCATATCCACGAATCAAATTCTTGGCGACGTCTCCATTTTTGTTTTTGTTCTTCTTCTCCCTTCCTTCCGACCTCAAGAACTAAAGCCCCAGATGAAGGCAAAGGATCATGAGCACTATCAGACAGTGAAAGATTGTTATCTACATCAGATACCGGAGAGTAACTGTCTTCTCCAACCATATCCACCTCATATCGATCAAATTGTGTCACTTTCCTTGTTCTAGTGCTATTTACCATTTTACTTGACATTGCTTGGCACAAAAATGCTTGCCGTCTCTCCAAAGATTCAATAAGGAGAGCCTCTCGTTTACCGCGATCATCCAAAACAGACAATAAGGCACACAGAGCCTGCACCAGAATTAAGCAAGCATCACGACTCATCAGCAAAAATAACAGTTGAGTAAAATTTAGATGGTATTAGAGCAACAGAGTTTGTATTATATGGAACATATGCTAAATAAATGTTATGCAGGATAACTTAAACTGACAACATTACCTCTTCAGAGTCAATCACTTCCCAGTGACCATCCTCAGAAGATTCAAAGTAAACTCTCCTGTGGCCTGGATCATTTGTGCAACAGGGGCCCAAGAAAAGCCAATATCGATTATACCTACGATCAGACCCCAAAAACACAGATTGCATTGGATGCAAACCATTGCCAGTGTCTATTTCTTTTTCATCATCTTGTCCTTTGTCTAAAGATTTATGATAAAACTTTAAGATTGAAGCTGAAGAATCCATTTGCTGATCTTTTATCCCATGTATTTGTTCAACATTGTCCCAACATGACCTTGGCAGGCTTAACTGCCTAGTTGTGGATCTCTTTATTTTAGCTCCAGAACCAGAATAGTGGATGTTAGGAATGCATTCAGTAACAGCTTTTGTAGGATCCTGGACGGAAATAAATGTAGGGAAATTTTAAGAAGGCAATAATTAACCAAAATAAAAGGATTGATCTTATTGAAATTTCCTGCACGACACCAACTGCTATAGAAAATCATACTAATTACTTATAATTAAATATTGAGAAACAAAATTAATAGGTCAGTACGAAGGTACATTTTACATAATATATTTAAAGATACCATAAAAAATTAATAAATGAATATTATCCCCTCTTGATTGATAATAGTTCAGGTAATTTTCATATTGCTCCACTGTGGTAGAACCCACACTGTACTTTTGAATTGAATGAAATAAAGGATTTCATTAAAATTTATGTTGATCTACAAAAACATCACTTTCAGTAATGGAATGCGGTAAAAACAGTCTGTTTCTACTCCAAAACTAATATTTTATTAAGGAAAAAAGAATTTTTGCTACAAGCAGTGATTTAAAAGAGGCCTTTTCGAGTGCACATTGTAGAAAGGTGCAGCAAAAGTTGCCTCGAAGGCAATTTTTAGTGAGGACACCTGAGTTGGCATACACCTAAGGCAGAAAAGGAGAATCATTTCGCTCCCCATACGATTAGGCACTCAATTCTGATTAATACGTTTTTCTAAATTTTTACCCAATCATAGTTAAAAATCAAAACCAAAACTCATGTCTTAGATATCCCATATTCCCACAAGTTCTCCAGCTTCACCTGAATTTTCTAGTATTTGTCATCTCCCTTCCCTTTCCTTTAGTTCTATGTCTTTGCCACTCTGATAAGGAGAAATTGCAGACAAAAGAAACCACAACCTAGACCTTTTAAATCAAGAAGATAATACAGATGAAGAAGAATTAAAAATGAATGTTCATTTGATCACTTGCTTAAAAACTCTGGATTGTTGTCTGTAATTTTATGCCTCCCCTGTAACTGTATGCTACTTTAATAATTATATTTATTAAATTTGATAATTGTACTATGCTTTTCAAAAAATTTACACTTGATTAAAATATAATATTCTAAAACCCAAAAAGGATATGCTCCAACTCTCAGAGGCTTACACTTCTGTCTTACAAAACAGTTGTGGCGAGTTACTTCATTCCAGAGGATTTAAAATAAACAAGTAACACCTCTGCCCCTAAAATAATATACACATGCCATGCCATGCCATGCCAATTTGTATAATGATGATGATAATAGTAATAGTAAAGAGGAAATCAAATATGTCATGACAATATGATATATAATTTACCTCCATTCTAATACTGGACCCTGCACAGAGAAGATCTATTAGAGTCACTAACACATTCAACTTTTCTTCAATGCTTAAATCTGAGTATTCCCCTTCCATCAGTCCTAATAACCATACTTCCCCAGGATGACTCTCATCAATTTCAGTGTACACCTTAAGCATGTTACTTTTACGATCATTCAAATACTTGAGCCTTCTAAGACTGGAATTACCAGCATCACACCCAGAATCATAATCACTGCTACACGTAGCATACTCACTAGGGTCATCATCAACGCCTCCAGAGCCTGTATCTGACTGATAATCCTCAAACTTCCGTATAACAGAATCAATACGCAGACGATAGGTGGATGAAGAAATCTTTTCAAATAGTGTTATGTCACTAGATAGCACCGAACATATTACAGACTCCAATTCCTCCATTGTGCTGGCAAGATTCAAGTCAGCAACCTTCAACAAAAAATAAAATCACTGACATAAGTGGAATGTCATTAAGTACAAGACAAAATAAATAGTGACATGATAACATTTCAGCCCAACGTATCATGGATTCAGTAAAATTACCTGCAAAGATTTTGCCAACTCAGAAACTTTCAACCCATTATTTCCTTGCTCTAACAACATTCTAAATAATTCACCCTTCATACTACCAGGACGCAGACTGTGCTTCACCATAAGGTTCATTTCCTACACACAGACATGGAACATCACATTTCAAAAGTTCAAATTCCAATTTACTATGATCTACATGCTAATAGTTGGCCCTTACAAAGAACAGAAAATTAAAATAGAAACACCAAATGAAATAATAGAATCCTCCTGCAAGATTCCTTAACATTGAAGCAACAATTTGTATAAATAGAATAATAATTAAAACCTAAGGTACAAAAAATAAAAACTTGGAGATTTTAAAAAACACATCCATACATCACAACAGAACAGTAACGGAATTAAAGTATTTAAAATTCTATACTCCATCAGGCACAGCTTATAGGATATCCTGATCAGTTGGTAGGAAAATAAATATCCAATCTGGAAACTTGAGGCTGAAGCTACAAGTCTTTCTGATTCAATGCAATTATCCTTTCTATTTTATTAAGAATTTTGTATTCATTTATTTATTTTTATTTAGAATTAAATAAAGTTAATTTAATTTAAGTAAAGGAATTTAACAATTTTATAATTCTTTGATCTGGATCATAAAATGCAAAATTATCTTTATGTTTCATTTTATGTTCTGTAACTCTAAAATTCATTTTTAGTCATTTCTTGTTTCTTTTTTAATTCCAACTTATCTCTTTTGTTTAAATCTCCTCGTTACATCATCTTTCTCTTACTGCCAATTTCCACCTAACTGTTTTTTACTATTAATCTCTTCACCTCTTCAAAGCTCATTCTTTTTTCTTTCTTTTTCTACTTTCTTTTTTGAAATTCTCTTCAACTTCGCAAATTGTTTTGACTATTTCCTATATTTCTCTCTTAAGTTTATATCAACTCATTGCCATAATGGTTGTTACTGCATGTGGTCTACATGTAAAGTTGATAGCTCAAAGATCAACTTGTATAAATTGAAAATGCAACTGACAGTATCTTTAAGACTATAAAAAATGTATATAAAGCATGCTTAATAATAAATTGATGTGATGTACAAAATGGAATAATAGTTATATATTTATAAATAAATGAAAAATCTAAATTCATTATTTTTTTGTTATAAGAAACAAAACTTGATTGGGGGAATTCATCATAAAAAAAAAATAATAATAGCTTGATTAGAGGAAAACAAATCAGCATATAAATAGAGGACAAGAGGCCCTTGAAAGATCAAAAACATAAAAGGAAAAAAAAAGTTATGTATGAAAAATCAATAATCTTTTATTTCTATTTTTAATTATAGAATAGGGTTCCAGTTGTATTTTCTACTTTGAGAATTTCTCATCCTCTTAAATATTTTGTAACATCTGTATTAATAAAATATTTGGACTACCTTCAATTTGCATCCAAAAAATAAATAAAAAATTTACCCCCCTCAAATCTTAAATTTGGACTACCTTGCTAATGGCTTCCCTCCGCACTGAACCTTGTTTTGACCCAAAACCAGCTGCAACCAACACTTGGCGCAATATTTCTGTCCATGTTAAAGGATTAAGACATCTCTTCCAGAGCTCAAGAATAAATTCCTGATCTTCAACCTGGAAAACCAATTAACAAAGATGCTTAGACATTGAGTCCTTCCAGTCAATATTAACATATTAAAATGCATTTAGACTATGAGTTGAATATCTGGAAAACTCTTGAAATACTATGAGGGAAATACTTCAAACCTCTTTCAGACCTACCAACTCAACTTCAGAAAATCTATAAAATACTACAACTAGCACCAATGACTTTTAACATAAGAATAAGATCCATAGTTTATCAACCATTTAATAAAAGTTTTAAACACAGCATAAAGTGAACAAGATAAAACAAGAAATATAGTCAAGTTTCATTCCATGTTAAGTACCACCAATTTCAAGCTATTAGGAAGTCAACAATTGTATATCAAGCTAACACAACATATTAACATTTACAAAATATCAAACAGATATTATATTTGGCTGACATACTCTTTAGTCCAAATTTGTGTAGCTATATTATTAATGATCTATTAGAAAAATGAAGATCTAATGTTTGTTTGTTTCCAATTTGGTGGGTTAATGTTTGTTTGTTTCCAATTTGGTGGGTGATGTGTTGACAGACTGACAGAGTGGGAAATCCACTGAACACCTTTTTTGGGTTATTGAATATTTTGATTATACTTTCTCACTCATGTTTTGCCCCTTTCATTCTCCTCTCTCCCTTTCTCTCCCCTACTTTGTACTTTCTCTTGCCCAAGTCCTACATCAACCAACCCACTTGAATATTTATATGCATACATATAAACAAGATCACATTTCTTAATATTTTTATAAGAACACAAACTTTATTAGTATAAAAGAAATTACAAGTCTTGACCAGATGAGGAACCCCCCAAAAGTATATTAAAAAAAATTGAGGCTTGATTACAAAATATCCTTCCATCCAAATTGAAGCATACAAAGAGGTATCTCCTTAAATTCCATGGAAGTATACACTCATAGAAAAGTAAAAAAATTCATATTATCCCACAATAAACTGTAGGTATGAGTTAACATGTGTACGTAATTATGTATTATGCATGTGTTGCATATACATATACAAAAATGATGTATGTACATATGTAAGGATATATCAATGCATGTATCTTTGAATTATAACTTACCATGTGAAGCAACACAAGAAAATTGCACGATTTGGCCAAACGAGGCAAAGATCCACCACTAACCTCCGCTTGGACATCAGATAGAAGAAGCTTCAGAAGAGAAACATGAATTTTTCCTAGTAACAAGGAATCCTAACGGACATGTATAAAGAGATGGTTAATCCAACTGAAGGTGGTCTACAAGTCACTCGAATTAAGAAGGTTAAAGACTCAAAAGAAGATAATATTGAGAAAGTTATAGTAGAAGTTTCAACAAAATAAAAAACTGGACCAAAGAGGAGTTATACCTTATCATGAAATGCTTGTGCGAACTCATCAAGAGTGAAGGAGCAGATGTCAGCCTCTATAGAATAAGTATAAAGGAAGTGGAAAACCTGCCCAAGAAGATCATCTCTTTATTATGTGCTATGTCAGCTAAATGTAATTGTTCCAGCTAAAGGCCCAAATATACTATCTTTAAATCCAACTGTGTAGGGGAGGGAGAAAAAAAGAAGAACAAAGAAAAGAAAAGCAGATTGCATCTGGAAAAAGGCTTTTAGCAGTACAAATCTGTTCATAATAGAAGGACATGTCTGACCACAAAACAAATAGACTTTAATTTAGGGAAGTGTACATCCAAGGTAATGCTCCCATTTCCAGTGAGCAAATTGGAATGAAATAGAGAGGAAAAACAGAAAGTGAGAGGCTGACTAAGCAGCTTCCCAGAAATCTATCTCAGCTTAACTTGCTCATCAGCATTCAATCCATTTCTTTGATGCCAAAGTTACATGAGATTTCCTCAATATTAAGCCAATGGACCCTTGGAAAGTTTTCATACCTATCAGCAAACAAATCTTACTGTAACTCTTTTGATTCTTAGAGCTAGCAGATAAACAATGCAAGTAATCTAGAAATAATAGACAGGAGACCAAAACACCCTTAATGATAAACATTTGAAGATAACATTTTATTTAAAGAAGACTTACAGATAGCAACTCAACAAAACAACTGAGATGGCTGATAGGCTTCATATCAAATTTATGTTAACCAATATATGGCTTTTATGCTTGCTTTTATCTTTAAGTGTTTTGTAGTTTATATCGTGTTAAGTTCCACACCAGAATCATCAAATAGTGTAAGAATGCACTTTATACAACATGTTTAAAAAGAAATCTACTAGTACAATAAAAATAAATTATTTAGCAATAGTGCCAGAGATAACAGTAATATGACCAGATTTCTAATATTGTTACATAATTATAGCAATAATCAAACACAAACAAAAGTAAATGTAATTAGGGAGATGTGTAACATCTTTCACATCTAATATGCGAAATGCATTAGATAAAGCAGGGACTACAAGTCTTGCTCACCTTGAACAGTTTCTTCACAATTTCTGGAGATGATTTCCAGGGTTGCAAACAGAATGGCTGCTTCATCTTTACAGAATTTGGTGGAAACTTGGCCAGCAAGTCTGAAAATCACAGCAATTATTCTTCAGTCAAAATTAAGCACCGTAAACATGTGCACATCTTTAGGTATAAAAACTTGTTGAATTCCTCCTTCCAACCTAACCTTTGCATAGCGAACAACCTTGTAGTCCACTGGTGGCAAAATGATCAGAACAGCTTGGTGGATCTCCTACTGATTGCAACTCCCTCAGTTCCAGCTCTTCATCATCCACAAGCATTGCTATCTGATGAAAATTTTCTTGAGAAACTCTTGCTTCCAAAGCAAGTTCGCATATTGATTTTTCTGACAGCTTATTCTCATGTTTGTTAGATTCCACCTGACATATAACAGCAAGTTAAATGTTGCAACAGTTGTCAAATTAAACCACACTGATTAAAATAGTAACCTATGGTTTACCTCTACTCTTCTGACGATATACTGTCTCTTTTCTTTCACTTTATTTTGTAGCTTTCCCTGTTTCTAAATGGGCAACCTACTTTTCAGTCAACTTTCTAAAAGTACCAGTAAAATCAATTTTCAAGAGATCCACAAGAATGGCCTCAAACACATGCAAGGGAATAAAATTACAAAATACAGAATAAATTACTTACAGCCAAACTTTTACGTTGCTGTGGCCTTTTGATCCGAATTTGTCGGTTTTGTGTCATAAATGTTGAGTTAGGTGATAAACCAATGACTTCTCTGTCAGAAAAATCAACACCGGTAGGAAAATCTCCACCATGAGGGTTAGTTGCCCGCCAGACAGTCATTAAGCCTTTCCCGATACCATGTTTCTTTGCCAGAGCATTTTTATCACCACCGAGTGTATGATTTGTGACAACATGCTTGGAAACCTAATTAACAGTATGTTGTGAAAAATAAAAGGGGGGAAAAAAAAAGAAATATAAGAAAATCATGAAGGAAGAATCAGCTTAGATCTTTTTGCAGTACCTTCAATCTCTTAGATGCTCTTTGGTTTTCTGTGAGCAGGATGAGATTACCAGAAAGAAACAATGTTAGTTAAAACTTACTATAGCATCTCAGAAATTTTACTGTATTAAAAAAAGAAAAACATATGAAAGGCAGTTAGTAAAACCCACTAACTACTATATTCTGAAACAGCGAAAGGAAAAGGAGAAAAATGCCAAACCAACACTGCTATTTCAATACAATTAACCCAAAGGAATGTGCCCAAGTGAACTGCTGGAGCATATCATGTCAAAAGACGTTAAGTAAATAGGGAACACTAATGCTCACAGAAACCAGTCTAATCATCCATAATTTACATAAAAGTTCAACTTTCACTAGTAGCACATAAAAGAAGTCACAATGAAGAAAACAAAGTCAGTTGCAAGTATCTGCCGTATACCTTGACATTGAGAAGAAAATGCACCTGAAGGAAGAGCGTCAAATTCCACACCAAGGGGAGGACCATCCTTACGGAATACCTTCCTCAGTATGTAGTCCGGTGTAAAAAAATCCTCCTGAAACTGATTGTGGTTTTTCTTTCTGTTAACGAATTTTTCTTCAACCATACATGCCTGCTTGTGTTTAGACGAAGATGTCTTTCTAGAAGTAACTTTACTTAGAGTAGAATGGAATGGAACAATTATTTTATTTTCTCTCTTATCCTTCCCCCTCTTTTGAACAAACCAACGCTGCATCTGCTTGTAAGTCAATCCCAGAGCAGCAGCATGATCTTGCAAGGCCCTTTGTGTGGGATAATTGTCCTCTATCTCATAAAATATCATTTTAGAACATAAAAAAATTAAACAATTTTGTTGTGGAAGACATAAAAATGGTACTGAGTGATTCTCCACAGTTCAGTCAGTTATCATTATTATTATTATTATCATTATTATCAATGAGAGAAAGACAGAGATTAAGCTGGGTACCTAAGTACAACTTGTCGAGGACTTCAAGTTGCAGAGCCGTCTTCCTCTTTATCCCCATGTTCTTTCTTCTTTGGATATTTGTAACAGCAGTTGCCAATATCTGCAATTCAAATAAAAAAATAACCTTAAGTCCTCACTCACTTCTCAGAAAAATCAAAAGGGCTCTTGAGAATTATTTCTTAACTCGAAGAGATGAAATTAAAAAAAAAAAAAAAAAGACAAACAAACAAATTATTGATTTTTCGAATTGAATTAATCACTTATTGAATTAATATTCTTCAGGTTTTAGGACTTGAAGAGTTCAAACAGTACTGTAAGACAGGAGAGTGGTGGGGTATTATCGGATGTAGGAGAGAACCATAGAGGAAATGGGATAAACTGAGAAGTTTACATCAGAGCAAGAGCAGCTGTGACTTTAACGGCAACTGCCGCTGCATTGAGAAGATGATAGAGTCGATACTTTGCAGTCTGTGAAACTCCAGAGTAGATAACAAAATGAACTCACGCTAACACACATACGGGGTTTTGTAGGGTTTTGGGTTTTGTTCAACCAGAAGAAATATCTCCAATTTGTTCCAATATCTTAATTTGTAGGGAAAATACGTTATTTACTCATACTCCCCCGATAGTTTCACACCTTTTCATATATATCCTTTAGTTTCACACCTTTTCATAGACACTAATTTTTTTAAAATTGCAATTGCTCCCCTGTAGTTTTATTTTTTCTCAAAAACTTTCCTCCCGTAAAAAAAAAATGTATTTTAACATAAAATGACAGTAATACTCTTTATTATTAAATATTATTTTTTTCAACTCAAAGAAGAAATGGTAAATTACACCTAATCCTCTTGAATTCCTCTATATATTTTACATTGTACTTCCTAAATTTTTAATTTTATCAATTTATCTATAAATTATCTAATTTTATTCAATCTGCATAAATTGATAATGGTTGTTTACGGTATCTTTTATCAACAATTGTATATGAATTTTTGGTGCTTTGATTACTTTTGAAGAGTTAGTATGTTTAGGGTTTATTTGTTAACAATTGTTGTTTAAATTTTGGGGCTTTGATGGGATTTTATGACTCAAATAGATTCATGGTGTATGCAGGTCCTAAATATAGGTCTTACATGATCAACTTCTAGTTATAGCTCGACTATAAATAATATGTCGGGCCACTAGTTGTAGCGATAGCAGCCCCTTCATCTGTTGCTCCAGAGCCAGTGCATACTGTACCTGCTAGCATGCAATTCCAACCCGAGGGTATTTAGGCCATGATGGATAAGCTATGCAACAATTATGCAAATATGCGGGTTAACTTAGAACTCTAATTGGCACAATAAGGCAGCGATAGATGAGAGTTGAAGACAATGGTCAGTCAATTTTTATAATACCATCAACCAAGGTGATATTTTTTAATTTTCATTTGATTATTTACTCTCTCTTTTTTTATTGTTATCAGTTAATGGTTTACTTAAGTGCACTAATGATGATTTTTATTTATCATTTAACAAATTATAAGTTTTATGCCGCCAACCCCACAAAAGTAACCACAGTCACCACATTAACTAACTACTGTGGTTTGGGATCCTTTCAAACCGGTAATGACAAAATGCATAAATGGACTGCAAACAAGTTTGATAGGATAAATAAGGAAGTTTATCAACTATTTTTGTCTTTCGGAGGGTGGTTGAAGGATGATGTTTGTACATTTTTATCAATCACTTTTTAACTACTTTGTGCATGTGAAAGCCCCGCTTGACAATGCTAATTGTTTATAAGGAGTGAATGTTGTCTTGTACTTCATTAGGAAGAGGGTTAAGGTTAATCCCTGACTATCCCCATCGAATGTGATAATAGTTAATTGCTTCTTTTGGGTACGTATAATGTTTACATTTTCAATTTACAAAATATGATAATTGGGTACACATGAACACAAACAAGGGTGTTTGATTTTATGAATAATAGGTCTCAATGCACGGGTGTTATACTAAGTTCGTGCATCCATATCTCAATGAGGACTTGGAGCAACATGAGCATAACATTAACTGGGCGAGTGAAATGAACAATTCACCCTTCAATAGTTATTATGCAAAGGAAATGCGATGTAATCATGATCTTGGGATAACATTAACATTGCAAGTTATATTAAATCGTTTTATAGTTTTCAACATTATATTAAATTTGTAACTAAATATGCTAACAAATTTTCTATTTGCACATTGTTGTAGGTATATCTCCCAGTGAATAATGATGGTGCATATTAGGTGGCAGCGAAGGTTGATATTCATAGCTCGCTTGTGACATTATATAACCCGTCCAATAAAATGACCTAAGCATGGTTTCAATTAAAGAATACAAGGGCATTGCCGGTGTTGTTTGTATATCTTCTCATGGTCAACGGTTACTACAACCTTCATCCAGAATTTACGGCGGGTGGTCTTCTACTCCTAACTCCATTCGCAATGTCACGTGAAGAGGATTCCTCACTTCCATAACAAAACAACCAGTAATGTTTTATTTCCCTTATACATATTGATTTTGGATAATATATCTCTTATTATTTATTAATTATTTTCATTATATTTTTTTCAGTAGTGATTATAATGTCTATGTATTGAAATTCATAGAATATCTACTTATTAGAAGGCAAGTTACTTCAACCATAGTCTCATTACTTTATTTAGGGATAAATTTTTCATTCTGAGATATAAAGTACATTATGCCAATTTATTTATTTTATTTCAACCCAAATTGTAAAGTATACAATTTTATAATTTACTCAATATCAATTTATTAATTAATCAATTTTTCATTTCTTTTAGTTCAACCCAATTTGTAATTTAGACAAATGTATACTTTACTTCAATATCAAGTTATTAATTAATTCATTTTCATTCCATTTGACTTAATTTGACAAATGTAAGCAATTGTAAATATACAAATATATAACAACAATTTCAAAATAAATTTGACAAAAACAATCATAATTAAATTGAAATACAATTGAATAAACTAGGGGCAAAAAAAACACAAACTCAATTAAAAACTCAGTTGATCTACCGAGACTCTCAGTAAACTAATCGAGGATAACTCTTATTATGTACAAAAAAGGTACCATCGGCCAAACTGCTAAAGCTTTTGGTAGGATGGTCGAGGGTGCCTTCTTTGTATACATCAAGAGAGCACCCTCATTCAACCTGCCAAGGGACTCGGCAGACTAACAGAGTGATATTCCAGCAAGCAACTAGCTTATTGGAATTTTATTCGGCCAGCCTATCGAGAATTGCTATGCAATTAATATTCAACTTTGGTTTTAGTTTTTACAACCATCTAATATTCAACTTTGGTTTTACTTACAATCCAATTACTATAATACCATAATAAAATGAATTTCTATAATAATATATTGCCAAAGCAGGTTTGTCGGTTATAACCAAATACCCACATCTACTACATTTATAATGTGGTCGGTCTTCTCCTCTGGATAGGATCATTTGAGTCCTAGGTTTTCAGGGAGCACGCCGAACTATTGGAGGGGAGACGATTCGATCAATTACAGTTGGTGGTGCATGCCATAAACGCCTATAATCCAGCGGATATATGATCCTTGTGTAACATTCCTTCTATGATGAAACACTGTAATATTTAGAACAGAAAGGGTAAGATATCAAATTTCAAAATCTATAAATAGCAATTGCATGTATACATGGATATTTATCCATTTGAAATTGCCGACATAAACATGTTTTATCTTCCAAGTTCACTGTTGTAACAAATTTAAATGTACGAACTTTAAATTCATACAAGCTCAAGGGGTTTATAGTGAATCACTGACATTTATTAAGGCTCTCTGTTAATATCTTTTCGAGCCATGAAGTAACCAATGTTGAGGCAATTGCAGATTCATTTCGACGCTCATAAAATCAAGTTTGTAACAAAGACTTTATCATTGTAAGTAAAGGTACAAGCAGAAGTGACCAAGCATCTCTCAAGACTGTATTCACACACTTAGTTATATCGGTTGTCATTATGATATATCTGTTGCTCGAAAAAAATGCTTTTGCCCACTTTTCAAGGCTAACTTCCATGACATATTGATATGATCATGTATTAATGGCCTCTAGTTTTCATATATACGTCCGAAATCAACAAGTAAATAAGCTTTAATTACTTGATTAAAATGCATATGAACATGTTTATTGTTTCTAAAATACAATTTCATATTGCAGCTGAAATGATATATATAATTTCCATGATAAACATTAAGAAATACCATTGCAATAGTCATCTCCAAACCCTTATGCTTATTGGTAATAAACGCTAAGTCATTAACTTCACTGTAGGTTTCCTTCAACTTCTTAAATAACCAAGTGTATGATGTTTCATTCTCTGTAACCACAATATCAAAAACTAAAGGGTATATCTGCTAATTTCTATTGAAGCATGATGTAATAATTAAAGTACCTTTATATTTTTTTTTAGATGGGTCCCATCCACATCTATAATAGGTTTAATCTTATGAAATATGTCAATACTTTGGCCAAAAGTTATGAATAAATGTAGAAAACTATGTCATCATCCATCTCAGTACGAGTGATAGTCTCTGGATTCTTTGTCTCCAATATTGAACACCACATGAGTAATGTTTGATATGACTCCTTAAATGTGCCTCTTACTTTCCATGACTTGTCATATGTTATACATATCTCTAGCTCATCGGCAACATCATATTGTTTTCCTTGTTGTCTATATTAACGATCAATTCCTTGGTACTTAGATCTAATATGATTCCTTATATATTTGTTACTTGCTTGCCGATGATCTAGTAAACATTGCTTGAGTTGGTTGCAACTGTGTTTTTTAGAGACTTCCTTTACAGCCCACAACTCTACATTAGGGACCTTAGTTGCATGTACCTGTCATGTATAATTTTCATAAGTATATCCTGTCTCAAACCTTGATGAAGAAGACTTCATGATTTTCAATTGAAAAATTTTCTTTATTACATATATGACCAACTTCTGTTGTAACCCTTTCCTGTTGGTGTATATTTGCCTAATAATGGATGCATCGCTTGCAAATAGTGAACAATCATTACTTGAGCTCGGTTCAATTGTTAATGATGAAGGACGTCTAGCAAATTGAGATGCACTTACTCTTGTCGTTTGCAAATTACTTTCATTATAAATATGGTGTTGCCTATGACTGTCATCATCAATAGGTGGAACAGGAACACCATCCGCCCAAAACTCGATACGAAAAGGGCATTACAATTGGCTCCGATTCAAATGCATCATTAACTTCATCATCACCGCTCATCTTATCATGATTCAATTCGATATCATCGTCAAGTGCAATATCATCTTCAAATGCAATATCATTTTCCTGCATTCCTACATTCGTATCATTATCATAGTCTATATCATAATTGTAAAGGTTATACAACGTGTCAAATTCATCTATTGTGGGCGACACACAATCAACCATTATAATGTCATTCCTATCATGCAAATTCAATGCAATATTTTCTTCAATTTCATTATGTGAGATTGAATATTCTTCATTTATTATGCTACTGCTATTAACATCGACTTTGGTTCTCAAAGATGAAAGTCTATTACTCCAACTCTGAGAGGCAAATGGAATCCCAGGATTGAATTCTCTTTCTCCAACTGTTGGCATCTTCTGTAAGGCCAACGTATCTTGCAAAGCCTCAACCACAATAAAAAATAAAGATGTATGCATTGTATCAACACAAAAATGCTTCTTAAAGAAACACTTCATATCTCCATTATTTTCAATCACAATTGGATTCAATTTATAATATGATCAAATTATAAATTTCATTTTGATGCGAAAATAGTTGAAATTTATGTTTGTTATCTCGTATGCAATTTCTAGTAGCTCATTATATGTGTAGTTAGTGTGTATAATCATTACTTTCATCCTCTCATCCACATAGGGATGACAAAATTCCACTCAACCTGTTAATACGACACGAACCCGCATAATTTTTTACGGATTTGGGTCTCCGTTATTGGGTTTATGTTGTTAACGGGTCAACATGTTAAGACATGTTAGTTTAACGGGTGAACACGTGAAAATACGATAACAACCCGATACTATTCAGAAAAATAAAAAATATATATTTTCTTATTATAAAATACTAAAAATTATAAACTATGTCAAAATATATTTGTTACAAATATTAAGTAAAATTTTAATATTTCAAATTATAAATAATTATATATATTGATAATTTTATTTTTTTATTTGTTAAGCACATGTTGTAACACACCCCAATCAAGCTCCATAAAACGAATAAGACTGAGATGGCTACCAAAAATAATACGAATATGTATTTGCAGAAAACATTTAAAACTTAATAAATTTTCTATATAAAACCTTTGGACAGTTAAGACTCATACCTCGACCGTCAAATACCTATTAAGATAAAATTTAATTGTCGCATTTTTTTTTAAAAAAATCCTTAACAAAAAAAAACATCCAAGGCAAATCTCACATTTTAAAACAATAATATGCTTAAATAAACAGAAACACCCATACTCCTACTTTATTTCCTAAAACATAAAATCACTAATAAAAATTCAAACTTGATAAACCCAACCCTTCATCATAATATTGGAAAACCTTCATTTTATACTCCAAAAGTCTCCCCTCTTGAGCAACCACATAGTTCACCATTTCCAATAATTATCATGAAAGACAAATCATTTTATATATTATTACATGAGAAAAATAAACAAACTAAAACGTGAGTTAAATAACTCAGTAGAATTCCCACACAATTAAAGTATACATCCATATGCAATCTTAATCATAATTAATATCGTAAATCAAACTTATTATAACATATGTCAGTCAATGCTTTAACAATATGCTTATTGGTTAGAATTTTCTATCACATACCATAACATATCAATCATAAGTGTGCATGCATCTCAATCTCACTTATAGTATCACACAGTAACTATTTCAATCTCACATATAGCTTACTTAGTTTGTCATGATCAAACTCAAATATTTGTATATCGCTTTTATGTACCAACCAAATGTAATATACCGTTCATAGTCTGTCGTACGTTATTAAATTCATACATGCATGCTCACTAAGCCTATTCATTATTTTAGGTAACTTATAGTCTTACTCGACTACATGCTTGATACACACAGATATCAAAATATCACTACAGATATCCATTGCAAAAATATATACGCCAAATTCTATTCCACAATTAACACAAATTGCATAACCTCTATACAAATAAATTCATAAATTAGATTGTACGCAACCAATTAATTCAATTCCAGCGGCAAATAATCAATTCATGTGTCCATAAAAACTCAACTAAATTTCAGCATTTTGTGTGATCTGTAAATATTTTAACAAAAATAATTTACTCAAACAATCATTGTATGAAAAGAATGACCCAGTTAGATTTCAAAAATTATAACTAATTCATGAAAATTCCGATTGACCTAAAATCAGTGGAAAAACAACAATACAAATATATCTATCTGTTGAAATTTTCCTAGAATTTACCAGGTAAAATAAACTTGGTTTCCAAATTTAAGAACCAAAACTGTAAAACCAACCCAGCAGTGACAAAGAAATTTATAAAATTCACAGTTAATTATATATGCCTCAAAAATTTGTGATTTTTCATATATATGTTCCTGAGAGTCTTAGGTAAAGTATATAAAAATTTCAAATTAAAAAGAAATGATTTGTCTATTGAAAATATACAGTGAAATCGAACTGTTTAGAATTTTTACAACTTGAAACAGAGAATTTTGAAAATTCATAATTAATTATATAAAATTTGCATTGAGGTGAAACAAAAACCAAAATGTTCAAAATTTATAAATCTATCCAAGATAAATCATCCAAAAAATTTTGATATCAAATGCAGGTTATGAAAATTTAAATACCCCCCTAAATAGATAGATTTTTCAGTAGAGTTTAGAGATAACCCACAATTGCATAAATTCAATTATCATAAACAGCAGAGAAAACACTTCAAGCAATTTGGTGCTAGGAATCCTACCTGAAATCTTTGATTTAATCTTGAAAAGTTGCAAAGACTTGGCCCCCAAATCAAGCTCCAAAAATAAATTTCAAAAAAAAGAAAGAAAAAGATTTAGTATTTAAATCTTCCACAAGAAAAATCAAATATTCAGGTTTCTTTGATCAAAACATTTATTACTCACCTTTCAAAATTAGCAGGTTCCTACTGTTCTTTTTTTTCAAACTTTCAAAAACTCTCATACGTTCTTCTCTCTAAAATCATACGTTTGTTTTTTTTTTAAAAAAAAGGCATAGTTATAAATTTATAAATGACTTAGGAAATTGAGATTGACTTGAACTCCTCTTTTTTTTAAAATAATAATAATAATAATAATTCAAAAACCTCATCAGTTCTATTTAAAAATCAGATTTTCAATCTATTTTATTTAAAATAATAAAATTCTGTATAATCAGGTTAATTTGATAAAATCTTATCTCAATTAATTAAACAAAAAAATAATATACTTATCCTTAGTTTTTTTTAAAAAATGATTCAGATCCCACACATGTAGTTTTTATTTATATAGAAAGTATGCTATATATATTTATATAATTATATTTGATTTATTTTATCATATGCTTCTATTTGATAAATATATGTGTTTCTATTAAATATGTAATAAAATAGGTAAAATATTTTACCACACGTATTTGTATGGATAAATATATATGTGACATGTAAAATATATGTGGCACGATGCATTAATTTAGTAAATTTTTTTATATACATATGTATGATCAAATATGTAAGGTGACATATATATAAGACAATTTTATTTATATATATGTCATTGCTTTATATACATATATCTTTGAACAAATATCTATGTGATATATATATATATATATCGTACAATTCTATGATATATGTATGACTCATGGTATATATGTGACACATACTACATATGTGACATGTGATACATTCTACATATATGACTTATATGATAATATCTAAAAATATAAAATTGATACAATTGTACATGTATTAAATATATTAAGCACTTCATACACATACATTAAATATGTATATAATTTGTACATATAGTTTTTTTTGAAGCAGATGAATACTATTGATAATGGATATTATTTGATTAGTTGGTGTATGTTTAGTTTATTAATTTTAAGTTAACTTTGTTATGATTTTGTTTTAATTTTGTGGTGAATTTTTCTTCTATAGAACAATTAAAAAGTTATTAAAATTGGTCAATTTATTTAACAGGTTAGATAACGGATTACACAATAATTTAATATATGGATTTGAGTTTATATATTTCAAAAGTTTAATGGATTGGGTTCGGGTGAAGAAAATTTGACACGAATACAAAATCATACAACACGTTGCCATCCTTACATCCACATAAACCCAATTCCCTTCGACATCTATCTCAAACCTTCTATTAAACTGAATCACAACTATAGTTTTTTCATACATAAAAAACTTATAAATACAAACAATATTAATTATATAGTTTATTTTTTTCAACTTCTATTATATCTTATTTAATATTTTTATGAAAGAAAAAAAAAGTTCCTTGGCAGGTTGGCTAGGGCCTCGGAATAGTTGCCTTCCTCAGTAGGTTGGCTTGTTGAGACCCTATGCCAACCTTCCGAGGAATTAATGAAATGACCTTCATTTGAGCTTTCCTTGGCCGATTTATCGTGGGCCTCAACCAACCTGCTGATGATGCATCCTTACTATTACATTTTTATTCAAATCTCGTCATTTTTTCCCAAAAACTCATGCAATCAAAATCAATATATCAAAACTACAAAATAAAAAGCAAATATATATACTTATTACCTTGTTCAAACATATTAATGCAAAATATAAAAAATATGTCATTGTAAATTACAAATTTATTATTACCTTTTTACAACTAATGATAGTTTAATAGGAGTTTAAGGTGGAAATATTTGATTTTAAACAAAAATAAATCAATAAGAAATAAGGAACAAATAATAACATAATAAGAATAAGACTGTAAACTTAAAAGAAAATTTAAAGTTTAACATATATAAACTGAGAAAACAAAGTGTTAGATAAATTAAAGGGAAATGAGTTGCTGTGATTATTAGTTAATAAATGATAAATTTAATATTTTATCTAACTTTTGCATAAAAATATAAATTGGTGGATTTTTTTAAGGGTTTTTGGGTAAAATAACCACTAAAATAACAGTATTTGGAAAAATACCCACCAATCTATATTTCTTGTAAAATCTAGACAGTATACCAAATTTACCCTTCACTAATTCTCTTGTACACAAGAACTGATTCCACGTTAATTCATCTGACACTTTGTTCTTTCCATCCGTAACGTTAAGTTGTGAGTTTTCTTTAAAAGTTCGTCTTCTTCTTCTTCTATCTACCTCTAATTTGTTCTTTTACTTATTAATTTATTTTTTCTTCAGAGACTTCTTTGTTTTTCCTTTTTTCCCATTAAATCTCATCACCTGTAAAAAAAGGTAATAACAAATTCGTAATTGACAGTTGCATACTTTGTTATGTTTGTGTTAATATGCTTGAGGAAGGTAATAAGTAATAAGTATGTATATTTGCTTTTGATTTTTTGATGTATTGGTTTGGAATGCATGAGTTTTGGAAAAAAAATAGATCCGAAAGAAATTGCTGGTGGGGATGCATCCTCTGTAGGTTGGCATAGGCCTCGACTAACCCGCCAATGGTGCATTCATTGGCTTGGTGCTTCCTCAAAGAATTGGCATAGGGACCTAGGCTCTAGGTCAATCTGCCTAAAAAGCATAAAATGGTCTTCCTAAGCAGGTTGGACTATGGACAGCAGCCCGCCGAGTCCCTACGCCAATTTACCGAGGATTACCATTTCAGGCTTTCCTCTAGACGCCTGGGCTCAGAGCCCCGAGACCCTAGGTCAATCCGCCAGCTTGCTGAGTCCTATGCCAATTTGCCGGGAATACCATTTTATGCTTTCCTCGACAGTTGGCTCAGGCGCGCCGGGTCTAGGTCGACCGCCAGCTCGCCGAGTCCCTATGCCAATTCCGGGAATACCATTTTATGCTTTCCTCTAGATTGGCTCAGTGGCCTGCACTCGCCGAGTCCCTATGTCAATTTGTTTGAGCCAACTTGTCGGCAAGAATTATTTTTGATTTTATAAAATAAAAGTTGGAAAAAAAGTAAACTATATAATTTTGTATTTGTAGGTTGTTGATGCAAAGAAATATATAGTGATTCGTATGATGGAATGTTTGAGATGGATGCCGAAAGGAATTGGACTTATGTGGATGGGAGGACGAAAGCAAGGCTCATACACACCTAACCGCATATATAATGAGTTATTAGAAATAGCATATGAAGCAACAAGTTTAAATCCCAACCAATTTCGCGATCAAAATGAAGTTTATAGTTCGATCATGTTATAAATTGGATCCCATGAGATTGAAAATGATGGAGATGTGAAGTGTTTCTTTAAAGAGCATTTTCGTGGATACAATGCATACATCTCCACTATTTATCGAGAGGTCGCTACAAGATACTCCTCCATACAAAAGACAACAGGAGAAAGAGATTCCGATCCTGCGATTCCATTTGCCTCGAAGTAGAATAGACTTTCAACGCCGATACCAATAGTGGATGTGAATGTTAATGGCGTGGAATTGAAATGAAGATTATTCAATCTCATATAATGAAATGAGGAAAATATTGCATTTAATTTGAACAATGAGGATGACATTACGTACGATCGCGTGTTGCCTACAATAGATGAATATGATAGGTTGTATAACCTTTACAATTATGATTTAAAGTGTGATGATGATTTAATGCAGAATGCAAGAAGATGATATTGCATTGGATGATGATATCAAGTCAATGGTACATTTGAAGTTCCAATTGAAGCAAATTGTGATGCTCATTTTGTATCGGATCGGTATAGGATGGATAGTGTTCTCATTCCACCTATTCGTAATGAAAGTAATTCGCAAACAATAAGAGTAAGTGAAAGGGTAAGTGCATCTCAATTTGTTAGCCATCCTTCATCGTCAACAATTGAACCGAGTTCAAGTAATGATTATTCACTATCTGGAAACGATGCACCCGCGGTTGGTCAAATATACGCCAACAAAAAGAGTCAGAAGTTAAGCCATGTATATGCAATGAAGGAAAATTTTCAATTTAAGGTCATGAAGTCTTGTTCACAAAGGTTCGAGGTAGGATGTACCTCCGACAATTGTACATGGCGGGTACGTGCCGCTAGGGTCCCTAATGTAGTATTAGAGGCACCCATGATGAGTCATATCAAATATTGCCCGTGTGGTGTTCAATGTTGTAGGCAAAGAATCCAGGTACCATAACTCATATTAAGACGGATGATGACAATTGTTTCCAATATTTATTCATGGTCTTAGGCCAAAGTATTGTCGGATTTCATAAAGTTAGGCTTGTTGTAGCTGTGGATGGGACCCATCTAAAAGGAAAATACAAGGGTACTTTAATTATTGCATCATGCTTCGATGGGAATGAGCGGATATACCCTCTAGCCTTTGGTATTGTGGATACCGAGAATGAAACATCATACACTCGTTCTTTGAAAAGTTTAAGGAGCCTACGCAGGTTAATGATTTAGATTTATCACCGATGTATATAAGGGTTTGGAAAGTACTACGCCTGTATATCCCAACGCTTATCATAAATTGCATGTATCATCTAAGTTCGCAATGTGAAACGCATTTTGGAAAAATAAACATATCCATATGGCTTTTTATCAAGCCTAAAGCTTATTTGCTGTAGACTTTGAACCGCAAATACGAAGCTAGAGGCCATTAATATACGAGCATATCAATATGTTATGGAAGCTAGTCCCGATAAGTGGGCAAGAGCTTTTTCCCGCAATACAAAGATAATGACAACCAATATACCGAGTGTATGAATGCAATCTTAAGAGATGCTAGGTCACTTCCACGTACTCTACTCGAGGCAATAAGGTCTTTGTTGCAAAACCGGTTTTGTGGCCGAAATGAATCAGCCTACCTCCACACCTACTCCATGGCTTCAAAAGATATTAACAAAAGCTAAACGAATGCCGGAGATTCACCGTAATCCCTTTGAGTTTGTATGAATTTGAAGTTCAGACTTCAATTCGCTACCACGCTTAACTTGGAAGCTAAAACATGCTCGTGTCGGCAGCTTCAAATGGATGGGTATCCATGTATATATGCAATCGCGCGGTCGATTTAGAAATTTGACGCTCTACTTTTGTTCAATATTACGGTGTTTCTTCATGGTGGAATGCTACGCAATGACTATATATCCTCCGGATGATGACGCTTTCGCATGTATCCCCTATAATTGATCGGATCGTCTCCCTCCAATAGTTAGCTCCCGTAACCAGGACTCGAAGGATTACGCCCAGGAGGAACCACCACATCGTAAATGTAATAGCGCGGCGGTTGGTCACAACCACAAACATGCACCGTAATATGCCATTATAGATATTCATTTTATTGTGGTATTGTATTAATTGAGTTGTAAGTTAAACCCAAATTTTGTTAAAAAACAAAATCCTTATGTCAACGAAATACTCGGCTAATACGCCGAGGCACTTCAAAAATGGCCGAGTGTGCCTTTAAAGACTACTCGGCCAACATGGGCATTCTAGATAGTAGCCGAGTGAAATTCTAGCAAGCTACTAACTGTTGAATTTCACTTACCACTTTTATGCCTCGCCAGAAGAGTATTTCGTTGAGTTTGTTTTAACAAGTTATTTTGAAATTGTCCTGTACATTTGTTTACTTACAATTTTGAAGTTCATAAATGAATCAGTTCATAAATGAATCAATTGATAGTTTTTACCATTAATAAATTTATATTCATTACAATATTGACCAAACTAATAGGTACTTTACATCCATCAGTGAAAAATTTCTACAAAGATATTTCTCCCTAAATAAAGAATGTGACCGCTTGAAGTCAAATGGCCTTCCAAAGAACGAGGTATTCTATATACTTCAATGCATAAACACCGAATCACCACCAAAAACACATTGGAATTGGTTAAGTAAATAATAAGATACATTGATACCCTAAAAAATGTGTAAATGAGTATTGAAGAAATTACTCGCTTATTTGCTGTGGGAGTGAGGAATCCTCTTCCCGTCTGAATGGAGTTAAGTCCAGCGTTTGATTCGGATGATGAGTGTAGTATTCGTTGACCATCGGCAAATACGGAACAAAACTCAATGGTCTTGCATTCTTTATTTGAAACCATGACTTAGGTGTCATTTTAATTCGAGTCGATAGGGTAATATGCCTTTAATATCAACATTGTTATTCACTGGGATATATACCTACACCAATTTGGAAAAACTAAAATTTATAAGTAAAATTAATTACAATTAGTTACAATAACATTGAAAAATATAAAATGGTTAATACTCACAATGTCCTTGTGCCCAAGATGATGATCCGAGCGGCATTTTTCCCCGATAATACTCACGGCGGCGATCGCTCATCTCACTCCCAATCAATGTTCTCGCCTCAAATTGCTCCATGTCCTCATCAACATGTGGATCCCAACCACGCGCTAATTATAACGCCTCAGAGGCCTATTATTCAGGACCCAAACAAATATATTGTGTTAGTGTGTACATAATTATTATATTTTGATAATTGAAAACATATACATAAAACGCACTCCAAAAGCAAGGTTATGATCACGCTCGATGGAAATAGTCGAGTTACTATCGATCCTCTTTCTAATGAAATATAGGACAAAGATCCATTCCCTACAAAACAATTATAATAGTGAAGTTTGGGTTTTGCCCACAAAGTAGTTACAACATGCTTAATTAAAACTATACTTACATCATTATTTAACCACCTCCATCGCTAAGAATATATTATAAACTTCTTTACTTATCTTATCAAAACCGCCGAATCGTAGACAATTTACTTTTTCTATCCTTAAGAAATTTAGACAATGCAGCTTTTTCTTTTGTCTACGGCTTTAAAGGATCCCAAACCACATGAATTGGATGATGTGGTTCCCGTTTGGATGGTAGATATAAGCTACTATTTGCTACATAATATACCAAAATCATCATTAGTTCAATTAAGTAAACCATTAATCAAGAAAAGTAAAATTAAACAAATAATCAATGCAAATTAAAAAATAAACTCGTTGTTTATGATCTTTGAATAACCGCCCACCATTGTCTTTAACTCTCGTGATATCACGCCTTGGCTTAATCAAGTCCAAAGTCACCGATATTTGCAAAATCTTCCCGCAACTCATTTATCATGCTTTCAAGATATCGCGAATGAGCACCCGGGTGAGATTGTGCTAGCTAGTAGTATACACCTGGCTCGCCTTCCTCCTCGCACCGCGTCGATACATGTACAACCGGTGGCCCAACATATTATTTATCGCGCCTGCCTTAAGTTGATCATGTAAGTCTTCGCAACTCCTTCCGTGGGAATAAGCTCATTATTCACGATATATACTGAACGAAAATACAATTGAAATAAATCATACAACCGATCATACAAAATACACATGAAAATTCAACCCGGTTGAACTTACTTGTTTTTGTTGAAGATGTCGCCGCCCCTATTATAGTGTAGGATGTTGGAATGGTATCCTAGCATCCTTGGATATCCGACAGAAAGGCTCCAGCGATGTCATGGTGGAACCATAGGTATCACATGAAAGCCCCACATCTACACAAAAAGTCATAACGAATTTGATAAGAGCACATAATTATAAAATATAAACACAATGACAGGTTTATGTAATATAGTGTCACCAAATGCAAGAGGAAATCAGAAAGGCGTAGGATGTCTTGTGTTTCCGCCCATCTTCGACGGAGAGGAAATGGTAAGATGTTCCCCATGGGTACTTTCTAGCAAATTATCATTTTCAATGATTGTAAAGTTATTTTTCTTCACTAATCTTGATCGATCGGAAGAAGACCTCTAAAAAGAACATGCAAAGATTTGACATTGTCCCATATTTCGATCATTGTCGTACTTGAATTCAATGTCCTCAACGCCGACCAACTCGTTTGTGTCATGGACCCGATTCACCAAAGTACTTGGTCCACAAGTCCGCTTCTTAGTGGAATTTACCACGCTTTAACCCAATGAACATGACAAAGGCCTTCCTATCAAACCTTGCTCCAACTCCATCAATTCAACTCGATCACGTGTGGGTCATCGTTGTATAGTTGTCTCGATAGAAGTGGTGCACAAATCCACCACAAAATTGTAATGTCTTCATCCTTGTGAAATCACCAAAAATTGAAGCCTCAAATTGATCTATCCCCTTCTCAGAAATTTTATAGATAACTTTGAGTGCCACTTGCAGTTGGATATGATCGAGATGAGCAATATCCCCTACAACCTCTGAATAATTCTTCGTGAAACCTATAACACAAAACATATCAAAATAATCAAAAACCTATTAACAAAAACCAATTGCTGCATTTTCAATTGAAACTAACAACAATAGTATGTATGTATAAGTATATATGTGTGAAGTGTATAAATTTCATGTGTAATTGCATTCATAACTTTTACTGGTATTTCACTCGGCCAAATTGCCGAGTCCCTCAGTCGTATGGCCGAGTGAAACACCAGTGTAAATGAGGCAAAGCAACCTCGGCCAAATTGGTCGAGGGGTGTCTCTTGTTATATATGGGATACCCTTCGACCAATTGTGCTGAGGCATGAGCCAAGTTGGTCGAGGGGTGCCTCTTGTTATATACGGGATACCCCTCGGCCAAATGTGCCGAGTCATCGGCCAAGTTGGCCGAGTGGTGCCTTTTGTTATATACGGGATACCCCTCGGCCAAATTTGCGGCATCGTCCAAATTGGCCGATGGGTGTCTCTGTTATATATGGGATACCCTACCAATCGGTCGAGTGAGCCAGAGAGGGTGCTTCTTGTAATATACGGGATACCCCTCGGCCAAATGTGCCGAGTCATCGGCCAAGTTGGCCGAGGGGTGCCTTTTGTTATATACGGGATACCCTTCGGCCAAATTTACCGAGGCATCGGCCAAATTGGGTGCCTCTCATATATATACGGATACCCCCACCAAAGGTCCGGCATTGGCAAATTGCCGGGTCTCACGATATAACAAGAGACACTCCAACTCGCCGGCGGGTATCCCGTATATTACGAAGCACCCTCGCCAACTTGGCTCATGCTCAAGACATTGGCGGGTATCCCATATATAACAAGAGACACCCGCCAATTTGGACGATTCCGGCCGGCGGTATCCCGTATATAATAAGGGCACCCTGCCAAGTGACCGATGCTTCAGAACGCCGCGGGTATCCCACATATAACAGGACACCCCCGCCAAATTCATATTCATCAAGAGTATCCTAAATTGGCCGTCTATACAAATTGTATATGCATACACAATACTTATTCAAATAGAATACTTATATATAAAAATTCTTTATTTTTTATCATAAATTTGTTCATACCTGGAGTGCATTAGAGGATTCCTCAACCTCACGGCCCTCTCTTCTTCGTGGCGCTTTAGCTTGTTGTTGCTGTGGATTTGTCACCTTCCTCAATCTCTTCAAGCCATGTTGTGGTGATAGGAGAATACTGAGTGACCACAAAGATGGGCGACTTCGTGGAAAGGTTTGACGCGGGTAGGGTTTTAGGAGAATATGATTTCAGGCTAAGAGAGTTAGTGAAGGGTAAATTCGGTATACTGTCTAGATTTTACAAGAAATATAAATTGGTGAGTATTTTTTCAAATACTATTATTTTAGTGGTTATTTTACCCAAAAGCCCTTTTTTTAAATAATATTATTTTAATGGGTATTTTACTTAAAAACCCTTATTTAAAGTCCTCGGAGTTCTAAAATTACATTCTAAAATGGTTTTAAAATCTGATTTTAAAACGATTTTAGAATGTAATTTTAGAACTCCGAGGACACGGGAGTTTTATAGTGAGGTTCTAAATAATAGCCTCTAGATAGACGCACCTGCACTGGACCCACTTTTTAGTCGGATCGGCTGAACCCACTGGTTATGCGGTCAACTGATACGAGCGAAGGGTCTGATCGAGGACTGATCTCAGGTTCAAAAGAGATAAATTGTGATTGATTATTTTTTATTAAAAAAAGGAAAAAAGAAAAAGAAAAAGAATAACCTAAGGGTAAATGGAAAGGGCGGTGGGGACCTTAATCACGTCCGTCCCTCCGTCTCATAAACCCCTCTTCTCACTTATTATCAAAAAAAAAAAAAAAAAACCCTCTTCTCACTGTGCCAAGGAAGTCGTAGGCATTGGGCTTCAATCATTCCGGAAATTCGAATTAAACGACGGAGTCACTTATAGCTGCGCCTTCAACAAAGTCCGACTCGGCGAGTGAAAGAGATGGGAAAAGAGAGTTGATAAGAGGGTCATAGTGAGGAAGGTGAAGAGTTCTGGTGTACTTTGGAAGGCTGATACTTCGAAAGTTGAGGACTCTCTGAGGCAATGCTTGAAGGGTTTGTTCGTCAGTTGATTTTGGGATATCTTGGTCGCTATGTCAAGGATTTCCAGAAAGAGCAGCTGAAAATCACCCTATGGAACGGTAACTTATCCTTTTCTCTATTCCTTCAATTGATTTGTTAGAATTATTTAATACGTTATTTTAGTTATCTATTATATATTTTAATGCAGAGGAAGTATTTTTGGAGAATGTGGAACTGATTCTTGAAGCCTTTGATTATCTTCAATTACCGTTTGCGTTAAGGGAAGGTATTGACAGCTGCTCCTCTTACCAATACAATTCTCGTAATACATAGTTTTTCAAATAGAGCATGGTTTTTTCTTTTTCTTCCAATTTATATTTTACCTCCTTATTTCTAAGCACCTACTGTGGCTTTGTTATAGTTTTTCGTTAGAGAGGTGAATGTGAACTGTTGCATGACATAGTATCCTAGAAATTGGTGATCCCATTAGAGATTATTTCCCCCTTGTTTACTGCTATGCAGTGCAATTATCTTGTTATTACATATGTTAACTAGAAGTTTTTTACTTTTGATGCTGAATGCTGGTTTTAGTCTTTTTTTTCCCCCCCAAATGAAGCACGATAGTAGGACCATAATGGTCTTTTGGTAGTTGATGAACTGCTTTTCCTTCTTTTTCAGGTGGATGCTTACTCCTTAATAAGTAGACCACCTGCTAGTTTTGGAATTATCCATATTTAGCAATTTAGGTTCTTGTTAAGTGGGGAAGATGTGTGATGAGGCGAGGCCCATAAGGTTTTGACATTGAATTCACTAGGACATTAGAATTAAGTCAGTTTTAATTTGGATTCGTTAGTTTTGGGATTACAGTTCTATTTATTGAGGTCTACAAATTTCTCAAAAACTGACCAATTGAGAAGTCCAAATTTGATGGTTGTGTTATTATCCTTCAGTGAGCTGCACCCCAAGAGTAATTTACAAATTACTATCCTATCTAATTGTAATCAATTTGTCAACCTCTTTGCTCCCTGATGGAGGTCGAGCTAGAAATGCAAATGGATGTTAGGCATAGCTGTATGGCTTAAGTTCTTGGGCTTTTTCCTTTTCATTATTAGGGTTTTATACTACTAGGGTTTAGATTAGAGTTTCTACAATTTCTTGGTCATTTCAATTTTCATATTTGAACTTAGACTGCCTATATAAACAGACCTCACTGTATTCTATTTTCGTGCTTTGAAATTGACATAAATAGGCTGCATTGTGAATTTTACTCCTTTTTCATTTTTGGGAAAAAAAGATGTATGATTTTCATTGTATGATGAGTATCATTTGACAGGTTTCCCTTGGAATGGAGCTTGATATTCAATTTGTTTGAATTTTTCGTGCCCAATTATTTGCTATCTGTGTTATTACTTATCATATTTTTTGGGTTTTTGATCTAAGATACTCCTATAGTTCCCTTGGTACTTATTTTACTATCGTAAAACCTGATTTTTGTTGGTCCTATGTGGGTTTATGTTAACCATATTCTTGACTGGTACATTGTTATTTCTAATTGTGTCCCATTGTGGACTTCATTGATAGGCCATGTTGGAAAGTTGAGCATCAAAATTCCATGGAAAAAGCTTGGTTGGGACCCCATTGTAATTATTTTAGAGGATGTTTTTTTTTGTACATCCCAGAGGGATGATGAAGAGGTAATTTTCAATCTGCAATGTGTCTACTTCAATAGTACATAGTAGATGTATTTTTTAAAATAGAAGCCTTGTTCCATTTAACAAAAAAGGAAAAGTTTACAAGGTCAAAATTTTTTCTACAGATGATAAAGAATTTTTTGGTAGCATTAAAACAGCAAAATGCAGTAAGAGTAAACATTATCTTTATGCAAGAAATAAATTTCTGATAATCTTATTGGCAATTGATTTTTTTCTACTGTAGTGGAGTTCACATGCAGTTGAGAAGCGAGAATTTGCTGGAAAAAAGGCCAAACTTGCTGCAGCAGAACTGACCAAATTATCAAAACGAGTATGTGGTAAGCTATTTGACTTCCACTTTTGAGGAGCATTGTTGTGAGTGGTTCTCATAGGTGTATGGCTTTTTCTTTGAGGGAAAATGGTGCAATTAATTTTTGCTTTACTTTCTGATAGGAAACTGTTATCATCATTTAAAGTGTTTTATGTTTTAATGACGCCTTATCTTGTTAGTGGACTCTACATATGAGAGGTTTTTGAATTGTCTGTTGTGATAGCTTGCTATACACCATTAGGTCCATTATCTAGCAACTTAAGCTTTTGAGATTAATGGTGACTTCCACGTAATACAATACAACTATTCAAAAGGACGAGAAAATCTCCATCCCTTGAAAAGAAATATGTCCTTTTACAGAGTATACTTCTCTTTCAAGGGAAATAAATTTTATTAAATAAAACAAAGTCAGTATGCATTTGGGAAAAGAAAAATCATCCTTAGAGGTAGATTATCCATTTTGATTGCTTTACCAAAATTTAAGACAAAGAACAAACACTCAACTTGAGCTATGATATATAACCATTAATCCTAGAACTTCAGAAAAAAAAGAAAAAAATAAAGTCAAGACAACATATTGTTTCTTGTTAGAAAAAAAAGTTATGCTTAGAAATAAATTTCTAGAGTTAGCAAGAGTTTTTTCAACAACATTATTAAGTTTTCTATCCCACATTTTTCTGTGTCATTCCTGTTGGATAGAAGATTTGTAAGTTTTTGAGTTTACATTTCTCTGTGTTATAGAAAATTTCTCATCCTCTATAGATGTACTTATTATTGTTTCTAATATGCTGTGTTTATTATAAAAAACATTTGGACTAAATAAAATAAGCAAACTAGCATAACCACTTGTTCGCTGAATGCTTTAATCTCCTTTGATGTTGAGAAACTTAGTTCAAGTTATTGGCTTCCAAAAAGTACATGTGCTTCCAACCAAACAAGCCCTGTTACCTTGTCGTGTCGTTACTGTTTGTCCAATCTGATCCAATAATAAGAAGAGTTTTAGTTAGTACTCATCTCTCTCTCTCTCTCTCTCTTTTTTGGTATATAACAAACTGAGCTTTTTCGTGCACTAATTAGTAAATGTTTAGCAATTGGTCTGTTTTGATGTGATTCTGTTATTATTATTGTGGTCTGTAATGTCTCAAGGGGAGAGATGATGTGTACTTCTGAATTAATTTCACATCTATTATAGAGAAGATTCTTAATTCTTGTAAATTTTTTACTTTATGCAGAGAATCGAGCTGGGCAATCATTTATATCATATATAACCGCCAAGGTGACATAACATAATGGATCCGTTTTTAGTTTTATAAAGTCTAACACACCTAATGAGGTCATTACTTATAGTTTTTTGAGATGTATGAATTTCACTGTACACCACTGATGAAATTCATCTGCTGCTGATTTTCATTCTTTTCATCATCTAGATTCTTGACAGTATACAAGTGTCCATAAGAAGTTTTCATTTCTTGTATCGTGATACACAGGGTGGCTCAGTAAGTTTAACTTCCTCTTATCTATTTACTTTTGGTAAAGTAAGTTGTATTTATTCTAGGAATGGCTTTTAAAAGGATTTTGTTGTCTTCTTCAGTCCTCCTTTTTTTTTTTTTGATAAGAAAAATACTTCTATTGATAGGAAATCAATATAAGGAATAAAATAGAGGACAAGTAATCCTCATGCAACAAAAATACCAAAACATAATTAAACAATTAAGAAACTAATAACTATGAAACACTTTGAAAAGCCTATGACATCTTTCATTTAGAACAATCAAAGAAAAAGGAAATTCTTTGAAATTTTTGTCTGAAGAAGCCCACAAGGAAGCCAATTATTTAGCTTTCTCAAAAAGAAATGTTCTTTTTTTCTGCATTTATATATTTTTTGTTGTGTCACTTGAACACTAATGTATTAATATAGCAGGTGAAATAGTTCATGGCAATTATATGTTTTTGTCTAAAACAACAATATCCTTTCTACTTTACACTGATTTTCTTAATTGTTGATGATAATAAACGAAGTTATAAGTTTCAAGTTTCAAATATGATAGTTAACTTCTTTACATATTTGCGCTTTCTCTCTCTCTCTCTCTCACAAAAACACACACACACACACACACACTTTCCCTGTATGTGTGGATTACTGGAAGAGAACTGCAAAAGGGAAACATTTTATTCTTGTTCTTTCATCTGAAAAAGAAAGTGGAAGTATATATTTAAATACTAAAAAGTACCAAGCAAAGTATAGCTTAGAATATTTAGCAAGCTTATAAAACATCAGACTTACTATTCATGGATTTTAACTTTTAAGGCTCTATTGCATGTATTTTTGACGAACGGAAGAGAGGAAAAATGGTTTCTTTATTTTCTATGTTTATTTCATTTTATTTTTGTTTTACTTAGGATGCAGGCAACTTAGATTTACCCAACATGATTTGGAAACAATTGCAAATTGCCTCTGACTCATAAACATTGTGTATCTTTTACCTTAAACACAATATTTTTTTAACTGTTCAGAAATATTTTTTTGCATGAATGATTCAAACCAGTTTATTTTTTCACCTAGTGCCACTTACCTCAGCCTTTAACATAAAGAAAAGACATCTGAACAGCTAAAAATATACTGCATCTATGAGTTAGGGGCAATTTGCAACTGTTTCTAAAATTTAAGAGGTATCAGTGCCAATTTCATAGTTTAGGGGGGCAATTTGCAACTTTGTACATAGTTCAGAGGGCATTGGTGCCAAAAATTGTTATGATAATAAGAAAGCATTATGTTCACTAAAGAGGATTTGAGAAATCCTTGTAAACAAATAGAAATAAAGCGAAAGGTCTAAATTGCATTATTTTAATGAAACAAAGCAAAGTAATTGGAATGTCCTCTCTTTCAAAGTAGATGCCTAAAGAAGCCCAAAATTTTATATAACTTTATAAATTCTTACCATTTCTTTCCAAGCATATTGTCCAGAGAAGGCTAAAAATTTAAAGAGGTAAAGATTATGGGATTATTGAATTACTGTGGGAGATAAATTTCCATGATAGATTGCCCATAAAGATGGCCCAAACATTGGACAAGTCTTCACATCTCTCTGTACCTCTTTCAGAATCTAATAGAATTTCCTTTCCACTATTCAATTTATTTAATTCTGGATGTTTGACATAGAATAACCATGGAGATAGATTTCCTTGGACTTCTAAAAGATCCTCTAATGATCATGATAGAATCTAAGCCATGTTTGATCAATCTTTTAATACTTTAAATCACTTTGAATCTTGTCTTTTCTATAAGAATGTGACCATGATTTTTTTCTCTTGCTAAATTTTGCCAGGTGCATACTATGTTTGGTTTAAAGTTTTCCAGCTTGACAATTATGAAGCAAAATCCTTTTGGGTAATTCTCTTTCTTCTAATGTACTGTTAGTTTGTGAGAGTTATTAAACAAAAATTTCCATGCTTAATTTGTGTTTGAAGGAGGTCCTGTAAACTGATGCAGTGCTGTTTTTTTTGTTTTTTATTGTTTAGGGCTTCCTCATCCTCTTAAGACTGTGTTTTGAATTTGCAGTATTAATAAAGTTTTGTTTCTTATTTAAAAAGGTCCTAATATCTCAGGTCAACAAGTTCAAGGGTGAAAGGTGGCCTTGTTAACAAAACTGTGGACATTATAGGTTTGGAACTTTATTGTGGCACATTTCACGGACCCGTTGACTTGATGGCTATGGACAATTCAAGATTTGAAGGGAAAAAATGTGACTTTATTTTGGCGCCATGTGATTTGTCCATGTCACTTTTGGTATGCATGTCCATTAGAAGCTTTTTTAGTTCAAGTTATGAATGTGTTATTTCATAATTCTCCTCTCTTTGGTTATTGAATGATTTACTTCTTCCAAGGATTTCTTGGGTTGTTCTTTTTCACTTGTTGATTGTTGTAATAAATAAAATCATTCACATGTTATTATTTGCTTCTAAGTTTTTGACATCATTTCCCTGCTATTATTCACTTCTAAGTTCTGTTCAGTATAGTCTTATATTTATAGGAAAACTAAATAAGGTACTTTTTGAAGAGCATAATGAAGATAAATTCTTTTATTTTTCATATTATTGAATGGATAGTAATACAATTTCAATTTACGAGCTAAACTATCTAATTAAATCCTAATTAACACCAAGCACAATATTTCCTTAACTAAACAAGGTTGTAGACATATAATTTCCTGAACTCCTTCTCATGTTGGTTTGTGGATATCTATCATAGCAACTTACCAATTGTATGTTGATTTAATTAAGGGTTATCAGAGGAAAAATCGATATTAGTCTATTTCTCTGTACTGGTATGTATCTGTAAAGAGGAGGGGCAAAGAACTTTAGATCATTAACTACTTCATAGTAAGATTGCAAGAAGTTTGTGGGTTAGACTGTTGCAAGAATCTGAGTTCTTGTGGGTGTTTCCTGAATATTGTGGGTCTTCGATGGTGGAAAAACCAATTAGTTTTGGTACTAATAATTTGGCCAAAGTAACGTGGAAGTGTATAGTGTTATCTATGCTGTGGGTAATTTGGATTGAGAAGAACAATAGAATCTTTGAAGACAAAGTAATGAGCAGTGAAGATCTTTTTGAGAAAGCTAAATGCTTAGCATCATTGTGGGCTTCTACAGACAAAGCTTTCAAAGCTTTTCCTTTTTCTTCTATAGTTCTAAACTGGAAAGAAGTCATGGTTTCCAAAGTGTTTTATAGTTTATTGTCATAGTTCCACACCTTTGATTTGACTTGATCTTGGTGATGTTGAGCTTGCTTGGGATCTTATATGATCAAGAAATGATGTTGGGCTTATGGTGTAAATTTTGGTTGTTACAGTGCTAGAGTCTAAGCTTATCCACTAAATTGGTTCAAAAATAATTTATGTTAAGGAATTTGTGCATCTAGACATTTCAGTTAGTGAGTTATTATCTAGTTTCATTATGTATCTTTTGGACATGTACCTGAAAGTTCATGTACTAATATATTTAGGTTAATTAATGTTTTTTCCTTCTTTTAGGTCAACAGGTCAGGAGAGCTTGACAGCAACAATCCACAATATTCGATCAATGCTGAGTTGACTGGCTTGGTTGGTTTATTATTTTTAGTTTTGATTGGATATATTAATTAAGCCCTATTTTTTTGGTAGAAAGTATTTATTGATAAAGTTTAGCTCGCATTACAGTAAAGAGTTTGAGAAATCTTCTAAAAAAAGTTAAAAAAAAAAAAAACTAAACTAACTAAATTAGATTACATCCTTCCAATTCTAGAAGATAAGAGAAAATTTGGCGTAGCGGAAGTAATGCTTAGGCGAGGAACTCACACAATCACACACGATAACACAAGAACGCAATAGGTTCTGTAGAAAATTCTGTTTTGATAATTGAATAATTTGATAAAAGTCTCTCCAAAAACCAACGACAATACAACCTTTAAATAAGGATGATTGAAAACCCTAAAACAACTAGGACTTCTAATTCAATTTGGAAACTAATAAGCATAAGGAAACCTAAATAGAATAGGAAACTAAATTAAAAGCCATCTAATGTAAAAGCCATCTAACGTGTACTACATGGGCCATGGCTATGGGCTGCTAGATGACAACGTTTCCTACATCAATCCCCTCCACTTGAAGAAAACAACTCCCGAGTTTTGTGGCAGTGGAGGAAACTCATCCTTTGCTGCAGCTTTCCTTCATTCTATGATTTTGGTAGACTCCAAACGCATAAATCCTCTTTAACCTTTCTCTTTTATATTGCCTCAACAATATAGTTCGCCGTAAGTATAGGTTTGTAGAGCTGAAAATCAATTTCATTGGCCAGTCATAATGAGGAAATCAATGATTAATTCTTAGATTAGCTATTGCTTCACATAACAGACCAATTTGAGGGTGTTAGTCTCCCCAAGGACCACAACCAAGCATATACTTTAATTTAGGTGGAGCCAGAACCCAAGTCCTTTTATTGGAAGAATGTGAGCTTAAATCAACTCCCCATTCCTAAGAGTGATGAATCGTATACATAAGGTTAAGAAATAGGGAGTTTGAACTTATAGCTTGTGATAAGAATTAAGAGTATCCTTTTGATATCAGCTTACATGGGTTTCTGTAAGAACTTTTAGTCACTATATTTGAACCGTAGGCATTCAAATCAACTCCATATTTGCTGTTGATAACTTTATACTGTGACAATTCTTTTTTCAAAGGGAACCTCCATAGCCCTTTTCCTAGCAACGAGCGTTCCTTAAACAATATTTGGTTTTAAAATCTCTCATATTCTTTGTAAGAGACGCCTAATCTCCTTGATACTAAATGGTCTTTAAAACTTTCATCCTTTCCTTTCCTTTACAAATCACACTCGTTAATCTATCATATCTTATCTCTTGCAAATTCTTTTTGGTGCTTTGGAACTACAGAGATAGTACTCAATGCAGGTCTTCCTCCCAGGCTCCCCCATATAGCAAGACCTTCTCCAACCATCCATATGTTTACTAACCTCTTTAAATACAGGATCTGAAAAGTAAATTGAAGTCAGATGTTTAACTTTCCATTCACTTATTTCGTGAATACTTAACAAAGCTAGGGTGGAATATTTTGAATACCATTACGCCCATAATAGCACACTTGGACATGTTGATTTCCAAGCATTTCCAGCACCTCGTTCAAATTCCTAAATTTACACTAATCATGTGCAACTAAAAAAGAGGGTATCATCAGAAGTTTGTAATAGTGTTATCTCCATCCCATCATTCCCTACTATAAAATCCTCTATCAAACAATTTTCTTTTTCTTGTTTCTATATATCATCTCAAAACCTTAAGCATTGTAGCAAAAGTAAATGAAGAAATAGGATATATTTGTTAATTTTTTTGGGATTATTTATTAGCTTCTTACTTTGAAATTTTAATATGCACACCAGAAGATGTCTTTGGATGAGGTACAGTTGCAACAAGTCTTAGTTTTGTGGGATTATTTATGCACGTCTCAGTTGAGAGAGAAGTAAGTTCATTATTATATTCTTGTTACTTTGGCTATGACATTATCCATGACGTTAAGCTTTTATTCAGTGTTTATGTGTTGGTTTTATTTTTTAAGAATAAAACGAAAAAAGGAACTAATAAGTTATGACAAAAAAAAAAAAAAAGAAGAAAAAAGAAAAAAAAAGGGAGAACTAATAAGAAATAAACTGTAGAACTAATAAGAAATAAGGCACCATACAATCAAACATATTTTTCAATACTTTAAGGAAAACAAATTGAGAAATCAATCATAGTTGAACTTGAACTCCCAAATTAAGTATCTTATTGGGAAATAGAATCTGAAAATCCAGAAATTCTCACTCTCTCCTTCAAGCTGGTTCTAAAAAATTTGTCATCCCAAGCTTTTTAGTTAGAGACTCAAATGTTGGTCCTTAAAGTCCTCTCGTAAGAATGAAAGCCAACTGATTCTTTGTTGGAATTGATGACATGCAATTTAAACCACATTCCAATTTTAAATGAAGTAACAATCCACTTCCATGTGTTTAGTTCTATCATGTTGATTTAGGTTATGAGCAATGTTAATTGCAGCCTTGTTTTTACTGTATAAATTCACTTGACCTTATCTAGAGACTGTCAAATGTTCAAGGATTTAGGTTTAGGTGGGTTGGGGAATATCATATGCTCACATTAACTCTACATATATAAACCCTTGAAGAATTGAAAGGCTGCGTCTTTTGAGAGACCTCATCTTTGAGTTTAACATTTAGATTGAAGAAAACTAACATCCACAAGTAATGATGAGTATGTGTGTTATGGTCTGTTGGTGGCAGCATTTGTAGCTTACTGTGTTGGGGAATATAACAGGCACACTTTTAAGGCTCGTGGATCCATTAGATATTTTATGAATATGGGTTTCAATTTTCCTTTTGGGTTGAAAGTTCATTTTGTGACTTGTAACTTGTTCTAATTATTTCTCTTGCCTCATTACTGCCATTGCTATCATACTTGTTGTCTTTGGGCATTTTGTTAAATATTTGGGTGAGATGTCTTTGGTTTTGAAACTCTTCAGATATTATTAACAAGTTAAGCACAACTATCTTTTAAGTTGATAGTCTGATTGAGTTATGTAGGTATGGTCGTTATCGCCCCTGGAGTAGTCCATTATCAAAAAAAATGAAGGGTTGGAAATTATTGTGGTGGCATTATGCACAAGAATCTGTCCTTTCAGATGTTCGTAAAAAATTGAAGAAAACTTCGTGGAGATATCTTGGACAAAGATTGTAAGTTCATCTTTCTGTTGAAATCATCTTTTCATGCAATATCTATGTACAATTATCTCAATTGGGATTTTTCACCTGCCTCAGTTTCCGTATACAGGAAAGAATGCACAGATGCATTTTGGATAATCTCATGTGTATGTATAATTATGTCCACATTTTTTTGGTAATTTTTAAAGGTTTTGATGGTAGCAAAAGAAGGAATGTTCTTTGGATATGTGTAATGTTATTTTGTTATTGGACAATATGATTGAAAAGAAATGGTAGGCTTTTCAAGGATAAGATTCAAGACATGAAGATTTTAAGGGATTACATTAAGTTTCAGGTTTCTTGTTCTTTTTCTTTGGTTCTCTTGGGTTGGAAGGGTGTGATTTGGTTTATTTAATTTCATTATTTTTATCTTTTTTTGAGGAAAAAGTATTGTTTCTGTTATTAATGTAGTATAATTTCTAAGGAGAATGTATATAAGTGCATAAAAATCTAGTGTTGCTAATTAGTTTGTGTGATAATTCACCAAAAAAAAAGAAAAACTAGTTTGTGTGATTGGATAGACTTTTAAATCTTGAACTTGTAATCGTAAACTTCCCATCATTTCTTGGGACTACCATTGGAATCCTCTTATAAAAGCCTTATAGTTCAGATGCTGGTGAAAATGGGATACCATTGAAACTTATTTTATTTCAACCATTGGAATCCTCTTATAAAAGCTTTTTTTTTTTTTTCTTCTTCCCTGTCTTATCTTAACATTAACAACAACTTCTGATTTGCAGAAGTTATCGCCGAAAGTATGTGAACTTATACAAGATTAAGCTGTATTTTCTTCGACAGGAACAGGTGATATTTTTCTTTCTTCCATGCTGATCTTGACTTCTTCTAAACAAATTCTTTTTATTAGATATGTCTGTTTTGTTTCTTCTGTGTTGTCACTAGGAATCATCTTTCCTTTGCTTAGCTGAAAGTAGGTGGGCAACACACTTCTTTAAGGACTTTCTTCTAAAAAATATCTCATTGAAGGTCAAAGAAAATGCACGTCATATAGATACCTCTGTGTCCCAATGGACCCGAATGGGAGTTTTAGGTGCTTAATGAGGTCTCTTGTGATATTGTCCATGTCCCTCTGAGGCATCTTAAATTTATGAGATGAGGTTTTCGAAGATACCTTTAGAAATGTAAGCTAAAACTCCTTTGTTTGGCATGAGAGAATTTCCTTGACAAACATCTTAAATTTTAGTATTTCTCTCAATATCCTGCATTGCTTCTCCTGTCTTTTATGTGCTACCACCCTAGGGACCCTCTGCTTGAGGCCAGAAATTTGTATGAACTTGGTTGTCAGTTTGGCCTTGGTCACGATGTTTAAGGCACTAAAGTCCTTACCAGTTCCATTATGTTTGTGAAATCTCTCTCTCTCTCACCCCTCGTTTTCTCTTCGTTTACTCACTAAGATGTAGAACTTCTAAAAAGAGAAATAACTGTGAAAATACATTTCCAAGGACTTCTAAGGGTTACTCTAGTAATGATGCATGATGGTTTTATCTTGTCATTTTTGTTTGCTTTTTCTTTGTCAATCTTTTGATGATTCCTAAAATTTATATTAAATGATATATTGTTATTAATAAAATTTTGTTGCATATTTAATCAAACTTTTTCAGTCAATTGATGCAAATACTCTTGGGAAGTTGGAGCAAATGGAAAAAGATCTGGATATAGATGATATCTTAAGTTATAGGTCTGCTGCTGAATGTGAGCTGCAGGTATGGGTTGTATTGACATGGAGTTTAAGCAATAAGTATTTGGTGCTATTATTCCTATTTTTTAGCTTCTTCAGGGTCAATTAGTTACATAAAATCTGGATATTTCTGTCATTTTGATTCTAATATGCCTGCAGGAAGTTTTTTCCAATTCCTCAACTTCCAACATAAATGTAAATGATGCAAGTGTTGCTGTGGAGAAATCAAGAACTGAGGACCGCCTGATGGGTAAATCCCGTGGATGGTTGAGTTGGCTCTCCCTTGGCATGCTTGGTGCTGGTGGAACTGATGATTGCAGTCAATTTTCTGGTGTTGTTTCTGATGAAGTCATAAAGGTATCTTTGCTCCAATTAATTACCTGTCTAGGAAGTATGTTTGGTGTTGTTATTTTATTTATTTATTTTTTGCATATATATAAATAACATAACTGAAATTTTTAATCTTATACAGGATATATATGAAGCAACAAAGTTTCATCCTCTGAATTTATCGAATGGGGATGCTGGCACAAATGATAAGATCTATTTATGCGAAATAAAGTTCAGCATTCATCAGATTTCTGCAACACTGCATAGCTTGTATGAGTGCCTATCTTCTGTATTCTGATTCAAAATTACAATTCTGTCTTCATCGCTGCAAATTGACTAGGCAATTATTTGGCCGACCAAGCTAGGGCTAACTATTTTCCTTTGTGCCTGAGCAGCTGAGCTTGCTTTAGATTTGTTCAACTTGAGCCTTACAACATGGTTGACTGAGGCTGACTAGGCCAAGTTGGAGATTGTTTCTAATTAGCTTTTATGCTTGAGGCCAAATTTGTGTTAATTACTTAAAATATTGAAATTTGTTACAGATAATTAAAAGATTTATTGATGAAAGGGAAATAAATTATGGATGAAATTAATTCTTGAGATCCTCTTCAGTTCTTTGGTGCCAAACACTTAACTGTTGACAGTCAGTTCTTTCCTTTAGAAAAGAATTCCTGTTGGTGCAAAGTAATCAAAAGCGCCCATTATGTTGACTGGAGGAATCTTTTGGAAATTTGGTTCTCAGGATTGTTTTAGAAGCTGTAGAAATTGGTGTGTGGGTAGAAAGAACTCTATATCATTTTGGAAAGATGAGTGGAGATTAGGCCAACTGTTTTTCTTAATGTTCCCTTGTCTTTATCATTTAATCCATTAGCAAAAATTTCATCTGTTTGTATTATGGTTTCTTCAGTTCAACCTAATTCTCCAATTTCTTAGAAATTTAATTTGTTTCAAGTGCCTATTATTTGTGCTCATTTTTAAGTGAGCTTGAAGGTTCGCTATTGTTTCAATGTGCTTGATAAGAAAGTGTGGAAAGTACGTCTCTCAAAAAAGAACTTTCTTATAAATCCTGATTCATCTTCTTGATTGATGACTCTACACTTTTAGCTTTTGAGCCTTTTCATATGATTTGGAAAGCTCATGTACAAACCAATGCTCAATTATTTTGTTTGGTTCCTTGTGCATGGTGACCTAAATAAATGTAATATGTTGCAAAATGAATACCTTATGCTTGCTTGTCTCCATCTTGGTGTGTGACGTGTAGAAAAACAGTTAGTCCTGTGATAACTTGATCCTTCATTGTAAAGTGGCTGTAAAGTTAGGGTAATGGCTGGTGTTGTCTTAGATTAAGGGAGGTTTTAAATGGTCCAATATCAGAAACAAAAGGGGCTTTCATCAAAGGTAGAAATATGTGGATGTGGCTTTGAGCGCTAATGAAGTGGTATAGAAATTTTGTATCAAAATAGGGTATAGTATTTAAAATTGACTTGAAAAGTCATGTAATCAATTTTTTTTTATGGATTTTATTTTGGAAAGAAATGGTTTTGGCTAAAGATGGAGGATGTAGATCAAGGGGTGTTTGAAATCTGCCAACTTTTCTGTTTCTTGAATGGTAGACCTATGGGAAAGTTTGGAGCAGCAAGAGCTCATAGACAAAGTAATACCGTTTCTCCTTTTCTTTTTACATTGGTTGTGGATGTGTTGAGTAGGTTGATGGAGAGGGCTAAATATCAAGAGTTGATTGATGGTTTTGCTATAGGAAAAGAGTAGAGGTGTCTTATTTATAGTTTGCTGATGATACTCTGTTCTTATTTTCTGGTGAGAATGAGAACTTTGCAAATCTTGTTAAATTGCTAGAAATTTTTTGTTTGTGTTCAGAATTAAAGATAAGCATGTTAAAAAACTAAGATTTTGCGTATATGTTTGTAGGGCAGTAAATTTCAGAATATGGCTTTAGGAACTCGTTGTAGTGGCGGAATGACCTATGAAATATTTAGGCATCCTATTTTGGAGGGAATCCCCTTAAATCTGAGTTTTGAGATCTGGTGGCAGTAAATGTTGGCAAACTTCTTGAAGGGTGGAAAATATCATTAGAGTTACTTTGACACAATCTACGTTAAGCATTCAAATTTACTATCTTTTGCTATTTAGAGCCCCAGTGAGATTTGTAAAATGTTAGAAAAAGTAATGAGGAATTTTGTGGGGAAAGTAGTGGAGAAGGATTCAAAAAGCATTTAGTTTCTTGGGAAGTGGAGTTGAGTAAAAGCTGGAGGATTAGGGGTGGGTAATATCAAGAAAAGGAATCTTGTTTGTTTAGGAAAATGTTATGGGGATATCATTCTTATCCACCATCGCGCTCTGTAGGGTCCTATGTAAAACAAAAATGTAGTTCCACTTGTGAGTTTTCATATTGTTTGCCTTTCGCTTCTGCAAATGACTCACAATTTTCGTGTTCTAATTTTAATTGCTATTCTTTATAAATTTTGAATTTGAGAATCAATGTCTATACCAATAAGAAGAACAAATTTCTTCCACGATTTCTGTTTGTAACAACTGGCTGTATTTTTTACTCTGTGTCCGTATGGCTATATGCTTTTTGAATTTTGGGTATCATAATTTTTTTGGAGTTTATCCTTTTTGATAGTATTCTCCATCTTATTATTGTTGTCAATTAAATTGTTGTGCTAACAAATAGGGTTTATCTTTCTAATTTTGCTGTTGCTTTCTCTGTCTTGTTGTTGGTTATGCTTGCTCAACAAGTGCAATCTGCTGCATTTGGGATTTATTGTGTGTGAGGGTGTGTGTGTGTTTTTTCTTGCGCACAAATGTGTGTACTTTTACATGCCGTGTGTAATATAAATTTGCTATTGGTTTTTAGGAAGTACAATCAAGAAATTGCCAAATTGATTTTGAACGATGCAATTATCGAGTGTAAACTTTGGGAAGAATCTGCTACAATAATCTGCTGTATCAATTCAGGACAGATGCTTTATCCATGTATCAAGAAAGCAATTTTGTGCTTAGGAAGGGTTTGTATTGTTTTCATTATTCTTCTTTATGAATTGGATTTATTTATTAATTTTCTATTTAATTTTTTTAGTTGACTTCATGTATTGCAGTTCTTTTTATTAATTTTCTGTTAAAGAAAATAGAGAATTTGTTTGTTTTGTTTATGAAGTTTCATGTTTAAGTCTACTTTTGGGGTACTATGAATAAAATATAGCCCATAGGTTGGTGCTACTGCTGATTATGATGTAGATAATTAGACATAGTTTGAGTTTGTATTTTATAGGTACTGCTGACTCTTGTCGCTGTAAGACTTGGAGCTCATTATAAATCATAGAGGAGTTGAGTTTTTGGGACAAGAAATAGGGGTTGGTGACAGTTATTTGTTAATCCTAGACAGGGAAGGAATTCTTTATGTAGGGCGTTATGAATGCTAATTGGTTTGTGTTAAGGGAATTTTTTTATACTGTTGTTTTCTATTTTAGGACTAATTCTACTTTTATTAGTTTATCCCCAAAGATAGAATTCTTTGAGGTTAGCTAACTTTTGTCCTATTAGTTAGTTTCTGAGGCGTACAAACTTATGGCTTAAGGTTGTCTCTTAGATTAATGGAAGTTTGAGAGGGTACCATTTCTGTGACACATGGGCCTTTTAAACTTGGATGTAGCTTTGATTTCTAATGAGGCTGTAGAAGAGTATGGTTTGAAAAATGAGGGTATAGATTTTAAAATTGACTTTGAGAAGGCATATGATTACGTGGACTGGGTTTTTTGGATTTTGTTATGGAAAAGGAAGGGATTTCATGAAATGCGGAGGATGTTGATTAAAGGGTGTCTTTGAACTGATATTGTTATTTTTTAAATGGTATACCTAGGGGTAAGTTGGGTGTAAATTGTGATGCTAATAAGTTACAGGGATGATGTGTGATTTGGAATGGCTGATGAGGCATTTAGGCTTCCTATTATGAGGAATCCCCTTAAATCTGATTTTTGAGATCAGTTGGTATCTGGTGAGTTAACAACTTAAAGAGTGGAAAAGAGATTTTATTTGCATGAGGCAGAAGACATACTTATCTCTCACTCGTTAGAATCCTAATTGATGATGTGTAGAATTTTAGAAAAGTTGATAATTGGTTTTCTGCAAGGGGGCAGTGGTGAAGGATTTCGGAGAGCACTAGGAAAGTGGTGGTGAGAACAAAATCGAAAGGAGGGTTAGGGGTGGGTAACATAATAAAGGAATCTTTCTTTATTAGGTAAATGATTGTGGAGATTCCCTTTAGAATAGAAGTTTGGTGCTACATAATCAAAAGCTTTTGTGGTTTTCACTCGAATGGTGTATATTCTATTACTCTGTTTTGAGAAACCTTTAGAAGTCCTTGGAAATGTGTTTCTCATGGTTATCGTCTTTCTAGAAGTGGTACCAATGGTGTGTGGTATTTAGGGAATTCTGTTTGATTTTGGGAAGACTAGTGGAGGGGGATCCAACTTTTTTCCTCAATGTTTTCCTGTGTTTATTTATTATTAGCAGGAGCAAATATCATCTATCTGTGATATGGTGGCTTTGGTTGGACCAAATTCTCCTGTCAAACCTGTTTGGAACATTATGGTTGGAGAGAAATGGTTGGAATGTGAATATTTTATGAGATAATATCATTTTGAGCTTCTTTATGGGCATCTACTTCAAATTAGTTTAAGGATAAGCTGATTTCTTTACTTTTGTTGAACTGGAAGAATGTGATGTAATTTATGTCATCTTTTATTTTTATAAATAAATGAAAGTTTTTGATAAAAAAAAAGGTTGTATGAAAGCTTGCAATAATTTGGGTTTTAAATGGATTTTTTTCATTTAGAAGTTTGTATGTAATGGTAAATAGAGCATTTTCCAACTCCAGGAGTATTCCTAAACAATTTATTGATAATTAGTTCTCCTAGATTTGGATCACCAAAGAGAGTCCTTGAAGATGGGGTTTCCAGTTGCTTGTGAAGTCAAATCAAGTACAGCCATGGAGAACTGAACAATCCTAGCAAAAAACCATAGAACATTGAATTATTAGCAATGTGTATAGCAGCTTGATCGTTATATTACATTGTGGTCACATTAGAAAAAGAATTTCATATTTTCCTTTAAGGTATTTTTGGTCCACAGAAGTTCTGATATGGTGTGGGCCATGTTGTTGCTGTGTGCACAACTTAGTATGCATGCTCGACTCCCCTTTCTTTCCAAATCTTTTTATGAGAAATTGCAATTTCATTATTATTTTTTGGGAGAATTTGCTTTTAATTTACCTTGTTTCTTATCAGCATACTAATGATAAATCGTTACTGCACTCTGAGCATCCTTGCTGTACTGTGCAAGTGGATATTTCACCAAACCATGAGGTTGAATTGGCCGTAAAGGTATGGATAGAATCTCTTTGTTTGAGGTGTTTTGTGTTATATTCGTTGGTTCTCTCTCAAACTTGCTTTGTTTTGTCCTTGAAAGTAAGGAGTATGTTATTGACAGCTGCTCTGTTGTATCTCATATAGGGCATGCTTCAACCACTTGAAGTTACTTTTGATGCAAATTTTTTTGTGAATTTAACGGAATTTTTTGGTGTCTTGAGCTCCTTTGAATCTCAACATGAAAGGGTAAGTGTCGTTGTACATTAGCTTCATCAAGTCATTTTGTTAGTTTCTATTGTTAGTTTTTATAGATCTTTCATGGATTAGAATGAGCAAGTCTGTTGGGAGTCCTGATTGATCTTTCTGTTCCTTGATTTCATCTATTATTCTCTCTTTGGTTTTCATTTCTCTGTCTCTCTCTGTTTTTTCTTTTTAGCACCAATTGACATATCTTAGTAGGTGTTGCTTTCATATCTAAATTAGTAATATGTTGTTTTGAAGGTTAGTGTTTTAGTCTTTGCTCTTTTACCATGGTAAAAAATATGGAAAGGGGGGGGTGTTTACAATACTGGGAAGGTTGGAGGTTAGAGAACTTTGAGGTAAAAAAAATGCTTAATAATAAACTATGCAAGGTCAGAATATGATGAGAATTCTAAAATAAATTGCTTTCCTTCTCACTTTGATAAGCATGTTGATTTTCCTTTTTGCTTAAGATTTGCTTCCATGTTGAGACCTGATGTTTGCAACACATGACCTGTTGCAGGTCCTGTCCTCTCTAAATAGGATAAAAGATGTTGATGTTCGACTGCTATCAAAAGCTGAGTAAGTACTAAGTACCCCCCTAACAGCTTGTGATGTTATGCTGTTTATTATTTTGCACATAAGCGCTGATATTCTCATTATTTTGCAGATATATTCTGTCAAGTCGTAAGAATGTGACCTGGGATGTTAGTATCTCCAATATTCTCATAAATGTACCTTGGGGAACTGAAATATCCGAGCAATGGAATTTGGTACTTCTTTTGGTCATGAGACCAAAAATTATGTTCTATATTTTCTATCATTTCTTAATGTTCCTTTTATTCTTAGTAGTATCGGTTGAAACATGCATTGTTGAGTTTTCCTCCTAATCACTTAAGATATTGGAATTGATAGTAGTAGCTTCACGTGGTATCAAAGATCTATTGTTGTTTATTCTTGTGTTCAAACAAATTTCTCATAATCTGCTGCATTGTGCATGAGTCTGTTAGTAACAGTCCTCCGAAACATTGTTTTAAGTATTGTATGATACATAGTATGTATCATCTCGATATAAATCAATACATATTGTATGGGGTATCTAAATTACCTGTATTGGTTGGTACACCAAAAAATTTTGGTACATCAGACACAATACAGCATTACTGAGAAGATTGAATGAAAAAGGAGAGGAGTTGAAAGGGAAAGGACCTGGAGAGAATGGATTTCAATTTGGAAGTTAAAATAGAGCTGGGATGGGTTCACAACACAAATTTGTTTGGAATCAAGGGATTTCAATTAGTTTTCTACCTCCCATAATTCAATTTGATAGGGATTCTCTAACCTAACTGAGACTAACTGCTACTGCCACTAGCACTAGAGAAAGATTTTTTTAGAAAAACTTCTTGTCTTTGACTTCTTCTTCAAAAGCTTCCTCTGTTTTATTCTCCTCTGGTTTCTTGGGTGGGTTTTACTGCTACTGTTCCTTGGATTTCTGATGGCCATATTGGCATCTTCTTCTGCGCATTTGATTTCCAGTGGGATTTTCTTCCCTTTGGTTTTTCTCTCTGTTCTCTATGCATCTTGTGGGATAATTTGGTTTCTCTAGATTGTATCTATCTCCCATGTTTACTCTCTTCACTTCTTTTCATACTTATCTTGTTGATAGTACATCTGTTTGCCTTACCTCCACTTTCTCCATTTTCCTTTACTTTCTTTTTATATATTTCCACATTCATACACAATTCTTTTCCCAACTTTCCCTTTCCCAATGTTTTTGCTTTTGAATTTTATTGAAAAATTATTAACCAAAATATTAGTATAACTCTACTTTACTAATGTAAAGAATGAAATGATACACGTTTTTGACAAACATGCTCCAAAATGCTTGATTTCCCTTCTTCTTCTTCTTTTTTTTTTTTTTTTTTGGTAGATCTGTATTATTATATCTCCTGCTTTTCTTTCATTTTTGACAGGTATTTGAAGTGGGGGATCTTCTTTTTTCTACTAAATGTGACACTGGACCACTTCTAGCGGATGGCCAGGAAAAATCTTATATTCTGAAGAACTTATTAGATTCAATCTCCAACTCTGACTTGTTTTTGGGAAACCAATTTCAAGATCTCAATGATCACTTTGCAGTTAAATTAAATGACTTGGAGGTCTGGTTTCATATTTCAATCCGATACGCTATGTTCTGTTTTACTCCGTTGAGCATGATATTAATATCAAAATTTCACTGCAGATGAAGATAATGATGCCTTTTAACTCTGAACCAATCACTCTAATTGAGAAATTTAGTACTTCAATTAAGTTGCAATCTTTCATGATCCCGGATGAATCAATTTGGAAACAGTTGGAGGTAATTTTATTGTTGCGTGGATACTTTAGTCAGAGTTTGACTATATAATTTTAAGTTGCAATCTTTCATTATTGTAGAAAGTCATGTTGTTCTCTTCGATTTGAACCTATGGTAGAAAATGCTTGAATTGGTTGTTTATATGCTTATGTCATACTCCTCAACCATTGAATTTGAGATATAACAATGTGCTTAGGTTATGTAAATATATGCAATGGTTAATGCTTAAAAATGTGGACCATTCAAAAGAAAATATGTGTATCATAATCATGTTAAACATATGTGTGAACTTATAGACTTGTTATATGCTCGTCATAAAAAATGATGAAATAACTTGACATGTGTAATCCCATATACATGAAACATTTCTTTTAGTGCCTAGCATCTCCTAGTCACCCTCTTAAACCAAGTGAGCTTGCATAAATGGAAACTCTTCCAACCTCGTACTAGGACTTGCCTTCACTCAATGAGAACTTCAATTTGATGCAACTCAATAAAAGCAAATTCCTTTTTGCATACTTGTGTATGCAAGTATAGGCTTAATCTTAAATTAACTACATACACATTATGCTGTATAATGATTTCGAGCTAAAAATTTCTATAATGAAACTTGAGATATTGAAGTTCTTGTTCAATTGAAGAATTCAAGCAAGCCAGTTGTGGCAAGTACAAAAAAGAAAAAAGAAAAAAAAAGAGTTTAGGCTGCAATCAGAAAACTGTTGCACAGGTTGTGGAAAATACCAAACAAGCCAATGGAGGGCTGTGAAATCAATACGTAAGTACTTGGACACCTGGAGAAACCTGTGGAATAGAGAAGAGCAGTCAAAGGAGGTTGTGGAGGCTGTGTAAAAGTCTTGGACTGCATAAGAAGCCTGTGATACAGAAAAGAACGGCAAAAGAAGGAGAAGTGGAGGCTGCAGAAAAGTCTATTTACAGCAGGGGGAATTTTCAGAATATGCTAGCGTAAGAAACCTAGCTCTGTAACCGCGAGGAAATGAAAAATTCTTGATTCATTAAACATATGAACAAGCGTTCTAATATATAGGCCTACCTGGCGGTACTTGAAGGGAAATAAAAATGTGCTGATTCTAACGGATCTCCTATTTATAAATGTACTTCCTAAAACTCTGTTGTACCAGATGTTTTCGTTACTAGAGATAGGAAATAATAAATGAAGGTTACCCAATCAGCCCTCTAATTGATACAATCAGCAATGGTAGTCGATGATAACTTGAAAATCTTTATACTTTTTTCCAACTTTTTTCGACTTATTGTTAGCCAATTTACTTGAAATTATTTGTATTCATGCATGTGTGTTTTTCAAAATTTTCTGAAATTGTGCAAGTGTGGCATCTTTATACAGGCTGGCAGTCAGAAACAGCAGGGATATTTTGCTTTAGTTAGGCCTGTTTGGTAACCTTTTTGTTTTTGGTTTTCAATTTTTCCTCTTGAGTTCTGTGTACTTTGCTTAGTTGAAAGTTTAGTTAGTGTTAGTTAGAGTTAGTTGGTGTTGGTTAGACCTTCAATTTGCTGTTTCTGCTTTTCTTTTTCTGTCACATTTATAGTTAATTGAGAGGTCTACCAACTATAATTAACATTAGGGTAATTGCCCCAAATGCTCATGTGGCCAATAATTTGTTCCAAAATGCCCACGCATTTATAATTCTGTCATATTTACCCTCTTCTTCCCAAAATACCCTTATTTTAAACTCTACTGTTTTTTTTTCTTCTACTCACGAGACTCGCCACCACACAGCGAGACTCGCCACCAGACTATGAAACTCGCCACTAGATTGTGAAACTCACCACCAGCCAGCAAAACTCACCACTAAGTGGCAAGTAAGCTACTCACCACTAAGTGGCAAGTAAGCTTGTATACATACTCACCACTAGTTTGTCTGATTTACTCGCCATTAGGCTGTGAGACTCGCTACTAACCAGCGAGACTCGCCACCAGCCAGCGAGACTCACCACCAGCCAGCGAGACTCGCCACTAAGTGGCAAGTAAGCTACTTACCACTATTGTATACATATTCACCACTAGTTTGTCTAATTTACTCGCCACCAGGTGGCAAGTAAGCTACTCACCACCAATCTACACTTACAATTAAAGCAGGGGTATTTTAGATATTTAATGAAATATATAGGCATTTTAAACAGAATTATGGATGAGTGGGTATTTTGGGATAAATTATTGGCCACATGGGTATTTGGGGTAATTACCCTTAACATTAACTAACCTTTCAACTGAGCAAATTACGCACAACTCATGAGGAAAAATTGAAAAGAAAAAAACCAAAACAAAAAGTCACCAAACAGGGGGTTAGTTTGCTTTGATTTTAAATATGAGTAGAACTTATACTTTGGGCTCATCTGTGCTTTCAATTTTCAGGTTTATATTTATGTATCATCACTTCATGCACAGTTTTCTCCGTCAATATATGGTGCAGTTCTGGGATTAATTGCATATGTAGACACTTCGCGACCAAATTCTGAACCTTTGTATGGTGAATCTTTCGGTCCATGTAATGTAAAGCCAAATGGACCAAGGAGTCGTGCTTTTGGTTTCTGTGTTGATGTGAAATTTGATTTAGTCATCTTACTTGTCGACCTTGCAAATGATGAAGAAAGTAGTACAGCCCTCATTTTTTCTCTTCAAGAATTAGATACACGGTATGTTTTCCATTAGTTATGCTCTTGTGGTTGCCCATATCTGGGGATCATTAAAACTCTTCACCCACCCCTTATCTGTGGTCTAATTATATTTTTTTCCCTTACCTCTTATTGTGGTCTAGCTACATATTATTCTCTTGCACTATAGCAGTTATACCAATTTTAACCTAAATTGTAGTTGCAGCAAAGAATCTCTTGAATTTTTTGTTTTGCAACAATCAACCTATCATATATGGTAAAACCACATGATTTTCCTTGGAAAAGGTTCATTGACTCAAAACATTCTACTATTACAGTTTATTTTCTGTTCGTGTATGTGGAAAATTTTGATGTTTTAACTAGTAGAAGGGGTTAATTGACAGTGTTGAAACTACTACTGTTATTTTGATGTGCATAGTTGGGCTCATCTTCAAATAGTTCACAGTTTTGGGTTTAGTGGCAACTAAACATGTTGTAAGAGCCAGGTTCTCTTGAAGGTCTTGCTTTCAAATCTTGTTGCCCCCATTTCTATTCATTAGTTATTCTACATAAGCTTTTGGGATTAGTGGTAACTGAACAAACAGAACGCTGAAGGTTAGGTAGTTAATCGTTGTAGTTCAAAATTCTGATATTAATTGACTTTACCGTTGGATTGAGAGGAATAAAAGAATCTTTGAAGAGAAAGTAATGAGAAGTGAAGATCTTTTTGGGAAAGCTAAATACTTGGATTCCTTGTGGGCTTCTTCGGACAAAAAATTTCAAAGAATTGCCTTTTTCTTTGATTGTTCTGAATTAGAAAGGTGTCATTGGCTTTTGAAGTGTTTCATAGTTATTAGTTTCTTAATTGTTTGGTTATTTTTTGTATTTTTGTTGCTTGAGGATTACTTGTCCTCTTTATTATCCCTTGTATTGATTTCCTATCAATAAAAGTATGTTTCTTATATATAAAAAAAAGAACATAAATAAAAATAAAAAAAATTAACTTTGCCTTGAAGGTGTATAGCCCCTTCTTTTAGGTGAAAACATTTGAAATCTACGATTTTGGCCTTACAACTGGATTTGATGTTCCATTTTACAAAATGCAGCTATTTTCATTCAGAATTTGAGGAGTTCTGGATCTGTTTGGGAGCAATGAATATCACCACTTCACCTTTGAGTGGTGAAAGTGACAGCCATGTTCTGTATTCATCTGGAAATGATTCTCCTATCGGTGCTGCGGTTGACATTGATATTGGGTATAGCAACAAAATTGATGTTACTGACAAAAGTATTTCTACTCAAATGTGCTTTATCTTGCATTATGAATCTCTCAAGACAGAGTTAGCTAGCCAGAAGTGTACAATATGCTTGAATGACTCTGATGTCCACTGCTACCCATACATAATCAGGTTGCTGATTGGATTTATTGAGAAGCTATCTGCATTCGATACATCTGGTGATGGTGAGCACTCCTTTGACTCTTCAGTGTATGCTGGAAATAAAAGAACAGACCACCATTGTGGCTTTCAAAAGTTTGGTTTCTCTAACTTTTTAGAAACTGGGTCCATTGAGTGTGCAAGCATTCCCTTGGATCGTTTTCCATTCATTACAATATACAATTCTGGTTCCCTTGATAATCTTGAGAGTTCATTGATTTATTCCAGTTCTGAGTGGAGAAAAAAATTTAGTTTGAGGGACAAACGAATCAAAAGTCCACAGTTTAGTATAAAGAAGGTATCCCAAAATTTTCATTTTCATGCCTCAGCATTAAAGTCTACATCTGGTAGGCAATCATATCTTGCGTCTGGGAGTTCAGGTGGCAATAATCTGTCTGTTATTGATATTAATCTCAGCGGAATCAGAGTGCATTTTCATGATTCGGCTTGCATTATTGGAACTGTTACACTGCCTAGTTCTAATTGTTCTGTATGTGTTAATGAAAACTGCATGGATGTATTGTGTTCCATAGAGGGATTGATTCTTACCTCATCGTGGTGGACAAAAAATTTCCGTGAGTTTTTATGGGGTGCTGCACTACCAAATCTATCCCCTATAATAAATGTACGTTTAAGGAGGGAAAAAAATGGATCTTCGAGTTCTCAGTTTGAAATGGCATTCAGCATTCAACATGTTTATTGCATTTTACCTCCTGAATATCTGGCCATGATAATTGGTTACTTTTCATTGCCTGATTGGAGTTCAGATTCAAAAGAGCAAAGTATTAATGTTGGGCATGAAAAGTCTGATGCTGAAAATGAATATTCCATTATTTATAAGTTTGAGATACTGGACTCTATCTTAATTTTGCCCGTGGAAAGCATTGAGCATCAATTTCTAAAGGTTGGAATTCAACAGCTGTGTATTAGTTTCAGTCGTAGGGGCAGTTTAAATAATGTTTTCAATGGCATTCCTCCTGAATCTTTAATTCCAGAGCACAAACTTGCCAGATGCAATAATTGTTTGAATATATTTGGACGGGACTTGTTCCTATCATTATTGTCATACGATGATGGGTATGGTTGTGTGAGGTTGGGACAAGATACTGGGTGTGCAAATGCTACTTTTCTTGGACCTCTAAGTGCTGATGTTTGGGTGAGGATACCATGTGATAGTAAATCTTCTAGTAAAACTACTGCCTCTACCACGTGTGTTATGATAAGTATAGCAAACTGTCAAGTTATGCCTGACGGTATGAGTTTCATCGTTTATAAACCTCTTTTAACTGTATCCTTTCAGTTTATATTGTTACGTGGCATATCTGATTATTCGTTTTTTTTTTTTTTTTCTTTTCTTTTGCAGATCACATTTTAGTTGGATTTGAGGCACTACTGGATGTTTTAAATCAATTTATTCTAGTTTCTGATTACTCTAAATGTTTCAAATCTGACGTTCTTCAGTTTCTTCAGTTGAAGAGATGCCTAAAAGAGAATAGTGCAGCTTCACCTGTTGGTTCAAGTATTGTGTTTACTGAAGTTAGATGTCATGTTCATTCTTTGTTGCTAGAGTTTTATCGCTTCAGAAAGGTCTCAAGTGAACTGATTGCTAAGGGTGAAATGCAATTTCTATGTTCCGCATCATTGGAAAATGACAGTGTCACAAGTTTTGGTCTTTCTTTCTCTTCGCTTGCATTATTTTCGTTACCTGATTCTGTTATATTGGCTAGATGCACTTCCACATGCTCTACCTCATCTGTTCTTGATATTTCTTTTTCAAAATTAAATCAAGGTGAAAATGAACTACATATTTCTGTTCCATCTCTTGATGTTTGGCTACATTTGTCTGATTGGTTTGAGGTTATTGACCTCTTCACTTCTTACTCTGAACAATTGTCCAGACCTGCATCTTCTGATGCATCATTGGGGAATTTGACCTTTGATATAGTTGACACATTGGGAAATATGGAAGTTGCTGTTTTACCTAGTTCTCTTCATTCTTCAAGTGCTTCAGCCTATTTTGCATCAGAGAACTTGAAACAGGAGGGTAATATTTTCCTGATTGTTAAGTCAGGAAATATTTTCGTTACATTTCATTTTCCATTGATGGTTAGCAAGGAATCATGTAGCAAAGTGCAGGTAGCTGAAGATCATATGAAGGTTCCTCCAAATGTTCCATCCAACATAATTGAAGGAAGTGGCTTCAAATATATTGTTGTTACTTTGCACAGTAAAAGTAGTGTATTGCTTCTAGATGGAAGAAATGTGAAATTGAAGTCCAATATCGAAAAATTGAGTGGTATTATGACTCTGTGTGAGGACAGGAGTGTTCATTCTTGGCATCTTTTTCAGATATTTCACATTTTTTTGGAGGCTGAGACTAGTAATAAACTGATGGAATCAGTGCATGTCAAAATGGAGCTTGAGTGTGATCATCTAGATGTGTCACTGTCTCATCATTTCTTCAACTTTTGGCATGGTGTACCAGTCAATCATTTTGAAGAAGGGTCTTCTCAGTTTCCTTTTGTTGGCATTGATTTAAAGCTTCAGTTAAGGAAGGTTTCTTTTCTTCTAAGTGATGGAAGGGTATGACAACCTTCTTAATTGCAGTTTCATGTTTTTCACTTTGATATACATGTAATGGGGCCATTTCACTGTTGAGAGAATGGTTTACGCATGATGCACTTTCAAAATCGCTTGTATTTGTCTTGTGTGTTGTATGTTTTGCTTGGAAGCTTTTCTTTCTAAAATATGTGGTTATTCCTGATATGAATTTTACATGACATTGTCAGTTTTACATGTGTGATTTTTGTGCGTTGGTTTTGGTGGGGGGTGTAATTTCATTGTGTATTTGAGAAAGATCAATGATTATTTCATTAAATTTTGTTAATTGTCTACTGTGTTAGCTTATTATACATAATTTGGTGGGCCAACTTTCTAGGAACTGAAGTTTTTGGGATGCAAAATTCAATTGTTAAAACTCTAGAAAAACTGATGAGAAAGTTTTTATGGGGTGGGTGAGAGGGAGGAAAAGTGGATAATTTAGTAGCTTGGGATTTGGTTGTCTAGGGAAGGACTTGGGATTGGGAATTTGAAAAAGAAAAATCTTGCTTTATTAGGTAAATGGCTTTGGTGATTTCCCTTGGAACAAAATTCTTTATTGGGGCATTGTCATTAGAAGGAAATATTGGTAACATCTTAATGGCTGAGGTTCAAGCTTAGTGACTAGTAATTCTTTTAGAAATCCGTGGAAATTTATATCTCAGGGTTGCTTTTCTCAAATTTTTTTAAGTTAGAAGTGGGGAGAGGTAATAGAATCCGTCTTTGGGAGGATATGAGGTGAGGGGTGAGCAGCCTTTTTCTGTCACTTTTCGAAGACTTTACAGATTGTCCAATGCTCATGAGGCCTTTATTCCTGAATTTTGTTCTTTATCCTCTAACAATGTGAGTAATTGGAATTTTCTTTTAGAAGAAATGAATGATAGAGAAATTGAAGATTTGAGTTCGTTGTTAAATATTTTATGAATTTTTTCCATTAACCCTTCAGCCTTTGAGAAAAGAAAGTGATCATTTGATTCTTCTGGGTTTTTTTTGTGTAAATCTTATTTTCATGCCATCATTGACACTGGTGAAAATTTGAACTTTGGGCCTTTCAATTTTATTTGGAAATCGTATGTTCCTTGGCTGGTTTTTCATAGAAAGTCAAATGCTTGTGATGTGCTTCAGAGAAAAAATCGAACTGGACTCTCTCTCCTTTAAAGAGGGAGAAACCTTAAACCATTTACTTCTTCATTGTGTAGTTGCAAGAAGTTTGTGGGTTTGATTGTTACAAGAAGCTGAGTTCTTTTGGGCGTTTCCTAAATATTGTGGGTCCTTAATGGTTGAAAAACCAATTAGTTTTGATACTAATAATTTGGCCAAAGTGAGTGGAAGCGTATAGTGTCATCTATACTATGGGTGAAAGGAAAAATAGAATCTTTGAAAACAAGGGATGAGTAATGAAGATCTATTCGAGAAAGCTAAATACTTAGGATCCTTGTGGGCTTCTACAAACAAAGCTTTCAAAGCTTTTCCTTTTTTTTTTTTCTTTTTTTTTATTGTTTGAAATTGGAAAGATGTCATGGATATGTGTTTCATAGTTTTTAATTGTCTTAATCTTTATTTATTTTTTTTAACGTAGTGAAAGTCTTTGCTTGGCTGTTTTTTCATAGAACGTTAAATACTTGTGAACTGCTTCAAAGGAAAAATCCATATTGGACTATTGCTTCATCCTGGTGTGTTATGCGTAAAGAGGAAGGAGAAACTTTAGATCATATTTCAAAGTTAGTGTGTTAGACTGTTACAGGAAGCTGAGTTCTGGTGGGTGTTTCCTAATTATTGTTGGTCTTTGATGCTGGAAAACCGATTGTTTTGAGTTCTGGTGGGTGTTTCCTAATTACTGTTGGTCTTTGATGGTGGAAAACCTATTGTTTTTAGCACTAATGACTTGGCCAAAGTAATGTGGAAGTGTATAGTGGTATCTTTGATGTGGGTAATTTGGATTGAAATGAATAATAGAATATTTTTGCTGACAAAGTTATAGGCAGTCGAAATCTTTTTGAGAAAGTTAAATTCTTGGCATCTTTGTGGGTTTCTACTGACAAAGCTTTCAAAGATTTTCCTTTTTGTTTGATTATTCTAAATTGGAATGATGTGTTGGGTTACCAATGTGTTTCATAGTTCTTATTTTCTGAATTTTTACTTTTTATTGTAAGCCTGTTCATGAGGATTCCTTGACATTGTTTTCCTATCAATAAAAGGTTTTCTCTTTTAAAAAAAGGAAAAAATCTATACCTTTTTTTTTTTTGCTGTATTTCTTTTCTTGAGGATTCCTTGTCCCATGTTTTGTCCTTCATATTGATATTAATAAAAGGTTGTTTCTTATTAAAAAAAAAGAAAGAAAACATTATCAAAGTCAAATTGTGTAATTGGTCATTGTTCAAATCCTACTGATTCCCATTTTTGTTAATTTGTTATGGTGCATGTACATGGCCCTATTCTTATTAGATGTTAAGGGGAGCTTAGCAATTTATTGTGTTAGCTTCTTGTTCATAGCTTGACCCACCTTCTAACAGCTTAAGGTTTTAGGATTCACATTGTTTAAATTTTTCATTTTCATTCAACTTGAGATTCTTAAGTGCATTTTATTTTATTTTTTAGATTTTAGTAGAAAAGTACAACAGGAAAAAGGTAACTGGTTGAATTCTTCTAAGCATCTCTTTTTTGGATGCAATCTTGAAATGGGAAGAATATAATTTACTAGTACCAAAACTCAAGAAGATTAGTTGAGTTAGAGAAAAACATCTTATGAACTGAAATAACTGGTTACTCCATAAAATCATTTTTTTATTATTATGTAGATCTCCTGAACCTTAGAATTATTAGAAACATCTTACTTGAAAAATCTTGAATTATTTATATTGTCAATATGACCTTAGGTCCCATCTTTATCTTCTTATTGGTTGTTCTCTAGTGTCTTCACTTATTGGTTTTCAGTAGTTCTACATACCAAGTGAGATCAGTATTTGTCTCCTTGATCATTTCTTGATGATGTATTATTTAGTCAAATGCATTTGGATTGTTATTGTTTCAATCATTTGAGATTCATCTAATAATGTTGGGGCATCTCGGTAGAGCGTATTTTAGTTTGGCACAATTTAATGGGGATCTGTGCTTCCGATTCACTAAATGCAGTCATTGCATCCTTTCCATGTGATTCTTATCTTTACTAAATTGATTACTTAATATAAAACAATTGGTCCTCATCAATCCATTTTGTGTATGGCTTTGATTAATTGATAAATAACAATGGGATCTAATCAATCTACTTCATGTATGGCTTTTCTCATGCTAATGCTGTGTGTTTGCTTTGATGAAGTGGAGTTGTAGCGGCCCCCTGTTTGATATACTTGTGAGAAACATCCTCTTACATGTTTATGCGACTAAAAACAACTTGGAAGGTTCAGTCACTGGTGAAATTCAAGTGAGCTATAATAACATTCACAAGGTAAATTTGTTGCAGATTATCGATTTCTTTACTTTTCCTGTATGAATGCTCAACAGTATCTTATATGTTACAATTACTGAAGGTCTTCTGGGAGCCTTTTATTGAGCCTTGGCAGTTTGAGATGAATATGATTAGGAAGCAAGAGATGAGCCTGAACAGCTCCGCTATGATAAATATCCATCTCCAGTCAAGAGGACATCTTTGCTTGAACTTTACGGAATCCCTTATTGAGGTATCTCTTAAGATGTTGCATTCAACTAAGAGTGAGTTCAGTAAAGTCCACCATTACAGGATAGAATTATTATACCACGATGGTCTTCACACATATTGGTGTGGAAAAATTGGAATATTTTCTAATGGAAAAAATGTGAAAGTGGTCTCATATCATCCATTCTCATCATCTCTATCATTAGGCTAATCGTTTGGGAGATGATAATTGTTTATTTCCAATGCTTCTCAAAACTGAGTAAATTTTTAGCTGGTTGCTAAAGATGGTAGTGATAAATCTTAGAAGACTTTGTGCCACAAAAATTGTGTCTTCCCTCAGTGGAGAATTTCCCATTATATAGTCAGTATACAAGCTTAACTCTAGCCTATAAAACAGCTAAAATAAATACAAGCTGATTTCTATCCTCTAAACTAGCTAAACTACCATATACAAAACTATACAGCTAGAAATTAAAAGATAAAGCTGTAAGGCATGAAATCTGGCATTTATCATGGCTTTAAATGCTTTTAAAAGCGTAAAATCTGGCATTTATCAGCTCATGAAATCTGGCATTTATTAGCTGGCTTTAAATGCTTTTAAAAGCATAAAATCTGGCATTTATCAGCTGGCTTTAAATGCTTTAAAAGACCAGCTAATTAACATCCCCCCTCAAATTGATGCTGGTAAATCTACAAGCATCAATTTGTTAACCAGAAAATGATGTCGCTGACGTGTCATGGATTTGGTGAAGATATCTGCAATCTGTAAAGCTGTGGATATATGTGGGAGGGTGATAATCTGTCGTTCAAAGGCCTCACGGATGGAGTGACAGGCAACCTCTATGTGCTTTGTTCGTTCATGGTAAACAGGATTAGCAGCAATTTGGATTGCACTAGTATTGTCAGCATGTAATGAAGTAGGGTGAACTTGGGGAAAACCAAGCTCTGTAAGTAGACCACGCAACCAAATGATCTCAGAGCATGCAGCAGACATTGCGCGATATTCGGCCTCAGTGGAGGACTTGGAGACAGAGTCTTGCTTCTTGCATTTCCAAGAAATAAGAGCATCACCAAGAAACATACACCATCCAGTAGTAGATTTCCTAGTGTCTGGACAACCAGCCCAATCTGCATCGCTGAAGGCTTGTAGGCGAAGATCCGATATCGAATAATGCGTTGTGCCTGATGTATCGAATAAGTGGAGATGTCGAGGGGCTTGCATGAACTTACTGACAGTGTGAACAGCATAAGAGATGTCTGGTCGGGTGATAGTGAGATAAATGAGACTTCCAACCAGCTTCCGATAAAGAGTAGGATTTTTAAGAAGCTCCCCTTCGTCACGTCGATATTTCACATTAATTTCCATGGGGGTTTCAACAGAAGAAGTGTCTGTGAGTCCTGCTAATTGAATCAGATCTTGGATATACTTGTGTTGATTCAAAAAGAGACCTTGTTGCCGATAATGCACCTCTAATCCCAAGAAGTAGGTTAGGTGGCCAAGGTCTTTCATGTGGAAGGTAGAATGTAATAATTTCTGAATTTTTGAGATGGCCTCCAAATCAGAACCAGTGATAACGATATCATCCACATAAACAAGAAGAACAACTATCCCCTTAGGTGTCCTTTGTAGAAAGAGAGAGGAGTCATACTGACTCTGAGTGAAAGAAAAGCCTAGGAGCGTGGAACGAAACTTTTCAAACCATACTCTCGGTGCTTGCTTCAAACCATACAAAGAACGTTTTAGTTTACAAACATCATTAGGTGAGGATGTAGGCATACCAGAGGGAAGTTTCATGTAAACTTCCTCCTTGAGATCACCATGTAAGAATGCGTTCTTGACATCCATTTGATGTATGGACCATGCTTGAGATGCAGCAATAGCTAGGATGGTTCGCACGGTTGTCATCTTGGCAACCGGTGCGAAGGTCTCATCATAATCTAGGCCATACTCTTGCTTGTTGCCAAACACCACCAACCTAGCCTTGTAACGATCTATTGATCCATCGGAACGAAGCTTGATAGAAAACACGAACTTACTGCCAAGAGGTTTCACAGATGGGGGACATGGAACAACATCCCAAGTCTGGTTTTCTTCAAGTGCAAGTAATTGTTTCAATAGCTTTCCTCCAACATTCATGCTCCATTGCCATTTATAAGATGAAGGAATAGAAGTAGAAGACAAGGTGGCTGTTAAGGATAAAGGAGGGGTAAAACCAAACCTATCTGGGGGTCTTCGAACACGAGTACTGTGTCTGAGAGGAGCTGGTTCAGTCACTGGAACGGGATCAGCAGTTGGGGAATGATCTTGAGAGGGCTCGAGAGGGGCAGTAATCTGATTTGGTTTGTTGGATGAGCGTCGCTGATATACTAGAAGAGGCTTAGAAGTGGTAGGAAATGAGGGCAGAATGGAATATGAAGGAGAAGAATGAGTAGAGTGGTCGGGGTAAGTGGGAAAGAAATATTTGTTTTCTAAAAAAATCACATTCCTAGAAACCCGAATACGACGTAGCTTTGGATCATAGCAAAGAAAACCTTTATGGTGCACAGAGTATCCTAGAAAAGCACATTGTACTGATTGAGCTGTGAATTTTGTGCGTTCATGTGCAGGAAGGTGAACATAGCAAACACAACCAAAGGTACGAAGATTAGAATAATCTGGGGTGTGACCGAATAATCTAGTAAAAGGAGAGACATGACTCAAGGAGGGAGAAGGCAATCTGTTAATGAGGTATACAGCAGTGGAGAGAGCTTCACACCAAAATCGAGAGGGTACAAATGATTCTAATAAGAGTGCGGACAACATCTAGAAGGTGACGGTTTTTTCTTTCAGCCACCCCATTTTGTTGGGGAGTTGAAGGGCAAGACCGCTGAGATATTATGCCATTAGTTTGCAGAAATTCCTGAAACAAATGAGACATATACTCTCCCCCATTGTCAGAACGAAGAATTTTAATTTTGGCAGAAAATTGTGTCTGAACATGTGCAAGAAAAATCTTAAAAACAGAAAATACGTCATTTTTAGAATGCAAGAAATAGATCCATGTGAAACGACTATAGTCATCAATAAAAGTAACGAAGTACTTGTAATTAGCATGAGAAGTAACTGGTGCAATACCCCACACATCACTATGTATTAGATCAAAAGGTTGTACTACATTTGGTGTGTGAGTTGGAAAAGGCAAAATTTTACTTTTGCCAAGCCTACAGGAATTGCAATCAAATTGTACCGTACTAAGAGAAGGTGAGTCTTTATTCCCAAGTAAACCAGATTTTAACAAGTCATGGAGTACACTAGAATTTGGATGTCCAAGACGTTTATGCCATGCACGGTAATCAACATGAGCGGAATTACAAGTAACAAGAGGCAAAAAGCAACACGAAGATAAAGGAAATTGAAGAGGAAAAAGACGTCCTACTTTAGGCCCCCTCGCGATCATCTTCCCTGACTGTTGATCCTGCACAACACAACCAGATTTAGAGAATTCCACTTTACAATCATTGTCAACCAATTGACCAACAGAAACAAGATTAGTAGTAAGGTCAGGAGAGACAAAGACATCAGTTAAAGAAGCTGAAATATCACCAGTGGCTGTGATAGGTAAATGGTTTCCATTTGCTGTATGAATCTTGAGATTTCCAGAATAGGTGTTTACGTTGGAAAGGAATTTAGCATTGTTTGTCATATGATTGGAAGCTCCGGAATCAAAATACCAAGGAGGTGATGTAGAGAAGGGTTTACCTGAGAGTCCTAGGGCAGAAAAAGCTGAAATTATCATTTGTTGAATCATTTCAGGAGTCACGGGTTGAACAGAGACAGGAGCACTTTGTGTCGAAGGAGTTGTATTCACAGAACTACCAGTACTAAAAGAACCAATAGAGGCTGTATATGCTGTTTCAGATTTCTTTGGTGGTCGAATAGGACATTCCTTTATGATATGGCCATCCTTTTTGCAATAGTTACAGAATTTTTTTGGACAATTTGAAGCATAGTGTCCAAATCCTTTGCAACAGAAGCACTGAACATTGCTCATATCCCGGCCTCTTGGCTTGCCTTGTACTGCATATGCCACAGGAATAGATGTTGATCTACGCTGTTCCATGGTAGTTTGGGTGAGAAGACGCTGCTCCTCACGAAATAAATCATTGAGGCATGCATCCAAAGAGGGAATAGGTTCTCGATTCATAAGATTGGATCGGGTGGCTTCAAATTCAGATCTCAATTTCATAAGAAATTGATCCCTCTTAGTAATTTCATGGACAGATTGAACAGAACTAAGACCTTCAAGAGGTATGGTAGCATACACTATATCAGTATATTCAGCCCAAAGATTCATGAAGCTAGAGTAAAAATCAGAGATAGAAAGACTATCCTGTTGAAGAGTGGCCAATTCATGTTCAAGTTGGAACCGACGAGCAGTGTTGTGTTGACTGTAGAGCTTTTGGAGATAATTCCACATCTTGGCTGCATTCTTGTAGGGTCTAAGATTCAAGATGATATTGGATTCGACAGATCCTAGAATCCACGTCTTAACTTGATTATCCTTGACCTCCCATCTGGCATACTGATCCTTGTCCTTTTCGTTGTCGGAGGCGGGGTTCCATCAATATGTCCCCAAAGATCTCTACCTTTGACAAAAATCTCGAAGTGAAACGCCCAGGCTGAGTAGTTTTTTCCATTGAAACGAATCAAGAAGTTTTCAGATTTGTCTGAAGACATGAGGTCGAGAAAACTTGATAAAAAAAATAACCGAGAATAAGAGACTAAAACAAGGCTGAGTTGGACTTGAGAAGGAAAAAAAAACACGAGAAGTCAGAATTGTGGCTCTGATACCATGATAAAACTTAGAAGACTTTGTGCCACAAAATTGTGTCTTCCTCAGTGGAGAATTTCCCATTATATAGTCAGTATACAAGCTTAACTCTAGCCTATAAAACAGCTAAAATAAATACAAGCTGATTTCTATCCTCTAAACTAGCTAAACTACCATATACAAAACTATACAGCTAGAAATTAAAAGATAAAGCTGTAAGGCATGAAATCTGGCATTTATCATGGCTTTAAATGCTTTTAAAAGCGTAAAATCTGGCATTTATCAGCTCATGAAATCTGGCATTTATTAGCTGGCTTTAAATGCTTTTAAAAGCATAAAATCTGGCATTTATCAGCTGGCTTTAAATGCTTTAAAAGACCAGCTAATTAACAGGTAGAGCAGACACAAGGAGCATTCTCATTCCATAAATAGAAGGTTTGAATCATACTAGTCTATTAGGGGGTTTATTCAATTAAGACTTATAATGACTTTTTTGAAATTCAAAGGTTTGGGGTATTCAATCAGGACTTTTAAAGACTATGGAAGTCACGAGGTATTCTTTTTTCGGTAACAAGTCATGAGGTATTCAATGAAGAGGGTTGTATTCAATCTAGATTTTAAAATACTTCTATAGACTTGTTGCAAGTGAAAAGTCATGCATGCTATAGGCCATACTTTTGAGAAATCTCGTCTTTTAATCTTACAGTGGGTTCTGTTACACCTCATTTCTATTCATAATCAAATCACATGATATGTCAATAAGTTGAAAAGAAACATAAAATCTTGATATTCATTTAGCTCATTTTTGTTTGTTGCAGTGTGGTTTCAGGACAATTGAGATGATTAAGGATTCTTGGGGCGTGATAGAATCAAATGATTTTCCTGAAAGCCAGAAATTGGTCAATTCTCCATATGTGGAACATATATATGCGGGAAGATATGCTCCCTATGTTCTTCAAAATTTAACCTCTCTCCCTTTAGTATATCATGTTTGTAAAGGGCCAGTTGATGGGTTTGATGCCTTAGAAATGAAGGGTGGAAAATCAGTGCAATCAGGTGCTTCAATTCCAATATACATTATTGATGAGCCTGAGGACCGACTTATGCATGTTAGGCCGACCCATTCCTCTGATAGACTTAGTGACCAGAAATCAAATGCTCATCATTATATATCTATTCAACTTGATGGAACATCAGTGCCTTCTGTTCCCATTTCAATGGATCTTGTGGGTCTTACCTACTTTGAGGTTGATTTTTCTAAGGCATATGATGAAAATTGTCAAGAGAATAGAGCAGGTAGCAGAAGTGGTTTTGTGGTTCCGGTTGTCTTTGATGTTTCAGTGCAGCGTTATAGCAAGTTAATACGATTATACTCAACGGTACATACAAACTCAATTTATGTTGTAAACTTGTAATTATACAAAGATTATAATATTCTACTTACACTGTTTAGGTTATACTTTCAAATGCAACCTCCATGCCGCTGGAGTTACGATTTGATATTCCGTTTGGTGTGTCCCCTAAGGTTTGTGCAAACAGCTATTTTCATTCCCAAACCTTCTTGGGTAGCTTTGTATTTCTATAACAATGTGCCATAACAACTTCCTATTCATTTTACTGTTTCAGATATTAGATCCAATATATCCTGGTCAGGAGTTGCCTCTTCCACTGCATTTGGCTGAAGCAGGTCGGATGAGGTGGCGTCCAATTGGAAATTCCTACCTCTGGAGTGAAATCTATAATCTCTCAAACCTTCTTTCACAGGAGACTAAAATTGGATTTCTCAAATCGTTTGTGTGCTATCCTGTTCATCCAAGTAGTGATCCATTTCGCTGCTGCATTTCTGTTACAAATATTACCTTGCCTGGATGTGATGGGTCAAATATGAGTTGTCACCATAGGAAAAGTGCTTTAAATTCTCCGAATGAAAGTTATAGTCGGAAATTGCATACACTGGATGAGTCAAGTAAGCGGTTTGTTCACCAATTAACCTTAAGTACCCCACTAGTGGTGAACAACTATCTTCCCAAGGAAGTGTCACTGGCAATTGAAAGTGCTGGGGTAACCCGCAACACTTTTCTTTCAGAGGTTTGTAATTTATGTTGCTAAGTTGTATGTTTCCTTAACTAATTTAGGGTTGTATTACTCTGGTTTTTTTATTTTGTAGAACCTCAAGAGATTTATATGTTGACCATTTTAGGTTGAAACTTTCTTTCATCATATTGATCCTTCACATGATCTGGGGATGGAGATAAGTATAGATGGATTCAAATCATCAACTTTGAAGTTTCCACGTTCAGAGACATTCTGTATGATGGCTAAGATCAGTGGAGCAAAGTTCTCACTATCTGAAACTTTGACCTTTGATACAGACATGGCAAATGGTTGTTCATTTGTTATTAAATCTACTGTTTGAATATTCTTGGTAGATTTTGTAATGATGTTTATATTTCTCTGTTCTAGGTAAAACATATGTTGCTGTAGAAAAGATGATGGATGCATTCTCTGGTGCGAGGGAGCTCTTTATTTATGTTCCATTTCTGCTGTATAATTGCACTGGTTTTCCCCTACTGATCTCAGAATCTGTCACTGAAATGAAAGGAGTGAGCTGTACTATTCTTTCATCTTATGATATGGTCGAGCAAATAGTACTTGAGGAAAAAAAAGATGGTCTCAGCCTGGTATCTTCTACTGGTAACCCACATGCTAAAAATCCTTCGAGCATGGAAAGTTCTTCCTCAAGTCACATCATTTCTACTAGGGACACTGTTAGTCTGCACAAGAAAAGATTAATTTGCAGTTTGATTTCGTCAAATTCCAACGAAAATTTTATTGAGCCTTTGATAAAAAATAATGTAGAAAATCAAATTTCTTCTTTGAGCAGTTCGAAGGACAGATTACTCAGTTCAAATAGTGGGTGGGCTTCAAGGAATTCCAACTTTATAGGTTATGAGCATGGAAAAGTCAGGGCATGTATGTACTCTCCTATCCCCTTTTCTGCCGCGAGTGAACTTATGGTTAGAGTGAGGAGGTGCCAGCCTGAACGTTATACAAAAGACATGCCAAATTCTTTATGGTCTAGTCCGTTTCATCTTGTTCCACCTAGTGGTTCAACTACTGTTCTTGTTCCTCAATCATCACAAAATGCCTCATTCGTGGTATCTGTGACTTCTAGTGCAGTTTCTGGGCCATTAACTGGGAGAATTAGTGCTATTACTTTCCAACCCAAGTAACATTTTTTGCATTATCACAGCAATTTGTACTTTTCTTGATTTTCTTTTGCTCTTATTCCTATGTCCGGATAAAATTTCTTAATTTTGCAGGTACGTTATCTGTAATGCATGCAGTAAGGACTTGTGTTATAAGCAGAAGGGTACAGATTTTGTTTTCAATTTGCGCATGGGAGTACATTCGCATCTTCACTGGATGGACTCAACCAGGTATATTGCCTTGAATGGTGTCGAAGACCTTTTGTTTGTGGAATTAAGGTGCTTCTGTTTTTTTTTTTCTTTTTTTTGTCTTACGTCGTAATACTTAAGTGAATATTATATCTGAATAGACTTAAGTGATTTTAAATTGTTTTTATGTTTGTTTTTTATCTTTAAAATCTGAATAGGAAATTGATATTCATAAGGAATTTTTATTAAAAGACATAATTATCCTTAATAAAGCTATATATTTGAATTGACAAATTTGTCCTAATTTAATATGAAAGTTGACTTGGGCAATATAGTAAAACATCATCTAGCCCTAATCCTAACCCTAACCCTAACATGTTCTGTCCTGCCTCTCCAAGATCCCCTGATAACCTCTTGGATGTGTGGTCTGTCTAGAAAATTTAGTTGTTATTTTTTGGTGGAACAAATTCATTGTTAGCTTTACTTGGTCCTGTGTTTATACCCTTCTGTACCTGAAGATTCCAAGTTTGTTGTCTCCGACAATGTTTTCCCGGATGGAACGGTGGTACCGATGAGTTCCAAGTTCTTGTGCACAAGAGAGGAGTGGGGAAGAAGCACAAAAAGAGACCAAGAGGAGAGAGAGAGTGAGATTGAGAGAGAGAGAGAGGGAGAGAGGGATAGATGTTGGAATTGAGATATTTGAGTATGGGCAATTTTGGAATAAAACTTTGAAAACATTGTAAGTGATTTTGGATTCAGACATAAGTAGAAAAAAATAAAGTTTTTTCTATCAAGATAAAAAGATTAAGTGTTAAGTTGAAAAACCAAACAACATAAAATGTCTTATTAACTTAAAATAAGTTATAATCAAATTGAAAAAACAAATATGGCCCAAGTGTACCCTTGTTAACATGTCCATAACGTTTTATGAGTATTTCTATGCTTATCACCTTAAGGTTATTTATGTTATTGTTGTACTTTTATAAGTGAAACGAACTCACTGTTTGGTGATTATCTCTTTGACCTCAAAGTCATATTCCTTCCCACACCCTCCTTATTTTAAGTTATGTTTAACATGGTATTAGAGCTTCGTGATCTATCCAATCGTGTGTTCAGATATTGCTAACCCCAACTGGAGTTGAATGTGGTTAAATATCAGAACTTAGAATCATTCCTGCAGTTTATTTCACCAGTTAGAAAAGAATCATCCTTGCTCATTTTGCTCACTTATTCTTTGGCATTACTTTGAGTAAAATATTTTTTGATTTAGTCCTCATAGTTTTCTCCTTCTTGTTGAACTAACCTTCTGCAGGGAGTTACTGGTTTGCATCCGATACAATGAGCCTGGATGGCAGTGGTCAGGTGGCTTCTTACCAGAACATCTTGGTGATACTCAAGTGAAAATGCGAGATTATGTTTCTAGTTCATTAAATATAATACGAGTAGAAGTGCAGAATGCGGATGTTTCCATTGGAGATGAAAAGATTGTTGGAAGCCTCCATGGAAATTCTGGGACAAACTTGATTCTCTTATCAGATGATGATACAGGGTTCATGCCATATAGAGTTGATAATTTCTCAAGGGAGGTTAGTATATGGTCATCATTATACTAGCTTTGATCCACAAAGCTAGGATTGCAGTTTGAGTTTTGTGTTGAATTTCTATCTTGTGATCGTGTTAAGAAGTGCTGTCCTTGGCTGTTGCTTTCATAATTTACCTGGCCCTCTCTATATCTGTCCATATATTAATGCTCTTTGTGATTTTTCATGTCTTGTTTGTGTAAACCCATGTTGTCAAAACTTCCTATAAAATTCTTGCTGCATTTTTTTTTCCTGTAATATCTAAGAATTAAAGTTCCTTCACTGGATTTCTGGCACTTTCTAGCGGCTAAGGATTTTCCAGCAAAGGTGTGAAGCTTTTGAAACTATTGTCCATTCCTACACATCTTGCCCATATGCTTGGGATGAGCCATGCTATCCTCATCGCCTGATTGTGGAGGTATGTCTTCTCTCTTGTGCAGATTAGAGTGATTGATGACTTGTAATGTTTGCTAAAATTCTTTGTTTTTGAAACTCTTAAGGTACCTGGTGAGTGTGTTCTAGGTTCATATGCCCTTGATGATGTGAAAGAGTACAAGCCTGTGTTCTTACCTTCGTCTTCTGAGGTATATTATTTTTTCATAATATTATGTTCACAAACTTGTTTACAAACTGATGTGGCAATTTCCTATTGGATTCCATTTGCGGTTCACTTATCTTTTATTAGGTTTTATTAATTGTCAATCCCTACTGTATTGCTGCATCAGTGTGTGATCAAGTTTGTACGCATAGCATTACTCATTATTTTTGTTTTTTAATCCATTTTAGTAACTCAAGACAGTTGATTTGGTATTTTGGAAATAGTTTGGTTGTCTAAGAAATTTGTTCTGCATACTTTGCATCATCGAACTACAGACTAGTTGTGTAAAATCAGGCATTCAGTACTGCAAAGGTGTCGATTAATACTAATTTACCCAACTTCCTTGGTTGCTTTCATAATGCCTAAATAACTGAAGCTTATGATTCTTCCTTTATTTTCAATCATAGAAAGTTACTAATATTTAGTGAAATAGCTCTAATTTTAAATGTGGAGAGTTGTAAGAACTGAACTGTATGTAGAAATACTAAATGGGCCCATCTTAACCAAATCCGAGTCAGTTGCAGCTTGATTGAAGCCTTTTGAGTCAATAGATGCAGGGTATGATAAGGATGTTACTTTAGCAGTAGCAACGTTTAGTTTAAGATGAAGATACCAACAAACATGTTCTTGGCCTTTTCAAAAGGTAGTTCCGAAGTTTTGATTTTTTCTTCTTTTCCTTTCATTCTTCAAGGAAAGAAGGGTGTGAAGGGTTCCTGGAAAAGAGCTGTGAAGCAATGGTTCTGTAGATTGGCATTTAAATTAACTTTGTAGATTGATTTTAGGGGAAATTGAAAACTAAGATTATGGAAAATTTTCCATTACTTAACAGCATCTCTCTAAGTAGTTAGTAATCACTCGTAATGTCTTAGTCCCTAGACATTTTGTAGGTTTTGTAAACCTTCTAACAAAAGCAAAACTGTGGTGACTTAAACAATGAAACATTTAATTGAAAAATTTGTGGTCAATGACATTGTTGTGTTGAAAAATAGGAGAGTAAAATAATGGGTTTTTATTTTTCTAAAAATGGTAAAGAAATTATACTATTTCTAAAAAAAATAAGAAATTTTGAAATAAAGGGGAAATTGCACTAAAATCGCCTATTTGTTTTGCAAGTTTTCCAGATTTACAATTGTTTTTGCTGCAATTACAGAAACACGAATTTTCAATTGTCACATGTAAATTTTCACATTTCTGTATATATACAATCAATCAATTAAATTTAATAGGCATCCCACACATTTTCACATACCTTCTTCACATGTTAATTTTTATTTCTTTTTAGTAGAAAAACCTCTAGAAGGGGGACACAAATGAAAGCTAATGGGGTTTTATTTTTTATTTTTGTAATTTTTGGACATATAGAGAAATGCATGTGCAAAATTCATAAAAAGAGGGCTTGTTCGGTGTAATTTTCTCAACATAATAAACTGGTATTGAATGAAAAATGAACATGAATGGTTTCAAAATAGTAGGTATGAAATAATTAAAGGATTTTCAAATAAAGATAATCTAATAATAATGGGCATTTAAAGTAGGAGTGAAGTTGTAAAGTTGTAATTCCAATAAGTTCACACGAGTGGTCTAGTAGTAGAGAGGTCTTTTCAAATATTATTTTCAGTTTAAGGGAGATCCTTGTAATTTTAGTAAAACCTAACGGGTCTGTGTAATTTACACTTACTGGAAGCTTTTTCTTTTCAACAAGCAATTTAATTTGTTCCAATTGTTTGGTTTGATTCTGTCATTTTGTAATTTATTCATGGTTGTTAGTTGACCTTCTGAGCTTTATATTTATGTTCTATTTGGTTTGTCACTTGGTTTGACTTTTGTCTTTAGAAACCTGAGAGAACATTGCTTTTGTCTGTCCATGCTGAGGGAGCAACGAAGGTGCATTTCTACTCCCTTTATTGCATACAATGAACTATTTGACACTTCAACCTTTGATAGCTTAATAATTGTTTTCTTTTTCACAGGTTCTCCGTGTTATAGATTCAAGTTACCATATTTTGAATGATATGGAAAGTACAAGTGTTCCTCACTTGAGAGATAAAAGGAAACTTGAAAATAAACAGGATAAGGTTTTCAGTTACAAAGAAAAGATTTCAGTAGTAATTCCACACATTGGTATCTCCTTGATCAATTTACACCCTCAGGTATATAAAATGGAGTTTCTACTAAGCTTCCATACAACTTTATCCAACAAGGTTCATTTATTTTTTTCATTTTGTAGGAATTGCTTTTTGCTTGGGCAACAAATGTAACAGTTGATCTGCTACAGAGTTTGGATCAACAACAGCTTTTCTTTCAAATATTTTCTTTGCAAATAGATAATCAGCTGCGCTCTTCCCCATATCCTGTTATGTTGTCTTTTGATCGTGAATACAAAAGCAACCCATCTGGTCTTGTAAGAGCTAATGACAATGGTGTGAAACCAAGAAGTGATAGGATATTGCAAATGACTGCAGACAGCTCGTTGGAACCTGTATTCAACCTGGCAGTGTCAAAATGGAGGAAGAAAGATATCTCATTGGTTTCATTTCAATATATAAGTTTAAGGTGTTTTTTTTGCTGCATTTAGTTCATCTTAATAGTAAAATCTCCTTGCATTGCTTATTCTTCTCTTCAATGCATGCAGAGTTGCAGATTTTCGCCTTGAGCTTGAGCAGGAGGTGATATTAAGCTTATTTGACTTCTTCAAAAATGTATCTTCAAGGCTCCAGAGTGGAGTCATTCCATTATCAGATCCCTTAATGCGTCCTCTTATCCACGATAATCGTTCAATTGAGTCATTGGCACATGTTCAGACTTCTGAGTATCTGAAGGCCAGGGGTAACCAGTTTCACTTCAAGATTGTTCCAGTACTTAATGAAAACCACTGTCAAAATCTATCATTGCCTTGTGTTATTCCAATTGGAGCTCCATGGCAGAAAATACACCTTTTGGCCAGAAGACAGAGAAAAATTTATGTTGAAATGTTGGATCTAGGCCCCATCAAGTTAACTTTGAGGTGACTCCTTAATTGCCAAGAGCAAAGAACTTTTCCAGATTCAGTTTCATAAAATACAGCCACTAACAGGGGACCATATTTTTCTGGGGACAGTTTTTCCAGTGCTCCTTGGATGCTTAGAAAGGGGATCCTTACATCAGGAGAGTCTTTGATCCATGTAAGTAGCATATGTTATTTTGTTTTTAGAATGGGTTTTTTTTTTTGGTAAAAACAAATACTGCATTAAAGCACCAAAACGACCCCGAAGGGTTACAAGCAGACAGCAAATTGCTCTGCAAGCAGAGTGACGTTTTTAGAATGGGTATTGAAAACAATAATTTCAAATTTTAAAATTGTGCATGTGAGTATGGATCAAGGTGCAAACATGTGTCTGTTTATGGTTTGTCAAGATCTCCAAATAGTAGAACACATAGAATTGACTAAAATCCTCCAAAACAGCAATATGCATGTGAAGAGTGATTATAACAAGGCATTCAAGTGCAAATATGTGAATTTATGCATGTAGCTGCATATGTATGTATCAGCGTCTTAACTAACTGTAACCCTGTTTTAACGTCTTTAGTGATGCGCACACATGGGGCTCAGTGCACATAAGCTGTAAAGTTCAAATATTTTAGATTCCGGTGAGGACACATGAACATGGGTTAAACTAGTGATGGGATTTATGTGGCTCTTCAAAGGACACTTTTACTATATAATATCTCTTCTTTCTTTCTTAATTTCTTGTTCTTTTCTTCTTCTTTTTTTTTAAAGAAACTGAATGATCTCTTTAAATCACTATTATATGGCCTACAAGCTCATAAGCAGTTTGGATCTAAAAGAGGATGTAACTTAAAGCAGAGCTATCAAATCGTTTTAAGAAGTTAAGTTCATTTCTTAAGTCATTTTTAAGAATCAAGTCATTTTGCAATTTTCCTATCCTTTTAATCAACTTATCCAGTATCCAATCTAAGACAAGGAGAATATTGTTTTCACAATGTCATTAGGAACTTCAAACCATAGTTCTTTTTCACCCATTTGGAAATACATAAATCCAGATAATCTCATAAACATATGACACTACGATTTATGAATATTTGTTAAGAAGTAGCGCAACTATGTATAAGTAACACAGACTAATATTCTCTCTCATGTGTAAGTACGCCCAATTATTTGAAACACATTTCAGCCTTGCATGTACAGAACATGAAATTGTTGTAAAGGGAAAGATTCAATTACAAAAACAAACTCACATCCAATTCTAGGATCGCATGTTAACTTACATTCACTCAAATAGATTGAGCTTCTGGAAAGTGAGTCATCTATGAATATCAAACTTATAGGAGTGACCTACAATAAGAGTCTTTGTGTCTATAAAATCGAGTAAGTTTGGCTGTTACTTATCTTCTTTGTTTTGCTTCATTTGGCTTAATTTTTTCACTTCTCTTGTTTATGTTCTCTTTGATATGTATTCATAAAAACTAATTACAGAGAGGTCTTATGGCTGTTGCTGATGTTGAGGGAGCACGGATTCATCTCAAGCAGTTGGCCATTGCACATCACATCACTAGTTTGGAATCCATGCAAGAGATCCTTATAAGACATTACACTCGACAACTTCTTCATGAGATGTATAAGGTAAATGTACAACAATTATTAGTTTAGTAGCCAGTTTTGACAAATTTGATGATTCTAAGTTCATTTGTTCAACATTCACGAATGAATAGTTAAATGATAAGTATGCCCATTGAATTAAAGACTGTAAAGATCAACAAAAATTAGTGGTCATCATGGATGATTTTACGTTCATTGCCAGGTTTTAAATCAAAGAATGGATGACCAGTGCTGATCTGAGTGTGTAACCTCTTTTTTAGTTCAAAGATTCACATATTGACTAGGCTTTTTGAGGCTTCTCTGTTTTCTCAGTTCTACTGTTTATCTATGTTTTTAAAGGTCCCTGTTTTCCATTTGGCTTCTGAATGCTTCTTCTAACTGTATTGTGTAGAATTTTAAGTTTTGTGCTGGTTTGTATGGTTGTGAATCTTTTCTACTTGCTCTTGAAGGGTTTTCTCTTAATCTAACATCTGATGAGGAACTATGGTCTTATAATTCCTCCAATACAAGTTTATGTTTTAAACATTATAGAGATTTTCCCTTAAATTTCTTCTTGTTCTTATTTCCCTTCTAATGTTCAAGTGTTGATCACCATCTAGTTCACTATGTGTATGAAGGTTGTATATAAATGACTTGATGCTGGAAGAGGACCACATATTTGTTTATCCCCTCCTTGATTCATTATGTGCAGAAGAGATGCCTGATCTTGACTTTTTATTTTGCATCATGACTTGGATACACTTCTATGGCTTAGATTCTTGTGAAATTTTGGATTCAGATGTGGTGTTTACTGAATCCTTTCTGGTCAATTCTTAAATCCTTTGTCATAATCTTTTCTTATGCTGTCATTCAATTTCTCTCTGTGTCTTTCTAGCTCTGTTTTTCTGCATCACTCAATTGGCGCCAACTGTCTGATTTCAGTATCCAGCTTTGGTCTTTTATGGCTTAGAGTCTAACTGTTGTATTCTGCTCCTTGGAATTTTTTAATAAATCTTTACTTCTGTGCACACAACAGGCATATGTAGTGTATTTGTGTCCATATATATGTAAAGTTTTAATATTACTTATGTACTGAAAATTTTAGACCACCTGTATAGATTTGGATATAAGTTATCATCATCCACACTGTAAAGAAAATTAAGTTGGGGAAATATTTTAAAGTAGCAAGAAACATAGGGAAATATTGTGACAAAATCAAGATTTTTGTTTGCTCAAAATTTGTCCAGCTAGTTTTCGTTTCATTAATTTTTACATTTGATATTGATATATCCATGGATATTTTCATAAAAAATGATAATTAAAATATGTATTAACGTTACAATTTTTATCTTTGTATTTATGTATATGTAATGTTTCAGAATCTTCTGAACTTCCTCTAATTATTTATTTTGTAGGTGTTTGGTTCTGCTGGTGTTATAGGTAATCCCATGGGTTTTGCTAGGAGTTTAGGGCTTGGCATCAGAGATTTCTTATCAGTGCCTGCCAGGAGTATTTTCCAGGTAATGCTTATACTAAATTTTATTGAAACTCTTCCCTTTCTATCATCATATTGAGAATTATCTATCTTATTCATAGAGCCCTACCGGACTAATAACTGGCATGGCACAAGGAACCACTAGTTTGTTAAGTAACACAGTCTATGCTATTAGTGATGCTACTACTCAGTTCAGCAGAGCTGCACACAAGGTATTTATACGTCTGGCAAAATTGGAACTAAATCAGTTTTCTAAATTTGTATAATTTCACTTACTTGTTGTGCTTGTAGGGTATTGTTGCATTTACATTTGATGATCAGACAGTTTCGAGAATGGAACATCAACAGATGGTTGTAGCATCACACTCTAAAGGTGTGATAAATGAAGTTTTAGAGGTATGCCAGTTAAGCAGTAGTTATTAACTAATTAATCATAAATTCCACCTTACTGGGATTTATTGGTGCAATACGTAGACAGCTAAATTATGTTTTACAGTTGAGGGTTTCAAAAATTTCATTCAGCGGCATTCTTAATAATTGGTGCATATTAACTTGGAAAGAAAAACTTCAGAAGCACATTAAAAATTATGCACTCATTCCTTTTGCCTATTAATTTTTTTTTATCATTATTTCTCAATGTGTAACTCATTTTCTTCTTGTTTCATTGTACTATACATAATTACATCAAACTTGTAAATTGAAGGTCTAATTTGTAAGGTTTAAAATGAGAAGTCCCCCATTAAGGTACAGAATTAAAATTTATCCTGAAGTCAATATGTAATTTTAGGAATTATCTGTAACAACTTGAAATTACTGTCACTTGGACTTTACTCTTTGGGCTCTATAGGTGACTGGCCAATAAAATTGGCACGTCATTAAGGAGTAGCCCTCTAAAGTTTACATGCAGTAGCTAAGGTGAGAAAGAGACTTGAAGGTTGGAGAAATGCATTTATTCCTAGTAGTGCAATCCTTCTTGTCTGATATTTCTATGTATCTTTGGTCTATTTCAAGAGTTCACAAATGTGGTTTATGGAAAGTTAGATGAGAGTTTTAATGAGAGAATAGGTTTTTTGAGAAATGGTTCCTAAAACAAACTACAGCTAAGAGACAGGAAACAAATTACAGCTAAGAGACAGGAGACTAATTACAGCTAAGAGATAGGAGACTAATTATCTACAAAATAGGGTATTAAATATCTATCTCCTAATTTTAATCTTCCTAATAAACGAAGATTTATCTACACTCCCCCTCAAGCATATATGTTGATCATTCCCAGCTGGCTTACTAAATCTTCAAAGCTCGGTTTATGCAAACTCTTGGGTTAAAATATCAGCTGTCTGTTCCTTGGTAGGAATATAAGTCAAACACACACTTCCATTGTCAATCTTTTCTTTGATAAGATGTCGATCAATTTCTACATGTTTTGTTCGATCATGGTGGACGGGATTCTGTGCCATACTCACTGCTGCCTTGTTGCCACAATATAACTTGACATGAATATAGTCACACATCTTTAATTCACCAAGCAATCTCCCTATCCATATCCCTTTGCAGATACCATGAGCCAAAGCCCAAAATTTAGCTTTTGCATTGCTTCTAGCAACTTCAGGTTGCTTTTTACTTCTCCAAGTTACAAGATTACCCCAAACATAAGGGCAATAAGCTGAATTAGATCTCCTGTCTACTGAAGATCCTGCCCAATCTGCATCAGTGAAGACCTCTATCATTCTATGTTCTCCTTTTCCAAAAAACAGTCCCCTACCAGGAGTATTCAAGTATCTCAAAATCCTATACGCTGCATCAAGATGCTTTTCCTTAGGAGAGTGCATAAATTGACTAATCACACTTACAACAAATGCAATGTGTGTGACAAGTAAATGAGTTTTCCCACCAATTTCTGATATTGCTCCTGATTAACCTCCTTTCCTCCTTCAAGATCCAACCTAGTATTAGGATTCATTGGTGTCTCAGCTAGTCTACAACCTAACATACCCACATCTTGAAGCAGATCAAGTACATACTTTCTTTGTGATAGTAATTCTAGAACTACTTCTAGCTACCTCCATACCAAGAAAGTACCTTAGAGTTCCTAATCTTTTAATTCAAATTCTCCAGCAAGATACTTCTTTAAATTATCCAATTCCTTGTGATCATCTCCAGTGACTATAATATCATCAACATACACTATAAGGATGGCTATTTTACCATCTTTAGAGTGTTTGTGAAATAGTGTGTGATCAGATTGTGCTTGGATAAAACCCCTTCTCTTCACAACTTGTGTAAACTTCTCAAACCACTCTCTAGGAGGTTGTTTTAAGCCATAGAGGGATTTTTTTAATCTGCATACCAAGTTGTCTTTTCTTTCAAATCCGGGAAGAGCATCCATGTAAACTTCTTCATGAAGATCTCCATTTAGAAAAGCATTTTTAACATCTAATTGTTGTAATGGCCAATCAAGATTGGATGCTAAAGAAAGGAGACCCTTACCGTGTTCAGCTTGGCCACTGGAGCAAAAGTCTCTTGGTAATCAATCTCATATGTTTGGGTAAAACCTTTGGCCACCAACCTAGCCTTGTGTCAATTGATACCACCATCAGCATTGAACTTCACTTAAAAACCCACTTACAGTGTTTTCTTCCCCTTAGGTAGTTCTACCATCTCCTAAGTATCATTTTTCTTCAAGGCACCCCTTTCTTCTTGAACTGTTACTTTCCACCTCGGGTCAGCAAGGGCTTCTTGTATATTCCTTGGAACTTCTGTTTCTGACAGTGCAGTGATAAAGGCATAAAATTTAGGAGACAACCTTGCATTGGAGACAAACTTTGATATGGGATGTTATGTACAAGACCGGGTTCCTATCCTAAGAGCAATTGGAAGATCTACGTCCAAGGCTTGGTTGTTATTATGTCGATGGTGTTCAATAGTATTTGCAGGACTTGGGCTCGGGTCAGATTCTTGGCCTTGCTGAGTTTCAGATTTATCACTCTTTTGAGAATGCTTCCTACGTGAATAAACAACAGAGATGACCGAGAATTTGCTCCCCTTGTTTCCAATATTTCGTGTTGTTCAGTAAGTGGCACAGTAGGTTCAGATTGCACAATGGGTTCAGATTCAATATTGGATAGTAGAGGTAGAGATGGAGGTGAGGGAGATGCTAAAGATGGTGCTATTTCAAGTTCATCCCAGGGATTATCTTCTGTTAAAGTCTCCCCCTGAAGATATGTTTTCTGACAAAACGGTTAAGACTCGAGAAAGGATATATCCATGGATACAAAGACACAACGAAGTGATGGAGAGTAACACTTGTACCCACGTTGAGTGGAGGAATACCCAATGAAAATACATTTGTCTGATTTGGATCGATTTTGTGGATGGACATGAACAAATGCAGTACAACCGAATGTATTAAGGGGAAGATAAGATATGGAACAAAAGGTTGGGTATGTTTGTAGGAGGGTTGCCATTGGAGAGGCAAATTGGAGGACTCTAGATGGTATTCGATTTATGAGGTAAGAAGCTGTAAGAACAGCTTCACCCCAAAGGTATTTTGGAACTTCCATTGTAAACATCAATGCTCGAGCAACTTCAAGGAGATGGCGATTTTTCCTTTCCGCTACACCATTTTATTGAGGTGTATCCGGACATGAACTTTGATGAATTATGCCATTGGTTTCAAAATATTGACCAAGAATAGAGTTAAAAAATTCTTTTCCATTGTTAGTTCTTAGAGTTTGGATAGAGGCATGAAATTGAGTTTTTATTATTGAATGGAAGGCTTGAAAAGTTTTGGCAGCTTTAGATTTTTCTTTAAGGAGATAAACCCAACAAACATGGGTGTGATCATCAATAAATGTGATGAACCATCATGTACCAGAAATGTTTTTTTTCCTAGAGGGTCCCGGTATATCACTGTGAATTAAAGAAATGGATGAGATTTTTTTATGGTCTGGTTTAAAAAGATGTACAAGTATGTTTAGCAAAATGACAAATTTCACAACTGAAAGAATTGGGATTTTTATTGATAAACAGATTTAGGAACAAGCGCTTGAGATAATGGAAGTTGGGATGGCCTATCCTACGATGCCACAACATTATTACATTAGTATTGGAAACAAAAGAAGATTCACTTTCAACTGCTGTAACTTGTCTTTCCATGCTTTCTTCATCTCTAAAGTAGTAGAGTCCACCTTCTCTATCACTGCCAATCATCTTCCCCGATTCCTGTTCCTGAATTTCACAAGAAGTGGTAGAAAAATTAGCAGTGCAATTAAGTTCATGAGTCATCTTGCTAATGGAGATCAAATTGCAAGTCAAATTTGGTACATAAAGTACTGGATGAAGAGTAATATTCTTTGAGAGACAGATTGATCCTTTTCCAGCAACTGAAGAGTATGTACCGTCAGCTATCTTAATTCTAGAATGCCCATGACATGTAGAATAAAAGTAGAATAGAGATAGGTTACCTGTCATATGGTCAGATGCCCCAGAATCTAACATCCAAGGTGTCATATTTTGAACATGAAGAGCTGTACCTTTATAATTAGAATTACTAATAGCTGCATTTGCATTACAAAGTGTTGGCTGGCTCAATAATTTTTGCATTTGTTCCAGTTGAGATTTACTTAGAAATACTCCATTAGGCTCATTGTAGGAGCGGATGTCATCAGTTTTTTCGTCCAATATGGCCTGGAATCCTTTGCCTTTATTTGCTCCACGAGGCTTCCAATTTGCTGGTTTTATGTGAATATCCCAACAGGTGTCATGGGTGTGTCCAGGTTTGTTGCAGTGATTGCAACAGGGACGTCCTCCTCGCTGATTCCCTTTCTGTTCTTCGCGGTCATAGGAATTCCTTACAGCAAGAGCTGTTGTCTCAATGGACATTTCACCAGCTACAGTGATTGGTCGATCCTTCTTTCCACCAAGCATAATGCACCTCTTGTTGGCTTCTCTCCTTACTTAAGCAAATGCTTCATCGATGGAAGGTAATGGACTGCGCCCCGTACTTCATCTAGTTTCCGATTCAGAGCAGTCAGAAATTTTCTTTCTCCAAATGTTGTTTAAATTTCAGATTGCCTTCAAGATCTCCCCAATCAGCTTCATAATGCATATCCAACTCTCGCCAGAGTATTTGCAGTTCATTATAATACTCTGTTACATCCATATTTCCTTATCGTATCTCTTTCAACTTATTTTTAATTTCAAAGACTTAAGAAGCATTCTCAAGATCAGAGCAGTTACATGCACAACATCCCAGATTGCCTTGGCTGTCCGGATAAATGAATATGTTCGACTGATATGAGGTTCCATTGAGTTAATCAACCATGCCATAACAATTGAGTTGTTGAGCTCCCAATTTGCATACACTGGATCTCCTATATTGGGTCGTTTAATCTCACCATTGATATATCCTATCTTTCCTCTTCCTTGGATATCTAAGAGAACCGAGTGTGACCATTGAAGGAAATTCTTTCCATCTAACCTGTGATTGGTAATCTGTAGTGAGAATCCTTCTTCAAAAGACTTGAAACCACTGGTGACTGAGTGGATTCCGATGTAGCAGAGGAAGTTGCGCTGGAACTCTCCTTCCCAGAATTCATTATTTGATAGACTTAGGTATGACAAAGAATACTAAGGGCTGCATTTTAAAGAAGGACTCAGCAGCACGGCCAAGACAGACAATGAATGAGAAAATAATGACTGAAACAAATGGTGATGAATACGAAGGCTGGTAGGGATTTGACAGTAACCAGCCAAATGAAATTTTTTTTTGTTTTTTTGGGTCAAGAATGCTCTGATACCATAAAGTTTCTGAGAAATAACTCAATTTCTCATATATATGAAGAATACAATGTACATGTATATATAGGCTAGGCTAGAAAAGAGAAAGAAAAAGTCAACTCTAGAACAGCTAAGAGACGGGAATACAATGTACATCTACAGAAAGTTTCATTTTCTCTCTGTTTCTACCTCGAATCCAAATACTCTCATGTCTTGAAATTTAAACCTTTTGAGGAATCAAAATGGCAGGATAACCCCTATATCACTCATTTATTGTCATTGCTTGATGGAGTGTGCTTAATTCTTATACAATCTTTTTGTGCCCAGTCGTATAAATCCTCCTTTAACTCCTTGATTGGATCTTTCTATTCTGAATCCATAAATGGAGTTCATAAATAAACTTTTTAATAACAAAATGCTTGTTAGGCATTCATACCTCAAACTCTAGGTTTTGTGAACGAACTTCTTTGACATTCAAACTTACCTAAATTGTTTTCACGTTTTCTAATCCAGGGACTCACTGGACTCCTTCAATCACCAATCAAAGGAGCTGAGAAACATGGACTTCCTGGTGTCTTGTCAGGTCAACAATTACTAGGATGCGGGAATCAACTCTAGTTTGTTGTGTTTATCTTTATTTTCCCTGATATCCTTGATATTATGCCCTCAGGACAGAACATGATCAATGTTGGTTACCTGCCTTTTGATAGTGCATCCATTCTTTCCTATTTATCGTGCAGGCATAGCATTAGGAATTACTGGCCTGGTGGCAAGACCTGCTGCAAGTATTCTTCAAGTTACTGGAAAAACTGCTCAAAGTATCAGAAACCGGAGTAGGGTCTACCAAATGGGACCACAGCGTTTCAGGATTCGACTTCCAAGGCCTCTAAGCAGGGAGTTTCCATTGAAACCTTATTCTTGGGAAGAAGCTGTTGGAACATCAGTACTTGTTGAGGCTGATGACAGCTTGAGGCTCAAGGATGAAGTTTTTGTCTTGTGCAAGGCACTTAGACAAGCTGGTAAATTTGTCATAATCACTGAGAGACTTGTTCTGATCGTAAGCTGCTCTTGTTTGGTGGACTTGGGCAAGCCTGAATTTAGAGGCATTCCTTTTGATTTGGAGTGGATAGTAGAATCTGAAATTGGTTTGGAGAGTGTGATACATGCTGATTATGATCAGGAGGTGGTTCACATTGTTGGAAGCAGTTCAGACATCTTGTTGCGACATACCCAGCAGGATAAAAGAGGTGGTGCAACAAGGACAGTGCGTTGGAGCTGTCCAACTCTCCCACTCATTCAAACGAATCTGGAACTGGCTTACAGGGAAGATGCAGAGAATTTCTTACGGGTTTTGTTGTCTACAATTGAACTGGGAAAAGTGCATGGATGGGGTTGTAGGTATCTTTTGCACCGAGGTGGTATCAAGAATGTTAGGAGTGGAGCTTAATTATCTTTTTTGCACGACTAAATTTCTCACAATGCAAATGGAGGACCTGCCAGAGATTTTGCTGATTTTTTTCATGGAATTAATGTCAAGTAGATCCAGAATGGATCTCTTTTTACTGCATCGATGCATTGAAGTTTTCAACCCTGGCTAATGCAAGTATGGTTTTTGCCATGTACAGTTTGTGTATGTTTTTTTAACCCGTTCTTCAGCTTCTGATGTAAATAGCGGGTTTTTTTCACACTGAAAACCTTTGTATAGTGTATAGAATTGGGCAATTGCAATTTTCTGATTGAACATCTCATGAATGAAGCTATACAACCTAACAGTTATAAATTGACGTTTTTTTTTTTAATATGTATACATTCTTGTCCTTGTTTCGCCAACAAATTTTTGATGTGTTGTTCTCTTTCTAAATATGACCTTTACATCTCATGTATATTTTTTTAATATGTATACATCTCATGTATATATATATATATATATATTTTAATATATAGACATTCTTGCCTTTGTTTCGCAAATAAATTTTTGATGTGTTCTCTTTCTAAATATGACCTTTACAAAAGGGTAGTTTGGTTAAATGTCAACCCCTATTAAATAATTACCCACTTGTTTATAATCTTTTAAAAAATACCTATCTAAATATCCTTAAACTCTAATATTTATAATTATATTATTTTTTTTTCTTTTCATTTTTCACCTTTTTAATTATTTATTTTTATATAATTTTTATTTATTTTGTGATGTTTTTTTATAAAATTACATTGATTTATGAATATTTTAATTTTTAAATCAAATAAATTTTTATTTATTTTATGCTATATTTTTTTATAAAATTATATTAATTTTTAAATTAGTAATAAGTAGTAAAAAACATATAATTTTTTTAAAACATATAATTTTTTTAAAATTTTAAACTATTTAGATTTTATTTTAATTTTTTATCTACTATTATAATTTTTTAACATATATATATACATATAAAAGAATGATATTATGAGCGACGTCGCTCGTAACGACAACGAATTTTTTTTTAATGCCTGTTAAACGTTTGGGCTCGGCCCAATTTTTTTTTTCGCTTTTTTTTTCATATTCGTTTTTTTTTCGGCATTTCCTTTCCTTCTTCTTCCTTTCGCACACTAACCACAAACCACAATAAGAGAAAGCTAGGGCACAATGGGTCCAAATCCGACATATTCAATTGGTTTAACTTCTTCATATGCTTTTATTTTTCTCATCAGTCAGCTCAGCTATGGTGGCCGATCAAAACATAAGGCTACGAACGTGCATTTTATTTTGCTTGCCTTCGTCGTTGACATCAAGGCTCTCACATTCTCTGCAACATTCTTTGCAAGCTCTGTAAATTTTTCACACCCAGCGAGGTGCAACAAACTCCATAATAGGCATTGCTTATTAAAAGTTTTAATTTTATTTTTTTTGTGTGTGGATGTTTGGTGCCTTAGCAAGTGCGAGAAATGAGGTTTAGCTGCGTGTAATTTGAATCAATGGGCTATGGATTTCGAGTGCAAGATCGTGAATGAGGAAGAATACTTCGAAAAAAAAAAGGAATGCTTAAAACAAAGGCTTAGACTAGCAAACAACCTGGCTATAGCCAATACAGCGACTCCCGCAGAGAAAAGACCCATGGAGTGGTGAAAAGACAAGTTTTTATAGGAATTTAAGACAAGAAGTCCCCTGAAGCGGTTGAGGGGCAACTGACCGAAAGGAAAGCAGATAGACTGCCCATGCTTTTGTTAAAAAAAAAGGAAGCTTGTTTTTTGATGCCTTAGGTTTCTCTGATTGTGGTTAGTGCGCGAAGGGAAGAAGAAGGAAAGAAAATGCCGAAAAGAAATTGAACGCGAAAAGAAAAACTGGGTCGAGCCCAAATTTTTAACTGGCGTTAAAAAAATACCGTTGTCGCGCAAGGTATCATGTCGCTCATAATATCATCCCTCTGTGTGTGTATATATATATATATATATATTTATAAAATTACATTATAAACATTTTAATTTTTTAATAAAGTCATTTTTAATAAGTATGAAGTGAATATATAATTTTTATAAATTTATACTGTACTCGCCTATTTTTTGCGAGTTTTGCTATTAATAAGTGAGATAAATATTGAAGGCCCTCGCTATTAATAAGTGAGATAAATATTGAAAGGAAGTCTTTCTATTTAATAGTGAATAGACTATTTTTGCTATCTAATAGCAAGTCTCGCTATTAGATGATAAGAGTAATTTTAAATAGTGAGAATATTTTATCATTGAGAATTTCAAATTTTATATTATTCGCTATCTAATAGCAGGTCTTGCTACTAGTTAGCAATGGTCAAAAACTCATATCTCTGTGAGAATTTTACTTGACATCTTCTCTATTATGTAGGAGAACGACGACGAAGAGGGTTTTGACTTAACGATTCTTTTGTCTTCTTCTTGAGAGCCATTTGTGATTGCTTACAAGGGAATTATGATGGTGAAATTTAACAAAAAAGGTAGCACATATGAGAGAATACAGAGGAAAAATTTTAAAAAATATATTTATTGAGGTGAATTCCATATTTTAATGTTTGGACAAAAAATATATAAATCTAAGAGATTTTAATTTAATAAAATTTGAGGAAAAAGGAAAAAAAAGTTAAAAGAAAATGCATAAAAAAAATAGCGGGATACTTGGATAGTTCATGAGAAATGAAAAATGTACAATAAAAAAGAGAGATGAAACGTGTGTACATATTCTAAATAACAAAAGTAATTTTTTAAAAAAAAAATATTGATAGTTCTGCAAAAATTATAAGCCATAGATATTTTTTAAAAAATTAATAATACTGTAGATATTTAAGCAAATTACTCCTTTAAAAATAGGAAATATATGATAGAAAATTTCTAAATAAGAATAGAATCTGCATTTTTAACATAAACCATCATCCTCAAAGTTTTCTTCCCTTCTCATTTGTATTAAGACTTTTGGCAAAGGAGAGAAAAATGGTAATGTATTATTCTCCGAGTAAAATTAGACCATAATGGTAAACAACTATTCAAAATTAATGCATAGTAACTTACCAAAAAAAATTCATGCACCCTAGCGAGAAAAACTCTCGGAGTAACTGTACTTGTGCTATTGATTAAAGGTTATGTGGATAATTCATCAAAAAAAAAAAGGTTATGTGGATAGGTTGTATACGTGCCCTTTAATTAATGACAGCAAAGCAGATATTTTTGTGTTATTTACACTCTCTATTTTAAAAAGTAAATAGTTAAAAAGAACCTTCATGGACTCATTAGATTATCAATTTAAAATAAATAAATAGAATTTAATTATTTAAATATAGAGAGTTGAATTGCTATTTACTTTATAATAAATACATTTTTAATTAATATTACACAATTTTTAACTATCATTTGCAATTAAGTTTACACACTTTATATAATATTTATATTTTACTTAATTATAAAAATATATAAAATAAATAAATTATAATTATCTATTAAAAATAATAAAATAAATAATATAATAGAGAATCAGTTGGATTTGTCTAATAAATTTGTCTCTATTCTTTCAGTTGCTCTTTATTTTTTTAAAAAATATATATCTTTTATTTTACAAAATATTATTGGAGATACTCAGTTATTTGAAATTGTTATTTCTTTTGGCAATTAAATATCATTTTAATTATAAAATCTTATAAAATTTACGGCATCAAACCCAACTGTTAGACGGCGTCGTTATGTTGGTGTAAATCAGTTGCGTCGAATCCTAATAGAAATCGAGTTCCCATCCATTCCAAAGATTGGGGGCAGAAGAAGAGGATGAAGAAGAAGAATGAATGAATAAATGAATAGAGATCAGAACAGAAAAGATGAGCAGGCTTTCGTTCAGGCCTCGACCATTGGACATTCACAAGAAGCTTCCTATTGTGAAGTCTGTGAAAGACTTCGAGGACGACGACGTTCCGACTTCTACCCGCAATTCTCAGTTGCTGCGTCTTGCTGCCGACGCTGCGGCTGCGGCTGCGGCGGAGAATGAAGTCCATCATCAAAGCCCCACCACCAATACGAAGAAGGTCTCTCCGGAGATACCCACTCCTCAGTTTGTTGTGGTTGACACTTACGAGAGAGACTATTCCCGCACTTTCGCCCAACCCAATTCCTATTTGCGTGCAAGGGGAGGTGTAACTATTTTATGTCCTTCTCTTTTGCTTTAGCTTTTAATGTTACAATTCCTATTCGTCCTCACTTTTAACTTCCCCTTTCTCACCACATTTCACAATTTCTGATTATTAATTGTAGCTCGAGCTGAGCTCGGTGAATTTGTGGAGTACGACCTTGATAACGAGGACGAGGATTGGCTTCAAGACCTCAACAAGGATCGCAAAATTCTTGCTCCCGAAAAGTAATTGTTTCACTGTCGTTACCACTATTCTCTGCTGTTTGAATTTTTATTTGTTTATTTATTCTGTGTTAATATTTTATATTTATTGCCAATGCAGGTTCGAGATTCTTCTTTTTAAGTTGGAAGTTTTGGATCATAAGGCTAGGGAAAGAGCCGGAGTCATAACACCCACTCTCGGTTCTCCAATCCCTGTGCTTCTGCAACTTGATGCTGCTATTGAGGTACCCAACTTTATCTTGTTGCACTCAGTAGCTGTGCAACCATTTCCATGTCGCAAAATGTGGCTCCACTTTAATAAACCCTTTGCCATTGTTTTACGTGGAAAAAATAACACGAGTCATAATGTATTATGTCAGTTATTTACGGTCTTTTAATTTTGACGTTTGTTATGAAATTGTGGCCTTGATCGTTTGTTGTAGCTGTACCGAGTTATCGTTGTATGATTTTGAATGCAGGCTCTACAAGCTCAGTCCATCAGATATGCCGTTATCCAGTATGTTTATAACTATTGGAAAGATAAGGTACGCATTAATATTTCAAGCTGAGAGATTATTAAAGGTTATAAATTCATTGCGAATTAGTATTCTTGAAGGTTGTTAGCCAGTTTTGGAGCCATCCTTAGTGCACCAAATAGCTGTGCTCCATGCTAGAATGTAATTAGGATTCTTTTGTTACTAACAAGTGCTTTTTCAATACTTGAGAATGTTGCTTTGGGTTTTGGAGAAGCTCAAATCATCAGATGAGCTTATATATGAGGCTTGTTTCTCATTTTGTTAAATTTTATAATTTTCTCGTATTCTCCTTTATATTTATTTGAAGTCCTTAAATGGACCTGCAAAAAATCCTTTATCAGTAGCCTCCATTAACCCTTTTATTTAAGTGGGAACAATATCTAGTAATAGGTTACTTATGGTTTATTGTCATGCAGAGGATTTCTATTCCTCTTGACATAGTGAAATCATATTTTTATCTAACAAATATGTTCCTTACAAAAATAAAAAGAAACATTAGTATATGAACATACGCACTGGTTTGATATCTGTCGGCTATAATGTTTCACTAAGCCATGAAGGAAAAAGGATACTTAAGTTCTTCTCACAGACTTTGACATTCTAATGTGTTTATCTTTTGACATTAGGCTTATTGATTGTTCATTCTTGTACTCTTCTCTTTCTTTTGGCAGCGTGAACGGTGGCAAAAGCCTATTTTACGGCGATTGCAGGTTTGTTTACCCCTTTTTTTGAGATTATATACCGCAATTTCTTATTTAGCATAATTCAGATGAGTTGAGATGTGAATTTAAATATACGGTGTTTTTTTTATTGCATTGCATCGTTATCTAATTGGTCTTAATTGCAATACTAGCCCAAAAAGAAATGTTGATCTTATTTGCAAGAATGAAGTTGTTTGAGTACGTTATTTGATCTCATATGTTTGACACAATTCATTGTGATATGTGTAAAACACACATGCACATTCATGTATTATTGCAGCCTCTAAAGTGGCATGATATGCCTTTTTATATCAAGTATTTGACACTGCAAATGTTGAACAAGATCTCAACAATCAAATTTAGAAAGTCAGTATTTTAGGCATGTAAACCGTATGGGGTGGGATGAGTTGTCGTTTGAACTTTAGATGATATCCACCTAGCGCCTTCTTTTTTCTTTATTTTCCCTCCAGCTCTGTAGAATAAAGATTGGGTATATTATAGTTTTCATTCGACTTTGACTTAAGAAAATTCAGTAATATTGAATTACCACTGAGCTTAAGCTGATGGGAAGTGAGTCCAATATGTATATCAAGCTCAATCTAAAATTTAATATCTCAACGAGTACTTTTGGTAACAAATTCTTGTAAATTTGATAAAAATGACATGTATATCTTACTTGACTTATAGATGAAGTATAAGTAGTATTACCAGAAAATAAAAAAAATAAGAAGAAGAAGAAGAAGAAGAAGAAGAAGAAGAAGAAGAAGAAGAAGAAGAAGTACAATCAGAATTTTATTTGAACAGTTGGAGAGATACTATAGCGTTAAAATAGATACACAAATAGTGAACCATATGCATAAACCATATTTAGCCCTAGGGGCACTTTACAATAACTTTGCAATCCATAATCTTATTGTTAAGACAAATCAATTTATTGCAAGCCTAGCTATCTGATTTACTTGTTTCTGACTTTAGCCTTCTAATAGATACTCAAACAATGAACCATATTCAGCCCTAGGAACACTTCACAATGATTTTTTAATCATTGCTAAGATAAATCAAAATTGCTAGTTTATCCATCTGAAGTTTCTTGATTTAATTCTTTCAAATTTTAAAAAAACTTGTAGATAACTGACTTAATCCTGGCCTCTATCAAAGTTCAGCTTTGACATTGTTAAAGATTTAGTACTTACATGTGCCTGCAATTATTTGTTTCATAGTAGCAATTGCCTAGAATAAATTGCAACTCTACTGTATGCATCATATACTAACAATTTCAGCTACATCTTTTGTGAAGCCTCCTCCACCAGTTAATGACACCAATCCATACAATGTATTCAGGCCAAGGGAGAAAGCTCACAGACTGCATACAAGAAGGGTAGGTGGAAATATTAGTATATGTTTTCATTTTGATTTGGGCAAAGAATTTTACTGTTGAACACCTAATACATAAACATAAATGTTGTTTTGCTATTCAAGTGCTTATTGCTTGTTTTGCTTTTAGATGCAAAGAAGGGAAAACAACGTACAGTCATTTGAAAAGCTTCGCCAGGTTAGTACTGTTTTCACTTTAATGTGATTTACATTATCTCCACAATTCTTATATGTATAGGGTGATTATGTCAATGATGAAGTTTATTTCTTTACTGAAAGGAGCTTGAATCTATGTTTTATGAACTGTTGATTGGTATCTTGCACTTCTTTGTATGCACATGAAGAATTCATGAAGACTTTTTGTGGTTAATTCAGAATAATATGCTTCTTTCCATTCAGAATTTTCCTTTTTTCCCCTTCAGTGTACACATAAGTTTGCCTGATCCATTCTGTCTAAAGGACTGATCTATAGTTTGAACCCAAGTCTGGTCCCAAAGATATATATAACACCCTGATTAGGAGTGGCAATGGGGCAGGGTGAGGCCATTGTGGCCTTCCTCATCCCTATGAGGAATGGGGTTCACTATTCCTACCCCAATGCCTGTCTATTGGGAGGCGGGTAGATCTTCAGCCCCTAAACAGTCACAGCTCACAAATTGTTGTAGACAAGAGGAAGCAGCTCATTAAAGTTAATTAAAGAAGAGCGAAACCAAATTCAAGGGTCCAAACTTTGATTTGGCATGATCTAGGTGATGGGTTTACTTAGGATCATCTATGATCCAAGTAGTTCTATTAGAATTGGGCTTGTTTCAAGATTTAATATTCTCTTACAGCAGACCATATTTGTAACCAGTCCAACAGTCTTTAAGTTTATTTAGTAAGCTTAGTTTATTATGTTCATGAATTTATCCAAATTCATGTACATAGAATTTTGACACATTTACTAGGGTATTTAGACTCCTTGGTAATCTATTTGTATCTCTTGGGTCCTTGTGTTAGATTTATTATTCTTTTGGTTTTCAAGTTCATCTCTATTAATAGAGCATGAATGACAGGAGGAAGATAGAGAATATTTTCAGAGAAAAATCAGTTGTCTTCTGGTTTTGTGTGATGCAAACCTAACCTTTGTGTGATGCCAAGGTTAACCTATGATGGCTAAGGTTTCTAGGAGTGATTCCTAAAATTATACTAGTGTGATGCTAGTATCATATACTTACTCTTCTATCCCTTTCTGTCCTGCTTCTTCAAAATTCAAGTCACCATTTAGCATATTAGTTAGGATACTAAAACCGAAAACCCTTATTGAGTAGTAGCTATAGCATATTGTCATTTAGCTTTAAAACAAGAATTTCTACTTTGCACCTTAGCCTTCAAAGCCACCAAAATAGTGGTAGGTTATTGATGTACTAATCGCTATACTATCTGTCTAACCATGTGTGTAGAGTAGGCTACACTAGATCATGGACAACTAGCACGCTTACAAAGATGAGTAGCATTTCAGGGCAACCCTCCTGGCCAAATATCTTAAATGAAGATCCATGGGTGAAGGAGAGCACTTCTGTTTCAATTTGAAATCAAAAGTTAAAATGCAATATGATTTCGTGAGATCATTGAATCAGTGAATTTTGAGTACTGTGGGATAACCTCAAGGGAAAAAAAGTACCAAAACTCTGGAAACTTTGATGGGAAAAAATGTTTGCTAGAAAATTAATGGGACTAAGATTATTTTTATTGTAGCCTGACTATATATTAAAGTGGACTGCGTGTCCATATCTGTCTTTAACACGCTTTCCGCCCTTGAATTTCTGTCTCTGATGCTACTAAGTGATCCTTTTAAGGTACTTTATTGAAACAAGCCAATGCTTTTCTAATTCTAGACTTATTTATATCTATCTTCTTCTTCTCTCTCTTTTTATTTGTTTTTTCTCTCTTCAATGGAAAACTTAGTTTTTTTATAATGGCAAACTGAACTTTATTAATAAAAACATAAACTCTGTCTATTTTGTTTGATAAGTAATAATCACAACCATTATTGCGTTTCCCATGTTTCAATACTATAAAGCATAATTGAAATGCAGTATTGACTTGTTCAGGTTAGGCGCAACCTAGACCAAGCAAAGACAATACTTGAAACCTTAATTAAGGTAATCTTTCTTCTTGAAATATCAAGCAAGTATTTTTAGTGGGTTTACATTTATCTGATGTTTGAAGTATTTTCTCACTTATGATACTCGTTGTCCTTTTTTTATGCACACAGAGAGAAGAGAAAAAGAGAGAAGTCATGGAAACTGAAGTTGGTCTTCAGAGGATCCAAATGAAGTATAAGGTAAGCATTGGATATTATTAATTTGGCTTTGCAGTTGGACATGAAATTATAGCTTCCGCCTTGGTATATATGCTTACCTTGTGACTCTCCTTACAGTTCCCCTTTTTTTGCATACTTTTCATTTTGAGAGCACTAGACTTGCTAGTAATGCTAAACTGTTCCTTACATAAAATCTTCCTCTTAAATTTGGCTAATTATTTCATAGTAAAGTTTATATTGGGCAAGTAATACTTAATGTGGAGTGGCATAAATTTTCTCGATCATGTAATTCAAATTGGTTTTATCTTAAAAAGCTTTGCTCATTGGTGCTCAACTTGTCATGGGTTTTCAGCATGAAACCGAGCTCCTGGAAGATAGCTTGGCCCTTTCTGGATTTCCACCATTACCAAAGTTTGTTTCTAGTGAGGAGGAATTTATGGATTCAGATGAATTTGCCAACAGCCGTCTTGGTCTGCGACCTTCTGCAATACAGAATCCGCCCTTAGTGGAATCCAATTTGGTTTTCGTACACACAGGAAATATGAAGCAAGAGTTAAAACGGCGACCTATATCACAAGGATGGCTTCATAAAATGGTATTTCAGCAGTTTTTTCTGGATCAGGGATTGTCTTTATATTCTTTACAACTCCTGTCCCACCTCTCTCTCTCTGATCACTGAAAGTTTTTCTGGTCTTTTGAATTTCTTATTGAGTTAGTCCAACATGAAAATCAATTGTACTTTATACCTGATTCCGGTTTTTTTTATAGGGATTAGTGAGTACTAGTCATTCACGTATCTGATTTGTGGTGGTGGGCTCAATGCAGGATCCCCTTGAGCCAGTTTTGTTGTTTACAAGGCCTGTGGTTCCAGAAAAGTTGGCAGCTGCAGGAATTGTACCACCACAAGATCGTTCAACAAAAGAGGAAGAAGTTTCTGCACCAACTTGTAAATTCCGTGGACGAATTGGCCGTGGGGGCCGATTAATATTTGATAGATGGAACCAATTGTTGCATACTCCTATTGACTGCGGCAATTCCTTTTACATACCACCTAAACCGCGGCCTGCAACATATAATTGATTTTAGTTGGTTGTTCTGCACTTCAACTCTCGCCTCCAGCTATAGAATTTGGAAGATACATTGAGAGAGACCTACAAGGATTGTGGACTGGCGGGGTTTGTGGATTAAGCTTCTGTTAGTGATTTATGGAAGGCACACCTTTCTTAGGCCATTTTTGGCTTATTTGGCTAAAGTTCAAGAGCATTTTCTAGAGGTGGTGGCTGTATTTTAACTTTCTATTGATGTTTATCAAAAAAAAAAGAAAAAAGAAAAAAAGAATTCATCTTTCCTGCCTTCTACCCTGCAAGGCTTTATACGAACAATTCCTCCCCCTCCCCATTTAACCAGTATATTTTCTTATTAAGGTGAATCATCCTCTAATAAAACAATGATAATTTTGCTGAATGATTTCTGTGCCCAAATTATTTATCTTGTCCCATTTAATATTTATATTATAGAGGTCTGATATAATGCATAACGTTGTAGCATATGACAAAATCAGAGATGAAATGTTCACCTTATCAAAAGAAAACTCATGCGAGCACATTTCAAATGTGAAGACAATTTCTCCATCGATATAATCTTTAATCACTCATAAAGGAATATAAATTCTATCAAATAATCAAAGCATTAAAACCTTTCGACCAAAAAAAAAAAATTCAAGCATTAAAATCTGAAACAACGAGGCCCACGCTAACAGCAAGTGGTAATGCATTTTGTACAACAGAAAATATATTGAAAAACAATTAATATACACTGTATAGACTCAGAGGCACACAATTATTATCAAATTTGAAAATTACAGAGAGAATTTTCTCAAAATGAGTAGGTTTGCAAGGTTTTAATCCAGAGCATGAAATATACTAACCTAAACAAAATATAAATACGAGATGGCGTGTAGAGGAAGAGTTTCGGACTACCTCATAGTCTGAAAATCTTGTTTGAAAATCTTGTTCGAGAACTGCAATACAGAGTCGAATCGAAAAGGACAAAAGCGAAGGCAGAAAGTCAATTAGTGGTAAACAAAGGAAAGCAAGTTTTAGGCTTTTTCCCCCATTTTGTCTCCAATTTCATTTAGTACTGGAAATTAGGGCTTATTGCTACAATTACCTCCAATAGAGCTTGTCGATTATTGATTTGGTTAATAGGCTCATTGTTACAATTACCTCCAATTTAGCTTGTCAGTAATTGGTTTTGATTAATTACCCCTTGTGAGATCATAGTAATAGGGCACGATCTACTTTTCCCCAATTTTTCCTCTGCTTATTATCCGTATGTTCCTTCTTATGCCACTTTGATTTTGGCCTCTGCTTTGTTCTGCCCCAATTGTATCGGTGCAGAATTCTGTATTCTTATGTGTGAAAGGCTTGTAGCTGTCATAGAATTTACCACTAGTCATAATAAAGCTTTAGCAAAGGCCTTGTTTGGGTGCCTATACAAGGAAATTACATAACTAAATAGTGAAAGAGAAAACTGAGAAAGCTTGAAATCCTTTTGGGGGTTAGACATGAAGTAGTGAGGTGTGTTTAGCAGTGCAACAAATGATGGCTGGAAACCCTAACTGGTGAAGCAATATGTATCCACCTAATTCTCCCTTTCCTCCTCCTCAGTATGTACAGCTTGGATCTTCCTCACTCTCTTTCAATTCTTTCCCTGAGACGACTGAGCCTCCTCAGTCTTGGAGCCAATTACTCTTGTAACTCTCTCCTTTTCTTGTTTATAAGAAGGTTTGTGGTTTGTATGCAGTCTAATGGCTCCAAAACCGAGAAAGGAACACACGAAATGGACAGAAGAGGAAGAGGCTGCACTAATGCAGGGAGTGCAGAAATTTGGAAAGGGCAAATGAGCTGCAATAAAGAACTCTGAAGAATTTACATCTGCCCTCCACAGGCGCAGTCCTTCACGAGATAAAGGTAAAACTAATTATACGATCTCTGCCTGTTCTCTCTGTTAATTTTTTTAAAATAAAGCTAACAAAATTTTAACACGATATTCCTGCAGGATAAGTGGAGAAACATAACACTTAGCATGGAAAGACAGGTGAATGAGGCACTTCACCACATCCAATCTGTTGCTGAGATGATTGGTAAATTGAAAGACTGTGATATAATCATGGGCACATAGGCGACAGAGGCACTGGGCCTCCTCAACTCCGCTGGTGACAAGATTGTTCTGAAGGCTGTACCAGAGGACAAAACTGGGGGTGAAAAGATTGTTGAGAAGGCTGTATCAGAGGACCAAACCGGGCTGGACCTCCTCAACTCTGCTGGTGACAAGATGAAGGCTGTACCGGAGGACAAAACTGGGGGTGAAAAGATTGTTGAGAAGGCTGTATCAGAGGACCAAACCGGGCTGGACCTCCTCAACTTTGCTGGTGACAAGATGAAGGCTGTACCGGAGGACAAAACTGGGGGTGAAAAGATTGTTGAGAAGGCTATATCAGAGGACCAAACTGGCCTGGACCTCCTCTACTCTGCTGTAGTTGCTGTTGCTGATGGGAATGTTGCATCAAAAGCAGAGGACATCACTGAAAATGTTCCTCTTGCTCGGCAGTCGAGATCTGCTTCACGGTTAGAGATTGCAACTTTTGAAAAATATTTTGTTAATAATAAAAATAAAATAAAATAAAATAAAAAATGAAAGTCAAAAGTTGCAATCTCTAACCGTGAAGCAGATCTCGACTGCCGCAAAGAACATTTTCGTGATGTCTCTGCTTTGATGCAACATTATCGCAACAGCAACTACAGCAGAAGAGGTCCAGGCCAGTGTCTGTACAGCCTTCTCAACAATTTCAATGTCTCTGGTACAACCTTCATCTTGTCACCAGCCGAGTTGAGGTCCAGGCTGGTTTGGTCCTCTGATACCTTCTCAACGTCTTTTCACCCCATTTTGTCCTCGTACAGCCTTCATCTTGTCACCAGCAGAGTTGAGAGGTCCAGCTGTCTGCAGCTTCTCAACCTCTTTTCATTTTGTCTGGACCTTCAGCTCTTGTCGCCAGCAGCCCGTGTGCCACTTCAGTTACCAATCATCTCAGCAGCAGATTGGATGTGGTGAAGTGCCTCATTCACATGTCTTTCCATGCTAAGTGTTATGTTTCTCCATTTATCCTGCAGGAATATCGTGTTAAAATTTTGTTAACTTTATTTTAAAAAAGTTAACAGAGAGAACAGGCAGAGATCGTATAATTAGTTTTACCTTTACCTCGTGAAACTTAACGTCCCTCAGCATCTTGCCCTTCCGTTCAATAGCATTTTTGAACTGAGGGAAGTTATTGTGAAGAAAGAGATGGAAGCCATGAGCAGTGAGAACCGTAATGAGGATATTGAAGGTCGGGCTGAAGAGAAGAAAGCTTCTGAAGAAAAAAAGAGGTGAGAAAATTGCCGTATTAAATTGCCATATTACTGTTGGTGAATCTGGCTATATCGCATTTAATGGTGTATTCAATCTTGGGTTTTGTCCTTTTCGTAAATTTGTTAGTTGTCTTTCTTTGTTTCTCCTAAATGTAGGCTTTCCTTAAGCCAATTTTAATGTTGGTTAATAGTAGTGGTAAACAAACACTAATGATAGGTTCTTGTTTTTTTGGTTAATAGTAGTGGTAAACAAAGACTAATGATCAAGTTATTGTAAGCTGCTTTACACAAGGTCATAAATGCAATTATTGTATCTGAATTTGTTTCGGAAATTCGTTCGACTTGTATATGAGTATCAATTGCTTTGATGTTGCATGTATTTTGAAGTAGTTGTATTTAGTGGTGGGAGAGGGATGAGCAAGCTTTCAGCAGCGACGCAGCAATGTCGGCTTTGTTGTTTGAATGGTTTCTGAGAGCCTTTGCAATTTTCATTGCTCGCTCCCTCCAATGCTCAAACCCACCACTATGTGCGTTCCATACTTTTCTATGAAACTGTAAAATTGCTACAAATTAGACACATACCAATTAATTAATATTTCATGCATCAAACATCTTAATGTCCAAACTTTAGGAAATTTTTAAATTTCAACATATTTGATTAGGGCGGATCCTCTTCTTACATTGTCGCTACCTAACCTTTTTGTAATCCTCCAACACATGCATGACAATTTAGATATCAATAATTCAGATTGTGAAATGTCAAAAATAACAGATACATTAATATTAAAAATGTATTTTTGAAAACTGAAAGTAAGAGGATTAATGCTTGAAAATTCATTAAATATTAGCAACGGACCCATATGAAATCAATGTGGACTATTTGATATTTAATTTTTCAGGTGTCGCATAATTTTGAAAACAGCATATAGTGATAAGAAAAAAATTATAATTCATTTGACTAACCCAAAAACGAATTATTTAAAAACCCATTCTTAATTAGCTCTAAATATTCAAACATGTTAGATGCACATGTATATTGTACAAATTAAAATTATATCTAACATTTTGTCAAATTATTATAGTTTGGGTCGCTGTGATTGACATATGGATAACCCAAGTATCTTTGCATTATTTTGACACCGGTGATGTCCATGAGTCATGTCACTCTCTTTGTAAGATATAGGTGAAATTAGTTAGCATAAAAAATACAATAACTTGAAGTCATACCTAGCTAGCTTTACGTGGTAATTTAATATACATTATAAGGCAATAATATACAATTATTTAACTTTTTCATAATCAAAATTTGAATGTGTCAAAAGTTAATTAGTATGATTTCAAATTTACTAAATCTAAATTAGTATATAAAGTGGACAAAATAATTCAACAATGTAAATACTAAAAAGTATGACAAGAAGTACACAGACATGCCGAATTAAAGAATTTTTAGTACGAAAACATTACTCATTCTAAAAAAATCCAAACATATTTACCAAAAAAAAAAAATCCAAACATGGATCAAATTTCCACATATGCTTTAATTCCAGTCAAAATTAGGTTAGAAGTTAACAGCTCACTTCCCAATCTAAACATGCAGAAAAACCAATATTAAAAGCTTCCCAATTAGATTAATTAAAGGCAAGTAATTCCAATGCTTTCAGACGCTGAAATTGTTGATTTTTTATTAAATCAACTTATATGACATGGACAGTTGACTAAATCTAAGAAAGAATGACTAAGTCAAACTTTATATATACAAACAAAATATGAAAATGAAACAAATAGCTCTGGTATGGCCGCCTCTTGTGGGCTGAAAAATTTCAGCTGCGTTGAATCTGGTTAATTAATTCAAATTTTCCTTTTCTTTCTTGCAGGTCAGGCGGCTTTTATATATGCTAGAATATTCATAGGTCCTCCATTTTCAATCCAGGCAAATGACATTTAGTAATTGGTAAAGTTCTAACAAATTATAATATTAATAATTGGTATAGCTACTATAATAATTAACGTTGGATTTTGAATGTTATATTTTTCATGAAAAATACAAATAATTGATCAATCAATTTTCATAGGCTAACTAGCTACAATCGACCAAAAGGCCAACTAGCTACAAAATGTTAATTCATGACAGGGGGTATAAGGATTGATTGTTAAAACTAATTTATATTTATTAATCGTATATTTATATAATTAATAACCAAATTTGGATTATACGAAGGTTGAGTTTGAAATTTTCGTATTTGCAAGTCTAGACAATAAATATATATATATACATATAGAAAAATATTTTTAATAACCAATTATTTTTACTAGCAGAAAAAAAAAAAAACCTATTAGTGGCTTAATTATATCTTTATTACTCATTAAAAGCAAGCAAGTCAAGCTGAATTAGAATGGGACAATATTTTAGCAGCAGATTGAAACTTAATTTGAAATAAAATAAAAATCAAGTGGAATTCTAAACGCAATTATTAATATACCGACTCTATTATTCAAAACCCAGTTATTCCCTCAGCAGTCAGCTTGACCATTTCTATCTCTATCGGAAATATGGGTTTTTTAAAATTCAATGGCAAAATGGGCGAGAAAATGCTTAATAAATTTTAGTTTTCAATTTATTATCCGTCTATATACGTATAAACTTTTTTTTTATTTAATAAAAAATAGAAAAGAAAAAGACTACTCCTTAGTAACAGATATGCACCATGTACGACTCGTGAAACCAATATGACGATTGGCAAATGTCCTCAGTTTATTTCATTTTCCTATTTTATTTTATTTTTTGTGGGAAAGTGATGGAAATGCAAGTTGAGGTGCAAAACTTTGAATACGTCAAGAGAAATATGATAGAAATTGACAACACAAATGAAGTTTGAATCTAAGAAGGCATTCATACATGCATACTCCAAAAAAATACTTTAATTTTAGAGCATTTAGTTATAGGTCCAATTAATTATAAAAAGCTATCTTCAATCATCCAAATGCTTCCACAACAAAATAATCATATATAATAACTACTGCTGCACATATATCCTTTGAAAATAAAAATTTTCTCGAGAAAATTTGCAGACAAACAATCACACATACATGTATATAAAGAAAGTGATGACGTACATTATCTAGCAAGAGCACATGGATCCCATGAACAAGGAACAGCGTTACGAACTTGATCAGACAGAACAAGAGGGTACCGATCAATATGAACGTTGAATAGTGTTGGTATTGCTCTTAATACACAATATTATGAACCCTATTCAGATTCAACAGAAGATAAAGATGCAGCTACTAGACTTTTGGACTTTCAATTGGGATGGTACCTGAATTCAAACCTCCATTACTTAACAAAGAAAAAAATTCTCATGTCAGGACCTCTGGACAAAGTTTTGGAATATCAACTCTTAAATAAAATCCATCAGATTCGCAAACTTGCATATTTGGTGCAAGTGAATGAATCAACAGTTTTGTTTAAAGACGTGATTTTAAATCACAAATTTTTTTATGTATATGATTATTTTATCATAAACAAATCTTTTATGTACATGATTTTTTTTTAATCATAAACAATTAGTTAATATCTTGAATGAAATATTATTTTGGATTTTAGGTTTGCAGAACCATTAGTTTTTGGAGACTATCCGAAGAGTATGAGAGAATTGGTTAAGGAGAGGCTACCTACATTTTCAAAAGACGATAAACGTATGGTGAAGGGTGCCTTTGATTATTTGGGTATCAATTATTATGTAACTCCATATGGTCAGAATATGCCAAAAACTCCACCAGGAACACTGTTGCACCACGACGTTGATTCATTGGCAAGTGCCCAAGGTAAAATTTATGTTTAACCCTTTGATTCTTTCAATAAGTCAATTAGAATTCAAACAAAATAAGGTTTAGTACACTTCAATACTTTCTAGTTTCGTCAAATTTTAATTAGGATCTTAAATTGTTTCTTTCATTTGAGGTCTTCTAATTTAAAATTTGACCAAATTGTCCAGAATTTTCTAAAATCTTATAAAAAATATAACTTAAATGTCAAAGTTATAGAGAGAGAAAAAAAGAAGAAGGATTATTGTTGTTTGCCAAAATTTTTTAAAGAGTTTCAGGCCACTTGTCTTGCACAGACTTGTAATTTGGACTTATTAGTTATGTTTTCTGTAATAGATTTTAGAGAAGTTTGAAAAAATTTAGGAAAAGAAATCCCTAAATGAATACAATTAGAAACCGGAATGTCTTAATTGACCCAAAAAATTTAATAAGGTTCAGTTTAAAATTTGGTCAAACTAGATATACCAAAGTGTATTGAAAAAAAAAAAAAAACAGATAAAGCATTTTTAATATAATATTCTTCTTTATTTATTTAATTAATTAATTTTTTTATATTATTCTTTTCTTATTTATTTTTATATATTTTCCGATGTAAAAGATGGAATTCCTATTGGCTATCTGCACTACAAGAAATTTCACCTATTGTGACAACATTCCTTGTGTCAAAATACGATTTGTCACAAATAGTATATATTTAGTGCCAAAATTTGATGTAGGACACTGATATTTAATGAGATCGATACAATAGTGTCAAATAGATATTTATCACATCAATTTGTCACAAAAAAAATTAACTTTTTGGCGGGAAATTTTTCCGCGTAATTTTGCACCCAATTTGTGATAAAATTTCTAAAATTATCACTAAAGCAATTAAACTTCCTAGTCAAACATGTTGTAAATTGTTCGTGACAATGAGTATTTGACACCGTTATCACTTACCTGCATTATTATTTAAGAAAAAATAAATGAAAATAGGGAAAAAAGAATTTTATATTCCTTAACACCTAAACGACGTCGTTTTGCTTTGGAAATTTTAACCCAAATTTCACGACCCCCAAATTTCACTAAGTGTTTCCTACTCTTCCTCACTGCAGTCTTCTATCCTCTTGAGCTCTATCTCTCTCTACTGTATTCAATCTACCATCACCCTGTTAATCGTCGGTAAATTCTTACTCCAACCCTCATATTCTTCATTTTTATTGCTTTCACTTTCTAGATAACATGCATGCTTTGGGGGTTTAAGGATGTATTTTTCTTTTTTAGGGTTTGCACCAACACATACGGGCCAGCCATAACTAAGAGTTCGTGGCTTCTCAAGGTACTATATGAATGCTATGCAATTTCTTTTAGGAAATTATAGGCAGATGAGTTTATTTACTGTTCTTTTCAATTGCATTCATAAGCTAGGGATTATGACAGCGAGTACAACGAGCATATGGTAACCAATATAAGATGTGACTTCATAAGTTTTTACTCTAAACTTCATTTTGTTTTCTTATATATACCGAGCTTGATGGATAACTTTAATTTCCTTTAAGTATAACACATATATTAGGTTAGATTTATTGGATATACTTCACATACGAGAATGTTGTTTCAATTGTTTGAAGTTCTGCAGAACCTGAAGACAGTTCTGAGGAACACACTTGATTTGCATGAGGCAGAATGCTTTCAAATTCCTTCTTAGGTTTAGGAAACAGTAATGAATATATATAAATAATTTTTCTGATGTTTCAGCTTCCCTAACATTGTCTAACACCTTAGAACAATAGACCCCGTTGCTAGTATCTCCAGAATAATTCTTACATTTCCTAATAATCTTAATTGCTGACAGAAAAAGGACAAAATAATCACAAAATCAGAAGCAACCAGCACCCAGTTTGTTTGAATTATCATATTCCTCTACCTTTATTTCCATGTGTATATAAGCATGGTGGGGGATATGTAGGAGCAAATCTTAGTACAACAAACTCTGCCAAATTGAATCACTTTTTTGGGTACAGAGAAACTAAACCATTGGAGATTGAATTGAACATTTTTTTTGGATTACAAACCCTGACACAGAGGGGTCATAGAGGGGGAGAGAGAGATAGAATATAAGTGGAGGTACATAACAGAGATTCACGCAACTATCAACGACTTAAGTCTCACACACACACACACACACACACACACACACACACACACACACACACACACACACACACACACACACACACACACACATATATATATATATATATATATATCTATATATGCATGTATGGATATCACAAGATAGGGACCTATTGGTTTAAGGTGAAAAAGCATCCGTATACATATACGTGTAGTGATTTTATGGTGTTTAATTTATATCTTTTCTAAAGCTTTTAATCATTAATTCGACATTATATATGTTTCGAACATGTCATTACCATTAGGTGTTAGATTACGACTTCAATCGATTTGAGAGAAGATTTTAGAGCATCTACGACTAGACCTTCTCTCATATGCAAATGTGTCTTTGTTGATCTTATATTAAGATGTTTGCCATTTTATTTTAAAGATTTCTACGTATAGATATATATCACCATCCAAACCTTCTTTATTATATTAATATTTTTTTCCAAATAATAATTATATGTCATTGCAAATAATATTCATTTTTTTTAAATGATATATTATATGTGATATATGAATGACAAATTATATTAATATGATGTAAGAGTGAATTAATTAATTTAAAGAGGTGGATGATGTTTTTATTTTATTTTTTGGCAAATTAAGAAATTAACAACTTTGGGGTTATAATTTAGCCATCATTATCAAAGGGAATAGAGTTCACTTTAATTTTAATTTGTATAGTGCAGATATAAATATATATATATATATATATATATACACACACAAACACATATGCATTCTTACTTAACGGCATATTTTTATATATCTATATATATATATATATAACATTTTTTGTTTGATTATTTTTCCTCTAGGTGCTGTTCACTTTCAACATCAACCAGATAACTGAGCATCTTCTCCGGCAGATTCTTCACACTTCTCTTGCTTAAGGTCTAAGGCTTCTCTATTTTCGATAATAGGTACATATTATATTTATTTATTTGGGACTTGATGTCTTTCATTGTTCACTGTGAATGAAAGCTTTATATATATATATATATATATATATATTTTAGTCTCTTCTAGCTGTGTGCTTGTTTTCAATTGGTTAACCTATTTGCAATATTAACTCTAATGAGGTTAATTTACTGCTTGGAAACATTCATCTTGTGATATCTATTTATTGGAAGTAGCTTGATTACATGTTTAATACTAAATTCATTATTGGTTACGGTGGGATTTTAACTTTTTCACTGGCTTTGTAAATATGCATTCACAATTTGCTATCATCATATATGTTCCATAAAGTAATTAGTATATTTTTGGTTTCCTGTTTAGGGTTTATTGATGTTTACGCTACAAAATACAAAATGACAATGTAAATTCACTTAATAATGTCAAAATTTGTTGAATTTTGCATGAAATATGAAATCAAAAAAGTATGTAGGAGGCATTTTCCATTGAAACCGTTTCTTTTTTTTAATTACATCTAAAAAAATGGTCGATACATTTATGCTATAGATTGAAATTGTCTACACATAATATATATATGTTTTACAAAAGTTACATTTAGAAGAATTTCATGCATACATAATGTTCTTTGACATTCTTGATGCTTCGTACAACATGTTTAATGTTTAGGGACACACCTTTTAATCTGTTTTGTAACAGTACATTTGTCTTGAAATGCATTTTTTTATCTAAGGTTATAGGAAAAAAATTTAACTTTAATACTTTGATATTTTTTAGGTAGCATATTCATTTATTTTTCACTTTTAATTATTATACATTATTCTTTTTTGCTATGTGAAAATTCACCTTAGAGATGGACAAAAGTTGGATGCATCTTCCTAATAAACTACACCCTAGATATGCTAATGGTGTCAATGAATTCTTAAAGTTTGCCATTGGTCACATGGGCAATACAAATACAATTCGTTGCCCATGTTACAAGTGCAATAATGTTTCTTGGCTTACATCGGACCAAGTTCGGGATCACTTGATCATACATGGCATTGTAAGGTCATACGAACCATGGATATATCATGGAGAGATGTCGAATACCCCTGATGATAATGCTCCATTCATTGAAGACATTCATGACAATATTGAGGAGGATATAGATGCTGCTGGAGATGGAACTTGGGATATGTTGGAAGATTTGAATAATCATGAAATTTTTCAACATTGGGCAAATGCATCTACATCTTATTCTTACGCAAGTGATGTCCCCTTGAATCAAACACATTTGCAAGATTGTTTAGAGATGCAACGCAACCTCGTACCACGGATGTAAGATATCTCTTGTCATTCATTGTCAAGTTGCTGCATTTGAAGATAAAGAATAAATGGACTAATAAATCCTTCACAATGTTACTTGAGTTGCTTCAACATATACTCCCTGCTGATGCATCTGTCCCTCCAAATTATTACAAAGCTAAGCAAGTAATTCGTGATTTAGGACTCAAGTATGAGAAGATAGATGCATGCAAGAATGATTGTGTCTTGTTCGAAATGATTTGGTAGATGTAGATACTTGTCCAGTCTGCAAATCACCTAGGTACAAAGCCTGTGAAGAAAATAAAAAAAAAGTTCCAGAGAAGGTTTTGCGTTATTTCCCTTTAACACCTAGGTTGCAAAGACTATTTATTTCATCTAAAACTGCATCGGATATGAGGTGGCATACAGATATGCATGTCAAAGATGGAATTTTAAGGCATCCAGCTGACTCAGAACATTGGAAGGAATTCGACCAACAATATCCTTTGTTTGGTAGTGATCCACGCAATGTGAGGCTGGGATTAGCAAGTGATGGCTTTAATTCCTTTAATAACATGAGTAGCTCTTATAGCATATGGCCAGTATTTGTAGTCCCTTACAACTTACCACCATGGAGATGTATGAAAGATCCTTTCCTTTTGTTGACTTTGTTGATCCCAGGTCCTAAAGCTCCAAGTAATAACATTGATGTATATCTTCAGCCATTGATAGATGACTTAAAGGAATTATGGGATAATGGCATTCAAACATTTGATGCATCAATGGACAATCTCTTCCAAATGTGAGCCGCGCTTTTTTGGACCATTAATGATTTTCCAGCATATGGCAATCTTTCGGGATGGTGTACAAAAGGTAAATTAGCTTGTCATGTATGTAATGAAGACGCATCTTTCCATTCGTTGAAATATGGGAGGAAGATTTGTTATATAGGACATCGTCGGTTTTTACCTATAGACCACAATTGGCTAATAATAAGCGATTTGGTGCTAGGGAGCATAAATTACCCCGGCTAATGTCAGAAAAGATATTATTGACCAACTCAATGGTTTCACGCAACCTATCTTTGGGAAGACACTTGATGGGTCCAAGAAGAGGAAGCGTTCTTCATGCTTGTTAAATTGGACCAAAAAAAGTATTTTTTTTGAGTTGCTATATTGGAAAGATTTAAGAATTCGTCATAATCTTGATGTTATGCACATTGAGAAGAATGTTTGTGATAGTGTTGTTGGAACTATTATGAACATTGAAGGCAAAACAAAAGACACATTAGAATCTCGTCTTAACTTGGAGGATATATTCATGACCTACACCCAATACGGAAGGATGGTGCAATTTATTTACCCCCCGCATGTTATATGCTTAATAATGAAGAGAAAAAGAGATTGTGTGACTTTTTAACTTCAGTGAAGCTACTTGATGGATATGCATCTAATATTTCTAAATGTGTGAATTTAAAGGACTATAAAATTGTTGGACTAAATAGTCATGATTGTCATATCCTCATTGAAAGATTGTTACCAATAGGTTTGCGTGGAACTTTACGGAAAGATGTATGTAAAGCATTGCTTGATCTATGCTTTTTTTTTTTAGAGTTGAGTTCTAAAACTTTGAAGGTGAATGCCTTAGAGCAACTAGAAAAAAACATTGCCGTAATTCTTTCTAAGCTAGAGACAATATTTCCTCCTGCCTTTTTTGATGTAATGGTGCATTTATTAGTTCATCTTCCACGTGAGGCCAAGATTGCCGGTCCTTACCAATATCGTTGGATGTATCCATTTGAAAGGTAATAACTCCAACACATATATTTATATGTTAATTAAAATCCTTGTTCACTTTGTTTCAAGTCGCCAATAATGTTATATTCAACTTGTAGGTGCATGCACAATCTAAAGGGTTATGTTCGTAATAAGGCTCGTCCAGAAGGATCAATTGCTGAGGGATACATTGATAAAGAATGTTTGACATTTTACTCCATGTATTTCAATGAGATGGAGACTATCTTTAACAGACCGGAAAGGAATTGTGATGCTGATGGTAGTGAAACTTTTAGTGATTTATCAGTTTTCACTCCAAAAACTCGTGGATTAGGAGGATCAACAGTAGAAGAACTAAATATCAGTGAATGGGCAAGATTAAGGTGGTATGTATTGAATAATTGTGCGGAAGTTCTCCTATATATCTGATAAGTCATATTCGCCAATTATATGTTGCATTTATCGAGTAAATATAGTTATACTACATGGAATTCCATATTATATATCTTATGTTTTATTCATCTACTTAACTTATGCCATTTGCAAATTGTGTAGTGAACATAAGGAACTTCTTGAAAGAGAGAATGCTCAAAATATTTATCATAAATAGCAATTAGAGTTCCCTACATGGTTTTTAAAACGGGTGCATATTGTGCTCTAGTACTTATTAATCTTAATATACTATGTTAATAATGTAATTAATCCAGTTGTGCAATTGTGTGCAGCTTATTCAAATGGAGTCAGATGGGAATGGTAATTGTAGTCTTGACTTAAAACATCTAGCTAAGGGACCCTATAGAAGAGTTTTTAGATATCCTGGTTGCATTGTTAATGGGCATAGGTTTCGCATGGTAAAACACGACACAAATAGAAAAACTCTCAACAGTGGAGTTGTTGTGAAAGGAGAGCACAATGGGGCTGAAATATATTTCTTTGGTGTTCTTAATGATGTAATTGAGTTGTTCTATTTAGGTCAAAATAAAGTCTTCATCTTCAAGTGTGATTGGTGAGACATTGGCCATAGAAGTCGAACTCATATAGATGAATATGAGTTCTTGAGTGTTAATGTGTCAATGACTTGGTATAAGGATGATCCTTATATTCTTCCAAATCAAGCCGAGGAAGTTATTTATATGCCCGATACAAAGCTGGGAAGAAATTGGAGAGTTGTTGAAAGGGTACAGCCACACCATATTTATGATGCACAAGTTATACAAAGATATGGAGATGCAGGAACTTAGGCATTTCAACAAAATTCAAACTGCAATGATTTTGATAGTGATCCTACACTTGATGATTTTATTCAGCCTCTTACCCGAACTAACATGGACGACATATATATTCATGCAAATGAATATAATTCTGTACATTTACTTGATTCTTCATGTACTTTGAACACTGAAAATGATCATGATGCCATAGATGGTGGTGGTAATGAATAACATATGTATGATGTATATTATTATTATTATTATTATTATTATTATTATTCTTATTATATTTGTAATATGTATGGGCAAATCAGCTAGGTACTGTCTCATTACAATTAATTGACGATGTTTTTTTATTTATGTACCATGAAGTGTTTATTAATTCCAATTGCAAAGGTTGTTTATATGATTTGACTAGTACTATAAATTGCATCTTTTTGTACGCTAATATGCACTATTTAAGCAGTAATATAAATGTTGTATCCTTTGTAGGTGTTACTTGAGTCCCCATGACTCCAAAACCAAAAATAAGCGTGCTGGAGAGGACTCTTGCCACTAGAGTGTCACCAAGAAAAGCTATGAAAGCGTCTGCGAGGTTTGACTTTTGACACAATAATTTTCCCTAATACATTTAATGGGAAAATACAACACAAATGGTAATTATTTTCTAATGTTGTGGTGTGAATACATGGAGAAAGATGGTGCGACATGGATAAATGTCGGAAGCGACAAAACCATCTGAAGACAATGCTGGCCTTAAGACGAAGCCTACTGCTGCGCATGGTAGATCTCACCCTCCAAAATCAAGTCTGGGTACTTCATCAGGTATATATAGTTATATATTCGATATGTTGAAAATATAGTGTTAAAACATAGTGTAGTGAAGCTTGCAAAATGAGTGCAAAATACTATTAAAACAGATTAAAGACAAGTTAAGTATTCAAGAACCTGTGTCCAAAACATGTCATCAACTGTGACATTTTTCAACTGCTTCATTTCTTTTAATTAATTAATTTCTTAAGTTAATTTACCAGTCAGAACCTTGGACTAATTTGAGGTTCAACGAGATATAAATTATTAACAAAAAACTTAAACCTAAATTTGTAACAGTTTCATTTTTATTATTTTTTTTCTTTTTTAAAATTTTTTTCAAGTTAATGTACGCAGCTCTAGTCTGAAATTATTCTCAAGGTGTAGGTAGTCTAATTACTTACTTCATCTGTTTGAAATATTGAACAAAAACTTTATACGTAAATTAGCCATCTAGACATAGCAAAAAACATCTAAGAGTGGTAGCTGACAAGTTCAATAATGAAGCAGAAAAAACTTTCTTCCAAGTCATCACAATCTTAGAAGAAAAAACAAAATAAAGTGGAAGAGTACACAGTGCCATGAAGACGAATACATTAGAGATATATATATATAGAGAGAGAGATAATTATCCAACTATTATTATTATTTTTAAATTGTTCCAGCATATTGGTTTTTTGTGGTTACTCCATTCATTTTTGTCACCACACGTCTAAATCAATCTCTCTTGAAATTATAGCTTCTCAAAGAAAAATTCAACTAAGATGGAATACATTAGAGTGCCCCAAAGTGTGTTGTATGTAAAAATGGTAGTAGTTTTTACTTACTATTAGTATTTATTTGTTGGTAATGACTGAAATTAATAGGCCTAAACCCAAATTTACCTTCCTAGTAGTCTCATGCTAAATATCCTCCTCATACATTCATCATATCTGTATACTGTAATACATGATTCAATCATGCATGAGAAAAGGGACAAAATGTACGTAGCTCCTGTGAAATGATGTCTTCAAGTTTCAAGCTTCCACTTTTATATTTATAAATTGGACTATATATATAGGAAAAAATAAGTTGTGAAGGTCTCTAAAAATTGAATTACTTAGCTGCTCTTCTTCATTTTCTATTTGAGATTGCATCAAATTTATATGGATATAGATTGGGAGGGGCCACTCGGATGTTGCCCCTACAGAGAGTATAGAATTTGGGGGTCCCTCTGTTCAAGTTTCAATTCATTATGTTTGGGCATTTTGTATCTTTGTGTTTGGGGTTTTAGTCCATTATGTCCAATTCAATATGTTTGGGCTTTTACCTCATTATGTTGCCACAGTCTTAGTACTTTCCAAAACTCTAGCTTTTCACTCATTTTGTTTGTTGGGCTTCTTTGAGACCACACATGAACTTTCAATGGTATGCTCTCGAACTTCAGTAATCCAGTTGAAGAAATTCAGATTTCTTAGACTTTCTTCTTCTTTTTCCTTTTATATTTTTTAATTTTTTCCCCAAATTTTCTTGGTAAACCGGTTATAGATTAAAAGAGAGTAAAAATCAAAGAAATCATCAATAAGAAATTGTAGGATCCATCTTAAAAATTTAATATTTTGGTGAAAATGCTATTATAGTTTGTCTTTGAAGTTTAGCCAAGGGGAGTAACTCTCACCCTACTTTAGTCCTAAGGTTAGCTAATGTATTTAAAAATTATTGTTAAAATAGAATAAAATGATACACAAAGTATACAAGCACAATTATGTAAATGTATAGTTTTTGAGTGACAATTCTCCTATAATTAACATCTTTGAAGTTGGATGGGCTTTCATGCATTTCTATGTCCCATTTATTGTCTTATTGTAAATTTCGTATCTAATATTTGTCTCGATTAATAAACAATTTAATTAGTATCCTAAATCTAGACTTTGCTATAAAGACTTAATATATGTGAAACAATAGAGAATATTACAAAGGCTGTTGTGGCATTGATTAAAGGTGGCTCATGTTTGATTATTATTTACTTATTCATTTTGTTAATTGAGATGAGATTTATACGTGATAATTTTGTTCTTATTGATTTATACACTAATTGAAGTACCCAGATATTTAAAAATATAGTATCCATATTTACAGGTAAAGGGAAAAGTACAAGGGAAAGTGTATTGCCCACTAGGACCTCCCTAGGAAAGGGCATGTGTTAGGCTATTTGGAAACGAAAATAGTGGAAGATGGTGCATCAACCTGAGTTCCCTACCGAGGAATCTAGATTCATCAATGAGAATGCTCCTAACGAGCATCAAATAATGAATAACCAAGGTAAGGATTTCTTAATGGTGAATGAAAGTGATATTGTTTTGGCTGTATACTTATAAATAGCACAAGCAAATGTACACAGGTGGACATGTAGAAGAAGCAGAGAATGATGGTGGAGGCACTGAGATGGAAAATGTAGGTACTAGTATGTTAGAAATTGTACTCTGCAGTTGACTAATAATGGAACCATACACTGCATTTACTAGTTAATTTTAAATGGAGTTTATTTTCTCATATTGTATAATGTAGAAATACCAACCAATGGTGGTACAAAAAGCGTGGAACAACAAGAGGTATTTCATTAGCAAAGAAAACTGCCAAGGGGAAAATTACATCCCCATATGATGCGCTTTGTAGGAAATTATTCCACGAGTTTGTAACCAAGATTGGTGTGATGATGGGTGCCACGCACCACTCCATATTAAGAATTGGTGATGTAAGTGTGGAAGTGAGAACACAAATGATAGACTTCTTAAAGGTATTGTCATATTTCTTTTGATGCTTAATTTGGAAGGTATTATGATAAGTATTATCATACTTACAATTTATTGTAGGAGTCTTTTGAATTTAATGAAGATGTGGTCACCATGAGTGCACTAGATGCACAAATGAGGAGAAGTTTCAGAACATGGAGGTACATGTTGTACGAGAAGGTGAAGAAGGCTCATAAGGAAGAGGATATAGCTACAATCAAACCCGAACATATATGAGGAAGAGTGGATGATCTTTGTCAATCATATCAACTCGAAATTCAGTTTTGAAATCTTTTTGTTGATTTTTGCATTGTGTGCAGGAATATTTGTTAGATTATATGTTTCTTTTATTTTTTGTTTCTCCCTTGATTTGGGGATCCATTAGTTATTTTATTAAACACTGTCAATAATATTTATTAAAAAGTAATTGCCTTCCAAGCTGATGTTGAGGTACTCTTTACTTTTTTTTTTCTTTTTTTTTTCATTTATTATTATTTATATGATATAAAAGCCTCTGTGCATTTCCACTGTTGCATTAACCTACAACAAGAAAATATCTTAAAGGGAAATTTTTCTTTTGCTTTTTTTTCCCCTAATTAGTATACTATTTAATGTTGATCTATATATGTATATATATATATATATATATATGTATGTAGGTACGTATACACAGATAAAAGAGTAATAGTTAAGATGGGAAATTACAGAATGCAACTTTTTTTTAGGAAAACAAATTAATATAATTAAGAAAATCTCAGAAACCATTTAATTAGTTTTGTTGGGCTCATCATGTTGCGCTAGTGATAATCTCGTGAGAGCATAGGAACATTGAAGAGTTAATTCTATGTGTGATTTATAATTAAATAGTTTCTCCTCAACCTCTATTTCACGGGGCTATAACCCAATTCATAAAAAAAGTCACATGCATGTACTTGGGAGTTCATGCGTGTATATATATATATATATGTTGTTTGTGTACAAGCAAGAGTATAGTTCATATAGATAAAGGACGAGGCAAAAATAATACATTTAACAAACTTTGTTAATCCTCTAATTAAGAACACAACAAAAAATACATGTTTCACTAAATTAAAGAATATTTTTATGCATGTAAGAATATTAATACGAACACAGCTAGTTAGCAAGAGAAATCTCTTATGCATGCATGCATGCCTGCCAGTCAACATTGATCGTAGTACATATACAACATACACTTTTAGTTTGCTACATATTTATATATATGTGTGTGTGTGATCAAAAGTGAGTGTAAATTTGCATCTGAGACAAGATATGTTCAAAATTGTCAAAGGGCTTGTCAATTGGATGTGAGTGCATTCCTTCATAAGTGGTCACAACAATGCCTTCATCTTTTGTTAGACGTTGGACTTGCTTCTTTACATGGCACCTCTGATACAAAATATTATTATTTATATTTCTTGTTGTATGTATGATATTTAAGATAATTCCAATCATATTAGTTTTGGTGTGTTTCTTAACATGACAGAAACGAAGCATTATTAACAAGACCAACAGGGAAGCTAGCAGAATTAATCATGTTGTTGGAACGAAGTCGGTCGCTCGAATGATTTATGAACAGAAAACAGAGGTGTGAAAATATAAGATTGCTTCTCAGTTTGCTTATTGCATATTTACACTTGGTATTGGTAGTCCATAGCATATTAAGTATATATGTATACATAGTAAATTTATATTTAAACATTATTTTCCATATGTATACAGAAGTAGCAGAAAATGGGCGAAGTTGATAAAATTCAACTTTTTATGATACTCATTATAATAAGAAAACAACAGTGGGTTGATGAAGGATCAAAACAAATATATGTAAGACAATTAACGTTTTGTATTGTGTAGATGTATAAATCAATTGATGAATATAGCTAATTGGTAACAAGTGATATGTTCTAAAATTTTGTAGGGCGACTTGTAGAGTTGCGACAATCAACTTCACTTACTTGTTGATGAAATATTCTCACGAGGTCCTACCGCGAAATCTGCAACTTTCGAGGGATAGGTGTAATTCCTAAACCCAACAAATTGCAAGCAAGCCTAGAATTTGAAGGATTGAGAAAGGAACTTGAGGAATACAAGGGAGAGAGAAGGAAAACAACGCTACTTATTCGAATCGTTGAAGAAAAATCAAGCAGTTGGAACTTAGGCTTGCTGAAATGGAAAAGAAAGTAAAAATTTTACTAGAGTTACATGAGAGGCAATTTGACTCATTTGATAGGATGGTGGCTGATATGGAAGGTGACAATGACACACAAATGGAGATACTTCCAACCAAGGTAAAGTTATTATGCAAATTGTGATTATGGTGTATTATTTACTTTATTCATTGAAGAAAAGTAGTACAACAACCAATTACTATGGTTACTCATAGTAACACTCTAAACATTAGTAGGTGAAAAATATATGATAATATGATGTGTTTAATGTATGCAGGTTGATTTGGAAAAACTGAATTGGAAATTTGTTTGGTTAGGCGTGGAACCTACTCTTTGTAGGTATTGTGAATGATATGTTATTTTGGAAAGTTTATTTTGGAAGCGTACTCTTTAATTAGGTATTATATAGTAGATTATAACCGCAAATGCTTAGTAAATATTTTGACAAGGCAGGGAGTAAATGATTTAGGATGGGAAAATGGAAATATAGGATAATTTTGCATTGAATCGTATCCATCCAGATATGCTTCAATGAAAAATTATGCTTTTGGTACTAATTAGCATTTTTTGTAAGTGTCATATGACCTGAACTTGTTTAATTTTATGCAAGATGAAATGGAAACAATCACATTTCTCATTCACTAAATTAATACGATTAATGCGGTATTAACTCATACCTTTACATGCATCTTTGAATTTACCGTCAAGCAATTAGTTTGAAAATAAGCATGACAATAGTGAATCGATTGTGATGAATTTTATGCAACAAGTTAGGAACCGTGACAAATTATACACTTATAGAAATTGCCACAAAAAGGTGTACAATGGAATAATGAGGTGATAAATGAACTGTGACGAAATCATTGTAACTGTATTATTAATATTTAAATGTATACGTATATTATTTGCATCAATATGAAGTTTGATACTGATGTATTTTGTGACAAAGTTAATTGTGATTGACACCCTAATAACAATTGTACTATACTACAATGACAATATAAAGGCGTCAGTGTATTGTTGAACTATTATTCAGCATTATTTGTGTCCATCTAAAATTCGACACTGATATTGTCTGTGACAATTACTTTTGTAACTAAATGTTATTGTCATAAACATTACCAATGTCACATATACTTTCAGTATCGAGAAATATTGTCACTATTACATATTGTGGTATCGAGAAATATTGTCACTGTTACATATTGTGGTAATTGTACAGACTGTCACAAATACATTGTAATAAGTATGTATGTCACACAAAATAAAAGTGACAAACGCATAGTTTGTCAGTAATTATATCAGTGACATAATATTTTTGACACAGTAGTAATCCGTGTCAATGGTATAAGTTGTCATTGAAAACTATATTGTCACAGAAAGTTGAAGTTTGACTGGACTTTCCAATGCAATCAGTGACAAACATTGTCGTTTTAGTGATAAAATTTATGCATTATTGTGATAAACAATTGTGTCACAGAATATCAAACATCCAGTGACGGTAATAAAGTTGTCACAGTATAGTGGGTATCAGTGACGATTTCGTTTTTTATCACGAAAGTAGAATTAGCGTTTGTTTTTTTGTGTCAAGACAGTGACGATCAATTTTTATGATAGAGGTAAACATAGTGACAAAAATTAGGGTTCAGTGACAAATTTGAGTTGCCACAGTAGATAAGAATTGTTGTAGTGTGAGTTATATATTTCAACCAAACCATATCAATTAAATAATTATAGTTTCCATTCCAAATATATATGACCAAAACTAATCAACTTAAAATGTATTATGAACTAAAAATTACAAATTGCCATGCAAAATATTGTCAAATATTCAATATAGACTTTATACAAAGTTTGAAATAAAACCTAACAAAATATACACATATGTCTTGGAAGTTGGTTTCTGATCTATGCCATTGAAAATGCTAAACAAAAACACTTTGCAAAAAAGTTAAAAATTGTGGATTAATAACTACCAAACCTATCAAATTCAATAGAAGTAAACTTAACTATCACAACTGAACACAATAGACAGCAACATGTTTGTCATCGTCCTTGTTGGTACCATCACCATTATCAGTAGCCTCTGTTTTGGACTCAGCATCAGATTCTTCACCAGCATCATCTCCATCTTCATCCTCAGCCTGAAAAAAATGTTACCAACATTAGGACCTGGTGAGTAAAAAGCACCGAGTTTTCAGTTACAAGGTTGTAGGCTTACATCGAGATCTCACGGCTCATCCTTTGTCTCCTGGTAAAAGATAAAATTCAGTAGTTAGTATAAATAATGTAAGATGAACCAACATACTTGTGAAATATTAAACCAGACCCCCAACAAAAAGTTGATCATGTAAGATGCAAAAGATATGTTACCTCTTCCTCTCTCTTCTTCTCTGCCTCATCAAATCGCCTTCCACTGAAAATTCAATCGAAGTCCATTAGATATTGACAGAGCATTTTTTGAATAGCAGCAACCTACCATGGGGAAAAGTTACATACATCTTTGTGCTTGGTCCATGTTTCTTCAACCAGCTGCTTTGCATACTAGGGGTCATCAGTGTTCAAGACATTGTCAAATAGGGTTCCAGATTTCACCTAAAAGATTATGCAGCTAGACTGTCAGTGTTAAATTTATTTGCAAGGGAACCATAAAATGCAGAGAAACTAAAAAAGAAATAAACCTAGATTTTCAATCATTGATGCCTTCCATTTTCCCTTGTAGTTGGGGTTCTTAATTTTCTGCAATGAGAAGCAAAGTCATGAGAATAATTACAATTGGAAATACATGCTAAAGTAAATACCAGGATTCACAAACCTTTGGCTTCCATTCACCCTTGTATTCAAGATTGGCAATGGTTGGAGCCATCTATTCACCATCTTCCTCATCATCCCATTATGCAGGCTGAAACAACAAACTACTTCTGTACCTATAATAATTTTGGAGAGATGTGAGGTAATACAAAAGTCAAATGTATATGACTACCTTCTTGGCATCAAGGTCTGGAATCTCTTTGGGGATGTCATCATAACCCTATGCGTACACAAAAGAAATCAGTTTTTAATATTCATTTTCAGCCATGAGATAAAGTTTTAAATAAAGAATTAAGAGGAGAGAATCTATCCAAAACAACAGGTTGGTTACCTCTGGCTTCTTATCTTTAGGATTAGGAATATACTCCTCATCCCAATCTTCAAGCTGCCAACACCAAATAGTCAAAATATTAACAAATCCAAAACCCAAAAGAAACAAATCTAAAATGAAACAATTGAGGAGTTCATCTCAAAGTAGTAACTTTCTTAGCCTCAGGATCCTTGATTTTCTTTGGAGGAAGAAGATTCCAATCAATCTAGAGACTACCAGTTTGTTTCTCCACATTGTTAATAAGGATGGAGTAGGTAGCATCTGGTTTGAGGACAAAAGTATAAACATGAGTGAGCTGATCAGTCTCGCGGGGAACATCCTTCCTGATCAAATGGTTAGTTCCATTGTAAGTCAGAATTGCATGGACTTTCTTGGTGTTGTAACCACAGATATCTGGCCCAAACATGATACTGCATAGAACAAAATGTCATATATCAAATCTGAAATCTAAACAGGACTAAGAAATCATATTGAAAGAAAGAAGCACGACCATAAGGAGAGAAATTATTACCTGTATGGGGTATCAATGCCAAATTTCTTCTGATCTACTTCACCACGGAGTAACTTCATGTACCCACCACCACAATCAAGTTTCTGTTCATTCTTGACAGAAAATTGGAACACTAGTGTATTATCCTTGTTACTGAATTCAGGGAACTCAGCTGAAATGGCATAGAACCTGTAGTCTTCACTTGTTTGGATACCTGTAAGAAGAAATCAAATACATTGCCAAGTTCCTTAGTATATAGCTTGAAAATATTCTGAAAACAAAAATTGACAACATCTTACAGGAAAAAATGCCAAGGATAACACAATTATCCAGATGCCATATATAAAAACAAGGATTGTTTATGGTTTATTTGGGTACCTTTGTCATTTGGGTCTCCACGCCATTTACTAGAGCTGTAGTTCCACTCGCCAGCCATGTTATCATCTTCTTTCCAATCAGATTAAACCCACCCGTTCTCCCATCCATCTTTAATATTGACCACACAGTACAACAAGAAAGGAAATAAATTAGAAACACTAACAAGAAACAAGATCATCTAGGAGCCTTAGAAATGAGCATATGTCATGTATAACAAAAGAGTAGAAAAAAAATAACTCACTCTAGACTCACTCTTAGTAGTTAGTAAAATTTAATTCCAAGCAACAATTTTTATTATTGGATTGGAATTTGGTACACAAACTTAGACCAAATATTCAATACAAGCACAGACATATGCTCAAAACAAAGATTAAAGAAAACTCATGCTAGCACATTTCAAATGTGAAAACATTATTTATCTTGTCCCATGTAATATTTATATTATAGAGGTCTGATATAATGCATAACGTTGTAGCATATGACAAAATCAGAGATGAAATGTTCACCTTATCAATAATTATTATAAAAATATTCATGCATTAAAATTTTTTTAAAAAATACTCATAATTATTAAAAATATCCTTAAGCCATAATATTTACAACTCTTATTATTTTTCTTATTTTTTTTTACTTTTTTGTTTTTTTATTTTTTACTTCTATTATTTTTATTAATTCTGTAGTATATTTTTTATAAAATTATATTAATTTAAAAGCATTGTAGTTTTTGAATTAAGTAATTTTGTTAAGTATTGAATGATATATGATTTTTATAAAAAAATTTTAAACTATTTGGATTTTATTCTTTTTCTTTAATTTTTTTGTTTCCTTTTGTCTTTTTTATCCACTTTTATAATTTTTTTAGTAATTTTTTTTATAAAACTGCATTATATTATCAGCATTTTAATTTTTAATCAATTTATTTTAATAAATATTGAAAGATATACAATTTTTATAAATTTATTACTTTTTCTAAAATGTTCTCGTTAACTAATGGCGAACCTCGCCATTTTATGGCGAGTAAAATTCTAAAAGAGTTGAACTCATTTGAAATTTTCTTGCTTGCCATATTATGGTAGGTGAAGCCATTTTATGGCTGATGAGAAAATTCCAGAGGAGTTGGCAAGCCTCGCCATATTATGATGAGAAAATTACAGAGTTCAACTGTATTACGGGTAGAATAATGAAGACGTGATGACTTACATCAAAGGCTTCGATATCCTCTTGTTATGATTAGCAATTGCCTTTCTCTTGGGAGCTATTTGTGGTATTTTTTAAGGAGAAATTCAGATTTAAATGCTTGAACATAAAAATATATGAAAATGAAAGGTTTTGATTCAATGTGATTTGAGAAAAAAAAAAAAGAAAAATGTAAAAGAAAAATTAGAAAAAAAAAAGCAGCTGGGGTATTTAGATATGGAAGGAGAGAGATGCACATGATAGTTTATGAGAGGGGAAAGATGCATAGAAAAGAAGAGATATGAAGGGTGTGTGAGTATTTTAAATGAAAATGACATTTTGAAAAAATAATATGCAGTTCTACAAAAATTATTAGATATAGATATTTTTTAAAAAAAAATTAGTAACACAGTGAACATTTGACCAATTATCCTAAAATCAATTAAATCATGCATGAAATGTGAAATAGTTTATAAACTATAATGTGATGTAAAATTTTTTTTTTTTGGTAAAAATAGAACTTGCATTCAAACAAAGAGAACACACAAAAGAGCTCCCGTAGGAGAATTACAAGCCACCAACAACCTTGTCCACACACAAACAGTTAGAAATAGGAAAAGAAAATTCATCAACAATCAATAAAAAAGAAAACATTATTCAACAGAGAATATTTAGTATTTGAGTCCGCAATTGCATTTGCTTCACGAGGCTTCCAGGATAACTTCCAAGAAGGATTTGAGAGTCTTCTCTGAATAGCCATCAGTTTGTCATAAGAAAACTAGTTCCCTGGATCTTCAGCCAATAGGACAGCCTCACAAACTAGTTAAATCATGCATGAAATGTGAAATAGTTTATAAACTGTATTGTGACGTAAAAGGTTTTTTTTTTTGGGTAAAAATAGAACTTGCATTCAAACAAAGAGAATGCACAAAAGAGCTTCTGCAGGAGAATTACAAGCCACCAATAACCTTGTCCACACACAAACAGTCAGAAATAGGAAAATTGAGTTCATCAACAGAGAACTCATCAATAAAAAAGGAAACATTATTCAATAGAGAATACTTAACAATTGAGTCTGCAACTGCATTTGCTTCACGAGCATTCTAGGATAACCTCCAAGAAGGATTTGGGAGTCTCCTCCAAATAACCATAAGTTTGTCATAAGAAAACCAGTTTTCTAGATCTTCAGCCAGTAGGACAGCCTCCACTACCTCCTTGGAATCTATTTGAAAAGAAATATTTTTCCATTTGATGCCGAAGCTAAAGCTTCAACCTCCACAACAAAGGAGGACACCCACTCACCTCTTATCATTTTTGACATAAGAAAAATCAAATCCCCCAACGCATTGCAAACCACCATGGAAATAGCACAACAAGAAATCTTAGTTACAACATCTAAATTTATTTTCAGCCAACCATGGTTTGGAGGCTCCCACTTCGTTATAGTTTTGGCAGGAAACAAGATATCCGAACTACTCCCCAACTATGATCGATAACCTGAGAATTCCTCAACAGCCAAATTAAACTCCATAACTACCCAACATAGATTATAGTATCCTTCATGAAACTTCTTGTTCCTAAAACTCCAAACTTTATAAAACAAAGTTGCAAAAAAGATAATCATATCATCCTACTCCCATTTCAAAGGCAAAAGCCCTTAAGGAGGATTCAAACACAGTTCAACCAGATGATAAAGAGAAGAGCACTCTAACTCATCCAACCTACAACCCCAAGCACTTCTAAAAGCTAACTATGAACCAAGGGGTATTCTTTAAAAGTATGGAAAGCAGTCTCAAATTCTGCTCCACAATATATACATTCCTTGTCCCTAACTCCCACTCGTTACCAGATAATTTGCCTTGTTAGAATAACATTTGAAAGCATTCACCACATGTGTAACTTAAGCCTCCTATGCATTGTACTTTCCATAATTTCTTCCATAAGGGATCAACAACATTGTTTAGTCTTGACCGCATCTCCATTAAATAGCACTCCTTAACAGAGAAGAGACCTCTATCATTCCCAAGCCAACATAATTTATCTTCACTAACTTCCATCGAACAATTCACCCTTTCAATAGCTTCCACCGAATCCTGATCACATATCTCATGTAAAAGTTGACAATTCCAATCCAAACCATCACTTAACTTCAAAGAAGCCACATTATTCCATGCCGAGCCATCAACACCTTCCTTTAAAGTTGGCTTGAAACCTGGGATCCAAGGGATCTAGGGATCTTTCTATGGATATGTAAAAGCTCTTTTTCCAACCTTGTAGCAAGCTCCTCTTGGTAGCAGATTTCGTGCCTTGACAATACTGCTTCAAACTAAGGATTCCCGACCTTTCAACTTATAATTAAAAAAGGAAAAAGTTTTTAAATATTTTGCTTCCATTAAAATAGTCCACAGTTTTTACTCTCCTTTAGCCAAAGACCAAGCCAATTAGCCAAAAGAGCAATGTTCATATCCTGAAACTTTCGAAAACCTAATCCTCCAAACTCTTTTGAGGTACATATTGAATCCCAAGATTTCAACATCAAAGATTGATTCCTCTTTGGTTTTGTACCCCACCAGAAATGCCTCACGAGATAATCTAGATAGTTAAAAACTTGAACTAGAAGCTTAAAGGTTGACATCAAGTACAAGGCAATTGCCTGAGCTACCGAATGAATGAGAGCAGCTTTCCTCGCTCTTGATAAAAGTTTACTCTGGCAGCTTCCAAGATGATTCCAAACTTTATCCTTAAGGTTCTTAAACTCTTTTAATTTCTTCATTCTAAAAATCAAGGAATTTCCTAAATAAATTGTGTTACTACCCATTTCCTTAAATCCCAGAGTGCATTTCACTTCTCTCTTTTGTCACTTGTCAATATTATAGGAGAACATAATGGTTAATTTCTTAGCATTCGAAAGTTGTCGAGACCAGTAGTTATAGGCCTTGAGCACCTATTTAATTGTGTTCGCCTCCTTCCCATTTGCTCGACATGCTAAAAGTAAATCATCTGCATAGAGGAGATAAGAGATAGCTAGAGCCTCTCTACTAATGGGAATACCATGAATTTGCCCTACTTCTTCTCTTTGAAATATCGACCTTGAAAATACCTCCACACATAAGGTAAATAGGAAAGGAGACAACAGGTCTCCTTGACGAAGCCCTTTAGAAGGAACAACCTCACCACACACACTTCCATTAAGAAGCAAACTATAATTGATCGTACATACACAACTCAAAATTATGTTTCTAAACTTATTGGAAAAACCCCACGCCCCAAGAACCAAGTCTGGAAAACTCCACTCTAAACGATCATAAGCCTTCTTTAAATCAATCTTCAAAATCATCAGACCTTTCTTCCCTTTATGTTTTTTCATTTTATGCACCAACTCTTACACTACCACTGTATTCTCAGCTATCCATCTTCCTTCCACGAAGGTTCCTCGGTTAGATTTTATCAAACTGCTCGTATGCTTCTTTAAACTTGATGCCAAAATACGCGACACCACATTGTGTGTAAAATTACATAAGATAATTGGTCTGAAATGGTTAAAATTTAAAGCATGTTGAACTTTCGAAATAAGGATTATCATTATCTTATTTATCTAAGCTGGCTTTTTTCCTTGCTGAAAGCATTCCTGCACAAACTTAACTAGCTGATCACCCACTATATTCCAATAAACTCTATAGAAAATCCCAAAGAACCCATCCAGACCTGGACTCTTTAAAGGATGCATATTTTAAATTGTCTCTTTCACCTCTTCTACTAAGGGAATACTCATCAAGAACTTATTATTAATTTATGTAATACAAGGCTCAATTAACTAGTGAATAAAAGCTGGGAGAGTAGGAATCTCTGTACCATACAGTCCCTTGAATTCTTTGATAAAATAGTCCGCTATTGCTTTCCTTTCAGTTAACCACTCTGAGCCCTCTTTAATGGCCTCAATCCTATTTCTCCTTCTTCTTATGAGAGTACTAGTATGAAAGAAGCTAGTATTTTTGTCCCCTTCTGCAAACCAAGTTTCGCAAGATTTCTGTTTCATTATCATTTTGTGTCTCTCCCACTGCTTCCCAAGTTCTTAAATTATCGCCTTTTGGAGATCACTTGTCTGTCCCATCCCGTTATCCTCCTAATATTGAAGAACTGTAACTCTTCCTCCAAACTTTTAATAATTGTTTTGGTCCAACCAAAATGATCCTTGTTCTAGCGTCTTAAGGCTCTTGAAGTAGTATGAAGTCGCTTAACCGTGTTCAAGTGTTCCTACCCAGCTTACCACTGGTCCAACCCACCTGGACTACCTGTTCCTTTTTTTTTAAGTAACTTTGTATATGTTTCCATGATTGGTTTTTCTTTCTCTAATATTTTATTTTGTACAATATGCTTATTTTCTTATACATTTTTATCGATGAGTATAAAAATGTTTATGGTTGTTTTTTTTTTAGCTTTCTTCCATTTGTTTTTAGTCCTAGTCTACTTTTAAAGGCATATTTGTATAAGTCTTTTGTTCTCTTTTGGTTCTTCTATATTTTTTATGTGCACTCATTATGTTTGCTAGTTTGAGACTATACAATAGATATTTGAAATTTTAGGGTTATATTACTTTCCTTAATTTATTATTATTATTATTATTTGGTTGGGGGTGGGAGCATGTTTTGGGTTGTATTTCTACTCCCCTTTTATATAGATTTTGGAGGTAACAGAGATACACTTTATCAATGGTTATGTACTTTCTTTCCTTCATTATTGTATAGCTACTTTTGTTTGATTGCTGTTAAAGTTCTTTAATTGGTTTTGGTTTTTCGACTAAAATTTTTCAGTCTTTGAAAATTTGGCCACCTGAATCACACTAAGCATCTAAATATGCTATCTTTGGCTAAATATCATTCTAAATATTTGAAGTAATTTCGTGAGCTTTTATTATTATTTTTTTCATTAGAAATTTATAAAACATAAAATAAAATCATAAACTTATATGTTAAGAAAAAAAGGAAAGAAAAATTTGTATTTCAACATCACTTAGGATTAAAAAATAGAATAAAATCTTATGTAATTTATTTAGTTTGAATTTCAATTTGAATTATTTGATTTTATACATTGTGTGTATTGTTGGTGTTGGTATATCATAATTGGGATGTGCTGTTTCATTTTATTTGTAGGCAAACTTGCTGTTTGAAATTTATATTTATTTTATGGGAGTTGAACATGAGGGTATGTGTGTAGATGATTATCAATATAGTTTGGTATGCCTTCTAGCAGATGTCACAATCTTAGGGTTAGGTGCAAAAGAGAATTTTCCTTTGGAACATGATTTGTTTGAGGTTGAGCTACCTTAAGATAGTAATAGGAAGTTGAAAATCAAAATTGATAAGGAAATGATAGATATCTTTACTATATTTGAGAAGATGGGCTTCAAAACTATTCATTTCCATGTAGATTTAAAATCCGTGCAAGTATATTATTCTTAAGTTATTCCAGTTCAACCTAGATCCCCAAAAGTTACATCTTATCCTCCTTTTTCCCCTGAATTTCCTACTTTTACATCTTTTGTCTATAACATAAATTAACACTTCCATCCTTATATCCTTCATGTACAACATAGTCCTAAACAAAATTAGCTGGAAATGAAGAAGTTGAATTCCCTTATGAAAATGTAGATGTGAGTATGAATGGAATGAGGGGGAGGGGGAGGAGGAGGATTTAAGTGAAGCTATTAATTTAGGAGAAGCTGATAATGTAGAGGAAGATGTTAATTTAGAGGAAGATGTTCAAGTGAATAGTAGTGATAATGACTGGTTGGGTTATGGATCTAGTAAAGATGATGATGTAAAAGAAAATGATTATGATGAGGAGTTGCCAATGGCTAAGGTAGCTAATTTGACAAAAGGAATGGAATTGAAGTAGGCCCCAGATGGTAAGATTCAATTTGCAATTGAACAAGTGTTCACGCACATTTTAAAAAGGTGTTGGCCAATTTTGCTATCTAGAAAGGATTTGCACTTAATAAGTTGAAGAATGAAAAATCAAGAGTCATAGTAGAGTGCAAAGTTGAAAAATGCCTTGGAGGATTCATGCAACACCTGCTTATGAGAGTGACCTATATGGTAAAGACATATAAGGTGATCACACTTGTGTGAAATAGTAAAAAAAATAGAGAAGCTACTTCAACTTGGATTTAGGAAAGGTTGGAAAGTATGATTAAGTCATATCCAAATTTAAAGATTGATATAATGTTTAAGGAAATAGGGAAAAGGTATGGGATTCAAGTTGACAAACAAAGGCTATATAGGGCAAAAAGGAAAACCCTTGATAGGATTGGAGGTTATCACACAGTTTGCTATGAGAATATGTATAGGTTTACAAACATTATACAAGTAAGAAATCCAGGGATAATGGCACTTGAGGGTATACCTCGTCCTCACCCCAATCCCCATTTATGGGGAGGCGAGGTGGACGGGGATTCCCTATCATGGGGCGAGGATCCCCATCCCCCGCCTTGTGCCCCATTTCCTTTTTCTTTTTTAAATATTAATATGTTTATAGTTACTATATAAAAATTATATTTTTTACATATGAGAACTTATAATTCTATGATCCACGCCATTCTAGATATGTGCATGTGACCTACTATCAATTGTGACAATCTTATGCCACCTGTTATGAAACGTATGCCTGGAAGACCAAAATTGTCAAGAAAGAAAGGAGTTGGTGAAAAGTTAGTTTATAAGAGATCAGTGGTTTTTAAATGTGGTGTGTGCAAAGAATTTGAACACAATAGAAGGTCATACCCAAAGGTAGCAACAAAGTTAGCTAGGAAAGAAAATGTAAGCAATTTTTCTTAATTTTGTTTTATTTTCCTTTATTTTACCAATTTAAATCGTTTTGTTAATTTTGTTTAGTTTTCCTTACATATATTTTACTCTTTTTTCCCTTATTTATTTATTTTTTACATTTACAATTTAATGATGCAAGTTCATCACAAATGGATGTGGAACTTAATGGATAAGCTATTTATGTTATTGGGAATGAAGGAATGGTTGAGATTATGGTGAAAAATGTTTTGCCCTTTTGATTCATTATTTCATGAATGCTATATTATAGACATTTTTGTAGTAATGTTTATGTCATTGTGAACATAGTAGTTATTTGGGTGCACCTAAATGTTCTAGTGCACTAAAATCTATTTGAGAAATAAGACTTTTTTTTTATTTTTTTTATTTCTCAAATAAATTTTTGATACAGTTGTCACGATCAGTATAGAAGGCCTCGATACATAATCATGGGATTGTATCCCCTTTTTGTAATGACACAATTTATGGATGTACAAAAGGTACAAACTATCTATATTTGGGATTGTGTCCCCCTTTTTGTAAAGCATCATTGTTGGTATACATGGGGTTGTGACCCCTTTATTATTTTTTATTTTTATTTTTTTTGTAAATGACGGTTGAAATATATAGAAGAAAAATTTGTCATGTGTTATTTCATTTGCTTACACTTTTAAGATGCAACATTTCAAATTAAGTAGAAATACAATAATATTCACCCATAAAAGTATAGAGTTTATAATCATAAGCATTTTCAACCTTTTTTGGAGTGCTTGTAATGATTCAAGGTTTTGGACCCTTACTGATAGGGTCATCAGTTGGTAATGTAGGTCATCTATATGTGCATCGTGTAGGTAGAATAATTTGTGCATTTGAACTCCTCCTCACTAGGTATTCAAAATTGTAATACTTGCATTCATTGCTATCTTTCTTCCACATTTGCATCTTTTGATTTTCAACTTTGTTATGTTTCCATTTATTTGATTTGTTGAAAGTGACGATGATGTTGAAGCCATTAAACTCTTAGTTCTTGTAAATATAAAACAAATAAAAATATATAGAGTGAAAAATAATAAAATTAGAGAAATAGTGAACTAATTTTACCAATAAATATGATTGAAAAAATGATCATGTAAATTTGCTAGCTTGGAACTGTAAAGAGAAAGAACAAATGTGCCTCAATTTATATAGATTTCTTTTTATTTTTTTACAGCATATGTGCCTCAATTTTTATAGAAAATTTGTTTACTGTTGCTCAAATATTTTTTTTAAGTGCTAGAGCATAAACAAAGAGTCATTACATGTCAGGGTTGGTAAAAATTAAAGGCATGAATTTATTTGTAAATTTAAATTTCTCTATAGGCATAGTTGTAAATGAGTGGGGCATTTTGGATATTTAAGGAGTACTTGCAGGCATATGAGTAATTTCATGCTATAAGCAATGCACTCAAGGCCAAAATATATATTTTTAAAGCCAACAAAGACAAATAGTTAAGTCTAACTGGGTGCCAACTATATTTAGCCCAAATGTCAAGGGTCGTTTAAGAAATTTTATCCGTAGAAATATGCAAGAATGCTTTTGATATTTCTATCTGTAGAAATTCTATCACGCATGAATGCGTAGAAATGCTTCATAATTATACAGAAATGCACAGGACTGCTTAGTAATCAAGAAGTGTAAGAATGTTTCATAATCACACAGGAATATATAAGAATGCTTCATAACCACATAGGAATGTGCATGATACATCGTAATCAAATAGGAATATGCTGGAATGCTTTGTAACCACGAAAGAATGCTTCATAATCATGTAGGTATGCAAAAATATCACACAGGCATGCTTCGTAATCACACATAAATTACTAGAAATTCTTCATAAACATGTAGGAATATACATGAATGCTTCCTAAACACATAAAGACACATGAAAATGTTTCATAATCACGTAGGATTGAGAGGAAATGCTTCATATTCAAGCAGGAACATAAAGGAATGATTCATAACCATACAAGAATGCTTCATAATCATACAACAATGCTTCATAATTAGGCGTGAATACACAACAATGCTTCATAACCATGCATGAATACTTCGTAATCACGCATGAATGCTTTATATTTGTGCAGGAATTTTTCATAACCACGCAGGAATACACAGGAATGCTTCATGATCAAGTAAAATTATGCAAGAATGCTTCATAAACATGCAGAAATATGCATGAATGCTTTATAACAATACATAACATTTCAAAACCACAAAAAATGTTTGTAATCATGCAGAAATGCTTCATAACTACAGAGAAATGCTTTGTAATCATACAAAAATATGCAGGAATACATAAGATTGCTTTGTAACCACGTAAGAATGCTTCATAATGACGCATGAATATGTAGAAATGTTTCATAACGACGCAGAAAAACATAGGAAAACTTTGTAACAATGTAGGAATACACAAGAATGCTTCATAATAATGTAGGAATGCGCAGAAATGCACATAAATGCTTCGTAATTATGTAGGAATATACAAAAATGCTTCTTAACCACGTAGGAATGCTTCATAATCATGTAGAAACACACAGGAATGCTTCATAATCATGCACGAATACACATGATTGCTTTATAACAATGCATAAATGAGTAGGAATACTTCATAACTATGTAAAAATGCTTTGTAATAATGCAGAAATGCTTTATAACTATGTAATAACACAGAAATGCTTCATAACTATGTGAGAATGCTTTGTAATCACCCAAAAATGTACAAGCATATGCAAGCTTGCTTTGTAACCACGTAAGAATGCTTCATAATCACGCAGAAATATACAAGAATGTTTCATAACCATGTAAAAATATGCAGGATTGCTTCGTAATAACACATGAATACACAGGAATGCTTCATAATAACGTAAGAATGCATAAAAATGCACAGGAATGATTCGTAGTCATGCAGGATTGCTTATGTAGGAATATGCAAGAATGTTTCATAACCACATAGGGATACATAGAAATGCTTAGTAACAACATAAGAATACACAAGAATGCTTCATAATAACCTAAGAATGTGCAGAAATGCACATGAATGCTTCATAAACTCACAATAATACACATGAATGCTTCATAATCATGCAAGAGTGCTTTGTAACCACATAGGAATACACAATAATGCTCTATAATAATGCAAGAATACTTCATAACTTATTACTAAAAAAGAATGTTTCATAATCATGCAGGAATGCTTTAGAATCATGTAGGAATAAGCAAGAATGCTTCATAATCATGCAGGAACAGTTTATAATCATTCAGGAATACTAAAAAATGCTTCATTATCACACAAAACTTTGCAGGAATACTTCATAATCATACATGAATATGTAGGAATGCTTCATAAGTACACAGTAATCTACAGGAGTGCTTTGTAACACTCAAGAATACATAGGAATACTTCGTAATGATGCAATAATACGTATAACTGTCTTATAACCACACAGGAATATGCAAGAACGCTTTGTAATCACATAAGAATGCTTAGTAATTATGAAGGAGTTCACAGGAATGCTTCGTAATCACGTAGAAATGCGAGAACGATTCAAAATCACGCAGGAATGCTTCGTAACCACGTAAGAATATGAAAGAATACTTCGTAATCACTCAAAAATGCATAGGAATGCTCCTTAATCACATAGGAATACACAGGAATGCTTCATAATCATGCAGGAATGCTTCATAATCATGCAGAAATTCACAGGAATGCTTCATAATCACGCAGGAATATACAGGAATGCTTCATAATCATGCAGGAATGTGGAAGAATGCTTCGAAATCACGTAAGAGAATGCAAGAATGCTTCATAATCACACATGAATGCTTCATAATCATGTAGAAATGTGTAGAAATGCTTCATAATCATGCAAGAATATGCATGCAGGAATGCACATGAATGCTTCATTATCATGCATGAACATGCATGAATGCTTTGTAATCACATAGAAATGTGCAGTAATGCTTTGTAATCTTGCAAGAATATGCAGAAATGCTTTGTAACCACACATGAATGCCTAGAATTGCTTTGTAATCATGTAGAAGTACTCAGGATTGCTTCCTAATCACGTAGGAATGCTTTGTAATCACATAGGAGTGCTTTGTAATCATGCAGGAATATGAATTATTGCTTCCTAATCATGCAAGAATGAGCATAAATGCTTCATAATTACACAGGAATGCTTCCTAAGCACACAGGAATATGCATGAATGCTTCATAACCATGGATGAATGCTTTATGACCTCGTAAAAATACACAATAATGCTTCGTAATCATGTAGGAATATGCAGGCATGCTTCATAATCATGCATAAATGTGCAAGAATGCTTCCCATCTTTGTCAATACTTTATCTTTCCTGCACTTTTCTTTTTATTTTGCTTTTTAACAAACAATTGTTAAACTCTTTTTTCCTTCCCCTTTTTTTATTTGTAATGTTTATGGCTTGGGTAGTTCCCACCGACTATGAGGACAATATGTTATTTTCTTTTGATTTCTTCTTCTTCCTTTTTTTTTTTTAAATAATAATGCACTTCTATATTTTGAATATACGCATGCTTTAATTTAAAGTAAGGAAAGTTTGCAAAAAAGAAAAAATTTAATACCTTCACCAACTGTAAGCCAAGTTGATCCCTAACCTTTGATCCAGGCTGACTTTGTCTCCCAAACTAAGTTGCTATTCTTTGCCAGAGTTGTTACTCCCAACTAACTTAGGGTTAGCCACGCTTGACTTAGAAATTTTTGGGGCCTTGTGCCTTGTGACTTCAGCTTAATGTAGAGGTAGTCTTGAATCTTAATGTTCCTTTGCCCCATAAATTCTCTTTTTTATCCACTTGCGGATGCAAAAGGAGAGTATTAGGTGGGATTGTTACTTGAGGCTTTATTCAGCTTTCCCTTTGGGAAAGACTAAAGCCATCCCTTATCCTAGGCTTCCCCAAACTGAGAAAACCATTTGGTCAGCTCACTTTGGGTACTGGAATCCTTAAGGTCATCCTGAACTTGGGGTATTGATCTGAATCAATCCAAAATTTCTTTGGTTAATGGTAATAGATGCTGATTTCACTAAGATGAAACAATCTGAAAACATCTATGCACAGTGAACTGTAACCGCTCAATACCATGACTTACAAACAAGCTAGGTGCAAGAAACTACTGTGTCCCAAATGAAAGAAAAAAAGGAACAACGTTTTTCTTTGAAATTAAGAAATATACTAGTTATTTGCTAACAATTTGTATTTACATTCTCATCTTAAAAATAAGAAAGAAAGGGAAGAGAAATTTTTTTCTATACACATCAATTATAAACGAAAAAGAATAAAGATCACAAAATCGTCAAATAAAAAGAATTTAATTCAAGGTCCACTATCACCGTCTCCAATTAAATTACAAATATCCGAACATTCCACCAGACTGCATCAAAGAAGAGATTCATCAACTCAGTCGACCTCCTAATAAAAAAAGAAATCCTAGAATATATGGAAACTAGCAATTTTGTAATACAGTACAATTCCTAGTCTTATATATATATATATATATATATATATACAGTAACTCTCTTGTTAATTAGGTCGTTAATCACAGCCAATATACTCAAAAACTTAGGCTTTGCCTAATAATTTTTCTTTTTCAATCAACCCAGTGGATTCATATATTTGGTGATATTTTTAAAATCAATTTGGAGAGGACTAAATACATACATATATATATATATATACATATACAAGCTTCCTTTTCTTTCCTTGGTGAATATTTTGATCTGTAACAATTAAAAGTGATGAAAACAAACCAGTATCGACGGCTTCGAAACCCTTGCTTGAAAACAACTAGAGGTCTGCCAAGATATATCAAAAAGAATAAATTACATACATAATTGGTAGAATTAATTAAACGGAAAAAATAAATGAAATCTACTAAAAATTAACCTCCTAACGTTTAGAGGGCCTTCACCAGGAGAGCCTTGGCCACCTCTGATACAAGTAGCAACGCACTTGATAGTGCAAGATTCGGCTTTTATGGACCTTGGGCGTTGGATTTTGGCCCTCTTGCAATCAGTGAGCAACACACACTCTCCCGAAAGAGTCTGTGGAACATCGGAGAGTGTCTCTGTGTCAATCTCGGCTGCCAATGACGACATTGCTGCGGTTGAAACTGCTGCTATCACTGCCACTGCAGCAAGGCTAAGGCTAAGGCCAAGGCCGCTGTTGCTACTGCAAGCTCTGCAGCTGTTTCTGCTGCTTATGCTACTTACAACGGTACTCGTACAACAAATACTAGTATTGGTGTTGGACATTACTCCTCCTCCATATGTAATTCTATTGCAAAGCCCATTAACATTTAACATTGTTGTGCTTATTTGAATTCTTCAGGCCCCCAACAAATTTTCTTATTTGCTTCGTACGTACCCTCGCCAATAAATGAGCATGATCAGCCTAGCTATAGCTTACATCTGGATTTTAATTTTCCTTATCTCTTTAGTTTATGGTCCCTGCCAATCATGGGGTCCTTGCTAGCTCTCATCAACACCCCAGTCCCAAGTTATCTACGTGTCACCAATGTTGACCTAACATTCATGTGCGGCTTATGTATCTTTGTTGAAAAATATTTGGTGTAGAACTGTAAATTAGATGTTTCACTTCCACGTAGAAACAAACAAATAAATGAAAAATATATTTTGTTAATTAACAAAAGTTTAAGCTTTTGATTAAGTTATGTTGCAACTATTAATAACTATTTCACTATACGTTTTCTTTACTCTATTTAAAAGACTATCAAAGTTATCTTGGAGCAGAAACCCTTATGCAAAAAAAAAATAAAAAAAAATTCATATAGTCCCAGGACATAGTTTGAGCCATAAAGTATCATGACCAAGTAAGATGGAATTGGCCAAGTAGAATGAGGCATTCTTATGGGTTAGTAGACCCATCTCTTCTTTACTCTAAGGGTTTTTTCATGTCATATCCAAGCCCATACACATTTGAATTATTTTACCCCAAGCTGCTCAGAATAAATATTTTCAACCAAAATTACAATAATACTCTTAAGTGACAAAAATATGTGAATAATTTTTTTAGCCGCTTTCTTCATCTGATGATTAATTCTCACCACGATCTGTATTCGAGCTTGAAACTCAATCGAGATTAAACTCATCTACGTTCTGCATTTGTCGTCGTCGTTGATAATCCACTACCAAAATTCATTATCAGGTCCGTACAACTTCTAATCTGCATCTGTATTTTGAATTTAGGAATTAGGTTTTTTTGTTAAGGGATTGATTCGTGGTTTTTTCAAGTTAGTGAATTTATGAACAAATTGTTGATGAAATTGGTCGTCTAAGTATGGTTGGATAAGATGACAAAGCGCCTCGTCATTGACGAATCCTACATTGCTTTATCATTGATGAATCATACATTCTTTAAATGAGTCGTTTAGGGTTTAGGATTTTGTTGACAAAGTAATGTTTACAGACAAAGTGATTCATCATTTGTGATTCATCTATGACAAAATTGACGAAGTTGTTCGTCAGTTGTGACGAAATTGTGATTCGCCATATTTTTCTTAATCTTCTATTAATATGTTGATGAAGCTGTTGTAATGATTTGTAGTTAGGATTCGTCTCTGACGAAGTTGAAATCCTAATGTTTATTATGTTTTAAACAGGAAATGGAATCTGCTGAGGTTTTTAAGGCTTTCAAGTACCCTGCAGCAGTTGTTGGACAAGTTCGCATTACAAATAAGGCAGCATTAGGCAAAGTACTCGATAACGTGAAGAAGAAGATGAGTACACTGGTGGAGAATGTTAAGGACATCACACTAGAATACCTTGCTGGGCAATAGAAGAAGATGAAGGAAAGCTGTTTTGGTCAATTGTTTCTTCAATTCAATGTCAAATTTAGTGATGCTATTGTTCATCATCTATTGAGGAGGTAAGTCCACACATCTAATAAAACATATATGGAATTCAATTTTGGGGGCAAGACAGCACAATTCAGGAAGAAGGAGTTCAGTATTATAACTGGATTGAAGATGGGTCCAGTTCTAGTGAATGGCCCATTACCCCCATTTTCATATGAGAGGATAAGAGAGGACTACTTCAACAGAGCTAATGTTATCACCAATGCCATGGTGAAGGATGTGTACACCAATACCACACAGTGGATAGAAGATGATGACATAGTGAAATTGTCTTTACTTTACATCCTGGAGTGTAGTCTCCTTAGGAAAGAAAGCCATTTTGAAGTAAACATGGATCATGTTAGAATGGTAGATGATCTTCCTGCTTTCAATGGTTATCCATGGGGGGAACAGGCATAGGAGGCTACCCTAAATTCACTGCAAAAGGCTTTGAAGAAACCTAATTCGTCAGGAACTTATAATCTTGGAGGGTGTCCAAAAGCTTTCTAGGTTAGTTATTCATATGTTATTAATAGTTTATCATTACAAATTTAACTAAAATAGTACTAATTAATCATATTTGTTATTTTTTTAGGTATGGAGTTATGAAACAATTCTCAAATTGGGCAAATTTACTTCTCACAAATTAGATGATGTGGTTTTCCCTCCTATTTGTAGGTGGTATAGTACAACAGCTATAAACTATCAGACATTGAAAAATAAACTTTTTAGTGAAGAAGGGGTAAGTGCTTTAAATAACTTGATTATAATAAATACTATTTAGAACTATCTAATATAGTGTATAAGTTTAATTTTGTTTCTTGTCAATGCAGTATGATGTGGTTGCCACATTAGAGGCCAGCATAGTTGAAGAAACACATGCTGCCTACTAGTGATGGTGTCCATGAAGAGCAGGATCATGATGCTCATGATAGTGGTGGTGATGCAGAAACTCCATTAAAGAGGGCACGTACCACAATTATACATGAGGGTTGTGATGCTCACCACTCTAGTACACAAGAACTTCCTCACCAAAATGTTCATCATTTTGAAGCTGTATCATATAGACAAGTAATAAATTGTCTTACTTATGCTTTGAGAATTTATATATTATGTATGTATATTGATTAATTTCCATTCTTTACATGTAGCTTAAGTTAATCCATTCAGATATTGCTTCGTTGAAGAAGCAATTCGATGAACATCAACTATATGTCAAGAGTGAACTTATGAGCATTAAGGAGACCCTTAAATGTATCCTTACATTTACCTTAATGGACAAAAAGACATTAGATAAGGTGAGAATTCTAATCCTAGATAATCATTAACTCTTCTACTTATTATTAAAAAGTTTTTTGAACTCATTTTATGGAGATTCCATTGTGAAATAGGGTGAGAACAGTGAGAAGTATACCATTCCACCCTCTATGCAAGACGAGGATGTCATATACCATGGTTTAATTGTAAAAGATATAGATACAGAGAACAATGAAGATGTAAGAGGAAGATGTAAATAAGGAGGAAAATATTACTATTGTAAATAAAAAGGATACATAGGCTGTAAAGACGATAGAGGACAATATTGTACATAAGGATCACGATGACACACAAAAGAATGCAAAGGATAGTGATGTACTAATGGAGGAAGGGCTATCCAACGATGATCAAGGTGATGGTGATGTACATATGGATGAAGAGCCATCCAACAATAATCAAAATGAAGAGGCTACATAGGAGCCAATTGTATAGGAGCATACTGATTCACAGGAGCCAATGGCAGAAAATGAGGTACATAAGCATAGCAACGTAAACAACACTAGACGAAGCACTTCATCTGTGACGAAGTCATGTGACCAATGCAGTTCGTCAGTGACGAAGTACTTCATCATAACACTTCATCACTAACGAAGTACTTTGTCAGGATGAAGCAGTAGTTCATCATTGACGAAGCAGCACTTTGTCACTAACGAAGTACTTCATCATAACAGTTCATCAGTGATGAAGTACTTCATCAGGATAAAGCAGCAGTTCATCATTGACGAAGCAGTAGTTCTTCACTGACAAACTACTGCATCATAGCAGTTAGTCCTTGACGAAGTACTTCTTCAGTGATAGCAGTTCATCGCTGACGAAGTACTTCATCCTACCAAATCAGTTTATTTATGATACATGCAATCATATAGTATATTATAACATATTATCAATTAACATTTATTTATGATACATGCAAAGTAGTCATGTAGAATCTAGTGTGACCAAATCAATGGATACTACACATGTAAGTCAAAATTTATTATGAGTCTAAATTGTCTTTTTTTTTTTTTTTTTTATGAGCTCATAGATTTCATAAATTATTTCAATCAATGTCCAGATTGATGAAGCAAAAAATGAGCTTGATAATGAACTTGATATTGGGGTATTAGGCTATAAGAGGTTAGGAGAAAAGGTGAAAAGCTAAAGTCCCCATATGTCATTAATAAAGACTTAAGAGAAAGATTGAAGAACACCTTACCTGTTGACCACTTCAATCCGATGAAGCCAGCCCCTGATGATGTGATTAATGCCTTTGGCTCATATATGTTAAAAAACCCACTTGAAGTCATATCACTTAGTGAATATGAGCCAATAACATATAAATTTATGCAGGTGATGATAAAGACTGCTAAATGGTTGACGGATGTGGTAATTACTTTATAACTTTTTAATATTTTTTTATATGTGTTTAGATTTTTAGAAGTTTTACTAACTTTGTATATTTACAAATGTGTAGCACGTCAACATCATACTCTAGCTCATAAATCCCAACTTATTCAATTAAAAAGCAGTTGTATTTGATACTTTTTATTGGGTTAGTAAGTTCTTACATAAATTGTTTAATTTGGTAATATTAGTTGTCTTTTCATAACCATTTGTCATTATTTATATCATCTCACAGCCAATGTATGATAAAAAAGTGGGGGGAATTCAAAAAATTTGTTCAAAAAAGAAAAAATAAAAGGCAGACGACCCCATTGAATGGACTAGCAATGAATTTTTGTTAGACTATGGATTGGGGACTGCATATCCTAAGGCCAAGAATGTTGTGGAGGTTGATCAGGTAAGCAAGTATGATATGGTTCTAGTTACTATGTATACATCACTACATTTACATTGATTATTTGTTTTTAATTAACATATTTATATTCCTATCAACTTTATAAATAAACACTGGATGTTGGCTCGTGTGGATAGACATGCGCGTAATGTTATATTTTATGATTCCTATATGAGCATATCCAGAAAGCATATGGGGGAGTTGGAATCCTTACGAATTATGATGCCATATTTCTTGAAGGATGCCAATTTTTATGATGTACACCTAGATGTGAGGATGAGTTACGAGCCATTCAAGATCCATCTTTTTTAAAAAACTCCACAACAAGAGAATAAGTAAGTAGTATAACTAAATGAATACCTTCAATTGTATTATAGTTGATAATCTAATTAAATACATTATATATTTATTTTTTTATTTTTTTGCAGTGGCGATTGCGGTGTGTTCATGGAAAAATTGTGGAATATTTGATGGCCAACCTCCAATTGACATTCACACAATCTGACATACTCTTTTTCATATTGAAGTACGCTCAAGAAATTTTGGCCAAAAAATTTCTTTGTATGATATATATATATATATATAATGTAAAAATTAGTAAGATTTTATACATTTATTTATTTATAATTCGTTTGTTGATACATTTTTTTATTGAAAGGCGCCAGTATTGATGTGCTATTTATACATGTATTGATTCAATTTTATACATTTATAATTCTTTGACTAAAATTCTTTCAAATGCATGTATGCAATACACCAGTAAAAAAAACTTAACATTTATTTGGAGAAAATAAAATATATTTAATTAAATAAACATTCTTAATATTACTAATAAAATATTTAAAACCAATTAAGAGAGAAATAGTAATGAAAAAAGGAATAACAATAAATTAGTACTAATACACTGTGATGAAGGACATCATCTGTGATGAACTACTGCGTCATTGACGAAGGACTTCGTTAATGAGGACGAAGTAGTTCGTCACTGATGAAGTCCGACGAAGTACTTTGTCTATCACGATGAAGTACTAATAGTCTATGAAGAAGGACTTCGTTAGTCACAACGAAGTACTTCGTCAGTGCCTCTCACCATTGACCGTGTCCACTTTTATCAATCCTTTCAAATGGTTCTTTACATTTGTCTCGGTTGTGACCTACTTGATGATAGCGATTACATTTATATCTAATTCTTTCTTCTCCTTGTGATAGAATCTGATTTTTTGGTCTACCAGCAGATCTTCTTCTTATATCCGGTCATCGAATCACTCTTTATTTTACTTCATCAGGGACATCCCACTGTACCAGATCCCCTACTTGATAAATGGATTCTGTATACGCAGCACGTACTGTCTCAGTATAGTAGTATTGAGAGGTGATCATATAAAGAGAACAATTGTGATGCTTACACACTACCATAGCATGAACACATGGGAGTTGATCAATCTCAAACTTTTTACATGTACATGTCTTGTTCAAATCAACCAAGCCTTCAAATCCATTGCTCCCACATACTCTATAAACATTAGGATTAATTGGAGTCACCAACATTTTAGATGCAACTTCACTTCGTTTGTTCAGTTTTGCTTCTGCCTAAGCAGGTAATTCGGTTGTCATATTACCGGCACTACTACGACGATTATGAAACTATTGTTGCAGCTTCATACGGATAGTCTCCAACAATGAGAGTATTGGCATCTCACGACTATCTTTAAGAATAGCATTCATACACTCAAAAATGTTTGTTGTCAAAATGTTATATCTTCTGACAGGAAACTTAGATCGTGCCCATTTTTCTCCATCAATTTCCTTGAAGTATTTAACAGCCCTTATAGAGATTTGTCGTAACTCATCCATGTAATAATCAAACTCGCTTGGCAAGTATGACTCTACAGCTAAATAAAAAAGGGGAGGAACATCATCATTATTTGCAAACCTTTTCGCCTTCAAGTTCTGACTAATATGGTACATGCATAAACTGTAGTAGTTGTTTGGGTAGATGACATTCAAAGCATTCTCTATACCCTTGTGACAATTAGTAATGAAAACTAAGTTATCTATATCTTCAACACATTCCTTGAAACACCAAAAGAACCACGTGTATGCAGCTTCATTTTCTCCATCTCCAATACCGAATGCAATTGGAAAAATCTGACCGTTTCCATCAACTACGGAAGCTATGTACAAATGACCATTATATTTGTACTTCAACATTGTACCATCAACAACAACAACTGGTCTAATGTATGAAGCAAATCCCTTTATGCATCCGCCTAAAGCCATAAAACAGTATCAAAAAATATTGTCTTCATCGGTCAAAATATGAGTAACTGTTCTCAGATTCATTTTTTCTAGCATTACAAAGTACGATGGCAATGTAGCAAATGATTCTTCTATAGATCCCTTTACACTTCTTAGTGCGTATTCCCTTGCCCGCCATGTTTTGTCATAAGCAATTTTTATTCTATACTTCATATTGATATTATGCATTATCTCTATTAGCTTATATACCCGAGTAATGCCATCATATTTTGCTCTTATTAGACCACCAATTGTACAGCTATTCACTTGCCTATTATCTATATCAAGCCCTTTGTTCTTATATTTGCGATTATGTTGAAGATGAACATCCTTGATCCTAAACATTTGATTTGAACATGGGATCTTTATTCCACAAACTTTCCACAAGCAATTGTCATCTTGACAACGAACCTCATAATAATTGGGTGATGATCGAGCTATCTTAAACTCAAAATTGTTCTTCACTGCCATTAAATACAACTTTGTTTATAGTTCCTTTTTACTGTCGTAAATCATTCCAATCTCAATGAGCTCGCATGCAGAACTAACTCGTTCAATGTTCAAATACCAGCACAATGTACCACCACTACTTGACTTGTTTCTTAATAACTTTGAACTTGACACCCTTGGTACAGGAGATGGGTGTGTAGTTATTAGAGGTTTAGCTTGGGTTTGTGCAGCAATATTATCTTCATTAGGTGTAAATTCAAATTGATTATCAAATCCAATTGACTCGTATTCACTGTCATTGTAATGTGGTGCCTCATACTTCTCATTCATAGGAAGGTAAATGTCCACACAAACATTTATACCATAAGACCTTCATTAGTACCATAATATGGAATTGTTGTCTCTGGTAATTGAGTTTCTAGCATTTTAAAAGGACCTTAAGTTTCTAGCACTTAAGTATCTGGTTTGCTAATGCTGTCAATTTCTTGACTCATATTTGTTTCAATGCCATATATTGATCTTGAACCACATTCTCCTTTTGGTCTGAAAGTTTTTTGGTTGCCTCTATTAATAGAATTCAAACCATTATGAATGTCAAACTGTGGCATCATAGGTAACACTTCCACGAACAATGGAGTTACTGGCCTAAAATGATTCACAACCCAAACAAAATTGGATAGATCTCTATCGTTTCAAATAGTTTGAGGATCAACATGTAGTTCGTATTGATTATACTAATATTTCATTCTCAACAAAGTTTGACTCCTGTCCATATCAATCACGTTATACACTCGATTCTCCAAATCCTTAAACGTGAACGACTCTCTGATGTTAATTACTTATGTTCTATAATTATGAAAAGCCCAGCATCCATCATCTTTCTGTTCCCATTTGCCTCCATAAAAAAAGTAATAACCACAATATCATCTACCTTCATTTCCATCATTCTAACTAGATTGGCAGCAAAATAAATTATAAGTAAATAGTAAGTGTTAAAAAATACATATATATTGTCAAAATGTTAGTAAATTGACGAAGTACTTCATCAAGGATGACGAACTGATTCGTCAGTGATGAAGTATTTCATCAGTCATGACGAACTGCTTTATCAATGACGACGAAGTGGTTCGTCCATGACGACCAACATACCTCGTCAATGATGACCAATAGACTTCGTCACTGAAGTTAGAAATTTCTTGTATTAATCTCTAAAGTAAGCATGTGCGTATCGATTCACAGAAATGGAGTGAAATTTCACTTACAATGATGGGCTTATGCGTTGTTTGGCGTACAAGTCAGACACTTCAATAAACACTCAGATCCAACTCCCCCAGAAATTTTAAGTATGTTTCACAGTTGGTTTGAGAATGGTGAAAGCAATTTTTCTCCTTTGTATTGTTTCCTACCTGCCAGCTATTGAAGCTAGGTGAGTTTATTGTTTTGAAGATCGATATTCAATTATTGATTGTGTCAAGGGTATTTACATATATTCCACTCAAAATTGGACAAAATAATAAGTTTCTTACAATTTGGTCAAAACAATTTAAATGGATCAAATGGTGGATATGGCATCAAAAAACCCTTACTCTAAATAGTTCAGTTGGCCATTTTTTCTTAATAATGCTTCTAAGACTTCAATAAGCCCTTTTCTCTTTGTTTTCTTTGTGCTCAGTAATTATTCTTTCTTCTTTGTGATTAATGCGTCTTTTTCTACATATAGTAATTCTTTTTTTTTTCCTATTGAACAAGTGTTTTCTTTGTATGAAGTTACTATTTAATATTTCTTCTTTTTTTGGGGTCTAGTAAGTAGCACTTCTTTACTTTTATGGGTTAGTAAACACTTTTTTTTTCTTTATTCTTTTTAGTTTAGTTGGCAATTTCATCTTATATTGGTTCTTTAGTAGCCAGTATCTTCTTTACTTTAAGTAGTTTAGTAAGCCATTTAGTCTTTTATCATTCTTTGTTCTTTTTGTACAAAGAGAGTCCCTCTTTACTCTCTATGTAAAGTAAGATTTTTCTTTTTCTTTTCTCTATCTTTTTTTTTATGACTCTTTTTCTTTTTCTTTTTTTTCCTCTTTTTTCTTTTTTTTTCTATTTTTTATTAACTTTTTTTTAATTTCTGGTGATAAGTAAGCCTCTTTTCTTAACTCGTATTTTTAGGTTTTGGTTGCTATCTTTACTCTTAGCCCATTATTGACCAAAGTCACTACTGATAAAACCATTACTAACCAAAGTCGCTACTACATATCGAGGGATAAATCAATATAAGGTATAAGTAATGGATTTACTAAGGTATTAGTATGTCTACTATAGTATTAACGTGCTTTTCATTGAGCATTGAGTATAAAGGTTGATGTTTCCTACATTAGTAGACACTGATTAGGCGTAACACCCCTTTACCTGAGTTCGGAAACCCAACTGAAAAGATATTACTCAGTATAATTTCAAAATATGCTTCTTCGGACAATGCCCAAAATATATACAAATATTTTCTATACTCTTTAGAATCATTTTCACACTCATTAAAAACCATACGATTTAAAGTAAATATAAAAATTAATAAAACCCACAACGTAAAAGAAAATAACATTCAAAATCAGAGTTTATTGTTAAAAAAAAAGAAAACAAAAGTAGAAAATAAGTTTGTACATCTGCATTGCCCTTCATATCCTCACTATGACCAAGCCACATAGTCATAGCTTATGAAATTACCTAAACACACAAACACAAATAGGAATGGGTGATAAACACTGAGTAGTTCTTCAAAATGCACATGTAAAGGTCATGCAATATGAATGCCAAATTTCATTTCCATTTTTTCTTGAAATACTGATTTCCCCTTTTGTTCATAAATCATATTCAAACACCATTCTTTCAAATTACTTATGAAATCATTTTCAAAATATCACATTCATAGGACTTTTCATATAGCGTAACAAATCTATCATTAGTTATCCAGAAGCTAGTTACCCGTTGGCAACTGTTGTTTTCCAAAGTAGCACACGACATACTTCCAAGGAAATCCAAATCACTAGAACCATTCAATGGAAACGGTCTAAGTGAGGATAAATCTGCTTGCATTCACGTCATGCAAGTGTCAGGATGACAATGACCACTTACACCAATACGTTCACATGTGGTCGCATGTAAGAATCCAAACTCTTACCTACTAGTTGATGGGTCCTCTACTAAATAGTTCACAAATCACATAAGCTACATCACAGTAGTTTTTGCTTACATATGCATGACCATGACTTTTCAAATCATTTTTTAGAACACATATCACTTTAGGAAAACCAATCATTTGCAAAAAAAAAACACAAAAGCTTTCGAAATCAATTTTTATGTAAATGTATGCATATGGTTCATTCACAATTGTGTGCATAACCACATAAATACTGAGTGCAATCATCATCTAGACAAAGCTCATTCATCACATAATTACCACGCTACCTATCACGGTAACACTAATTACCAAAATGCCCTTGTTAATTCCACTAATAATTACCAAATGCCATTCAAGACACCAAAAAATAGTTTTAATAAATACATTAAGGTATAAAACATTATGTTACACAAAATATTACTAACATATATGTAATTACATTTATAAAATAATAACTATACCTTTAATTATACCAAAATGTATACATATACCTACACACAATGCACACATGCATATATGCATATTTATACATACACACATGTACACACACACATGTGTGTGTGTGTACATGCTCCCCCCAACACACACACACACACACACATATATATATATATATATACATATACACACATTTATATATGTACTTATACACACCGTCATATGTATACATACGCGCGCACACACACACACACACACACACACACACATATATATGCATATATATATATATATACAAACACACTCATGTACATATGAATATGCACATATAAATACACTCACACACATATATGTATATACATATATATATATATATAATATACACACTTGCACACTTATACATATATATATACACACACACACATACGCACTCATCCATCAAAACCCAAATGTTTACCCAATTTATCATTTAATTACAAAATAAATTATAAAAAGACCAAAATGCCCTCCACAAATCCAATAATGCCAAATATATCCCATCCATGGCCGATCCTCATAGTCCTCAAAATTAAATCAATTCATCACCAATCCAAGCAAATATCAAGGGGCTTTGTAAAATCTCCAACTCAATTAGCTAATCCAAGCCATAATTCAAATAAAACACATATCTTTCATGAATTCCACAAATCCAAAAACCCTAAAAATTGGGGGGTTTTGCCAAACATAACCATAATCTCAAATTAAACACAATTAATAACAATTTATTACTAACCCAACAATTCAAACCACAAAACTTGAACAAAACTATAGAAAATGGTAGGAAACCTATCTTAACCAAGCTTGAACCCTTCCAAAACTTCTTTGAAACACCACTAAAAACATAAAACTCCAAGCTCCTAGGATTGGCCCGCTCCTTTTCTCCCTTTTTTCTTGAATTTTTGCATAATGTTCTCTCACTTTCTCTGTTTTTTCTTTCTTTTTCTTTCTCTCTCTATAAACTTCTCTCCCTTTCTTTAATGCAAACGACCAATCACCACTCTTAAAACAAATAAAAAAAATACTTTTCAAAAAGCTTGGTTAAAAGTAAAGTCAAAGTTAAAAGTCAGCATTTTGATCCACTTTGATTAAGGTTAACTTTGATTAAAGTAAATTGTGTTGGAAATGAAAACAAATATTTTTTACAGTGCCGAAAATAAAAACAGGCAATACAACTATCGATAATAAAAATAAACATTTCATATTATACCGAAAATAAATGCAGGCACTACAATTCACCTCTCCTAAAAAAAATTTCATCCTCAAATTTAAACTTAGAATGTTTGGCAGACCGAATGAAAGGGTATAGGATAGGATATAATTGTTATACGGTGTTTAAGGAGGGAATTAAATGGACTGGAAATAAAATTTCGGATATCGCCTTATTCTATTCTTTTTTAGTTACAACCCATATCCCACCAGCACTTGTGGCATACATTCCGAAATATGCAAAAAAAAAAAAAAAAAAAACCCGCCCTCTCCTTCACAGTCTCACACTCATGACTAGTTATCTCTCAAATCAGTTCGATTATTGCCTAAAAAATTCATAGTCTTTTCTTTGTCTTTGTCTTGGAGCACCATCTGAAGAAATCGAGCTTCTTGAAAGGGTGGAGGGTTTTTGTTCAGCGGATATGGAAAAGGAGAGGCTCCGAAAGAAGAATAAAAAGATGGTCGGGAAGGTCACCTCAGGTGAGTTCCTCTTTGCAACTCTCTTGAATTTTTTTCCTTTTTTTTTAGATCTGTATTTTTGTAAATCTAGAACTTGATTAATTTCATAATGTTATTATGGAGAAGACAACTAAATGAAGGGGAGAGAACAACCACAAAGTAATGTAAATAGGTACTTTGATCAAAAGAACTTTCACTAAGAATAATGAAAACAATAATTAGATGAGAAAAAGTTAAAGAACAAGAAGGCAAAAAAAGATGAAAATGTCAATCAAAATGGAGTTTATAACGTGGTGTCGTATGGAGGCAGCCATTGATGAGTCTAAACGTGATCGCCAGTGAATCTCTGCTTATTTAGTTGGTTAGGCACGTTCTGGATTCAATCTGTCTTTGATTTCTTCATTTTGTTTGTTGTTTTCCCATCTATAAATTTTTACTAACTTAAAAGTAATTAATTATTCTACTATACTCTTTGACAATAATTTATCCCATTTCTAGGTCTCTTTGGATTGTGGGCTTTGCTTGATTTTTTATTTTGTTGTTTGTTTGTTTGCTTGTTGAGAAATGGTGGGTTGGTAAAAGAAGTGATACGTTCTCAGTGTTCTGTTCATGTTTCTTATGTAGCCTTTGTGGTTGTGGATGGTGACTTGCTGGTTTTTTTCAGAGCTAAAACCTAGGTTCTAATGATTTTTTGAAGTAGTAGATCTTGATTTATGAACTCTGCCTTTCAGATTTGCTCTCTCTTGCTCTTTTACTGTTTGCATTGAGTATTTTATTTTGAACAATTAAGGTTAGTGCCATTTTCTCATGCTTCATAAGCCACCCAAAAAAAAAACAAATTATAGTTGAACAGAATTTTTCTAACTTTTAATATTATATGGATAACCCAGTTTTTGTACCTTAATGTTAAACACGAATTTTGTGATTACTTTAGGATAATCCTTTAAATTTTTAGATCTTCTTGAAATGTATAATTGTTTATGCTGAAATTTGCCTTGCCACAAATCATCAAGAACTGTGCTGCCGATTTGCAAAGTAAAGAAGAAAGTGTGAAGCTTTTAGGGGCACTGGTATGATATTGACCAAAGAACCTCTGACGTTCAAATTAGTTCGGCTTTAGGATTTTATGTGTAAATACAGCGTAAGAGTACGTACCTTTATTTTAGGTTATGATGGGGTATTTATAGACTTAGTTTTTCCCTCCTCACTAAGGTAGGAATAGAAAACTCTAGCCGCCTTAGTTTAGGACAAGTCTCCAGAGTCGGTCCATCTCAATTTAGAAAGTGAAATCTGAAAAAGTATCCAGCATTAACTACGGAGTGAACTTTTCTTTTGGAATCCTCCTCAACTCTTACCATATTCAAATCAAAGGAATCCATTATGAACCATTAATGTTTAGTCATCGCTTTGCTCTACTTATGTCCGAGCCGAGCCTTCTCCAAGCCAAACACTAACACCCTTTCTAACGGACCTCCTGACCATCGATGACGATCCATCATTCAGATCTCTGTTATGCTCATCTAGGCTGGTCGAATGGGCTTAGTCGTTCCTTCACCTTGGGTCTAGTTGGCCCAATCCGATGGAAATTTTATCTATATAATTAGCCCTTTAGTCACCGAGCCAATAAGCTCAATAAAATGGCTCGATTACTTCTTGTATGTCCATCCGTCTTCTCATGTAACATCCGAATCATAAATTATATGCATGTTATTTTATATTTTGTTAATTATTTTATTATTAAATTAATTATTTTATTGGTAGCAAAATAGAATTTAATTAGAAAGTTATGTTTAATTAGAAAATCTAGACCTAGGATTAGTTCTCCTAAAACCCTAAATATATATATATATATATATATATATATATATATGTATTTATAGTGGTTGTTGGAAGTTCACATCAAACGAAGGAAGAAAAATAAAAAAGAGAAAAAGAAAGAAGAAGAAATGGCAGCCAAGGAAAGAAAAGAAAGAGGAAAACAAAAAAGGAACAGCTGCCAAAGGGGAAAGAAAAGAAGAGAAAAAAATAATGTGTGTGGTTCTAAGTAAAATTTGGAGATAATTAATTATTTTTGGTTAGTTTGCTAAGAATACAATCAAGGTAAGTTTCATACCCCAATTTGTTAAGTTAAATTTTTTTTTTCTTTTTCTCTGAAATTTTGTACATTATAGATATCAAATTTTTATGTGATATGATGAAATTGTTTGTGCCAAATTATATTGAATTATTATTATTATTATTATTATTATTATTATTATTATTATTATTATTATTATTATTATTATTTTTAATGTGTTTGAAGGGAGTGTCGAACGTGCTACATGTGTATGCTTTGAATGGTGTATATATATGTGATTGATAGTACTGTAAGTAGTTATTATTTACAATTCCATATATAAATATATCATATGATAACTTAATATATATATATATATATATATGTGTGTGTGTGTGTGTAAGTAAAATATATACATGTATAGGAATCTATTGACAATGTGGCTAATGATTCTTTCAATTTCATTGTATAATAGATGAGTAATGTATATTTGTGGTGTTAGTATGTGATACACGAGTATGTGCTTAATCATTTGTAGCATTGGGTAATCCATGAACATGCATGCCTATTTATCAAAAGTAATATAAACCTCGTTTGTCACAATATATATATATATATATATATATATATAAGTATATATAAGTCGTACGCTACTAATTGGGAAATCATCCTATATATATACAAACGAATTAATGCATATCATGTACATGAATATAATAACATATATGTAATTGTCAAGAATTTTTGTGAAGATTGAATTTTAATTTGCTTAATTTATTTTCTGAATTAAAACACATGAAATAGCATTTGTTCTACATGATAGAATTATTATAAATGCTTGCTAATTTTTCCTCGGAATTGAATGAATGCATGTATGCTCTTTAAAATTTATGCTATATGAATAACTTATGTGTATGATCATGGCACATTTATACATGAGCATTGAAAAGCATAACAAAGAAGTTTATTTTTATGATAAATAAAGTTTGATTTTCGAAAAGTTTTATGAAACTTAAGCATTTTAAAAAGAGTTAGTCATGGTCATGTATGGTAGGCAATATGTGTATGTTATGGAAGGAGCCTATGTTAATGAATATATTTGTACGATTAAAGGGAGGGCTTAATAGTTCGACTTATTAAGAGATGAGTTTGCATGGGCACATATAAACGTATTGGTATATGTAAAAGGACTCATTGATGATCACAATGAGTAATGACTATTACTCTTTGTGTGAGAGCATATGGCAAAACTTAACTTGCATAACTAGGATGCAAGTATGATTGTCTTTACTTATACTGTGTTCCCTTTATGATTATATGGTTTCTTTGAAAGTTAGTTTGTGTGCTACTTTAGGAAAAATAGATCACCAATGGGTAATTTACTCCTTTTGAGTGTGCTACAAGTGAGATTTAGATTGCATGCTCTTATGTGAAAGTTTGACTTCTACAATTTTATATATGTGTTTTCAAACTAAAATAATTTATGTATAAAGGAAATCAAAGTTTTGTGTGCAAAGATTGTTTGACGAATTACAACATGCATCTCTGCATTGCATTGACATGTGCATGTGGAACTTACTGAGTGACTTGTCACTCATTCCATTTTGTTTGCATATGTATATGTGAGAAAAGAAATTAATAAGGATGGTTACATCTCAACTTTTAGAAAATCAATCATTGGTTCAACACCTAGTTGCCAACACATCCTACAATGGAACAATGACATGACGTGGTCAACATGCTGACGCTAAATAGATGCGCACAATCTTAATCGTTAATTCAAATTCCAGATCTTGATCATGATTGTCCATTGCTGGGATTAAATACTCTCCAGACTTTTCCATCCTCAGTTTCGTCTCCAACCCTTCGCAAAATTCTCTATGTTCTCCTCCACCCCAAGCGTCTATCTGCATGCTTTCCTTTCCTATGGCCATCACCTTGCCAGAAAATCATCATTTCACATTCAACATTGCACTTGCAATTCCACCTGGATTAACTAAGAGCAAGTTTCATCACCCCAAGCACGAAATCACTTCAAATCTCTTACTTTCACTCTTGGTTCTCGGTTGCCCTTTAATTCTTCAACTTCTATCACGTTCATAACTCTGTTGAGTGTTAAGGTTAGGTTCAGATCTTTTTTTCTTCTTTTAAATGCTTTTATTTTTGTTTTCCATAAAAAATGTCTTCATAAGAATCTCGTACTCCTATCAATCACCATTTGATTTACTCAGATTTCTCTTCCTCTAATAGCTTGTCTATTAAGATTGTAGAACCAAACCAAATAGTCGAACAAAACCTTAAGCCACATGTTGAACCTAGTGTTAGGAGAGATGATCTGGATGAAAAAAGATCCAGATTTTTCCTCAGGCACCCAATTTTGATTAAAACTGACATCCTCTCAATCTTTAAACCTAAAGACATGTCATACCTCAAAGGGAGGTATAGGCTTCCAAACAATGTCATGCTATCCGCTTGTAGAGCAGTAGAAAAGGCAGATTTCGTTCATGATGGATAGATCTGCTTCTATGAGATCGCCTTCAAAGTTAGTCTTAGTCTTCCGTTCCACCGCATCATCAATATAGTGCTAGATTACTTCAACCTTGTGCCCAGGCAATGTAGGTCGAATAGTTGGCCCTACCTCCTTGAACTCATCATCCTTTCTGAAATGTATGGGCAGATCATAAACATGCCTTTTTTCTTATTTCTTTTACTTGAAACTAGACGAAAAGGGTAGGCACTATCTTTAAGCTCGAAGATCAACCAAATTGATTAGGGATGCTCCAACCAATGGATAAAATTGGAAGGACATATACTTCTTTGTTAAGAGAGAATGTTTGTCCTATCCAATCGGTTCCTCTAATTACTCCATTTGGTCGGCATGGACTGAAAAAGGTATTTGATTATATAACTTGTTGAAATTTTCTTTTCTTTCTCCCATATAGTTGAATTGATTTTCCCTTTGTTCAGCCCTAAACATCAGTGTTAGACTTCCAACCACTACTAAGTAAAATAGCATGATTGATATCCTCCTCAGTTAAAAGGAAAAAGCCTCCACCTTTTACTTTATGAGGAATAATTCTGCTTAACTAGCTACTGGCCCAACATTCGCCAAGACTCGGAAGCAAGCCTCTCAAAACCACAAGAAGAGCAAATCTCTAAAGGTATCCCTCTTCCTATTCTCGAAGTTCCTTATTTACACATCCTTAAGGTTTGCATTAGACTACTGTACGGTGAACTGACTGACTCTTTATGGGCTTCACATCCAGCAGTTGATATGGGCAAGCTCAAAGTGAGAGTGCTAACTGATGTAGAGCTCGTCGAGCTCCAAAAGAAGAAGAAGAAATAGGCTACACAAAAAGATGAAAAATTTGCTCCAAGTGCTGACACCGACCAATTCCTGGCGGTATGGTCTTCGTTGAAGAAAAAGACCTACCCGTGGTTACTCCGATGGAAAAATCTCTTCCCCAAAAGAAGCAATGACATACGAGTCCCCCAGCTGCAAATACAAAGAATCTCTTTTGTCCGCTCCAACCTTAACTAGGTGACTCTGATAATGGATAGCCTGATGACCTGACATGATCGAGTCATCCTCAAAGGACATTTCTTTTAGAAAATTAGCCAAGAGGCCGAGCAATGCACTCTCAAGGTACGTCTGCATGGAAATATTTTTTGTCATTTCTATTCTCTAAATGCTGACCCATCGTGTTTTAACACAACTAGCCTAAGACTGTCGGTACCTCTACGAGACTTTCACCAAGATGAACAACACCTCTAGGAAGAATAAATAGCATCGCAGCAATGAACAAAACTTTGGAAGATGATAGCTTTCGCCTCAAACAAATAGATGCTAATGTTGTCAATAGGGTCGAGTAGCTTGAGAGGAAATGGTCTAAAGTGGACCTAAACCTGTCTAAGAAGGAGAAAGAACTGGAATCCTTGAGGCTGGATTTCTCAAAGGTCGCTACCGAGCGGGATGAACTTCAAGCCAAAATCTCTATATGGTTGGGTAAAAAGAAGAATATCTACCTCAAAGGGGTCTTCGACGCCTTTCACAAAGCCAGAAATGACATGATCCATAAATTCAAGGCTGAGGAAACCAATTGGCCCATTCCAGAGCCGAAAGAGAACAAGGGCAACGATAGCGAGTCGGCTAAAATCTCTTTGGGAGATGATGAGTCAGAAGAGTACAGGGAGAATTCCAAGCCTCATAAAAGGATGGACGAGTAGGACACCAGCAACCTACCCAAAGATCCTCTACCAACACCAAGCTATACCCCTTCCCCCTAAAAGACTCCCTTGAAAGGCGATGGATTTGGTAAAGGTCGAAAGAGTAGGGTTAAGTCCGAATGTTAGGGAGGTGTCCACTAGCGTTTAGCCGAACCTTAAAGAGCTTGAGTAGTTTCTTTTCTTGTTGTCCTGTGTTTCATTGTTTTTCTTTTATTTTGTATATTTGATGACTCATCCATCTTTACAAGAATTTAATCTAAATTACTGAATTTTGGCTTATTCTACTGTACACTTTTAATTACTTTCGTAATTGTCTAACTGTATTTTAGCGTCCGAGCTGAACTAACAATCTAACTATAATTGACCAAGTCGTACGCTAATAACTTGACTAACCTAGCCAAACTGTTGTGCCTGTCCTCCAAGTCAGTCTAAAGCCACTTGGAATCTACCCCGTTCCACCTCCGAACGGATATGGACTAAGAAGAACAGTTAGCCTTCCGACGGCTTCCCCTACAAGGCTAAAAGATTGTGGTTCCAAATCCAAGGTCAAACTGACTAGGTAACACAACCCGAGTTGACCTTGACACAATTTTATACTTAATTCGTACCACAGGTATATGATTCCGTTCAGAAATTACAACGATTGGGGCTAAACTACCCCCTTCGACCCTTAATCCAAACTCATCCGTAATGAAACAAAATATATAATGCCTAATTTGTACAATTTTAATAAAATGAGACTAATTTTATTGAATCAAATGAAAGGATAACAAGATAGGTGCATTTGTACAATACATTATTCTTCCTAACAAATCTTAATGGTAGTAACGGCATAGATAAGCTGATTTCTAGCTCCGAGGCACGTCCATACCATCCAAGGATTACAAACGATAAGCCCCTGATTTGGGTACATCCACAACTCGATATGGGCCTTCTAAGTGGAGCCAAGCTTTCCAGCATTCAACTCTTAGGTGTTCTAAAAGACTTTGGGCAATACAAAATCTTAAACTCTAAACTTCTGAGGATAGACTTTGGAGTTATAGTACTTGGCAATACGTTGTTAGTAGATTATCATCCACATGAAAGCTTGTTCCTTCAATTTTTTTGAGCTGTCTACTGACCCCGACCTTAGCTCATCATTCTTCTCTTGTTCAGAAAAAGCAACTCGATAGGTTGGAATAGCCACTTCACCAACAATTATGGCCTCCGTTCTATAAACCAGAGTAAAAGGGGTCTCTCTAGTTGCATTGTACCCAAAGCACTTCGGGTAATTCATCTGGTCATTTCCTTTTAGCCTCTTCAAATTAGCTATGAAGGTCTTATTTGTAGACTCAGCTTAGCCATTCTTTGAGGGTTTCGAGGCAAGGAAAAATGTATGGTGATCATCCACTCCTTGTAAAATTTCTATGTGACTGAACTAATGAACTAAAACCCATTGTCCGCCACTAGAATTCTTGGTAAACCATAATGTTCTTCCAAATTAACCAAGTGACATACTTATCTTTAATCTGAGAATATATCTTGACTTCCACCCATTTACTGACATAATTCGTGGCCACTAAGATGAATCATCTCTGTACAGTAGTGAATGGCAATGGTCCAACAATGTCCAGTCCCTACTGCATGAATGGTCATGGGCTTATCAAATTTGTCAACTATTTAGGTGGCAAATAGAGAATCAAAGTGAACCGTTAGCATTTATCATAGCGCCGAGAGTACTCTACAACATCCTTCCGTATGGTTGGCCAATAATACCCTTGTGACATAGTTTTGTGCGCCAATATTCTCCCTCCAAAATGATTACCACAGTGTCCCTCATGAATTTCTGTAAAGACTTGGTTTGACTCTCTTTCGTTCAAACACCTTATCAATGGGCCCATGAATGACCTCTTGTACAACCTCCTGTTAATCCTTATTTTCTTCTTCAATAATGCTGTCAACACTTGGCTTGGATAGGAACTCCAACGGTATCTTCCTGTGTTGCTCTCCCTTTGTCACTACGCCCAAAGTGGCTAATGCCTCAACCTGTGTATTTTTGCTCCTTCGAAGTTGGCCCTGCTCGAAATGACTAAACTGATGAATGAGCTTTTTTACCAATGTTAAATATGTAACCATTTTCTCATCCTTAATTGCATAATCCTTATTAACTTGACTTACTATTAGCTAGGAGTTACTATAAACCAACAATCTCTACGCTCCGACTATCCAAGCCAACTTTATTCCTACCAAAAACATCTCAGACTTCGCCTTATTGTTTGACGCAGGAAAACCAAAATGAAATGTCTGCTCCAGAGTCAAGCCATTTGGGTTTTCAAGCATGACTCCTACGTCCGCTTCATGCCAATTCGAGGAACCATTTAAATATAACTTCCACATTGGCTCGCCTTCTCTATTCAAATTTTCCCCACTGCCTGATGACTCCGCCTGAGTGGGCTCATGTTCGATAATGATATTTTCGATCAACTCTTCCAAACGATCTATTACATCTTCCATGTATACTGTTTTGGCCTTTCTCGTGAGTTCGACAATGAAATTCACCAATATTTGGGACTTAATTGTTGTTCAGGGTTGATACTCTATTTCGTACTTCCCCAACTCAATTGCCCATTGTACCATCCTTCTTACTATATCAGGACTATGAAGTATGGCTCTTAGAGGATACGAGGTTACAACGACAATATTATGGAACTAGAAGTACGACCTCAACTTTTTAGATGACATGAGTAAAGTTAATGCTAACTTCTCAATGAATGAATACCTAGTCTCCACATCCACTAATAGTAAACAGACCATTGTTTTTTACTTTCAGTTCAGACAAGCACGGAGCTAACAATGTGATCCGAAATTGAGATGTACAAATATAATGACTAATCTGGTTTCGACTTAGACTGTATAGAGTGGAGCTTAAATATCCTTTTAGCTGCTAGAATGTCTTCTCACACTCTTCTGTCCATTTGAAGTCTTTGTTCCCCTTCAAAGATATGAAGAATAAAACACAATGGTCCAATGACCTTAAGATGAATCAACTCAAGGTCACGATTCCTCAATTCAGCCTTTTTACTTCCTTTATGCTAAGGCATGTCAAGTAAAACTCTTATTTGGTTTGGATTAACCTCAATCCTTCTTTGCGTGACCAAGTATCTGAAGAATTGCCTTGAAGCAACTCCAAATGTGCACTTTGTGGGGTTCAACTTCATCCGATGCGCATCCAATACTTCAAAAGACCAAGCTAAATGTTGGACATGACTTGCTGCACGAATAGATTTGACAAACATATCATTAATATAAACATCTATGGTAGAGCCAAGATATGATGCGAACATTTTGTTCACCAGCCCTTGGTAGGTGGCTTTTATGTTCTTTAGTCCGAATGGCATGACCTTGTAACAATAAATTCCCCTTTCCATCACGAATGCCTTTTTTCTTGATCATTTGGGTGCATTAGGATTTGATTGTACCTCGAGTATGCATCCATGAAACCTAGTAATTTATGGTTTGAGATAGCATCTACCATCATGTCGATCTTAGGTAATAGAAAACAGTCATTCGGACAAGTTTTGTTCAAATCTGTGAAGTTGATGCACATACAGGGCTTCCTATTTTTCTTTCGAATGACTAGCATATTGGCGAGCCAAAACCCACTCTTTAGCAACTTATCAATTTCTTCGTTTATAACTCGATTTTGTTCTAATGCAGATTTTTTCCTCTTTTGCCAAATTGGTTTGTAGGCAAGATCCACTTTAGGTATGTGGGATATAACGTTTGGATCTATCCCCACCATATCATCCATAAACCAGGCAAAGGTACTACAGTGATCCCTTAGAAACTGAGTCAAACAGGACCGAACCTCTAAGTCCATTTGTGTGCCAATTTTAGTCGTACGGTCAAGGTGGTCCAAATTTAGTTGCACATCCTCCAGATCTTCCAAAGCGTCCATCTTATCCACCTGCACCACTTCCGACATCTTTAGATGCTATTTGTTTTTACTATCCACAACCTTTATGCAACAAAACTGTGGACTGGTCACTTCTTACTTCCTCCACCCTACTATTGAATAGGAACCTAATCTTTTGATGGTAACTAGATGGGATGGCCTTCATAGAAGAGTTGGTTCAATCCACAGATTGTATCGTTCATAGATGAGGTATCTCTCTTTATTGTATCGTTCACCTACAGAATTGGTACAATCTCCTTCATATGTGCAAGAAGTTGATCATTATTATGGGACAATCGTCTGCCAAAGGCAATGCAGTATGCATACAAAATTCCATTTTCATTCTTTCTTGAAATACTGATTTTCCACTTTTGTTCAGAAATCATATTCAAACATCATTCCTTCAATTATTTGTGAAATCGTTTTCGAAATGTCACATTTGTAGGACTTTTCACATAGTGTAACAAATATATCCTTAGTTTCAAAAGAATTAGTTACTTGTCAGCAATTGTTATTTTCCAAAGCAACACATGATATACTTTTGAAACCTAAATCACTAGAACCATTTAGTAGAAATGGTCTAAGTGGGGATGAACCTACTTGCATCTGCATCATGTAAGTGTTAGGGTGACAATGATCACATACATCAATGCGCTCACATGTGGTCGCATGCGAAAATCCAAACTCCTACCTACTAGTTGATGGACCCTATATTAAATAGTTCACAAATCACATAAGCCTTATTACATTAGTCTTTGCCTACATATGCATGGTCATAACACTTTTTAGAACATATATAACTTTGAAAAAACCAGTCCTTTGCATAAAAACACAAAAACTTTCGAAATCAGTTTTTATGCAAATGTATGCACAAGGTTCATTCACAATTATATGCATAACCACATAAATATTGAGTGCAATCATCTAGACAAACATATATGTAATTATGAAAATACCCTTCTTCTTTTTTTTTTTTTGCCCAAAATAATATTTAACACCCCAAACTATACATTTAATTTTACCTTGTGAAGCCATATGTCACGATTTGTACTTTTGGCACTTGCAAGTAAACCGTAAAGTGCTTACTATCCCCTCACATATAGTAAGCCAACAGTCAATGCTCCTCGTAGGATAAATAAACTACACAATATTAGTATTACACAAGTACAAAGCAAGTAATATTAGAAAGCATAAGATAAAAAGGGATACACTCACAAAGAGAACAATTGATTTGAATGCACTTATTTCATTAATCTCTCGATAGTAAGAGTACACGGAGGCCCCAAGCATGCCTTGAAAGGCTCTTACTTATGCTAATGAGTTAGCCCAACTTTTCGCCGACTAATCACCTCTGCATAAAATGCTTTATTTTCATTTGTACTTATGACAGCGGGAAATATTAAAAAGTATTAGGAGATATAACGAAAGAAAAATATAAGAAAAGGCTCCTAAGCAAGCAACCATGGGCTTAACTAATGATCTTAGATAATCTACACTTGGGCCCTATATGTACGAACTCTCACATCTTCCCCCACCATATCTATCAGCATCCTTAACTATTTAGTTGCTTAAAAGTCGATGGGGTTCAATTTGTTTAATTTTATTCAACTTCACACTTTAATCTTGTGTACTTTATTATGCATAATTGTGTTTAAGCATGTATTATTTGCTTATGTTAGGTTGCCCCAGTTTTAGACAAGAATTGAAGACAAATACATTAAAAATAAGAAGATCATCAATTGAGCTCCAGGACAGGATCCATGATAGGCGCCTAACATGCCACCTATTGTACACAAAAACTAGAGGATGACAGGTTCCAAGACATGTGAGAAGAAAGGAACCTAACTTGGGTCGTAAGCATGTTGACTAGTTATCGAAAGAAGACAGGCACAAAGACAAGCGTTTATATTGGTGCGGAGGGACAAAAACTAAAGCTAACGTGGACAAATGAAATTTAATAATTTTAAAGTCTTAGTTAGGATTGTTAAGTAGGTTACTAGGATTCCTATAAATAGCTATGAATAAGGTGTTTAGAGAGGGAGAACGAGGTATTAGACACTTTTGATCTGGTGATTTCTCTCTTAAGACTATAAGCTGCTAGATTTCTTCTCTTGGGTAGAAGTTAATTTTTACTATCAATTGTTCATGTGCGAGACCTGAGCATACAATTCTCAATTAATTATTTCGTCTATATTCTTCTATGTTCTTGATTAAGTTTAATTGTGTGTGATCATATTCTGGTACCAATATTATTATATGTAATTAGATGCAGGCTAAATTAGATTTCAATCGTACTTTGATTATAATAATCTGTAGTAATTTTGAAAATATAATTTAGATTAAAATTCTGCAATATTTATAGGATTTGTCTAATTTTGACTATCTTTCTAGATCATAATGCAATTCTAAATTAATTTGGTTCACGTTAATTTTTAATAATTTGGGATTAGAAATTACTCACCAAATAATTTGGGAATAATTTGGTTCACATTTCTAGGTTGTTCAATATTAAGAAAAGATTGCAATAGATCAGTTGTACATTTATTGACACTAAAGCTAAAGGATTAATTGATAATTAATTTGATTCATTTTTATTAATGATCACATATAGTTAATAATATTAAATTGCTATAAACTAAGTCTGTGTCTTATGATTAGATATCTTAATTTATTTTGATCAATTATTAATTTGAATTATTTGCATTCTAAAAACCCCCTTTTGTTTTACTTATTTTATCTGTCGACTAGAATAGAATTAAAATTGTCTACTAGAACAGTCCCTGTGGGTTGACCTAGACTTGCCACTACTACATGTTTTATAATTTCAGTTATTTAATTTTGATGTAAGATGACAACGCATCAAAATTTTGGCTCCATTGTCAAGGACTTGTGCACTAATTTGATTTTCTAATTTCTATTTTAGTTTTGAATTTTTGTTGTATCTAGGTATATGACTAGGTAGATTAATTAAAAAGAACTACAATACAATTTAGAGATAAAGAGAACTGCACATTGGTAGAGGAAGGAGACTCTTTGAAAAATAGCTACTAGTTCACCTTTGGCTACTCTTCAGCATTGGATCCAAAGTAGAGGTTTTGATTCAAAAGACGAGGCAACACCAACTAACAACATGAATAGCAACAGGACTTTAAGGGAGTTGGCTGGTCCTGATTTAAATTTTCAGCCACTTTGCATTGAGTCTTCTATTTTAACTACTGCCTTTGAATTGAAATCTGGGCTAATTCATCTAATACCTACTTTTCATGGTCTTGCAAGAGAAGATCCTCACAAACATCTTAAAGACTTTAATATGGTTTGTTCTACCATGAAGTCATAAGGAATTACTGAGGAACAAATCAAGTTGAGGGCTTTTCCTTTCTCGCTTGCTGACTCTGTAAAAGATTGGTTGTATTACTTACCTTCAGAAACTATTAATTCATGGAATAAGATGAAAAGGTTATTTATGGAGAAATACTTCCTTACTTCTCGTGCTACGAATATAAGAAAGGAGATTTGTGGCATTCTTTAGTATGAGTATTGGGAGCACTTTAAGAAACTTTGTGCTAGCTACCTATACCATCAAATAAGTGACCGATAGTTAATTGAATATTTCTATGAAGGATTGTCACATATGGATAGAAGCATGGTAGATGCAGCTAGTAGTGATTTTAGTAGACAAAACTCCTAATGAAGTAAGACGGATTATCTTTACAATGGCCGTGAATTCTCAACAATTTGGCACAAGGGTAACACCTTCACTAAAGAAGGTTCATGAGGTAAAGCTCTTACTACAGATACTCAACAATTTCAACAAGAAACAAGAGTAAGTATCCAAAATTTAAAGAGTTAATTGGCTACATCCATGAGCAGCTCAAACTTCTGGAAAGCTTTCATCTCAACCAATTAATCCTAAAGAGGAGACAAAGGCAATGATATTACAGAGTGATAAAGCCATTGAGACTCCAAAGAAGAAAGCGGAGGTGAAACTTAAAAAGCCACAATTGGAGGAAGAAGTTAAAGTCCAACCTCCTTCAAAGGTAAATTCTAAATCTCTAAATTTGCCCTTCTACCTTTTCCAAGTAGGTTGAACAAGAATAAAAAAAAGATCTTCTTAAGACTTTTCGAAAGGTGGAGGTAAACATTCTGCTACTAGATGTAATTAGACAAGTTCCTTACTATGCTAAGTTTCTTAAGGAACTATGCACTAACAAGAAAAAAATTGCAAAAGGACGAGAAAATAAGCGCGAGTGAGAATTTTTCTATAGTACTCAAAAGGAAGCTGCCTTCAAAATGTGAAGACTCAGGTATGTTCACTATACTTTGTGTAATTGGGAATACTAAAGTAGAGCGTGTCATGTTAGATTTAGGAGCTTTCATTAATGTAATGCCTCATTCATTATACTCTTCTTTGAATTTGGGTCTATTGAAAGAAATGCAAATTATTGATCAACTAGCGGATCGATCTAATGTCTACCCCGAAAAGGTAGTTGAAGATGTTTTGGTGAAGGTTAATGAGATGGTGTTTCCTACTGATTTCTATATCTTAAACATGGAGGATAATCATTCTCTGACTTCCTTACTAATCATTTTAGGAAGACCTTTCTTGAAGACTACTAATACCAAGATTGACTGTAACACCCCTTTACCTAAGTTCAGAATCTCAACTAATGAAATGTCACTTCGTATTGCTTTCGGAATATATTCTTAAGAGTTTCTTCAAACAATGTCAAAATAAATAAATAATTTATTTTACTCTTTAGGATTATTTTTTCAAACTTATTAGAAACCAAAATACCATAAAATTTGAAATAAACCTTAGTGTTTACAAAACCCACACGTAAAGGAAATAACATAAAAATTAAAGCATTCATTGTCCAAAGAAAAGAAAAGTGCAGAAAATAAAATTTGTACAACTGCCCTACTCTTTGTCTCCAATACAACCAAATTCTAAGGATTTAGTTCTCAAATTTACCTAGCACACATAAACAATAAGGATGAGTGATGAACATTCAATAGGTTTCCAAAATGCACATGTAGATGCAATGTAGTATGTTTTGTAAAACCATCTATACTTTATCTGAAATATTGATTTTCCCATTTTTCAATATAAATCAAATGCAGTAGTAGTTCTCCAAAGATACAATGCATTGATTTTTAAAAATAAACATTCGTAGGACTTTACATATAACGTAATGTTTGAAATCTCCTTAGTTACCCTGGAGCTAATTACTCGTCGGCAACTGTTATTTTCCAAAGCAGCGCACAAACATACTTTCAAGAAAACCCAAATAACTTTAACCATTTAGAGGGAATGGTATAAGTGGGGAAGGGACTCTCTTGCATCCGCGGCATGCAAGTGTCTAAGTAACAACCACATACACTAATATGCTCGTATGTGGCCACATGTAAGAATCCATATCTCCCACTTACCAGTTAGTGGGACCTCAACTAAACGGTTCACATATCAATCCATATAAGCTTCATCAAATTCTCATATGCCTACGTATGCATGACCATGGCTTTTCTATATACTTTTCAAACACAGTTCTTTTTTAGAAAACATCTCATTTGCATAAAACAAATGTTTTTGTGATATATTTTTATGCAAATGTATGCACATGCTCCACTTAATTGTCTTAGACCCACTTACAACATCATGCATATACACAGTGTCAAAAACAATCATAATATGAGCAATCTTATGTCTAATTGCAGAAAATATCCATTGTAACCCAACATTAGTTCCATAATTATCTAAATGTTATTTATACCACAAAACAATTTTAATAAATATATTAAAACATAAAAAAATTATTTTTACCCAAAATAATGCTAGTACACATGCTAAATTATGAAAATACCCCCCTTTTATACCAAAATCATTTTGAAAATATATTCAAATTGTAAAATAACATTTAACACTAAAATATTTTTCGAAAATACATTTTTAATTATAAATACACACACACACACACACACATACACAATAATGCACATATATATATATATATATATATATATAATTTTATACATACACACATATACATAACTGATGTACTAGGCAGCATCGCTCAGTATATCCTACGTGAGAAAACAAAAAAAATAACGAGTGTTTTCATTAAACGTACGTTTTCACTAAATGTGAGGGGCATACAACTATCCCTTAGTCAAACTGCTGAGGCCCTCAGCAATTTGGCCGAGGGGTGCAACAGCAATACACCCCTTTACTAAATTGCTAAAGCCCTCAGTAATTTGGCTAAAGGGTGTTTACACAAGTTATTCCTCAGTCAAATTGCCGAGGACCTTTGTAATTTGGTCGAAGGATGCTCACACACGGCAACCCCTAGGTAATTTGGCCAAGGGTGCTCACATATTAATGAAAACACGTGTTATTTTTTTCGTTTTCTCACTTAAGGTATATTGAGTGATGTCACTCAGCATATCATTTTTGTACACATATATATATATACACACACACACACTTATATGCATACATTTACATATATATAAATATATAGATTTATTTATATACACAAATATATATATATATATATATATACCATACACACATATACATACATTCAAACACAAACCATAGATCTAAAATAGTCCATAAATTCATTCATACATTGCCAATCCACATTGCTTATTCCCTAAAATTTCATAACATTTCACCCCAAAAATTACATGGAAATAGAAAATGACCAAAATGGCCTTAATAATTTTCAAAATTTCAAAATTACCCTTCCATGACCGAAATTCCTATGCACCCTAATTCAAGCAATTTGTATCAAATTCAAGCAATTATCAAGGGGCTTTGCAAGATCCAAGCATAAATAGATAATTCCAAACACTATCCATGTAAATAGCATATAAATTCCATCAATTTGACAAAACCCTAAACCTAAAGTTTAGGGGTTTTTGCCATAACACACACCAATCCAAATCAAGTGATAATAATTCATAAATCAACAAGAAAAAAAAACCTAAATTAAGTGAGCTCTAGCATTGTTTAAGCTTAAAACACAAAGAATCAAGCTAAAGCATAAGTAGGTTTGGAACCTACCTTCTTCCAAAGCTAGAACATTTCAAACACCATTAGAAACAGTGCAATCACACTAGCTCCAAGTTTCAAAAGGTGGCCGGTTCTCTTCTCCTCTTTCTTCTCCTTGGATTTTCCTTGGTTTTCTTAATCTTCCTCTTACTTTCTCTCTCTTTCTCTTTCTATAATTCTTTTCCTTTCAACTATGGTGGTGGCCTGCCAAAAAGAGGTGAACAAAAAGAATTTGAACATTTTAAAAAAAAAATAATTAAAGAGCTAGGTCAGAAGGTAAAGTCAAAACTCTAAAGTTGAAGGTTAAAAGTCAACACCTTTGATTAACTTTGACTAAAAGTAAAATGAAAAGAAAAATAATCATTTAACTCTAACTAAACATTTTAGACCCTTGCCAAGTGTCCAGAAAACTTTCAAAGAACTCTTTACTATGTAAGTGGTGACATGACAACCAAATTTTGACTTTGACTAAAAATCAACGGCATCGAAAATAAAATGCAAATTTTACAACTCTTTCTTCCTAAAAGGAAATTTCATTCTCAAAATTAAATTTAGAAAGTTAGAGTACTTACTTGAACAGAGTTGGGTACTTGGCTTTCATCTCGTCTTTCCGCTCCCAAGCTGTTTTTCAACTATATGATTCCTCCAAAGTACATTCACCAGTGGAATCGCCTTGTTTCAAAGTACTTGATCCTTTCGATCCAAAATCTTTACAAGCTTTTCCTCATACGTCAGGTTCTCGTAGGCTTCCAGCAACTTGTAGTCGATAATGTAAGAGGGGTCATATATATACTTCCATAGCATCAACAGATGAAAAAATCATGAACACTGGATAACTTGGGAGGCAGAGCTAAACGATATGCCAACTCTTTCCAGTATCTCAAAAATTAAAATTGAAGATAGTTATAATTTATATAATTTTCATAAAAAAATTTTATATTTCTCCGATATTTTTGCAATATTTTTGTTAAAATTTGTATGTTAATTTCTTCACAATTTGGTTAGAATTTTCATAATTTTAGTAGAAATTTCCATAAAAATATTTAAAATACCCGTATTATATATTAAATACAACATTAGTATTTTTTTTCCTCAAATTGTAATACTTATATACTTTCAATGTTTCACATATTGCATAATTTTTTTTTCAAACTATAATTATGATATTATTACATATTACTAAAAGTACTGAAGAATAAGAGCATCTTTTTTATTTTACATTATTTTTTAGTTATTAAATATTTAAATTATACCTTATGAGTGATATATGAATTCTTGCTATAATGAATTTAATCCAAGAATAATATTTGATGCTATAATATATGACAGTGATGAAGAAAGTAATCAAATATATCAATGAATCAAACCAGTTCGTTTAGATGATAAGGAAGGGAGTCCTGATCAAAAAATTGCTCTGCAAGCAAAAATGGAAGGTGCAAATATTACAAGAGTGATTACTAAAGAAATAGATTCTAGTAATGCTTATTCTTTTCAAAACTTGATGAGAGAACTAACTAGAACTCTTAGTGCTTCAGCCCCTTTTAGGGATACAGGTTCAGAATTTTAAACCACTAATAGTGACTTTGGGTCAAACAGCAATATTAGTAGATACTCTAATGGAGTTAGAAGTGGTTATGAATGAGAATAGCTAATTTAAAAGAGATTGAGTCCGTTTACTGGTAGAGAATATTACACTCATATAACGCAAGATGAAAATTATGGAATCAAATATGCTAGGCAAGGAATTGGTACAATAGAAAAAACTATACACATGAAAAATGTACAATGGCAATTACATATCAGGAGAATGAATGTTTTTCTACAAATTTTGGATCAATGAGGGTTGGAGGTGAATATGACTCTTATTCAATAGATAGTTATAGAATGTCAGCAAGTATTAATTTATGGATACATGTTCAAGCTCAACCATTAAGAAGCAATAGTTATGCATAGAGCCAACTAATATTATATTCATATCACGATTATCAGTAACAATCACATTTAATTTTAAATCCACATGGTTGGCCTATTAATAATTACATACAAAACTATTAAGAAGATGTGTTCTTTGATCAATATTTCTCTTAATACACTATTAAAAATAAAAATGCAGAAGAGAATGAACATTTTCAACCACCAAGAAATTCTATGTGGTATTGAGTTATATTTAAGTAATTATATACTTATATCATTATTCTAATTAATGAATAATTTATCACAAAAAAATAATAGTATTTTTATTACTGTCAACGATTGTTATTGGTTTCTTAATTATGAAAAATATAATTTATGCTCAATATTTTTAAAATTTTTATAATTAAATTGATAAAATAATTAATAAATAAACATATCTTAAAATATCATTGAAAATTTTCATATTTTGTTATCAATTTCTGTCATTTCTTTTAAAATTTTATCGATATCGATATTTTCACTGATATTTTTGTACTTTTTACTTTCGATATTTTCATCGATACCTATATTTTCATCTATGGTCACTAGTATGTTGCAGGGTTTCTGGTCCAAGTATCCTTCGTTCACCAACTTCGTCCCAATGCTATATAGATCCTAGAATAGAGACATCTCAATTAAAGAATAATAGTTATTATTGTAAGCAAACTTCACTAATGGAATATATTTATCACAATTTCCTTAAAAATTCAGCATACATGCTCTTAGTATATCCTCCAGTGTTTGAATCGTCTCAGTCTAAAGATGAAAGGTTGTACTAAAGTTCAACTTGATCCCCATCGCTTTATGTAGACTCTTATAAAACGACAATATAAACATTAGGCCTCAATATGAAACAATTGACATTGGTGCACCATGAAGTCACACGATCTCATTCACATATAGTTGAGTTAACTTTTTCATCAAGTGAGTCATTCGTATTGGTAGAAACGGAATTGATTTCATAAGTCGATCCACTATCATCCAAATAGTATCGTTAGCTCACTGGGATTATGGTAATCCCACAATGAAATCCATCGCGATATGCTCCCACTTCCATTATGGAATCATCAATGGTCTTAACAAACCAATTGTCTTTGATGTTTGATATTCACTTGCTAACATGTCAACCACTACTCTACGAACTTTACAATATCTCGCTTTAAGCCAAACCACCATAAAATTTTAGAAACATCCCTGTACATCTTGATAGCTCCCGAATAAACTATGTAAAGTGTACAATGGGCTTCCACCAAGATTTCCTTCTTGATTTCTTAAACATTTGGCATACACAAATGAGTACAAAACCTCAACAGTCCATCTCCAACGAGATTAAACTCTAGTCTCTTTCATTGACTTCGTCTTTAATCTTCATAAGAGTCATATCACTAGCTTGACTTTCTTTTATCTTATTCACAATTGAGGGTTGAATCTTGAGCAACAACAACATTGATAAACACTGGTTAGAAACTAACTTAATATCCATGTTTCACAAGTCTTCCAAGACACGTGGTTGAGTGGTAATTAGGCTAACACTTTAACCCAGATACTTTCTACTCAATACATTCGCCACTGCATTTGCCTTACTCAGATGATAGTTGATAATGTAGTCATAATCTTTTATCAGCTTCAACCATCTCCTCTGCCTTATGTTCAGCTCCTTATGATTGAAGAAATATTTAAGACTTTTATGGTTAATGTAGATTTCACACTTTACTTCATACAAGTAGTGACGCCAAATCTTTAAAGCAAATACTACTACTGCTAATTATAGGTCCTGCGTAGGGTAGTTATACTCATATGACTTTACCCAGCGCGAAGTATAAGCGATCACCTTACCATTCTACATGAGTGGAGTTAAATTTAAAAGGAATAAAAAGTGGAAGTGAAATATCTATTTTTCCCACATGATGCATGAGAAAATGTCTCGATCTAGTTTACTTTCCTTTGGATTTTATTTGTTTATGTGAAGATCTATTATGGATAGTTTGATTTTATGGTTTTTCTTTTAGTTTTTCAAGACCTTTGTCTATGTTTTGTTTTAGATCAAGTATGGATCTGGTCCTTTCTCATTTTACAAAATGACCTATTATATTTTCTTGGTAGATCTGGTAAAAATGAGTCTTTTTAACTATTTTGGGTGTTATTGTGCTTGGTACCTCTATATTGTGTAAGATCTACTACTTCCAACCTAATTTGTTTAATTTTTCTTTGCGAGAAAGCTTTGTCTAGCCCATTTCCTCTATTCCATGCCATTTTTGGACTTGCGGAAGCAAGTAGAGGAAGGGTGTTGTGACTTAGCAATCTCAAAAAACACTCTATTTTTCTCATCCAAGCAACTCTTGGAACTTACTTTTGTAAGGGGAAATATAGTGGTTTTTCATAAGTCTAGGGTTGTGAGGTCGTAACTTGCCATATCAGGAAGAGTAACTTTGTTTAGTGTCAAGTTGTCATTTTTTCTAAGTCATAAGTGGCTTGCGGTTTATTACCAACTTTAATTGTTATAGCGTTTTGTTCCCCTAAGCTACATCCTACAATGGGACTTTTTCTCAAAACTATCATCATAATATTCGTGGAAATATTGAAATTCTTATTTTGTCTTGTGCTATGTTGTTGGATTTGTGGCTAAGTGGACCCTCCTCTCAAAGGAGCCCTCTAACTCATCTCACTACTACAAAGAACTTAGAAGGGACCCGAGATACTACACCTGGATGGATTTATCAAGATGGAAACTTAGCTTATTTTGGACTGAAGCCTTTTAGCTTGCATCCAGAAGGACTATCCAGCTCATATTCAGATGGATTTGTCAAGGTAGACAGCTTATTTTGGGTCAAAGCCATCACCCGGAGGACCATCCAGCTCATCTTTGAAGAACCCATAAAATAATATACAACTAAAGAAACCCAACACCCTTTTATTTAGTTAAATTTCATATAAGAGATTGTCTCTTAATGCATTAAATTCATTTAATCAAATTTTTTCAGATTGTTTTATTCAATAAAATTGTTTCGATTTTTCTTTTTAAATTATTCTAATTGAAAGAGTGGCATGTTCATACATTGATCACAAACATATATTTTTTGGCATGCTTAGCTCATGAGATTCAATTTGCTTGATGGTGACAAATCAGACGTGGCCTACTTACCAAGCCGTCAAATGTAATCAATGTTCTTATTTTTCCCACCACTGAATCAAGTTCAGATGGAGGAAAATTGGGTATTATAGTCAAAGTTACAATAGCTACAATGGTTACGATGGAGGTTCACAATATCATGATATTGTCACTAAAATTTAAAGTTTGACCGAAATATAACATACAATCAGTGACAAAACTAGTGGATATAGTGATAAATTTTAATCTTTACTGTGATGAAAATTGTTGACACAAAACTCATCAGAAGCAGTGATAATATAAAAATTATCACAGTAAAGTAATAATTAGTGACAAAAAATTAAGTTGTCACAGAAATAGAATTAGTGGCTAACCTACAGTGACGACGTTGTGACAATTAAGTTTTGTCACAAATATATATACAGTGACAAAAAATGGCCTTCAGTGACAAATTTCTATTGTCACGGATGTTATAATTTCTTGTAGTGTCATGCCAACTACTATAGCCAAAATTGGTGTTACAATGGTCATTCGATTAACCAATCTTATGGTAGGTCGATAGCTTATGATTGGTATGACAATTCTTGTCAAGCCAACTATTACAATTAGAATTCTTATTATCCTTCATCCTCCCATAATCAAGTTCAAGGTGGTTGCATAATGAGACTTTTACAAACAACCAAAGCTGGTCTACAAGAGTTCCGAGAAGAATTATGTTCTTTATGTGAAAAGAGAAGGAAAATTTATACGGAGAGTAAAGGCAAAGCAAAGGCCAATTTCGAAGTAAAGAAAATTGTGATTGAGCCCCATGTTAGTTCAATATCATGTGAAACTAAAGATGTTGAGTATGATACTATTGATAAGATCGACCTAGTTGTTGCAATTGATGTTAGATCTATTAATTCCATGGTCGTGACTAAAGAGGCTGAACCATGGCTGAGAAAATTCTAGGATTCAAAATGTCCTAAGTTTATGTTAGGGATAGTGCCCTAAAAGCATATTTATAGTATTTTTTGTTGCTGAATAATAAATAAAATAGAAATTGATTTTCATATTCTTCTTGCTAATATTATTTGTAATACTTTATAAATATCATGAAAATTCCTTAATTATTAATATGACTTTAAACTTAATATATAAGAGTTATATATGTGAGGATTAAGTTTAAAGATAATAATTTAAATTAGTCCGTAATTAATAATTAAAGTTTTGGAATCTTTAATTTTGCAAAATTATTAGTACGGTCCATTCCAGTTGAGAATGGAACGATTTGATCCGGACTGTTAATATAGTGACATTTAATGGAGGTACTTTATATAATAAGATTATATAGGACTGGACCATACCAGATAAATATTAATTCTCTTATAATATCCGTTAAGTATAGAGAATATATATTTGTCATTATGATGATCATATATAGAACGATCTTAATCCTGAGTATTTAACAGACTCCTATTTGTGATGTTGTGTTTTTTAATTTACTCGACAATGTTTATTAATAATGATAAACTATACTCTTGTATTTTGGAAACATGATGAAGTGAATAGCTGGGAATGATAGATACAGATATGGAATCCATTCCTTCTGAATAGAAGTTAGATAATAGTTCTCTTAAGTGACAATCAGTCTTGAACAATGTAGCTTCAATTCATGATATGATTATGAATTTATTGTTCATTATGTAATTATTGGTACTTGAGGATAAAGATGTAATTAGAGGTTAACGGTTTTTAGTCCTAGCTCTAATTATGAACTAATTATGGAGGATTGATCTATATGTAGTGATTATATCAGTGGACTATTCAATATTTATTTTGGGTAAATTAATCTATATTTTCAAGAGTGCAATTCTAATTTTTAGTGGAGTAATACTGGAATTAATAAATTAGATATATTAATTAAAGAGTTTAATTAATTATCAAATTTATTAGAGCTTGAAATTATAGGTTCATAGGTCCCCTTGTCATCTCTGTAAATACGTGTATTGAACTTATGGAATGTGAATAATTAATTTAAAATTATTGAATTTTAAATTTATTATTATTATTTTTTGTAATACAAGAAAAAATATTTTTTCTGTATTATATATTTTTTGTGTCATTACAAATGTTGTAAATTAGTTAATTGTGAATTAATTGAATAATTAAATAATATGATTATTTAATTATGTTTAAAATATATGTGTATATTATATATAGATATAATATATATATATATATATATATATATGTTGATGTTGTTAACGTGATTTGTATAGATGTATACCAATTGATTTAGATATATATATATATATATATATATATTTAGATAGATATATAATTAATTATTAGATAATTAATTAGAATTTAAAAATAGAGTTATTTTTTGTTTTGGAAACCTAATAACTTTAGGTTTTTAAAAGGACGTTCTGTGAGACAGAAACCCTAAGAAAGTTTGACATAAAATTTTATACGCTATATCTCATGTGCTGAGAAAACAGAGCGTATTCAGAAAAATAATAATATTTCTAGAGATGTCCACTTCTCTGTTCAATTGGTAGGAGACTAGACAAGGAAGATCGTGGTACCAGAAATCTTGAGGGGTAGATTGTGGTGTTCGTCTTAATCGCTTCTTAGATAATTCTTCTTTTAATTATTAAAGATTAAATCTATATGCATCTATAATAGATCTGGCTATAAAAGTGTTTTATAAAAATTTTTGAAATTTTATTTATGGTTTTATTCTGCTGATTTGATCACTGAAACCAACAATTAATATCAGAGCCAAATTTTAGATCTATATAAATTTAATGATTATGTTTTGTGAAAGCATAATTTATTCTCTTTCGGTGACCCATGATCTGCAAGCAGCCCATTTATTGCAACACGTTGCTGGCTGCTGCAATACATGGCACGACCCATGATCTGCAAGCAGCCCATTTATTGCAACACGTTGCTGGCTGCTGCAATACATGGCACGACTTTTATGAAAAGTTTCAGATATATATATATATATTTTTTTGGGCTTGGATGTTTGTCTGATAGTCAGGCAAGAGCAAGACATGTGTGAGCGCAAATTGAATTAGCTCCCATGTGATGATGTCATGAAAAGATATGCCCACGATGATGACATGAAGATTACAATTGACTAAGACCCACGTGATGAAGCAATGAAGATGTTTTCTACAACCCACGTGATGGTGTCATGAAGAAGACCTTTTGTAATTTATTTATTTGTTTATTTATTTATCTTTTATTTTTTTTTTAATTTTTTAAGGAGGGTTTGTAAATTATTTAAATATTCAGGGGACCGATCAAATTTCAATTGTATTTTACTTTGTGACTGTTAAATTATAATTACTTATCATGCATATAACATGCCATTTAGTTTAAGCAGTGCCTACTCATAATAATATAATATGACATACATACATATATATAATTGTCATTTATATTTTTTTCTAATGTTATATTAGAAAAAGAATATTAAAATAGTTTTGAAATAATTTAATTGGATTAAATTCAAAGGATAATTTGTGGATAAAATTTTAAGAGTTAAAATTAATATTCCACTATCCTTATTGATTATTTTTTTTAAAGAGCTTAAAAATAGGTTGTCATATATAATTATTCTTAATCGATTAATAAAATTAGATTTTATTAATATAACTTATCTTATTAATTAAATTGTTTAATTAATTAAGATTAGTAAAATATGATAAAATAATGAGTGGGAGAAGGTTATATGACAATATGACCTACAGTCTCTACCACTAGTACAACACCGTTCAATTTAAATGACACTTCGAGACGCTTTGATTCGTCCTCCCTACGGAAGGTGTTCATTTAGATTGTAACAAGGTTGACTTCTAAGAGATAGAAAACCTAGATAGATTTCAATTTTTGACCTTCCCTACGGAGGCAATTATTGGATTAAATCTATGAAATCCTAAGTGGTGGGTTACACTTATGAAGATATATTTAATAAGTTAATTATATCTTGACTAAATAATGAAGGTAATTAATAAGTGTGAAAATATGAGATATTTTGCTTAACATTTATTAATTGAGAAAGTCTCTATTCAAAGTAAGTATTGTGACCTACCCTACGGAGGCACGTTACTTGGAACTTGAATAATCTTGGTATTATAATTTTGCATCATGCATCATGTTTACTTTACTAAATTTTGTTATGCTATTTATGCGATATTTTTTATTTATTTATTTCAGCAAAATGACCAATCCTATCATCGCTATACTTGCAACTGAAAAATTAACCGGCGATAATTTTGTCAAGTGGAAAAGTAATATGAATATCGTACTACTCTGTGACAATTATAAATTTGTCCTCACAGAGAATTGTCCTCGAGTACCTGCTGCCAATACAACTCGAATTGTTCAAGAAGCATATGATCGTTGGATCGAAGCCAACAATAAAGCTCGATGCTATCTGCTAGCTGGCATGTTTGACGTGCTAAGAACTAAATATGAGAATATAGAGACTGCACATGAGATGATGGAGTCTTTACAGCAGATGTTTAGGCGACCTTCTGATCAACAGCGTCATGAGGCTATAAAGGCTGTAATGAATGCTAAGATGAGAAGTGGTACTTTAGTTCGAGAGCATGTGATTAAAATGGTTAATTACATCAACGACACTGAAACTAATGGGGCAGTTATCGATGAAGCCACTCAAGTGGGAATGATTTTAGAAACCCTATCCCATGATTTTCTCTAGTTTAAAAGCAACTATTTTATGAATAAGTTGCAATACAATATGACTCAATTGTTGAATGAACTTTAAAATTTTGAATCTTTATTGAAAGAGAAAAAGCCTGAAGCAAATGTTGCTGAAGCAAATATTTTGAAGGGTCAATCCTCTCGTAAGAGTTATAAGAGGAAATACAAAACTAGTGGAAAGGGCAAATCGGTAAGTGGAGGCAAATTCAAAAAGAATAAGAACAACAACACTAAAGACAACACCAAGAAACCAAAAGGGAAATGTTTCCATTGCGGTATAGATGGGCACTGGAAGAGAAACTGTAAAAAGTATCTCAATGAGCTCAAGCAAAAGAAAGGTAAATTTGATTTACTTGTTTTAGAAGCTTGTCTAGTTGAAGATGATTTGTCATCATGGATAGTTGATTCAGGAGCGACTAACCATGTTTGTTCTTCATTGCAGATGCTTAGTTCTTTTGAAGAGCTTGCCGACGGAGAGTTTACGATGAGGATGGGTAATGATTTAGTGGTGTCGGCTAAAGCAGTGGGAGAAGTTAGAGTTCAGTTTAGGAATAATAAATTTCTTATTTTGAACAATGTTTATTTTATTCCAGGATTTCGTAGAAATTTGATTTCTGTTTCTGTTTTATTTGAACAATTGTTTCAAGTTAATTTTAATGGTAATTCAGTTATTATTTTCAAAAATGGTTTGGATATTTGTACTGGATATTTAGATTCTGGTCTTTATATGATAAAACCAAAACCTGATTCACTGCTTAACACTGAAATGTTTAAAATTGAACAACCGAAAAATAAAAAGCAAAAGATTTCTCAGGATAATGAAACATACCTCTGGCATCTTAGACTAGGTCATATTAACTTAAACAGGATAGAAAGACTGGTTAAGGATGGTCCTTTAAGGGAACTAAATGTTGGTACTCTACCGGTTTGTGAATCTTGTCTGGAAGGTAAAATGACTAAAAGATCTTTTAAAGTAAAAGGTCAAAGAGCCAAAGAACCACTTGAGCTAATACATTCAAATGTTTGCGGTCCTATGAACGTACAAGCAAGAGGTGGTTATGAATATTTTGTCACATTTATTGATGATTATTCAAGGTATGGTTATGTATACCTAATGCAAAGGAAATCTGAGACTTTTGGAAAGTTCAAAAAATTTCTTGCTGAAGTTGAAAAACAATTAGGTAAAATGGTGAAAACTCTTCAATCAGATCGAGGAGGTGAATATCTTGATAATGAGTTCAAGGATTTTCTAGTTGAGCATGGTATTTTGTCCCAGCTCATAGCACTTGGCACACCACAACAAAATGGTGTTGCAGAACGGAGAAATCGAACGCTACTAGACATGATGAGATCAATGTTTAGTTATTCCTCATTACCCACTTCTTTCTGGGGATATGCACTTCAAACTGCAGTGTATATATTGAATATAGTTCCATCTAAGTCTGTTTCTAAAACACCCTTAGAGTTGTGGAACGGGCGTAAACCTAGTTTGCGCCATATTCGCATATGGGGGTGTCCAGCATATGTATTGAAAGGAAAGACTGGAAAATTGGAACCACGTTCTGAACTATGCCTATTTGTAGGTTATCCGAAGGGAACAAGGAGGTTTATTTTATAGTCCTCAAGAAAAGAAGGTGTTTGTATCGACAAATGCTACTTTTCTTGAAAATGATTACATGACGGATTATAAACCTCGAAGTAAAGTTGTTATAGAGGAGTTACTTTCTGATGAGATCAGACCACATTCGACAACCATTGTCGAAAGACAAAATGAGGAGACCACATATGTTGTACAAGATGCATTACCTTCTCATCGTAGTGGGAGGGTTATTAGACCACCTGTTCGCTACAGAGAAGATGGAATGGCACTGGTTGCTATTACAGAAAATGATCCATTGACATATAAAAATGCACTGGAAGATCCTGACAAAGAAAGATGGCTAGAGGCTATGAACTTTGAAATGGAGTCTATGTACTCTAATTCAGTCTGGGAATTAGTAGATCTACCTGATGAGGTTAGACCTATAGGGTGCAAATAGATCTACAAAAGGAAGAGAGGAGTGGATGGGAAAGTAGAGACTTTCAAAGCTAGGCTAGTGGCAAAGGGTTACACCCAAAAGGAAGGAGTCGATTATGAAGAGACTTTTTCGCCTGTAGCCATGCTTAAATCCATTCGGATACTCTTGTCCATTGCAGCATGTCTTGATTATGAGATATATAAAATGGACGTTAAGACAGCTTTTTTGAATGGTTATCTTGAAGAGAGCATCTATATGGTCCAGAAGGTTTTATAGTTAAAGGACAAGAGCAAAAAGTTTGCAAGCTAAATAGGTCCATATACGGATTAAAGCAAGCCTCTAGGTCATGGAATATAAGATTTGATGAAGCCATTAAATCTTATGGTTTTAATAAAAATGTTGATGAGCCTTGTGTATATAAATACATCAAGAATAAGAAGGTGGTCTTCTTAGTTCTTTATGTTGATGATATTCTACTTATTGGGAATAATGTAGAATTATTGTCAAATGTAAAGAAATGGCTAGCTAACCAATTCCAAATGAAATATTTAGGAGAGGCAAGTTATGTTCTTGGGATACAGATTATTCGAGATCGTAAGAACAGATTGTTAGCGTTATCTCAAGCATCATATATTGATAAGGTATTAATAAGATTTGCGATGCAAAACTCCAAGAAAGGTTATTTACCTTCACATCATGGAGTCAGTCTTTCAAAAGAGCAGTGTCCAAAAACACCTCAAGAGGAAGAAAATATAAGCCTCAAGAGGAAGAAAATATGCGTCAACAGTTTGAAGCCTTATGTATGCTATGTTGTGTACAAAGCCCGACATTTGCTATGCAATGGGTATAGTTAGTCGTTTTCAATCAAACCCAGGATATGATCATTGGGTTGCTATTAAACATATTCTCAAGTATCTTAGGAGAACGGGAAACTATATGTTTGTATACTCAAGTAAGGATTTGATCCCTACTGGGTACACAGATTCTGATTTTCAATCAGATAAGGATACACGCAAGTCCACTTCTGGATCTGTATTCACTCTTGGTGGTGGAGCTATAGTTTGGCGAAGTACAAAGCAAGCATGTACTGCTGATTCTACTATGGAAGCCGAATATATAGCCGCTTGTGAAGCTGCTAAAGAAGGTGTTTGGCTTCGTAAGTTCCTAATGGATTTGGAAGTAGTTCCGAATATGGATAAACCACTTACGCTGTTTTGTGACAACAGTGGAGTTGTGGCAAATTCAAAGGAGCCAAGAAGTCACAAGAGAGGAAAGCTTATAGAACGCAAGTATCATGTGATTAGAGAGATCGTGCATAGAGGCGATGTTTCAGTTTTAAAGATTGCTTTAGAAAACAACCTTGCTGACCCATTTACCAAGACGTTGCCTGCAAAAAGTTTTGAGGGTCATCTAGAAGGTTTAGGATTGAGAAATATGTCTCATTTGCTTTAGGGCAAGTGGGAGATTGTTAGGGATAGTGCCCTAAAAGCATATTTTTTGTATTTTTTGTTGCTGAATAATAAATAAAATAGAAATTGATTTTCATATTCTTCTTGCTAATATTATTTGTAATACTTTATAAATATCATGAAAATTCCTTAATTATTAATGTGACTTTAAACTTAATATATAAGAGTTATATATATGAGGATTAAGTTTAAAGATAATAATTTAAATTAGTCCGTAATTAATAATTAAAGTTTTGGAATCTTTAATTTTGCAAAATTATTAGTACGGTCCATTCCAGTTGAGAATGGAACGGTTTGATCCGGACTGTTAATGTAGTGACATTTAATGGAGGTACTTTATATAATAAGATTATATGGCACTGGACCAGATAAATATTAATTCTCTTATAATATCCGTTAAGTATAGAGAATATATATTTGTCATTATGATGATCATATATAGAACGATCTTAATCCTGAGTATTTAACAGACTCCTATTTGTGATGTTGTGTTTTTTAATTTACTCGAAAATGTTTATTACTAATGATAAACTATACTCTTGTATTTTGGAAACATGATGAAGTGAATAGTTGGGAATGATAGATACAGATATGGAATCCATTCCTTCTGAATAGAAGTTAGATAATAGTTCTCTTAAGTGACAATTCAGGTCTTGAACAATAGATCGCTCAATTCATGATATGATTATGAATTTATTATTCATTATGTAATTGTTGGTACTGAGGATAAAGATGTAATTGTAGAGGTTAACGGTTTTAGTCCTAACTCTAATTATGAACTAATTATGGAGGATTGATCTATATGTAGTGATTATATCAATGACTATTCAATATTTATTTTGGGTAAATTAATCTATATTTTCAAGCAGCCCAATTTTAGTGGAGTAATATCGAATTAATAAATTAGATATATTAATTAAAGAGTTTAATTAATTATCAAATTTATTAGAGCTTGAAATTATAGGTCCATAGGTCCCTTGTCATCTCTGTAAATACGTGTATTGAACTTATGGAATGTGAATAATTAATTTAAAATTATTGAATTTTAAATTTATTATTATTATTTTTTGTAATAAAAGAAAAAGTGTTTTTTCTGTATTATATATTTTTTGTGTCATTACAAATGTTGTAAATTAGTTAATTGTGAATTAATTGAATAATTAAATAATATGATTATTTAATTATGTTTAAAATATATGTGTATATTATATATAGATATAATATATATATATATATATATATATATGTTGATGTTGTTAACGGATTTGTATAGATGTATACCAATTGATTTAGATATATATATATATATATATATATATTTAGATAGATATATAATTAATTATTAGATAATTAATTAGAATTTAAAAATAGAGTTATTTTTTGTTTTGGAAACCTAATAACTTTAGGTTTTTAAAAGGACGCTCGGCATAAACCCCAAGAAAGTTTGACATTTTAAATTTTATACACAATGGTAAAACGAGGCGTATTCAGAAAAATAATAATATTTCTAGAGACACCCACTTGTCTGTTCAATTGGTAGGAGACTAGACAAGAAAGATCGTGGTACCAGAAAGCTTGAGGGGTAGATTGTGGTGTTCGTCTTAATCGCTTCTTAGGTAATTTTTCTTTTAATTATTAAAGATTAAATCTATATGCATCTATAATAGATCTGGCTATAAAAGTGTTTTATAAAAATTTTTGAAATTTTGTTTATGGTTTTATTCTGCTGATTTGATCATTGAAACCAACAGTTTATTCATAAGGCCAAAACATAGCCTAAGGAGTGAGAATATAATGTAAACATGGGATTATGTCAGTTTATTATTCTTGTCTCATGTACTTGAATAAGATTAAGCCACCCACTGCGGAGGTAATTCAATGGTACAAATGATAATTATATTTGATTTAGGCCGAAGTACGGCCACATGTGAATTGCTCAAATTGGCAAAAATGTTTAAATGCAAGTTCATGTTATATTCTAATAGTTAATTAAAATTGTTTAATTAAACAAAAATAAAGGGGGGACAATGTTTGAGTCATAAATTACCATGGCTTAAAGTTAATTAATTAATTACTAATTAATGTGATAGAGTTAAGTTGAATAAATATTGCATGTGCAGGTATTGTAGTGGCCTGCTATTTTATTTTGTCAACACATCTGGTATGTGGCTTTGTGTAGTTGAAAAGAGTTCTATCCTAACTAGATTTCTGCATGAAGTCATATAATGAGTTTGCAATTATCATGGAGTTGTAATATGAATTTGACTTAGGTATGTTAAGCATCTTATATCTATATGAATTCCAAGTTCAAGAAAAAGACAAGGTGGCATGTATGCATCAAGAGGTTTAGTTAATGTGAAATTCCAAAAAATATATGTTGGATATATTTGTGATCGGGAGCATGCCACTTTTTTAATCAGAATAATTAAAAGAGAAAAACTGGAACAATTTTATTAAATAAAACAATCTAACAAAATCAGCTGAAATGAGTTCAACACGCTATGCTAGAAAAATAGGATAAATTGATTTTTGGAATTTGTGTGTTCTTCTCTGAATCTAAAGCTATATTTATAAGTTGATATCTGATGTAGAGAAGTCCTCTTCAAATCCTATCATCATTTGTATCATCAAACTACCTCCACAGACGGCGTTCTAACTATTATAGGCTTTATCTTTTTCAAATACCTGAGATAAGAAAATAATTTGATAAGATTATACAAAGCATAATCTCAGGTTACATTGTATTAGCCTTATATAAATAAACTTAGGAGGAACTTGTCTTGGCCGTGGTTCGGCCTCTTTAGTCTTGACTGAGGAATTAACATACCCAACATCAATTAAACAACTAGGTCAATCTTATCAACAGTGTCAGTCTCAACATCCTTAGTTTCAAACAATGTTGAACTAACTTAGGGTTCAATCACAATTTTCTTCATTACGAAAGTGGCCTTTGCTCTGGCTTTGCTTTCCTCATAAATTTTCATTCTCTCTTCACACAAAGATCGTGTTCTTCTCCAACTCTTGCAATGCTTTAATAAACCAACTTTGGTCGTCTACAAAAGTCTCATCATGTCACCCACCCAAAACTTGATTATGGGTGTATGAAGAAAAATAAGGATTCTGAATGTAGTAGTCTGCAATCCTTCAAGTTCCGTTCCGTCATTTACTATTACATGTATAATATATTTCCATGTCACTTCATTTATGTATTTACGTTGTTGATGTTTCTTTTGTCTATTTAGACCACTTTGAGAATTAACCTAAATTTTTACCAATTTGTATTTATTTTAAATTATTGTACCTCCTTTGATAATCATCTATATTTTGGTTATGTTTGCTGTGGTTGTAGCCACTCGATATTTTAGAAATTTATGTTCTATGTAAGTATAAAATGAGTTGGTCCAAGTTTTAATAAGGTCTTACCAAAATTTTTGTAAGAATTTCAATAGAATTTTCTAAGGCAGAACCAATCACGAATATGGTCCTATCATTTAGTGATGGGGAAAAATAAGAATATTAATCATATTTAACAGCTTGTTAAGTCGGTCATATTTAATTTGTCACCATCGAGCTAGTTGAATCTCATGAGTCTCCTTAAACATGCCAAAAAATATCTGCTCAATATATATGCGATTAGTGCGTGAGCATGCTACTTTTTCAATCAAAAGAATTTAAAATGAAAAATCGAAACAATTTTATTAAATAAAACAATCAGACAAAATAAATTCAACACCTTAAAAGATAGGTCTTTATATGAAATTCAACTAAATAAAAATGAAAAATAAAAAGAACTATGGCTAAACTAAGAATAATGATAAACTAAGATAAAATCAGATAAGAGTTTGATTGGTATCTGACGTTGGTCCTCTCCATGTGTCCATGCTTGCTTTAAAATTTTACACTGACTAAACCTCTTTTATACATACATGCCACCTTGTGCAGTATCTTTGTCTTAAACTTGAATTCATGTGGATATAAGATGTTTAGCACATCCAAGTCCAACTCATATTCCAAGGCCATGAGAATTGCAAACGCATTATATATCTTCACGTAGAAATCTAATTAATTCTTAAGGTTCACTTTCCTTAAGAATAAATTTTTAGTATAAAAATTATTGCCCATGTAAAGAACCATGTATTTCTAGATCTGTAACTGACATTTTATTTTTTAGGTCTTGACTCTTGACCAACTTAAATTTACAAATTTCTCTTAACAATTTCCACTAGTCATTACTGGACTTTATTTTCTGATATGGGCTGTAGACTCATCCAAAGCACAGATCGTCTTTCCAATGTTCACAATAATGATGAAATAATCAGAAAAAGGAAGAAAAAAATTTCTTTTATATTCTATTCGGTGGGATTGGGTATATACACTTGCCAATCTGTTCCAAATGCATCAAATTAATATAAAGGTAAATTATATACACTACCCTGACGTTAGGGTAAATATAATCGGCATCTAGCAATATTAAAATTATATAAATACTATTATTAACGGTGTTAAAATTAACCATTTGACTTGATTGATTTATAAAATATCTATTTTGTCTTTAGATATAGTTGTAATGATATAAAATAACTTATATACCCTTGAACAACTATGAAAATGTCTAAAATAAATATACATATGGACCAATTAAAAAATAACACATGGCACTATAAAATATATAAATTAATAATTAATTTTAAGTTTTTAAAGTGGGGTTCAATTATACTATAACATGTGGCGTATAAAAATTTATATAATTTAATAATTAATTTTTTTTTCTTTTCTTTTTTCCTCTTCTCAATTGCTTTTATTCCTTTTCTTTTTACTTTTTTTCTCCTCTTCTCCATCGCTTCTTCTTCCTTATCTTTTTCTTCTCTTTTTTTTTTTCCTCTTCTCAGTTGTTTCTTCTTCCCCTTTTTTTTTTCTTTTTTTTTTCTTCTTCCCTGTCACTTTTCTTCTTGCTTTCCTTTTTCAGTTTTGCAATTGTTGTCTCCATCCAGACTAAAGTGCCGCTTGTCGTCGTCCACTGCTTGCCATCGACATCGCCCGCTGCCAAGTCTCCATCTGCTGCCACCCATCCAAATCACTTTTTTTTTCTCCATCGAACTTGAACCCTAAAGAAAAAAATTGGAAAAAGAGAAGAAGAGGGTTTAGATTTGGAAGCCAACATTAATGCAGGAATTTATGAATGGGTAATTGAAGGGTTTGGTTGTATGGCTTGAAACAGATGAAAAAAGGAAGTAAAGATTAAATTTTTTCCTTTGTTTAACCCTTGCTGTTGACCTCTTTGAAAACTACAGGTGCACGCTTTCACCCAAAAAAAATAATGAACTCACTGGGGAATGGTGTTCCTAAATTGCATTGGGGATATATTGAATGTAAGCCATCTAGGTTGCTTTGCAGATTGTGAGAAGGAAAATAGGGAGAGAAAGAGAAGACGAACAATGAAGAAAAAAACAGAGAAGAGAAAGAAAAAGAAAAAAAAAATAAAGGAAAAAAAAATTATATGTTTTTTTATGCCACATGCTATATTGGTTAGGAAGAGATAAAGAAAGAATGAAAAAAAATAAAATTTGCCACGTGTTATATCTAATGAGAAGAGAATTGATTTTTATTTTTTTTTACTTTTAAAAATAAAAAATATGGATAGAATGACTTATATGCCCTTTTAATTGCTAAAGTTAATAAATCTCAACTAGCAGTAGGGGAGGTTACAAGCGAAAAATGATGTTGAGGCCTATCTGGTCAAATTTCACGAGGTTCATGATATTAACAATTTGACGAGGTTCATGATATTAACCCTTAATATAAATGGAGTATCCACCACAACGAACTTTAATCTACATTGAATTTTCCAAATAAAAAATTTCATGAGCCGTAAGGCAAGGTGACAATAATGTATCTTGGGGAATAAGATGAAAATCTATCTTTACAAGATGTACAAAAAACGTATTCGATCGATATCAAAGGGATGATATTTGTCACTATGATCAAGTGTTCTTTTCTAAAACGGATAATGCTGGTGTCAAATAGTTATTGGCTTTGTCAGGCAAATGTGCTACCTGCACAGATAACAGACACATGGTTCGGGTCTAACAAGTTATAAGCTAAGAGAGAGACAGATAAGAGGGAAACCAAAAACCTAACTAATGTTTATTACCAGTTCATAGAGTTCCTTCCCTTGCTCGGCAACATATTCGTAACATACCTGACAAAGTAAATATTACCTTAGAATTATCCCTACCTAAAAAGTAGTAACAATTCAAGCTGTGTTACCCACATCAAAGCTCTTGTTTCTTGCAGATGAATCATGCAATGCCTTCACACATATATCAGCCACATCAGCACAGCTTATGCCCTAATTTCATAAATAATTATTTGAGATTGGGAGTTCAAATATTTCTATGTAATAGCCAGAAATATCATTGACATAATGAAAATTTGTTATTGGTATCTAAATCTATACCAATATAGAAATTTTTAATAATAGATCATTCTAACCTGAGAAATCCTGTTTCCTTGATCGAATATGAGTGCACGTTGCCCCCCAGGTTCTTCCTGCATATACCACAGTTAATATTGTTTCCTTGGTTCTCCATCAGAAATATATGAGTACGAGTTCATGTGGATAGGAGGAACAAATTAATCATTAGTTCAAAACAGAGCACAAGTATTAGTAATCTTGTTAAAGCATAACTGATGCAGGACGGCAGCAGCAGGAGAGAAGAAAGAAAGGGGAAGAACAGAAAGAGTTGAGAGAGAAAAGGAAGAGAATAGCAAGAGCTGAGAGAGAAATTCAATAATCAATAATAGTCTGGTGAGACAATTAGGGTTCTAGTGAACCCTATTTATAATTAAACAAGCAACTGAATTAGGAAACTAAGTAAATAGGAAACCTAATGAAATAAGGAAACTAATTAAAAATCCTAAATAAACTAAATAATAATTCTAAATAATACTTCTAATAATATTTTTAACAATATTCTTGTATTTCACTATTCCTTCTTTTCCCCATCAATAACCTTGCTAAAAAATATTAGTAAGCATGATGATAGGTTGCCATCATTCCCAAAAGCATGAAAGGCAACACAAGCTAACACAAAAGACAGTTTACAAATGAAAGCAAGAGATAATATAAAAAAGCATAATCTCATTGTAATAACTCGCTTTCTATTTTTACCACATGTATTTCAAATGTACAAAATATATGTATCAATTAATGGCTGAACAAAGACTCAGCAGGAAGTAGCCATTTAGCTCGTGCATATTAAGGATTGAAAGATCTTAAATGATCCAATGAACTTGAGGAACTCAAGCACCAAATATTTCGTTTGTTAAGTATCAAATGCCAAATAAATCAGCACATTGTACTTTGTTAGTCTAAGCAGTAAAACACTATAAATCATTTAGTGCTAAAGGCTCCACATTTAGCCAGTCTCCCATTACACCAGTCAAATCAAATTTGTAAAACTACAGGACTATCAGTTTATGATTATAAGTTCACATATCCTCTAATATAGAGTGCAAACATTTTTACCTTTAGGGGACCGGGACGGATGATTGTATACCCAATCCCTGATCTTCTTAAAGAATCCTCCCCAGCCTATGAGAATTTCAACAATAACACATAATTTGATGATGGGATATAATAAGTGTGTAAATGGATGATAGATGGTTAACCAAACAAGAACAGAAGAAAGAGCTAACCCTCTTGGCCTTAAGAACCTGATCCCTTCTGGTTGGTTCTATTCCTGATCCTGTGCATGAAACTAGGACAAAATCTGTTTCTTGCCCAGACTGCAGAAGACCATTCCACATCTATCAAACTGATGAAAAATATATTTAAAACTTTTAGAAACAGAGTTTACCATCCATATGTTCACAAAAACCACATAACTTATGTTTCATGTTTCATCAAAGGATTCTGTGAATGATTACATATATCTACAAAAGACAGTGCTACCACTGGCAAAAATGATTTTTCATACATCAAATTGTTATTTGTTCAATCCATGAAATCCATGAACCCCTTTATTTATTATTCCATATAAAAGTTTAAATAATGACTTTCTTCAATACATTTTAACATTAGACTATCAAGAAATGGCTTAACTAAGATACAACCAGTTTCAGAATGGGTCAACTTAGCTTAGTAATGGATGATCAAATTGATAAATGCCCATATAGTCATATGTTACGCAAGCAATAATCAATAGAATACATAGCTATTTATATGAACTTATTCCATTCATATACAACCAGTGCTCAAGAAATTGCTGCTTTAACACCATGTGAGAAGGGGGGAAAAAAATGAAGCAGCATTTAATGAAATTAAAAATAAACAACTAATTGAGATCATCTATCAGTGGAAATCATTCTTTTGTGCATAAATAGGGGAAAACACATAAAGCCACTTACGGGCAGAGCTTTTATGTATTCCAATATAAGCTTAAAGCTTCTTGGGTCTTGCTTCATTCCAGAGGGCCCTTCAACAAGTCTCTGTAGAGATAATAGATCAAATCAGCAGAATAGCAAATGTGCCAAAAGTAGATGCATATCCATGCATGTATCCTATGTATGCATATTTGTATACATGTATTCTTGTATTTTCATGAAAACATAATTACAACGCATTAGAACTACTACAGTTGTGCAAAAATGGTAAAACTTTAATGAGCTAAAGATGGTTATGTCTTCTGTTCTCAGTTGATTCACATCTCAATTTTTAAATAGAAGAAGTTTCCTACAAATCTTAGACCAAGAAATTCCATATAGATTCAAGAAATTCTGCAACAGGGCAGTGGAGAAAAAATAAGATTAACCATATTTATCTTACTATAGTCCATCAGAGTGATGGAAAAACCTGTCTTCTGGGCTCAAACCGTATAGTCAGTTTATGTACAAGGAATGGATCTAATGGTGGATCATCTGGTTTCACGGGGCGGAAGGATGAAAATGGTACTCGCACCTGCCAAGTATTCATTGTTAAATAATATTGCTATAGTCAGTTTAGCAAACAAGTGTATAGTGACCAGTCAAAAATACTAACGAATCAAAGAAACACCAGCAATCACATAAAAAAGAAGCTTACCCTACAAAATCCTGCTTTAGTGCTAACTCTCACAAAATACAATTTACTTTGAGATGTATCCCCGGTAGGACCAGCTTCAAAAATTAATACATAAGACCTTCCATTCCCACCAACAGAGAGAAGAAGACCTTCGTACCTAACAACCGAAGTTACAACATCAGAGAGTATAGCACGTATGGCAGTTTAGGCAATCAATAAATGCACATATAATCTACAAAATCACATACCTATCAAGAGTGCGACCTAGAGGGAGTGAGAGCTTTTTTGACAGTTCCACATACCCTCCCCGAGTAAAAACGTAACCTACAGTGGCACAAAAGAAACAGACTTGTCTTTCCAATTTGATTAATAATAACCACAAGAAAAAGCCAGCGCATAAGTTTACCAGAGAAAACAGCATCCCCAGACTCAGTGAACTCGAACTTAGCATCCATCCCACCATCATACTTGGAAGCAATCACATCCTGGAAGTAGGTACCCCTACTTACTTCCCATCCATTCAATGAATCTGCAGACTTGAACTTGGCAAGCAGGAGCTTGCTTTTGCTGCTTTTTCCGGCTCGCAATTGTGCTAGTTTGTTGTTGTAGTCCTGTTAAGTAATACATATCAAGAAAGTGAAATTTGCATAAAAAGCAATGAATTCGTATTTTTCAAAAAAATTTCAGTAATAAGAGGAAATTACCTGAAATGCCTTACTGAGGTTGTAAACGCCACGGTGATCAACCCTGTAGAGATCGCCAGTGATGGTAGAGCGGGCAGTGGCACAGTATATAATTTTGTTGCAACCTTCCACGGCGGCTTTGAGGGTGGAGGGATCGCCTACATCCCCTTTCACTATCTCCACCGATCTCGGAAGCATGCCCTCCACTTGCCCATCATCTGTCTTCCTCACCAGCGCCTGATTGATTAGATGGATGGATGGATGGAATTGAATAAAGATATACGAAGAGAACAAAGAAAGGGAAACTAAGAAAGAAATATAGATAGAACCTTAACGGTGTAGCCTCTAAGAAGGAGCTTGCGGACGACAATGCGACCGATGCGGGAGGTGGCACCAACGACTAGGACGGTGGTGTTCTGGGCGCCGGGAATGGCGAACTCGCACATGGGTCCTTCCCTAATGAGGAGGGCATCGAGGGCATCCCTCTCATCGGCGCGGCTGGTGCTGGAGATCTGTCCGAGGCCAGAGAACTTGCGCCAGACCTCGTCGAACAGTTGTCGGGATCTACGTCCCAGTCCCACGGGATTGACTACGTCTTCAAGGTCAAGGCGACGCTGCTGCTTCTTCTCTTTGTTGGTATCATCATCAGCAGCATCAGCAGTTGCTTTGGTTGGTTTGTCAGGAGAATTAGCTTTGGCAGCCACAGAAAGCAAGCGACCAGAGCTTCTTATACGGATGAGGGAAGATGGCCAGTTGCAGTTGGGGGAATTGGAATATATTTGGGATCTGCTGCGCCTAATGTTAATGTTACTGTCACTGCAACTGTTATTGCTATCGACATTGGCATTGCTACTAAAACTGATCGCTCTGGCTGCACTTGCACTTGATGCCATCAATCTGCAACGACTATTCTCCTCTCTCTACGCCTTTGGCACCAAAACTTTTGAATGAAGTATTTAATCAGCGGATAATGGTGAGAGTGACAGAGAGTGTGAAGAGTTTGCTTTCTTCTTTCTTTTCTTTTTTATTTTTGTTTTCCCTTAAAATCAGTGGAAAGAGATTAATGCAATTCCGACCACAGCATTAATTTGCGGCTTCGAATTCAACAAATACCAAAGCAACCACTGAGGCACAAGAAGCCACGTACACTTTCCGCTTTCCTCCCATTCCTCACCTCACTGCCTTTTTTATTTTTTTATTTTTTATTTTACTTTTTTGTCAACAATAACTTGGAATTTTGATACTTTCTAGTAATTTGATTTTATTTTTATTTTTAGTAAAATATTTTTATTTTTTATTTATATTTTTATTCAATTAAATTATCTCATTATTATTTACTCCAACAAATCTTTAAGCTTAATAAAATTATATATAATTTAAGAAAGAAAAAATTAAAAATAACAAAAGAGAATGCTATTATTTTTATTTTCAAAAGATATATTTACTGTCATTTTCTACTAAAATTTAACACCATTGGAAGATTTTTGAGTACGTACAAATTTTAATAAATGAAAGATAAATGGGAAAAAATAAAACTAAAGAGCGAGAGAAACTAAACCGGAGTTTCTGCTAATTACTCCTTTTTCTTACTATACTCTCTGCTAATTACTCCTTTTTCTTACTATACTCTCATCAATGTAGAAGGCATTAATTAATCATTTAAATTGATTTTTTTTTCTTTTTTTTTGCAATGTCATTGAAAAAATAAAAATAAAATATAGCCTCAGTAGTAAAAATATAACAAAAATTTTTATTAAAACGTCAACAGTTCTTCGCCAGTAATACTAAAACAATATGCAATTAAACAAAATATTATATTTTTAACCATGCTAGGTCTATATATTAGCGAAGGTAGTGGCCATAAATTTATATCTATATCAATCAACACAAGTGAGTGAAACTAGCAAAGAAATGATGCTATGTTTTCGGAGAAACTACTTATTCATTCCATCTTTTAACAATGACACATTCTACAAAAAGGTTAATATATTAAAAGGGAGAGAAACGTTAAAAGATAAAAGAAGGGAAAAATAACAACAATAATAAAACTAAGCTCCCTCCCACATTTCTTTATAAGAAAAACATTTAGAGAGATTAGAACGATTATAGTACACTTGCCATCCCTGGATGGCATTTGACAGATTACAAGAGGATAAAATCAAAGAATCACCAAGTAGACAGAGACACATCAGTACTCTTAAGTACTCCGATGGGCATGGTTAGCAACTGTTGCAAGGGGACAGCTTGTTTTCTTCTTCAAGGGTGAGCGACTCGTGGAGATGAGAACCAAGGAATAAATAAAAATGACAAATATATTTTCCCCAACAAGCAAGTAAAAACCACTCTGCTGTACTGTAAAATGCTTTGCTTATCCCCTTCCAACCATCTAATCGCCCCACTGTTGCTGTCACTGCCTGGATTCCCAGCAGTGCGTTAGAAGACCAGTAGTGAACTAATCTTACCTACCCCTCAATCTGAAGGATTTTCTCCAAAACACCCATATTTATATATACAATTTGGTCATCCAGCATTGCTGGTAAGCTCAGCAGCTCTCTGTCTCATCATCTCCATCACAGCAGCTCTTCGCCTCGAGTCAGACTGTTGCTGCAGTCTCCTTAAATGTTCTTTTAGATCTCTGAACAAATTAAACACTTATTTATTTTAACCAATTTATCATGAAATCCTCAAAAAGATATAAGAAATGGGGAGAAGAGAGAGAATTGAGTTCTTGATAATGAAAGAAGGGTTGCTCACATACCTGCAACGTGGAACATGGCACTCAGATTCTTTACAAGCTCGTGCATGAAGTTGGAGGAGATACCACATTTTCTTACAGAGAACACAACCTCCTGATGCACGGGTTCTGCATTGAATCCCGTGACGGAAAAGGCCCTTCACTTTACGACAATTAGGATATTGGCATTGCGCAGAACGACATTGTGATGCATGTACCAGAAGATCAAGCATTTTCCTAAGCTGCAAGATTGAAAAAGAAACAAGTCAGGTATTAGGTAAGGGAATGTTCTTATAAAAAGACAAACGTTATAAATTCAGGCAAATAAGAAAAGCCAACGGAAGTAAGTAAGAACTCTGCCTCAGACTCATGTGCATCTAATAGCTGAGATAAGCTAGAAATAAGATTATGATGTAACAACACAAGAAAGGTCCAGAAATAATAATTAGAAAGTAGATGATAATTACATATACAATTTCCATTGCATGGAATTTACAAGCACATAAATATTAAAATATCTTCACATAAATGAACATGCAATCATCAAACAGTTTAAGTCCCTCTAAATGATTCTTTAGTTTGACTAATCATATCCTCATTCATCAACATGAAGCAGAGCCACATTTTCTAGAAATTTAGAGGAATTGGTCTTAGAAAAGGCCAACTTGGAACTTGTACCATTTTCATATATACAAAGATAACTGACCACATAATAAAATGTAATTCTTACATTTCATTCTCTCCAAAACATAGTTTTTTAATTACTGATCAGTAAACCACAGGAATAAACTGAGGTTACAGTGTATATAATAGGAAGTGCAAAGAGCAAACTGCAATAAATAAATGCACGTCACATTAACATAAAGTACCTGCAAAACTCGTAATTGTCTAGCTTCTTGATTTTGAGCATCACGATCAGCCATGGAAGGATGATTCGTCAACTTATGAGGATGCTCCTTACCATTATCCTTCTGATAACAAGCGTTGCATACATCATAATCAGCACAAACTTCACAGCGCCAGCCTTGACCAGTTTCAATATCAAGATGACAAATATTGCACGTCGTCACAAATGCAGGAGCAGTCGGGTTGTGAAGATGATAAAGGACCATCATTGAGGAATGTTTAGCTCGCCGTAGGGTATCATACTGATAATGATTCCCTTGACAGAGACTCAAAAAAGCCTGTCTGGTGTCAAAGAATTCACTCTCAAGAATCTCATCTTTGTCCTTTGTATCAGCTGTTACATCAATAATTTCAACCTGCAGGTTGAGTGATTTCATTTATGAGCCCAAAGATACTAGTAAGAATAAAACATAGAATTGATAAGACAATATACTTCACGAAAATGGTGTACTTTCTGTCACAGTAACTAGAGGAACCTTTAGAAGTAATTGAAAGTTTAGTTCTCAAGGTCATCATATTTTTAGAAAGCCGTACATCCCGGTGTGTGGATAAGGGTGATCCATTCTTTTTTGGGAAGATCTATGGAGGAGAGATCAATCTTTGTCAGTTATTTTTTCCTCGTTTTTTTATCAATTACTAGGAGCAAAAAATTCAATTGCCAGTGTAGTGTCTTTAGATGGTCCAAAGGCTTCAATTTCTTCTGTAACCTTAATGGTAGAGAAGCTTGTCATTTGTGTACACTGTTAAGTCTTCTTGAAGGGGTGAGGATGATAGAAGAATGCGGAACTTAAACTTCCTAAAGAATTTTCTTGTAAATCACATTTCATATTCCTGGTTGTTGACTCTAATCTCTTAGTTTTTGACCATTCTCAATTAATTTGGAAAGCTAATATACCAACCAAGATTCAAGTGTTTATTTGGCTTCTTGTGAATTAGAAGTTGAATACATGTGAATGTTGCAAAAAATAAGACTTTATGCTCGTTTGTCTCCTTGGTGTGAGATGTGTAGAAAAAATTGTGAATCCATTGATCACTGTGGCTGCAAAGTTATAATTATGGTTTTTTTGAATCCCAGTGTATTTGAGTATCTCCCCAATCATGTTCATCTCTGTTAACAAGTAATTTAAAAAGTTTTGGAAGGAGTAAAAGAGAATACATTCTTTGGAATTGTGCAATTTTGGTTTTGTTTTGGACAATTTGATTGGAAAGGAATGGAAGGATTTTATAAACAAAACCAAGATGTTAGGATTTATGGAATTATTTAAACTTTCAAGCTTCTTTACGGAAACAAATTTGAAAGAGTTTTAAGGATATTCCAATATTTCCTGTTTTCCTTAATTGGAAAGTTGTTATCTAACTTATTTTGTTTACCTTTCTTGTATTTTTTTTGAGAATTACTCACTCCTTTTTCTGCTATTATCTTTCTTTTCAACAGAGTAAAGTTTTCTATCAAGGAAAAACAAAATAGACGATAAGCTCTAAAAAGGATTCATTGTCTGGAATACACATACATACATTTTACATGCATGTAGAGTCCGTCTCCTATCAGGTCAGCCAGATGTTAAAACTATTAAGTCCTTAATCATAGCCCTTGGCTCATATCAATTGGGCCGGATAAATGATCAGGCCCATCCCAACTGTATGAATTCAATGGCTGTGATTAAAGACATGATAGTTTTGACATTAGGTCGACCTAACAGAACTATTCCATAAATGTATATATATATATGGAAATACACACGCATATGCATATATATGTGTGTGTATATGTGCATTCATTTTCTGCCAAACTTACAGGATTCAGAACATGCTTTTCCCTTTGATTCACAGGATGTCTTTCTCTTTCTTCACGTTTTTGCTCTACTTCAAAACACCTGGAGTAAAAGGTGACATAAATAAACCAAAAATAGAAAACTACAGAGTCCAACTACATGACCATCATATAATCAACATGACAAGCTGAAACAAGAACAAAGGATGATAAATGAAAGTGGGGACAAAAATTCACCATTTAAAAGCCATTAAGACACTGGAGCGAAGAGAATCACACATAAAAGTTCTTACCATCAATAACATAACTCCAATCAAATGTGTTTGTGGATTCTCACAGGGCTTTATAATGAAAATTAAATGGGAATAAATCAATTACCAACCAATATGTATGCAGATACAAGACAAAGAGATAATTTCTTATGTAAACGTAATCACAGGAACATTCAGATCCTCTATGGGGATGAAAGCACATGAGGGAACACAAAAGAAAAAGGATGCATGTAACTTTAAATTAAGGGCACGGCAGTTAGAAAGAAAATAAAATAAAAAATCATTTTTGTAAGTCTTGATTACAAAAGCACCAAGAAAAAAAATCCATAAAAAACTGTGGCAAATTCTTACTTGTCGCAAATCTGAAAATTTTTGCATTGGTTGCAGACCCAACGAGTTCCAGATACCATCAAAATACAACAGTGATTACATGCATGCTGCAAATGAACCATTATGAAGTCTTCTTTCATTGGGCATATGGTTTCACCGAGCTGCATAAAAATAAATAGTTTAGTACATAAAACTTTTCTCAAAACAAATCAAATTTAAAATGTTAATTATGCAGAATGCCTTTACAACCTGTACGAGAACATTCAGGACAATATTATAGCATGAGGTAACTCATCTACCATAAATACAAGGAAAATTACAGCTCAAAGATCAGGATTATGAAAATTACTTTATGCATTAGCAGCTGATCCTTTGATGCGTTGCCAGAGAGATCCGACTGACCAGATGCTTTGAGAGCCCTTTTAGTGATGGTCTTTTTTGTTGTTCCTTTCTTGTTCTGTTTTCTGCCATCTTCTTGAAGCTGATAAATCAGATCCTCAGCAGCACCAGGCCAGTAGTCACCATCAAAATATGGAAGCCTAGCTGCAGTGACCTTAGCCTTGCATTCATTAGCAGATATAAAGAAATGGTCGTATAGATTAGTGAGATCAACTACAATATTTTCCTTTGTAGCTTTTCTGAGCATTGATAAATACCTGCAATGAAAAGCCAATCATGCACACAAACTTTTAGCTAAAATCGAAGTGTATTTATATGGAATCAGATACTCTTTTCTAGAAAATAAATCAGAAAGTTTTTTAAAAATCATATTTACCATTCACGGAGTTTGTCAGATTTTGGTGTTTTCTGTATTTCTGGATGACAATATAATATATAATCTTCACCCTTTAAAGGAGGACATGCCCATATGTAGCAGCTTGTAAAACCCCGTTTCTTGCAATATTCAAGGTATCCAATCTGGAAAAAGTGTCCCATATAAAGACCACCAGATCCACTAGAAGATTTCAATCTAAAAAACATGTATAACAAAAATAAAAATATTAAGAAGAGGCTCAAAACATACCAAAATTTCATGATAGACGAATGTACGAAGAGCTTCTCCAGTCACTGCTTTGATTTCAGGCCTGAAGTACTTGACAGAATCAAGATAGGAGAGATACACACGACGTTGATTTGGAAATTGGCATTCAGAGCCAAATTCTTGAACATACATGCCAAATAGGCATACTTCTACACCTTCTATCTTCTGAAACAATAAAATTACCTAGAACGGTTTGGGGAAGAGGGGTGTTAGTAGCTTGTAAATTAGAGCCATTACATAATGAAATAACAGCAACACTCATTGGAAGCAAAAGAATGTAACAAAATAAAATCTTTAACCTCTAACCTTAGATTTATAAGGGAACTCTGTCGGATAATTCTCTTCCTGAAAAATTTCAAGAAATCTCTGCTTCACTTCTAACTTTTTGTCAACTGATGAAACAACTCTAACTACAAGTGCTTCAGCTCCAGGAACCTAACAATATCAATTTTAAAATATAAGTAGCCAATACAATTGGTATGCTTAACAGTCTGAAAAGCAAATTTCAAAGTCCTTTTGTCATAATTTACCACAAGGTTACATATAAATGTCTTGGAGAATTATTTAGCAAGTCAGAAAACCTTCTGACATCAAAGTCCATTAGATGAAATTGTAGAAGGGATGAAAGACTGGCTACACACCATGTTTAGAGAAAATTAACCAACAAAATCATCTAAAGTATGGAAAAGAAAAAACAAAAAGCTCAAGCAATGAACATTTTGCAACTATTTCTTACAAAAGTCCAAACTATGTACCACAATGACCTACACCAACCAGGTGAATCATTAAAATGCAGTAACTACATCAGGTAAATCAGCTCCTATCAATTACTAAATCAACTATCTTCCCTTTTAAAGTTATACTACAAAATAAAATAAGAAGAATACTAATAAAGTTTTCATATCAGAAATAAATACGAAAAACAGAAATACTAAAGTTTAGATGATACCAATATAGGTATAATATCCATTTAAGTTACATCAGGAAAAATTCATGGCATCACTCAATTTTTCTTTGATATCAGTTGGTTGGGCTGCTGGTAAAAAATTTACTATGATGCTCTACTATCTCCATTTCTCTTTCATACAAATCACATTATCAATTATTGAAAATAAATTTTCAAGAATACAACTCTGTACAATATCAAGTCCCTAAAAGAATTACTAGTTCCAACAACATAATAACAGATTAAAATTTCAGTTAAAATATGGTCTTGGCAGAGGAAGCTGGGTTTGTATGAGTAACCCCCCGATCTTGCTCAGATTTACTGATAAGTAAATTTAAAGGTTTTCCGGGCAGCAAAATACGGAAAATTCTTTGAATTTTGTGAAATAATGGGTTTTGGTCACTATAGTAGGAAAAAAATTGAGGATTTTATGGACCTTTCTCAAGCTTTGGGCTTCTTTTTGGGCATCAACTTTGAAGAAGTTTAGTAATATCCCCATTTCTTTGATTTGTTGAATTGGAAGGATTAATGCAGTTTAATCACTATAGTTTTTCTCAAGATTTCCTATCCTTTTTAATTTTAAGTATATGATCTTCTTTTAAAAACAAAATTTCCTTTTCTAATTAAAGAAAGAAAAAGAAGCAGACTGACATGTTCAGCAAAGGATATAAATATCTTTGACGGTAAATCTCAAGTAACAGAGTGTAATATAGATCACCTCATCATAGTTTTTTCCTTGAAGTCTTGCCCTCTCCTGTCTTTCATGCTTCAGTCTCTTAAACAACCGTTGCTCTATATGATCACTAAGAATTGTTCTAGGTAAATCTTTAGCCCCAAGAACAGCACTTTGTGGTAAAGGTTTACGCTCTCCCCTTTCAACCTCTTGTATGTAGCAATTAGGGCAAGTGTATTCAGCTTGGCCACCATCATTTCTTCGGCCATTGAATAGAGCACAAATTTGATGTTGCCAAGCTTCACACTTGTCACATTGGACCCACTGCAAATGAACATGGAAGTGAAAAGTATAAAAAAATTATGTAGAAGCAACAAATCTACACACAAGAACAACTAAATTTACCCATTCTTCAGTCTCCTCATCATTTTTCTTCTTCTCTAGCTTGGCTTTTGGAATAGTAGTCCCATCAACAACTATAGTGTCCCCACGGGCCTCATTATAGCATGGAATACAGAAATAATGTCGTGTATCACCAGCACCCATATTGTAATACATTGCATTGCGTTTGATGCGAGCGCCGCAGGGTGTGCAATATATAGGTGGTGGTTCAAAAGTAAGCTTCTCGACTGCACACAACTGACAGGAATTCTCACTCATTAAGTGCTCCATTGCTTGATTCTTCTCTGCCTTTGCTTTACTCTGTAAAATGAAAAGAACTAATTACCATATGAAATAGTTCTGCTTAAGTGGATTGAACAAAGGCAGTAGTTATCCTCACAGACTGAAATGACAATAAGGTAAAAGCCAGCAACAAGAAGTTTGACAAAAGTCACATGCATTATCAGCAGGTCAATGAAGCGCTAGAGCCATAAGATTTAGCCTACTCACATTTAACATGGAACTTGCATGAGTATAACACTATAGCAAATGCAGATGTACTTGCACATTTCATCTTATCGCTTTTGTTATTGTATATTCACATAGATTCAAAGCAATTCAACAAAATTTCCATCCCTTGCTATCAGCAACCAATGCGTGTAATTCAAGAATATAAAGTTGCACAACAAAGTCCCATCCCAAAAGAAAAATAAAACAAAAAAGGCACCACTTACAGATCTGTAGCATACCTGGCCAACCCACTGCCTAAGACCTGTAATGTGCTCCCTAACTTGTTCAGGAGTGAATAATTCTGTCAGTGAAACCCCTTTTATCTTGGGCTTCCCAGACTTGGTTCCAGCTGCATTCTCAACAGGCTGTATCACATTTTCTTGCTTAGCTGGTTCAATCTCTTTCTCAAGTTTAACATTTTCCTGCTTAGCTAGACCAGCAGAATCATCAAATATAACAGGTTCACTTTCAGCGCCTTGGTTACAGCTATCACTGACATTAGCAGCTTTCAACTCACCAAGATTCTCTTTTGTAGAACTCTTAGGAGCTTCCAACTTAACTTCTGTTAACTCAGCTTTTATTGGCATACGAGTCTCGCCAAGGTACTCCTGATGTTGGACATCCTGGGAAATCTTGGTTTCACTAATTGCAGAAATTGGCACAGTAGCACTTTGACTCTCAGGAATAAGACACTGAGAAGACTGCTCTATCTTCATGCGTTTTAGAGAAGGTTGTATATCTTCCGAAGTTTCAACAACCGGTGGAGCCTTTGAAATCAATCTAGCTGAAGCATCTCCATTATCATGGGATTTACTAGAATCACTTACTGAACTTGGAAAACCAGAACCTGAATCTAGACGATGGCGTGCCCTATTCATGTGTGCCTGTATATAATTTTTTACAGGAACACAAACAGGGCAATTTGGGTCTACACAATGCTTGTTATGATGTAGCAATATCTTGGTATGATGGCAGCGAGGGTATGGGCACTGAGCTAAGAAGCATTTTTCTATATGTTTCCACAGTTTTTGAACAGTTATACAATTAAGTTCTTGACATTTTCCTTCAGGAGCTGCACACCGACGAGCATGGCGTAAGAACAAAAGCCATCTCTGCTGATTTCTAAACTGTCGCTCATAATTTGAAGATTTACGTGCGCCGTTTGCATGGTGGATATCAGCTGTGCTTCTGGATGCAACAGTTTGACCAATGATAGAACCTTCTGATGACAAATTATTACACTGAGCTTCATCCTGCCCAGATGTCCTCTGACGAAAATCTTCTTGCACATGCTGCTCATGTGATACATTACCAGGTCTATGACTCCTGTTCTGTGATTGAGGATGCCAGAGACCCTGCAATACTGTTTCTGATTGACCACCAACAGAGAGTGAGCTAAAATCATTTTGAGATTCTGCAATTACTTGGTGAGGATGCAAAATTTGTTGCATGTGCTGAGAATTTTGTGACAGTGGTGAGCAGATATCATGCTGGCTAGATGGAAGAGATATATGCTGAGCCACCCTCAAATGATCTTCAGAAGAATTCTGCTGGAATTGGTTCTGCATCTCAGACAAATGGTATTGTTCTGGAACTTGAGAGTGCATAACTTCATTATGGGGCTCCACCCCAGGCTCACGCTTGACTTGACTAAGATCCGATGTCAGATGAGACTGACCAAAAGCATCATTGTTTAACAAATGCTGCTGTGCATGCTGATTTTGCTGCTTCAGCTGGTGCTGGTGCTGAACAAATTGCTGTTGTTGAAACTGGTGAGGCTGTTGCTGAAATTGCTGCTGTTGATGAGAATTGAGGAGATTGTCCCTTGAAGGTAGTGAAGTTTGGAAACTCATCTTTTCTGATTGATCAATTGGTTGAGGCTTTATATGAGCAGTTTGTTGTGAGCTGTGCATATTCGACTGATTTCCTATGAGCGGAGAGCTAGTTTTGGATATAGGTGGTACACTAACTGAATTTAAAGTCTGAGAATTCATCATTGAACCAACGGATGATGCCGCACCATAATAGTTCCCAGGGCCAAAGGAATCAGTATTGTTCATTCCAAATGCATCACCTGATAAAAGAAAAGTTTATTATGAGAATGCTCGACAGAATTTCTCATGTAAACGACAAGAATAATAGATAGACAGAATTTAGATATAGACACATTGTGAGCAAATTTACACAAACAACCCCATTGTAGAGAAAGATGAAGGGAGAGAGGGACTCTGGGATAGATAGAGTACCCTGCATAACCGGCCTCTGATGTTGATCAAAGTGCTGGTGTAAGGGTTTGGGAGAATTAACATAAGGCGTGGTGGTCAGATAGCCCTCAGAGGTGCCAGGTTCATTTACAAGTGGTAAATTGCTAGAAATCAATCCTAGCCCACCATTTAGAGCCCCATTTGAGAATCCATAAGGTTTCTGCTGCAAGCCAGACCTTATTCCACTACCCATTTGGCTGCCAAGGTTATGCAATATACGGCTGTTTTGGCCACCAATATGCTGCTTTTGTTGTTGCGACTGGGACACCATGGTAGATTCAGCAGTGGAAAGTCCACCACCACTACTAGAAGAATCCAAATTCATGTAAGACTGATTAGTGTTACTATTAAACCCAGGAGTAGGGATCATTTGGCTTGTAATTCTTTGCACACCCATTGATGACATGTTTCCTCCAGAACCAACAGAGAAACTAGCAGGTGACTGCTGATATCCATTGGACACATGACCTACAAAAGCAGATTGCGTGATGCTGGTATGAAAAAGGCAAAATGGATTAACATATTGGAAGTTAATAAAACTCAATATTACCTTCAGACCGGTTGAAGGATCCACCATGTAAGCCACCTGTTGGCAACAGGCTTCCTGTGTTGACCGCGTTAGGTGCAATAGTACTACATCCACTAGTAGCGATCATTGAAGTATCAACAGAGGAGGTTACCATCATGTTTGAATTACCACTGTGTGACATACCAGGGGTTGGTATCATTGTACCAATAGTAGAGGGAGAATTAACATGCTGCGGGTAATGTTGGCTCTGATTATTCAAAGACGGGCGTTTAATCAAATTATGTAAACGGCTCTCCAATGTATCCATGTTCATATAGTCCTCCTAGAATGAGGGTTGCAAAAATTATAAAGAATGTCAAGTTATTTTTTTTCATAGAAACTTGTGAAACTTTAAAGAAAATTCTAGGTAACAAAATTGAAACACGCTAAAAAGGAGAGAAACAAATAAAAATACACCACCACCTCTAGGCTTAACAATATCCAGAAATTTCTTCTGATTTGTGTCAGTAATTGGCAGTTGTTGCCGCTGCATTAAGATATCATAGCTGGAAAGCAAAATTAATGAACTCTTTAGTATTTCATTAAAAAACAATCACACAACTATCAAAGCAAACTCCCAGACAAGACATAGAACTCCTAGCTCTGGAGCTGATTGAAAATAGTATATTATGAAAGTTATATGGCTGTAACAAAAAGAGGGAAAAATAATCCATAACAAGATAATAAAAAAGAAATGGCACTATTAAGATCATATGACGCTCCGATGCCATAAGAAACGTGCAAAGATTATATAAATCATATACACTTGTTGGCATAGCACAGTCAATTAAGTTTCATGATCAAATTAAAATGTGAGTATCAACTCATAGCTTCTGACACAGATGTCATTTTAATGCCTTAGTAACTTGACAGTCCAAAGTTGCACAAAAAAACGACTCCTAAAAGGAAAATAACTAACAACTGCAACACCACATGCTTATTCACTAATACAATAATCCATAAAAAAAAAGAAAAAAAAAGGAATATTTAGCAGCAAAGCATTATCTTACATCTTCTCCCGTATAAATGTGCGTGCTCTGAAAAAATCAGGGTCCATGTTGTTGAATGTACGAGGAGGACCACCTAAATTTTGCATCTGGGTAGGCAGGTTCCCATTCTGCTGAGGCAGAACAGGCAACTGATTACCTGCCTGGTTAGGTACCTGCCCTGAGATCTGTCCGGACATATGTGTCTGCACATTCATCTTCTTTATTCTTCACCAAGTTTCCTCTAACTGATGAGTGACGCATAACTCAAAAAACAATAGTATGTCGAATGGACCATCTACACATGCTTTATCAGTAAAGAACCCCCTCCATATTGTACAAAATAAATAGGCAGGTGCCCACCCTGTATACGTAGTGGCAGAAAACACAGATAGTGTAAGCTTCTATGTTGGGTTTCCATGATCGAGGAATGAAAAGAAGAAAAAAAAATAATAAAACGCGGAATTAATTGAAAATGAAGAGTAATGCAATTTAGAGTAGATTAACAAAGAATCCAATGCCATTCGCACATAAAATGACAAATTTTCTTTTTTAAATAGCATGCTAGACTTAAATAATGTAAAAAAAATTACATAAAAGACGGATAGAAAATTCTGACAGTTAGAAGCCTTTCACACATAAGAATACAGAATTCTGCACCAATACAATGGGGGCAGAACAAAGCAGAGGCCCAAATCAAAGTGGCATAAGAAGGAACAAGAACGAACATACGGATGATCAGCAGAGGAAAAATTGGGGAAAAGTAGATCGTGCCCTATTACTATGATCTCACAAGGGGTAATTAATCAAACCAATAATTGACAAGCTAAATTGGAGGTAATTGTAACAATAAGCCTATTAACTAAATCAATAATTGACAAGCTGAATTTAAGGTAATTGTAGCAATAAGCCCTAGTTCCCAGTACTAAATGAAATTGGAGACAAAAAGGGGGAAAAAGCCTAAAAAGTGCTGTAACCTACCTGTATAGAAACGAGACCACGATCGGCGAGCTGAATTTTGCCGACGGTACCAATGGGTATCTGCGATGTTGACGGCGATCGGTGATTGTCTGGCGGAGTAATGGAGAAAGAAATACAGCGAAAAGGGTCTGTTTGGGAGCGCCCCCAATTTATCCGAACACGTGCGAATTGCCACGCGCAAAAGGAATAACCAAAAACTCGAAGAGGTCGTTGCAGAACACGAAAACAAGAAAGCAAAGAGCAAGATGAAGGATGACAGAAGTAGATGGAATCGCAAGAACGAAAAATTATAATAACGATAATAATAATAATAATTACTATTAAAATAATAACAATAAAGGAAATTGACAAAAATGCCACGTGTATAATTTAAATTGAAAAAACTTTCTTAATCTTTATAAAATACATTTAAATTATCTTCTTTTCTTTTTTTTTATCATATACCTATAAAATAGCATGTCGGACTAACTTTTGAACTTATAATATAGTTTAAAATATTAACTTATAATATTACAGACAATAAAAAATGAGAACTTATAATATAGCAGATTTGATGTATAATTTTATAAAAATTTAAATTTTTTCTTAATATTTATAGATTTTGAAATATATATAATTTAAAACCTATATAATGGGCAATCATTCTTATCATTTTTTTAAGTTCTCAGTTTCAAATGTAGAAATTAACCTAGATGTATTAAATATTTTAGATATATTTTTTAAAAATTAAAATATAATAAATATTTTAAAACTTTAATTATTAATAGGAACTAACAATAATCACCCAAGCCAAGGGTGAAGGAACTGGAATTACTCGTGGTCTGGGTTGAATTTGGATTGGGTCTAGGCTATACGTTTTTTTTATTATTATTTAAAAATACAAAAAGACGCCAATAATGTCATTGTGTGAGTTCTCCCTAAACTGAATCATGGTCACACGGAAAGATTTGGTGAAAATATCTAAAATCTAATAATAATATTATTATTTATCTAAGAACTTGGAATTGTTATTAGTGGTTTATTAGAACGGTTAGTGTTGATTGGACTCTGTCCGACTTCTTGTTTTCTTTATCCAGTTTCACTTCATTCACGATTTGATCTCTTACTAGTGTGGAGTTTCTTTATTCTATTTTTTTTTAGCAAAATATTTTACCATTACATTTATTCATTTTATTATATGAGATATTTTTGTTAATTTTTTTTTTAGAATCAAAGATATTGTTGTTAAATGAGTTATTTATTTGGTGATTATGCAGTTCAAATGAAAAAATATAAAAAGAAAATTATATGGACTTAGTATAGTCATATAAATTTATTTATTAGTCTATAATAGGATTGGTTATAATTTATTTATAATAATTAAAGTTTATTGGATCCAATCATTTCCAACTCTCTATTCGGCCTATTAAGAACCTCCTTTTTTATTATTGTTATATAAGCTCATTTTTCATTTCTAATTATTATATATATATTATTTTATTTATTTTATTTTTAAGATACATATATAACAAAAGGAAAAGTGGATGATGTGTGCCATCCTTAAACCGCCAGATTGAACATAGCGAAGAGGAGAGGTGAAAAGGGTTTTGGGTTCATAGGTGCTGTAAAATATTTTCTTCTTTGTTGTTGATTGTAGTTGCAGGATACAATATGACATCATCAAGTGAAAATCAAGCACCACCTCCGAATATGAATGGTATTTTCTAACCCTAAATCTTAAAAATAAAAAAAAAAACAATATGAAAGAAATTAACCAAAGTAATGATATTTAATATTTAGTAGAATACATAATACCACATATTTAAGTATATATGTGTTACATTTATAAGTAAACATAATTTTTGTATTTAGGCTTCATGAATTACATTAAAATATATATAAATAAAAAAACTTTTCCGAAAACAAAACAAAAAAAAAAAAATTATATATATATATATATATATAAAAAGATATAATTTTAAATATATATGTTACACTTATGTCTAATTAGAAGTTTGTGTTTTAATATGACTGTGATTATAAAAATCAAATAAAAATTGAAAAAGGTTAAATTTAAGTGATGAATAGACCGTTGATAATGCATGTACCATGTTAGATAATGATCCAAGTAATTCTAAATATCTGGTTTACAAATGTGTATACACTAGATTTCAATGGATTTTGAAAACATTATACTTAAACCTTTAATTTTAATTTATCAAAAAAAAAAAACCTTTAATTTTAAGTTTAATTCTAATTAATATATAATAATATAAAGAATCATCAATATCCTATCTTTAAGATCAGAAAGCAGAGCTGAAAAATCTTTTTTTTTTTCTCAATCTTTAAGATTAGGTATGTGTTTCAATTTATATTATTTTATCAAGTTTTTTTTTTTTAATATGTACCATTAATTGCTAATATAATCCAATTAATTCTAGAGATTTGCTTTGCATCATGTGTCTTTGGACATTATTATATGTTTGTCTCAATAGCTATTTTATTCCCCAATTTAATTAATTGCCTTAAGTTTTTAAAAAATTGATCACAAGTTTTATTTACTTAGTTAACTATATATATATATACATAATCAATTGCAAAATTTAAACTATACAAAATGCAAATATAATATCCACAATCTACTCTGATTAAAAGTATGTATTTTAATATAATTGTGATTGTAAAAATTAGAGAAAATTTAAAGAGGTTAAATTTTAATGATAAATAGACCGTTGATAATGCATATACCTAGTCAGACAAGATCCAATTAATTTTAAATATTTGGTTTATATGTGTGCACACACTAGATGTATCTGAACTTTCAAAAACACTAAGACTTTTAACCTCAAATTTGATTATAATTAATATATAATAATATAAATATCACTAACATACCATATTTAAGATAAAAATGTGGGTTGAAACAATTATTATTTCAAACTTTGAGATTAGATATGAGTTTCAATTTCTATTATTATATTTAAGTTTTTCTATTAATTTGAAAATTTATTACTACTATTATCCAATTAATTCTAAATATTTGCAGGCATACAATCTTTGGACTTTATCTCTCTCAGCAGTTCCTTTGTTATAAAGAAGCAAATAGTTTTATCATAAATTGAATAAACAAAAAAGAGAGTAAAAAAACCCTAAAATCTGTCAAATTTACGAAATAGAAATCCTAACATCCATAAATTCTCAAATTTTAAAATAAAATCTCTACAATCACATTTTATTTTATTGTTTTAGCATACATTTCAAGATGAAAGAAGAATTTTGTATATATATATATATATATATATATATTCTTCTTTCTTTTTTTTTTTTTATAAAAAATCACTTGTTACCTAATTTATAATTTATAGGATAAAATAACAATGGTAAGGAAATGCAAGTGTAACACCAACAGTCAGATAATACTGACATACTGACCTGTTGGCTTGGCCCAGCAGTAAAATGCTAAGGGTCTTCCACCAACCTCGATCAGGTTTTGTTACCAGCTTGCCCCACCAAAAAAAAAAAAAAAAAACAGTGAGTTGCAAATTTGACAAATGCCAGAAAAGAGAAATAAGCATCATTAAAAAAATAAAATAAAGATTGATTTTTTCTTAAAACTTAAAATGTTAAATAAAATAATTATATTTAAATAAAAATATAACAAAAATAAATTAGGGCTTATTTAGTAACATAATTATTTTTTTATTTTTGTTTTATGTGTAATTTAATTAATTTATAAGTTTTTTTAGAGTTTATTAAAAATTAGTTAGAATAAAAATGTGAAGTAAAATGAAAAACACAAAACACAAAACAGAAAAATAAAAACACTTTCAAAGTGTTTTTATTTTTTATTTTATTTTTATATTTTTACTTAATTAAATAATTTAACTAATATTTAATAAACTCCAACTAGCTTTTAAACTAATAAATTACATATAAACTCCAACTAGCTTCTAAACTAATAAATTACATATAATTTAAAGAGTAAAAAATTAAAAAAAAAATAACTATATTATCAGGCTTTTAAAAATTGAATTAATATTTCTAAAAACCATGTGCAAAGCACGTGGCAGCAAGATCTCGCATATAATCCTTTGTAGCCGTGCGCTTTTGAAGAGGTCAGAAAGCAGTGGTGGGTTTTGGATGGAGGAACGAACAGCATATGCGTGTGCTTCATTCGTACATTTATCGATCAAAAAACACGATGAAAATACTACTACTAAAGAAAGGAGTGTCTAGGCTTTGCCC